>JASDDO010000019.1:193776573-195214347 GCA_030015575.1 Agapanthus africanus | reverse complement strand
TACTAAAAGATAGTTGGTGTCAAACACCAGCAACAAGGCTTTCAAATTAGTGTTAAACACTAAAACAGTCCAGTGTTAAGCACTGGCAACAGAAATTCCAAATTAGTGTTGAACACTAAGGTAACCAGTGTTGAACACTGCGAATAAAGTTTTTTGCTTAGTGTTGAACACTAGGACCAAACAATGTTTTAACACTGGATTCAGGGGTCCCAATTTAGCCTTAGACGCTGAGGTAAGAGGGGTCACGTGGCAGCACGTGAGGGCGCCCTCCCTTCATTTGTTCTTCTGAGACTATCGCATTTTTCAGAGCATCACGTGCCATCACGTGACGGCATTCAAATGCTTATATGTTAAAGCTTCTGCAAGGGTCACGTGGGTCTAGTGGGGCACTGCCTCAAGGGGCTTTATGTAGATCTTTGGGGGGGCCACGTGGTGACACGTGACCCCGCTTTTATATAGTTGTTTAGAAGATCTGTTAATCCCTTTTTTAGGAATTAAATTCCTCGTAGGGTTGAACCCTGACAATAATTTTAGAGGAATTAAATTCCTACTTCCTTTTGAAGAGTTGAACTCTGAATTTCCTGTAGGAATTAAATTCCTCATATATGTGCAGAATCGAATAGGGTTGAACCCTAATAAAAGCTTTGGGGAATTAAGCTCCACTCTCTGTTAAAGAATTATTCTGGGAAATGAGATTAAGGGAATTAAATTCTCGTTGTTTTAACAGAACTAAGTTTTTAACTAGGGTTAAACCCTGATTCTTTTTGTTCTGAAGGAATTAAATTCCCATAACACAGGGTCAAGCCCTAATTTTATTTTAAAGGAATTGAATTCCTATAGTTCTGTGAGAATTAAATTCTCGTGCTTCTATTCCCTCTCTATACTTTGGATCTGCATGGCAGGATCTCAACCCATTGAGAATTAAATTCTCAACTTCAAGGGGAGATGTGCACTTTACAGATCCTCTATCAAAGAGAGAAGAAATATGCCCTTCTGTTTTATATCAGGGTTAAACCCTGTTGAGAATTAAATTCTCTTTTCTTTCAAAAAGCCTTCCCTCTCTTACCTAGGGTTTTCTTTTGCAGAAGATCCAAATTCCTCAAAGTATCAAGGCTCTCTCCCTTTTCTTCCCTCTGCGTGTATATATATCTTTTTTTTTGTGTCTCTTGGCTCCTATTTATAGGAGAAGCAGCCGAGTCAATTAGTTTTTTGACGAATCTTTATTGAGAGATTTGTATTTGCATCCATCATTCGTTTTGGACCTTTGGATTATTAGGTGAATTTTATTCACCATTGGATTTCAAATCCAGGGATTCTTCTTTGTTATTTCTGTTAGATTTAAAGGGGAAATCTTTCCAAATTCGAGATTTTCTCATAGATAGATGATATTTAATCACCTCTAAATCTTTAATTTAATCGATTGCTTTTGGAAAGATTTGAGAGGTCTTTTCTCAGAATTTAATTCTGTTGACAAATGGGCTTTGAAGTTGGTCACGTGTGGCCACGTGACCCTTGGTCACGTGTGGGCACGTGACCCCCTTGGAACGAGCCTTCTTCCTTCTTTTTGCGCTCTGTTTTCTGGTTGCTGCTTAGCTATCACGTGCCACACGTGACAACTGGTCACGTGTGAGCACGTGACCCTGACATGGAGCCTTCTTCTCGATTTAACCGGAGAATGAGTCTGATATTTTGAGTGTCACGTGCCAACACGTGACCCTGGTCACGTGGGAGCACGTGACCTCTTCTGAAGTCTTTTTCTTGATTTGATCAAGGAACTGTTGTGTCTTTGCCGCTGCTTTTAAATGTCACGTGCCGACACGTGACTCAGGTCACGTGGGAACACGTGACCCTTTCTGAAGCCCTTTTCTTTGATGTATTTGGGAAACTGAATTTGCCTTGCCGATACTTTTAGGTGTCACGTGCCCACACGTGACTGCTGGTCACGTGTTAGCACGTGACCCTCTTCTGAAGCTTTTTCCATAAGCTTTTCTGGTTTTAAATCAGGAAACAAATGCCCTCACAGCGTTGTTCTCACGTGTCTGCACGTGAGTGCAACGCTGTCACCTTTTGTGACCGTTGGATTCCTTTAGGGATTTGGGGAGATGAATCGTTTCCATCGCCTTCTATAAATACCCATGTCTCTTCAGAAGAGCCTTCACTTTGCTCATCTTCTTCCCTCGAGAGCTTTTTCCTTTGAGAATTTAATTCTCGTTTTCAGAGCTTAGTTCTCTGTCTCAGACATTTTCCAGAGTTTAACTCTGTTGAAGGATCCCTTTTCCTCAGGTAATAATGTTGAACGGCTGAAGCACCTTCATTTTAAAAGAACTCTCTGGATTTTAAATCCACATTAAGGATTTCACAAAGAACCCATTTTTTTCAATTTCTTTAACCTCCATCAGTAGATCTCTTAGGGTCGGATGATCCTTGGGGAGATGATGATGGCGGTTCAACTCCATGGAATTTAATTCCATCCCAAAAATGCTTTCTGGGAATTTAATTCTCTTTTCTTAATAAGGAATTTAATTCCAATGAAGGACTCGATTTCTTCACACGGAGGCTTCTTGGGGTCTCTTGGCCCGAGGTTGTTCTTCTGCAATTAATGAAATAGGGGGCTTTGTAATGATGTCTTCTGTGGGAATTTAATTCCTTTGATCTTGTTGAATTCATTATAGAGCCCGAGACAGATCCTGTTGGGGGGAATGTGCATGGTCATCATTCTTTATTAAATGAGGATATTCCCTTTGTTTTATTGTAACTATTTGGTCTCATTATTAATGAGCCGTCATCCGGATTCTGTGGGGCCCATGTGTTTTGTAGCCAATGGTCCCAGAAAACTCTGCTGTTGCTTTCTTTAACTAGTCTTCATGTTCATGCATGAATATATATTGCTGACTTTTCTTTTAACGGTCTTCCTTTATTGGATTTCAGGTGCGATGGCTTCTGTTCCACGCTTTCCCTTTTCTCGCTCGGAGGCTGCTTTTCCTCAGTCACCATCTGATGAGGAAACGATGGCGATGATTCGGGCCCATGACCCGAACTGCACCAACCTTCTTCAATGGGGATCTTGGTATAGTCAGATTATTCAGGGTCGCCGGAGTTTTCTTTGCGCGGTGCCGACGGAGCCCACTTTCCCATTCTTACCGATGGACCCTCCGAGGACGGTTTTTGCTGTGGAAATGCCCAACTGGACTCCAACGGGGAGGCTGGAGCCTTCGACGACCGGTATTCCGAACCATCCGATCCCGGCCATAGACATCTTGGGACGGCGTATCTTCCAGGGTGAGGCCCACCCGTGGGGGCAAATTTATAAGATAGGGCTCACTCCTAGGCATCCTACGGGCTACCTTCTCTGGGCTCGCTACATCCTTTCTGCCCATCGTGCGCGGTTGCATAAAGTCGGGCTTTATCAGGCCATATACGCGTCACTATTCCATTATAAGTCCCCGCATGTCTGGTAGGTTAAGGCGTTTTTGAACCAATGGAATCTTCCCACCAATACTTTCATTCTAGGAGATCGCGAGGTCTCGATTTCTCTGGCCGAATTTTATGATATCTCGGGGTTGCCGATAAGGGGTAGTCTGTATGAGGAGTTGTTGCCTTCTGACGAGTACGTTTTTGAACCCGAGCCCGCCCCGGTTGACGGCCTGTCTGCTGAGAATGCCGTTCGTCATAAGCGCCCCAGTTTAATCAAGGCGCTAGGCATCTTCGACTGATTATTCATCGAATCCGAAGAGCAGGGTGTTACTTTCAAGAGCTTCATCGCTCGTTTCCTTCGTGAGGACGCCTTATCGAAGACAGCCCCGAAGTTTGCCAACATTGGGGGACCCCTTTGGGTTCGGTCCGAAGAGGTTGCCGACCACCGAATCAGATTTACCTCAGTACTACATCCCTATTATATCGCCGATATCTTTTGAATCCATTGCTGTCCCAGGCATGGACGAGGAAACATTCTTTGTGGGGTTTGTTAGTGTTTGGCTCAGTTGGTTCGTTATCCCCATGCATCGCCGCTTCATGAGAGCCTCGGTCATCTACCCGGCCCATCGTATTGCTGAGGGGACGCGGTTGGCCATTGGCATCCTGGCCTTGGCGCACCTCTATCATGGATTGGGCACCGCAGCTAATACCTCTACACCCGGCGTGGACGTAGTGAACTTTTCGCTTCATTATTTCACGTCCTGGGTCGAAATGCATGTGCTGGGGGCTTTCTCTATGCATCAGAGGCCCGCCTTTTACGACGCCTATCCCTTCCCGCGACTTATGCGACTGGTGGGTGCTTCTGCTGCTGACCCGACTCAATTCGGGGCTATTCGGGTGCTGATTTCTCCTCATGCCGCCGCTGGCGGGTTGGTTTTTAATGATCGGGTCTTGTCTACTCCTTCGGGTCCCGTTCAACAACTCTGGGACCAGTCGAAAGACAACGCACCTTCTTTGAAGCCCCGGGAGGCCGCGCATTTGTATACAATTAGACCGGGCTACTTGGTGTTTCGCCAGGACAGTGCAGCTCTTTTTATGCGGTACAATCCGCATCGATTCGCCCGGAAGCTCGGATACTACCAGGGTGTTCCTTTCGAGGCTTTTATAGTCGCCCCGATCCCTTCGCTCGATGCTGTTCACGATGCCGCTCATCATTTCATGAGGCTGAACACCGGCTCCCGTTTCATGGTCCCTGAAGCCGAGTACATGCCCCGGTGTGTGGGTGCATTTACGGGTTGGTATCTTCATCGGATTAGCCCAATTATTCTTGAAGAAAGAAGGGTGCTTCTTGGTCACGACGCCCCTCCTCAGGTTTCGGGGGCTAAGCTACGACCAAGGGTTCCGGTCCGCTTCCCTTTGAGGGAGACTGGCACCGCGCTCATTCCGGGGGAGTCAGGGGTAGACCTTACTCCAACAGCTGGTATGCCCTTGGGTTCTCGATCGCGGGGTAAACGGGCCCCAGTAGTAGCACCCCTGCCGGTAGCGGCACCGCCCCCTGTGGCGTCGACGATGGCGATGCCATCCTCGGTTGTGGAACCGAGCGAGAGTAACAAGGATGAGGGCGCTGAGGGCGATGTGAGCCAGCGCCGCCCTAAGGCTTCACGAGGGAAGAAGCGGTCATCCTCATCGACCGGCTCTGGGTCTAAACGGCGGAGGAAAGCGGCCACCACCCCGCTTGATTCTGTGGCGGAGTCTGAGCCTATCCTTGAAGACGAACCATTGGCCCTGCAAGAGTCAGACGCTGGACTTCTCTTCCCGAGTTCGGTTGATGAGGAGGCCGCGCAGTTGGCTGAGGCCATACGGCGTTCAAAAGACGCGTCTCATAACGCCAAGGTTCCGAAGAAATCTTACCCTGCTGTAATTTTTTACGAAGACCCTTCGTGGATTCGGCGGCGATTTATCGGCCCTCTGGAGGAATGGGGGGAAAGGGCTTTGAAGCAGGCCGCTTCAGAAGACACGGCTGATGCACTTTCTTTATGGACCGGCGGTCATGAGTCTACCCTTAAACCCCGGCGAGCCTACCTCCTTGAGAAGGAGCAGCGGCTTGAAGAAGCCATGTTGAGGGCTTCTTTGCGTATAGGTACGTTGTGCTTCTTTTGTAGTCTTTCCGATTATTTATGCCCGTGCATATGTATCATTATTCTTATTTGAATCGTGCAGAATCTTCGACGCTGGGGGAGCTCCCTACGGGCCCATTAAAGATAAAGCCCGCCGAAATTCTCAATGAAGCCTTGCTTGTTGTGGAGGGGGCTGATGAGGCTGCTCTTCTCATGGTAGAACCTCCAGCGGCGGTTCTTGATCAGGGAGCGTTTGCCCCTTTGGGGGAGGCTCCTCTGGAGGTCGCCGCCCCAACGACTCTTACTGAGGGCGGCCCAGAGGCCGGAAGAGAGGTAGTCGGGACTACTCTTCCTTTGTTGGAGCCTGAGGTCGCGGCGGAGACCGTCGAAGCTGCTATCCCCTCGGCTCAGGATGGGAGGAGTGTTGAAGGTATCCCTCTGCGTTTTAATTTAGCAACCCCTTCATAGTCTAAACTCTTTTATCTTTCCCAGAATTGCGCGGTTTGGCGGCCACGATCGCGGATCTGTCGCCTTGACAGTCATTTCAGCGTTTATTGGAGATGGCAGCTCCGCAGGCGATCTCCCCTCAGCGTATTGTCCTTTCCTCTGGGCAAGGTTAGTGTCATTCGCCATTTTTTTACTATGGCATTGTTACTATTTCGCGAAATGACGTTGATGTTTCTTATAGTTTTGGAAGCTGACGATGAGGTCGAGGTCGTTGAGGGGCCAGGGGAACCTTCAGCTCCTACTTGCATGACTGTCGGTGAGTGACATTTTATTATAGTCCCGTTTGTTCTGCATTTAAAAGCTTTACTAACATTTCCCAAATTTGAGCAGCTTTGGCAGTCTTCATGGCTTTGGAATCGCGCATTGTGATGCTGCCCGGTCCTTATGCTTTGCGGGCTTCAGAACGTTTGGCCCAATTGAGCCTTGTCTCTCTATCATCTTTCATTGAGGAGCTCCGTGCTGGTAGCGCGATCACAGCCGAAGCGTTTGCCGCTGAAGCTAACGGCTCTCTTCCTTTTCTCGCCACCTATCATAGCGAGGAGGTGGTGCAGGTCTGGGTGGAGTTCTGTAGGAAGGTGGAGGCCTGTTTGTACGCTCTCGAATGTTCTCACCTTTCCTCGGAAGCCGTGGCTGCAAAAGCGGAGTTGCGGGGTCTGATAACACGATGTGCGGCCAACATGACGTCATGCGAGAAGAGGCTTGGCCGCAAGTTCTCGGAGAGGGAGCTGGCTGCTAAGGCGCTGAGCGAGCTTCATGCCAGCCTCACAGCCAAACCCAACAAAGCATACGAACTCTGGCGGGTGCTTCAGGAGTCCATAAAAGAGGTGGTGGCTCTCGATAAAGCTGCCACGTTCACTCGTGAGAGGGTCGAGGCTCATAAAGCCACCGAGAAAGAGCTCGAAGCTCGGCTTGCTTCGTATCAGGCTCAGCAAGCTCAGGCGGAGGCTCGTCTTCTGGAGATCTTGCGTCATGAAGCCGTGGCTCAGCAACAGAACGATGAACTGGTAAAATTACTGCACCGCCCGCCGGCTTGAGGACTTGTATCTTTTCTCCTTTTTTTTACATACTCATGAATGAGAGTATCTCCTTTTTTCGTTTCCTTCATAAGTTGTACTTTGTATCTATTTCGGTTTATGAATAAAAGATACATTTTTTTTCTCAATGGTGTGTCCCCTTTTCATTGAATGTATTCTACGGATATTCTATCTTGATCTCCTTGCAGGACAGTGATGGCTTAGGATACAGGGTTAGGATCTGCTTCCTAAGGCTTTTGCATTTTATGAGCCATGAGGGTCTCATAAAGAGTTTTTCTCCCTATGGGTCGAGAGGATCCCCTAGGTGTAAGTTCTTCTTAAAGATCGTGAGGATCCTTAAGCGGGTTTTCCCTTGAGAGTCGTAGGGATCTTACAAGAGAGTTTTTCTTCCTTACAGGTCGTGAGGACTTGTAAGTGCTGGATGTGGTCACCCTTGTTCGTGTTTTACGGAGTCAGGGTTTTTCCAGGTATCGTAGTTTAAAGATGTCGCGGTCAAGGTTAAGGACCTCATAGTCCGTGGATTTAGGGATTCCGCAGTCCGATGTTAGTTTTAAGACATCACGGTCAAGGTTAAGGACCTCATAGTCCGTGGATTTAGGGACTCCACAGTCCGATATTTGGTTGCAGGGACCCGTCACCTCTTTGAAGACGTTAAGGAATTACAACGCCAGGTATCAAAGGAGTAAAGAGATGTACCCTTAAACCAAGGCAGAATCCGTAGGGAATCGGGGTGGTTGATCGTTAGTTTTAAGACATCACGGTCGAGGTTAAGGACGTCATAGTCCATGGATTTTAAGGACTCCACAGTCCGGTATTTGCTCTGGATGCTTCACACGGGTTCACTGCCGTGCTCGGCGAGGACTAGGCTCCGCTCTGGGCATTTTCCGCGGGGTCAAAGAGTGACGTTATCTGCGTTCCACGTAACCAGGAATTTTGCACTAGATGCTTCACACGGGTTCACTGCCGTGTTCGGCGAGGACTAGGCTCCGCTCTGGATGCTTCATACGGGTTCATTGCCGTGCTCTGCGAGGACCAGGATCCGCTCTGGACGTTTTCCACGGGGTCAAAGAGTGACGTTATCCGCGTTCTATGTAACCAGGAATTTTGCACTAGATGCTTCACACGGGTTCACTGCCGTGTTCGGCGAGGACTAGGCTCCGCTCTGGATGCTTCACACGGGTTCATTGCCGTGCTCTGTGAGGTCCAGGATCCGCTCTGGACGTTTTCCACGGGGTCAAAGAGTGACGTTATCCGCGTTCCACGTAACCAGGAATTTTGCACTAGATGCTTCACACGGGTTCACTGCCGTGCTTGGCGAGGACTAGGCTCCGCTCTGGATGCTTCACACGGGTTCACTGCCGTGCTCTGCGAGGACCAGGATCCGCTCTGGACGTTTTTCACGGGGTCAAAGAGTGACGTTATCCGCGTTCCACGTAACCAGGAATTTTGCACTAAATGCTTCACACGGGTTCACTGCCGCGCTTGGCAAGGACTAGGCTCCGCTCTGGACGTTTTCCACGGGGTCAAAGAGTGACGTTATCCGCGTTCCACGTAACCAGGAATTTTGCACTAGATGCTTCACACGGGTTCACTGCCGTGCTTGGCGAGGACTAGGCTCCGCTCTGGATGCTTCACACGGGGTCAAAGAGTGACGTTATCCGCGTTCCACGTAACCAGGAATTTTGCTGATTGTATCCGCATTTCACGGGATGGAGATTTGACTCTCGGTGATCTGTATATCGCCGAGTCATGGAACTGGGAGTTGCCGTTGTTCCTTTTGGTGATGTTGCATCTGCTGTATCGAGATGAACGTAGAGGTGGTGACCATTCCACACTGGTGCGAGATGATCTCCGATTGTCTTTCCGGTTTTAGATGACTTGCCGTTAAGACCCTGAAGCTAGGAATTTGGCCTTTGCTTCGTCTGTTTTGACCGTAAGGTCTTTTGTTGACGCTGTGTCTGCATCCTGCTGGACCGCGAAGGAACGCTGCTGTTGACATCTCGTCTGCTGTAACGAGACGAATGCTGAGGTGGAGCTGGTATTTCGCCGTCACTCCGTTTGTTTCGACCATGAGGTCTTTTGTTGACGTTACATCTGCGTCCTGCTGGACTGCGAAGGAACGCTGCTATTGACATCTCGTTTGCTATAACGAGACGAATGCTGAGGTGGAGCAGGGACTTCGCTGTCACTCCGTTTGATGGTGTAACACTTGTGTCCTGCTGGAATGAGGAGGCCCACCGTCGTTGGTCTCCGGGCTGCAGATGTAGCCATTGAGATTTGGAACTAGGGACTTTTCCATGGTTCCATTCTCGTTGCGACTCTGGGGTCGATTGTTAACGTCACGTTTGCATCTCGTTGGAGTGAGGAGAAACGCCGTTGGTGATCTCTAAGTTGTCGATATTGACGTCGAGACCCTGAAGCTAGGGACCTTCCTTTGCTTCGTCTATTGACATTATGTCTGCAATATTGCGACAAATGTCGAGGTTGTCTTTGGGTTGTCTATGAACCGTCGAGATTTGGCTTAGCTTTCTGATGGAGCCTGTTGGGAAGGTATGGTTTCCTCTTTGTTTGTGCCCCTGGATTGTTTACAGGGATCGATGTGATCTCACCTGTAGGGCAAAAAGTTTCATTCTTTCATTTTTTTTTATTCTTTCCGCGATGCTCTATCATTTCATCTTTTTATATCGCGAAAATCGCGATTGCCCAATCATTTCGGCTATTTTTCGCGGTGTCCAATCATTTCGGCTATTTTTCTTTTTACTCGCTGCTTTTTATTGCGAGTTGCCCCATCATTTCGGCTATTTTTCATGCATACATTTTTACTTGCTGCTTTTTATTGCAAGTTGCCCCATCATTTCGGCTATCTTGTAGGCATGTGTGGCTTGCTAGCTTTTTCGCCGCAAGCTTGGATTTTAGACACCGACTTCGGCATCAACACCGCTACAACTGGGATCTTGCCAGGAGCGAATCATCATTTGCCTTTGTCGATGTTGAACAAAGGTGGCTTGGCAAACAAGGTTAAGGGTTCTGCCGACCAAGGCTTTTGACTTCATGAGCCGTAAGGGTCTCACAAAAGTATTTCTCCCTATAAGTCATGAGGATCTTGTAGGTGTATTTTCTCCCTAGGGATCGTGAGGATTCCTAAGTGTATGTTCCTCTGCAAGTCGTAAGGATCCTACAAGAGGGCTTTCTCCTTATGGGTCGAGAGGACCTATAAGGGTTGCTCATCATATGGACATATCCCTAGTCACGGGTGGGACTTTGCTGGGGAAATGTTTATTCGCGCCCGTGGATTGTATACAAGGGTCAGTATCGAGCCCCTTGTAGGGCAATATCGAAGGTTGTGGGGGATTTTCTTATGAACAGGTTTAGGTCTCTGTAACTTAAGACTTTCAAATCTTACGAGCCGTGAGGGTCCCATAAGAGAGTTCTCCTTGCGAGTCGTGAGGATCTCGTAAGTGTATTTTCTCCTTAGGAATCGTGAGGATCCCTAAGTGTGTTGCTCCTTTGTGAGTCGTAAGGATCTCACGCAGGTGGTTTCTCCTTACAAGGTCGAGAGGACCCTATAAGTGTCTTTTAACGAGGTTGCGCCCTTTCGGGTTTTCACAAACACTCGCCGGTAGTCCTGCTGTTTTTACTCACGGAGCCCTTTTGGGTTTTCATCCGTGCCCATTTTGCTCATGGACATACCGTTTTTTTAAATTCTTTTTCTCTTTTTTTTTTACAAGGTCGCGCCCTTTCGGGTTTTCACGAACACTCGCCGGTAGCCCTGCTGTTTTTACTCACGGAGCCCTTTTGGGTTTTCATCCGTGCCCATTTTGCTCATGGACATACCGTTTTTTCATCATTTTTTTTTCCTCCTTTTTTTTTTATCTCGTCAGCCTAAGGATGCTGCGGTAGTAGTTTAGGGACGTTTCGGTCCGTCGTTAGTTTAAGGACATTTCGGTCCGTCGTTAGTTTAAGGACGTTTCGGTCCGTCGATAGTTTAAGGACGTTTCGGTCCGTCGATAGTTTAAGGACGTTTCGGTCCGTCGATAGTTTAAGGACGTTTCGGTCCGTCGTTCAGGGGAAGGCTGGCTGCTGCTTGTAAAGTCTGAGCTTAGGAAGATAGCGAGCGGACATAGTCGTCGTCATCTATCATTGACCCAGGCTGTGGCTCATTAAGCATAGTACCTCTTTAAGAAGCGGCCGTTTATTGGCCTAAAAGGCCTTTCACCGTGCACGTCCATGAGTAGATAGGCTCCACCCTGGTAGACCTTGTCTATAATGTACGGGCCTTCATAGTTCGGCTCAAATTTTCCCCGCTTGGCACGATTGGGGATCATAGGTCTTTTGACTACTAGTACGAGTTCGCCTTGGCGGAATGTCCTCGGCCTGGTCAATCTTTCATACGAGCGCGTCATCTTTGCTTTGTAGGCTTCTAGATGTTGTTGCGCTATGAGCCGGGTTTCATCGAGGGCATCAAGCTCCTCAAGCCGAAGGTGAGCGTTTTCTTCGTCCGTCAGCTCGTAGTGGACTGCCACTCGTAGAGAGGGTAACTCTATCTCGAGAGGGAGCACTGTTTCCGTCCCAAATACCAACGCGTACGGCGTTGCTTTCGTGGCCGTCTTGAATGTAGTTCGATAAGCCCAAAGGGCTTCTTGCAGCTTCTCGTGCCAGTCTCTCTTATTCCGGGAAACGGTCTTTTTTATGATCTTCGTCAAGGTCTTATTGAAGGCCTCGGCCAGACCGTTAGCTCGTGGGTTGTAAACTGAAGAATATCTCCAGTCTATATTGTGCTGCTGCGTGAAGCGGCCAGTCTTATGGCTTCTGTAGGCTGGCCCATTATCGGAGATAATCCGCCGTGGGGTTCCAAACCGATAGATGACGTGCGTCTTGAAGAAGTGGAGGATGTTCTCCGTCTTCACTTCCCTCAGCGGTACTGCTTCTGCCCATTTGGAGAAGTAATCAGTTGTCGCCAGGATAAAACGATGTCCCCGGGATGATGCTGGCTCGATGGGGCCGACTATGTCAGTCCCCCACATTTCGAATGGCCAGCTAGCCACCGTTGGATGTAGTGGGTTCGGATGTTGGTGGATAAAGTCTCCATGAATCTGGCACGAGTGGCATTGCTTCGCATACTCGAGGCAGTCCTGGATCATCGTGGGCCAGTAATAACCCATCCGTTTAATTTTTAACTTCATCTTTGGGCCTGCTTGGTGAGAACCGCAAAGTCCGTCGTGAACTTCCTGAACGACTCTTTTTGCTTCGCTAGGTCCTAAGCATCTCAGCCATAGAGAATCAAATGATCTCTTGTATAGAGTATCGTTGATGAAAGCGAAAGATAGAGCTCGTTTCATGAGCTGATGTCTTGAGGACGCTTCTTCGGGAATTCGGTGGGACTTAAAGTAGTTTATGAGGACTTCCCTCCAGTCCTCAGCCTTCTCACGGTCTTTTATTTGTAGGGTCGTCTGCTCAGTCGCCCCCTTTTCTTTATATAATTCCGGAGGTATTTCTGCCGGGGCGAGCACTCGACGGCTTTGTACCACGATTCTGACGTCATCAAGGTTCTCGTCCGCCAGTTCTTTAGCAAGTTTGGCCAACGCGTCTGCTTTGCTGTTTTCCGCACGCGGTATGTTCTTCAAAGTATACGAGGGAATTTGGGTCAATAGTTGTTGCACCTGTTCGCCGTACTTCACCAATTCTGGTTTGCACGTTTGGTAGTCACCATTTACTTGACTAACGACCAATTGGGAATCCCCGTATATAAAGAGATTTTCGATTCCCATGTCGATGGCGATCTCGAGGCCTGCTATCAGAGCTTCACATTCAGCTTCATTGTTTGTCCTCGGCTCTGTTAAGGAGAAGGCGAAGCGCATTATCCCTCCTTGTGGAGTTGTGAAGATGAGGCCTATCCCCGATTTGATCATTGGGATACCTTGTTTTTGTTTCTTTACGGAGGATGCTCCATCGAAATAGAGTTCCCATCGGGTACTACCGCCGCCAATCGCATCAAATGCATGCTCGTCTGGCAACTCGCAGTTCAGAGGAGAACCAGCAGGTACTGGATGCTCAGCGAGGAAGTCGGCAATGGCCTGGCCTTTCACTGCCTTAAGAGGTCGATACGTTATTGAGAACTCCATCAGGAGTAGAGCCCATTTAGCGAGTCGACCCGTCAATATAGCCTTTGACATCAGATATTTAAGAGGGTCCACCTTCGAGATGAGACGGACTTCATGTGCCAACGCATAGTGCCTGAGCTTTGTTATCGCGAAGATTAACGCCAAGCAATGTTTTTCAATGGGAGAGTAGTTGCTTTCTGCCCCCAACAGAACTCGACTTAAGTAGTAGAGTGCTCTTTCTTTCCCTTGGTCGTCCTCTTGTGCCCATAATGCGCCTAAAGAACCTTCGAGGGCGGTTGTATAAAGAATGAGAGGTTTTTCCTTAACCGGAGCAGCCAACACCGGCGGGTTCTGCAGGTATTACTTGATCTCGTCTAGCGCGCTTTGGCATTTTTGATCCCAGACGAATGGGGTTCCCTTCTTCATCAGGTGACTGTAAGGACGGCATTTGCCTGAAAGATTAGCGATAAACCGCCGGATGTATGCGAGCTTCCCTTGGAGAGACCGCAACTGTTTGAGGGTTCTTGGCGGAGGCATTTCCATGATCGCCTTGATCTTAGATGGATCTATTTCAATACCTCGATGTCGGATGATGAATCCCAGGAATTTACCCGAGGAGACTCCAAACGCGCATTTGAGGGGATTCATCTTCAGATTATATTGACGAAGGCGTTGAAAGACAGTCTCCAGATGCTTTAAATGCTCTTCGTATGACATGCTCTTCACTACAAGGTCATCGATATAGCACTCGACGATGTCATGTATGAGATCGTCGAAGATCTTTGTCATGGCCCTTTGATAGGTAGCACCGGCGTTTTTTAGACCAAAGGGCATAACCCTGTAGCAGAATATACCCAAAGGGGTCTGGAAAGCGGTGTGCTTCTGGTCTTCGGGATGCATCTTTATCTGATTGTATCCTGATGAACCGTCCATAAAGGAGAAAACCTCAGGAGTGGACGTGTTATCTATCATTAGCTCGGTTACTGGTACTGGGAAATCGTCCTTTGGACAGGCTTTATTGAGATCCCTGAAATCCACGCATATGCGTACCATCCCATTTTTCTTCATTACCGGGACGATATTGGCGATCTAGTCGGGATATTGGACTTCTTGGATAAATCCAGAATCGATCAGCTTCTTGACTTCGGCGTTGATGCTCATTTCAAGCTCGAGTCGCATCCTTCTTGACGCCTGCTTGACTGGCTTGATATCCGGGGATATTGCTAACTTATGCACAGCAATCTCCGGATCTAATCCTGGCATCTCGGAGTAGTTCCACGCGAAGCAGTCTTTATGTCGTAAAAGCACGTTCTTTAAAGCAGCCACCCTTTCTTCAGATAGCAGCTCGCTGACAAATGTAGGTCGCGGGTCATCTGCCGATCCCAACTCAATCTTCTTGAGGTTATCTGCAGTAGTATGTATACCGTCTTCCAGTTCTTTTGGAGCTGGCGGAAATTCTGAGACCACCTCATCATCGCTGTTCTCAAAGCACCAGGGAAGGTCATCCATATTCTCGGGCTCTTCTTTTAATATCGTAATCGTGTAACAGGTGCGAATCCGCTTCCAGGACTGAGGTGGATCTGGTTTTGCTTTTGCGGCTTTGGGTTCGTGCTTTTGTGGCGGTGTTACCCTCCAGCCGTCGGATAAGGCGAATCTGCCCTGTTGGTACTGGTCCTCGACCCAGTTCTTGAAGGTGAAGCAGTCTTCGGTAGGATGTCCTATGGCTCGGTGATAAGAGCAATAGCTCAAATGAGAAGCCTTGTTAGCTTGCTCAGGATGTCTAGACCTTGGAAGCGCGATCATTTGATGTTTTAAAGCGAGCTTGAGTAACCTCTCCGTCTTGTCTCGGGGGAAGGAGTACGCTCGACTCATCTTCTTCATAAGGGACAAATCCGAGCCGCGCAATACCCGATCACGTAACCCCCTAATCCCGCGTCGTTGTTGTCGGCTTCTCTTTCCGCTTCTTGATTTATTTCCGTCTCTGCGTCGGGACTTTCGTACAACGGGTTGACGAGGATGAGCATCTTTGTCTTTTGCAGCCTGTTGAAATAGACGTTGCGTCTTGGCCTTCTCGTAGATGGCCATCTCGCGGTTGTGGTCTTCCCGAGCTTTTTGACCCATTTTCCTGATAGGCTTATCCATTTGTTCTTCAAACGACGGACTCGTCATTTCAATCGCGGGATCTAGTTTTGATGAGGGGTTGGCATCTCTTGGCAGGGCGTCCTCTTCTTCATCAAAGGTATATATAGCGTAGCTGTTGTGGGCCCGTCCCCATTTTCCGGTTCTTGCGTATCCAAGCCCAAGTGTTTCCATTTTCTCGTTGGGCAATTTGCGTTGAGTCCCAGGGACATCCCAGATCCTATTGTAGAACCCAGCTTATCGAACAGTCTGTTTTAAGGGTACTCCTTGGCGCTTCAATAGCCTCTTTAATCCATTTGTATAGTATCTGGGCAGACGGATGGGTTGGAGCCTGTCGAGTGTAGCATCCGCGCCATGCCAGATCTCTTTCTCTACTTTCGACTCTGAGGATCGGTAGAATAGGATCACCTTCTCATCCCTTTGCCTGGGAGGGACGTAAAATGTTCGCAGGTCCTGCACATTGTGAGCTTGAAGTGTGTCGAGATCCTTGTAGTGTTCTCGCGGTACCATGGTGATTTGCAAATTATGGTCATCGCCAGGGGGTGCTTGTATTGACAGCCGATTGGAGAACACGGCATTAACTTCATCTTCTGAATCACTTCCGAAGACCAACATGGGGGCGGGCGTCCCCAGGTTGTTGCGTTGAGATGGCCCTGCATAAACTATCTCTTCCTCTTCTTCGGTATCGCTCCCGAAAACAGGGATGGTGGCGGCGGTTTTGTTTTCCGGGTTGCGACACCTTTCTGTATCCTCGAAATCTGGCAAAAAGTACTTCGCATCTTCGTATTTGCGGACTTCTTTCACGGAAAATGGGTTCAACTCACCTGTTACGGTATACTCGAAACCATCCTTAAAGTACTTCATACACTGATGTTGCGTAGAAGGGATGATGTTGTACTCGTGTAGCCAAGGACGGCCGAGTAAGGCGTTGTAGCAGGTCTTGGCGTCAATGACATGGAATTTGACGTCTGTGACGAGAAGTCCAAAGCGTAATGTTAGTATCACAGATCCGAGAGTCCGTGACGATTGTGAATCGAAACCGGAGATAGTGATTTTGTCACGAGCAAGGTGCTGCATACTCATGCAGATTTCCTTCAACACCCGAACATTAAGGAGATTGACGGAGGATCCATTATCCACCAGGATCTTGCCTATCTTGATATCATGGCAGTATCCAGAGACATATAGGGGACGGTTGTGGTCGCACGTCCCGAGAAGGAGGTCTTCGTCACCGAAAGTGATGTCGGCCGTATGCACTTCCTCCAGTTCATCTTTCATCCTTTCAGTGGCGAGGAAGGCTTGGAATTGCTCAGGTTCTTGTAACGCCTTAATTAGTGAGTCTCGCGCTTCTTTTGATAATAGGAGGGCATCGAGAATGCTAAGCTGAGAAGGTAGCTTCCTTAGGTGCGCTAGGATGTTATAGTCCACCTTACCCTTTCTAGGAGGGTCTTTGGCAGCCAGCTCTCTCATGACTTGGTCATCTAAAGTGATATCTTCAGTGACCTTTTCCTTTCCCTTATCTTTTCTACTCGCGGGCCCGAGATTCTTTTCTGGGAGTGTGCGATTGCGCAGCTGAATGTTCTCGCAGGCCTCCGATTTCTCCTCTTTCCCTAAAACAGATTCTTTAAAGAGATGGCCCAGAGCCATTTCTTCATCAGAGTCGCTCCCAAAGGTGAGAACTTGTGACCCTCTGGCGTTAACCATGTAACAGTTGCTAGTAGTTCTGTTGTGCCCATCGACAGTACTTCTTCGCTCCCGACGGATCTTGCATTTTATGCGTTTAAAATGTTGCCGATGAGCAACATATCCTTGCCACCATATCTTAAAGGCGTTGCACTCCTCCATGGGGTGTGAAATTTTCCGATGATATGCGCAATAATCAGGGTGCCTCTCCACCCCATCGTGCGTGTTTCCTTCCGAGGGTGGTAGCTTCATTCCCATTGACATGGCTTTGGCAAACCTTTTCCTCGTCTTGAATATCTTCTTGTCTACTTCGGATGCCTTTCGCTCTGGCAGGGGTAGTTCAACTCTTTCGTTCAGTCGCCTGCATTTGGCTCCTTCTGACGCGGCCATCTCACGCTCCTGATCCGCTTTACTCTTTAGACGAATCTCGTCTAGAAAGGCATTGATCATTTCATTTGTTGGCCATGCACGCTCTGGTTCAGGCTCTGCCTCCAGCTTCTTAGTGCCAGGAGTTTTCCCATCATCGGTAAACGAGTGGGAGATTACGTTACAACTCGCCACATATCCTTCGGATTCATCCGACGAGCTCTCTCCATCATCTTCCTCTTAAAAGATGTGGTTGAGGAACTCTTGCAGTGTGACAGGAGTTCGCGCCTTTTGATTATATTCTTCCAGCGCGTCGATTTGCTTCTGCAAGTTCGTGTGCTCGTTTCCAAGCTTCATGGACTTCTTCTTCTTTTTCTTCGAAGATTTTGACGGTTGGGCGTGAGTGTTTGGGCCCTTATCGCGAGTCTTCGTAGTTGGGCGGGGATTCAACATTCCTTCGATAATTTGAGGTTCAAGAGGGTCCTTCCATTCGATCGTAGGGCACGCATGAAGGTATCCCAGCATTCTTTTGGTTTTAGTTGATAGCACGACCTCCCACGGAGCTTCTTCAATAAATGAGCAGGTTGCCCCCGGTGTATCCGCTTTCTTAGGAGGATGCGGCTGTGGTGGGTTCACCTTCCACTTTTCTGACAGTATAAACTTCCCCTGGAGCTATTGATCTTCGATCCATCCTTTGAAGACGAAGCAATCTTCAATCGGATGACTTACCGTTTGATGGTAAGGGCAATAGTTAGGGTTATTCACCTCCGTGGGTTGCGGCGGTCGCCTTGGATTTGGTAGGTTTATAAGTCTGTTGCGTATTGCCAGCTCGAATAACCGTTTCGTCTTGTCTCGTGGGAACGAGTAAGGACGTTTCATCTTTTCATTATAATACCGGCGTCTTTCTTCCAGTTGATCTGCCGGTTTCGGGGCATTAGGTTGCTGTTGGGCATTCGCTACAAAGGTTGCCCTTCCTTTACCCTTGTCATTCCGAGGTTCCGACTTCGGGGGAGGTGGTCTATGACCCATCTGGTCCATCTGAGCCAACTTGTCGATTAAAGCCTGGAATGTGGTTGGCTTAAAGAACATCATAAACTGGGAGATAGTTGCGTGGGGGTCTAGGGTTCCCACGAACATGCCCACTGCGGGTGCCTCCTCAATGCGTTGTTCGCATCTCGACCATAAATTCCGCCAGCGTATAGCATACTGGACCCAGGTTTCGCCTGGTTTTACCCTGGCGTTAATCAATGCTGTTATTGGAGTGCGTTCGCTGGCACTTGCGAATCGCTGAGTGAATAACAACTCCATTTCAGCGAACGTCTTGATAGAATCGTTCGGGAGTTCCGAATACCATTCGAACGCTGTTTCCGATAAGCTGCCCACGAACTGGCGAAGCAACAGTTT
This sequence comes from Agapanthus africanus, assembly GCA_030015575.1. Taxonomy (NCBI): domain Eukaryota; kingdom Viridiplantae; phylum Streptophyta; class Magnoliopsida; order Asparagales; family Amaryllidaceae; genus Agapanthus; species Agapanthus africanus. Next base: position 195,195,582 of record JASDDO010000019.1, on the reverse strand, counting down.
ATCATCACCGCCGGTGTTACCGCAGAGGGCCCGGAACTGGGCAACATGTTGATGGGATTGCCGGTCCCCTTATACACGTGGAATTTCGGTATCGTATAGCCTGGCGGGTATTTGATTTGGTCGTACCAGCTTGGATACGGCCGTCCCGTTTTTACGACTTGACCAGCTGCCTCAGTCGCATGATGAACCCGGATTTGCTGGGCTATATAGTCAACCAAGTCAGCTTTAGAGATCGTCTCCTCCTTGGCCGTTGAGGGGGCTGGCGGTGGATTTGACGTTTCTCCTCGGTCGTCTTCAAGAACGATTGGGGGATCCTCGGCGGGTAGGTCCTGCTGGATCATCATTCCTATCATATCTTGGAAGAGAAGGCCCATACACTGTATATTGGCTGCTTGTTCAGCAGCCTCTTTGTCCTTTTTCTCCAGTATCCGGCGAAGGAATTCAGCGTCGGTTTCTTCCTCCTGGCGTGCATCTGAGGACGTTGCTGGGCTTTCTTTTGGCCCAGTAAGTGCGGCCATAGCATTCATCATCTCTTGGAGCTTTTGCTGCTGCTCCTGAGCTTTGGTCACCGACCGTGTAAGCGGTCTATGACCCGTGGATGCGCGGCTGTCTTCTTTTCCTGACGCCATGTATACGGTGTGGACCATCATGCCCCCAGACTTAGGGCGTCTGGGCTTAGTGCTATTAGCTGTCGTTGCAGGCTGGGGGATCTTCTCTGGCTTCCTCCTTTTATGAGCCATGGAGGTTGAGGGGGCCGTTGAGGTGGGCGTCCAGACAGCCTTTCGGGGTTTAGCCTGGTGACCAGCTTCCGGTTGGATTTTCAGCTTCTTGTGCTGGCGGGAGAAGTTTGGATCGATGATCGAGTCTCGGGCCTGCCGCCAAACCTTATAGATTTTGGAAGACAGCCGTTGAGGGGATTGGGGCTGTTCTGATTTTATTTCCACAACCTTTTTTAATGGGGGAGGAGACCTCTTTAGCACTGCAGTAGGAGAATTTCTTCGCACCTTATTTAGCATCTCGAAGCTGTTCCCAGTTGGAACAGCAGCATTAACTTCTGCCATCGGGGCTGATGGAGTTAACCCGAAGGGGGAGTTGCCCCCAGCCTTCCTTACTCGGCGCCAATGGCGACGTCGAGCGTGTCGAGCGGACGGCGTTGGGTCAGCGGTAAGAATGGTTTCGTCTTGCCCCCTGTGTAGGTGGGGGGTCGCTGTTGGTGTTAGCCTGTCAAAGACCGACGTCTTTTGGGTAGCAGGGGCGGGAGCTGAAGCCGTCAATCTTGTAAAGACCGACTTTTTGGCCAGAGAAGCCGCCTTGGCGATTTCGGGAGCAGGAGCAGCCACTTTCTTAGAAGCAGCCTTCTCTGGGATTGTAGACCTCATGATGGGTCTACCGGATTTCTGGCCCAATCTAGAGAAGACCGAGGCGCTGATGTTGTGCGACCCGTTGAGATGAGCCGCGGCAGGGGTAAGACGATCAAAGACCGACTTCTTGGGAGCTTCCTTTGTCAGCACCGGCGCCGTGAAGCTCATTGGCGGGAGCATAGTCCCAAAGAACAACCCGGTAGTGGCCTGAGTCACCTGGTCCACCGGTATTGTGAATAACGAAGCAGCTTGGGGTCCATAGGCTATACCTCCTGGCGAGGTAAAGCGTTGGTCGCAATTGCAGTCCGAGCAGTTGGAGCATTTCACAGAAATAGAAGCCATCGATTCTTTGCTTTCTGCAATAAGCAAGACCCCAATTCTTAGTATCTTGAAACCCAAGGGCCACCATTAGCGAACCGCGATTGGTTCGCGAATCACGACATACGAAGTGTGGAGTGGAAAGAGGAAAAGGTCCCACCGGGCGTGCCAGAATCTGTTCCCCTCCGAAAGACGGCGCGACATGGCGTCTCTTGCCTGAAATTCGGGGCAGATGCTAATTGGTGCTATCCGTCCACCTCTCCGAAGATGCCAAGTTGATTCATGGCACCGTGTATCGAAGGTTTACACGGATGCGGCCGATGTAGCAGACTTCGTCAGATTCCCTCTCGTTTGAGGGGTTTTTGATTGTGGGGACGCTCTTCCCTGCAGGCGCAAGCCCCTGCAGTTAATTACGCTACCGCATCGCGGTAACAACTTTCTCCTTCTCCAGATGGTCACTTCGCGTCGTGTGTGTTTGTTTTGTGTTTTGTTGCTCGTGGATTGTTTACGGAGACCGAGTTATGTCGTCGCCCGTAGGGCGTGGACTAGTCCAAATCCGTATTATCTTAGATTTAGGTTTGGGGGTTTGGTTTGAGGATACGTTAGCCATACTTGAGGCCAAGATCAACTCAAACGTTTGTTAAGGATACGTTAGTCCGGCCTGAGACTAAGATCAACTTAACGGGATCGTTTAGATCCGACAAAAGAGCGTTTGGGCTCTATTGTTCCAGTTTAAGGATATGGTGGTCCATTGTATGTATGGTTGTCGGGACCCATCACCTCTCTGACGACGTTGAAGGATTACAACGACAGATATCAGAGGAGTTCAGAGATGTACCCTTGAACCGAAGTTGATTGGGGGGATTCATAGTCCAGTCTGTTTGAAGGTTTAAGGATACGTTAGCCATATTTGAGGCTAAGATCAACTGTAATGGGATCGTTTAGATCCGACAAAAGAGCGTTTGGGCTCTATTGTTCCAGTTTAAGGACATAGTGGTCCATTGCTAGTTTAAGGACATTGCGGTCCGTGGGTAGTTTAAGGACATTGCGGTCCGTGGGTAGTTTAAGGACATTGCGGTCCGTGGGTAGTTTTAAGACATCTCGGTCAAGGTTAAGGACGTCGTAGTCCATGGGTTTAAGGACCCCACAGTCCATTGTTAGTTTTAAAACATCTCGGTCAAGGTTAAGGACGTCGTAGTCCATGGGTTTAAGGACCCCACAGTCCGTTGTTAGTTTTAAGACATCACGGTCAAGGTTAAGGACGTCGTAGTCCATGGGTTTAAGGACCCCACAGTCCGTATCAATGTGTGGTCATCGGGACCCGTCACCTCTTTGAAGACGTTGAGGGATTACAACGCCAAGTATCAAAGGAGTGAAGAGATGTACCCTGGAACCGGAGTGGATTAAATAGTCTTTGGCCCAATTTGGGATTGAGACCAATTAATTATGTTTTGAGCCCATTGGCCCAGTTAATTACGAATTGAGGACTTATGGCCAGTTTGGGCTAAGTCCAATCATGTCTGGGACATCGGCTTTCTGTTGATCCATTGAAGGAGAGGCTTTGCCTCTGGCCATTTAGCCAATTGGGCTAATGCCTAGTGTTAAACACTAAAGACCAATCAGTGTTAAACACTGGGAATGAGATTGATAAGTTAGTGTTTAACACTAAAAGATAGTTGGTGTCAAACACCAGCAACAAGGCTTTCAAATTAGTGTTAAACACTAAAACAGTCCAGTGTTAAGCACTGGCAACAGAAATTCCAAATTAGTGTTGAACACTAAGGTAACCAGTGTTGAACACTGCGAATAAAGTTCTTTGCTTAGTGTTGAACACTAGGGCCAAACAATGTTTTAACACTGGATTCAGGGGTCCCAATTTAGCGTTAGACGCTGAGGTAAGAGGGGTCACGTGGCAGCACGTGAGGGCGCCCTCCCTTCATTTGTTCTTCTGAGACTATCGCATTTTTCAGAGCATCACGTGCCATCACGTGACGGGCATTCAAATGCTTATATGTTAAAGCTTCTGCCAAGGGTCACGTGGGTCTAGTGGGGCACTGCCTCAAGGGGCTTTATGTAGATCTTTGGGGGGGGCCACGTGGTGACACGTGACCTCGCTTTTATGTAGTTGTTTAGAAGATCTGTTAATCCCTTTTTTAGGAATTAAATTTCTCGTAGGGTTGAACCCTGACAATAATTTTAGAAGAATTAAATTCCTACTTCCTTTTGAAGAGTTGAACTCTGAATTTCCTGTAGGAATTAAATTCCTCATATATGTGCAGAATCGAATAGGGTTGAACCCTAATAAAAGCTTTGGGGAATTAAGCTCCCACTCTCTGTTAAAGAATTATTCTGGGAAATGAGATTAAGGGAATTAAATTCTCGTTGTTTTAACAGAACTAAGTTTTTAACTAGGGTTAAACCCTGATTCTTTTTGTTCTGAAGGAATTAAATTCCCATAACACAGGGTCAAGCCCTAATTTTATTTTAAAGGAATTGAATTCCTATAGTTCTGTGAGAATTAAATTCTCGTGCTTCTATTCCCTCTCTATGCTTTGGATCTGCATGGCAGGATCTCAACCCATTGAGAATTAAATTCTCAACTTCAAGGGGAGATGTGCACTTTACAGATCCTCTATCAAAGAGAGAAGAAATATGCCCTTCTGTTTTATATCAGGGTTAAACCTTGTTGAGAATTAAATTCTCTTTTCTTTCAAAAAGCCTTCCCTCTCTTACCTAGGGTTTTCTTTTGCAGAAGATCCAAATTCCTCAAAGTATCAAGGCTCTCTCCCTTTTCTTCCCTCTGCGTGTATATATATCTTTTTTCTTGTGTCTCTTGGCTCCTATTTATAGGAGAAGCAGCCGAGTCAATTAGTTTTTTGACGAATCTTCATTGAGAGATTTGATTTGCATCCATCATTCGTTTTGGACCTTTGGATTATTAGGTGAATTTTATTCACCATTGGATTTCAAATCCAGGGATTCTTCTTTGTTATTTCTGTTAGATTTAAAGGGGAAATCTTTCCAAATTTGAGATTTTCCCATAGATAGATGATATTTAATCACCTCTAAATCTTTAATTTAATCGATTGCTTTTGGAAAGATTTGAGAGGTCTTTTCTCAGAATTTAATTCTGTTGACAAATGGGTTTTGAAGTTGGTCACGTGTGGCCACGTGACCCTTGGTCACGTGTGGGCACGTGACCCCCTTGGAACGAGCCTTCTTCCTTCTTTTTGCGCTCTGTTTTCTGGTTGCTGCTTAGCTATCACGTGCCACCACGTGACAACTGGTCACGTGTGAGCACGTGACCCTGACATGGAGCCTTCTTCTCGATTTAACCGGAGAATGAGTCTGATGTTTTGAGTGTCACGTGCCAACACGTGACCCTGGTCACGTGGGAGCACGTGACCTCTTTTGAAGCCTTTTTCTTGATTTGATCAAGGAACTGTTGTGTCTTTGCCGCTGCTTTTAAATGTCACGTGCCGACACGTGACCCAGGTCACGTGGGAACACGTGACCCTTTCTGAAGCCCCTTTTCTTTGATGTATTTGGGAAACTGAATTTGCCTTGCCGATACTTTTAGGTGTCACGTGCCCACACGTGACTGCTGGTCACGTGTAAGCACGTGACCCTCTTCTGAAGCTTTTTCCATAAGCTTTTCTGATTTTAAATCAGGAAACAGAGATGTCCAGTACCACACCAGATGTTATTTTTGTATTAGATGCAATATGTTGATATTGATCCAATCCTGGAGAAACATTAGGAAGCAGTTTTAGAACATAAGTGGATGTTCTAGGGAAATGATAACGACAGCCTCCTTCGGGAGACAGTTATCATTCCAGGCTTCCAAGGTGACCTGGATGACAGAGTGGTTGTCATCCACTCCCCGAGGCTATTCCTCGAGCGCAATAGTTTCGCAAACAGGCTTTGTGAGACTGATTAGTAGAGGAGTTGGGTGTTCAGTATCACACGGGCTGTGAGTATGCGACATCGCAATAATTAACCTTGAGTGCAAGTGGGAGATTGTTGGATATAGTGCCTTCAGAGTCAATTATTGGATCACAGACACGTGATTGGAATAATTGAGGGAGGACTTATGCCGGTAGGACAGTCTTACTCAAAATGATAGTATGCTATCTAGTTTATCTTTATCATCGTGTACTGCTTTAGGTGATATTACTGATCACTATTGCACGTTGATAGAGCCCCTAGGATTCTTGCTTGACTACCAGCAGTATGAGGGCGATCATATACGTGGGAGCTGGAGTCTATAAGCACATCCTTAAAAGGTCCCTAGTCGAGGGAGTTTCGAGACAGGGCATCGATACTCCAGAGTAGATTAGTGTATACAGTCGAGACCCCGACGAGGGGCGGTGGCCGGTCTCACAAGCCACTGGTGTCAGTTGGTTCACCTAAGATGTATACAGGTACTCATTGGGTTATGAGTACACCGGACAAGACTCGCCGGGAACATGCTAGTTGGTATTATACCTAGCGTCAGATAGCAGTTCCCTGGTGACATGTGTACAGGTTAGTTCATCGACCTGAGATCGTCATTTGTCTCGTGTGAGTTCCCACCTTGCTTTGATTACTACCCTATCACGGCTCAAAGGAGTCGTGCAAACAGGTTTTAGTTGGGTACAGTCCCGAGCCACATGGAGGCAGTGAGCGGATCTGCAGGAGTTCGTCTCTCCTGGTATTGGGGGTGAGGTCGCGCTGTGTCTAGGAGAGCCAGTACACGAAGTTCTTGGCCAAGGCAGGAGATTTATTGGTAGGTATTCCAGTAGTATCTCAGGGTGTTCTGGGCTACACTCCGACACGACTTGTACCGCTTTTGGTGGTCTGATTTTTACCAACCCCCTAGGCCCGCCATGCGATGCTCATAAACGAACGGACCGGACTGTACGGATATTGTCACGGACAGGCTCAGTAGGGTGTCAGGATGAGTTCGCTCATCGACGTCCCTTTTGGTTAATACCTGGTAGCCCGTTACGTATGGCTAATACCTCTGACGTGCTAGTGGTTAAATCCACAGCCAATGTATTGACGAGTCTTTAGAGTCCCCCACAGACAGTTTCTCAAGTTTCGGGTGAAACGCTGTAGAGGCCATATGGATATATGGCAGGGTTCGATCATATACGTGCGGTATTGCACGGATCATGATCGGACGGATAATACTAGCGGGCTTTGGTTTAAACCGGATCCTAGTATTGTACAGTGTAGATTTTATCTCTTTGCATTTGTATTCGGTCGGAATACAAATGCGGGTATGTATATACGGTCGCGGGGTTTTCCTGTAATTTATTATGAGATCGCTTTTCTGAAGTTGCCAGTTTGCATTCCGTTTCGGCCATTTTTCCTTTGTTCCTTCATGGCCGGATTTTTGTGATGGAGGGGCTAATTTGCATATTTGCAAATTAGCAATTGTGGAGGGTTTATTTGGATATGGAAAGATTATGATAGCATCTTTTCTTTTTCCCTCATCATATCCTTTGCATTTATTGTGATGGATTTGATGGAGATTAGATTGATTAGGATTATGATGTGAGGCTTGCTTTTGGCTTATGGTCACCCTTTGCTTTTCCTACACTCACCTCCCCTTGATTTTTCCTTTTCCTCTCTCCATATAGGGGCCAGCCACAAAAATGAAATGAGGGGGAATTTTTCTTTTGGTGTGGGGAAATTCATTCTCATTTGGTTTGCAACAAAATTCTTAACCCCTCTCCAAAGTTCATTCTTCTTCTTCCATCCAAAATGGCAACTTCACACAACCCCTTGAGACATAGCCTACTACACTTAGCCTACAGCATTTCTTGGACACGTCGGCTCGCCAACTTCGTGCCCGAGTTGCCTCGGTCCAGAGGTGGGAGCCCGTAAAAGAACCCGGCGGTGTGGTGCCCTTTCCGACGAGAAGATGAAGACCGGAGATTCCGCGTGGAGATCGGAGTGAAGGCCGAAGACCGAAGGACACGGATCGCTTGGTATAGCATTCTACCCTTTCTCGTATTTGCTAGCATTAGGTTAATGCCCCGATCTAGGATTTTAGTGCGCGGTAGTGCCGGTTTACAAGTTTTCTAAAAGTATCGTTTCCGCATTTTGGTCCCGGATTGACGGCCGGGGCGCTGCGGTGCACTTACACATGGATGCTTTCTCCGGCTACAACCAAATCTGTATGAATTCTAAAGATGAAGATCTCATCGCGTTCACAACGGACCGGGGGGTATATTGGTACAAGGTGATGCCCTTCGGCCTCAAGAACGCCGGGGCCACGTACCAAAGGTTGGTCAACCGCATGTTCAAGCCACAGATCGGTAGGAATATGGAAGTCTATGTTGACGACATGCTCGTAAAATCCGTCTCGTCGGTCGACCATGCCAGGGACCTGGGCGAGGCTTTCGAAGTGCTCCATAAGTTCAACATGAAGCTAAACCCCGCAAAGTGCACATTCGGAGTCACCGGGAAAGTTCCTCGGGTTCATGGTCACTCACCGCGGAATCGAAGCTAACTCAGAGAAGATCGACGCTATCCTCAACATTGTCGCGCCCAAGACCAACGTCGAGATCATGCGACTCACGGGATGAGTCGCTGCTCTGAGCCGTTTCATGTCCAGGTCGGGGGAGAAATGCCTTTCGTTCTTTAAGGCACCGAGGAAAATCCCGAGGTTTGAGTGGTCGGAGGAGTGCCAAGCCGCCTTCGACCAATTGAAGAAGCACCCCACGACGCCACCACTGCTCACCTGACCAGTTGAAGGAGACGAGCTGTCGCTGTATCTGGCGGTATCCGACCAAGCAACAGGCTCAGTGCTCGTCCGGGAGGCTGATGGAGCGCAGAAGCCGGTGTACTATGTGAGCCGCGTATTTAAGGACGCAGAAACGAGGTACCCTGCCATAGAGAAAATTGTCTTAGCCCTCATGGTAGTCTCGAGGAAGCTGCAACACTACTTCCAAGCACACACCATCATCGTCCTCACCGAGCGCCCGTTAGGGGCTATCCTAGCATCATCAGAATCCTCGGGTCGCTTAGAAAAATGGAGGTGGGAGCTATCTCAGTTTGACATAAAGTATCGCCCGAGGCAGGCCATCAAAGCGCAGGCCCTGGCCGATTTCATCGTTGAATGCACCATCCCTAGCAAGAAGCCAGAGTCCATGCCGCCCCTCGCAACCCAGTGTCTCGTCGCGGAAAGGCTTGGCTCGGTTCCGGAGTGGTTCATCTACGTCGATGGGTCTTCGATCGAGGAAGGCTGTGGTGCCGGCCTCATTATCCGGGGCCCGAACGATGCAGAGATGGAGTATTCTCTAAAGCTCGGTTTCAAAGCCTCGAACAACGCGGCGGAGTACGAGGCTCTCCTGGCCGGACTGCGCATGGCTACGGGACTGGGACTGAAGATAATTCGAATCCGCAGCGACTCGGCCCTTGTTGTCCGTCATGTGACCGGCCGCTTCGAAGCTCGGGAGCCTCTGATGATGAAGTACCTGGACGAGGTGAGGAAACTCTGAAAGAATTTTGACGAAGTCCAGGTAAAACAAATACGCAGGCAGCTGAACGCCCAAGACGACGCCCTGAGCAAGCTGGCTTCGTCATACTCGGCCAAGAATAAGAGGTCTATCCTCTTTGAAACCTTGCCTCAACCCAGCGTGGAAGACAGAGTGACGACACTCCACGTGTACGCGGCGTAGGAGAGCGACCGGGATTGGAGGAAGCCCCTCGCGGAATTCCTGAAGGACGGCACGCTCCTAGAGGACCGGGAAGCCGCCCGCCGTCTCCGGGCCAAAGCCCGCCACTTTGTATGGAGCAATGAGAACCTCTACAAGAAGGCCTTCACTCAGCCCCTGCTCCGGTGTGTTAACCCCCACGAAGCCGACTACGTCCTTCGGGAAATCCATGAGGGGGTGGGCGGTGCATACCAGGGGGCCCGAACCTTGATCCAAAAGGCGTTGCTCCAGGGGTACTACTGGCCTACTATGCACGAGGACGCCTTGAAGCTATTCAGGAGGTGCAAGAGCTGCCAGCTTCACGGCAGGATTCCCCGCCTCCCGGCTACCGAGCTGACTGCCCTAACATCCCCATGGCCGTTCGCCCAGTGGGGGTTGGATATGATCGGCCAGTTCTCTACCGGTACAGGCGGGCACAAATACGTCCTCGTCGCGGTGGACTACTTCACCAAGTGGATCGAGGCCGTCCCCATCAGAAAAGCGGACGCTGCCACAACCATCAAGTTCCTGCAAAACAACCTGATACTCCGGTTCGGCATCCCGAGGTGTATCACCACCGAGCACGGGACGAACTTCGAGAATGAGAAAGTGAAGGACTTCTGTAATGAATACCATATCCTCATGAAGTTCGCCGCGGTCGTGCATCCCCAATGCAACGGGCAGGCCGAGGTCGCTAACCGAGACGTCTTCCGAGGTCTCTGGACCTGCCTAGAAGGGCGACAAGGCAGTTGGGTCGAAGAACTACCCCGGATCTTATGGGCTCTGCGCACGTCAAAGAAGACTCCCATCGGGGAGACCCCCTTCAGCCTCTGCTACAGGACCGAGGCGATGGTCCCAGCGGAGATCGGGCTACCCAGTCACAGGGTCGAGCACTTTGATGATGACACAAACACCTCGGCGCTATGGACTATCCTGGACATCTTGTTGGAGAAGAGAGACCGGGCTCAGATCAGAGCTTCCGCTTATCAACAACAAACGGCCCAATACTACAACTCTCGGGTCAAACACCGCTCCTTCAAAACCGGGGATCTGGTCCTACGGCGAAACGAGTTCATTGACCAAGGCAGGCTTCATAAGTTCTCCCCAAAGTGGGATGGTCCCTTCCTCGTCTCTGAGGCGCTCCCCGACGGAGCCTACCGCCTACAAGACACGAACGGTCCCAAGCTCCCGCGGCCTTACAACGCTGAGAAGCTCAAGCTATACCAGTCAGGTCAAGGCCAGCGAGTGTGCCCCCCTTTCTTTCGCAAAGATGATGTAAAACGTTCTCTAAAAATCCTGTCCATTCGAATAAAGAAACGTCGAAACATCCCGAATAGAGTTATGTCTTTACAATATAAAGCCCTCACCAAGAGGCGACCGCGCAGCTTCACTACCCGGTTATCCTTAGCAGGCTTCCTACAGCCCCCCAATGCTAAGGACCAAAGTCCTCCTCAGAGGCAACCCAGCAGCTATCCTGCTCGGCTATCCTTGGCGGGCACCTTCCCTACCGCAACGTCAGGGATCGGAAAGCCCTCCCAGAGGCAGTCAAGCCCAACCGTCGCTCGGCTATCCCCGGCGGGCAGCTTCCCTGCCGCAACGCCGGGGATCAGAAAGCCCTCCCAGAGGCAGTCGAGCCCGAGGTCCCTCGCTCGGTTATCCTTCAGGACAAAAGCCCTCGCCAAGAGGCACCGGGCAGTAACCCTGCCCGGCAAAGGGTCCTTGGTAGGTTTCTACAGCCTTTCCCGCGCCAAGGACCAAAGTCCTCCCAGAGGCAGTCGAACCCTTGTTCGGCTATCCCCGGCTGGTAGCATCTTACCATGACCGACAGGGATCAAAGTCCTTGCCAAGAGGCACTGGGCAGTAACCCTGCTCGGTCCCCTTCCTGAAGGATCAGAGCCCTCGTAAGAGGCAACCACGCGGCTTCACTGCCCGGTCATTTCTGCCCGGTTATCCCCGGCGGGTAGCTTCCCTACCGCAACGCCTGGGATCAGAAAGTCTTTCCAGAGGCAGTCGAGCCCTTGCTCGGCTATCCCCGGCTGGTAGCTCCCTAGCCATGACACCAGGGATCGAAGCCCTCGCAAGAGGCATCCGAGCGGCAATCTCGCTCGGTCATCCCAGGCTAGTAGTTGCCTACCCACAACGCCAGGAATTAGAAGTCCATGCCTAAGGGCAACGGGGCAGCTTCGGTCCATCCTCGATAACGCTTGGCAAGTGGTCGAAGTCAACTCGATGAACGATCGCTGAACAGATGGCCGACCTGACATGAAAGCCCAGCAGTGCAAACAGAAGACAAAGTGCGGACCGATGAAACCAAAGAAGAAGTTTTATTATCAAACGCACAGTCTTTACAAAGGGTCTTTGGGCTCCCCAGCCTTACAAACTGCCCGGAGGCTTACAAAAGGGGGACGAGCAAATATCAAAAAGACCTAAGTCGCGAACACCCCCTGCGCCTCGCTTCCCTCGTCGCTGGGGCTTCACCACCGGAGGTTTTGCCACCAGGGGCACGCCTCATTTCCCCCATCGTTGTTAGCCGGAGGCCTTGCCACCGGGAGCGGGACCCGAGCACGGAGCTCGCCATCGGTGAAATCGGGAAGCTGCTCCTTCACGGCATCCAGAGCCTTATTCCACGCAACGGCGGAATACTCACCGAGCTCGACATAAAACTGTTCTGACACCTTGTAATCGGCCACGGCTTTCCTGGCCCAGACCTCAGCAGCCTGAGCTGACAGAAGCGCCGCCTCGGCATCTCTCCGGTTGGCATCTCTCTCCTTCTCCATAGCCGCGAAGCGATCAGCCAGGTCCGCAAGCTTCCTCTCGGCAACCCGGAGAGATGCACTCAGGCGACGGCGGACGCCCTGATTCGCTGAATTGGCAAGCTCCGTAGACTCTGCACGGGCTGCCAGGACATCGGCCCTGGCCCTCTCCAGATGCAGGTCACGCCGTAGGACCCCGACCTCCGAAGGGAATGGTTCTACTGGGCTCGGTGCATGGAACGCTCCCTCGGTTTCCATACGAGCGGCGATGGCGCAGTGTTGAAGGACCTGACAGGAAGCGGATGAGAAACCGGGAGTCGCTTGGGCCAAGGAAAGGAAGGCCAAAAACAACGCGCGAAGGGGTTCGTACCTGGACTGCCCCCTGGGCTATGGCCTCCATTTAGGCCCTCAGGGTGCCGCACGGAAGTCTTCCTCCTGCCGACTCTTCCATCCCGGCGAGCAAGCCGGCAATGATGGAAAGCCCAGACGGAACCATGAAGACGGCCTTTCCCTCCTGCATAGGGATCCCTTTAGGGACCATTGACGGCGGTGCACGAGAGATTTTCCTTTTCCTCTTAAGGGGGACCCCGTCCTCGCTCCCCCTCCGTCTCCCATCTGGGGTTCGGATGACCGCGGGCGCCTCTGACCGCCGCCGGAAAAATCCCCAGGAGTCACCAACGGGGCAGACGACCCTGTCGCCGGCAGAACATTCGACGCAGAACCTGGGCCCGCCAGGGGCACGGCCGCGTCGCGGGCTTCCCTCTGGAACGAGCGAACTAATAGGTGGGAACGAACCATGTATCCCCAAGAAGAGGAGCGCCGAACAGCCAAAACTTAGAAGAAAGGTAAGATGAAGGATTAGGGGCCATGGAACAGGCCCCACCCCTATTTATCGCCATGAGCAACCTCATCCAACGGTGCCCTTCGTCTCCCGCCGAAATGCCTCCTCGCGTCCAAACGGCTCAGATTGCTCCACCTGTCGTTCCCACACTCGACCGCACCCTTTCAGGCATCGCAGGTCTGCGCACGTCGCATCAGCCAACCGATGCTTGACACATGGACCGTCACTTCAAAGGCAAGATACACGAACCGGCGCACCCTCCTTAAATGCAGAGATCTCATCCTGATTCGCTAGCGGAAAAGACAGCTCACGGCCCGGGGATGCGTCCTGACGAAACCTTAGGAGGGAGCTCACCCCGGGCGGCCCGACGGTCCACTCCTGAACCGATCCGCTAGCTGGTCAGGACAAGAGTAGGGGGCTAATGGTAATGCTCGATATTGGCGATCCCCATGATCAGGACACGTGGCGGATGACGCGTCCCAGAACTTAGAAGAAAGGGCCCACAAAGGCCGACCAAGCCACCCCTGTACCCGACCAGCCAGCATAAGCTAGCCCTCCTCGGGGCTCCCTGCAGATTGGCCTCCTCGGCCCCTCAGCTCGCCCCGAGTTGCCACAAGACCGAGTCTCCTCGGCCCTCTAGCTCGTCCCCGAGCCCCTTTTGCCGAGGCCGTCTTCCTCGGTCCTTCGATCAGTTCCACCGCTCACAGGCGTAACCGCCGCTCCGCGAATCTCGCCATGCGCGGATTCTCCGCCAGCAACATCCCATGTTCCACGCCTTCACGATCCCCATTCATGGAAGACCCACTCTCCACGCGGGCGTGACGTACGGAGCGTAACTGCCGGCGAGATTCTCGTGCCTGCTGCTGCGTTCCTCCACCACTATATAAACCCCCATCACAGAAGGGTTAAGTAAGCTACTTTGACTCCACATAGCCGTTACGCTGCTCGGATCTAGTACTAACTTGATCGTCGAAGGATCCTCGGTGGTATCAAACCATCCCGGGACTTCTTTGCAGGTACTCGGCGTCAAACTCCTCCAATCACCAAATCTCCTCAAAACCCATTGAGACCCACACACAACAGAGGATCCCCTCCAGAATCCACCGGGAGATCGACGGAAGACAACATCTGAAGAAGATCTGAAAAGGACCTCCATCAACCTCTGACTCTGTAGGGTTCCTAGGCACCCTAGTGAGGTCTCACAAGGCATCGAACATGCCAATTTCAAAAAAAATGGTGCCGAGAAACCCTAGACTACGGATCGTCGCTAGAATTCTAGGCGAAAAATAAAACTAGTTAACAATTTAACTAAAGTTAAGATGCTACAACCTTTGTAGATCCGGATACCCACTTCCTTAGCTCCACGAGGGCGTCCTCTCGCTGTCCATCTTGAACCTTGGACTCTCGTGACGGCTTCATCGGAGAAACGTGCGGAATAGGTCGTCGGCTTCGTGTCAAAGACGATCTACGTCGAGGTTGCACAAGCTCAAGCTCCGACTTCACAAAGTTGTGAAACTTATGAAGAAAACACCCAAAACAACTTGGCAAGAGGTAGAGGGTGAAGAAATAGGAGGTGGGTTCACTTTAGAATTGGATTTATCTCACTAGATCTCAAGTTGCCATTAAAGTAGCAAGCTTGAAGAAGAAGAAGATGAAGATGAAGCAAGAATGATAAGTGTTCTATTTTTAAAAATAAAACTAATATGAATACTTATCATATCTTGACCATGGTCAAGTGTAGAGATTAAACCAAGGTTAGTTAGAGTGGTTAGGGTTAAGGATGAGATAAGGATGGTGGACTTTGTCAAAGCTTCAATAAGCTTCAACATAGCTCCAAAATAAGCCACCATTCTCAACTTAATCCTTTCCAAATAAATAAACAAATAAATAAATGAAAAACCCAAACCCTAATCATCACTTAAGCATGGTTTAACCCTTTACACTTAACCACATTATCAAGTATCATCAAACATGATACAAAGTAGTGCATTAAAGCATGTCACATATACAATGTGCATCAAGTGAGAAAAATCCGTTTAAAGTGAACCAATACTAGTTAATGCAATGCAATATATCAAATATATAATTATGCATTAAATCATTAAATCAACATTTGATTCAATGATTCGGTCATGTCGCACATAACCGACTAGAATCCAATGTATCGATTTATCGAATCAATGATTCGATAACTAGGTCATATCGAATATAACCAATCGAAACATATATCGCGAGAATGAAATGCGGTATCACATACACGCATTATTCTCGGTCCTGCACATATCTCATATGCGCTCCTATTTCGTTTCGCTTGAGCCAGGAAACCTCTGTGTAGGACTCTAAAGACTCGTCAATACGCCGGTAGCAGATGATGATCATATCAAGCACCCACAAGCCGCAAGCGGTCTGCTAAACGTAACGGCCACCCGGGTATTGAGCGATCAGAAGATCGACGAGCTAGCCCGCTCACACTCCTGCGAATCCAACCAGTAACACTTACCGTACAGTCCGGTCTCTTCGTCTGATATGTCGCATATCAAGTCTAGGGGTGGTAAACGTCAGCCCCCAATAACCCGATAAGTCGTGCCGATGTGAGGCTCGTAACGGGTCGAGAAACTACTGGTAACACTTACCAGCAAATCTCTGATCAGCCCTGGCCAGGGACTTCCCTGTTACGGCCAATCGAGCACTGCGCAACATCAACCCCCAATACCGGGAGAGACGAAACCCCTCCTATCGCTCATTGCCTCCATGTGACTCGGGACTGTACCCAAAGACCACCGTTTTGCATGCCCTAATGGACGTGGTAAGGTGGAGATCAAAGCAAAGTGGGAATCACACAAGACTCTATGACGATCTTGGGTCTACAGACTAACCTGTACAAGTGTCACCTGAGAACTGCCATCTGACGTGAGGTATAATACCATCTGGGAGTTCTCGGCGAGTCCGTCCAGTGTACCCAGTCTCCACTGAGCACCCGTATACCATCTCTGTTGTCAAACACCAATGGATATGGGATCATCCATCGCCCATCACATGGGTCGAGAAGCGTATACGCTAGTCTACTCTGGTATATCGATGCCCCGTCTCGATACACCCACGACTAGGGACCTTGAAGGATGTACTTATGGACTATCATGTCCCCACTAGTATGATCTGCATCATAGTCCAGGTAGTCAAGTACAAATCCTAAGGGCTTTACCAACATGTAACTATAAGACAGTATAAAGAGACTAGTGTACATGTTAAGATAAAGAGCAACCAGATAGCATACTATCATGTCGAGCAAGAAAGTCATCTCTATATATGTCCAAGCATCCAATATAATATACATAATCTGTACAATACTGGCCTCTAGGGCATACATACAACTAACAATCTCCCATTTGCACTAGGGCCAGCTGCTGTAGTATCTCATACCGAGCATCCCGAAGAGTCTCTCAAACTGTATCTGGGGAATGGCCTTCGTGAGTGGATCCGCCGTGTTGTTCTTCGTGTCAACTCTCCTGACCTCGATCTCCCGGCGATCAACTATCTCCCGGATCAGGTGATACCGCCTCAGAATATGCCTGGATCGCTGATGGGACCTGGGTTCCTTGGCCAAAGCCACCGCTCCATTGTTATCGCAATACAAAGGTATTGGACGCTCAATGGATGGAACCACTCCAAGTTCGGTAATGAACTTCTTGATCCAGACAGCCTCTTTGGCAGCATCGTTGGCAGCGATGTATTCAGCCTCCATCATCGAGTCTGCCACGGTTTCCTGCTTGGAACTCTTCCAGCTAACCGCCCCTCCGTAAAGGGTAAAGACAAAGCCCGACTGCGACTTAGAGTCGTCCTTATCACTCTGGAAGCTCAAATCGGTAAAGGACTCCACTTGGAGTTCTCCGTTACCATACACCAAGAACATATCTCTAGTCCTTCGCAAGTACTTGAGAATGCTCTTCACAGCTGTCTAGTGACTCTCTCCAGGATCAGCTTGATACCTGCTCACTATACTTAGTGAGTATGCAACATCGGGTCTAGTACATAGCATCGCATACATGATAGAGCCTACTGCCGAAGCATAGGGTATCCCTTGCATGCGAGCTCTCTCCAAATCAGTCTTGGGAGACATCTCTTTGGAGAGAGTGACTCCAGAGATCGTGGGCAAGTTCCCACGCTTGGACTCTTCCATACTAAACCTCTTTAGTATGGTGTCTATGTACCTGGATTGGGACAATCCCAAAATCCGTTTGGATCTATCTCTATAGATCCTAATTCCCAATATGCAGGAGGCATCACCAAGATCTTTCATTGAGAATCTTTGTGATAAGAAGAGCTTGACCGCTTGCAGCATAGGAATATCATTTCCTATCAAGAGTATGTCGTCCACGTACAATACCAGGAAGACAACCTTACTCTCTGCCACCTTCTTGTAGATACAAGGTTCATCTGGATTTTTGATGAAATCAAACTCTTTGATAACGACGTCAAAGCAGATGTTCCAACTCCGCGATGCTTGCTTTAATCCATAAATGGATTTAAGCAGCTTGCACACCTTTCCGCTGCTCCCACTGTCTACGAAGCCCTCTGGCTGAGTCATGTACACGCACTCTTCTAAATCACCATTTAGAAAGGCGGTCTTAACATCCATTTGCCAGATTTCGTAGTCATGAAAGGCAGCAATGGCAAGCATGATTCGGATGGATTTAAGCATAGCCACTGGAGAAAAGGTTTCGTCATAGTCCACACCTGGTCTTTGACGAAAACCCTTTGCTACAAGTCTAGCTTTGAAAGTCTCCACTTTCCCATCTACACCAAGTTTCTTTTTGAAGATCCACTTGCTCCCAATGGGTTTTACCCCTTCAGGAGCAACTTCCAAAGTCCATACTTTGTTGGTGTACATGGATTCCATCTCGGACCGCATAGCATCCAGCCATTTCACTGAGTCCCTACTCGTGATGGCCTGCTCGAAGCTAGTTGGGTCATCATCCTCCATGATGCAATCCTCGCTCCCACCGTCCATGAGAAAACCATAGTATCTCTCAGGTTGGCGAGGAACCCTACTAGATCGGCGGAGTGGCTGGGGTTCATCGGGAACTACGGAATCCTCTGGTTCCACCAGATCTTCTGTTGTAGCTTCTGCAGCTGGAACCTCTTCCAGTTCTACCTCATGACCACTAATCTCTTTTTCAAGAAATTCCTCTTCTAAAAAGGTGGCATGCCGAGAAACAAACACTCTTTGTTCCTCAGGGTGGTAGAAGATATACCCTCGCGAATGTTTGGGATATCCAATAAACTTACACAGAATAGACCTTGCCGCGAGTTTGTCCCGATTTTGCGTTTTTACATAGGCCGGACAACCCCATATCTTAACATAATTAAGACATGGTCTCTTTCCTTTCCATATCTCATATGGAGTGGTCGGCACGGTTTTGGTGGGAACCATATTCAATAGGTCTGCAGCTGTTTCCAGTGCATATCCCCAGAAGGAAATAGGTAACTCAGCTGTGCTCATCATAGAGCGCACCATATCTAATAGGGTGCGGTTCCTCCGTTCTGATACACCATTGTGCTGTGGTGTATATGGAGGAGTCAGCTGAGAGAGAATCCCATTCTCTTTTAGGAAGTCCAGGAATTCATTGCTCAAGTATTCACCTCCTCGATCAGATCGAAGGATTTTAATACTTTTTCCGGTTTGGTTCTCGACTTCTTGTTTATATTCTCTAAATTTCTCAAAAGCTTCTGATTTGTGTTTCATCAGGAACACATATCCGAATCTAGAGAGATCGTCAGTGAATGTAATGAAGTACGAAGAACCATCCCTGGCATGTGTAGACATGGGACCGCATACATCACTATGTATCAGTCCCAAGAGTTCGGTAACTCTTTCTCCGTGTCCCGTAAACGGAGTTTTGGTCATCTTGCCTTTGAGACATGACTGGCAAGTGTCATAAGATGAAAATTCAAACGGATTTAAATATCCATCTTTATGCAACTTAGCTAGTCGTGTCGCATTGATGTGGCCCAGTCTACAATGCCACAAGAAGGATTCGTTGAGTTCAGAACTCTTCCTCTTGTGTGCGTTTGTTATGCTCAGAACTGTTGATTGGTTTAGAACATAAATGCCATTGCACAACGTGCCTGATCCAACCAACTTTTGGTTACGGAAAATGTTCATAACATTGTCCTGTAATACAAAATTATATCCCTCTTTACTTAATAAAGAAACCGATATAATGTTGCATATCAGGTTCGGCATGTAATAGCATTCGTTCAGAACCAATGTATTACCAGTTGGTAATACAAGGTGATATTCCCCGACAGTCTTAGCTGCAACAATTGCACCATTTCCAACTCTAATGTCTTTATCACCTTCTCCAAGTTCTCTACCTTTCCTGAGCCCATGTAACTGATTACATATATGGGATCCTGACCCGGTATCCAATACCCAGGACGTAGAGCAAATAGAGAAACAGTTCTCAGTAACGAACACACCCGAAGAAAATGCATCAATATGTACTTTCTTCATTCGGGTGGCATGGGAATCCTGGTATTCCCCTATATCCTGTTCATTCCTATAACTCTTATAGGAAAGAACGGAACCAACGTTCCCCAGCACAGTATAACATGCGGGTTCGGTCAATACATCCATATTATTATCTTCATTAGGGCATGAAATGGTCGCTACCTGGAGAGAGAGAGAAGAAAACACTTTAGCGTATGCTCGTGCAAGATCAGATGGGTTATTATCTTATCTAATCAGGATGGCTCCCACTGCTTTTTATCAAATCTTCCTTCAAACCCTAAAAGGAAAGACTAGCCGGGATTAATTACACACTACAAGTTCGCCAATCTTTCAGCCAGGCCAGTGTCGGTACTTTGAGGGAGGTCCCCCGTGCTTTCGCACGAACCTAATTAATGTAAACCTCGTTTTCCCAGAGGCGTAACCTCGTTAACACCTTTCTAGACACCTACTTGATCGGCTAATTGTAATGTGTAAAACTCTCCCAGGAGTAACTCTTACTCGCAGTGGGTATCGGGATCCAACTATCTCATAGAAGGTATGCAATCTCATTGCAAATTTCAACACTTGAAATTCCCGATAATCTTTTGCCCCTAGCGTCCTATGACCTTGACGCAGGCCAACAAACCATAGTGCGCTAGTCAAGTTCAACCCGTTATTTCCTGATTGAATTAAACCCACCCGTACGACCCTTGACGCAGGCCAACAAAGTCGCACGAATACCCTAATCCAATCTGCATCATATGCATAAGCAGATAAATACTAGTTAGCTACCGCACACTACGCCTTGACGCAGGCCAACAAACGTAGCACGAATACTAACTACTACTCATCTGAAATGACGGAGGGCTACGCCAGGTTTTTCTGAAAACCTATTGCGTAATGAACTTGATATCGTTGTAGAATCAAATGAAGTTTTGAAATGGAGTGATTTTGAGGCTTTTCTAGTTTTGCTAAAGGGGTCACTCCCGGTGAAGGGATCGTCGGCCCTTTCCTCGTCGAATGAGGTGCGGGATATATCATATATATCACTGTGCAAAGCAGAAACTATAGAAGCAATCAAAACAAACCGAGTGTGTAGCATCTGCCAGTTATTGCTAAAGGAGTCACTCCCGGTGAAGGGATCTCGGTCCTTTCCTCATCGAATAAGGTGCAGGGCATATCACATATACCGCTATGCAAAGCAAGAACTGTAGCTACCTATTTTATTTTAAAATTTGATTCCACAACATCTTAGGTTTCTTATCTTTCATTAATCACATTAATGAAGTCCCATCATTTAAATACCTAAACATCACAGATAGATATAACGTACACTTATGCCATCCGCATTCGCCTCGATGTCCCCTCGTGCACCGTTAGGTTAGGTAACTAACGACAGAGCAGGGCAGGGCTAGCGCGGGTGTAAAACATAAGTAACGTCTATATAATATATCATATATACTATATACTATATCCATCACAGAATCACATCACAGATATCGCAGCAGAATAAACATATGAAATATTGGATATACTAGGACGTCCGTGTTTTCAATACGAGCCAGTATAAAACACGGATTCCACGGTCGTGATGAATAGCCAATCCCACACCCCTAGACCCCTACGAGAGCGGCAAGCAACCCTGCCAATTCTAGGGTTAGGAGACCCGGACTCGACTCCTCGAGTTGGTCTCCCACTGTACCCCAAAACCCGGTTACTTGTGCTCCCCTCCTTGGGTCTATCCTAATGCGGAAAGGTAAATAATATACAAAGGGTGACAGCTTCCGCTACCTGGAAGTGCCCCAAATAAAAGAATATTACATACAAGTTTTTACATGAATGAAAATGGAAAACACTCATCTCACATAAAACCCCCCGGCTATTCAAACACGACGATCCAATATAACATATCCAGCAACACATAACATCACATGTCATCAACGTAAGTAAATATGTCCATCCCAATTGTCGTTGACATATAGCAACAAAACCGGCGATATCACATATTACACTTACGGTCACAGAAAAGAAAGTGTAAAACTACAACAGTTGGAATCCGCAACCTCTTTAGACATCACATGCCTAACAGTTACAAACCCCGCATTTTAGTCTCATTATCGAAAACTCTTTTCAATATCGTATGGGACTAAACTGCTAGATTTATAACATTCATCCAGTTATCTCATAACTGTTTGTGAATTCCAATTATTGTATCCAATTCCGGATAAATAGAATATATTAAACTTTCCGATCGAACATTCGAACACCCAAGTTTTCCCGACACCGATCAACACATGAAATAGGTTCAAAAACATTCACTTCATGCCTCAGTACCAACGGTCCAGCCGTAGAAGGGTCAAGCCAACGCCTCATATGTGGCACGCCGTACTCCCCCAAACCCGAAGGTTCAAAGGGCAGTTCAAGACGGTCACATAATCGAGTTAAGGTTTGTTGTCTTCTAGAGGGACCATCGCGTTACTTGCACTACTCAGAACGTCTTTTAACCACAGAAAAATCCAACACTTGGAATTATTCCGGCAGGGGAAAACTTGGGTATTTATATCCGGTCGAACTCTTTAATATATTCTACAGTTATCTGGAAAAACACTTAGACAAAGTTTGATATTCCGATCGAATCGTCGATTCCCAATTTAACCCCAGAGCACTCAATCTTAGAGTCAATTTAAAAATACCCAGAAAACTCAGTAGAATTTATCAGGAATTACTGTGCAATTAAGTATGGCTGACGTCACCTTTTGAGCGCGGAACAGCGGCAGAAGCCATGCTTCTGCCGCGGTTCCGCGGCTTAAGGAACTGTTCATGTGAAATATTTTGCATCGTAATTCTTATAATTCTTTACTGAATTTTTTAGACATTTTTAATATTAAAAAATCCCAGATTTTAGAAAATTTCCAGAGAGCTCATGGGTATATGGGTTTCGGGTTCGTCCGGACTTCAAACTCCGTCTAGACTTCGCCTAAGGCTCTAGCTAGGCTCTGATACCACTGTAGGTCAGGCAGCCACCCCATCCAATGGGGTCGCCATGGCACCAACGGGTCCCTCAGCCGCTACTTTTTACGCATGCCCCCTCGCGAGGACTACAACCCGCCGGAACACCTTCCGGTCTCGGGACACCCTGGGGGTAAGAGCCTATGCTTCGCCACACTGTCACACAGTGAGAACCCCCCATAGGTCGACATCCAATGCCTAGTAGCTCTGATACTACTGTAGGGTTTCTAGGCACCCTAGTGAGGTCTCACAAGGCATCGAACATGCCAATTTAAAAAAAAATGATGCCGAGAAACCCTAGACTACGGATCGTCGCTAGAATTCTAGGCGAAAAATAAAACTAGTTAACAATTTAACTAAAGTTAAGATGCTACAACCTTTGTAGATCCGGATACCCACTTCCTTAGCTCCACTAGGGTGTCCTCTCGCTGTCCATCTTGAACCTTGGACTCTCGTGACGGCTTCATCGGAGAAACGTGCGGAATAGGTCGTCGGCTTCGTGTCAAAGACGATCTACGTCGAGGTTGCACAAGCTCAAGCTCCGACTTCACAAAGTTGTGAAACTTGTGAAGAAAACACCCAAAACAACTTGGCAAGAGGTAGAGGGTGAAGAAATAGGAGGTGGGTTCACTTTAGAATTGGATTTATCTCACTAGATCTCAAGTTGCCATTAAAGTAGCAAGCTTGAAGAAGAAGAAGAAGATGAAGATGAAGCAAGAATGATAAGTGTTCTATTTTTAAAAATAAAACTAATATGAATACTTATCATATCTTGACCATGGTCAATTGTAGAGATTAAACCAAGGTTAGTTAGAGTGGTTAGGGTTAAGGATGAGATAAGGATGGTGGACTTTGTCAAAGCTTCAATAAGCTTCAACATAGCTCCAAAATAAGCCACCATTCTCAACTTAATCCTTTCCAAATAAATAAACAAATAAATAAATGAAAAACCCAAACCCTAATCATCACTTAACCATGGTTTAACCCTTTACACTTAACCACATTATCAAGTATCATCAAACATGATACAAAGTAGTGCACTAAAGCATGTCACATATACAATGTGCATCAAGTGAGAAAAATCCATTTAAAGTGAACCAATACTAGTTAATGCAATGCAATATATCAAATATATAATTATGCATTAAATCATTAAATCAACATTTGATTCAATGATCCGGTCATGTCGCACATAACCGACTAGAATCCAATGTATCGATTTATCGAATCAATGATTCGATAACTAGGTCATATCGAATATAACCAATCGAAACATATATCGCGAGAATGAAATGCGGTATCACATACACGCATTATTCTCGGTCCTGCACATATCTCATATGCGCTCCTATTTCGTTTCGCTTGAGCCAGGAAACCTCTGTGTAGGACTCTAAAGACTCGTCAATACGCCGGTAGCAGATGATGATCATATCAAGCACCCACAAGCCGCAAGCGGTCTGCTAAACGTAACGGCCACCCGGGTATTGAGCGATCAGAAGATCGACGAGCTAGCCCGCTCACACTCCTGCGAATCCAACCAGTAACACTTACCGTACAGTCCGGTCTCTTCGTCTGATATGTCGCATATCAAGTCTAGGGGTGGTAAACGTCAGACCCCAATAACCCGATAAGTCGTGCCGATGTGAGGCTCGTAACGGGTCGAGAAACTACTGGTAACACTTACCAGCAAATCTCTGATCAGCCCTGGCCAGGGACTTCCCTGTTACGGCCAATCGAGCACTGCGCAACATCAACCCCCAATACCGGGAGAGACGAAACCCCTCCTATCGCTCATTGCCTCCATGTGACTCGGGACTGTACCCAAAGACCACCGTTTTGCACGCCCTAATGGACGTGGTAAGGTGGAGATCAAAGCACAGTGGGAATCACACAAGACTCTATGACGATCTTGGGTCTACAGACTAACTTGTACAAGTGTCACCTGAGAACTACCATCTGACGTGAGGTATAATACCATCTGGGAGTTCTCGGCGAGTCCGTCCAGTGTACCCAGTCTCCACTGAGCACCCGTATACCATCTCTGATGTCAAACACCAATGGATATGGGATCATCCATCGCCCATCACATGGGTCGAGAAGCGTATACGCTAGTCTACTCTGGTATATCGATGCCCCGTCTCGATACACCCACGACTAGGGACCTTGAAGGATGTACTTATGGACTATCATGTCCCCACTAGTATGATCTGCATCATAGTCCAGGTAGTCAAGTATAAATCCTAAGGGCTTTACCAACATGTAACTATAAGACAGTATAAAGAGACTAGTGTACATGTTAAGATAAAGAGCAACCAGATAGCATACTATCATGTCGAGCAAGAAAGTCATCTCTATATATGTCCAAGCATCCAATATAATATACATAATCTGTACAATACTGTCCTCTAGGGCATACATTCAACTAACAGACTCGTTATGGGTATTCTCGTTTTTCATCATTTTCTTCGTAATATATCACTCATTCATCTCAATATTCTTATTTCAACCATGTATATTAATTTTCCGGACAAGTTTTCTAATTGCTCCGGTCTATAAAACAATTCTTGCTCCATGCTATACATAATGCACACTAAGATATATAACTAATTTGAAATAATATGGAAGAGTTAAACTTCCTGACTAAATCATTGTGAAAATTGAATATGAACTGGTTGATTAGTGCTGCGCACGGGTCGAGTTGGATGGGTTTTGGATAAAAAAGAAACCCGAACCCACTAGAACGGGCAGATTTTCCATCCATATTAAACCCGCACGCTATAATAGGTACACAAAACCGAACCCGCACCCAACAGATTCGCGCGGGTTTCGGATTCGGGTTCGGGTTTCCCTAATGCGGGTTTTTCTAATTCGGGCGGGTTACTATGGTGTGGGATAGGTTTAGCATATTAAACTTATTATTTATTATATATAAAATATGAAAGAAAAACAAATTTTATAGAATCTCAATTGCAAATTTAAACACATCTGAAATACAATACAACATTCAACGTTGCAAGATAAAACAAATATTATTAATCAGAATTATTGCGGCAGTACAAAAAAAAACCGAGAATTAAAGAACTAATAAGGAGTAGAAAAATAAAGTGAGAAAATAAGAAACAAAAATTAGGGCACATCAATTTTTATAGGTGTAGGCTTTCAATCTTTCCACAGCAATAAACATTTCTATGGCTCATATTTCAAGTGAGTGGGCGGGTTCAAATTGGTTATAGAGGGTTGTGGACGGTTACGGGCTCGGACTCGGAGGGGTTTTATAAGATCTAAAATCTCATCGTATTCTAATGCGGGAGGATTCGGGTTTTGTACCCGTCAAATACGGACGGGTTTTGAATTGCTTTTCCGGACGAGTAACGGGTCCAAACCTACATGGTGCATAGCCCTATGGCTGATATCCAACCAAATACAACTGTATCAAGCCCAACAAAGACCATGAAATTGTTTGAAGTACTGGGCTCGTATATGAAATGGATTCATATATTCTAGTATTTGCCCGTGTGATATATGTGTTTGAACTAAAAGTTTTATATTCATGTAGGGCACCATGCAATGACACAAATATTACAACAACAATAAGACTTCATTCAAAAATTTGAGGTCGGCTGCACGAGTCTTTCTCTTTCTTTTTGCTCTGTTAAGAACCCTCATTGTATTAACAATTAACAAATCTTTCTTAATTGCCTCTTTACATGTTCATTTTTGCTTTATCCCTATCTTTAATGGTGTTATTAACTGTAATTTAATGTCTCCTTCCGACCGAAACATTGATAGATCTTAGTTAGAATCACACAAACATTGGCTCCTGAAGAATGCAACAAACATGCATGGCCATGGTCAACCTCAAGCTCTTCTTATGACAAGTTAGATTGCTAGTTTAGGTAGATACTATACGAGCAACTTGATATTAGAAAGAAAAACATATTAACGAAAATTGCTGCAGTCTTTTCCTGTGTGTCATGTGCTTTGCACATGTAAAGATCACTAATCACAATCGCTGTGTAAATCAAGAGAAGTTGACACGTCATCATTGCTTAGATGACGGCAAATTAAAAAGTTGTTTTTTCATGTGTTTTTTACACCTCTTCTTTGGCAGATGATGAAGTATCATATATGTATTTCAAAGGAATTGTATCAAAATTATGGGGCTGTTTGGTGGATAGGATTTGGAGATGCATGCAACATTTGTTGCAAAAATCTTCATTTCCTATATTTAGTTAGCAACAAACTTGAGTTAGAAATGAAAATGAAGATGCAAAAGGAATCAAATTCTTGCAACATTTGTTTCACTCATTCTGGTTGTAGCAAAAGTTGCAAGGGAATGATGAGCATGGTAATTATTATGGACGCCACATAAGTGTTTGGGTCAAAATTTACACCCCTTTGTCTAAGAAATTCAAAATCAACGCCCGAATAAATAGGCCCAGACCTGAGTCCAAGTCAAGCGGGTTCAAACCCGGTTCAAGCCAAATTCAAGTTCCAAATATGGGACCAACACCATGCCAAACTAGAAAATAAGTAAATGTGTAGCAAATAGATGAATATGCAATTTGTTAGAATTAAATTGTGCAAGATAGCTAAAAATTGTAAAGCTCAAGGGATTCAATGTAAAGTGTCAAGGCTATAAAAACCAATCATCATGATGAAATAAAAAAAAGCAACTTGATTCTTCTCATATCTTTCAAGGGTTTTATGCCTCCTTTTTCTTTAAGATTTTAAACATTTTTCTTTCTTCTCCTTTTGAATTAAATCAAGAGTTTAACTCTTTTTTCCTTAAAAAGAAATAGTTTTTCACCATAAAATTATTGAGGGGAGATAAAATCTCCGATCAAATTTTTAAAAGGGGAGATTTTAAATCACATCACCTTTCTTCTTCAAGATCTAAAAAAAAGGAGGAAGAAGTAGACCCATCTCCGAAAATCTCACTTCGTGTCACGCATTACTTCCCAAAATATGTAAATACAGTACGTGACAGAGTCAACCATGCAACCTGTGGTTAGGAATCATCCCTGCACAGTCACATTACTACTGTCAATCGGATATCAAGAACAGTAAAATATATACTCTAGCTAACACATGTCTATCTACCACAATAAATAAAATCAAGAAAATATATAAATCGGAAACGAATCAAGATCTAATAAAAAATAGTATCTGAATCACGTCTCAATATGGGCTCACATCAATAAAAATAAAACTGCTGAAATAAATAAACTAAGAATCTCTAAACTAAATAGCTAGCTCCTCATTGCTCGGTTTGATTGCTAAAGTACCCATGATCTGCCTGCGATGAAGGTAGAGGAACCGGGCCATGCAAAACCCAGACGTCAGTGCGTCATAAATATCAAAACAATATTAATAACCAGGATATAATAATATGATTAAATATGCGTATAAATAATTAACACAGGGGTAAAACAATGAGATATATGTATGTGATGTGTATCCTAGAGTCTGTGCTTCTAGCTAATCTATTTTATAAGTTTTTGAAATCAATTAATGTAATTCTCATCGTAACTCAACAATATATATCCCGTTCAAACCTCCACGGGATCACGGCACAATGATTATTCCGTAACTCCCGGAATCACGGCAAACAATGATTTATTCCGTAATGCCCAGAATCACGGCAAACAATAATAATATCATCTTGAGTTACGTTTCGGTTACATTCTTGATTTCCCTTTCCCCCCCAAAGTTCTGTATTCAAGTCAGGTATTGATAATATAATCTAATACCAACACAGGATCAAGTAGGTACCGGTCTTGTCTATGTAGACAACAAGTCACGTCTATCAGGACAACAATCAGGATTATTGGCATTAGCAATAAGATCCAAGTAACAAGTCTGTTAATGTGTCGTGAACATACCATGTACTGTATATTAACCAAAATAGATACCAATGTAAAACTGTAATCAATATCGAAACCCAATTAATACCAGGATGCATATGTATCTATCTGTAATAACCGTTATATGTCCATTACCATATATGATGCAATCTAGATAATCATATTGAACTAATATAGTAGTACGATATTATCGTGATATTCCGGCATGCAACTAGATAAACCATTATTGGTACAGATATAGCTAGATGATATAAAACTGTAAATCGATAATATTTGCTGAATATTAAAACGTATGCACTCTAGTCGAGCATATGAATATCGATATAATCAAAATAGCATGTTGCAAGTTTAGAACTTGCCTGATCGGATCTCACGTCGAGATACAGATATCACGTTATGATGTCGGAATAACGTTACGGTGCAAACTTACGCACGTAGGACTGAACCTGGCTGAGCAGCTGCATGACGTGGTAACAGGGCAAGATGACGATGGTGACTGGGTTGTCTGGATCGTCGGCGACATGCGTAACTTTGGCGAGACGATCGAGGATCAAGAAAAGAAAAGAAAGAAGAAGAAGAAGAGAGGAGGTGGCTGTTGGGGTTCTGGGGTAGGTGACGGTAGAGGAGAGATAGGCGATGAGGTGATGGCGATGAGGTCGATGGCGAGGTCGTCGTGGACGAAGGTTTGGTAGGCTCGGGGATCTATAGAGGTGGCAGAAGAAGTGTGGTGGTGGTCTGAGGTTGGTGGGTTTCTGGAGAGACAAGGAGGTGATAAAGGTGGTCGTTAGTGATGGGTTTCCGGCGACGAGGGGGTGTCGGCGAGGTTGAGGGTGATGGGTTTTTGCGGTCGGGGTAAAGGTTAGGGCATGGGTCGTTGGGAGAGGAGAAGAGGTGAGGAGGAGATGATGGAGGTGAGGACGAGGAGGTGGGGTGATGGGGACGGCGACGGTGAGAGGGCGGCGATGGTGAGAAGGAAACGTTGGTTAGGGTTCGGGGACATGAGGAAAAAATGAGGGATAGAAAAGGTGAGATTTTATAAAATAATTATATATATATATATATATATATATATATATATATATTAGAGAGAGAGAGAGAATAAGAAACATAGAGAGAGAGATAGAGAAAGTGATTGAGACAGAGAAAGAGAGCGATTTATTATAGTTAATTAATATAATATATATATATATATATATATTATATAATGGTTTATATTATATGTTAGTTATATAAATATTATATATATATGTAGGATTTTATATATAATACCAGATTACTCCGAATATTACAACCCGTGTTCCTTCAAAATAATAGTTTTTCATTATGGAGAATATACGTAAAACTTTAAACCATAATATAGTATCCAGTAAATAAAAACATATATCCCCAAATATGGATCTACATAAATATACGTAGTGATCAAATAATCTGTTTGTTTGACAATTAGGATATGAACATGATATATGGGTGCAACCATATGATATGGGGTATTATGACATGTAAGGCTATATAAGAAAATATATTATTTGGTATTGTATTTTAAAAAGATATGTGGATTCTAAAATATATCATATATGTATATAAAATCTAGATTTGCATGGATTCTCTGTACTACCAAATATTTGATGTAATCTTGAATCATGATGGGGTTTCAAACATGCGGGTCGTGTCGGATAATAACCATAACTACCAATTGCACTATCCGCAACCCAAAAACAACAACAGTAAGGAATTTTGCCGCAAAATTTGAAATACCCCAAAATAAATAGTATAACAGTGCTAGGGTGTTATATTATACCCAATTATAAAGGAATTTCGTCCTCGAAATTCCCGGAACAAGAAAAACAAGAAAACACGGATCTAAGAAAAGAGGTGTGGAAACTTCTATCGAATCTCGTCTTCACATTCTCAAGTAGATTCTCCATGCAAACGATTCCCCCATGAAACAAGTACTGGTGGGATAACTTTATTCTTGAGGACTTTCTCGCGTCGATCCACAATTGCCATTGGTCGCTTTTCATGTGTTAAATCTTCCCCTATTGTCAGTTCCGAGTGATCTAGGATGGGCGTATCATCTCGAACATACTTGCGGAGTTGAGATACATGAAACACGTCATGAACATCCGCCAAGGATGGTGGTAAAGCCAAGCGATAAGCTGTCTCTCCAATACGCTTGATAATATCGAAAGGCCCCACGAACCGAGGACTTTGCCTCGACTACCAAATCGGATCACTCGTTTGGTCGGTGATATCTTCAAGAATACAAGATCACCAACTGCAAACTTCAGAGGTCTTCGTCCAGTATCAACCCAACTTTTCTGTTGATCTTGTGCCACCTTCATATGATTTCGGATCATTTTAACTTTCTCCACCGTTTGTACAATAAGATCCGGTCCCAATAATCTTCTTTCTCCAATATAGACCCAATAGATAGGCGAGCGACGTTCATATCATAATATTGAATTATTATTTTTCCCATTCTTATTCATTTTACAAATAAACAGGTGCTTTTGACCCATGTATGCTACACAGTTGCAGGTTACAGCTTCTCGGAACAAAACAGTGAAAATGATGAAAAAGACGATGCAAAAGTGAGACTATGATCGATAAATGGTGGAATCTTGATCGTGCCTACATCTTGAGAAACATTGAAGATCAATTAACAAAGTTCACAAAGAACAAAGACAGTGCAAGGTTCATGACTTCATCACGAAGCAACGGTAAAAGTCTACTATAATTATTCACTGTAGAGATCTGGAAGAAATCTAGAAGCCAGTCTGAGAAAACAACTGAAGAAAATAGAAGGAAACATGCACCAGAAGCAACCAGGAAAGATTGAGCCAACATGACTACTATTTGGCCGCGGAACCGCGGCCAAACATGGGGTTTGGCCGCGGAACCGCGGCCATGAAGGACACGTGTCGGTGAAAAATCTCGTGGCGGCTGGCGGTGCGTTGGCTAGTTCTTTTCTTAGGGGGTAAACTTGTAAAAACAGATATGACGCGATTGTAACCTAGGGTTTCTATGTTCTATAAATAGAAATCCTAAAACCTGTTTTAGGTTATGCCTCTTTTTATTCATCTATTCAGATCTGAAAATTCATGTGTAAATGTTTGGAGAGAGCCATCAATAAAGTAAGTAATTTTATTCAATTGCCCTAGTTAATTTTTATTCTCACTTAGTATAGATTTTTCATTCTTTGCCCTAGTTAGATAGTTAGAGATGTTCTTCAATTCCCTAATGAGCGAGTAGTCTCCTCGCTTGTTAGGGTTAGATTTGGGGAAGGCTTGAGAGATGAAATCTCTCAACCCTTTCTTGCCCCATCACATATAATTAATAGGACTCCATGCATACATACACACACCGTTCCCTACAGCACCTTACCCCACGAGGTAACGGTGATGCCGTAGTATAAACGACCGGTTGCGTATGTTTTCCATGGAGGTTAGGGTAAGAATTAAGAAAGGAAGGACTAGAACCTAGAGGAAGAAATATTGTTTCTTCCCGATGGTACTAATCCCCTTTATTAATTGTTACCATAACACCTAAAGAGATCTAAATTAGGGCATTGAAAGTGGTGAGGAAATCTTCAATTTCCAAACTTAATCTAAACCTAACCCTAGCAAGATTTTAATCCCAGTATAGATCAATCTTAGTTTTTAGATTTAATCAATCCGACAACAATCGGAATTAACTCGTTAGACCAAATTAGGAAATACACAACATCCCCGTGGATCGACCTGTACTCACCGGCTAGCTACCAAGCGACGCCGTTCTTGATTGCGGTTAACAAATATTTTTGATTTATCTTTTGAAAACGCACACGCATTAAATCTATCAATCAAATGGCGCCGTTGCCGGGGATGGCGTAGTATTTTCTTTTTGCAATTTCGGGTTAATATAAAAAATAAAAAATCATAAAAACTGAAAAATATAAAAATATATAAAAATTTTATCATCTTTTTATTGTTTGAAGGGTTTTTCGTATGAATTTTGCAGGATCGACGAACGAGTTCGGATCTGAAAATATCCAGAGATCAAAACAGAAAACCCTAGATCTGAACAATAGAGAAAAATCAGTACAGAGGAGAAGAAAAAAATCTCGGGACTTGAACCTTCCAGTAGGCCGCAGAACCGCCGCAGTACCTCTACTCCGGCCGCGGAAGCGCGGTGCTCTGGTGACGTCAGCGCGTGGAATTTGCACTGTAATCTCCCTTTCTCTTTCCTCTGAACCCCTGATATCTCCTCTGTAAAATCTCCTGCAGGATTCTTTGCGCTAAAAAATCTCTCCCCCTTCCAATAATTGATCTTGTGCAAGATTCTTTACGCCGCGCTTAAAATTTTTTTTTTCTGCAAGTGATTGTGTTTACTGTTTTGCATATTTTAAAACCGACTTTAAGAGACTTTTACACCAATCCAGATTGGGTGGGGATTTCATCACCCTTCCCAAGACCCCAAAAATCACATAAGGCATATTGTATTGACCTTCAATTAATTAAAAAAAGATTAGACTCAGCCCTAAGGACTTCGCGCTCAATAAGACAAAGGAATAGTTGTAGGCATCGACCATTGATCCTAACCTGACTTTGTGGTGCCTAGGCTAGACAGGTAGGGAGAGGTAACTTTAAAAGGCCCGTCTCACGGTGATTCGTGAGCAGATCCCTCCTCTTTCTACTTGTGCTTACCTGGCCACAATTAGCGGTGAAGAGGCGGTTTGAGGTCCTACTTCTTGCCCTTTGGAACAGTTAGGAGCTGTCTAGCTGACCTAGGTGACCCTAGATCTAGGCCTGATTGTGCATTTGTGGTTGATTGAACGTGTGTCTAAGCCTTTTATCGAAAATCTTTTTCCAAAAAAAAAAATTCCATAAAAAAAACACAAAAAGGAAAAAAGGATTTTTTTTAATAAAAACTTGCAACTTGTCGCTAAGAAATCCGTACACCCCACATTCTTTTTCTTCCCCTTTCTTACATCATAGGTACCCCACCTCACAAAAGCCTCGCCGAACTTTGGTACCCTGAACCAAACTTTGCTTCATACGCAAATTGTTTTGGTCGAATTACGGACGACCCCTCCATGCCCAATTTTTTTTTGAAATATCGAATAGAAGCGTCTAGGAGAAACAGTTGGACTCCGCAATCCACTTTGTATCAACCGTGTCAACCTTCACTACCTTCTTACGTTGATACTCCTTTTTCAAGTCCTATTGTAACTCCAAAACCCATGTCTATTGCTGAGCATATTGAACAATCTCGTAGCCGATCTTTCACTCCTCTCCACACATCCAGTTCTAGGGATCAACAAGTCCATTCACCTTTTTATCCAAATGTTGATTCTACTCCTGTCCAACTATTCAATTCCTACCAGTCCTACCCAACTTTCACACCTTCCCTAGACATTGCTTCTACACAGCTATTTGGGAGTTTCCAGAATCCAAGCAACTTTGAATCTTTTACTGAAACTCCTTCACAACCCATGTCTAGTTTGGAACAGTCGTTGGAAGCCTATATGGTAGCGACAAACCAAATGATGAGGAATGTGGATGCGTCCATTGCCGCCCTTATGCAACCTAATGAACCGATAGCTAGTTTCCAACTAGCTCCAAATCTTCCAATGTATGATGAGGCGGTTGGACAGAGTGAGAATTTGAGAGGAGAGAGTGAGCTGTGCACCCTTTCAAATCAAACCTACCCATTACCAATTGAATTCCACAACTCCAGTTTTCAAACAAGTGTTCCAAATGATTCATCAGTTGAAAATAAAACATTTAATGAGTTGTGTTAGTTTGTAGTGCTTGATTTGTCAGATTGTGAAGTGTCCCTTTCGAGTGAAACTACACCTAATCCTTTTGAACTTTACACTTCCACTCTAGAACCTGAATTGATAAATATCCATGCTTTGATGAGGTGTCTGAGAAAATTAATTTTCACTTGATCGAGGATATTGACGCCGGGAATATTTTGGATGATGAACCTGTAGATTTGACTGAAATTTTATCTCCAATTCATCATCCCGAGTCATCAAATGTTTTTCCCGTACCTCATATGCGTCTTGATTTTGATGATAATGGCATGGATAAGCTAAATTTTGAGGAGAATTATGAGGATAATATTGAGGAGAGTATTGAGGATAGTATTGAGGATGAACCATTTTTGTTTGATGTGTCGGATTTTCCAATTCATCCTCCTGAACTTTTAACTGTTATACTTCCTAAATCACCCTCCATCCTTTCTATCGTTCCGACCACGCAGGAGGACTGTGAGCTTGAAAGATTTCTATTCGATCACAGCAGTTTGGACGCCATTAGTGCGTACCTCTTTGAATCTGACACAGTTCTCACAGTCGATAACGATTACGAGTGCTTCACTTTTTCGGACGATTTTGAAGACTCACCGCCCGAGTTTGAGTCCTTTGAATTTTCAGATGAGTTAGTTGAACCATCAGACTCGGTTGCTTACAGTCATGTCGAACCATTCATGGAATCCTTCGAGTTCGAAACAGATTACTTAGGTGAGAATAAGACTATCCCTAAATCACTCCCTTTCGTCCTTCCTATCGTTTCGACCACGCAAGAATCCATCGCGCTTCCACTTTCAATATTTGGTTTACCAAGTTCAACGTACCCATGTTTTCTTGCGAATCTTGAGAGATTTGACCCCATTTCTTGACGGGTTGATAGATTAGCACAATTGCTTTTAACACATCGGTCATCACAAATTGTGCTAATTTATTCACTCAATTTACACCCTCAAGTTCGTGCTACACTTCTTTCTCTTTTTCGCCATTCTCCTCCTCCATCAAGACCGTATACCGCTTCTATCTCCACACGGTCTCGTGTGTTTCTCAACTCCTTTCTCTATACTCCATTCTTTCACCAACCCTACCATTATCACGATAGAATTTTTGAATGGTTGGTGCTAACCTTTGGTCTGTGTAAGGCCTTGTATAGTTTGATTTTTCTCCTCCCTAACTTTGAACTTTAAACGCTTAAAACAGTGGAAACACTGTCTCACTTAAGTTTGGAGGGGACTGTTGTATATATATTTTGCCTTTTCTTTTCTTTTTTTTTTTCTTTTAACAATAAATAAAAAAACTATAAATAAATAAACAGGGGAGTGCCGACATTTTGACCCTCTTGGTGTGGCATGACAGTGATGACACTGTCAAGTTTAAGTTTGGGGGTATGCTCGGTAAGTTTTCTTCCTTCGCATTCATGTATATATTCTTACATTTGCATACTTATTTTAAATCCCATAAAAACAGAAAAATTTGAAAAATTATAAAAATTAAAACATTCAATTTTGGCCATAATTGACTTGAGTTTGACAAAAAGGTTAACTAGCTAGGAACAACTAGATCTTAGACTTAGTAAATTAAAAACCCTAAAAATAACTTTTCTTAAAATTTAACGGTAGAAAGTATATGTCTTTGTAGTTTATTTAGAAATAGGCAAATTTCGAGTTGACTTCTTGGGCTAAATCAAAATAAAGGAAGAGTATTGATATTTTTATTAGAGTATGAGTTTGAATAATAATTCCTAAGATTAAGTTTAAATTTTGAAAATATATACCCTACAAATTGCACAAATACGAACCTTAAAACTTGGAATAATAGGAAAGACCTTGAAATGCTCTTGTCTAAAGTCCGTAGTACGAAGAAAAAAATAAAATAAAAATACAAGTGTGAATAAAAAGATAATAAAAAAAATGAACACTGGTTTTTGTGATTACTTAAGGCTGCATTAATAGAAAAAAATATTTAGCGATGGTGCTTTATCACCTAGTGCCTTAGACCAACTGGTTTGGGAGTCACTGCTAAAAGCCTTAGGGATTACAAGACTAGGAATTACGCTTTAATGTGCAAACACATCTTGTAATCGGTTATTGGTACCTCAAGAAGTATTAACGGTCGCATGAAGGATGTGTGAGTAAATTTCCTCTAAAAATTCACCAATTAAGAAGTGCTTTGGATGACAGATAAGAGTATAATAGCTTGATTTGAATTTCCAAGTGTAGGGGTGATATATACACACACGTAGGGCTATGTGATTGGGGTTTAGATAAGAGATAGGAATGAAAAATAGGACTTATATCTTTAATAAAGATGATAACAATTCTTAAGTTGAGATGGAACTCTAGAAGGAAAACTTAAGAGATGCCAAAAGCTAAGTAAATTCATAAGAACATATATAATCTTAAGTTAAATGATAATGAAGCGTGAAAAATATGGGTTGATAATTTCTGAGTCAAAGATAATAGAGTTTCTTGTTAGAAAACCTAATTGGAGAATAAAAGTCAATAGGCCAAATTGATAGGATTTTGTCGGTAGTATCCGCTGAAAACCCTCAGGAGACAACACTCCTCCTACTAAGGACACCTAGAGGTTTAACGGCTTGTTGCACGAGCTCAGTGCAATCGCGATTCCCTGCGAAAGTGAGGTTAGGATTTTGTTGAGAATAAAACTAGGTTTGCTCGAGGACGAGCAAATGATAAGTTTGGGGGTATTTGTTCATATCATAATATTGCATTATTATTTTCCCCATTCTTATTCATTTTACAAATAAACAGGTGCTTTTGACCCATGTATGCTACATAGTTGCAGGTTACAGCTTCTCGGAACAAAACAGTGAAAATGATGAAAAAGACGATGCAAAAGTGAGACTATGACCGATAAATGGTGGAATCTTGATCGTGCCTACATCTTGAGAAACATTGAAGATCAATTAACAAAGTTCACAAAGAACAAAGGCAGTGAAAGGTTCAAGACTTCGTCACGAAGCAACGGTAAAATTCCACTACAATTATTCACTGTGGAGATCTGGAAGAAATCTAGAAGTCAATCTGAGAAAACAACTGAAGAAAATAGAAGGAAACATGCACCAGAAGCAACCAGGAAAGATTGAGCCAACAAGACTACTATTTGGCCGCGGAACCGCGGCCAAACCGCGGCCATGAAGGACACGTGTCGGTGAAAAATCTCATGGCGGCTGGCGGTGCGTTGACTAGTTCTTTTCTTAGGGGGTAAACTTGTCAAAACAGATATGCCGCGATTGTAACCTAGGGTTTCTATGTTCTATAAATAGAAATCCTAAAACCTGTTTTAGGTTATGCCTCTTTTTATTCATCTATTCAGATCTGAAAATTCCTGTGTAAATGTTTGGAGAGAGCCATCAATAAAGTAAGTAATTTTATTTAATTGCCCTAGTTAATTTTTATTCTGCCTTAGTATAGATTTTTCATTCTTTGCCCTAGTTAGATAGTTAGAGATGTTCTTCAATTCCCTAATGAGCGAGTAGTCTCCTCGCTTGTTAGGGTTAGATTTGGGGAAGGCTTGAGAGATGAAATCTCTCACCCCTTTCTTGCCTCATCATATATAGTTAATAGGACTCCATGTATACATACACACACCGTTCCCTACGGCACCTTACCCCATGAGGTAACGGTGATACCGTAGTATAAACGACCGGTTGCGTATGTTTTCCATGGAGATTAGGGT
Organism: Agapanthus africanus; assembly: GCA_030015575.1. Taxonomy (NCBI): domain Eukaryota; kingdom Viridiplantae; phylum Streptophyta; class Magnoliopsida; order Asparagales; family Amaryllidaceae; genus Agapanthus; species Agapanthus africanus. Next base: position 195,157,762 of record JASDDO010000019.1, on the reverse strand, counting down.
AAGAATTAAGAAAGGAAGGACTAGAACCTAGATGAAGAAACATTATTTCTTCCCGATGGTACTAATCCCTTTTATTAATTGTTACCATAACACCTAAAGAGATCTAAATTAGGGCATTGAAAGCGGTGAGGAAATCTTCAATTTCCAAACTTAACCTAAACCTAACCCTAGCAAGATTTTAATCCTAGTGTAGATCAATCTTAGTTTTTAGATTTAATCAATCCGACAACAATCGGAATTAACTCGTTAGACCAAATTAGGAAATACACAACATCCCTGTGGACTGACCCGTACTCACCGGCTAGCTACCAAGCGACGCCGTTCTTGATTGCGGTTAACAAATATTTTTGATTCATCTTTTGAAAACGCACACGCATTAAATCTATCAATCAAGCGACACATACGACCATATAATATTTCGAATGGAGCCATCTGTATAGTCGCTTGAAAACTGTTATTGTAAGAAAACTCCACTAAGTGCAAATGGTCCTCCCATGAACCCTTAAACTCTAACATGCATGCTCTTAACATATCTTCAAAAGTTTGGATCGTTCTTTCAGACTGGCTATCTATCTTAGGATGATAGGCTGTACTAAAGTTCAAGCGAGTCCCCAAACTTTCCTGTAGACTCCTCCAAAAGTGTGATAGAAATCGAGTATCACGATTGGAAACGATGCTCACGGGTACTCCATACAATCTCACAATCTCCTGCATGTACCACTCTTCCAAAGCCTCCGTTGACTGACCAACTCAAAACGGCATAAAATGAGCTGCCTTGGTCAATCGATCGACAATTACCCAAACTGCATTATTGCCCTTTGGACTCCGTGGTAATGCTGTCACGAAATCCATGGTTATATGTTCCCACTTCTATAGAGGAATCGGATGTGATTGTAACAAACCAGCTACCCTTTGATGTTCAGTTTTGACTTGCTGACACACCAAACACTTCGATACGTAGCGAGCAATCTCCCTTTTCATGCCTTCCTACCAGAAATGTTGTCGTAGATCTCTGTATATCTTTATGCCTCCCGGGTGTATTGAATACGCGGAATTATGAGCCTCCTTCATGACTTCTTCACGAACATCTTCTTTAGGCACATATAAACGGCTCCCATATCGTAACAAACCATTTTCATGAATCAACAAATCTGTTCGATGTCCCGAATCTACTTGTTCTCGAAACTTTTGCAACCTTGGATCGTGCGACTGCGCTCCTTTAATGTTATCGATCAAGGATGACTGTACTTGCAACTGCATCAACTGTCCCGAAGAATTTTGTAGTACAATCTCTAACTCGAATCTCTGAAAATTAGCTATAATCTCCTTTTGTGCAGTCAACATCTGTATTGCTGGCAACCGACTTAGAGCATCTGCACTACATTAGCTTTCCCTGGATGATATTTTAGATCAAGATCATAGTCAGCCATCAGCTCTAACCATCTACACTGCCTCATGTTGAGCTCTTTCTGCGTGAACACATACTTTAGGCTTTCATGATCGGTAAGTACTTTTACCTTTTTGCCTAATAAGTAGCGTCTCCAAATCTTCAGAGTGAAAATCACTGCTGCTAACTCCAGATCATGAGTTGGGTAGTTCTTCTCATGAGTTTTCAATTGTCTCGACGCATAAGTTATGACCTTCCCATGCTGTATTAGAACACATCCCAAGCTTTTCCCAGATGCGTTGCTGTGAATAGCTAATCCTCCGGAACCATATGGCACTATCAAGATAGGAGCGACGGTCAATCTTTGCTTCAACGCTTCAAAAGCTGACGTACATTTCTCGGTCCATACGAACGGTACCTCCTTTCGTGTTAGCTTGGTCAAACGTTCTGCTATTCGAGCGAAGTTCTCCTCAAACCTTCTATAATATCTGGCAAGCCTAAGAAAACTTCTGATCTTCTCTACGTTCTTTGGAATTGGCCAATCATGAACAGCTGTAATCTTTTCAGGGTCAACGGCAACTCCATCTCCGGATACGACATGACCCAAGAACTTCACTTCTTCAAGCCAAAACTCACACTTGCTCATCTTAGCATATAACTTTTCTCATCTTAATATTTGCAGTGCGACCCTCAAGTGTTCTGCATGCTCTTCTTTGCTTATCGAATAGACCAGAATATTATCAATAAACATCACTACGAATTGGTCCAGGTATGGTAAAAAGATTCGGTTCATCAAGTCCATAAATATTGCCGGTGCGTTAGTAACTCCAAATGGCATCACTAATTACTCGTAATGCCCATATCGAGTTCGGAACGCTGTCTTGCAAATATCTTCTGATTTCACCCGGACTTGATGATATCCGCAAATCTAACTTCGAGAATACCCTCGCGCCACTGAGTTGATCGAATAATTCGCTAATGTGAGGGATTGGGTACTTGTTCTTAATAGTTACCCGATTTAATTCTCGATAATCGATGAACATTCTCCGCGTGCCATCTTTCTTCTTGACTAGAAGAACTGGAGCTCCCCATGGTGAATCGTTACCACGAATCCAACCCTTTTCTAGCAATTCGGCAACTTTGTTTCTTTACCTTTTCTAGTTCCACTGGCGCCATTAGATAATAAGCCTTTGAAATCGGCGCTGCTCCAGGAATAAGATCAATCACGAACTCCACATCTCGTTTTGGCGGTAAACTCGAGATGTTCTCGAACACATCCATAAAGTCCCGAACGACTGCTGGCACTTCCTCCTTATTTACTTCCATCGATGAAAGAAAGTCATTAGTCGGCCTAGCCCTTAATTTGACTGGCCCGACAGATCTGCTACCTCCTAAAAATATGAACTCTGGATGTCCTGGAATCTGGAAAATCACTTTCCTTGCCCTACAATGAACATGAGTGTGGAAAGTGTCAAGAAAGTCATTCCCAAGACAACATCACATCTGCCATCATCATTCACCAAGAAATCCGCGAATAACTCACATCCGCAAATAACGATCGAGCAACCCCTGCACTCACTGCTGGATACAATTCTCCCATTCCTAGTGTGTATGTCCCAGCAACTAGACATGGTTGTGTGTGGAATAGAGTGTGCACTAATAAACTTGGACGGCATGAAGCAATGGGATGCACCTTAATCGAATAATGCCAAAGCGGGAAGATTATAAACGAGTAGGATACCTGAAACGACAACGTCTGAAGCCTTGGCCTCTTCGGCCGTCAAGGTGAAGGCCTGTTCTTGGTTAGGCCCCTGAATAATCTGTTTCTGCTGTGCTCTTGGAGTATCACCCTTCAACCGAACTCTCGATGGACAGGTATGCATTCGATGATCAGCAGCTCCGCAAAACAGACACTTCCCCAGCCTTATCCGACAATCCCTATGGAAATGATCCGGTCGTTGGCAGTAATCACAAATCACATCCTTCATCTGTGTTGAAACAGAGGTCCTTTTCATAGGTATTGTCCTCTGTTTATGTAACACCCTAGTTCATTTATACCAGTTCTAGTCAAGTATTTCTTTATTTATGGTAGTTTCTTGATTTACTGTGTTTTGGGTGCGAATAGTATTTTGATGTCTGTATTTGCAACCGACCCGACTCACATGCTTGAAACCAGTCTTGATTCATGTTTGTGATTTATCCTGGCTTGATACGTAGACTCGTGCACTTTCATTTGCATACTAGCATTTTACCTGGCATCTTCATTTTAATATAACATTTAAGTCATATAAAATAGTTTAAAAATATATTGCATGGCCTGCATGATACCCCTGACCCTGTGGTAGCATCCGCACATCTTGTTCTCGTCCCGTTCAGTGAAACGGACTTGTTTGGATGGCTACGCGCACGTACGTGCATCCGTTCTTGAGGGTATGCATTTTCGTTACCCGGATATCCAATTTTAGTTTTGGTCAACACATATATTTTTCGTATTTTAAAACTGGATTTTTAGACCCGACCTGGGCGTATTTTGGAGTAAATTTGTATTTACCAGAATATCAAATTTTTATTAATACAATATTTTAATTATTATTAACACTGTTTAAAATTTAAATAACTAACAGATTTTTCTAAATTAAAATCTAAATTTTTTTTCCTAACAGCTAACAGCACCATCTCTCTCTCTCTCACTGACATTCTCTCTCCTCTCTCGCTCTTTCTTTCTCTCTCTCGCTGACTCCACTCTCTCTCTTTCTCTTTCTTTCTCTTTCTCTCTCTCACACACACACATGACACGCTCTCTCTTTTCCTTTCTCTCTCCTCTCTAGCCCTCTTTCTCTCCTCTCGCGAACATTGTTCGCTCCTCAAGTCGCGTCACCGCCCCCGCGTTCTGGTCACCTCCCTTCTCTCTTTCTTTTTCTTCTTCCTTATTTAAACCATAGTCATATAATTCGTGAATTATTCGGCGAATTCGCGAATAATTCGCGAATTATGTGATTGCCGATTAAATCTGCGAATTATTCGCTATCACCGAACGCGCCGAATTATTCGCGAATAATTCCTGAATTATTCGCGAATTATTCAAAAAAGCGAATTATTCAAAAAACAGCAAATAATTCACGAAATCAAAATCTAGCGTTTCATATATTAATTTTATATTAATTTTTTGCTCGAAATCCTTCCCGAACATTTCCCGAACACTTACCGAATCTTTTCCGAATACCTACCGATTTTTTCCGAATAGTTCTCCAAATCCGAATTTTCGATCTCGCTGAATTATTGCCGAATCACGAATTTATGACTATGATTTAAACCCTGCACCCCCTCGCCACGAGAACCCACAAACCCTAACCCTTACTCCTTTGCCTCTCCCTCCCTCGACCTCACTCCTCAACCTTCATCATCATTTTCTTCCTCAATCTCATCTCCTTCCTATCCTCTCCTTCCCCCTCAAACCCAAAAAACCCCTGCACACCAAGAAACCCAAACCCTAGCTCCTCAACTCAACTCATCGCCGATCACCACCCTGACCTTACCCCATTCTCCTATCCTCCTCATCTTCCTTCTCTTCTTCTCCTTCATTTCTTCTATTTAAACCCTGCACACTCCACAATACCCGCAACCCATTACCCGAGTACTCTGCACCCTCGCTGGAGCTCCGTTGATCCCGTCGTCGCCATCACCTCTCTCCTGTTCCCTGCACAGAAACCCCAGCACCAACTCTAGAGCACATCTTCTTTTCTTCTCTTTCTTCTTCTTTCTTGAGTTCTTGATCTTTTCCGGTGATCACCCACCGGAGTCGTGTCGCCGCTGCCGATCCAGGCGACCCAGTGAACGTCCCTACCTGCGTGGTTACCTTCTTGCTTTGCCTGGACCCATCCCGCGTGCCGTGTGTACGTTGTGACGATTTACCGATGTCGTACGTGCCGTATGCATCCGTCGCGTGATCCAATCGAGGCAAGTTCATCTTGCTACATGCTATGTATATTATTATGCATCCATATGAATAAAATGTTACATGTTTATCACATTATACGTCCATATTAAAGTTTTACCGTTTTCGGATACCCGTATGCATCCATATCATTTAATATACATATAGCTGTATCTGCAGATCATATTAACTCATGTTATTATTGTTGTAACACCCCATGCTTAATATGTGCATCCCACATAGTCTTGGAGCTGTAAATGTAACCCCTGATAGATATTTGAGCATCCATGTTTTATTGTGTATCCATACCATTAATTCTGCATATCAAGTTGCATGCCATATTATATTAATTCATATTATTGTTACATTAGTACCTCATGCTTGATAATGTGCATCCTATATAGTCATGATGTAACCCTTGATAGATATTTGTGCATCCATGCTTTACCGTACATCCGTACTTTTACCCTGATTTGATACTTGCCACATTTTACTGTTGGACATCCATTTGATGCATGTGCACTACCTGACATGACCTGATACACCACTACTTGATCTGTTACCTGATCCTGTTCCTATTACCGACAATCCTGACTTGTCGTCCTGACGGACGTATCCTGTTGTTTACATAGACAAACCTGTACATGCTTGATCCTGTTTTGGCATTAGCTCCAGATTATCAATAACTGACTTGAACACATAATCTTGGGAGTATGGGAAAATCGAAAGTGTTACTGAAGTGTAGCTTAAAAGGGTATTTGTAACGTTTTAAAAATAATTAAATAAATAATTAAATGAATAAAATTGTTTAAGTGAATTTTATGATTTTCGGTAAAGCAAAATGTATTTTTCGTAAAATCAAACCGCAATTGTTTTTCATTATAAATTCAAAAATACCTATTTAATTATGTAATTACTAGTAAATAGTGTTTATTTAGCCACTTATAAATTTTTAGTTTAATAAAATATTTTTCCTAAATTAATTATTTTAAATATTAACATAAGCTTTATTTTTACACTAAATTAGTGTAAATTACAAATTTGAATTGTTTTAATTTGTAAAAATGAATCATGGCATATTAGAATTTAGTGTGTATCATGCAAAAATTATTTGCAAATTTTTCCTATTTTCTAGAGCTTTCTTGAGTTGCTATAGTAAATAAATAAATAAATAATTAAATAAAGCATGAAAAGACTTTATGTGATGTTTTCTTCTCTTGAAAGTTCTACACACTTTCACACTCACTTCTTTCTCTCCCTCACCTCACCAAGGCCGGCCACAAACCCCCCATGGCTGCCCCCCCCATTTTCCACCTCATTTTTGTTCAAAATTCATCAAAAATACTTCAAAAATTCAATTAAAATTCCACAAAATCCTAATTTCTTCATACCCTTTATTCTCTACCCTTCTTTATATGGATTTTGGAGTGGGAAAGCATGTATTTTGGAGGCTCATTTCTTGTTGGGATTTCATATTTTGGGAGGTATAATTTCTTTCTTTTGATTTATTGTTTTAGATGTTCATTTAAGCTTAATTAGATTTAATGAATTAATTCTATGTTTTTTTTAAAAATGCAAGTTAGGGTTGTAAATTCAAGTTAGGGTTTTTAATAATTAATTAGGGTTATAATAGTTAGTTTAACACTTTTAGAATTGGAAAATATTGCATGGTTGTTAAATTGTAAAATTTTCATTTAAAATTGTTTTAAATAAGGAAATTAGCTAACTAGATTTTTCTAAAATGTGTTTGTGGGTAATATAAAATTCCAATTAAAGTTGCTATCATTATATTGTAGTTTTAGTGAGAGTATTAGCATGTAAATGGAAAGAAAAACTTAGTTTGATCACTAGATTACTTTGAGAATTGGAAAATACTAATAAAATTGCTAATTTTGTGAACTAGATTTTAGAAATTCCTATATAAATGAGATTAAAAATATAATTATGGTTTCATTAAATCATTATCATCATGAATTGTGGTTTAAGTCATTAATTTATGCAAAATCATGTTTTGTGGTGGAATTGTGGTATTTTGCTTGAAAAATGTTGAAAATTGTTAAAGGGTGCAAACTAGAAATTTCAAATTTATACAAAATTGTGTAATAAAAATATAGTAATGGTTTGTATAGTCTAGTAATGCTATTTAATGAGTTTTATGACCATTAGTTTCATTTAAATGTCAAGTTTTGATGAAAAACGGTATACTGACATTTTCGGGTTTTACGAAATTGGACGGTTTGATGGATTTTAGGGTTTCGATAGATTTAATCGTGTTTTATGGTATAAGTAATGTGTTTTAAAACTACAAGTTGTTTGATGATGTTATCTCGATCCATCGGAGTTTGTACGCCGATATCGAGCGGTATTTGGTTCTTTTGCGTGGACGGGACATAGGTTTTAACCTATGCATGTTCCTTTAGATCGTTTGACTTTCGTATGTGATTCAGTTTACGATGCTATTTATATGTTTGCGTCTAGGTACCCCCCATGTGGACTGGGGGCGATGAAGAGGAGGATGGCGACACTGTCTTTGGCAGACATGGACCAGGTGAGTAGATGTATATCTACGGGGGGAGTCGGGTGGATGGCGTTTAGCACCCCCGCAACGTAGAATAGGAATAGTACTTATTGACATTAGGAAACCCGATGTGACCCTAGATTCTTACTGAGCAGGACCCTAGTAATGACCCTAGGCGGGACTAGACTGATTTAGGAAAACCATACCTGAGGATGAATACTTTGGGAAAGGTTCGTAGGTTTCTGATAGAAACACACACGCACACACTAAAAACTTGACATGGCGTATACGTATATGTGTGTATATATATAAAACTAGGTATAGGTGTATATATATACACCACACGTATATGGGATTCATTGATGTGATATGATATCTGAGGCATGATGAAACAGTATAACTGGGCTTGATGCCGTGATTCTTGACTATACAGTCGTATTAAAGTGTTAGCGGATCATTAGAGAATGAGATAATGAACATGAACATATAAATTATAAAGGGTGGTGGTGATATTGAGGTACATGGGACGCTAAAATAGTACCTGGGCTGTAGCTTGTGACTGATCACGATATGATATATGTATGACTTGATAACGACGTCATATAGGTGTGACCTGATGTCGATATCGTATAGGTGTGACTTGATGACGATAAGATATCGGTATGATTTAATCACGATATTACACATATGACATGATATTTCTATGGATAAACTAATGATGCTTATCATGATGGCAATGATATATGATTGATGTATGCGATCACAGTTTAGCACCTTGATCATGAGATGTGTTGATGATGACATTATACGAATGAGGAAACACCTAAGAGATACTTGACCGTATCCCGATATTGGGATGCCGTACGATGGATTTTACCGTATGAGGCTTAGATTTGATGATTGATCCGCACTCTTGATTCGAGGAAGCCGTACTACGTACGTGATGCTATTGAGGCAGGATCGCCGACTATTAGAGATATTGATTTAGACCTTAGGTAGACTCTAGTTTCTTACTGACTAGTCTATTAGGTTTAGTTCCTTAGGATGTTAGATGGACACTGGTTTAGGTTCGACTCACATAGTGGTAGTTGTACTCGTATCCCGCAGAGGAGTGGATAATGCACACCTGTATTTACATTCATACTGTAATCATCATGGTGCATGTTCTTACATATGTTGCAATAATCAGTACAAACCATACCTGTTAGGACACCAGCACCATTACCGATGATGCGCATATTCCTCGCACACTTATTTGCCGGCTCACACACATCATCATCGGTAATTGCTATGTCACGTACACTTTAGATCATATTATCTTTTATTGATAGAATCAGTTAACAACTAAACCGATATAATATTGTGATCACTCTCTGATGTTAGTATAAGACATGATATTTATTACTTAGACATTCATGCATTCATATTTTCATGTTATCGCACAGTAGTATGGGCATATGCCGACACTTATCATATACTTACTCATGATTTTGAGATTTGGATTTCTATGAGATTTCTGGATTTTTGGGGAAAACCGCAAAAATATATAAAACTTCTCTCTCTCTCCTCTTCTCTTTTTAAAATAAGATGCGGTTTTCTCGTGATGTATGTGTCGTCCACCATGAGATTTCATGTTTTCTGTTGGATTTCGAGACCCGATTCGAGGAGTGGATGAACCGTCTCGGGTACATGGTGGGCCCGGTATGGTACCCCGGGACAAGAAGATCGAGTTGTAGACGATGAGCCTGGCAGGGGAAGACTACCTACCGGTGATGTCTGGCGCGGCGGATATCCGGAGGATACCGACCGTTGTCGTGGGATTTGATGATATGGGCCGATCCGGACTGACGGAGCCCGACATATTGAGACTTGAGGTTATATGTGTTGTGTCGATGCTTGACACGGATTTCCATGGATTTCATTGTTGAGATTTCAGATGCTTATACACACTTTACTATGATAACAGCTAAAGAGTTCTTATACATATATATCTGGATTTCAGGATTTGTTACTTTACATTCATGGTGCATGCATTTCATTTCATATGACATAGTACCATATGAGGCACTGACACGACACGGAGTATTTGCACTTACACGTAGTATTACCCTGCTATTCTAGATGATTGAGATATTGTAGTGTATTATTATGACCTAGGATAGCGTCGTGCATTCGATTTCTTTTCGTAGATGTCTTCTACTCCCGAGTTGGCAACTCACCCCCGTTGTGCCAAATTTTATTACAGGTTCGATGTACAGGTTTCCCTGGCAGCTTGCTGGCACATCTATTCTTTCAGGGTGATTTGCACGGTAGGTTGGTTCACTTGTATCCGAACCACCATTGTACTTTTATTCTTTCATTTGTATCTGGTAAGCTCCATCAACCATACTTGTATTACTTGATAAGTTTATTGGACCAGTCTTTTATTTCGACCTTAGAGTCGCGCATGTATTATTCTGATCTGGTGGTTTTGTTTTCTTTTGAATTTTGAGCCTCGCCTATTGGCGTTGTATATTATTGTGCTTGTTGTGGTTGTTTCCGCTTGTTGGCGTTGATGCTAGCTCCCGTTTGGGGATGCTTTTTATTGTTTATGTATATTATACTTGTTGTACCCGTTTGGGGGCCAGTTTTTACAGAAGAGACTCTGCCGAAATTTTTGGTAAAATTGCTGATGTTTTTATACTTGTTTTCTTTTCTTTTCTTCTTTTTCTTCTTTTATGGTTTAGATTTCTGGGCTTCGGCTTACTTAGGTCACGTGGCGCCTCTAGACGCTTCGTAATCTAAGTGCCGGTCACGTTCCGTACTTTCGGGTCGTGACAAAGTTGGTATCAGAGCGCTAGGTTTAACCCTGTATAAGTCTAAGTGACCCTTGGTTGATGGAGTAGGCGATTTAGGTAGAGTAACGTACCGTGGGTATGGTCCGCGGCATACTTACGATACGCTACTCTGCTTAAGGAGCCTTAGGATGTACATTTGTTTGCACCGTATTTCATTCGTTCCTTTGATCTATCTTCGTCGATGTCGGAGGGTGGTTCTGTTACCACGGGCGCACGGACAGAGGGAGCTGCGGCTCGAATGCGATAACCATTAGAGTATTGGTTATTCTTGACGATTGAAGCATTGCTTAGCGTGCGGACGAAGGGTATTCACATGCCGTCCGGATGAAGTTAAAGGGTTCGAACGATTATCAGAAAACCATTTTCCTAAGTTTAAAGTATTCGGAAGAACATGCAGGTATTTCGATGGACCCTCTAGAAGAATGAAACCCTAACTCGACATAATGACCACGAGAACGCCCTTGAACCTTAGGGTTTACGGCAGTTTCGCAGTGTCATTAGTGAGGCTTGGGTTTGCCCTTCTACAGCTGGATCATCGATGCTGGGGTATATACCGGATATTTTTAAACTGTACTTGAGTGTTGAGCTCTCGGGGAATTATGGGATTTTGATGGATCGATCGAAAAGTTTAATGTAGTCCGGATATCAGGTGAAGGGATCGACTACATGGGAGACTCTAGATATGAGTATTGCCGTTGGTAGCGCAGTCAGCACAGCTACGAAGAGACGAGTTCGAAGCAACCGACATCAGAGGAAAGAGGCGGACATTGACGATCGTGCTTACGATTGTGATTTAGTGATTTGAATTTCATATTTTCTGTTATTGGATTTTGGCATTTTGAGGAATTCGTTTTACGATTGGTATTTCATGTGTGTACCTTCATTACATTCTAGTTGTGTTTCATATACCGGTTGTATTGATGTTGTTTAGTACATACCCAGTGCACTTGATTTGGTTTTAATACCTTTTGTGATTTTGATTTGATTTCGTGCATATGGGTTACACATGATTTTGATATATGCTTCGACCTAGTTTTTATCCATTTTCGTACTGTGATTCGAGTCTGATATTCGATGTATGTTTTCGTGCTCCATGTGCACCTGATTAGGATTCTTGCGCATACTTGGCGCACTTGATGCGATTTTGTGCACACCAGATGCACTAAATCGGGGTTTTGTGCAGATTAGATGCACCTGATTTTGAGTCGTGCACGCCCGTTGCACTTGACAGATGTTTTTGGTGCACACCTGTTGCACTTAGTTTTGTTTTGTGGGTATTCATGGTTTCTGCATTTGGTTTCGATTTCAGTGCGCACCGGACGCACATGACATTTTATTGATGTGATTGGGAATGATTTTAGTTTGAGAAGTATGTTTTCATAATCATTATTATTTGATTTAGTAACCAGGCGGGACGTGTATGTTAAATAAAAGATATATATATAGTTTTTTTTTTAAATTAAACGTCCGCTACTTAGACCGTGACACGTGCATTGCACGGCGATTTTCAAGAAGGGGTTTTTGTATGCTTCTTTATTATGATGATTCGGCGATTTTACTAGGATGCGAACTATATATAAGTTATAGATTGATGTATATTATGATGGTTTTCACATTGGGTTATGATATTTTTATTATCGCCATAACTCCGATGATTGCGTCATGCTTGACGGAGTTGATTTTTGTTATATATTGATGATTTCGGAGCCCCGACGATTTGAGTGTTTTGCTAAATGTTTTAGTATTTGGAAGGGGAGTTTTAATTTAAATTCGGGGACCGAATTTCCTAAAGGGGGGAAGATTGTAACGTTTTAAAAATAATTAAATAAATAATTAAATGAATAAAATTGTTTAAGTGAATTTTATGATTTTCGGTAAAGCAAAATGTATTTTACGTAAAATCAAACCGCAATTGTTTTTCATTATAAATTCAAAAATACCTATTTAATTATGTAATTACTAGTAAATAGTGTTTATTTAGCCACTTATAAATTTTTAGTTTAATAAAATATTTTTCCTAAATTAATTATTTTAAATATTAACATAAGCTTTATTTTTACACTAAATTAGTGTAAATTACAAATTTGAATTGTTTTAATTTGTAAAAATGAACCATGGCATATTAGAATTTAGTGTGTATCATGCAAAAATTATTTGCAAATTTTTCCTATTTTCTAGAGCTTTCTTGAGTTGCTATAGTAAATAAATAAATAAATAATTAAATAAAGCATGAAAAGACTTTATGTGATGTTTTCTTCTCTTGAAAGTTCTACACACTTTCACACTCACTTCTTTCTCTCCCTCACCTCACCAAGGCCATCCACAAACCCCCCATGGCTGCCCCCCCCATTTTCCACCTCATTTTTGTTCAAAATTCATCAAAAATACTTCAAAAATTCAATTAAAATTCCACAAAATCCTAATTTCTTCATACTCTTTATTCTCTACACTTCTTTATATGGATTTTGGAGTGGGAAAGCATGTATTTTGGAGGCTCATTTCTTGTTGGGATTTCATATTTTGGGAGGTATAATTTCTTTCTTTTGATTTATTGTTTTAGATGTTCATTTAAGCTTAATTAGATTTAATGAATTAATTCTATGTTTTTTTTAAAAATGCAAGTTAGGGTTGTAAATTCAAGTTAGGGTTTTTAATAATTAATTAGGGTTATAATAGTTAGTTTAACACTTTTAGAATTGGAAAATATTGCATGGTTGTTAAATTGTAAAATTTTCATTTAAAATTGTTTTAAATAAGGAAATTAGCTAACTAGATTTTTCTAAAATGTGTTTGTGGGTAATATAAAATTCCAATTAAAGTTGCTATCATTATATTGTAGTTTTAGTGAGAGTATTAGCATGTAAATGGAAAGAAAAACTTAGTTTGATCACTAGATTACTTTGAGAATTGGAAAATACTAATAAAATTGCTAATTTTGTAAACTAGATTTTAGAAATTCCTATATAAATGAGATTAAAAATATAATTATGGTTTCATTAAATCATTATCATCATGAATTGTGGTTTAAGTCATTAATTTATGCAAAATCATGTTTTGTGGTGGAATTGTGGTATTTTGCTTGAAAAATGTTGAAAATTGTTAAAGGGTGCAAACTAGAAATTTCAAATTTATACAAAATTGTGTAATAAAAATATAGTAATGGTTTGTATAGTATAGTAATGCTATTTAATGAGTTTTATGACCATTAGTTTTATTTAAATGTCAAGTTTTGATGAAAAACGGTATACTGACATTTTCGGGTTTTACGAAATTGGACGGTTTGATGGATTTTAGGGTTTCGATAGATTTAATCGTGTTTTATGGTATAAGTAATGTGTTTTAAAACTACAAGTTGTTTGATGATGTTATCTCGATCCATCGGAGTTTGTACGCCGATATCGAGCGGTATTTGGTTTTTTTGCGTGGACGGGATATAGGTTTTAACCTATGCTTGTTCCTTTAGATCGTTTGACTTTCGTATGTGATTCAGTTTACGATGCTATTTATATGTTTGCGTCTAGGTAACCCCCACGTGGACTGGGGGCGATGAAGAGGAGGATGGCGACACTGTCTTTGGCAGACATGGATCAGGTGAGTAGATGTATATCTACGGGAGGAAGTCGGGTGGATGGCGTTTAGCACCCCCGCAACGTAGAATAGGAATAGTACTTATTGACATTAGGAAACCCGATGTGACCCTAGATTCTTACTGAGCAGGACCCTAGTAATGACCCTAGGCGGGACTAGACTGATTTAGGAAAACCATACCTGAGGATGAATACTTTGGGAAAGGTTCATAGGTTTCTGATAGAAACACACACGCACACACTAAAAACTTGACATGGCGTATACGTATATGTGTGTATATATATAAAACTAGGTATAGGTGTATATATATACACCACACGTATATGGGATTCATTGATGTGATATGATATCTGAGGCATGATGAAACAGTATAACTGGGCTTGATGCCGTGATTCTTGACTATACAGTCGTATTAAAGTGTTAGCGGATCATTAGAGAATGAGATAATGAACATGAACATATAAATTATAAAGGGTGGTGGTGATATTGAGGTACATGGGACGCTAAAATAGTACCCGGGCTGTAGCTTGTGACTGATCACGATATGATATATGTATGACTTGATAACGACGTCATATAGGTGTGACCTGATGTCGATATCGTATAGGTGTGACTTGATGACGATAAGATATCGGTATGATTTAATCACGATATTACACATATGACATGATATTTCTGTGGATAAACTAATGATGCTTATCATGATGGCAATGATATATGATTGATGTATGCGATCACAGTTTAGCACCTTGATTATGAGATGTGTTGATGATGACATTATACGAATGAGGAAACACCTAGGAGATACTTGACCGTACCCCGATATTGGGATGCCGTACGATGGATTTTACCGTACGAGGCTTAGATTTGATGATTGATCCGCACTCTTGATTCGAGGAAGCCGTACTACGTACGTGACGCTATTGAGGCAGGATCGCCGACTATTAGAGATATTGATTTAGACCTTAGGTAGACTCTAGTTTCTTACTGACTAGTCTATTAGGTTTAGTTCCTTAGGATGTTAGATGGACACTGGTTTAGGTTCGACTCACATAGTGGTAGTTGTACTCGTATCCCGCAGAGGAGTGGATAATGCACACCTGTATTTACATTCATACTGTAATCATCATGGTGCATGTTCTTACATATGTTGCAATAATCAGTACAAACCATACCTGTTAGGACACCAGCACCATTACCGATGATGCGCATATTCCACGCACACTTATTTGCCGGTTCACACACATCATCATCGGTAATTGCTATGTCACGTACACTTTAGATCATATTATCTTTTATTGATAGAATCAGTTAACAACTAAACCGATATAATATTGTGATCACTCTCTGATGTTAGTATAAGACATGATATTTATTACTTAGACATTCATGCATTCATATTTTCATGTTATCGCACAGTAGTATGGGCATATGCCGACACTTATCATATACTTACTCATGATTTTGAGATTTGGATTTCTATGAGATTTCTGGATTTTTGGGGAAAACCGTAAAAATATATAAAACTTCTCTCTCTCTCTCTCCTCTTCTCTTTTTAAAATAAGATGCGGTTTTCTCGTGATGTATGTGTCGTCCACCATGAGATTTCATGTTTTCTGTTGGATTTCGAGACCCGATTCGAGGAGTGGATGAACCGTCTCGGGTACATGGTGGGCCCGGTATGGTACCCCGGGACAAGAAGATCGAGTTGTAGACGATGAGCCTGGCAGGGGAAGACTACCTACCGGTGATGTCTGGCGCGGCGGATATCCGGAGGATACCGACCGTTGTCGTGGGATTTGATGATATGGGCCGATCCGGACTGACGGAGCCCGACATATTGAGACTTGAGGTTATATGTGTTGTGTCGATGCTTGACACGGATTTCCATGGATTTCATTGTTGAGATTTCAGATGCTTATACACACTTTACTATGATAACAGCTAAAGAGTTCTTATACATATATATCTGGATTTCAGGATTTGTTACTTTACATTCATGGTGCATGCATTTCATTTCATATGATATAGTACCATATGAGGCACTGACACGACATGGAGTATTTGCACTTACACGTAGTATTACCCTGCTATTCTAGATGATTGAGATATAGTAGTGTATTATTATGACCTAAGATAGCGTCGTGCATTCGATTTCTTTTCGTAGATGTCTTCTACTCACGAGTTGGCAACTTACCCCCGTTGTGCCAAATTTTATTACAGGTTCGATGTACAGGTTTCCCTGGCAGCTTGCTGGCACATCTATTCTTTCAGTGTGATTTGCACGGTAGGTTGGTTCACTTGTATCCGAACCACTATTGTACTTTTATTCTTTCATTTGTATCTGGTAAGCTCCATCAACCATACTTGTATTACTTGATAAGTTTATTGGACCAGTCTTTTATTTCGACCTTAGAGTCGCGCATGTATTATTCTGATCTGGTGGTTTTGTTTTCTTTTGAGTTTTGAGCCTCGCCTATTGGCGTTGTATATTATTGTGCTTGTTGTGGTTGTTTCCGCTTGTTGGCGTTGATGCTAGCTCCCGTTTGGGGATGCTTTTTATTGTTTATGTATATTATACTTGTTGTACCCGTTTGGGGGGCAGTTTTTACAGAGGAGACTCTGCCGAAATTTTTGGTAAAATTGCTGATGTTTTTATACTTGTTTTCTTTTCTTTTCTTCTTTTTCTTCTTTTATGGTTTAGATTTCTGGGCTTCGGCTTACTTAGGTCACGTGGCGCCTCTAGACGCTTCGTAATCTAAGTGCCGGTCACGTTCCGTACTTTCGGGTCGTGACAGTATTGCTTGATCCTTGGTCCCGGGGGATAACAGGATAGAATCATTCGTGATTCTTACTTGATCCGTAGTCCCGGGGGATAACGGGTCAGAGTCATTCATGACTCCCACTAGCTGATCCGTAGTCCCGGAGGATATCGGGACATATTCTTTGAGTTACATGGAGAATTACTTTAATCGATTTCAAGCAAAATTTAGAATAGATAACCCGGTAGCACAGCTTAGATTGAGCACTGCACATCACACATACTGATATACTTCACTGTTATACATTCCTGTTGACTTGTTACTATTTATGATTCATGCCTGCATATCTCGTTACATCCTGATTGCTTATATTATTGTTTGATATCATGACGCACTGACGTCTGAGTTTTACACGGCCCAGATCCTCTATCTCTGTCGCAGGCCGTTCAGGAGTATTTTGACCAACAAGCCGAGCAGTGAAAATCGTGTTAGTAGCTAGTTAGTTTAGTTTTATTTCGCATTTTCATTCCTGATGTGAGCCCGTATTTTAGGACGTACTTTCCAGATTGTTATTGTTACTTGAATTTATTGCTTCCGTATATTATTTCTTGACTCGTTATTTCTGGCTCATGGACATGTACTAGATAGTTTCTTTTATTTTCTTGTTCTTGATATCTATAAACAGCCGTAATGTGATTGTGGAGGGATGTTTCCTAGCCACAGGTAGCATGGTTGGCTCTGTCACGTGCCGATCTTAGCGCACTCTGGGAAGCGGAGCGTGACAGAGTTTGTTTGGTATCAGAGCCATAGAATTTAGGTTAATCGGGTTTGATTCTTTTGTAGTTGGGTATTGGGCCCAATACACGAATCAGAAAATCCGTAATTAGGAACATGTCCTGCCACATTGTTGTCATGATTCTTGAATCTTATCTTTCTCTTGACCCTTTCTTTTAACCCTTTATCTTGACGAGATGGATGACTTTGCATCTCGGCTTGAAATCCTTTTTGGTTCCTTATTGTTTCTCCCTCCCTGTTCCTTTGATTCTGATACTAGGATTTGGGCGACTTGAATGGAGTTATGCGATTGTAACTATGTACCGCAGCATGGTTACAATGCGGTACTCTATTTAAGTAACTTGGAGTTCTAGTCTTGATTCATTTCCTTGTTTTATGGTCGTTATATTACCTTGCTTCTCTCGGTTTCACTGATTACCAGTTCATGTTTTATCGCAAGCTTGAATCTTGTTTACCGTGCTTATTTTCTTCAGTGTTTGGCTTCAAGTAAAGTCATTTCGGGTATCCTACTTGTTCATGTTTTTCCTGCATTAGCATTGTTCAATTCTGGTGCATCTTATTGTTTGTTATTGTCTTGGGAATGGATTTTCTTGGCACTTTCCACGCCCACATTGATTGTTGGGCAAAGAAAGTGTTTTTCCAGATTCCCGGACATCCGGAGTTTGTTTTGCCGGAGGTAGCAGTTCTGTCAGGCCAGTCGAGGGGTAGGCTGATAAGCGCCGTTCTTTCGTCGATGGAAGTTGATAAGGAGGAAGCGCCAGCTGTAGTTCGAGAGTTCATGGACGTGTTCGAGGACATCTCGGGTTTACCGCCAAAATGAGATGTGGAGTTCGCAATCGATCTTGTTCCTGGTGCAGCACCAATCTCAAAGGTGTACTATCTAATGGCACCAGTGGAGTTGGAAGAAATCAAGAAGAAGGTTACCGAATTGCTAGAGAAGGATTGGATTCGTAGCAGTAATTCACCTTGGGGAGCTCTAGTTCTGCTAGTCAAGAAGAAAGATGGCACAAGGAGGATGTGCATCGACTATCGAGAATTAAACCGGGTGACTATTAAGAACAAGTACCCGATCCCTCGCATTGGCTTATTATTCGAGCAACTTAATGGCACGAGGGTATTCTCGAAGCTGGATTTGCGATCCGGATATCGTCAGGTCCGAGTTAAATCAGAGGATATTTGCAAGACTACGTTCCGAACCCGATATGGGTATTACGAGTATTTAGTGATGCCATTCGGAGTCACGAATGCACCAGCGATATTTATGGACTTGATGAACCGAATCTTTTCACCGTTCTTGGACCGGTTTATAGTGGTGTTCATCGATGATATTCTGGTCTACTCGAGGAGTATTGAAGAGCATGCGGAACACTTAAAGTCGCACTGCAGACATTGAGGCAAGAAAGATTGTATGCAAAGATGAGCAAGTGAGAGTTTTTGCTTGAAGAAGTGAAGTTTTTGGGGCATGTTGTTTCCGGAGATGGAATCGCCATTGAACCTGAAAAGATTGCATCAGTTCAAAATTGGCCGATTCCGAAGAACGTAGCAGAGATCAGAAGTTTTCTTGGACTTGCCGGATATTACAGAAGGTTCGTGGAGAATTTTTCTCGTTTGGCTGAGCCTTTGACCAAGCTTACGTGGAAGAAAGTATCGTTCGTATGGACGGATAAATGATTGTCAGCTTTTGAGGCATTGAAGCAAATGTTGATAACCGCTCCTATTTTGACCGTATCAGACGGTTCCAGAGGGTTGGTGATTCATAGCGACGCATCTGGGAAAGGTTTGGGATGTGTTTTGATGCAGCATGGGAAAGTTATAGCTTACGTATCGAGACAGTTGAAGATCCATGAGAAGAATTACCCAACTCATGATTTGGAGTTAGCAGCTGTGATCTTCGCTTTGAAGATTTGGAGACACTACTTATTGTGCGAAAGGGTCGAAGTATTCACCGATCACAAAAGCCTAAAATATGTGTTCACACAGAAAGAGCTTAACATGAGGCAGCGCAGATGGTTGGAGCTGATGGTTGACTGCGATCTTGATCTTAAGTACCATCCGGGGAAAGTTAATGTTGTGCCATATGCGCTTAGTCGGTTGCCAGCAATTCGGACGTTGGCTGCACAGAAGGAACTTATCGAAGATTTTCGGAGATTCGAGTTGGAGATTGTGCTACCGCATTCTTCGGGACAGTTGATGCAGCTGCAAGTACAGTCGTCGTTGATCGATAATATTAAAGCAGCGCAGTCACAGGACCCAAGATTGCAGAAGTTTCGAGAATAAGTTGAAGCTGTACTACGAACGGACTTGTTGATTCATGAAGATAGTTCATTGCGTTATGGTAGCCGTTTGTGTGTGCCGAAAGGAGACATTCATGAAGAAGTTATGAAAGAGGCACACAGTTCCTCATATTCCGTACATTCAGGAGGCACGAAGATGTACCGCGATCTAAGACAGCATTTCTGGTGGGAAGGCATGAAAAAGGAGATTGCCCGTTTTGTAGCGAAGTGGTTGGTGTGTCAGTAAGTTAAGGCTGAACATCAAAGAGTTGCTGGTTTATTGCAACCACTTCTGATTCCTCAATGGAAGTGGGAACATATAACCATGGATTTCGTGACAGCTTTACCGTGAAGTTCAAAGGGCAACAATGCAGTTTGGGTGATTGTTGATTGATTGACCGAGGCAGCTCATTTCATACCGTTTCAAGTTGGTCAGTCGACGGAAGCGTTAGCAGAACGGTACATGCAGGAGATTGTGAGATTGCATGGAGTACCTGTGAGCATCGTTTCCGATCGTGATACCCGATTCTTATCGCACTTCTGGAAGAGCTTACAGGAAAGTTTGGGGACGCGATTGAAGTTTAGTACAGCTTATCATCCCCAGACAGATGGCCAGTCGGAGAGAACGATCCAAACTCTTGAAGATATGTTGAGAGCTTGCATGTTAGACTTCAAGGGTTCATGGGAGGATCATCTACATTTGGTGGAGTTTTCGTATAATAACAGCTTTTAGGTAACTATTCAGATGGTTCCATTCGAAGCGTTGTATGGTCGCAAGTGTCGTTCACCTGTTTGTTGGGACGATGTTGGAGAACGAAGATTGTTGGGACCGGATTTGATCGTGCAAACAGTAGAGAAGGTTAATACTATCCGGAATCATATGAAGGCAGCTCAAGATCGGCAGAAGAGTTGGGCTGATATATCGAGAAGACCTATAGAGTTCGCTATTGGTGATATTGTATTCTTGAAGATACCACCGACTAGAGAAGTGATTCGTTTTGGGAGTCGAGGCAAGCTTAGTCCTCGATTCATGAGGCCTTTCGAGATTATGGAGCGTGTTGGAGAAGTGGCTTATCGATTGGCTTTACCACCATCTTTGGCGAATGTTCATAATGTGTTTCATGTATCTCAACTCCGTAAGTATGTTTGAGATGAAACATACGTGCTGGATCATTCGGAGCTGACTGTAAGGGAGGATTTAATCTTTGAGGAACGACCGATGTCGATTGTTGATCGAAGAGAAAAGGTTCTTAAGAACAAGGTTATCCCTCTCGTACTTGTTTCTTGGGGAAATCGCTCGCACGGAGAATCGACTTGGGAACGAGAAGATGAGATTCGACAGAAGTTTCCAGATTTTTTCCTGTAATTTCATGTTTGTTTATCTTTTCTTGTTTTGGGAATTTCGAGAACGAAATTCTTTTTGTAGTTGGGTATAATGTAACACCCTAGTTCATTTATACCAGTTCTAGTCAAGTATTTCTTTATTTATGGTAGTTTCTTGATTTACTGTATTTTGGGTGCTAATAGTATTTTGACGTCTGTATTTGCATCCGACCCGACCCACATGCTTGAAACCAGTCTTGATTCATGTTTATGATTTATCCTAGCCTGATACGTGGACTCGTGCACTTTCATTTGCATACTAGCATTTTCATTTTAATATAATATTTAAGTCACATAAAATAGTTTAAAAATATATTTCATGGCCTGCATGATACCCTTGACCCTGTGGTATCATCCGCGCATCTTGTTCTCGTCCCGTTCAGTGAAACGGATTTGTTTGGATGGCTACGCGCACGTACGTGCATCCGTTCTTGGGGGTATGCATTTTCGTTATCCGGATATCCAATTTTAGTTTTGGTCAACACATATATTTTCGTACTTTAAAACTGGATTTTTAGACCCGACCTGTGCATATTTTGGAGTAAGTTTGTATTTACCAGAATATCAAATTTTTATTAATACAATATTTTAATTATTATTAACACTGTTTAAAATTTAAATAACTAACAGATTTTTCTAAATTAAAATCTAAACAATTTTTCCTAACAGCTAACAGCACCATCTCTCTCTCTCACTGACATTCTCTCTCCTCTCTCGCTCTTTCTTTCTCTCTCTCTCGCTGACCCCACTCTTTCTCTTTCTCTTTCTTTTTCTCTCTCTATCTCTCTCTCACATACAGGACACACTCTTTCTTCCTTTCTCTCTCCTCTCGAGCCATCTCTCTCCTCTCACGAACACTATTCGCTCCTCGAGTCGCGTCACCGCCCCCGCGTTCTGGTCACATCCCTTCTTTCTTTCTTTTTCTTCTTCCTTATTTAAACCCTGCACCTTTTCGCCACGAGAACCCACAAACCCTAACCCTTACTCCTCTGCCTCCTCCTCCCTCGACCTCGCTCCTCAACCCTCATCATCATCTTCTTCCTCGACCTCATCTCCTTCTTCTCCTCTCCTTCTCCTTCAAACCCAGAAACCCCCTGCACACCAAGAAACCCAAACCCTAGCTCTTCAACTCAACTCACCGCCGATCACCACCCCGACCTCACCTCATTATCCTCTCCTCCTCATCTTTCTTCTCTTCTTCTCCTTCATTTCTTCTCTTCTTCTGTTTAAACCCTGCACACTCCACAATACCCACAACCCATTACCCGAGCACCCTACACCCTCGCCGGAGCTTCGTTGATCCCGTCGTCGCCCTCACCTCTCTCCTGTTCCCTGAATAGAAACCCCAGCACCAACTCCAGAGCACTTCTTCTTTTCTTCTCTTTCTTCTTCTTCTTCTTTCTTCTTCTTTCTTGAGTTCTTGATCTTTTCCGGTGATCACCCACCGGAGTCGTGTCGCCGCTGCCGATCCAGGCAACCCAGTGAACGTCCCTACCTGTGTGGTTACCTTCTTATCTTGCCTGGACCCGTCCCGCGTGCCATGTGTGCGTTGCGACGATTTACCGACGTAGGACGTGCCGTACGCATCCGTCGCGTGATCCAATCGAGGCAAGTTCATCTTGCTACATGCTATGTATATTATTATGCATCCATATGAATAAAATGTTACATGTTTATCACATTATACGTCCATATTAATGTTTTACAGTTTTCGGATACCCATATGCATCCATATCATTTAATATACATATAGCTGCATTTGCAGATCATATTAACTCATGTTATTATTGTAGTAACACCCCATGCTTAACAATGTGCATCCCACATAGTCTTGGAGCTATAAATGTAACCCCTGATAGATATTTGAGCATCCATGTTTTATTGTGTATCTATACCATTAATTCTGCATATCTAGTTGCATGTCATATTATATTAATTCATATTATTGTTACATTTGTACCCCATGCTTGATAATGTACATCCTATATAGTCATGATGTAACCCCTGATAGATATTTGTGCATCCATGCTTTACCGTACATCCGTACTTTTACCCTGATTCGATACTTAATATATTTTACTGTTGAGGATCCATTTGATGCATGTGCACTACCTGACATGACCTGATACACCACTACTTGACCTGTTACCTGATCCCATTCCTAATGCCGACAATCTTGACTTGTCGTCCTGACGGACGTATCCTGTTGTCTATATAGACAAACATGTACCTGCTTGATCCTGTGTTGGCATTAGCTCCAGATTATCAATACCTGACTTGAACACATAATCTTGGGGGTATGGGGAAATCGAAAGTGTAACTGAAGTGTAGCTTAAAAGGGTATTACTTGATCCGTGGTCCCGGGGGATAATGGGATAGAATCATTCGTGATTCTTACTTGATCCGTGGTCCCGGGGGATAACAGGACAGAGTCATTCATGACTCCCACCAGCTGATCCGTGGTCCCTGGGGATAACGGGACATATTCTTTGAGTTACATGGAGGATTACATTAATTGATTTCAAACAAACTTTAGAATAGATAACCCGGTAGCACAGCTTAGATTGAGCACTGCATGTCACACATACTGATATACTTCACTGTTATACATTTCTGTTGACTTGTTACTATTTATGATTCCTGCCTGCATATCTCGTTACATCCTGATTGCTTATATTATTGTTTGATATCATGATGCACTGACATCTGGGTTTTGCATGGCCCAGATCCTCTATCTCTGTCGCAGGCCGTTTAGGAGTATTTTGACCAACAAGCCGAGCAGTGAAGATTGTGTTAGTAGTTAGTTAGTTTAGTTTTATTTTTCATTTTCATTCTTGATGTGAGCCCGTATTTTGGGACGTACTTTCCAGATTGTTATTGTTACTTGAATTTATTGCTTCCGCATATTATTTCTTGACTCGTTATTTCTGGCTCATGGATATATACTAGATAGTTTCTTTTATTTTCCCGTTCTTGATATTTATAGACAGTCGTAATGTGACTGTGGAGGGATGTTTCCTAGCCACAGGTAGTATGGTTGGCTCTATCACGTGCCGATCTTAGCGCACTCTGGGAAGCGGGGCGTGACAGTTTGTTTATCGGAATGCCTCTATGTACAGGAGCTCTGTTTGGCGTAAACTCCGTCTTTCGCACCACAACAGCTTGTGGTTGAGTACCCTTTACTTTCACCGATAAACTCAGTTGTTCTCTAGCTGCCTTAAGAACTTGGGAGAAGGTGGTCAATCCCAGAGATATGACGTGTCTCTGAATCTCCACATCCAAGCTACACATAAACCTTCGTGCCCTATCTGTCTTATTGGCAACCAAGGGCCCTGCAAATCGACTGAGCCGGGTCCACTCAGCCGCATGTGCATTAACGGATCCACCATTCTGCTTCAAGCTAATAAACTTCTCTTCCATTTCCTCCCGAGCAGACTGTAGAAAGGACTTCTCCAAGAAACTTTGCGAAAAAGTTGCCCAACTGATCGGCTTGGTCAGACGGGTCTCCTCTATGAGCCACCACTCACGAGCATAATCTACTAATTGGGTGCATACTATACCCACCCTTTTCTTATCTGGAATTTGCGCGACGACGAGCTGGTTCTCTGTATCAACTATCCACTGCTCCGCTGGTAATGGCTTCTCCAATCCTGTAAATGTGGACGGTCCGAGCTTTCTAAAGTCCGTCATGATGTCCTCACGCTGTGTTGGCCTGGGTGCCGCAGCAACTACAGACTGCTGGACTGTCTGCAGACCCTCCTGGAAAGTCTCGGCCTGCCGTTGATTTAGCTCAGTTTGTAGCTTCTGGTTTTCCAGCATATCACGTACAACTCCAAGCAATGCGGCGTTATCTACATGCCTATGGTAAGACTGCAAATCTCCATCCGCCATGATTCTGAAGCCAAGACATTGAAGGGGATTAGTAATGGTAAACAGGATTTAATAAACAAGATAACTATAGATTCAAGACTGGCAAGATAGTATTGTGGCAGGACATGTTCCTAATTTCAGATTTTTTGGTTAGTGTATTGGGTTCAATACCCAATTACAAAAGAACCAAACCCTATAAACCCTAAATCCTATGTCTCTGATACCAAACAAAGCTTGTTACGCCCCGATTCCCAAAATACATAAACACGGCACGCGACAGAGCCAACCATGCTATTTGTGGATAGGAATCATCCCTCCACAATCACATTACGGCTGTCAATCAGGATATCAAGAACAGTAAAATATATAATCTAGCTAACACATGTCCATTTACCACAATAAATAAAATAAAGAAAATGCATAAAGCGGAAATGAATCAAGATCCAATAAACAATAGTATCTGAATCACATCCCAATATGGGCTCACATCAATAAAAATAAAACTGTTGAAATAAATAAACTAAGAGTCTCTAAACTAAATAGATAGCTCCTCATTGCTCGGCTTGATTGCTAAAGTACTCATGATCTGCCTGCGATAAAGGTAGAGTAACTGGGCCATGCAAAATCCATACGTCAGTACGTCATAAATATCAAAACAATATTAATAACCAGGATATGATGATATAATTAAACATGCGTATAAAAAAACTAACACAAGGGTACAACAATGAGATATATGTATGTGATGTGTATCCTAAAGTCTGTAATTATAACTTATCTATTCTACAAGTCTTTGAAATCAATTAATGTAATTCTCATCATAACTCAACAGTATATATCCCATTCAAACCCACACGGAATCACAGCACAATGATTATTTCGTAACGCCCGGAATCACGGCAAACAATGATTTATTCCATAACTCCCGGAATCACGGCAAACAATAATAATATCATATTGAGTTTCGTTTCGGTTACATTCTTGATTTCTCCTTTTCCCCCAAGGTTCTATATTCAAGTCAGATATTGCCAATATAGTCTAATGCCAACACAGGATCAAGCAGGTACCGGTCTTCTCTATGCAGACAACAAGTCACGTACATCAGGACAACAATCAGGATTGTTGGTATTAGCAATAAGATCCAAGTTACAAGTATGGTAATATGCCATGAACATGCCATGTACTGTATATTAACCAAATAGATACCAATGTAAAATTGTATTCAATATCGAAACCCAATTAATACCAGGATGCATATGTATCTATCTGTAATAACCATTAGACGTCTATTACAATATATGATGCAATCAAAATAATCATATTGAACTGATATAGTAGTACGATATTATCGTGATGTTCCGGCATGCAACTAGATAAACTATTATTGGTACGGATACAGACGGATGATATAAAACTGTAAATCGATAATATTTGCTGAATATTAAAATGTATGCACTCTAGTCGAGCATATAGATATCGATATAATCAAAATAGCATGTTGCAGGTTTAAAACTTGTTTGATCGAATCTCACATCGAGATACGGATGTCACGTTCTGGCGCAAACTTACGAACGCAGGACTGAACCCGGCTGAGCAGCTGTGTCATGCCCCGCTTCCCAGAGTACGCTAAGATGGGCACGTGACATAGCCAACCATGCTACCTGTGGGTAGGAAGTATCCATCCACAGTCACATTACGGCTGTAGAGATATCAAGAACAAAAAATAAAACTATCTAGCACATGTCCATAAGCCAAAATAAAATGAGTCAAGAATAAAAAATGCGGAAGCAAGAGATCCAATACAAGAATAACTGGAATGTATGTCCCATAATGCGGGCTCACATCAGAAAATAAAATGCTGAAAAGTAAAAGAACTAGCTACTACTGCGTCCTCACTGCTCAGCCTGCTGGCTGAAATACTTCGGCTCGGACTGCTGCAAAGATACGGGATCTGGGCCATGCAAAACCCAGACGTCAGCGAGTCATAACATCAAGCAATAATATGTAAACAGGGTAGCAAGACATGCAAGTATAATCATAAATAGTAAAGCAGGTGTAACATCAATATAAATCAGGGCAGTGAAAGATAGTGTGCGGTGAGTAATCTAAACTGGTCTACGGGGTTAACTACTCTCAAGTCTTTGAAATCAATTTGATGAATCATCGATGTAACTCAGTAGTATCCCGTGCGTGCCCGGGATCACGGTGAAGATTCTCGGGCTGAAACCGAGACATGCCGCTAGGCACTAAAGGAAAGGGTAAAGATGAATGATGTCTATGGCATCATTCCAAGGCTGGTCTAGCCTCTGAAAGGTAATGGATAACGATGGATGATATCAGCAGCATCATCCCAAGGTTGGCCCAGCCTCTAAAACTGATCAGCAAAGGTAGCACACTGTCGAGTTACAAGTCAGGTTTCATCATTGATTTCCCCATACCCCCAAGTTATATGTGTTAAGTCAAATATTAAAATAATCTAGAGCTAATGCCAACACAGGAGCAGGCAGGTACAGGTTTGTCTGGATAGACAACAGGAACGGTCTGTAAGGACAACAGGTCAGGTTTGTTGGCATTAGACACAAGATCAGATAACAGGTAAAACCATGGTACATCAGGTCAAGCCAGGTAATGTATAAAGGTGTCATGTCATGTCAAGAGTTGCACGGTACCATATCGTGTCAAGTAATAGGTGTAGCAATGCATGTCATGGCGTACAAGATATCATGTGGGTGCCCAAAATCAAACTAGCATAATCATGGGTATGCAGAACAAGCATGTGTACTAATAGAATCAACAAACTGGAACTTGTAACGTGAAATGCAATCAGGTACAGATTAAGGTATGTAGATGCACAGTTATCAGTTTGGGTTTAAGGGATAGTTTCAACATTACATGAATACAGTATAACAAATATGGATGTTAAAATCATGTTAATATGTATGCAGTAATCTAGAGATGCAATGATATGTATAATATGTTCAATGGATGCAATTATAACTAAAACTGGTTAAAGATGCACACGGGTGTCCAATAGGGTAAAACTATAGAAAGGGTACCATAGACTAGGTAAATAGTTATTATGTGATTTAGAAGACAGATGTGGTTACTAGGTGTAGTACACTAAAATGCGACGGTTATAATTCAAGTTCTGAATCTAAAGATATAAACGGAACATCGAACGGTTAAATTGAAATAGGTGACTTTGGATTCAATCTATAAGTTTAATATTTAATAAATAGTTATAAACTCATAAAAATAGCATGTAGCAAGTTTCACTTGCCTCGACGGATTGCGATACGCGTACGGAACGTCACACGTCGGCGAGAACAGTCGCGACGCGCGCACGGTACACGGAATGAGTCCAAACAATGAACAGTGGGATCACACTGGTCAGAGGTCCTCGCTGGGTCGTCGGGATCGTCGACGTCGTGGCCAACTCCGACGATCTTGACAGAACATTGAATATAAGAAAGCAAGAATTTAAGAAAAGAAAAAGAAAAGGAAGGCAAGAAAAAGAATAGAGGAGGAATGAGTGTACAATGGCTTACTGGGTTGTAGAGGGTGTGCTAGCGGTGGAGGCGAGACCAACGGTGGTGAGATCGACGGGGCTACGACGATCAACAAAGGACTCTTTTAAAAAACAGAAAAGAAACATTAAAAGAAAGAAGAATAGAAAGAAGAAGAAGAGAAGAATGCGAGAGAGAAGGGGTTGCTCACCCGGGTTGGGAGAAGGCTAGGATGTGGTTTCAAGGTGGGAAGTCGTCGGCAAGGGATCGCCGGCGAGAACGACGGCAAGGCAGCAAGGTTCTAGGTTGCAGGGAATGGCTTGGGTGCTAGGGTTTCTGCTAGGGTTTGTTGTTGGTTTCGTGAAGGGGAGAAGAATAGAGGAGAGAGATGGCGAGATGGCGATGGCGATGAGAGATAGGTCGGCGACGAGGAGGTGGTGGTGCTGGGTTCGCGGGCGTAGTGGAGTTTCTGGGTTTGGAGGGGAAGGAGAGGAGAGGAAGGAGATGTGGGTGACAAGGGGATGTAGAGGGTATCGACGAGGGTTGAGGAGCGGGGAAAAATAGGGTTAGGGTTTTTCTCCGGTGGGTTTCTCATGGCGAGGTGCATGGGGTTTTAAAGAAAACAGAAGAAGAAGAAGGGGATGCAGAAGGGAGGTGACCAGATCTTGAAGGCGGTGACGGGAATCGAGGAGTGCACAGTATTCGCGAGCGGAGAGTGAAAGCGCGATAGGAGAGAGAAAGAAGAGAGAGAGAGAAAGAGAAAGGGAAAGGAGAGAGAGAGATCTGTGGGCCCGGTACAACAAAAAGGAGGGCTGCGATTGGCTCGTGGGGAATGAATAGATATGAGAAGGAAAAGAAAAGATTTAGTGAACGTGTGGGGCCCAGGGCAATAAAAGGGAAAGTTTTGATTGGCTGTGGGATGAGAAATAGATTAAGAAAAATATATAAAAGATTTTAACTAGTTTTAGGGATATTTTGCCGGCTGTAAAATATTTTAAATGGATTAAAAGGATTAAAATAATTAGAATTTAAATTAAAAATTCAAATAATTGAATTTTAGCGGAATATAAAATATTTCAGAATTGCGTCCAGGTTGGGTCCAAAAATTTGGATTTGAAATATGAAAATTATTAGCAAGTTCTAAAAATTAAAATGAAGGATTTTATAACAGAAAAGCATACCCTCAAGAACGGACGCACGTACGTGCGCGTAGCCATCCAAATACGTCCGTTTCACTAAACGGGACGAGAACACGATGCAAAGACGCTACCAAAGGGTTAGGGGTATCAAGTAGGCCATGTCATGTATTTTTAATTTATTTTAAATGACCTAAATTGTTATATGCAAACATACGTGATGCTAGGGTATTATGAAACAACATGCTCAAGTAAGTGGGTCGAATAAAAAGTAGACTACCATTCGCATCCATAAGTAAATGAATTTAACACCACAAACCACACATACGACAAGAGAAATTGGTATAACTGGACTCGGTTGTTATATTATACCCAACTACAAAAAGAATTTCGTCCTCGAAATTCCAAGAACACAAAAAGGATAAACGACCAACAAACTACAAGAAAAGATGGGGAAACTTCTGCCGGATTTCATCTTCTCGTTCCCAAGTTGACTCCCCATGAGTGCGATTACCCCAAGAAACAAGTACAAGGGGGATAATTTTGTTCTTAAGAACCTTTTCCCTTCGATCCATAATCGCAATCGGTCGCTCCTCAAAAGTCAAGTCTTCTCATACAGTCAGCTCCGAATAATCCAACACATGTGTTTCATCTCGAACATACTTACGGAGTTGAGATACATGAAACACATCATGAACATTCGCCAAGGGTTGCGGTAACGCCAATCGATATGCTACCTCACCAACACGCTCCAAAATCTCAAAAGGTCCGACGAATCGAGGACTGAGCTTTCCTCGACTTCCGAAACGAATCACCCCTCTAGTCGGTGATATCTTCAAGAATACCAAATCACCAATGGCGAACTCTAGAGGTCTTCTCGACGTATCTGCCCAACTTTTCTCTCTGTCTTGCGCTGCTTTCATATGATTCCGGATAGCGTTAACTTTCTCAACTGTCTGCACAACCAAATCTGGTCCCAGCAATCTTCGTTCACCAACATCGTCCCAACAAACAGGTGAACAACACTTGCGACCATATAAAGCTTCGAATGGAGCCATCTGAATAGTTTCCTGGAAACTGTTGTTGTAAGAAAACTCCACCAAATGTAGATGATCCTCCTATGAACCCTTGATGTCCAACATGCAAGCTCTCAATATATCTTCAAGAGTTTGGATCGTTCTCTTCGACTGGCCATCTATTTGAGGATGATAAGCTGTGCTAAACTTCAATCGAGTCCCCAAACTTTCCTGTAAGCTCCTCCAAAAGTGTGATAAGAACCGAATGTCACGGTTGGACACGATGCTCACCGGTACTCCATGCAATCTTACAATCTCCTGCATGTACCGTTCCGCCAAAGTTTCTGTTGATTGACCAACCCAAAAAGGAATGAAATGAGCTGCCTTGGTCAAACGATCAACAATCACCCATACTGCATTGTTGCCTTTTGGACTCCGCGGTAGAGCTGTCACGAAATCCATGGTTATATGTTCCCACTTCCACTGAGGAATCGGAAGTGGTTGCAATAAACCAGCAACCCTTTGATGTGCAGCCTTAACTTGCTGACACACCAAGCATTTTGCCACAAAGCGGGCAATCTCCCGCTTCATGCCTTCTCACCAGAAATGCTGTCGTATGTCTCGGTACATCTCCGTACCTCCTGGATGTACGGAATATGCTGAACTGTGCGCCTCCTTCATAAGTTCTTCGCGAATATCTCCCTTTGGCACACAAAAACGGCTACCATATCTCAACGAACCATCTTCATGGATCAGTAAGTCAGTTCGAAGTCCAGCTTCAACCTGTTCTCGAAACTTTTGCAATCTAGGGTCCTGCAATTGCGCTGCTTTAATATTCTCGATCAACGACGAATGTACTTGCAGCTGCATCAACTGTCCCGAGGAATGCGGTAGCACAACCTCCAAATCAAATCTTCGAAAGTCTTCAATGAGTTCCTTCTGTGCAGTCAACGTCTGAATTGCTGGTAACCGACTGAGCGCATCCGGCACAACATTAACCTTCCCCGGATGGTACTTAAGATCAAGATCGTAGTCAGCCATCAGCTCCAACCATCTACGTTGCCTCATATTAAGCTCCTTCTGCGTGAACACATACTTCAAGCTCTTATGATCAGTGAAAACTTCGACCCTTTCGCCCAAAAGGTAGTGTCTCAAAATCTTCAAAGCGAAGATCACAGCCGCAAGCTCCAAGTCATGAGTTGGGTAATTCTTCTCATGGGTCTTCAACTTTCTCGATGCGTACGCTACAACCTTCCCATGCTGCATCAATACACATTCCAATCCTTTCCCAGATGCGTCGCTGTGAATCACTAATCCTCCGGAACTGTCTGGCACGGTCAGAATAGGAGCGGTTATCAATTTCTGCTTCAACACCTCAAAAGCTGACGCACACCTACCTGTCCACACAAATGGTACCTCCTTGCGCGTAAGCTTGGTCAACGGCTCTGCCAGACGAGCAAAGTTCTCCACGAACCGTCTGTAATACCCAGCTAGTCCAAGAAATCTTCTTATCTCCGCAACATTCTTCGGAATCGGCCAATCACGAACTGCTGCAATCTTTTCGGGATCAACAATGATTCTATCGCCAGACACGACATGCCCCAAAAACTTTACTTCTTCCAGCCAAAACTCGCACTTGCTCATCTTTGCATATAATTTTTCTTGCCTCAGCGTCTGCAGTCTGATCTTCAAATGTTCTGCATGCTCTACAATACTCTTCGAGTAGACCAGAATATCGTCAATGAACACCACAATAAACTGGTCCAAGAATGGTGAAAAGATTCGGTTCATCAAGTCCATGAATATCGCCGGTGCATTCGTTACTTCGAAGGGCATCACTAAGTACTCGTAATGTCCATACCGAGTTCGGAACGCCGTCTTGCAAATATCCTCTGTTTTCACTCGGACCTGATGATATCCGGATCGCATATCCAGTTTCGAGAATACCCTCGCGCCACTAAGCTGCTCAAATAGTTCACCAATGCGAGGGATCGGGTACTTGTTCTTAATAGTCACCCGGTTTAATTCTCGGTAATCGATGCACATCCTCCTCATGCCATCTTTCTTCTTAACTAGAAGAACTGAAGCTCCCCAAGGCGAGTTACTGCTTCGAATCCAACCCTTCTCAAGTAATTCGGTAACCTGCTTCTTAACTTCTTCCAACTCCACTGGTGCCATAGGATAATACGTTTTGGAAACTGGCGCTGCACCAGGAACAAGATCAATCGTGAACTCCACGTCTCGCCTCGGCGGGAAACCTGATATGTCTTCGAAGACATCCATGAAATCTCAAACAACAGCTGGCGCTTCACTTTTATCAACCTCCATCGACGAAAGAACATTAGTTGTCGGCCTAGCCCTAAACTCGACTGGCCCGACAGAACTGCTTCCTCCAATAAAGGTAAACTCTGGATGTCCGGGAATCTGGAAAATTACTTTCTTTGCCCTACAATCGATGTGAGCGTGGAAAGTGCCGAGAAAATCCATTCCCAAGACAACTTCATAGCTGCCTGTATCAATCACCAAGAAATCTGCAAAAAGCTCCCGTCCGCAAACAACAACTGCGCAATCTTTACACTCTCTACTAGATATGATTTTCCCATTCTCAGTGTGTATGTCCCAGAAACTAGACAGGGTCGTGCAGGTAATCGAGTGTGTAGCTATAAACTTGGA
Source organism: Agapanthus africanus (assembly GCA_030015575.1). Taxonomy (NCBI): domain Eukaryota; kingdom Viridiplantae; phylum Streptophyta; class Magnoliopsida; order Asparagales; family Amaryllidaceae; genus Agapanthus; species Agapanthus africanus. Next base: position 195,124,084 of record JASDDO010000019.1, on the reverse strand, counting down.
TGACATAAAACAGTGGGATGCACCAGAATCAAATAACGCCAGTGCGGGAAAACCATGAACAAGTAGAATACCTGAAACAACTTCTCTTGAAGCCTTAGCTTCCTCAGCCGTCAGGGTAAATGCTCGAGCATGATTGGGTCCTTGAGTCAACTGCTTATATCTCGGAAATGGTTTCTGCGGCGGCTTCTGAAAATCATCCTTTGTGCGAAGCTTCGACGGACAAGAGTTAATAGTATGATCCGCCGATCCACAAACCAAACAAAGTCCCTGCCTCCTTCGACAATCTCTTTGCACATGTCTGGGTAAATGGCAGTAGTTACAAATCACGCTCTTTCTTTAGTCAATGACAGCAAGCCTCTTCATAGGTGTTACACCATGACGGTTCACTGGAATGCCTCTGTGTCCATGTGCTCGGTTTGGCGCAAAAGCCGGCTTCTGTACTGTGATTGCTGTCTGCTGTGAACTCCCAGTCTTCCCAAATAAGCTCTGTTGTTCTCGGGCCGCCGTAAGTACCTGTGAGAAAGTGGTCAAACCCAGGGAGACAATCTGCATCTGGATGTCCACATCCAAACTACGCATGAACCTCCTTGCCCTATCCGCATTGTTGGCAACTAAAGGTCCAGCGAACCTACTGAGCCGCGTCCACTCAGCTGCATGTACATCTACAGGTGCACCGTTCTGCTTTAAACTGATAAAATTCTCCTCCATTTCCTCCCGTGCAGTCCGCGAAAAAAACTTCTCCAGGAAACTCTTTGAAAAATCCGCCCACTTGATCGGCTTGGGCAAGCAGGTCTCTTCCACAAGCCACCACTCACGGGCGTAATCCACCAACTGGATGCGTACCACATCCACCCTTTTATCATCTGGGGTCTGTGCCACAATGAGTAAGTTCTCCGTGTCAACCAGCCACTGCTCTGCTGGCAACGGTTCCTCCAAACCAGTAAAGATAGACGGACCCAGTCTTCTGAAATCCGCTACGGTTCCTACACGATCCACTGGTCTGGCCACAACATTGTTCACGGATTGTTGAACGGTCCGTAAAACTTCTTGTAAGGAGTCAGCTTGCTGCTGGTTCAGCTCGGTCTGCCGTCTCTGGTTCTCCAACATCCTACGTATTACCCCAAGTATAGCGGCTTCGTCAACACGTCTTTGGTAAGTCTTCAGATTCTTGTCTGCCATGTTCCTGAAATCAAAACACCCAAGGATTAGCATGATAACAGATTCAAAATTGTAGATCAAGGCTAGAACTCCGAGTTACTTAAATAGAGCACCGCATTGTAAACATGCCGCGGTATCATAGCTACAATTACATAACTCCACCCAAGTCGCCTAAGTTCTAGAGATAAACAAGAAACCAGGTTTCGAGTCGATATGCAAAGGAGGTTTGCATATCGTAAAAGTATAATCAGAAGGAGGTTAAGATTCAAGAACGGTTTAACGGCAAGGTCACAGGACATGGTTTCTAATCACGAGTATTCTGATTCGTGTATTGGGTATAATACCCAACTACAAAAGAATCAACCCGATTAACCTATGTCTCTGATACCAAAAGAACCATGTCACGCACCGCTTCCCAGAGTACGCTAAGATGGGCACGTGACATAGCCAACCATGCTACCTGTGGATAGAAAGTATCCATCCACAGTCACATTACAGCTGTAGAGATATCAAGAACAAAAAATAAAACTATCTAGCACATGTACATAAGCCAAAATAAAATGAGTCAAGAATAAATAATGCGGAAGCAAGAGATCCAATACAAGAATAACTAGAATGTATGTCCCATAATGCGCGGTCACATCAGAAAATAAAATGCTGAAAAGTAAAAGAACTAATTACTACCGCGTCCTCACTGCTCAGCCTGCTGGCTGAAATACTCCGGCTCGGACTGCAGCAAAGGTACGGAATATGGGCCATGCAAAACCCAGACGTCAGTGCGTCATAACATCAAGCAATAATATGTAAACAGGGTAGCAAGACATGCAAGTATAATCATAAATAGTAAAGCAGGTGTAACATCAATATAAATCAGGGCAGTGAAAGATAGTGTGCAGTGAGTAATCTAAACTGGTCTACGGGGTTAACTACTCTCAAGTCTTTGAAATCAATTTGATGAATCATCGATGTAACTCAGTAGTATCCCGTGCGTGCCCGGGATTACGGTGAAGATTCTTGGGCTGAAACCGAGACATGCCGCTAGGCACTAAAGGAAAGGGTAAAGATGAATGATGTCCATGGCATCATTCCAAGGCTGGTCTAGCCTCTAAAAGGTAATGGATAACGATGGATGATGTCAGCAGCATCATCCCAAGGCTGGCCCAGCCTGTAAAACTGATCTGCAAAGGTAGCACACTGTCGAGTTACAAGTCAGGTTTCATCATTGATTTCCCCATACCCCCAAGTTATATGTGTTAAAGTCAAATATTTAAATAATCTAGAGCTAATACCAACACAGGATCAGGCAGGTACAGGTTTGTCTGGATATACAACAGGAACGGTCCGTAAGGACAACATGTCAAGTTTGTTGGCATTAGACACAAGATCAGGTAACAGGTAAAACCATGGTACATCAGGTCAAGTCAGGTAATGTATAAAGGTGTCATGTCATGTCAAGAGTTGCACGGTACCATGTCGTGTCAAGTAATAGGTGTAGCAATGCATGTCAGGGCGTACAAGATATCATGTGGATGCCCAAAATCAAACTAGCTTAATCATGGGTATGCAGAACAAGCATGTGTACTAATAGAATCAACAAACTGGAACTTGTAACATGAAATGTAATCAGGTACAGATTAAGGTATGTAGATGCACAGTTATCAGTTTGGGTTTAAGAGATAGTTTCAAAATTACATGAATACAGTATAACAAATATGGATGCTAAAATCATGTTAATATGTACTCAGTAATCTAAAGATACAATGATATGTATAATATGTTCAATGGATGCAATTATAACTAAAAGTGGTTAAAGATGCACACGGGTGTCCAGTAGGGTAAAACTATATAAAGGGTACTATAGACTAGGTAAATAGTTATTATGTGATTTAGAAGACAGATGTGGTTACCAGGTGTAGTACACTAAAATGCGACGGTTATAATTCAAGTTCTGAATCTAAAGATATAAACGGAACATCGAATGGTTAAATTGAAATAGGTGACTTTGGATTCAATCTATAAGTTTAATATTTAATAAATAGTTATAAACTCATAAAAATAGCATGTAGCAAGTTTCACTTGCCTCGACGGATTGCGATACGCGTACGGAACGTCACACGTCGGCGAGAACAGTCGCGACGCCCGCACGGTACACGGAATGAGTCTAAACAACGAACAGTGGGATCATACGGGTCAGAGGTCCTCGCTGGGTCGTCGGGATCGTCGACGTCGTGGCCAACTCCGGCGATCTTGACAGAACAATGAATATAAGAAAGTAAGAATTTAAGAAAAGAAGAAGAAAAGGAAGCCAAGAAAAAGAATAGAGGAGGAATGAGTGTACAATGGCTTACTGGGTTGGAGAGGGTGTGCTAGCGGTGGAGGCGAGACCAACGGTGGTGAGATCGACGGAGCTCCGACGATCAACAGAGGACTCTTTTAAAAAACAGAAAAGAAACATTAAAAGAAAGAAGAATAGAAAGAAGAAGAAGAGAAGAATGAGAGTGAGAAGGGGTTGCTCACTAGGGTTGGGAGAAGGCTAGGATGTGGTTGCAAGGTGGGAAGTCGTCGGTAAGGGATCGCTGGCGAGAACGACGGCAAGGCAGCAAGGTTCTAGGTTGCAGGGAATGGCTCGGGTGCTAGGGTTTCTGCTAGGGTTTGTTGTTGGTTTCATGAAGGGGAGAAGAATAGAGGAGAGAGCTGGCGATATAGCGACGGCGATGAGAGATGGTCGGCGACGAGGAGGTGGTGGTGCTGGGTTCGCGGGCGCAGTGGAGTTTCTGGGTTTGGAGGGGAAGGAGAGGAGAGGAAGGAGATGAGGGTGACGAGGGGATGCAGAGGGTGTCGACGAGGGTTGAGGAGTGGGGAAAAATAGGGTTAGGGTTTTTCTTTGGTGGGCTTCTCGTGGCGAGGTGCATGGGGTTTTAAAGAAAACAGAAGAAGAAGAAGGGGATGCAGAAGGGAGGTGACCAGATCGTGAAGGCGGTGACGGGAATTGAGAAGTGCACAGTATTCGCGAGCGGAGAGAGAAAGCGCGATAGGAGAGAGAAAGAAGAGAGAGAAAGAGAAAGGGAAAGGAGAGAGAGATCTTTGGCTCGGTACAAGGAAAAGGAGGGCTGCGATTGGCTCGTGGGGAATGAATAGATATGAGGAGAAGGAAAAGAAAAGATTTAGTGAACGTGTGGGGCCCAGGGCAATAAAAGGGAAAGTTTTGATTGGCTGTGGGATGAGAAATAGTTTAAGAAAAATATAAAAAAGATTTTAACTAGTTTTAGGAATATTTTGCTGGCTGTAAAATATTTTAAATGGATTAAAGGGATTAAAATAATTAGAATTTAAATTAAAAATTCAAATAATTGAATTTTAGCGGAATATAAAATATTTCAGAATTGCGCCCAGGTCGGGTCCAAAAATTTGGATTTGAAATATGAAAATTATTAGCAAGTTCCAAAAATTAAAATGAAGGATTTTGTAACAGAAAAGCATACTCCCAAGAACGGACGCATGTATGTGCGCGTAGCTGTCCAAACACGTCCGTTTCACTAAACGGGACGAGAACACGATGCAAGGACGCTACCACAGGGTTAGAGGTATCAAGCAGGCCATGTCATGTATTTTTAATTTATTTTAAATGACCTAAATTTTTATATGCAAACATACGTGATGCTAGGGTATTATGAAACAACAAGCTCAAGTAAGCGGGTCGAATAAAAAGTAGACTACCATTCGCATCCATAAGTAAATGAATTAAACACCACAAACCACACATACGGCAACAGAAATTGGTATAACTGGACTCGGTTGTTACAAGCTGCGTGACGTGGTGACAGGGCTAAATGACGACGGTGGCTAGGTCGTCTGGATCATCGGCAACATGCGCAACTCCGGCGAGACGATTGAGGATCAAGAAAAGAAAAGAAAGAAGAAGAAGAATAGAGGATGTGGCTTTTGGGGTTCTGGGGTAGGTGATGGTAGAGGAGAGATAGACGACGAGGCCGACGGCGAGGTCGTCGTGGACGAGGGTTTAGTAGGCTCGGGGATGTGCAGAGGCGGGAGAAGAAGTGTGGTAGTGGTATGGGTTTGGTGGGTTTCTTGAGAGACAAGGAGGTGATGGAGGTGGTCGTTGGTGACGGGTTTCCGGCGACGAGGGGCTGCCGGCGAGGTTGAGGGTGATAGGTTCTTGCAGTCAGGGTAAATGTTAGGGCGTGGGTCATCGGGAGAAGAGAAGAGGCGGGGAGGAGAAGATGATGGAGGTGAGGACGAGGAGGCGAGGTGATGGGGACGACGACTGTGAGAAGGCGGCGACGGTGAGAGGGAAACGAGGGTTAGGGTTCGGGGATGTGAGGAAAAAATGAAGGAAAGAGGGAAGGTGAGGTTTTACATAATAATTATATATATATATATATATATATTAGGAAGAGAGAGAGAGAGAGAGAGAGATAGACGAGAGATAGAGAGCGATTGAGGCAAAGAAAGAGAGAGAGATTTATTATTAGTTAATTAATATATAATATATATTATATAACATTTTATATTATATCTTAGACAGAGAAAGAGAGAGAGATTTATTGTTAGTTAATTAATATATAATATATTATATATATATATGTGTGTGGGGGTAGGGATTTTACAGATAATACCAAATTATTCTGAATATTACCCGTGTCCGTTCAAAAAACTAGTTTTTCAATATAGAGAATATACGTAAAAATTTATACCATAATATGATATCCAGTAAATAAAAACATATACCTCCAAGTACGGATCTACGTAATTAGACACAACGATCAAATAATCTGTCAGTTTAACAATTAGGATATGAACATGATATATGGGTGCAACCATATGATATGGGGTACTATGACATGTAAGGCTAGATAAGAAAATATATTATTTGGTATTGTATTTTAAAAAGATATGTGGATTCTAAAATATATCATATATGTATATAAAATCTAGATTTGCATGGATTCTCTGTACTAGCAAATATTTGATGTAATCTTGAACCATGATTGGTTTCAAACATGCAGGTCGTGTCGGATAATAATCATAACTGCCAATTGCACCATCCGTAGTTGGGTATAATGTAACACCCTGGCACTGTTATACTATTTATTTTGGGGTATTTCAAATCTTGAACCATGATGTGTATCCTAGAGTCTGTGCTTCTAACTTATCTATTCTATAAGTTTTTAAAATCAATTAATATAATCATCATCGTAACTCAACAATATATATCCCGTTCAAACCCCTACAGGATCACGACACAATGGTTATTCCAGAACACCCGGAATCACGGCAACCAATGATTTATTCCGTAATGCCCGGAATCATGGTAAACAATGATTTATTCCGTAACGCCCAGAATCACGGAAAACAATGATTTATTCTATAACGCCCAGAATCACGGCAAACAAAAGAACCAAACCCGATTAACCCTAAATCCTATGGCTCTGATACCAAACAAACCCTGTCACACCCCGCTTCCCAAAATACGTAAACACGGCACGTGACAGAGCTAACCATGCTACCTGTGGTTAGGAATCATCCCTCCATAGTCATATTACGGCTGTCAATCGGATATCAAGAATAATAAAATATATAATCTAGCTAACACACGTCCATCCACCACAATAAATAAAATCAAGAAAATGCATAAAGTAGAAACGAATCAAGATCCAATAAACAATAATATCTGCATCACGTCCCAATATGGGCTCACATCAATAAAAACAAAACCGCTGAAATAAATAAATTAAGAGTCTCTAAATTAAATAGCGAGCTCCTCATTGCTCAACTTGATTGCTAAAGTACTCATGATCTGCCTGCGATAAAGGTAGAGAGACTGGGCCATGCAAAACTCAGATGTCAATGTGTCATAAATATCAAAACAATATTAATAACTAGGATATGATGATATGATTAAACATGCGTATAAATAACTAACACAGGGGTAAAACAATAGGATATATGTATGTGATGTGTATTCTAGAGTCTGTGCTTCTAGGTTATCTATTCTATAAGTCTTTGAAATCAATTAATGTAATTCTCATCGTAACTCAATAGTATATATCCCGTTCAAATCCCCACGGGATCACGGCAGAATGATTATTCCGTAATGTCCGGAATCATGGCAAACAATGATTTATTCCGTGATGTCCAGAATCACGGCAAACAATGATTTATTCCGTAACGCTCGGAATCACGACAAACAATAATAATATCCTCTTAAGTTATGTTACAGTTATATTCTTGATTTCCCCTTTCCTCCCAAGGTTCTGTGTTCAAGTCAGGTATTGCCAATATAATCTAATGCCAACATGGATCAAACAGGTACCGGTCTTGTCTATGCAGACAACAAGTTATGTCAATGAGGACAACAATCAGGGTTATTGGTATTAGCAATAAAATCCAAGTAACAAGTCTGGTAATGTGTTGTGAACATGTCATGCACTGTATATTAACCAAAATAGATACCAATATAAAACTGCAATCAATATCGAAACCTAATTAATGCCAGGATGCATATGTATCTATCTGTAATAACTGTTATACGTCCATTACCTTATATGATGCAATCTAGATAATCATATTGAACTGATATAGTAGTACGATATTATCGTAATGTTCCGTCATGCAACTAGATAAACTATTATTGGTACGGATACAGACAAACTGTAAATCGATAATATTTGCTGAATATTAAAACGTATGCACTCTAGTTGAGCATATGAATATCGATATAATCAAAATAGCATGTTGAAAGTTTAGAAATTACCTGATCGGATCTCACGTCGAGATACGGATGTCACATTTCGACATTGGAATAACGTTACGGCACAAACTTACGCACACAGGACTGAACCTGGCTGAGCAGCTGCGTGACATGGTGACAGGGCTAGATGACGACGGTGGATGGGTCGTCTGGATCGTCGGCAACGTGCGCAACTCCGGCGAGACGATCTAGGATAAAGAAAAGAAAAGAAAGAAGAAGAAGAGAGGAGGTGGCTGTTGGGGTTCTGGGGTAGGTGACGGCAGAGGAGAGATAGGCGACGAGGTGATAGTGACGAGGCTAACGGTGAGGTCGTCGTGGATGAGGGTTTGGTAGGCTCGAGGATGTGCAGAGGCAGGAGAAGAAGTGTGGTGGTGGTCTAGGGTTGGTGGGTTTCTTGAGAGACAAGGAGGTGATGGAGGTGGTCGTTGGTGATGGGTTTTCGGCGATGAGGGGCTGCCGGCGAGGTTGAGGGTGATGGGTTCTTGCAGTCGGGGTAAAGGTTAGGGCGTGGGTCGTCAGGAGAGGAGAAGTGGTGAGGAGGAGAAGATGATTGAGGTGAGGACGATGAGGCGATGTGATTGGGACGGCAAAGGTGAGAGGACGGTGATAGTGAGAGGGAAACGAGGGTTGGGTTCGGGGACGTGAGGAAAAAATGAGGGAGAGAGGGAGGGTGAGGTTTTATATAATAATTATAATATATATATATGGGATTTTACAGATAGTACCAGATTACTTCGAATATTACCTGTGTCCCTTCAAAAAACTAGTTTTTCAATATGGACAATATACGTAAAAGTTTAAATTATAATATGATATCCAGTAAATAAAAACATATACCCACAAGTACGGATCTACGTAAATATACGTAGCGATCAAATAATCTGTCTGTTTGACAATTAGGATATGAACATGATATATGGGTGCAACCATATGATATGGGGTATTATGACATGCAAGGCTAGATAAGAAAATATATTATTTGGTATTGTATTTTAAAAAGATATGTGGATTCTAAAATATATCATATATGTATATAAATCTAGATTTGCATGGATTCTCTTTACTAGCAAATATTTGATATAATCTTGAACCATGATGGGTTTCTAACATGCGGGTCGTGTCGGACAATAACCATAACTACTAGTTGCACTATCCGCAACCCAAAAGTAATAATAGTAAGAAATTTTGCCGCAATATTTGAAATACCCCAAAATAAATAGTATAACAGTGCTAGGGTGTTACAGTTCGGGAGGATCCAATACTCAAAAGAGAAGAAAAAAGTCCCCTTTCATCATCCAAGATATAGATCTTGAAGCTTTAAGAGATCTCTTTTGGTTTTCTAAATAAAATTATTTTAGAAGATTAAATCCGAATAAAAATCTTTTTTCAGGAGTTTAATTTTGAATAAAAATCCCTTTTAGGAGTTTAACTCTGAATAAAATCCTTTTTTAGCAGTTTTAACTCCAAATAAAAATTTATTATAGGAGTTTAACTCCAAATTATCTTCAAAGGAGTCCATCTCCAAATCCAAATTCATAACCGGAGCTTAACCCCTTTTCCTTACCGACGTCACCACGCGCGTATGGCTTGCATGCCATGGACGCCTCGTGGTAACTCGCAATGCACGTACTACGGCTGGCCTCCTCGGCCCCTGCCCCTTCATATGAGGGGGTACGTTTCACGTGAGGAGGACGCCCCCCACATGAGGAGGGATTTCTGCCCTTCACATGTGAGGAGGGTTGCCCCCTCACATGAGGGATTTGCCCCCTCTCACATGTGAGGGGACAGTTCCCTCATGTGAGGGGGATAACCCCCTCACAGGGGCTCCCCGGCCGCCAAAAAAATATAAAAAAATAATTTAATAAAAATACAATATATAAATATTAAATAGAGCAATTTTTTTTTGATAATTAAATACTTTTTTGGTCATGGTTTTATTTTAGTGAATAAAATAATTAAATAAAACAATAAAATGAACATGCCCCTATATTTTTTTAAGCACCAACATATCACATTGAGTTCTCATGACCCATTTGACCCATTAATCGGAGGTTCTCTCATTCCAAAAGCGAGGGGTAATTAATGACAGCTTAATCCACGGCTGCCGGAGATTTGGATCCCTACAATTTTTACACCCCTGCCTATCCCGGGTAGGGGGAATGTGTACATGCTTGACAAGCGCGCGCATTACCATCTTAATGGGGTGACAAAAAATACTCTGCAGATTCTGGCACGCCCGGTGGGAGCCTTCTCTCCTTCCATAATTCGGGTCAAGCGTTCATACGAATTCATTCAATATACATACCAATATTTGTACTGAAATAATACTTTTTCATGTAGCAATCAACTCTCAACAATCAACAACAACCACATCGCTCAACTATGTCTCTCAAGACGAACTTTGTTTTTGACGCAACTCCGATAACCTACGTGGTAAAAAAAACGCACATGTGATCCTCTCGGTGAGTCTTATGAGGCAATAGGAGGAGCATCCACACCAGCTCGGTTCAGTCATGGTCTACCCAGCCGGCAGTGCTCCTATCGTGGAGCCCTTACAAGAGAAAGTGGCCAATCCAATCTCAAGGGGCAAGAGGACAAATGTGGTGATCGTAAAGGCACCACAACTCAAGTGCAAGTCGGTGTTTTAACGGCTATCCATTGCTTCAGCTGGGGGCATGGTCGTCGAAACGAAAAAGATCACCGAACGTCATGGGCAAGCTCAGGTGATGCCTTCGACTAGTGTGCGAACAGATGTCTTTTCAAGTCTCTCTGCCAACCGACTTACAGCGGCTTCCTGAAGAGCAGAAGCCCATCAGGCACTCAAAGCAGAAAATCTAAGGCAGAAGCGACTCATGTATAGAGCCAACAAAAGGGCACGGGCTCCAGTCATGTTGAATTTTATAAGATTCGAAGAACCAAGTTACCCGTGACAATAGCCGTGTTAGTTGTGAAAATCCGCAACTCCTTCGAACCCTTAAAGCGGGTTCAGAAGATTTTGATGTCTGCCAAAATAAAAAAGACGGCGATTCGAACGGTGTTACGAAGGGTTCGAAGGCGAGATACCCTAGCACAAAAGACGAGAAAACCTTTTGTCAGGAGTCTACCAAGCACTCCGTGCCGCCCAGAAGTAACAGGGGAAACCAAGAAAGAAGCGCCAGCGCTATTCAAGAATCCGGTCATGCCAACCATTTTTAGTCGATTGACCTTTTCCAAAGCGGAAGGGCTATGAAAACGGTCCACAAAACTAGTTGCCAATGATAAGAAGATGATCGGATGTGTGATCCACAAGGTGTACATGGCAGGCACGCATCCAAATGACAACCTTCGCAGCAAGTGCAAGGATGGGGCCACCATATCCTAAGCCTAATCTGGCTTGAAAGTGGCTACCACTTCCCAAGATCAGCCTCCTTTGCAGGATAACGGAAAATCCTTCGATGAGGCTGATAAGCAGAAGGACCCCTCAGTCCACGTGGAATTCAGTTCAGACAGCGAGGAAGAACCAACTTTCCACCCCAGGACCGCAGAACAGGAGCTCCTCCAAGAGTTCCGAGAACAGATTCTAAGTAAAAACAGGGAGATGGCAAAACTTTACTCCAAAATTGACTACTTGACGAATGTCGTGATGCAGTTTACGGCTCAGGTTGCTCGGTCGCCCTCCAATCAAGTACAAGTCTCTACTCATGAGCCGGGTGATAATGAACCGAAGCAGCCAATACCTGTCCCTTTAGGTCCAAGTATGGGCGAGCTACACGAAAGTCGACCACATTCCACTTCTGGGGACGCCTTGGCCTCGGATAGCACTACTCCACTAACACAAGATCGGATAATGGATCTAGTCATTAGCAAAGTTAAAACATTGGTGGTCTAAGCCAAGGTTCAGAAAGATATTGGTAGTAGTAGAAGGCCGTATCTTGCACAGTATGATCTTATTGAGTTTTCCAGCGGTTACGTCATCCCTAAATTTGAAAGATTCGACGGGACGGAAAATGCGAATCAGCACGTTGCCCATTTTAAAGCATCATGCGAAAATATAGGGGGCAATGATGCGTTTCTTCTCTATCAGTTTGTGAACAGCCTAACCGTGTCACTTTCGACTGGTACGCAAGTATACCATACGGTTCCGTCATTACTTTTGCCCAAATGGAGTCTCCGTTTTGGAAAAGATTCATGAGTGTCAGTGACAAAAATCTTTATTGCTGACCTTGTGAGAACTAAGCCGGGGAAAAATGGAAGCAACACGGACTTCATAGCCCGATGACGCAACCTCACCGTCAAATACGAACCGCCGATAGAGTAGGATCAATCTATCAGCCTCTTTGTCGGGAATCTCAACAATTGGATGGCTCCATTTCTATGCATCGCGGGTCTCAAAACGTTCCAAGAGCTGACCAAGAAGGTCCAAATGTTAGAACGCTCAAAACAAGAGTCCACATCGGACCCCCAAATTAACAATAGATCCTTAAGGAACCGAAATGATGATAATCGCAAAGGCAGAAATTCTAACGATACTGAATTTTTTAACACTTTGGTTGATCGAAATAAGTGTGGGACAGGTGGGCCCAATGCCAACCAAACTCGAAAGCCAGTGTTGGGAAGGGAAGGCGATTCACCCTTGAAATGAAGCTGGATAAGGTCCATTCCTTCAGAAGGGACAAAGTCCATAAAATATTCAAGGGTGTACTAAGAAACGGTCTACAATTACCAGAATCGAAAAGACCACAAGAAGCAAATATGACTGATGACCTCAAATACTGTCCCTATCACAGAGTTGTAAGTTATGCCATTGAGGACTATTTTGTCTTTAAAGATTGGGTCGAGAAACAATACAAGGTGGGAGAAATAGAACTGTCCAAAGACGTATTAGCGAACAATTAAGCTGCGACAGCCAATTTTATACAAACAGAGACCGAAACCCTTTGGGAACCTACTGCTCTTAATTGTCTGCCCTTCCTTGAAAGGAGCGGACCAAGGCAACAAGTCAAAATCCTAACAAGTAACATTACCAATGAGGAGGCAGTGGACGGGTACACAATCCATATGCTCTATATGGTGGATCCCAGAAGAACAAGTCCTCTTACGCTTCTTGGCCATGACAATAACGCGGTTGTTGCTACCCAATACCGGTTTAATCTAGATGTTAAAGAGCCTGCTCAGGCCATTAAGCAAAAGGAGCCCGTGGTCCATGAAGAATTGAGCTCAGGAAGTAAGGATAACCCGATTACCATACCTGAAACTATAGAACAAGCCTTATTCCAATGGCTTCAAGAGCAATTTCAGGACCATGATAGAAAGCTGTCCATGATCCGTTCTAAAGTCGATGATCTGGAGAATGTTGTGAAAAATCTCATGATCCAAGTCACGCGAATGCAGTCGTGACAAAATCAAAGTTTGGTTCACAAACCAGGGATTGATATCCTGAAATAGCCGACAGTTATTCCCTCCAGGCCAAAAGTAGAGCATCTTTACAAATGTCGACTGCAATCAGCATCCATCCTCTTCAATGCGCGTATTGACCGGGGTAAGCAAACGATAAGTGAACCAAAGACCAATCGGCCTCAAAATCCGGTATCGGGAAAAGCGCCGACTTAGATAGAGAGAGGAAAGAAAATCTACTCTTTCAGGAGGAGCGATGTTCGCAAAATATTTGAGGACGTCTTAAGTCACGGTCTACAGTTGCCCATTCCAAAGAGACCACATGAAGCAAATATGACTGACAATCCTATGTACTATCCATATCATAGGATGGTGAGTCATACAATTGAGAACAGTTGTCACGCCGCTTCCCAGTAGACGGAAACGGTGATGTGGCAAGCTCGCAACGTATTTACTATGAAAATACGTTAAGCGTAATTAAGCAATATAACAATATGCAAGAATAACAAGAGTAATAAAATGAAACAACAATTTTATTTACATTCAGTTTTACATACAACTGTCTGAAATAAAAAGATACAAGGATAAAAACAAATGCCTAAACACTGGCATACTGAAAGTAAATGCAGGCAGGAGTTAGTAGTCAGGCTGAGTGGTAAACTGGTCTAAGTCCTCCGGGCTCTGCTCTATCTCCTCAAAGTCCAGTCCTCCTGACGAACATTCCAAAGAAAGAAACACAGAGGAATATCGTAAGCGAACTAGCGCTCAGTAAGTCCCCAAAAGAAGTAATAGAAGATGACTGAATGATATATAAAGTGAATAGAAACCAAGTAAATATGAACATGTAAGGTTTTATATGAGGGTATCAAAGCATGATCATTTGCAGGTATGAGATAGCCATTCTAATGTGGTTGTTTGTAGTTTGGTAAAGAAGATATTCATGTATACGAGAAGAGTCCATCTTACCCCGTGGATTATGGTAATAGTATAAGCCCCTATCAAAACCCATAGGAAAACGACACGTGAATTTATATAGGTGTCTTTTAAAGTGACATCTCGTGCCACGATATATGTTCCACACCAATCTACTCTTTTATCCCCGCGTATTGTAGTGTATAATTCAAGTTAACAGGTCTTGGCTGAATCTATGAATATTAGAGTACAAGTTCATGTTTAAGTTGTAATCATGTGTTCAGGTATTCATGTCAAGTTATATTCATCGGTCAAGTTAAGTTAAGTATGCAAGTTCAAGTTTGGATATTCGAATTCAAGTGTTCAGTTTCGAGATCAAGTGTTCAAATTTGGGTTGAGTGGATTCGAATTTGGGTTTCGAGATCAAGTGTTCAAATTTGGGTTTTCTTGTGAAAGGATTTAACTGTTGAAATTTTTAAGTCCGGGAGTAATCGGACAACTGCTGCACATGGATGGCAGAATTTATGTCTTTTTCCAAGATAATTGCCATTGATAACTCTGTTAAGTTGCAGTGTTGTCTAACCTGAGTAGGTAAGTACTCACTTTCTCCGGTTCCCTGTGGATCAAGAGAAATGATACCGTTTAAACCTATTTTAATCTATTGTCCTTAAAAGTTTGTTCTTGTTATTTACATTGTTTACATATCTCGAGAGGGTTTTATGAAAAATACTTTAATATTGTTTAAAAATAAGCCTCGAGGGTGATTTATAATATAAATAGTTTTTATAAAAATGTATTTTAGTTTTAGTGGTATTTTAGCGATGAAACCTAACTTTTAAAAGTTTATTGTATTTTTACGAAAACAACTAATTTTGGAAAAATTGGTGGTATTTTATTAAAATTTTAATCTTTCATTTTAAAAGATAATTTTTACCATTTGTTTTTATTGAAAATACGGATTCATAATTTTATATAAATTTTCCAACGTTTTAATTTGTTTTGAAAAGTCGTATTTCATTAAACCGTATTTTTTTAATTTCCTTTCGAGACCGAATTCTCCGTGAGGAGTTCTGTATCTCACTCTACTATCTCAAGAATATGCGATAAGCCACACCATCCATAGATGGATTTCCCTAAAAGGGTTGTAGTGGCGCAATTGCAAAGGATATAAAAATATCGATTAAAAATATTTATTTGTAAAAGTGATGGTATTTTATTGTAAACTGTATTCTTTAAATTAAACATACATCTAAAAAGTTCGTGCTATGAAACCATAGTGTATGTGATGGGGTAGGGTATTACCCCATGATTTTTCTAGAGGGATATATGCTAGTTACTGATTAAAGGGTTGTATTTAAAGTTCATGGTATTTATATGAAAAAGTTCGTTATATGCTTATTTCACATGAAATTCTAATTACATGAAAAAGTAAAAGATGTGAATAATATGTGAAGGTGATATTTGAGGTTTAGAGTGAAATTTTAAACATGGCAAAGGTGACAAAAGTTTGTTTAAAAGAAAAGACTACGAGTTAACTCCACTTTATCGATATTTTTTTAGAGATTGTTTTGAGATGAAAAGTGTTGGGGTCAAAAATTACGCCTCAGTTGACCAAGTCAAAGTCAGTCAACCCCCAGCCAAGCGGGCTCAAGCCTAAGTCAAGACCAAGCATGGAAGGGGCCGACTCCATACCAAGAATGAAGCAATAAATTAGTTCAATGCAATTTTTTAGAAATAAATGTATGAAAATGGGCAGAAAACCAAAATTTTGTAAACCCTATGATTTATGTGCAAAAAGAAATAAGCATATAAGGCATGGGGTGTCACAAGTGCCATTTGGCAAAGTCCAAGGGGCTATATGTAAAATATGTAGCCTATAAAGGCAAAAATAATGAAAAAACCGACAAGAACTTTTCATTCTCTCAAAAAATTAGGGTTTTGTGCTTTCTTCTCCTTACTCAAGGTTCTAAACCTTCTTCTCTTTTCTGAATTAAATCATGAGTTTAACTCTTACTTTCCTAAAATAAAATAGTTTTCCGCCATAAAACCCACGAAAGGGAGCTTAGATTTCCCGTCAAATCTCTAAAAGGGGAGATTTTTAAGTCTCACCCCCTTTTCTCCAAGATCCAGCCAACAGAAAGGTGGAAGAAGGAGATCCATCTTCCAAAATCCCACTTTAGGGAAGATCTGAGGATTCAGAGAGGATCCAGGGCTCAAGGATGAAGAAATGAGTCCTCTTTGATCATCCCCGAAGATCTTTGGGAGTTCAACTCCATTTGTTAAAATCTTTTGGAGTTTAACTCCATAAATGAAATTCTTTAGGAAGTTTAACTCCACTCAAAACCGTTTTAGGAGTTTAACTCCATAATAAAAATTCTTTTGGAGTGTAAATCCACAAAAAAAATCCTTTTGGGAGTTTAACTCTAGATCCTGGGGCTAAGCCCCTTTTTTCTGCAGCGCCCAGCGTCCACATGTCGGGCATGTGAGGCGCTGGCGCCCAGCGCCCATGCTCCTTGCACTTAGCCCACGGGCGCCCAACGCCCACGTGCCGGACACGTGAGGCACTGGCGCCCAGCACCCACTTGCCGGGCGCGTGAGGCGCCGGCGCCCAGCGCCTATGCGCCATGCACGTGGCCCGCGGGCACCTAACGCCCATGCGTCCTTAGGATGCTACTCACCCTTTTTTTCATACATTCCACACTCAAAACACGTCCCCCGTTAGGACGCTATTCATACATTCCACACTCAAAACATGTCCCCCGGATAGCAGGACCCCCGTAAACTCGGCGTGGCCCCTGATACATCCAAGTCCCCTCCAAAACACAACATGCAAACTGCACATTGAGTTCACATGACTAGTTTACCCGTCAATCGGAGGTTCTTTCTCTTCAAAGGAGAAGGGTAATTAACAATAGCTTAGTTCGTGGCTGTTGGAGATTCGGATCCCCACGATTAACAAACCCCGGCTTACCCTAGGCAGGAGGAATCTATAATGTACCTGACAAGCGTGCACATTCCTATCTCAACGGAGTGATGAAAAACACCCTACAAAAAGAAGGAGAGAGGAAGGGACTTACGGTTTTAAAGCGTTGAGAAAATGAGAGGAAGAAGGGGAGGGGTCTTGTAGAGTCGTGGAACCATCGATTAGTCGTTCCGGTCGTCGAAATTGAATTGCTACTCCTTTTGGCTTGCTTTACTCCACTTGTACTTAGAAAATTTTGGAGAATTTCTGGTATGGATTTCAGAATAGGAGAGAGTTAGGAGATGGGGCGGTATTTATAGTAAATTTGAGAGTATGGGAATTAAAAAATTTGAATTAAAAAGAATTAAAATGATGTTAATGGGAGAACTGAAGAGTCTCTGGTTAATTGTAGAGAAATCAAACAATAAATAGAGTAGAAGGGAGCTGAAGGGGTGCATGGGCAAAGCACAGAGTCGTTTGGACTCATTTTGGCCGCTGGTAGTGGTTTTTGGGACGATTTGGGCGGTCGGATCTTGGCTATTGCCTTGAGATTCGTTCCATGTGTTTTAATCGATCTTAACTCCTTATTTATCCCGTTTGATTTTTCTGAAACTTTTCATTTCACGTGTATTGCACGTGCAACTCTTGGGCTTCCAAAAAGTTAAAAAGAAAAATATTAAAAATAATTGGGACTGATGGGATTCGAACTTACAGGCTATGTCACAGCAGTGTAAAGGCTTTACCAGTGAGCTACAAGTTGTTTCTTGCTTTTATTGAACTAAAATAACTTATAACTCTTAATCAGGCTGAAATACCCTTTTTATACATTTGAATAAGTTACATTTGTACAGAAATTTCAGAGTCGTTACATTTTACCCTCCGTATAAAAATTTCATTTTCGAAATTTACACAAAGGACTAAACTTCAAATAGGTGAGGGTTTCGTGTATGCATATCGTTTTCTCTCTCCCAGGTTGATTCTCCTGGAGAATCCCTTCTCTACATCACTTGGACTAAGTTCACCTCCTTGTTCTATAATATCTTTACCTTTCGATCCAAGATCTCGACCGGTTGCTGCTTGCAAGTTAGATCGGTCTGTACAGTGAGCTCTGAGTGATCAAGTATGTGGCTGGAGTCACTTATATATTGTCGTATCTGGGATATGTGGAACATATTGTGCACTCCTTCCAATGAGGGTGGTAGTGCCAAATGGTACGCCACTTCTCCAACTCTTTCGAGTATGTCGAACGGTCCGATGTATCTTGGACTGAGTTTACCCCTCTTACCAAAACGTATCACTCCTATGTTCGGCAAGATCTTCAGGAACACGTGCTCTCCGGGTTGGAACTCCAGATGTCGACTCTTTGTATCTGCCCAATGCTTCTGTCGGTACTGAGCTATACGCATCTTTTCCCTGATCGTGCGAACTACATCCACCATTGCCACGATCATCTCTGGCCCAAGGAGTTCACGATCTCTATAACGACTCTGAATTTATTGTATGGAATTTTCCAGTTTAATGTACAGAAATGAGCTATACAACCTGAGATTAAGTTATAAGTTAACTTTGTTAAACAATAGCAAGAACAAGCTTGTAGCTCAATGGTAAAGCCCTTACACTGCTGTGACATAGCCTGTGTGTGTTCGAATCCCATTAGACACATTATTTTTTCTGATTTTTCTTTTTAACTCTTTGGAAGCCCAAAATTTTACACGTGCAATACACATAAAAATAAAAACTCAGAAAAATCAAACATGTGAAAAATGGAGTTAACATTGACTTGTACACATGGCACAAATCCATTGACTCAACTCCTCTAATCGACCGACGGAAATGCCATAATGGTCAGCACCGATGGTTCAACCGTAGCAAATGATGCCCGGGCTTTGCACAGTTGACTCTTCCCCTACCCCTAACTCTCATGAACTGTTTGATTTCCCCGCAATAAAAAAGAGACCCTTCATTTCGCCATTTATCACCTTTTTAATGCATATTCACCATTTTAATTCCAAAACCCTAATTCTATACTATAAATACCACCCCACACTTTGGCTCAGTATCATTCTTAAATTTCTAGCCAAAACTCTAAAAACTTCTTTAAGTACAAGTGGAGTAAAGAGGAGTTAGCAAGCGGTCAACTTCCGGTGGAGAATCGAAACTATTCCGGAGCTCCCGCAACGCCACGAAGATAAACTCTCCTTCTCCTACCTCTTCTTAACTTAATCAACTAGTAAGTACTTCCAATATTCTTTTCTCTTCTTTAAAAATCCATTTTAAAAACGAATATCAGTAAGCAGAGTTAATACCGATATCTATTTGCTAAACCCTAAACCCCCCATTTTTCTTACATATCGTTCATCCAAATTTTACACAATAATTGTAATCTTAAGTATAAATGTTTAGAATAAATTTTAACCTAGAATTCCATGCAAAATAAGTTTAACTTAAGTTTTTCATTTAAATACTATGAACTTTAAATATCACTTCTTTTAGTATCGCTTAAACATACCTTAGGAAAACTTCACGGGATAACGACCTACCCATCACATACACTCTTGTTCCATAGCACGAGGCCTCTGTGTGAATTTTGGTTACGAAGAAAATATTACATTAAAATACCACTCACTTTAAAAACGGTTTTCTTTTAAAATAGTATTCTTATTTTCTTTGCGATTACGCCTCTACAACCCTTTTTAGGGGATCCGCTATTGGACGGTGCGGATTATCGCACACCCTTGGGTTGGTAGAGCGAGATATATACCTTCTCACGGAGCATTCGGTCTCGAAAAGTTTTAAATACGGTTTTTAAGAAAAACGAATTTTTCTAATTAAATAAAATTATTATTTTTAATAATTATATAAAATTATAAAATCCATATATTTTCAAAATATATTAAACTTACATTTTTAAAAATGAAAGAATTATAAGTTTCACTAAAATACCATCAAGATATCAACAAAAGACAAGTTTTACAATAAAATAACATGAACTTTCCAAACTAAGCAATTATCACTAAAATAACTCAAATCCTTAAAATTCATATCCAGGAAAACTCTAAATAATATAAATAAATTTTTAAGATTTATTTTGCAATTTTATTAAAAATATTTTTCATAAAACCCCCTCGAGTTATATAAAATAATATTTAAAGACTTTAAGAAATATAGGTTTACGCGAGATCAATTCTCTTGAGCCCCAGGGAGCCGGAGAAAATGAGTGCTTGCCTATTTAAGGTAAAAAACTTAACGGAGTTATCAATGGTAATTGTTTTGGAAAAAGACACAAATCCTGCCGTCCATGTGCAGCAGTTTCCGATGACTCCCAAACCTAATTCAGGATCTAAATCAGTTATAAGTGTCTGACTCAGTCCGAGTCTAACTCAAACCTGAATCCAAACTCAAAACAGAGTCCAATTCAAACATGAATCCAAAGTCCAACATGAATACTTGAACTTGAACTTGAATACTTGAATTCAAACACCAATACCAAACATGAATACTTGACTTGACTTGACCGAACTATAGTTATAACTTGACATGACTTCTTGAATACATGATTACATCCTGAACCTGACTACTTGAACAACTTGTATCCATGGTTTCGGTAAGATTTGTAAATATAACCTACACAATACATTACGCAGGGATAACGGGGTAGATTGGTATGGAACGTATAGCGTGGCATGAGATGGTCACTTAAAAGACACCTACATGAACTCTCGTGCTGTTGTCCCGTGGGTTTTGATGGGGCTTTGTACTACATGTTACCGTAGTCCATGGGGGTAAGTGGACTCCTTTCGTATACACAAATACCTTCTGTACCAAGCTACAAACAACTACGTTAGAATAACAAGTATATACCTGTACAACTTACCAGTTTCATTTTACTTGTTATATTCTATTTCTTCTTTTGATACTTACAGAGCGCTAGTTCGTTGATGACATTCCTGTCTATTTCTTTCTTTGGAATGTTCATCAGGAGGACCGGACTCTCAAGAGATCGAGCCTAGCCCGGAGGACTTGGAGCAGCTCACCGCTCAGCCCGACTACTAGCTCATCTTGTACTTATTTTATTTTATATGCCACTGTTTAGGCTTTGCTTATTTCATTGTATCTTTCATTTTCAAAAACAGTTGTATGTAAAGATGAATATAAATAAAGGTTGCTGTTTATATTTTTATATCACTTGTCATTCTTGTGCATTATATATATATTGCTTAATTACGCTTAACGTATTTATTTCTTAGTAAATACGTTGTGGCCTGCCACATCACCGATTCCGTTCACTGGGAAGCGGGGCGTGACAGGTTTTGTTGGCGGCCCATGCAGATCAGTTCTGCATGGAATTCTAAGTAATATATATCACAAGAATTATAAGAATCAGCAACTATACATTCCTTACATTTCAAATTTCTTGAATCTATCCTAACCATTGTTTTCCTATTAAGGTCATGGATTCTCCGAACAACACTAGCACGAACGTCAATGGCAATACCCCACCGCCTACTCTACCACCACCACCTACTGTTGCAGCTCCTATCAACGAGCAAACGGTAGTGTTTGAGGCAATCAAGAGCCTCTTGGAGGGTCAGCAGCAGTAGACTGCTATCCTCATGCACCGAACAGAAGTCGAGGCACCCGGAGTCAAGGAATTCCGGGTACTGCACCCGAAACATTTCTCAGGAAAAGAGAGCCCACTGGAGGCGAAAGAATGGGCTCAGTCGATAGAAGATGATCTGGCAGCAGCACAAGTGCCAGAGATTGCTTAGGTGAGAGTTGCGATATTGCAACTAACAGACAACGCCAGAATCTAGTGGAAGGCTGAAGAAATCCATCTCGCCCAACTGATTGAATGGAAGATGTTTTGCGATATGTTCGATGCGAAATAATTCCCTGAGACTATCCGTTTCGACATGGAACAACAGTTCATTCACTTACAATAAGGCTCGATGTGGAACAAGTCAGTGGATGAATACGATGCCGAGTTTACCATGCTTAGCAGGTAAGATATTGTCTCAAATTCAAATTCCTGATATCACTTATTACAATGCTAACACAAGACCGTAACAGGTTCGCGGCATACCTAATTCCTACTGCTGGGATCCGGGCACGACAATTTCAGCAAGGGTTGGACCCGGAAATCCAAGCTGCACTCGCTACAGGGGATTTCCCAACCCATGATCTTGCTCTGAAGGCTGCCCGACGCTATGAGGCAGTGGTGAAGAAGAAGGGTAGATCTCAGACTGCCGGTGTGAAACGCCCTGCTATACAGATGACAGGAGGACCCTCTTCCAGACCAACTTTTGCACCTAAGAGATCGGGAGGATCATTTAACCGGCCAAGTACAGACTTTTTCTTCTACTCCAAGAGGAATGGACACCCGGGGAAAGACTGCAGGCGTGAAATAGCTTGTGTTTGGTTTGTGGCGCATCTACTCACACCATAGGAGCATGTCCATATCGACTCAACCCAGCTCCAGCACTTAGACCCGCAATCACAGTCCCGCAGCGGCTAGCTATTCAGGCTCCTGCATCTCATCTTGCTCTCCCCGCTCTACCTCCACGTGGACCTCCTGCACAGCCTCCTCGTCAATTCCACCAGGTACAGAGAAACGTGCCTCAAGCGCAGAAAAACATGCCTCAAGGGAAGAGGAATGTGCTTCCAGCAAGGAGGAATGTATCCAGATGTCAGGCTTTCACAATAACGGTTGAGGAAGCCGAAGCCACATGCCAAGTAATCACTGGTAATTCCTAATCCTTTCACATCTTTTCAATCTTTATATATCATTATATTTTTTCCTGTATCTAAAACCAATCTCACACAATTTAGGTACTATACTAGTAGCCATCCTTCCTGCACTCGCACTTTTCAACACTGGAGCATCACACTACTTCATATCCCAACGGTTTGTGAGAACGCATGCGATTCCCGTGAAGCCACTCATTTCAAGCTGGAATGTCAGTTCCTGGAATGGAGTATTAAAAGCAACTATAGGATTTGATCAGTGTCTAGTTGTAGTTTGTGGATGAGAATTCTACGCGAATTTTGAAGTATTGGATATCCCAAATTTCTATGTTGTGTTGAGAATGGACTGGCTGGGAGTTTTCTATGCTACGATTAACTGCTGTCAAAAGAAAGTAGTATTTGAGATACCAGATCACCCAGTATTCTACTTCAAGAGTGGAGACAGAACGTTGGAGCCAGAAATCTTCCGTGCTAAACCAAAGAATGCAGAAGTGTTTACCCTACCGACGGAAGAAGAAAAGCCTGAGGTAGTTCGGGAGTTCGAGGATGTGTTTCCTGAAGATATAACATATTTGCCTCCCGATCGAGCTCTTGAATTCAACATTGATTTACTACATAGTGCACAACAGGTAATTAAAGCCCCATATCGGTTATGTCCTGAGGGATTGAAGGAGATCCGCATTCAGTAGGACGAACTCCTGAAGAAAGGTTAGATTCGTTCCAGTACTTCAAGTTGGGGATCTCCAATTTTTCTTGTGAAGAAGAAAGAATGTTCATAAAGGATGTGTGTAGATTACCAAGCTCTAAACAAAGTGACGATCAAGAACAAGTATCCACTACCATGCATCGATGATCTTTTCGATCAGCTATGTAGGTCTTGTGTATTTTCGAAGCTAGATCTTCGTTCGGGTTATCATTAGGTGAAGGTCAAAGAGTCCGACATTCCGAAGACGGAATTTAGGACTCGCTATGGTCATTATGAGTATCTCATAATACCATTTGGAGTGACCAATGCACCTGTTATATTCATGAATCCGATGAACCAAGTTTTCCGAGAGTAATTAGACAGGTTTGTTGTTATTTTCATCGACGACATCCTGGTGTATTCAAAGAATCGGAAAGAACACACCGAGCATTTACGAATTGTTCTGGAGACATTGCGACAACATCAGCTCTATTCCAAGTACAGCAAGTGTGAATTTTGGCTAGATCAAGTTGGATTTCTCGGACATATCGTTTCAGGTTAAGGAATCTCAGTAGATCTAGCTAAGGTGTCAGCTGTCAGCGAATGGCTGATACCAAAGACGGTGAAAGATGTACGAACTTTCTTGGGATTAGCAGAATACTACCAAAAATTCATTGAAGGTTTTTCAAATATTGCAGCATTCCCGACCAAGCTCACACGTAAGGATGAAGCATTCGTGTGGTCAGAAGAATGTGAAAACATTTTTGTATAACTCAAGTCAAGATTAACTTCAGCTCTTATCCTTGAAATACCGGATCAATCTGGAGGATTCGTCGTACATTGTGATGCGTCCGGTAAGGGATTAGGATGTGTTCTACATTAGCATGGAAAAGTTGTGGCTTTCACGTCGAGACAGCTGAAAGTACATGAGCGCAACTATCCAACACATGATCTGGAGTTGGCAGCCGTTATCTTTGCACTTAAGATTTGGCGCTACTATCTTCTGGGAGAAAGAATGTATATATACATTGACTTCAAGAGTCTGAAGTGTGTATTTACTCAGAAAGAATTGAACATGCGGCAGAGAAGATGGCTAGAACTCATGGTGGACTTCGACATCAATCTATAGTATCATCCAGGAAAGGTGAATGTAGTTCCTGATGCACTTAGCCGCCAACCATTAGCAATGAATCTCACCGCTCAGTGGAAGCTACAACAGGAATTGCACGGATTGGCTATAGAAGTAGTTATGCTAGGTAACGCTTCGTATTTGATGAACTTACAAGTCCAGTCTACTCTTGTCAATCATATCAAGGTAGCTCAAGCAAATGATGCTAAGCTACAAAAGATCCGAGAACAAGTAGAAAGTGGACTTCGAACTGATTTCATCATCCATGAAGATGGATCCTTGTAATATGGAAGTAGATTGTGTGTACCAAATGGCTCAGTTCGAGAAGAGTTGATGAAAGAAACTCATAGCTCTCCTTATTCTGTAACCCCAGTGGTACAAAGATGTATAAGGATCTACGACAACACTACTGGTGGCATGGAATGAAGCGCGAAGTAGCCAGGAGCGTAGCCAAGCGTTTGGTGTGTCAGTAAGTAAAGGCTGAACATCACAGAACTGCTGGTCTACTTCACCCATTACCAATCCCAGAATAGAAATGGCAGCACATTACCATAGACTTCATGACTGTCCTTCCTCGTAGCACGAAGGGTAACGACGCGGTATGGGTTATTATGGATAGACTCACCAAGTCGGCTCACTTTATTCTCTTTCGAGTTGGCCAATCTACCGAGACATTAGCAAAGAAGTACATGGAGGTAAGCATGAATCTAAAGTAAGATTTAACCTCAAGATGAACTGTTTTTGATACCTATGAAACTCATGCAGGAGATTGTGAGATTACATGGGGTGCCAGTTTGCATCGTCTCCGATCGTGATACCAGATTCCGATCACAGTTTTGGCAGGGTCTGCAAGCTTGCCTGAGAACGAGTCTGAACTTCAACACGGCTTACCATCCACAAACGGACGGACAGTCCGAGCGAACAATTCAGATTCTGGAGGACATGTTAAGATCTTGTATGTTAGACTTCGGAGGTTCGTGGGAAGATCACCTACACCTTGTGGAGTTTTCATATAATAACAGCTATCAGGCCAGCATTGGAATGACACCATCTGCAACACTCTATGGAAGGAAGTGTCGTTCACCACTAAGTTGGGACGACATCGGAGATCGTGAACTCTATGGACCAGAGATGATCGTGGTAATTGTAGACGTAGTTCGCACGATCAGGAAAAGAATGCGCATAGCCTAAGACCGACAGAAACATTGGATAAATGCAAAGCGTCGACATCTGGAGTTCCAACCTGGAAACCATGTTTTTCTGAAGATTTCTCCAAACCATGGAGTGATCCGCTTTGGCAAGAGGGGTAAGCTCAGTCCCATATACATAGGACCGTTCGACATTCTCGAACGAGTCGGAGAAGTGGCATACCGTTTAGCACTTCCACCCTCATTGGAAGGAGTGCACAGCGTGCTCCACATATCCCAGCTACGAAGATATGTGAGGAATCCCATCCACATCCTAGATCACTCAGAGCTCACAGTCCAGACTGACCTGACTTGCGAGCAACAACTCATTGAGATCTTGGACCGAAAAGTGAAGACACTGCGGAACAAGAAAGTAAACTTGATCCGAGTGATGTGGAGAAAAGATTCGCCAGGAGATTCAATGCGGGAATGAGAAGAAGACATGCGTGCAAGATACCCTCACTTATTTGTAAATTATTCCCTATGTAAATGTAAATTTTAAGGACGAAATTTTTATAAGGAGAGTAGAATGAAAAGTCAGAAAAATCAAACATGTGAAAAATGGAGTTAACACTGACTTGTACACGTGGCACAAATCCAGCGACTCAACTCCTCTAATCGACCGGCGGAAATACCATAATGGTCGGCGCCGACGGTTCAACCGTGGCAAATGATGTCCGGGCTTTGCACACTTGACTCTTCCTCTACACCTATCTCCTCTGCACTATTTGATTTCCCTGCAATCAAATAGAGACCCTTCATTTCACCATTTATCATCTTTTTAATGTATTTTAATTCACCATTTTAATTCCAAAACCCTAATTCTACACTATAAATCCCACCCCACACTTTGGCTCAGCATCATTCTGAAATTTCTATCCAAAACTCTAAAAAATTCTCTAAGTACAAGTGGAGTAAAGAGGAGTTAGTGGAGTTACCTAGAAATTTCCGGCTAAGAATCGAAGCTATTCCGGAGCTCCCGCAACGCCACGAAGATCAACTTTCCTTCTCCTACCTCTTCTTAACTTAATCAACTAGTAAGTCCCTTCCAATCTTCTTCTCTTCTTTAAAAATCCATTTTTAAAACGAATATTGGTAAGTGGAGTTACCTAGAAACTCCCTTTTTTCTTACATATTGTTCATCCAAATTTTACACAATAATTTTAATCTTAATTATAAATGTTTAGAATAAATTTTAACCTAGAATTCCATGCAAAATAACTTTAACTTAAGTTTTCATTTAAATACCATGAACATTAAATATCACCTTTTTTAGTATCGCTTAAACATCCTTAGGAAAACTTCATGGGGTAATGACATACCCCTCACATACACTCTTGTTTCATAGCACGAGGCCTTTGTGTGAATTTTGGTTACGAAGAAAATATTACATTAAAATACCACTCACTTTAAAAACGGTTTTCTTTGAAAACAGTATTCTTATTTCCTTTGCGATTATGCCTCTATAACTCTTTTTAGGGGACCCGCTATTGGATGGTGCGAATTATCGCATATCCTTGGGCTAGTAGAGCGAGATACAGACCTCCTCACGGAGTATTCGGTCTCGAAAGGTTTTAAATATGGTTTTTAAGAAAAACGAATTTTTCTAATTAAATAAAATTAATTTTTTTAATAATTATATAAAATTACCAAATCCATATATTTTCAAAATATAATAAACTTATATTTTTTAAAATGAAAGAATTACAAGTTTCATTAAAATACCATCAACATACCAACAAAAGACAAGTTTTACAATAAAATACTATGAACGTTCCAAGCTAACCAATTATCACTAAAATACCCTAAATACTTAAAATTCATATCTCCAGGAAAACCCTAAATAATATAAATAAATACTCGAGATTTATTTTGAAATTTTATTAAAAATATTTTTCATAAAACCCTCTTGAGTTATATAAAACAATATTTAAGGACTTTAGTAAATATAGATTTAAGCGGGATCAATTCTCTTGAGCCCCAGGGAGACGGAGAAAGTGAGTGCTTGCCTATTTAAGGTAGAAAACTTAACGGAGTTATCAATAGTAATTGTCTAGGGAAAAAAACAAAAATCATGCCGTCCATGTGCAGCAGTTACCGATGACTCCCGATCCAATTCAGGATCTAAATCAGTTACTAGTGTCTGACTCAGTTTGAGTCTAACTCAAATCTGAATCCAAACTCAAACCACAGTCCAATTCAAATATGAATCCAAAGTCTAACATGAATACTTGAACTTGAACCTGAATACTTGAATTCAAACACCAATACCAAACATGAATATTTGACTTGACTTGACCGAACCATGGTTATAACTTGACATTGTTTACCGCCAAAAACAGAGACGAACCGGGATGGATCGTCTTCCCTGAATTTGGGGGCATATGCTATTTGGATTTATCCGTCCACCTCTCCAAATATGCTAAGTTGATTTATAGCACCGTATATCGGAGGTTTGGACGGATGCGGCCGTTGTAGCGTGACTTCGTTAGATTCCCCCTCATTTGCGAGGGGTTTTGATTGTGGGGATGCTCTTCCCTGCAGGCGCAAGCCCCTGCATTTAATTACGTTATCGCATCGCGATAACCACTTTCTCCTGCTCCGGAAGTTCACTTCGTGTCGTGTGTGTTTTTATTTGTTTAGGTTGCCCGTGGATTGTATACGGAGACTAATTTATGTTGTCGCTCGTAGGGCGTGGATTAGTCCAAATCCGTATATCTTAAATTGGGTTTGTTCTTTATATAAGGACCGCTAATCTGGTTTGAGATTAAGATCGGCTTAAATGTATGTGAGCATTTGGGGCTCGGTTGGTTTTCTGTTAAGGATACGTTAGTCCAAATTGAGACTCAGATCTACTTAACAAGGTTTTATGATCATTTTTGTTTCAGATCCAGCAAGAAAGTATTTGGGCTCTGTTGTCTTAGTTTAGAGATATTTCGGTCCATTATCGTCATTTTGGAGGAGAAGTTCTAGTTTAAGGATATCTCCGTCTGTTGATCACCATTTTGGAGGTGAGGTATTAGTTTAAGGACGTCACGGTCCGTTGATCACCATTTTGGATGTGAGATTTTAATTTAAGGATGTCCCGGTTCGTTGTTACCATTTTGGAGGCAACAGTTAGTTTACGGACGTTTCGGTCCGTTGTTGCCATTTTGGAGGCAACGGTTAGTTTAAGGACGTCTCGGTCCGTTGATCACCGTTTTGGAGGTGAGATTTTAGTTTAAGAACATCTCAATCCGTTGATCACCATTTTGGAGGTGAGATTTTAGTTTAAGGATGTCTCGTCCCGTTGTCCATTTTACGCGCACGTGTATTTGTTACGTGACGGGATGAACAACAATGATTTGGGATGCACCCAGTTTGGGGTGCGGTCTGATTTGAGGTGTGGACGTTGAGGAATTATAACGACATGTATCAGAGGTTTAGAGAGATGTACCCTTAAACCAATTCCAGTATTTGAGGGAAAAATGAACTAGTGGCAAACCCAGAAATCATCAGTCGTATTTTGAGACTAAGATTTCTTCGGGAGGATGTGGGATGAATATCGTTTTGGATATCATTAGTTGGAAGATCATTAGTCATATTTGAGACTAAGATCAATTTGGAGAATCATGAGCATTGAGCTCAATTGATTTGAATCAAAGAGGTTCTATCCTCAGAGGACCTAGCTAACTTGGGCTTGATGCTCAATAGTCTTTTTTCATTGGAAAAGTGCCAAGCACTTGCTTGAGCTCTGTTTAATCAGTCTCCCTTTTATGCAAGCAGTGCTGAGCACTTATATAAGTTCTGATGCCCACATATGATAATGTGAAGCTTTCAGTCATGGGGAATTACCTAATAAATGTAAAACACTTTACTCCTTTTGTCTTTATATGGAATGCTAGACGCTCTTTATGGTGTCCACATGGGGAGCGCGTGAGACGCTAGGCACCGGGCGCTACCTAATGAGTGTTAAGCGCTCTTTTCTTCTATGGTGCCCACATGAGGGACACGTGAGGTGCTGCCCAATGAGTGCTAAGCACTCTTTCTTCTATGGCGCCCACGTGAGGGACACGTGAGGTGCTGGGCACTGCCCGATGAGTGCTAAGCAGTCTTTCTTCTGTGGCGCCCACGTGAGGGACATGTGAGGTGCTGGGTGCTAGTTTTTTCCTTATATGCTTTGTTTTTTGAGAAATTCGATTCCTAGTTCTTTTCTGAATCTTTCATTCTCAAGATCAAATTCTTCCCAATGAGAATTAAGTTCTCAACTTGTGGAAGACTTGTCTTGTGGACCTTAGATCCAGAGAAAGAACTAAGTTTTAAAAGGATTAAATCCTTCAATGGGTAAGTAAGATGCTTTGATCTCTCTTCTTTTTTTATTTACCTAGAGTTTTTCTTTTTCGAGAAATGAGATCTTCTTCTTTGTTCCTTTTTGAAGCTTTCTGCTTTTTTTAGAAGCTTATGGCGGGGGGTGGGGGGTTCCTCCTCTATAATTGGAAAGAGAAATCATTGGTCGTTGGGACCCACCACCTCTCTGACGACGCTGAGAGATTACAGTGCCATGTATCGAAAGTGTGGAGGGATGTACCCTTTGAACCATGTCCCACTCATTAGGGGGATGAACAGGTTGGAGCTTAAACTCCCAGCTGCTGAAAAAGGCTTCTTTGCGTTCGCGCATGTGCGTCGCACGTATTGGACGCACGTGGGTCTCACGTGTTGTGGACTTGGCGGGCACACATGCGTCGCACATGTTGCGCACTTGGCGAGCGCACGTGCGTCGCATGTGTTGCACACTTGGCGGGCATACGTGTGTCGCACGTGGCGCTTGCGCATATGTGCATCATGGGGGGCGGCTAGGGCCCTAGCTTGGAGAACTAAGATTCTATGGAGAACTAAGCTCCTTTGAGGATTGAATCCTCGCACGGCGGGTGCACGTGCGTTGCACGTGGTGTGCACGTGGCGGGCGCACATGCGTTGAACGTGGCGGGCGCACGTGCGTTGCACGTGGCGCATATGCGTATTATGAGGGGGAAGCTAAGGCCCTAACTTGGAGAACTAAGCTCCTATGGAGAACTAAGCTCCTTTTAGGATTGAATCCTCGCATGGCGGACACACGTGCGTTGCATGTGGCGTACATGGCGCTTGCGTATATGCGCATTATAAGGGGGCAGCTAAGGTCCTAACTTGGAGAACTAAGCTCCTATGGAGAACTAAGCTCCTTTGAGGATTGAATCATGGTTTTTTAAGAAGTATCCCTTTTATTTATATGGGAGTGATAGAGAAAGCATTACTCTTTTTCCCGAAGTGGGACTAAAAAAGGATTTCTCTTTTTCTCTTTTTTCTCTATTTGGTAGAGCATTACTTAGACCTTACGTGTATAGTACATTTGCTCATAACTTTTGATTCCGGAAGAGTTATGAGGCCCGTAATATATCAAATCGAAGGATTTTTCGAGACTATTTCGATGCTATCATAATTTACTTAATTCTCATTCTGGATTTTTGCAAAATACAGCCTGTAAAATAATGGTTTGCATTTTCTTAAGCGTATTGCTGCTATTTGATACCTTGGGCTCTTTTGCGCAGAATTTTTTTTGGCGGGAATAGACATGACTTCTTGAATATATGATTACATCCTAAACCTGACTACTTGAACACAACCTGTATCCATGGTTTCGGCAAGACTTGTAAATATAACCTATACAATACATTACGTGGAGATAACGGGGTAGATTGGTACGGAACGTATAGTGTGGCACGGGATGGTCACTTAAAAGACACCTACATGAACTCTTGTGCCATTGTACCATTGGTTTTGACGGGATATTGTACTGTAGGGTTGGCTTATCACCTTGTGAAGGTTTTGGCAAGCATCAATCATGCTACTTTAAAATTTTGGGGTGCTAAACAAACCCTAACCAAGATCTTAATTAGAGACTTAGGGTTAAACATGATATGTAAACTCTTTACATCTAAGTGACCAAGGAATACAACCTTTGTAGACCGGTCCTTCACTTCAATAGCTCCATATAGTAGTCCCTTCGCTGCGATCATGATCCCCCAGACTCTAGAAAGGCTTCCATGAAGAAACGAACAAGCTTGCTTCGAAGTCTTCGAGGCCGAAGATGATCTACGTCGAGGAGACACTAGTTCATGCTATCTCTTCACTACTTGTGTAGATTAGTGAAGCAAACACCCTAAACTAAATGGCTAATAGTATAGGATAATGAAGTAGGAAGTGGGCTCACTTTAGTTTTATTTTTCTTACAAGGTTTCATCACTTTAGAAAAAACTAGCAAACTTTTTTCTCTTGAAGAAGAAGAAGAAGTGATGAAGCAAATGAATGAGAGAGTGAGGTTAGAATTGCAACCATGGGTGAGTTAGTGTCATGCCTAACTCATGTAGAAAATAAACCATAGCTATGAGTTAAGGGTTGGGTTAAAAAATATCTTAAGCAATGACAAAAGAGTAGACTTGGTCAATATTTTCTACAAGCTTCTACAAGCTTCATCCATGACCCATTCTCAATCTTTTGTGAATTACTTAATGATAAATAAAATCCAAACATAAACCCTAGAATGGTATCAGTCTCTTACATACATGTTGCAAGTGTAACCTAACATGACACAACAATATATATCACATATATATTTTGTGTACAAAAAGAAAATAATACAATTAACATATATCACATATATATCAATGTATCATCAAGTGAGAAAACAAATCTTAAGTGAGCTAATATTATTTAATGTAATTTAATATATCAAATATATAATTCTACATTAAATTATTAAATCAACACTTGATTTAATAATCCGGCTATAATACATATAACCGACTAATATCAAATGAATCAATATATCGAATCAACACTTGGTCCGACCGATATCACATATCGGGAGAATAGAATACGGTATCACATACTCGTATTAATCTCGGTCCCGCACATATCACATATGTGCTCTTACTCCATTTCGCATGAACCAGGAAACCTCTGTGTAGGACTCTAAAGACTCGTCAATATACCGGCAGTAGGTGATGATCATATCAAACACCCACAAGCTACAAGCGGTCTTCTAAACGTAACGGCCACTCGGATATTGAGCGATCAGAAGATCAATAAGCAAGCCTGCTATAACTCATGCGAATCCAATCAGTAACACTACCGTACAGTCCTGTCTCTTCGTCTGATATGTCACATATCACAGCCTGGGGGTGGTATAACGTCAGACCCCAATAGCCCGATAAGTCATGCCGATACAAGGTCCATAACGGTTCGAGAAACTACTGGTAACACTTACCAGTAAATCTCAGCAACCCTGGCCAGAGATTTCCTGTTATGGCCAATCGAGCATAGTGCAACATCAACTCCTAACACCGGAAGAGAAGAAACCCCTCCTATCGCTCATTGCCTCTATGTGACTCGGGACTGTACCCAAAAGCCACCATTTTGCACGATCTCTTGACCGTGGTATGGTGGAAATCAAAGCATAGTGGGAATCACACAAGACTCTATGACGATCTCGGGTCTACAGACTAACCTGTACCAGTGTCACCAGAGAACTGCTATCCGACGATAGGTATAATACCATCTAGGAGTTCTCAACGAGTCCATCCAGTGTACCCAGTTTCTACTGAGCATTCGTATACCTTCTCTGATGTCAAACACCAATGGATATAGGATCATCCATCGCCCATCATTTGGGTCAAGAAGTGCATACGCTAGTCTACTCTGGAGTATCGATGCCCTGTCTCGATACTCCCACGACTAGGAACATTTGAAGGATGTAATTATCGACTACCCTATCCCCACTAGTATGATCTGCATCATAATCCTGGTAGTCAAGTAATCATCCTAAGGGCTTTATCAACACGTGATCACAAAACAGTATTTGTTAACATGTTAAGATAAAGTGCAACCAGATAGCATACTATCATGTCGAGCAAGAAAGTCCTCCCTATATATGTCCAAGCATCCATTACAATATACATCGCATGTATAGTAATGGCCTTAGGGCATACATATAACTTACAATCTCCCACTTGCACTAAGGCCATCTATCGTAGTATCCAATACCCAACAATGTAGTAGTGGTTGTAGTATCCTATACTCAACCATTGTAGAGAAGTATCTCTAGGGGTATGGCCTTTGTGAGTGGATCCGCTGTGTCATCCTTCTTGTCAACTCTTCTGACCTCGATCCCTTGGAGATCAATCATCTCCCTGATCAGGTGATACCAGCCTCAGAATTTGTTTGGAATACTGATGGGATGGGTGTTCCTAGGCCAAAGCCACAACTCCATTGTTGTCACGATAACAGTTATTGGACGCTCAATGGTAGGAACCTTGTTCATCTCATGAACAAGAAATGTCCAGACAGCCACTTTGGTAGTATCATTGGTAGCAATGTATTCATCCTTTATCGTCTAGTATGTCACGGTATCTAGCTTGGAACTCTTCCAACATACCGTCCCTTCACTGAGGGTAAAGACAATGCCTGTGACCGACTCTCAGTCGAACTTATCACTCTGGAAGCTGGAACCAAGAACTTCCTTTTAGTACTTCTCAAGTACTTAAGAATATCCTCCACAGCTATCTAGTGATTCTCCCAAGATCCGATTGATTTCTGATCACTACACCTAGTGAGTCATCTACATCTAGTATGGTACATAACATCACATACTTTGATAGAGCCTACTGCCGAAGCATAGGGTATCCCTTGTACGCGAGCTTTCTCCAAATCAGTCTTAGAAGACATCTTTTTTTTGGAGAGAGTGATTCCTGAGTTAGTGGGCAAACCACCACGCTTAGAACCTTCCATACTAAACTCCTTTAGTATGGTGTTAATATACCTGGATTTGGGACACTCTCAATATCCACTTAGATCTATCACCATAGATCATAATCAATAAGATGTAGTAGGTATCATCCAGATCTTCTATTGAGAATCCCCGTGATAATAGGAGCTTGATCGAGTGTAGCATAGGAAAACATTTCCTATCCAGAGTATGTCATCTACGTACAATATGTGGAAGACAGCCTTACTCTCTATAACCTTCTTGTATATATAAGGTTCATCAACCATTTTGATGAAGTCAAACTCTTTGACTGTTATATCAAAACAGATGTTCCAACTCCGCGATACTTGCATTGATCCTAATGGACTATAAGCATAGCTTTGAAAGTCTCAACTTTTCCATTTACACCAAGAATCTTCTTAAGATTCAATTTGCTCCTAATGGTTTTTACCCCTTTAGGTGTAACATACAAAGTCATACTTTGTAGGTGTACATGGATTCCATCTTTGATCACATATCATCCAGCCATTTCACAGAGTCACCACTCGTGATGGCCTGCCTGAACCCGGTTGGGCCATCATCTTATGATGCAATCCTCGCTCCCACTGTCACCGAGAAGACCGTAGTATCTCTCAAATGGATGAGGAACCCTACAGGATTCACGGAGAGGCTGAGGTTCGTTGGAGACTATTGAATCCTTTGGTTTCACCAAATCATCAGCTCTTAGTTTGTCTAGCTGGAACTCCTTCTAGTTCTACCTCATGACCACAAATTTCTTCATAAGAAATACCTTTTCTCAAAAGGTGGCATGCTGAGAAACAAAACACCTTTTGCTCCTCAGATTGGTAGAAGATATTCCCTTACAAATGTTTGGGATATCCTAACAAACTTATACAGAACTGACCTTGTCTCGAGCTTGTCCGGATTTTTTTTTCAACATAGGCCGGGCAACCCATATCTTAACTCGTTTAAGACATGATCTCTTCCCATTCCATATCTCATATGTAGTGGTAGACTCTGATTTGGATGGAACCCCATTCAATAGGTATGCAGCTTCTCAAGTGCATAACTCCCAAAAGGAAACAAGTAACTCAGTAGTACTCATCATAGAGCACACCATATCTCATAGGATGCAATAGCTCCGCCCCGATACACCGCTGTGCTGTGATGTATACGAAGGAGTAAGCTGAGTGAGAATCTCATTATCCTTTTAGAAAGTCCAGGAACTCCATGCTCAAGTATTCTCCTCGTCGATCACATCGAAGGACTATAATACTTCTACCTGTCTGGTTTTCAAACTTCAAGCTTATATTCCTTGAATTTCTCAAAATTTTCAGATTTGCGTTTCAATAGGAACATATGTCCGAATCCTAAGAGATGATCAGTGAATATAATAAAGTACAAAGAACCAGCCTTGGCATTTGTAGACATAGGATCATATACATCATCATGTGTCTGTCCCAAGAGTTCAGTAAATCTTTCTCTGTTTCTAGTAAACGGAGTATTGGTCATATTATCTTTGAGATAAGACTTGCAAGTATCATAAGATGAAAATTCGAACAGTTTCTCATATTCATCCTTATGTAATTTAGCTGGTCGTGTCGCATTGATATGACCTAGTCTACAATGCCTTAAGAAGGATTCGTTCATTCCTGAACTGCCCCTCTTGTCTGTGTTCTATATACTTTGAACTGTGGTTTGATTTAGAACGTATATGCTATTATATAACGTGCCTGATCGAATCAACTCATGATTCAGGAAAATGTTCACAACATTTTCCTCCTCTACAGAATTATATCCTTCTTTAACTTAGTAAAGAACATGATGTAATGTTGTATATCAGGTTCGGTATGTAATAACATTCGTTTAGAATCAATGTATCTAATACAAGGTGATATTTGCCAACTGACCTGGCTGCAACAATTGCACCATGCTCTAACACTTAGAGATTTATCACCTATTCTCAGTTCTTTACCTTTCTACAGCCCATGTAACATATTACATATGCGGGATTCAGATCCGGTATCCCATACCCAGGATGTAGAGGATGCTGAGAAACAGTTCTCGGTAATAAGAACACCCGAAGA
Source organism: Agapanthus africanus (assembly GCA_030015575.1). Classification (NCBI taxonomy): domain Eukaryota; kingdom Viridiplantae; phylum Streptophyta; class Magnoliopsida; order Asparagales; family Amaryllidaceae; genus Agapanthus; species Agapanthus africanus. The sequence continues at coordinate 195,087,298 of JASDDO010000019.1, read as the reverse complement.
ATATGCATCAACATGTACTTTCTTCGATTGGGTCACAAGGGAATCTGGATATTCCGCTATTTCCTGTTCAGTCTTATAACAATTATAAGAAAAAACGGAACCAATGTTCCCCTTCACAGTATAATGAGCAGGTTCGGTCAATGCATCTATATTATTATCTTGATTAAGGCGTGACATGCTTGCAACCTGGAGAGAGAGAGAGAAGAAAATACTTTGCGTGTTCTTTTGCAAGATTAGATTTGGTTATTATTTTATCTAATCAGGTTGGCTCCCACTGTTTTAGTCAAATCTACCTTTAAACCCTAAAAGGTAAGATTAACCGGGATTAATTACACCCTATAAGTTCGCCAATCTTTCGTCTAGGCCAGTGTCGTTACTTTGAGGGAGGTTCTCCATGCTTTCGCACGGACCTAATTAAAATAAACTTCATTTTCCCAGGGGTGTAACCCCATTAACACCTTTCTAGACACCTACTTGATCGGCTAATTGTAACGTGTAAAACTCTTCCAGGAGTAACTCTTACTCGCAGTGGGTATCGGGATCCAACTATCTCATAAAAGATATGCAATCTCATTGCAAATTTCAACACTTGAAATTCCCGATAATATTTTGCCCCAAGCGATCTATGACCTTGACAAGGTCAACAAACCATAGACCGCAAGTCAAGTTCAACCCGTCATTTCCCGATTGAATTAAACCTACCCGCACGATCCTTGACAAGGTCAACAAGGCCGCACGACTACCCTAATACAATCGCATCATATGCTTTGCAGATAAGCACTAATCAGCTACCGCACACTACGCCTTGACAAGGTCAACAAACGCAGCACGAATACTAAAAACTACTTATCTGAAATGACAGAGGGCTACGACAGGTTTTTAAGAAAACCTTTTGTGTAATGAACTTGATATCGTCGTAGAATCGAGTGATTTTGAAAAGGAGTATTTTTGAGGCTTTTACTAGTTTTGCTAAAGAGGTCACTCCCGGTGAATGGATCCCGGCTCTTTCCTCATCGACTAAGGTGCAGGATATTTCACAAATACCACTATGCAAAGCAAAAACTATAAAAGCAATCAAAAGACAAACCGTGTTTGTAGCATCTGCTAGTTTCGCTAAAGAGGCCACTCCCGGTGAAGGGATCTCGGCTCTTTCCTTATCAAATAAGGTGCTGGATATTCTACAAGGAATACCACTATGCAAAGCAAAAACTAGAGCTACCAGTTTTTAAACAAGTTTCTACAATATCTTTAGGTTTCTTTTATTTCATTAATCTCATTAATGATGTCCCATTTATTTATGCTTCCCAAGTATCACATAAGAAACGAAAGCAGCAATATTTATTATATCTCATATATATAATATAGGCATTTGTCTTAGAACATATAAAATGATCACATCACAGAATATCAGCAGCAGAAGAACATATATGAAATATTGGATATACTAGGAATTCCGTGTTTTATTTAAGCCAGTAAAAACGCGGATTCCACGGTCGTGATGAATAGCCAAACCCACATCCCTAGACCCCTACGAGAGCGGCAAGCAACCCTACTAATTCTAGAGTTAGGAGACCCGATCTTGACTCGTCGAGATGGTCTCCCACTGGACCTTAGAACCTAGTTACTTGAGCTCCCCGCCTTGGGTCTATCCTAATGCGGAAAAGTAAATAATATACAATGGTGACATCATCCTCAACCCGGAAGTACCCCAATAAAAGAATATTATATACAAGCTTTTACATGAATGAAAATGAAAACTCTCATCTCACATAAAAACCCCCGGCTATTCAAAACTCGACGATCCAATATAACATATCATTGCAACACATAACATCACATGTCATAAACGTAAGTAAATATGCGTATCCCAATTGTCGTTGACATATAGCACCGAAACCAGCGATACACCACATATTACACTTACGGTCGCAGAAAAGAAAGTGAAAAACTATAACAGTTGGAATCCGCAACCACCTTAGACATCATAAACCCAATATATCACATACATTGGATTTCATTCCTAACCAAATGAATTCCTTAAACATCGCATGCCTAACAATTATAAACCCCGCATTTTAGTCTCGATATTGAAAACACTTTCCAATAAACCTGTCGGGTAATTCAACAAGATTCCTGATAACCTTATCGAATGCTCGTCGGAAACTTTAATAGACAGCCGCACCTCCCGGTGCCATCGACGAAGTGCACTAAGGCGGAACACCGCAGCAGCGAGCACCCTTATGGATGCTTTTGGCAACGGAGTTCTCCTACAGTCACTTGGTCGGGGCTATGGGGCGTGGCTATCTAATAAGGTTACCCAGCGAGTATCCGCGTACACTACGTGATTGCGACGGACTTTTGATCAACATCAAAATCCCGTGGCAACCGATCAAATGGGACTAAATCGCTAGATTTATAAAATTCAAACTAGTTATCACATAACCAATTCTGTGGATTCCAAATATTGTATCACTATCACAGATGGCAGGACGAAGTTAAATAATTCGATCGATGCAGCGAGTTCCCAAAAATTCCCAGAGAGCTCAACACTTGGGCACAGTTAAACTTAACCAGAGACATGCCACAATACCTACGGACCAACAGCTGAAGGGTCCGACCTAAGCCTCTCAAATGGCGCTGCGGATCCGCCGCCAAAACTATGTTTTGGTCGCGGATCCGCTGTCACTTGGACGAGTTAGGGTTTCGTTTTTCAGTTGTGTTCATAGAATTCCCTGCATGATTTTCTGAGTATTTTTAACATGGAAAAATCCAACTTTTGGAAAAATTTCTAGAAAGGGGGTCGTTTCGGGCTTTCGGAGTTCGATCGGACTTTAAACTTCGTCTAGAAAACACCTAATGGTCTAGCTTATCTCTGATACCACTGTAGGGTCGGCTTATCACCTTGTGAAGGTTTTAGCAAGCATTAATCATGCTACTTTAAAATTTTAGGGTGCTAAACAAACCCTAACCAAGATCTTAACTAGAGATTTAGGGTTAAACATGATATGTAAACTCTTTACATCTAAGTGAACAATGAATACAATCTTTGTAGACCGGTCCTTCACTTCAATAGCTCCATGTAGTAGTCCCTTCGCTGCGATCACGATCCCCCGGACTCTAGAAAGGCTCTCATGAAGAAACGAACAAGCTTGCTTCAAAGTCTTCAAGGCCGAAAATGATCTACGTTGAGGAGAAAATAGTTCATACTATCTCTTCACTAATTGTGTAGATTAGTGAAGGAAACACCCTAAACTAAATGGCTAATAGTATAGGATGATGAAGTAGGAAGTGGGCTCACTTTAGTTTTATTTTTCTCACAAGGTTTCATCACTTTAGAAAAAACTAGCAAGCTTTTTTCTCTTGAAGAAGAAGAAGGAAGTGATGAAGCAAATGAATGAGAGAGTGAGGTTAGAATTGCAACCATGGTGAGTTAGTGTCATGCCTAACTCATGTAGAGAATAAACCATAGCTATGAGTTAAGGGTTGGGTTAAAAAATATCTTAAGCAATGATAAAAGAGTAGACTTGGTCAATATTTTCTACAAGCTTCTACAAGCTTCATCCATGACCCATTCTCAATCTTTTGTGAATTACTTAATGATAAATAAAATCCAAACATAAATCCTAGAATGGTATCAGTCTCTTACATACATGTTGCAAGTGTAACCTAACATGACACAACAATATATATCACATATATATTTTGTGTACAAAAAGAAAATAATACAATTAATATATATCACTTATATATCAATGTATCATCAAGTGAGAAAACAAATCTTAAGTGAGCTAATATTAGTTAATGTAATTTAATATATCAAATATATAATTCTACATTAAATTATTAAATCAACACTTGATTTAATAATCCTGCTATAATACATATAACTGACTAATATCAAATGAATCAATATATCGAATCAACACTTGATTCGACCGATATCACATATCGGGAGAATAGAATACGGTATCACATACTCGTATTAATCTCGGTCCCGCACATATCACATATGTGCTCTTACTCCGTTTCGCATGAATCAGAAAACCTCTGTATAGGACTCTAAAGACTCGTCAATACGCCGGCAGTAAGTGATGATCATATCAAACACCCATAAGCCGCAAGCAGTCTGCTAAACGAAACGACCACTCGGGTATCGAGCTTAGCCAGGAGGACTTGGAGCAGCTCACCGCTCAGCCGGACTACTAGCTCATCTTGTACTTATTTTATTTTGTATGCCACTATTTAGGCATTGCTTATTTCATTGTATCTTTCATTTTCAAAAACAGTTGTATGTAAAGATGAATATAAATAAAGGTTGCTGTTTATATTTTTATATCACTTGTAATTCTTGTGCATTTCAAAATAAAGGTTGCTTATTTTGTAAATAAAGGCATTGTATCTTGTGCATTGTTGTGCATTTTATATATTTTATTACGCTTAACATATTTATTTCTTAGTAAATACGTTGCGGTATGTCACGTCACCGATTCCGTACACTGGGAAGCGGGGCATGACAATCTCCAATGTCGTTCCAACTCAATGTGGAATGACACTTACACCCATAAAGTGCTGCGAAAGGTGACATCCCAATACTTTCCTGGTAGCTGTTGTTATAGGAAAACTTCACAAGGTATAGGTGATCTTCCTACGAACCTCCGAAATCTAGCATACAGGCTTTCAGCTTATCTTCTAGGATCTGAATTGCCCGCTCGGACTGTCCGTCTGTTTTTGGATGATACGCCATGTTGAAATTTAGACTCGTTCCCAGACTAACTTGAAGACCCTGCCAAAATTGGGATCGGAATCTAGTATCTCGGTCGGAGATGATGTAGACAGGTATTCCATTTAATCTCACGATCTCCTGTATGAGTTTATGGGTATCAAGACAAGTATAGTATATCTTGAAGGTTTAAATTTTACTTTAGATTTTTACTTACCTCCAAATACTTTCTTGCCAACGTCTCGGTTGATTGGCCAACTCTGAATGGGATGAAGTGAGCCGACTTGGGTGAGTCGATCCATAATAACCCAAACTGCTTCGTTACCCTTCGTGCTGCGAGGGAGAGCAGTCACGAAGTTCATGATAATGTGCTGCCATTTTCATTCCGGGATTGATAACAGCTGAAATAGACCAGTAGTTCTTTCAGCCTTCACTTGCTGACAGATTAAGCACTTTGTTACGTTCCTTACTACTTCATGCTTCATTCCATGCCACCAGTAGTGTTGCCGTAGATCCTTATACATCTTCATGCCACCAGGGTGTACAGAATAAGGAGAGCTATGAGTTTCTTTCATCAACTCTTCTCGAATAGGGCCGACTAGCATGCATAAATGGCTCCCATACCACAAGGATACATCTTTGTGGATGATGAAGTCAGTTCGAAGACCGCTTTCTACTTTCTCTCGGATCTTTTGTAACTTGGTATCATTTACTTGAGCTGTCTTGATTTGATTGACAAGAGTGGACTGAATTTGTAAGTTCATCAAGGATGAGGCATTACCTGGCATAACTACTTATATCTCAAGTCCATGCAGTTCTTACTGTAATCTCCACTAAGCGGTAAGGTTGATTGCTAAAGGCTAGCGACTAAGGGCATCGGGAACTACGTTCATCTTTCCAGGATGATATTGTAGATTGATGTCGAAATCTGCCATGACCTTCTCTGCCACATGTTGAGTTCCTTCTGAATGAATACATATTTCAGACACTTGTGGTTAATGTATATATCCACTCCCTCCCCCAAAAGATAGTGACGCCAGATCTTGAGCACGAAGATAACGGCTGCCAATTCTAGGTCATGTGTTAGATAGTTACACTCATGAACCTTTAACCGTCTTGATGCAAAAGCTACAACCTTTCCATGCTGATGTAGAACACATCCTAATTCTTTACCGGACGCATCCAATGCACATCGAATCCGCCAGATCGATCCGGTAATACGAGGATAGGTGCAAAGGTTAACCTCGACTAGAGTTCTACAAAATCCTTCTCACATACTTCTGACCACACGAATGCTTCATCTTTACATGTAAGCTTGGTCAGTGCTGCGATCATTGAAAATCCTTCGATGAAACGTCTGTAGTATCCTGCTAAGCCCAGAAAACTTCTTATATCTTTGACGGACTTTGGTGTAGGATATTCGCTGACAGCTGACACCTTAACTGGATCCATAGAGATTCCTTCGCCTGAAACGATGTGTCCTAGAAATCCGACATGGTCTAGCCAAAATTCACACTTGCTATACTTGGCATAGAGTTGATTTTGTCGTAGTGTCTCCAGGACAATTCGTAAGTGCTCGGCGTGCTTTTTTCGATTCTTTGAATACACCAGAATGTCATCAATGAAGATAACAACAAACCTATAGAAGTACTCTCGGAAAAGTTAGTTCATCAAGTTCATAAAAATGGCTGGTGCATTGGTCACTCCAAATGGCATTATGAGATATTCATAATGGCCATAACGAGTCCTAAATGCCGTCTTCGGAATGTCAGACTCCTTGACCCGATGATAATCCGAGCGAAGATCTAACTTAGAGAAGACACAAGATTCACTTAGTTGATCAAAAAGGTCATCGATGCAAGTTAGCGGATACTTGTTCTTAATCGTTACTTTGTTCAGTGCTCGATAATCCACGCACATCCGGTAGGTACCTTCCTTCTTCTTCACCAGCAGCACCGGAGATCCCCAACTTGAGGTACTGGGTCTGATCCAACCTTTCTTCAGATGCTCGTCCAACTGAATACGAATTTCTTTCAATCCTTCCGGACTTAGTCAATATGGAGCTTTGATTTCAGCTTGTGCACTGGTTGTAAATCAATACTAAATTCAAGAGTTCGATCGGGAGGAAAACCTGATATGTCTTCAGGGAAGATATCCTCGAACTCTCGAACTACTTCAGGGTTTTCTTCTTTAGATGGTAAGGAGAATACTTCTGCAGTCTTCGGTTTAGCACGGTGTTGAGGTCAAAAATTGCATCCCGGTTGACCAAGTCAATGTCAGTCAACCCTCAGCCAAGCGGGCCTAAGCTCAAGCGAAGTGGGCCCAAGCCCAAGTCAAGACCAAGAATGGAAGGGGCCAGCTCTATGCCAAGAATGAAGCAATAAATTAGTTCAATGCAATTTTTTAGAAATAAATGAATGAAAAATAGGCAGAAAGCCAAAATTTTGTAAACCCCATGGCATATGTGCAAAAAGAAATAAGCATATAAGGCATGGGGTGGCATAAGTGCCATTTGGCAAATCCCAAGGGGCTATATGTAAAGTGTGTAGCCTATAAAGGCAAATATGATGAAAAATCAACAACTTTTCATTCTCTCCGAAAGTTAGGGTTCTGTGCCTCCTTCTCCTTCCTCAAGGTTCTAAACCTTTTCCTCTTTTCTGAATTAATTCAAGAGTTTAACTCTTTCTTTTCCAAAAAGAAATAGTTTTTCTCCATAAAACCCTTGAAGGGAAATTTGGATCTTCCATTAAATCTTCAAAAGGGGAGATTTTTAAGTCTCACCCCCTTTTTCTCCAAGATTCAGCCAACAGAGAGGAGGAAGAAGGAGAACCATCTCCAAAAATCCGACTTTGGAAAGATCCAAGGCTCAAAAGAAAATCCAGGGCTAAAGGGGAGAAAAAAGGGATCCCCTTTGACCATCTCCGAAGATTTTTGGGAGTTCAACTCCATTTGTCAAAATCTTTTGGATTCTTTCGGAATTTAACTCCATTCAAAATCTTTTGAAGTCAAACTCCACAAATAAAATCCTTTTAGGAGTTTAACTCCATTTAAAATCTTTTGGAGTTTAACTCCATAATAAAAATTCTTTTGAAGTTGAACTCCATGTTCACCGCCAAAAGATGCGACCGGGACGTTAGGACTTCTGGCCTGAATTTTGGGGGCAGATGCTATTTGGATTTATCCGTCCACCACTCCGAAGATGCTAAGTTGATTTATGGTACTGTATATCGGAGGTTTGGATGGATGCAACCGTTGTAGCAGAATTCGTCAGATTCCCCCTCGTTTTGCGAGGGGATTTTGATTGTGGGGGACGCTCTTCCCTGCAGGAGCAAGCTCCTATAGTTAATTACGTTACCGTATCGCGATAACCACTTTCTCCTACGTCGGAAGTTCACTTCATGTCATGTGTGTTTTTGTTTGTTTTGGTTGCACGTGGATTGTATACGGAGACTAATTTATGTTATCGCCCGTAGGGCGTGGATTAGTCCAAATCCGTATTTCTTATATTTGGGGTTTTTATTTAAGAACCGTTAATCTATTTTGGGATTAAGATCGACTTAAATGTATGTGAGCATTTGGGGGCTCAGTTGGTTTTTGTTAAGAATATGTTGTCCAATTTGAGACTAAGATCTACTTAACGAGGTTTCGGGATCACTTTTGTTTCATATCCAACAAAAGAGCATTTGGGCTCTGTTGTTTTAGTTTAAGGAGTTTCGGTTCGTTATCGCCATTTTGGAGGCGAAGTTCTAGTTTGATGACATCTCGGTCCGTTGATCACCATTTTGGAGGTGAGGTTTTAGTTTAAAGACGTCTCAGTCCGTTGTTGCCATTTAGGAGGCAACAGTTAGTTTAAGGACGTTTCGGTCCGTTATTAGTTTAGGGACATCTCGGTCCATTTTCTATCTTGCGTGGACGTGTATTTATTACGTGACGGATATTGGATGCATCCAGTCTGGGATGTGATTTGATTTGGGGTGTGCACGTCAGTTTGGGAAGTACACCAAAATGCAGTTGGTTGTCGGGACCCGCCATCTCTCTGAAGACCTTGAGGAATTACAACGACATGTATAAGAGGTGTAGAGAGATATACCCTTGAACCAATTCCCGTAACTGAGGGAAAAGGTATTAATGGTAAACCCAGGAATCATTAGTCGTATTTTGAGACTAAGATTTCCTCAGGGGTGTTGGCTATAGTGCCCTCAAGGCAATTATCATAGTCGCGGACTTGTGATTATGATGATTGAGTGAGGACCTATACCGATAAAACAGTCTTACTCAAGATGATAGTATGCTATCTGGTTTGTCTTTATCATCATATACATGTTGATAGAGTCCATAGGATTCTTGCTTGACTGCCAGCATTGTGATGAAGATCACATATGTGGGAGCTGGGGTCTATAAGCACATCCTTAAATGTCCCTAGTCGTAGGAGTATCGAGACAGGGCATCGATACTCCAGTGTAGACTAGTGTATACTGATCGAGACCCCGACGAGGGGCGGTGGCCAGGTCTCACAAGCCATTGGTGTTAGTTTGTTCACCTAAGATAGTATACAGGTGCTCATTGGGTTATGAGTACACTGAACGGACTCGCCGGGAACCTGCTAGTTGGTATTATATCTATTGCCAGATAGCAGTTCCCAGGTGACATGTGTACAGGTTAGTCTGTCGACTTGAGATCGTCATTTGTCTCGTGTGAGTTCCCACTGTGCTTTGATTAGCTATCCTACCACGGCTCAAAGGAGTCGCGCAAACTGGTTTTAGTTGGGTACAGTCCCGAGCCACATGGAGGCAGTGATCGGATCGTCGGGGATTCGTCTCTCCCGGTATTGGGGGTTGATGTCGCGTTGTGTATGGATGGCCATCACCATAAATCCGTGGCCACGGTGGACGAGAATTATCGATCCAGGATCGATAGTTTCTCAGGTGGTGATGGGTTTCATATCGACACTAAATATCGTGTTGTTGGGGGTCTGACTTTATCCACCCCCTAGACTCGATATGCGATACTCTTAGACGAACAGACCGGACTGTGAGGATATTGTCACTGACAGGCTCAGTAGGGGTTCATGATGAGTTTGCTTGTCGGCCTCCCTTTCGCTCAATACCTGGGTAGCCGTTACGTACAGCTAGTGCCGCTGACGTTTTTGTGGTTAAACCCTCTGCCAGCGTATTGACGAGTCTTTAGAGTCCCACACAGAGGGTTTTCACGGTTCAGGCGATATGGTGTACATGAGGTAAGTTGGTACATACAGGTGTCCGATTAAATATGTGCACTTGCTGCGCAGACTTTAATCGGATGGTTAATAATACTAGTGGCTTACGATTAAGCCGGATTATTAAATCAGGTTTTGATTTAATAATTCATATATGTATTTGTATATACGTATTCTAGTATTATTGTTCACTATTCGTTTTCTCTCTCGGCTATTCGTATTTTGGTACGAATACGCGTATATGTATTTAGGTATATATACCGGGAGGTATTCCGTATTTTATACGGAATAGCTTTAGAAGGTGCCGCCTCATTAATGATTTTCTTTATTGAAAATCATTTGGGAAATGAGGTGGAAAGGAGGTATGGTTTTGAGGCATGGTGCAAAGTATGGTGCACATTTATTTAATGGTTTGCATTGTTTAATTGGAAAAAGAAAATGACCTTTTTTGTGTGGAGGTGAGAGTAGGGCCGGCCATTCTTTTGAATGGGGTTAATTTCATTTGGCTCATTTTTACACTTGCATTATTCCCACTCTCTCATTCACACAAAAAGAGTTAGCTATTTTTCTTTGCTCATGCCAAAAGCTTCATCATCTCCATTTTATCTTCTTGAGTTGCTCCATGGAGCACATGGTTGAGAGAAAATCATAGTGACACACTAGTACACCCCCACTCTCCATCGCTAGCGACGTTGGAGCGTCGGTTATCTCGTTCGACGAGGTTGGAGCTTGCGCCGTTTTCCTCGGGTGGATTATCGGAGACGAAGGAAGACCGGCAACCAAACATCATCAAAGGACCGCTAGGAGCTTGGAATGAAGATCGAAGGACTCGGATCAACTCGGTATAACGATTCTAACTCTTAGTTAGTTTGATAGTTTAGGGTTTAAGGTCGATCCGTAAATCGGGTAGCGGTAGCGCCGGTTTCAGAAATTTTTGTTTCGCATTTTGGCCGCGTTTCGACGGCCGGGACGCTGCCGTAACCCTTCATAGTATCAGAGCCACCCTTTAAACCCCTTACTAGCTTGTTTAGACGTGCTTAAAAGATCGATCGATGGATTTTACCGAAATCACGATTTCATTCTTCAGTTTGCTGTCGATTTTCAAATGTGGTCAAAAAATTATTTCACACATCTTAAAAATCCGTGCAGGCAATTATAAGGGTACAGAAAAAATTTGGGCTTCTGATGCCTCCAAGTCGCCGTGGAGCCGCCGCACTAACCCCCTTTTGGCGATGGATCCGCGGCCATTTATTGGCGACGGGCCTTCAAATTTTCACTGTAGCTCAGAGATTTGGAATTGTGTTTTTTGTGATATTCTGTTTTGGCCCAAGTTTCAGTAAAGTGTTGTTTTGTTATTGGGGCTAATTTGGAAATTTAGTCGATCGATATTTTAAGTGGACGTTTGACTGTACATATATTATTATCTACGACCGTGAATGTCATTTGATCGGTAAACTCATCTAATTGCTATATGTCTTTTAGACGGGTTTGCGAACGTGACATTCACGTTGATGTTCTGTGTTGTGCTGTGATGTTGGTTGGATCGTCGTGGTGGATAGCCAGTAGTACAATGATAGTACAGTTTTTTTCATTTGTACATTTGATATTGCGGGGCGAGCGTCCGACATGTGGACTGCCGTCACTGCCAGTTTGTATATTATTCTTTTGGGGCACGACCGAGATGAGGTCGATGTCACCCTTGTATATTATTTTATTTTATGTACTAGGATTACCCCATGGTGGAGTGCACGAATAGCCGGGTTCTAGAGGGCAACTGGTCCGCATCTCAAGGCATTCAGACGGAGGGGACCTTACTCTAGAATTGGCGGGCTATTCGCCACACTCGTAGGGGGTATAGGTTGACCCAGGAAGGGTGCTCAAGTTACCGGATTCCGTGAAGTGCTGGGTGGTCCATTCACGTTGCTGAAGGGGGCTGCCTCACTTCTGGTTTTGGCGGGTAACCTTCCGCGCTCGTAGGGGTCTAGATTTCATTGCATAGGCTATCCACACGACAGGGAACGTCGGGTCTCACTTACGGCTCAAGTGAAACTCGGGGCTCCAGATTATCCACCATTCTGTATTGCTTCTGTGATATTTCTGTGATGTTGCTTTATATCATGCCTGGGACGATTGTTATATATTTATATATATATATTAGTAGATGTTGTATATGTTTTGCATCCGCGCTAGCCCAGTCCCCGCTCTGTCGTTAGTTAAGTAACCTAACGGGTGATGACGGGACCCAGTAGCGAATGCGGATGGCATATACGTACATTTTATTTTCGTTCTTTTCTGGTGTGATTAATTGATGGGACTGCATTGATTCTTATCAATGTAAGGATAAAACAAACCTATTTATGATGTTGTTGGAACCAAGTTTTTAAAAAACTGACATTACAGACGTACACTTTTGCTTTGCACAGTGGTATTCGGTTATGAATATTCAGCACCTCATTCGACGAGGCAAGGGCCAAGACCCCTTCATCGGGAGTGACCTCTTGGGTAAAAGTTTGCGTCAATGTAATAACTTCACTATAGTCGATTACTTTTGCTTTGCATCGTGGTATTCAGTTTGGGATATCCTGCACCCCATTCGACGGGGAAAGAGCCGAGATCCCTTCACCGGGAGTGACCTCTTTAGCAAAAGTTTTCGCCACTATATATTTATAAAAACCACTTGGATTCCTTCAATGATATCAAGTTCATTACGTTAAAGGTTTTTTCCAAAAACCAGCCGTAGCCCTCCGTCGTTTCTTTCAGGTGGTACCTAGTATTCGTGCTGCGTTTGTTGGCCTTAGTTAAGGCGTAGTGTGCGGTAGCTAGATATTGCTTGTCTGTTGCATTGAGTTGCGATTATCTAGGACAATCGTATAACCTTGTTCGCCTTTGTCAAGGGTTTGTACGGGTGGGTCTAGAGTAATCCAGGATAATGACGGGTTGAACTTGACTTGTGGTTTATGATTTGTTGGCCTTTGTCAAGGTCATAAACCGCTTGGGGTAAAAATCATATTGGGAGTTTCAAACATATAGGAAACTTACCAGGTTTGCGCATACCTTCTGGAGTGTGGTGACTTGAGTGGCTTCCATCAAGTTATCATGCGATGATAGTTGGATCCCGATTCCCATTGATGAGTAGGATTACTCCTCGGGTGATTCCGACTAATTCTCCTTTTGGGTTTGGAGGAGAATTCGAGGAAACAGTGGGAGCCATCCTGATTAGTTAAAATGATTAACCATTCTGATTTAGGTTAGAGTGAACGCTGAGTGTTTCTTCTCTCTCTCTCTGGCTGCGACTATGACCTAACCTTTGACTGAAACTCATGAACCAAGTTGACCGAACCTTCTTAAAACACTTTGGCTTTTGGAATGTCACGGTGTCGCATACATCATTACTACTTCTATATCACCTTTTCATTTCTCCAGAACATCCCGTATTACTACGAACATCCACTTCCATTGGATAAATCCATCGTATGGTTATATACGAACTCGAAGGATCTGTTTCGAGGATGGATTCTGGTTCTGGAGAGATTGAATAGGATTATTCGGTTGTCTTTTCTCTTTACCTTCTTTCAGATTGTGAGGGCTCCTAGGATTAGGAGAGGGTACACCTATTGATCTTATTGGATAGTCTTCTTCCAAACCATAGGCAGGTGCCGAACGGTAAGAAAGGAAGAAAACCAATTAAGCTTAAGTGTGGTGTACAGAAGGTAATAAGTAAAGATATATAAAGGGATTAGAATAATGGTACAGGAAATTGCGACCACCATCATTCACGACAAAGACCGTGTATACCCCTGCCACTCCTACATTCACTTTACATTTCTCCAGAACATCTCACATCATTATGAACATCAACTTCCATTGGATAAATCCATCGTATAGTTACATACGAACTCGAAGGAACTTTTTCGAGAATGCATTCTGGTTCAGGAGAAAAAGAATAGGATTATTCAGATGTCTTTTCCCATTACCTTCTCTCAGGTTGCAAGGGCTCCTAGGATTAGGAGAGTACACCTATTATGCTTATTGGATAGTCTTCTTCCAAACCTTAGGCTGGTGCCGAAAGGTAGGGAATGAAGAAAACCAATTAGCGAAAAGGAGGTGTACAGAAGGTAATAAGTAAAGACATAATAAAGGGATTGCAGTGAGGGCAGGTAAGTATATGGTTACTGTCATGATTCAGGATAATGGAAGAGGCGTTACTAGGAATACCAGTTAACCCTTTTGAAACATTTTCATGTTTCGGTTTCACTGTGCAATGTTAATTGAAATCTGTTTTCCCAATTGGAATCTAACTCCAGGGTATGTATTTACCAGATCAGTTTCTCACATCTGTATGTCATTACGGATGGTGAGTGGGAGTAAGATATTGGGAATTGGGTGATTAGATCCTCATTATATCGGAATTCGTCGTAATTGGTGATATTTGAGGAAATCATCTGGATTTTGCCGGATGGGAAATATTTGGTTTTGAATATCCGCTGTTATGCACCAATTTCAAACTGATATATCTGTACATTTATTTTATAAAGTGAGATATAACTTTTTTGATATTGTGTCTATGACATTTACCTATATCAGTTGGTGATTAGGTAAGGTCTATTCAACAGCGGTGTAATTCTTCTTAACCATAGTACAGTTTTTCAACCTACAACGCACAGGGTTTGAGTTATTAAACTCAGGGGATTTATACAAAGTATTGTATGTTGTCCAGTGTCCATTAGGACAATTGGGTTGGTACTCGTACTATATTCTGTTTACTCATGACTTCTCTAGTTCTAGACATGTATTTCGTTGAAATGCAAGGTCCAGATATTGAGAAGTTATAGGTATAAGAATAAAGTAGAGAACCATTTGTTGGAAGTATCAGGATTCTTCGATGAAGTCGAAGATGTAGATACTTGTGTTTGGTATTCCGTTGATAGTAATGGTTTTGAGAACTTGTTTCTCTTTCAGGTTACTCATATATGGATGCACTCCTAGTTAAGTAACGCTGATTGGCCTTTTTCCATTTGGTTGATATGCACTGGAGACAGCTGCATGATTTTGAATCTGGTTCCAATTAAATTAGTTCTTTTGTTTCTATATTAGATTCAATTTATATCTTAACGATGTTAAGGTATAGGGAGTTGTCTGGCTGATGCTTAAAACCAGAATCCGGATAAACTCTAAGCACGTTTCAGTAATGGCTGTTTGTGGGTTATCCCGGGCTTTGACGAGGGTTAACTTTCT
The DNA here is from genome assembly GCA_030015575.1 of Agapanthus africanus. NCBI lineage: Eukaryota > Viridiplantae > Streptophyta > Magnoliopsida > Asparagales > Amaryllidaceae > Agapanthus > Agapanthus africanus. The sequence goes on along the minus strand of JASDDO010000019.1, from coordinate 195,072,128 downwards.
ACCATCAGGAAAATCAATATTTATATTGTTCTTGACTTGCCACAGTTTTAGTAAAATGGACTTTTTCAGAAAACACAAGTGGGAGTAAGGTAGAACTGGAAGTTATTCCAGAACCACAAACGATTACTGGAAATTTAATAGAACCTAAGGATTCAATTGGATTTGATGTTACATTAGCCACTCCGCAGATTTGGTGGGTAACCTCAGTCACCCGAGAGGTACTTCGGTCTTCTCAGAGACGGTGATAGCGAGGTTCTTGTTTACCCAGACTTGCTATTGCTGTTGTTCTAGACTATAAGACCCGGCAGGAGGATGGGTATAGCGTCGTTCTAAACTAGTTTTAGAAGTGCACGTTTATATGACTCTGCCAGAGGGTTGTTGTAGTCAGTGGGAGCAGCGGAAGCATAGTAGGCAAGTAGCTTATGTCTATTTATAGACTAAAGCAGGTATAGCGGAAATAGATCATTTATTTTTGATGTGACAGTCATAGGTTTTGACTTCATCAGAATAGGAGATGGATCTAGTAAGAAGGTAGTAGGGTGTGATGTCCGAGGATTCGGGATGACATGCACTTGATAGGAAGAGATATTCCTATACTACGATCGGTTATACTGTGGTTGTCACAAAGTTGTTTTCTCCACATAGGATATGGATATAATATCAGGTTTTCTGATTACTAGATCTATGATTTTAGATCTAGATTTGGGAAGTATCCTAATCTGGGTACTTTGACATTAAATGGAAGACTCCTGGTATGGTGGTGTACCTGCAGGTGATGGAGTCACCCTCTTTAAAGGTGTCTTACAGACTAAAGGGGAGAGGGATCTACATGATTAGCATATCACTTGCTTATGCAATTGAGTTAATCAAGAAATGTCAAGTACCACACCAGATATTGCTTTTGCACTAGATGTAATATGCAAATATATTAATTCAATCAAGGAGAAATATTGGGAAGCAGTTATTAAACATAAGTGAATGTTCTAGGGAAATGATTACGGCAGCCTCTTTCAGGAGACGATTATCATTTCAGGCTTCCAAGGTGACCTGGATGACAGATTGACTGTCAGAGTTATAGTTTTTCCCTCTTTTGAGGGACGGTATGTTGGACAGGTGGTCCAAGCGGATACTGAGGAAGGCATGGCGCGTGTTACTGATTAAATTCAGTGGATGGTACTGTCTAGGAGGTTTGCTAGATTTGGAGTTCGTTTGTGAACTGGGTCCCATCAGACATCTAGACAAATTCTGAGACAGGTACTGCTCATTTCGGGAGATAGTTTTCTCCGCGAAGTTGGGATACAGAGAGAAACAGAAAGAAACATTGGAGCGGATCCACTCACTGAGGCTATTTCTCGAACGCAATCATTTTCGCAAATGGGCTTTGCGAAACTGATTAGTAGAGAAGTTGGGTTTTCGGTATCACACGGGCTGTGAGTATACGACATCGTAATAATTGGCCTTAAGTGCAAGTGGGAGATTGTTGGCTATAGTGCCCTCAAGGCAATTATCATAGTCGCGGACTTGTGATTATGATGATTGAGTGAGGACCTATACCGATAAAACAGTCTTACTCAAGATGATAGTATGCTATCTGGTTTGTCTTTATCATCATATACATGTTGATAGAGCCCATAGCATTCTTACTTGACTGCCAGCATTGTGATGGCGATCACATATGTGGGAGCTGGGGTCTATAAGCACATCCTTAAATGTCCCTAGTCGTAGGAGTATCGAGACCGGGCATCGATACTCCAGTGTAGACTAGTGTATACTGATCGAGACCCCGACGAGGTGCGGTGGCCAGGTCTCACAAGCCATTGGTGTTAGTTTGTTCACCTAAGATAGTATACAGGTGCTCATTGGGTTATGAGTACACTGGACGGACTCGCCGGGAACCTGCTAGTTGGTATTATACCTATTGTCAGATAGCTGTTCCCTAGTGACATGTGTATAGGTTAGTCTGTCGACCTGAGATCGTCATTTGCCTCGTGTGAGTTCCCACTGTGCTTTGATTAACTACCCTACCACGGCTCAAAGGAGTCATGCAAACAGGTTTTAGTTGGGTACAGTCCCGAGCCACATGGAGGCAGTGATCGGATCGTCGGGGATTCGTCTCTTCCGGTATTGCGTATGGATGGCCATCACCATAAATCCGTGGCCACGGTGGACGAGAATTATCGATCCAGGATCGATAGTTTCTCAGGTGGTGATGGGTTTCATACCGACACTAAATACCGCGTTGTTGGGGGTTTGACTTTATCCACCCCCTAGACTCGATATGCGATACTCTTAGACGAACAGACCGGATTATGCGGATATTGTCACTGAAAGGCTCAGTAGGGATTCAGGATGAGTTTGCTCGTCGGCCTCCTTTTCGCTCAATACTTGGGTAGCCGTTACGTACAGCTAGTGCCGCTGACGTGCTTGTGGTTAAACCCAATGCCAGCATATTGACGAGTCTTTAGAGTCCCACACAGAGATTTTTCACGGTTCAGACGATATGGTGTACATGAGGTATGTTGGTACATACAGGTGTCTGATTAAATATGTGCACTTGCTGCGCAGACTTTAATCGGACGGTTAATAATACTAGCGGCTTACGATTAAGCTGGATTATTAAATCAGGTTTTAATTTAATAATTCATATATGTATTTGTATATACGTATTCTAGTATTATTGTTCACTATTCGTTTTCTCTCTCGGCTATTCGTATTTTGGTACGAATACGAGTATATGTATTTCGGTACATATACCGGGAAGTATTCCGTATTTTATACGGAATAGCTTCTAGAAGGTGCCACCTCATTAATGATTTTCTTTATTGAAAATCATTTGGGAAATGAGGTCGAAATGGGGTATGATTTTGAGGCATGGTGCAAAGTATGGTGCACATTTGTTTAATGGTTTGCATTGTTTACTTGGAAAAAGAAAATGACCTTTTTTGTATGGAGGTGAGAGTAGGGGCCGGCCATTCTTTTGAATGGGGTTAATTTCATTTGGCTCATTTTTACACTTGCATTATTCCCACTATCTCATTCACACAAAAAGAGTTAGCCATTTTTCTTTGCTCATGCCAAAAGCTTCATCATCTCCATTTCATCTTCTTGAGTTTCTCCATGGAGCACATTGTTGAGAGAAAATCATAGTGACACACTAGTACACCCCCACTCTCCATCGCTAGCGACGTTGGAGCGTCGGTTACCTCGTTCGACGAGGTTGGAGCTTGCGCCGTTTCTCTCGGGTGGATCATCGGAGACGAAGGAAGACCGGCAACCAAACATCATCAAAGGACCGCTAGGAGCTTGAAATGAAGACCGAAAGACTCGGATCAACTCGGTATAACGATTCTAACTCTTAGTTAGTTTGCTAGTTTAGGGTTTAAGGTCGATCCGTAAATCGGGTAGCGGTAGCGCCGGTTTCAGAAATTTTTGTTTCGCATTTTGGTCGTGTTTCGACGGCCGAGGCGCTGCCGTAACCCTTCAAGGGGGATGTGGGACGAATATCGTTTTAGGATATCATCAGCTGGAAGATCAATAGTTGTATTTGGGACTAAAATCAGTTTGGGAAGTAGTGAGCATATGGGCTCGGTTGATCTGAATTAGGGAGTTTCTACTCTCAAGGGACCTAACCAACTTAGAGTTGGTCCACTCAGTTTTCTTTTTATTTGAAAAAGAGTGCTAAGCACTTGTTTGGGCTCAGTCCCCTTTTCTGTGTAAAAGTGTTGAGCACTTATATAAGTTCTGACGCTCACATATAATCATGCGGGGTTTTCAGTCATGGGGATTTCCTAATAAGTGATAAACGCTTTACCCTTTTTGTCTTTATTTGGAGTGCTAAGCACTCTTTATGGCGCCCACATGAAAAGTATGTGAAGAACTAGGCGTTAGGCACTGCCTAGTGAGTGCCAAGCACTTGTATTCTATGGCGTCCATGTAAGGGTCACGTGAGGCGCTGGACGCTAGGCACTGCTTACTGAGTGCTAAACACTCCTTTTTTCTGTGGCGCCCACGTGAGAGGCACGTGAGATGCTAGGCGTTGAGCTTCGCTTATTGAATGCTCAGCACTCCGTATTTAGTGGGCCCACGTGATGGGCACATAGGGCGCTGGACGCTGGACACCGTCCACTGAGTGCTAAGCTCTCCTGAGTTCTGAGGCGTCCATATGAGAGGCACGTGAGACGCTAGGCGCTGAGCGCCGCTTATTGAGTGCTAAGCACTCTTTATTTAATGGCGCCCATGTGAGGGACACGTGATGTGCTGGGCGCTGAGTGCCACCCACTGAGTGCTAAGCATTCCTGAGTTCAGAGGCGTCCATGCGAGGGGCACGTGAGACGCCAGGCACTGAGCGCCGCTTATTGAGTGCTAAGCACTCCTTAACTCTCTCTTTGTTTTTTTGAACGATCCACCGGATCTTTATTTACTTTTATTTACCTAAAATTTCCAAGAAGAGAGTTCTTCTTCCTCGTGAATTTAATTCTCTATTCTTTCGAAGCTTTCTCATTTTCTTTTTAAGCTTGTGAGGGGGGGGGTTCCTCCTCTTTAGATTTGAAGTCTTGGGTCCTTTATATAGTAGGGGCAGTTTGTTGGTTAGCTCCGAAGAATTCTCACATTAAGAGATCCCAAATGATTTAGGGATTTTACTCACCGTTTGATCTTTGATCCAAGGACTTCTGTTTTACAGAAAGTATTTTCTTATTTTTAACAAGATTAGGGAAATATTTACCCATATATAATTTATTCTGTAGATTGGTGATTCTTTAACCACCATTGGATTTTAAATCCAACGGAACTCTGTTTTACAGAGGGTAATCTTTCTTGTTTAGAAAGATTTGAGGAAAGTTTCTTCTAAATAAAATTTAATTCTCCATCCTAAAGATTTATTGTCTCTGTTGGATCTTTGATCCGACGGCTCTGTTTAACAGAGAGTAGAATTTAATTCTACTAGGCGCTGGCACTCATGTGTTATGCACGTGGGCGCTACTTAAGATTTTGGTGTGCTTTGCACACGGGCGCTCTCATATAAGGGTTTTTAACTCTGGTGGTAGCGCTCTCATAGAAGGCACGTGAGACGCTGCCTCTTGAGTTTTGAACAGAGCTTTGCTCTTTTATTGGGGAAACAAATGTCTCCCACCATTACGCTCACGTGGCTCACACGTGAGTGCAGCGTTGACACCTTTTCCACCGTTTAATCTTCTTGGAAGTTGAACCGTCTTCTTGTGTCTATAAGTAGGGCCTTTGGCCCTTGAGATGACTGCTGTTCATCTTCCCTAACCCTCTTCTTTCTCTGAGAATTTAATTCTCTCCAGAGCTCAGATCTCTGTCCAAGAAAACTCTTTTAGAGTCAAAATTCTGTCAAAATTTGGTAAGAATTATGACCAAACTCTTGAATGAATATCTTCATGTTTTAGGGTTTTAACTTATTAACAGAGCTTTACTATTCTCTTGTAACGATCTCTTAGAGATCTCAAAAAACCGAAACTTTTTTTTACTTGAGTAGATCGTCGATCTTAATGATCTTTTAGGGTTTTACCCTGTTAGAAAGCTTTGCTTTAGAGGGTTCTGGGATGTTATTCCATTGTTCTATAGAGCATGGCTCTGAAAATTTTTAGGAATTTTATTCCCTTTCTAATTTTTTAACAGATTTGAAATCTGTTTGCAGAACATAGTTCTCGAGGGAGTTTAACTCCCAAGTCCAATGATGTTTTCTCATTAAATGAGAATCCTTTTGGATTCTATTTTTAATGAGTGACTGCCCCATCATTGATGGGGCACCACCTTTATTTTATGGGGCATCTGTCCCTTTTTTTTGTTTTTTTATTTATTTTTAACTGTGGTGCAGTACAATTTTAAGTGACAAAGAATGTTAAGGCTTTAATCATCGTGTAGATAGCTGATTCCTCCCTTTTTGTGCAGGTACTATGGCTTCCGATTCCTATTTTCCCTTCATACGTTCGGAAAGAGATTTTGTCGACGCGCCCGTAGATTGGGAAGTCTTCGCGCTTATTAAGGATCATGACCCAGATTCTCTTCATCTGTGGGGGTCATGGTATGGTCAGATTATTCGGGGTCGGCGCAGTTTTTATTGTGCAGCGCCTTCGGAGCCAATCCCAGCGATTCATTACGCTGATCCACCTCAAGTGACTTACACTGTAGAAGAGGTTAACTGGACCTCGGAAGGTCGTCTTAAGCCTTCCATGGCGTCGATACCCGTATAGCCTCCGATGGCCTTAGACATTTTGGGACGACGCATATACCAAAGAGAGTCGCGCCCTTGGGGGCAAGTTTATATGATAGGATTAACGCCCCATCATTCGGCCGGCTATCTACAGTGGGCCCGGTATATCCTGTTGGCCAACAAGTCGCTGCTATTAAAGACCGGGTTGTACCCCGCAATCTACACGTCTCTCTTTCATTACCATGCTCCCCATGTGTGGTGGATTAAGTCTTTTTCGGAACAATGGAATATCCCGACCCATACCTTTCTCTTATCAGATCGGGAAGTTTCGATTTCATTGGAAGAGTTCGCGGAGATCTCCGGCTTACCCGTCGGAGGGGAGCACTATGAGGAGATACTTCCCCCCGATGAGTACATCTTTGGCACTAAGTCAGTAGTAATGGGCCTTACCCCGGAGAACGCCGTTCAACATGAGTTCCCCATCCTGATCAAGGTGTTGAACATGTACGAGAATTTATTCCTGTAGTCTGGCGGGCATGGGATTAGCTTCGCAGATTTTATCGCCCGCTTTCTTCGTTTGGAAGTTCTGTCTAAGCAGGCCGCGAAATTTGCTAAACTCGATGACCCGTTCGAGTTTGGTTTAGATAACTTGCCGACGGCGGAAATGGATCTAAAGAATTTCTTTATTCCGGACACTCCAGTTGTCCCTTTTGCGGAGATCACTGCCCCAGGTGTTGACGAAGAGTCGTTCTTTTTAGGGTTCATTGGCCTGTGGTTGAGTTGGTTCGCGCTTCCAACGCACCCCCGCTACACACTAGTAAAATAGGGGTTTGCCCCTACGGATAGTGTTATCCGTAGGGGCAAAAATAACTTGGACCTACGGATATATCCGTAGGGCTAAATGGTTGCCCCTACGGGCAAAGACGTCCAAGAATAAAAATATTAATTCTTAATTAGGTGTTTGCCCCTACGGAGCCGCAAACAAAGGACCTACGGATATATCCGTAGGGGCAAGTAAATATCGATTTAATAAAATCCCAGATCGATCGCCTACGCTCATTTCCCTCTCTCTCTCGATCGGGCGCGAAAATAAGGTTAGGGTTTCGTCGCCACTGGAGTTCGATCGCCTACCCCAATGCGCCACGCCGTCGCCGCCAAGGTTGTTCTCCTAGTGGCCATCGCCGGTTTCGTCGCCACTGGAGTTCTCGTCGCCACCGCGGTTAAGGTCGTCGCCACCGCCGTTCAGATCGTCGCCCCTGCCCCAGCAGCCGTTCAGGTGAGTAAATCTCGAGGTAAGTTAAAGAATTTATTGGATTATTTTGGGCTTAAGGTTCATGGCGCGCGAGTTGGCCTGGGTTGGGCTGGGGTCGCGGTCGCAGTCGCGGTCGGGTTAGGGTTGGGGCAGGGGCTGGGCTGCGGGGTCGGGTTCGGGGTCGGGGTCGGGGAAGGGGAAGGGGAAGGGGAAGGGTCGGGGTCGGGGTCGGGGTCGGGGTAGGGTTAGGGTCGCAGTCGGGGTAGGGTTAGGGTCGGGGTCGGGGTCGGGGCTGGGTAGAATTTATCAAATTTTTTATTGGGGGTGCGGCTGGGGCTGCGGGCTGGGGCTAGGGCTGGGGAAGGGGAAGGTCAATTTATCAAATTTTTAACAAGATTTGTATTAGTTTGCAAGAACACTTAAGTTTATCACAAAATATTGTTTGGGTTTTCGATTTATATCTTGAGAATAATGGAGGAAAGATGCCATAGTAGGGAATTCCCTCCTATGGCGTCGAAAAAATACCCCTTCCATGGTTTTTTCCGACGATCGGCACCCAACATCTTCATTGTCATCATCTAAGATGTGGGTATACCAAATTTCAAGTGATTCTACAACTTTTTCACCGTTGATTTAGCAATGTAAAAAGTTCTATTGTCGGCAAACCGTTAATTTTGAACCCACTAAATCAACGGTGAAAAAGTTGTAAAATCACATGAAATTTGGTGTACCCACATCTTATATGATGACGATGAAGATGGTGGGTGCCGATCGGCGGAAAAAATTAGGGAGAGGGTATTTTTTCGACGCCATAGGAGGGAATCCCCTCCTATGGCCTCTTCCCTCCATTAATCTCTTATATCTTTTAGCGGTATGTATCCGTTGTCCCAAATTTTGAATTATCTTATACTAGTATTTATGCATGTGCAGATCTTCTTTATCCTGACAAAAGATCCATATCCATTATCTTAACTTAAAATCCTTTAGAGGGTGCTAATCCTAAATAACAACAAAATGATGTTAAATATTTCTTCCGATTTTCACAAGATCATACTTGAAAAAAATGCAACTACTTTCACAATTTCACAATCCTAACCAACTCCCAATTTATTATGGTATTCGATCATAACTTGAGAACAAATTCTCTTTTCTATTGCCATCCCATATCAAACCCTAGAAACGTGGGCCATTTCAAATTACACCAAATTGAGGCAAGAATTGGATGAAACCAACATAACCAACAATAAAGAGCTTTATTTGGTAATATATATTGATGAACAATGGTTGCTGTGTTAAATCCAACCCTCACATCACATGCATATCAATAAAGGAGAGGACTGACCAAAATGTTGAATTTTAACAATTGTGAAAGTTCTTCGGTCAGGATGTAACAGAAATAAGGAAAAAAAACCTAAAATATTTTTCACAAAAAAGAAAAAGCAAGCTTCTCTCCCATATCATTAACAAAGCTTATCACTTTTGATTCTCGAAATTATTTTACATTATATTTTCATTCAAAACGTTTTGCTAGTTTGCTCACCAGCTGTTTGATAAAATTCCTAAACTATTTTTACTTTCCTTGCTCACAATTGCTCTTGACTACGTACAAATCTTGAAAACCCATTAACGCTCTTGCAATAATATGCAAAATCACATGAGGATTCACATTCATCACCACCACCTAAGGCTAGGGTTTGGGCTGGGGCTGCGGCTAGGGTTGTGCGTCCTCAAGAGGGCGATCATAGGATCGGTGAAGTGAGGTGGCTGGATATGAGATACGATGGATTTCCATGTGTTCAATGGAATGCTGAGGGTCAGAGTCGGTTATTTATATATCTCCCAAAAAAGAATGAGTTTGTTATCAAAGGTGTATTGATTTCTACATCAAGGAATATCAGTTATATGTCATTCAGTGACTAAGTCTGTTTCTGGCCCAACCATATTTATGAATCCTTTCTTCTTTTTCCTTCTTACGTATATTTACTAGTTCAGACTGTATGCACCTCTGCAATCAACGCCGAGAACTTATACATTATAGGTTAATAGACATATGCTATGAAATCACGGTGCATATCGAACTCATGATATGTTATAGTCCCTCATTATTTTTACTGTGGTGAGAAAGCAGTCGCTGGTGGCCACAAGCCATAGAATTGGCAGTTGTCCTACCTAAAATAACAACTTTTATACTAAAAAATTATGTATGCCATTAGTTAGTAGTTTATGTTTTTTAGACGCAAAAGCCATTTGAGAAATACTTTTCCAACCCACTATTAATCCATATTCTCAATATAGTCATTGAATTTGCACGCGCACATAATAAGAAGGAGAAGACAATAATGTGGCAGAAGAAGAAGAAGAAGACAGTAATGTGGCAGAAGAAGAAAAAAATGACATTCCTCGTTCTCTGTTTCAGCATCAATCTTCTGATATGAACTAATGATGGCTTTCACATAGGCTTTTCCCTTTAGAGACTTCTTAGTGTCAAATGGAAAGCATAAATCAGATTTTTGCAGGTCGGGTTCTTCTATGACTTTCAAGAGTCTCAACTGATTCTGTTAATTATACTCTAGTTGGGTGGTACTTTTACAACTTCTCACTGCAGGTGCGCTCTCTAATATCCATTTTGAATGTAATATTATCGATATTCAAAATGGATATTAGAGAGCGCACCTGCAGTGAGAAGTGAGAAGTGGTAAAAGTATCACCCAACTAGGGTGTAATTTACAGAATCAGTTGAGACTCTTAAAAGTCATAGAAGAACCCGACCTGCAAAAATCTGATGTATGCTTTCCATTGGACACTAAGAAGTCTCTAAAGGGAAAAGCCATCATTAGTTCATATCAGAGGATTGATGCTGAAACAGAGAACGAGAAATGTCATTTTTTTCTTCTTCCGCCACATTACTGTCTTCTCCTTCTGCCACATTACTGTCTTCTCCTTCTTATTATGTTCGCGTGTAAATTCAATGACTATATTGAGAATATGGATTAATAGTGGGTAGGAAAAGTATTTCTCAAATGGCTTTGGCGTCTTAAAACCATAAACTACTAAGTAATGACATACATAATTTTTTTAGTATAAAGGTTGTTATTTTAAGTTTTTCCTTATAGAGATATGATCTAACTGCATCTATCAACTATAAGTGTGCAGAAAATTATGATAAGAAATCATAAGAAAGGGTCGTAGCCATGCATAACCTTGAATCTACATACCAAATCATGCAAAAGCATGCACTTATTGTCATCTTGCCTTGGAATATAAAATATCTTGGAAGACTATAAGCGAGCATTTAAATCTTGTTAGCTTTTGACTTCAACATATATTTTTCTCAAGTACCATGAAATATACTTGCTCCGTATAAACCGTTTTCAGGAAGATGGATTAATAATAACAAATTATCCATTGTGACTCACTAGGTTAGAATTTTCTCTTCTATTAACCATCTTTCTAATCAGCTTGGTAAATTTATTCGGAACCGGCTGCGAATCATTAAAAGACATGCATAAGAAAGAAAACTAAAATACAGATATATAGTATACCGATACATCGAAACTTCATAGTTGCGATGGCAATCCAGAAATATTTATTTCTACACACGTGGTGCGCGTGCGAATGCGTCAGGCATCATGGACAAATATTTCATAACATGGAAAGTATTATTCGTATAAAGTAATTAAAACTTTTAAAAAGCTTGGGTAGAGATATTTTCTTAGGTGATGCAATCATATCATGAGGACTAAATTTAAGCTATTATACATATGCTTATGTATTTTTCTAATCTAATATATCACACACACAGAGAGAGAGAGAGGGGGGGAGAATACCAGGTAGATAGAGAAATCAGTTAGCAGGATCCTGAAGAAATGGAGTCCACAGCATTGCTCATCATCATCATCCGTGATCCCTTTGAAAAAATATTATCAAAGGGATCATGGATGATGATGATGAGCAATGCTGTGGACTCCATTTCTTCAGGATCCTGCTACCTGATTTTTTTACCTACCAGGTGTTCTCTCTCTCTCTTTCTGTGTGTGTGTGTGATATTTTAGGTTAGAAAAATACATATGCATATATATAATAACTTAAATTTAGTCCTCATGATATGATTGCATCACCTAAGAAAATATCTTTACCCAAACTTTTTAAAAGTTTTAATTACTTTATACGAATAATACTTTCCATGTTATGAAATATTTGTCCATGTTGCCTGACGCATTCGCACGCGCACCACGTGTGTAGAAATAAATATCTCTGGATTGCCATCGCAACTATGAAGTTTCGATGTATCGGTATGCTATATATCTGTATTTTAGCTTTCGTTCTTATGCTACTCTTTTAATGATTCACAGCCGGTTCCGAATAAATTTACCAAGCTGATTAGAAAGATGGTTAATAGAAGAGAAAATTCTAACCTAGTGAGTCACAATGGATAATTTGTCATTATTAATCCATCTTCCTGAAAACGGTTTATACGGAGCAAGTATATTTCATGGTACTTGAGAAAAATATATGTTGAAGTCAAAAGCTAATAAGATTTAAATGCTCGCTTATAGTCTTCCAAGATATTTTATATTCCAAGGCAAGGTGACAATAAGTGCATGCTTTTGCATGATTTGGTATGTAGATTCAAGGTTATGCATGGCTACGACCCTTTCTTATGATTTCTTATCATAATTTTCTGCACACTTATAGTTGATAGATGCAGTTAGATCATATCTCTATAAGGAAAAACTTAAAATAACAACCTTTATACTAAAAAAATTATGTATGTCATTACTTAGTAGTTTATGGTTTTAAGACGCAAAAGCCATTTGAGAAATACTTTTCCTACCCACTATTAATCCATATTCTCAATATAGTCATTGAATTTGCACGCGAACATAATAAGAAGGAGAAGACAGTAATGTGGCAGAAGGAGAAGACAGTAATGTGGCGGAAGAAGAAAAAAATGACATTTCTCGTTCTCTGTTTCAGCATCAATCCTCTGATATGAACTAATGATGGCTTTTCCCTTTAGAGACTTCTTAGTGTCCAATGGAAAGCATACATCAGATTTTTGCAGGTCTGGTTCTTCTATGACTTTTAAGAGTCTCAACTGATTCTGTAAATTACACCCTAGTTGGGTGGTACTTTTGCCACTTCTCACTGCAGGTGCGCCCTCTAATATCCATTTTGAATGTAATATTATAGATATCCATGCCTGTTTATGTCAAAATTACTTATATTGTCAATGTTTGATTGTCTAGTTGTTGGTGATGCGTCCATATCAGGGACAGAGGCCACTCCCGTTCCTCCAGGTATGTTTATATGTTATATAGGGCATGTATATTGATTTAGAATGCTATATCATAAATATACACACATTTCTTTTGCTCTTAGTCGTCCAACTCATTATCATGGGCTGCTTGATGAGATTAGATTTGCGCCTGATGATCTACAAGAGCTCCTTCACTCCCTGTCATATGTGTAAGCAGCGCTATATGCGAGTTTACCTTGTTAGTATGTATGTACTGAAATTAATTAATATTATTCAAATTTTGATACATGCAGATACCAGAGGAGCACATCTTCTATCTCTGTAGGTAAGGCTTTGAATTTGTTGATTTTGGTGTTTCTTGTCAATTTTATAGACCCGTATGTGCTAAATATAATGTTCTGACAGTTGCTAGGGGAAGGCAACATTCGAGGCTGCTGACCCCAGTCCTGGACGCCGCACACGGACGGCACCACGTAGGTTCCCAGAGGCTGAGGACTAGGCTCTAGCAGGGCCCATATGAGGTTGGACTCCACCCCGGTGGTTACTTCCTCCGTCTCCAGTGAGCGACGTATCCATCATGAACTGGATAGCTTGAGGGCCAGTGTTCAGGAGTTGAAGGAGATGCTGGTATGTATACTACTTTATAGTAAAATATCATTTCATATTATATACATATCAACATATCCATAATTAGTACGTAGCTTGAGCTTATTTGGTTTTAGACTTAAGTTTGATTAATCATACATACATATGTAATTGAAATAAACAACGCTTTTCCAAACTAGATATCCAAACAGGGTTTCGAAATAACTTAATAATGATACGAATTCGAATAATAAACAGTTCTTACACGCTCATGTAGCACACGTTATATCCAGACGCGACAAGGTAGATCGGCCGAGCCTCCACACGCAACTCCTTCGGCTGCGGCTCCGCAAGCCACTACATCGGCTGCGGTTCCGCAGACAGCTCATGTAGCTCCACCGCCCACTCAGACTCCCGCAGCCGCGGCTCCGCAAGCGACTACCTCGACGGCGGCTGCGTAGACCACATGCCGCTCAGACTCCCGCTACCGACAAATTGCATAGTTTATTGACCGAGGAGCAGGCGCGCGTTATTCTATCGTTATTCAGAGGTGGAGCTGGACCGAGCTAGGGTAGATTTTTGGTTCTTTTTTTTGAAACATGTATTTATTTATATCATACACATTGTACTACATTTTGAAACGACATTGATATTGGTTTGTATTTATATCATATTCAGTTTTTGGGTTTCTTTTGTATATTATATATATGCGTGAGATGTGATTATGAATACTGCAATATATGATTTGATTGATGTATATTATTGTGCACAGGGCGGGAAAAATCAAACAGCCCACTTTTAAAAAAAAAATTCAGATAATATGTACCTACGGATTAATCCGTAGGCCAACATGTTACCCCTACGGATATAGCCGTAGGGGCAAAATATCAGCAGTAACTGATATTTCCCCCAGATCTCAGTACCGGGGGGTTGGAAAAGCCCCTACGGACATATCCGTAGGAGCCACTGACTATCCCCTACGGAGTTAGCCGTAGGGGCTACATATCAGGAATCCTGAATTTATACCCCTACGAAATCGTACCTACGCATATATCCGTAGGGGATATAACATGCCCCGACGGTTATCTCCGTAGGGCAAAGTAATTTATTAAAATAAACCGTAAATAATATAAAATCTTATACCCTACGGCTTAAGCCGTAGGGGCAACTGGACCTACACATATATCCGTAGGGGCAAAAATTTAACCGTAGGGGCAAGTTCAGGGCCTCAACTTGCACCTGCGGCCTTTGCACCTACGGGGTATTTTTTCGCCCCTACGGGTATATCCGTAGGGGCAGTGGGTTGCCCCTACGGATTTATCCGTAGGGGCAACCCTTATTTGTAGTAGTGACATGAGGCCGTCTGTTTTTTATCCGGCTCATCGCATCGTCGTAGGGACGCGCGTGGCCGTAGGGACCATTGGGTTAGCTCATCTATACTATGGCCTGAGTTTAGCAGCTGACACTACTCAGCTGGGGGTAAAACTCATGTATCTCCCATTACATTACTTCACATCATGGATCGAGATGCACGTGCTGGGTGCCTTTGGTGTTCACAAACGACCCCGATTCTACGAAAGCTACAATTTTCCTCGGGTCATGCATCTAGTTGACGCTTCTTCTCCAGACCCGTCACAGCGAGAGGCTCGGCGATTACTCCTTCGACCACGCATGGTTGGGGATAGTATGACCTTTGTCGATAGAGTCTTGACTATCGGCAAAGAATCCACCTAGGTAGTCCAACCGTTGCACGATACTTTTAAGGATGGGGCTTCTACGTTGAGGGCCCGGGAGGTCATGACCCTGTACTCTATCGGGCCGGGCTTCCTAGTGTTTAGACAGAACGCCTCGGTGCTGTTCATGAGGTACAACCCGTACCGCTTCGCTCAACAATTGGATTATAATCAGGGTGTTCCTCTTGAGGTGTTTTTAGTTGAGCCGGTTGCTATGGAGGAGGGTATTCACAGCGCGATGCATCATTTTAAGAAATTAAATACGGGGTCCCATTTCCTGTTCAGCGAGCCGAGCTATGTGCCGAAAGCTTTGAATGCTCATGTGGCGTGGTACCAGCATGCGACGTGTGCTGTTGTCAGGGAAGAGAGACGGCTGTTACTCGATCACAAGGATACCGTCCCAGCCGGCAATCTAGCGGTCCCTTTGAAGCGACGAGCAGCCGTTTGCCCTTCTTTAAGAGAAATCACCACGACTATAGTTCCCCGAGCTTTTCCCGACAAGTTTCGACCGGATGTTCCCACGACTGCGGTAGCCACGGCGTACCCAAAATCGAGCATTGGTTCGAGATCGGGACCCACCGTCCGAAGAGGCCTGTCAAGCGAAAGCTTTTATCATCAGCTGTTGGTGCCAGTTTGCAGAAGAGAAAGAAATCTCTATTCTCTGCTGATGTCGTATTCGGACAGGAGCCCTATGCTCCCTACAGTGACGGCTTGTACGAATATGGCACCAATGAGGGTTTGTTTGACACGCCTGCAACTGATACTGATCTTTAGGCCGCCCTCGCATCTTCCGAGCGTCTGCCTCGCGAGGAAGCAGCGTTGGCCTCTATTGCGGAGTCGGGTATACTTCATTTACATTCTTCTGAATCTATCCCTTCTCCCCATATTATGCTTTATTAACGCTCTCTTCTTAATAGGCATTTCTGCCGAAAAGGCTCTCGCGGCTTCCCTCAAGACGTTTGAGGAGGAAGAGATGCTTCGCGCCACCTTGGGTCTTGGTATAATTCGCTTCACTACAACTTTTCTCTTTTAGTTCCTTCTATTCACGGTCTAACTCTTTTTTATCTTGCTGCAGGGACTACCAAAATCCAGGTTGTTCTAAGTGTAATTCCAATCCCAGGTGGTGACGTAGAAAAGATTCCAGAGCCACCGACTACAGCCGAGGCCATCCCAAAGTCACCACAGGAAGCGTTGCTGAAGCAGCCAATGATGGACGTCGTAGCGGCTCCGGAGGCAGAGCTCGGTTCAGACGACGACGTCCCCCTGTCGGCAGTTTTAAGGAGGTCGGTTCTCACTGCTCAGGCCGAGAGGAAGCGCAAAAAGCATGCGGCGAGGGAACGTGACGCTGTCTTGGCCGCGGGTGCAGGCTCAAGCAATGTTCCGCCTGCTGACATTCCTTCGGTGGACGTTCCTTCTGCCCTGTCTACTGCCCATAGACAGGTTGCACGTGTAGCTCGTGAAGAGAGTGAACGACTACTTCAAGGTAGAACAACGCACGGTACTTAATAACAGCTCCTCCCTCCTGTCTATTTATTTAACATACGCATTTTTTATTTACAGGAGCAAATTTGGATGACAGCGTGACAGGTGAAGCGCCGGCAACTAAAGAGCATGAAGCGTCCAATCTTTCTCTAGACTCTGGGACCGTTCCAACTGCTACTCTTTCCCCCTGTGGATCTTTGATATCGGTGGGTGACGAAAGCGTTATGACAGCCCTTGTCAAATTAGGTGATGAAGCTTTGGGCGTTGAATCTGCTCTCCCAATGGAAACCGAAGAAGCCGTCACAGCTGGTGACCTTCGGGGAAGGTTTCGGTTTCTGACTTGTCAGGTATTTCTTGGGTTATTATCTTTGAGTTTTTTAATCCTGCTAAGCATCTCTAATGATATTTCCTTTGTCTTGAGCATAGGCGCAATAAACCCTGAAGTTGTGCTGGCCGAAGAATTACCGCCGGCCGCTGCTTTGACTGTCATTGTTCCTTCTGTGCCTCCCCGAGTTTTGGAAGGTAAGGGTTTCCCATTTAGTTACTTTATTGTAAATACCAATTTTCTTTGCCTTAACCATATATTGTCGCAACCTTGCAGAAGTGCTCTTTGACCATTTGTGCCAAGTGCTACACCCGCACTTTTCCTTCCAATCGGAAGTCGTTCCCTCTTCCAGCAGTGGTCAGTATATTCTTTATTTAGCGTTTCTCCTTTTCATGTGTAAACTCTTTACTGATAATCCTTACTTATATTGACCCCAGTATCACAGTTCAAAGGAGGGAGTGAAGGAACAACCAAGCCTCCGGAGCTCCCTGTTTTGCTACCTTCAACAGCTGGTACGGTAGATTCCGTCCCTCAGGTGTTTTCTTTGTCTTTCAAGTTGAAATTTGACCGTAATTTATTTTGCAGTGATTACACCGGCTTCAACTCCTTTTGAGTCCCGCATTCCCATGCCTACGAGGCCCTTCGCTAAACGTCCATCTTCCAGGGGCGCAGTGAATAGCCGGTGAACGTTAAGCGAGTTTATCGAGGACCTTGACGCCGAGGCTCTTACCTCTGCTACAGATTTTGCCGACAAAGTCAATCCAATTCTGGCGACGCTCATGAATTTCTACATCGAAGACCTTGTCGGTTCTTAGATCGATTATTGCAGGAAGATCGAGGCTTGTCTGCATGAGATTGATCTTAAGCGCCTCGCTCCTAAAGTATTAACTTTGAAATCTTAGCGAACCATATGGATCGAGCAGAGCGTCGCTTTCATTCGATATTTTGAACAAGAGGTGACCTTGAGGCGAAAGGAGCATGAGACGGATTCCAGTGAATCCGCCCAATTGCACGCCCAGATTGAAGCGAATGCTGCGCAACTGAAAGTTATTTTTGAAAATTTCCAACGATGTAATTCTAACGGGTTGGCGCTAAGGCAGAAGCTTGACTTCACTGAGTAGGTCACGCAAAATTGTGAAGCTGTCAAATGGGAAATTGCTGAGAATCTTTCATCCTGCTTGCTACAACGAGCTCAAATCGAAGCGGAGCTAGCCGCCATAGCTGAACGCGAGGAGGAATTGCGGGGAGAGCATAAGCGGGTCGTTAGTTTGTTGAAAGCGCCTCCTTCTTAATCATTGTAATTGTATTCCCCCTTTTGCATTGGTTGTATCTCTTAAACATTTTGATTCATGAATATGAATATACATTCTCTTTTATGTGCTTATCCGTGTCTTGATGCCTTGATGTAGTGGTAATTAGTTTACTTACTCGTTTCGGAGTTTGTAGTTTATGCGCTCGTTTCGGAGCCTGTAGTTTATTCACTCATTTCAGAGTTTCTAGTTTATGGACTCATTTCGGAGTTTGTTTAGTTTACCTCCCTTGGGCTTATAGGCAAACTTGTCCTAACGTTATAGTTGACCCTTGCTCTTTACGACAGAGGTTCGTTAGGTTTTGTGGTATTAGGGTTTTAGTCCGTGGTACCTTCGCGTTGGCTGATGTGTTCCCCGATTTGCAGACTTTACACTGCTGTTCGAGTAGCCCCGCGACTGTCGTGTCTCTGATCCCTTCGGAGGTTGGACAAGACGTCTTCAAGTAATCTTCTTAGGCAGTTTGACCGTCGGAAGAGCAAGCGTTAGGAATTTTGCTATGTCGCTTTTTACTGGAGATTAGGCTCAGTTTAGAAGCCCCGATGAGTCATAACCACTCTGCACTGATGTGGGATGATCTCCTATAGTTTTTTTGGTTTTATTTGAGTTGCCGTCAAGACCCTGAAGTTAGGAATTTGGCCTTCGCTTTCCTTTGATTTGGTTATTTTGGAGCCTTTTTTTGGCATTGCGTTTGCTGTAACTAGAAGAATGTCGGAGTTGTTTTTAGGTTGTTTTGTGAATCGTCAAGACTTGGAGCTAGGAATTTTGCCATGGCTCCATTTTGTTTCGACCCTGGGGTCCTTTGTTGACATCTCGTCTGCATCCTGCTGGAGTGAGAAGGAACGCCGTTGTTGACATTGCGTCTGCAGTAACGAGAAGTATGTCAAGATAGTCTTTTAGGTTGTTTTGTGAACCGTCAATAATTGGAGCTAAGAATTTTGCCATGGCTCCATTTTGTTTCGACCCTGGGATCTTTTGTTGACGTCGCGTCTGCATCCTGCTGGAGTGAGAAAGAACGCCGTTGTTGACATTGCATCTGCTGTAACGAGAAGCATGTCGAGGTTGTTTTTAGGTTGTTTTGTGAACCGTCAAGACTTGGCTCTCCCTTTGACGGAGCCTGGCGGGAAAATATGGTTCCCTTTTCGTTTGTGCCCATGGATTGTATACAGGGGTTGATGTGGACTCACCTGGAGGGCAAATGAACTTTATTTTATTTTATTTTTTATTGCCGCGATGCTATATCTTTTCAGATTTTCATATCGCGAAAGTCGCGATTGTCCAATCATTTCGGCTATTTATCGTGGTGCCTAATCATTTCGGCTATTTTTATATTTTTACTCGCTGCTTTTTATTACGAGTTGCCCAAACATTTCGGCTGTTTTTATATGCATATATTTTGCTCGCTGATTTTTATTGCGAGTTGCGCCATCATTTCGGCTATTTTTATATGCATTTTTTTGCTCGCTGATTTTTATTGCGAGTATGGAACTTAAGATCTGATACCGATTTTGGTATCAGCATCGCTACTAGTGGGATATTGTCAGGAGCGAATCATCATTTGCCGTGAAAGGACATGGAGTATGACACCGATTTACGCATCGGCATCGTTGCAACTGGGATACTGCCAGGAGAGAATCATCATTTGCCTTTGCTGATTTGAACAAAGGTGGCTTAGCAAACAGGGTTAGGATCCTGCCGACTAAGACTTTTTGACTTTATGAACTGTAAGGGTCTTATAAAGGTATTTCTCTCTACGAGTCGTGAGGATCTCATAGGTGTATGTTCTCCTAAGAAGTCGTGAGGACTTCTAAGTGGTGTTTTCTCTTATAAGTCGTAAGGATCTCATAAGAGTATTTTCTCCTTATAAGTTGAGAGGACTTATTAGTGTCGTTCACCATATGAGGATATTCCTCGTCATTGGTGGAACTTAGTAGGGAAAAATTATTTATTTGAGCCCATGGATTGTATACAAGGGCCAATATTGGACCGTCTGTAGGGCAACTTGGGGAATACGACGGTTTAAGGACAGGTTTGGATTCCTGTAACTAAGACTTTAAATCCTATGAGCCATGAGGGTTTCATAGGGTGAGTTCTCCTTACGAGTCGAGAGGATCTCGTAAGTGAAAATTTTACGAGATTGGGCCTTTCAGATTTTTACAAGCTCGTCGGTAGCCCTACTGTTTTTACTCACGGTGCCCTTTTGGGTTTTCATCCGTACCCATTTTGCTTGTGGACGTACCGTTTTTTTAACAACGAGATTGCGCCTTTTCAGGTTTTCATAAGCTCGTCGGTAGCCCTGCTGTTTTTACTCACAACGCCTTTTCGGGTTTTCATTCGTGCCCATTTTGCTTGTGGATATACTGTTTTTTTAACAACGAGATTGCACCCTTTTAGGTTTTCACAAGCTCGCCGGTAGCCCTACTGTTTTTCCTCACGGCGCCCTTTCGGGTTTTCATCCGTGTCCATTTTGCTTGTGGACGTACCATTTTTTTTGACTTGGGTTGCAGTCTTTGCCGTTGGAGCTTTGATTGCAACATAGATCCCAAGAGAAGATATCGCCGTATTTGGGACGATGCGCCATGTTTGAGGCGAAGTACTAGTTTAGGGACATTTCATTCCATTGCCAGTTTAAGGACGTAGTGGTTCATTATCATCATTTTTTTTGAGATGAAGCTTTAGTTTGAGAACATTACGGTCCGTTGGTAGTTTAGGGACATTTCGGTCCATTGTCAGCTTAAGGACGTAGTGGTCCATTACCAGTTTAAGGACCTAGTGGTCTATTATCACCATTTTGAGGTGAAGCTTTTTCGAATACCACTTAGAGTTTTGACTCAGGAAGATAACGAGTGGACATGAGTGTCGTCATCAATCATTGACCTAAGTCGTGACTCGTCATGCGTGGTATTTCTTGAGGAATCGGCCGTTTATTAGCCGGAAAGGTCTTTCGCCATGTATATCCATGAGCAAATAGGCCCCACCTTGATAGACCTTATCTATGATGTACGGGCCTTCATAGTTTGGCTCAAATTTCCTTCGTTTTGCATGATTGGGGATCATAGGTCTTTTGATGACTAGCACGAGTTTGCCTTGGCGGAATGTTCTTGGCCCAGTCAGTTTTTTGTATGAGCGCGTTATCCTTGCCTTGTAAGCTTATAGGTTTTGTTGCGCCATGAGGCGAGTTTCATCGAGGGCGTCAAGCTCCTCAAGCCGAAGATGGGCATTTTCGTCATCTGTTAGCTCGTGTCGAACCGCTACTCGGAGAGAAGGGAGTTCTATTTCCAAAGAAAGGACTGCTTCAGTAGGCTGGTCCATTATCCAAGATTAACCGTCGTGGAGTGCCGAACCGGTAAATGACATGTGTCTTGATGAAATGGAGAATATTCTCCGTCTTCACCTCTCTTAGTGGTACTGCTTCTGCCCACTTGGAAAAGTAGTCGGTCATTTTCAGTATGAACCGGTGTCTTTTGGATGATGCTAGCTCAATGGGGCCGGTTATATCGGTTCCCCACATTTCGAACGACTAGCTAGCTACCGTTAGGTGTAGCGGATTTAGATGTTGGTGGATGAAGTCCCCGTGAATTTGGCACGAGTGACAATGCTTCGCATATTCGAGACAATCTTGAATCATTGTGGGCCAATAATAGCCCATCCTTTTGATCTTCAGCCTCATCTTTGGCCCGGCTTGATGAGAACCGCAGAGTCCATCGTGAGTTTCTTGAACGACTCTTTTTGATTCTTTTGGTCCCAGGCATCTTAGCCACATATAGTCGAATGATCTCTTATATAGAGTATCATTGACGAAAGCGAAAGACAGAGCCCGTTTCATGACCAGACGTCCTGACGACGCGTTTTCGAGCGTTCGATGGGATTTGAAGTAATATATGAAGACTTCCCTCCAAATATTGACCTTTTCTTTGTCTTTTATTTGGAGGACCGCTTGTTTGGTTGTTTCTTTTCCTTCAGATGGCTCAATTGAATCCTCTGAAGGTATTTCTGCTGGCGCGAGAACCCGGCGGCTTTGCACGATGATCTTTACGTCATCGAGGTTTTCGTCAGCCAGCTCTTTAGAAAGCTTGGCTAACGCATCCACTTTGCTATTTTCCGCACGCAATATGCTTTCCAAGATGTAGGAGGGGATTTGTGTCAGCAGTTGTTGCACTCTCCTGCCATATTTTATCAACTCTGGTTTGCATGTCTGACATTCGCCATTTACTTGGCTAACGACCAACTGGGAGTTTCCATATATGAAGAGGTTTTTGATTCCCATATCGACAGCGATCTCAAGATCCGCTACTAAAGCTTCATATTCAGCCTCGTTGTTTATCCTTGGCTCTATTAAGGAAAGGGTGAAATGTATTATTCCTCCTTGCGGAGTCACGAAGATGAGGCTTACCCTGGCTTTGATTATAGGAGCGTTATGCTTCTGATTCTTCATGGAAGATGCTCCATCGAAGTAGAGTTCCCATCGGACTTTATTTTCTTCCTTCTCCCCTTCGATTGTATCGAACACGTGTTCATCTGACAATTCACAATTTAAAAGAGAATCGGTTGGTATCGGATTCTCAGCGAGAAAGTCAGTGATGGCCTGACCTTTCACTGCCTTGAGGGGTCGATACTTTATCGAGAATTCCATCAAGAGGAGGGCCCATTTGGCTAGCCTTCCTGTTAGAATGACTCTTGATATTAAATATTTGAGAGGATCCACCTTTGATATGAAATGGATCTTATGTGCCAAGGCATAGTGCCTGAGCTTCGTTATCGTGAAGATCAGTGCAAGACAATGCTTTTCGATGGGGGAGTAGTTGTTTTCTGCCCCCAGGAGAACTCGACTCAAATAGTAAAGAGCTCTCTCTTTTCCTTGATCGTTCTCCCGTGCCCATAGCATGCCTAGAGAACCTTCAAGGGCCGTTGTATACAGGATGAGGGGAATCCCTTTGAACGGAGCGGTTAGTACCGGCGGATTCTGCATGTATCGCTTGATTTCGTCCAGTGTACTTTGGAATTTATGATCCCAAACAAACGAGGTCCATTTCTTTATTAGATGGCTGCAGGGGCGGCATTTGCCGGAGAGGTTGGCTATGAACCGCCAGATATACGCGAGCTTTCCTTGGAGAGACCGTAGTTGTTTGAGGGTTCTTAGCGTGGGCATTTCCATAATCGTCTTGATTTTTGATGGGTCTATTTCGATGCCTCGGTGTCGTATGATGAATCTTAAGAATTTTCCTGAGAAGACTCCAAACGTGCATTTGAGAGGATTCATCTTCAGATTATACTTCCGAAGACGCTGGAACACTATGTTCAGATGTTCCCAGTGCTCCTCGTACAATTTGCTTTTCACCACAAGGTCGTCAATATAGCATTTGACAATCTCATGTATGAGGTCATCAAAGATCTTCTTCATGGACCTCTGGTAGGTAGCGCTTGCATTCGTCAAACCGAAGGGCAACACTTTATAGCAGAATATGCCCAGCGGAGCCCGGAAGGCGGTGTGGTTTTGGTCTGGTTGGAGTACTTTGTGACTCTCCCCCGCTGCATCTTCTTCATCTTGACGCCGATACTTGGCCTTTTCGTATATGGCCATTTCACGTTCTCGGTCAGCTCCGCTCTTTTGAAAAGCCTTGTTTAGCAGCCTCTCAATTGGGTCTTCTAACAGTTCCGGGAATTTTGGCGCCAATTTTGCCCCCAGTTCCTCTGCGTTGTTTTCTAACGCTGAGGGAGTTTCTTTGTTATTTAACGACGAACGAGAAACCATGTGGCAACTTGCCACATAATCTTCGGTTCCTCTCGACGAGCTATTTCTCTCACCGTCGCCACTATCTCCGTTCTTAAGTATATGGTTGAGAAACTCTTCGACGGTGACTGGGGTTTGCGCCTTCTGGTTGTACTCCTCCAGCGCGTCGATATACTTTTGCAGGTCTGTGCATTTGTCGTCAGGCTGCACGGGCTTCTTGGTCTTCTTCTTTCCCTTTGAAGACTTTGAAGGCTTGACCTGGGTGTTTTTCCCATCGTTAGCAGTTTTCGATGTGGGACGCAGTTTCAGCATCCCCTTAATGATCTCGGGCTCCAGCGGGCTTTTCCACCGGATTGACGGACATGCTTGAAGATCCTTCAGCATTCTTTTACAAACGAACATGATGTCTCCGGCGTATCCACCTTTTTAGGAGCATGCATCTGTGGCGGGGTCACGCTCCAGTTCTCAGAAAGAAAAATTTCCCCTGTTGATACTGGTCCTCGATCCAATTTTTGAAGACGTAGTAGTCTTCAATTGGGTGGCTCACCATTCTGTGATACGAGCAGTAGTTAGGGTTGTTGACGTCACCGGGCTGTGGTGGACGTTTTAGGTCCGGCAGAGTGATGAGTTTGTTGCGCACTTCCAGTTCGAACAATCTCCTCGTTTTATCATGGGAAATGAGTAAGTACGTCCTATCTTCTCTTCCAGGGATTGGCGCGGGCACGCGTTGTTTTGGCGAACAACTGGTTTCAGGTCACTCGGTTGCTGTTGAGTGTTGGCAACGAAGGCAGCTTTCCCTTTACCCTTTGCATTCTGAGGGTCCATTTTTGAAGAGGAAGGTCCATGGTCCATCTGGTCCATTTAGGCCAACTTGTCGATCAGAGCCTGGAAGGTAGTCGGCTTAAAGAACGTCAAAACTGGGACACAGTCGCCTGAGGATCTACAGTCCCTATGAACATGCCCACGGCCGAAGCTTCTTCGATGCATTGTTCGCATTTTGACCATAGGTTCCGCCACTGGATTGCGTATTGAACCCAGGTCTCTCCCGGCTTTACCCTGGCATTGATTAACACCGTGATCGGGGTGCACTCGCTTACGCTGGCGAACCGCTGCGTGAATAGAAGTTCCATCTCTGTGAATGTTTTGATGGAGTCATTTGGGAGCTCCGAGTACCATTCAAACGTCGTCGCATACAGTATTGCCGCATAGAGCTCTGAACTGAGCGACGTGCTGATGCGGGTTGCCTGTTCCTTTGTATACATGGAATTTGAGGATCGTATATCCCGACGGGTATTTGATTTGATTGTACCAGCATGGGTATGGTCGCCCGGTTCTGACGACTTGTCCAGCCGCTTCACTTGCCTGATAGGCTCGTATTTGTTGAGCTATGTAATCATCAAGGGCAGCTTTAGAGATCGTTTCCTCCATGGCTATTAACAAAGCTGGAAGAGGGTTTGATGTTTCCCCTCTGTCGTCGTCGATGATTATCGGCGGGTCTTCAGCTGGAGGTTCTGGCTGGATCATCATTCTAACCATGTCTCGGAACAGAAGCGCCATCTGTTTTATATTAGCAGCCTGTTCCGCGGACTCCTTATCCTTTCTTTCCAGCACCCTTCGCAGGAACTCTGTATCGGTCTTTTGCTCCTAGAGATGTTCAGACGCTGCTTCCATGCTTTCTTTTTGCCCGGTGAGTGCTGCTATTTTTGTCAGCATCTCCTAGAGCTTTTGTTGCTGCTCCTGAGCTTTTGTTAACGACCGAGTTTGCGGCCGATGACTCATGGAAGCACGGCTCTCCTTTTTTCCGGAAGCCATGCAAACCATGTGCACGATCATGCCCCCAGACTTAGGGCATTTCGTTCCAGCGCCTTTGGAATTTGCTGCAGGCATCGAGATTTTCTCCGGCCTCCTCCTTTTGTTGGAGGTCGAGGTCGAAGAAGCCATTGTAGCAGGCGCCTGTGTGAAAAAAGTCCCTCGCTATATGCCGGAGGGATGATTTTCCTCTTTTCGAACCATTATTTTCTCCGGTTGACGATAATAGTTCTTTTTGATCACAGAATCCTGGACTTTCCGCCAGACTCTATGAATTTGGGAGGACAGCTGCTGAGGGGGCTGCTCCGGCTTTGCCCGCGTCATATTTTTAGCATGAAGTGGATATTTCTTCAATACCGTTGTTGGGGAGTTCTTTCGTACCCTCCTAAGCAGATTAAAACTGTTCCCGGTTGGAACAACAACGTTAACTTCCATCATTAGAGTTGGTGGGGTGAGTCCAGAGGGGGAGTTGCCCCCAGCTCTTTTCACTCGGCGCCAGTGGCGACGTCGAGCGTGCCTTGCAGATGGGACCACCTCAGTTGTGGAAGCGGCTCTGTCGTGCCCCCTGATTTGGTGAGGGGCTGCTGCCGGTGCCAGCCTGTCGAAGACTGACGTCTTTTGAGAGGGAATGTCCAATCTTTCGAAGGCCAATTTTCTGGTAGGGGAAGCACCTTTGATGACTTCACCCGCCGGAGGTGTTGGGAGGACTATCCATTTCGGGGTAACCCCTTCAGGTATCGCGGGCCTCTTTGCAGGCCCACTTGAGCTTCGACTCAGCCTTTTGAAGACTGAGGTGGCAGACTTGGACGACCCGTTGAGAGAGGCCATGATGGTTTCAAGTCGATTGAAGACCGGCTTCTTGGGAGCTTTCTGTGGTGGCACTGGGGCGCTGAAACTCGCTGGCGAGAGCATGGTCCTGAAGAACAATCCAGTGGTGGCTTGAGTCACCTGCCCTACCGGTATTGAAAAAGTGGAGGCCACATTGGGCCTATATGTCACTACTCCAGTTGGGGCAGAGCGGGAGTTATTGTTGCAGTTGGTGCAGCTGGAAGCCATTGATGTTGACTTCTTCTTTCTGCACAGGAACAAGACACCAAATCTTTGTACCTCAAATCCAAGGTAAACCATAGCAAACCACGATTTTTGTTCGCGAAAAAAGACACACGAAGTGTGGAGTGGAAAGAGGAAAAGATCCCACCGGGCGTGCTAGAATCTGTTCACCGCTGAAAGACGCGACCGGGACGTTAGGACGTCTGGCCTGAATTTTGGGGGCATATGCTATTTGGATTTATCCGTCCACCTCTCCGAAGATGCTAAGTTAATTTATGGCACCGTATATCGGAGGTTTAGACAGATGCGGCCGTTGTAGCAGACTTCGTCAAATCCCACCTCGTTTTACGAGGGGTTTTTGATTGTGGGGACGCTCTTCCCTACAGGTGCAAGCCCCTGCAGTTATATACGTTACCGCATCGCGATAACCACTTTCTCCTGCTCCGGAAGTTCACTTCGTGTCGTGTGTGTTTTTGTTTGTTTTGGTTGCCCGTGGATTGTATATGGAAACTAATTTATGTTATCGCCCGTAGGGCGTGGATTAGTCCAAATCCATATTTATTAGATTTGGAGTTTTTATTTAAAGACCGTTAATCTATTTTGGGATTAGGATTGACTTAAATGTATATGAGCATTTGGGGGCTCGGTTGGTTTTTGTTAAGGATACGTTAGTCCAATTTGAGACTAAGATCTATTTAACGGGGTTTCGGGATCAGTTTTGTTTGAGATCCAACAAGAGAGAATTTGGGCTCTGTTGTTTTAGTTTAAGGACGTTTCAGTCTGTTATCGCCATTTTGGAGGTGAAGTTCTAGTTTGAGGACATATCGGTCCGTTGATCACCATTTTGGAGGTGAGATTTTAGTTTAAGGACGTCTCGGTCCGTTGATCACCATTTTGGAGGTGAGATTTTAGTTTAAGGACGTCTCGGTCCGTTGATCACCATTTTGGAGGTGAGATTTTAGTTTAAGGACATCTCAGTCCGTTGATCACCATTTCGGAGGTGAGGGTTTAGTTTAAGGACGTTACGGTCCGTTGATCACCATTTTGGAGCTGAGATTTTAGTTTAAGGACGTCTCGGTCCGTTGTTGCCATTTTAGAGGCAACAATTAGTTTAAGGACATTTCGGTCCGTTGTTAGATTAGGGACATCTTGGTCCATTGTCCATCTTGCGTGCACGTGTATTTGTTACGTGATGGGATGAACAACGATGATATGGGATGCATCCAGCCTGGGATGTGATTTGATTTGGGGTGTGCATGTCAATTTGGGAAGTGTATCAAAAAGAAGTTGGTTGTCGGGATCCGCCACCTCTCTGAAGACGTTGAGGAACTACAACGACATGTATCAGAGGTGTAGAGAGATGTACCCTTGAACCAATTCCCGCAACTAAGGGAAAAGGGATTAATGGTAAACCCAGAAATCATTAGTCGTATTTTGAGACTAAGATTTCCTTAGGGAGATGTGGGACGAATATCGTTTTTGGATATCATCAGCTGGAAGATCGATAGTCGTATTTGGGACTAAGATCGGTTTGGGAAGTAGTGAGCACATGGGCTCGGTTGATCTGAATTAGGGAGTTTCTACTCTCAAGGGACCTAATCAACTTGGGCTTCGTCCACTCAGTTTTCTTTTTATTTGAAAAAGAGTGCTAAGCACTTGTTTGGGCTCAGTCCCCCTTTTTTGTGCAAAAAGTGCTGAGCACTTATGTATGTTCTGAGGCTCACATATAATCATGTGTGGTTTTCAGTCATGGGGATTGCCCAATAAGTATTTAAACACTTTACCCCTTTTGTCTTTATATGGAGTGCTAAGCACTCTTTATGGCGCCTACATGCAAAGCACGTGAGGAATTAGGTGCTAGGCGCTGCCTAGTGAGTGCCAAGCACTTGTATTCTATGGCGCCCATGTGAGGGTCATGTGAGGCGCTGGACGGTGGCCACCGCTTACTGAGTTCTAAACATTTCTTTTTTTTTCTGTGTCGCCCACGTGAGGGGCACATAAGACGCTAGGCTCTGAGCGCCGCTTATTGAGTGCTAAGCACTCCTTATTTAGTGGCGCCCACGTGAGGGGCACGTGGGGCGCTGGACGCTGAGCGCTGAGCGCCGCTCACTGAGTACTAAGCTCTCCAGAGTTCTGAGGCGTCCACGTGAGATGCTAGGCACTGAGCGCCGCTTATTGAGTGCTAAGCACTCCTTATTTAATGGCGCCCACATGAGGGGCACGTGATGCGCTGGGCGCTGAATGCCGCCTACTGAGTGCTAAGCATTCCTGAGTTCTGAGGCATCCACGTGAGGGGCACGTAAGACGCCAGGCGCTGAGCGCCGCTTATTTAGTGCTAAGCACACCTTAACTCTCTCTCTCTTTTTGAACAATCCACGAGATCTTTATCTACTTTATTTTCCTAAAATTTCCAAGAAGAGAGTTCTTCTTCCTCGAGAATTTAATTCTCTGTTCTTTCGAAACTTTCTCCTTTTCTTTTTAAGCTTGTGTGTGGGGGGGGGGGGGGTTCCTCCTCTTTAGATTTGAAGTCTTGGGTCTTTTATATAGTAGGGGCAGTTTATTGGTTAGCTCCGAAGAAATCTCTCATTAAGAGATCCCAAATGATTTGGGGATTTTACCTACCGTTGGATCTTTGATCCAAGGACTTCTGTTTTACAGAAAGTATTTTTTTTAACAATATTAGGGAAATATTTACCCATACAAAATTTATTCTGTAGATTGGTGATTCTTTAATCAGCATTGGATTTTTAATCCAACGGTATTCTGTTTTACAGAGGGCAATTTTTCTTGTTTAGAAAGATTTAAGGAATATTCCCTCTAAACAGAATTTAATTCTGCATCCTGATGATTTATCGTCTCCGTTGGATCTTAGATCCGGCGGCTCTGTTTAACACAGAGTAGAATTTAATTCTACTAGGCGCCGGCGCTCACGTGTTATGCACGTGGGCGCTACTTAAGATTTTTGTGTGCTTTGCACGCGGGTGCTACTCATATAAGAGTTTTTAACTCTGGCGCTAGCGTCCTCGTGGAAGGCACGTGAGGTGCTGCCTCTTGAGTTTTAAACAGAGCTTTGCTCTTTTATTGGGGAAACACTCCATAACAAAAAAATAAAAATCCTTCTGGAAGTTTAACTCCAGATCCCGGAGCTAAGCCCTTTTCTCTACAGGCGCACAGCGCCCATGTGCCGGGCGCGTGAGGCGCTGGCGCCCCAGCTTCCGGCGCCCATAAGCCTTACATGTAGCCCGCGGGTGCCCAGCGCCCCTATATTGGGTGCGTGTAGCACCGGCATCCAGCGCCCATGCGCCTTGCACGTGGCTTGCGGACGCCCAGCGCCCACGTGCCAGGCGCTTGAGGCGCCGACGACTAGCACCCATGTGCCTTGCACGTGGCCCACGGGCGCCCAGCGCTATGGGTGCCCAGCGCCCACGTGCTGGGCGTGTGAGGTGCTGGCGCCCAGCGCCCACGTGTCCTCAGGATGCTACTCGCCCCTCTTTTTTTCCATACACTTCCTACTAAAAATACCCCCGTAAACTCTGCGATGCCCCTGATACGTCCAAATACCCTTCAAAACACAACACACACACGGCATATTGAGTTCGCATGACCAGTTTGACCTATCAATCGGAGGTTCCCTCGCTTCAAAAGCAAAGGGTAATTAAAGGCAGAATAGTCCGCGGCTGCCGGAGATTCGGAATACCACAATCAATAAGCCTAGTTTACCCCTGGCAGGGGGAATCTGTACATGCCTAACAAACGCGCGCATTTCCATCTCAATGGGGTGACGAAAAACACCTTACAGATTCTGACATGCCCGGTGGGGCCTTTCTTTCCTCCCATATCTCGGGTCAAGCATTCATGCGAAATCATTGAACATATATACCGATGTTTGTATTGAAATAACGTTTTTCCGTGTAGCAATCAACTTTCAACGACGATGTCTTCTAAGATGAATTCAGCTTCTGACGCAACCCCGATCCAGTACGTGGTCAAGATCAATGCCCGCGTGGTTCTCCCCGCAAGCCTTAGTCAACAGTCGGAGGAACTGCCCCATCAATTTAGTTCCGTTATCATCCACCCTACCGGAAGCGCTCATCTGGCAGAAATCCCAGCAAACCAAGCAGCCAAACCGACCTCAAGGGGCAGGTGGCCGAACATTGTGATCGCCAAAGCATCCCACCCTAAATGCAAATCCGTATTCGAACGACTCTCTACTATTTCGACTAGGGGCAAGGCCATCAATACTAATGAAGTTACGAAGCATCTCCTGCAAGCTCAGACGGTGCCTATGACAATCGCACGATCAAGCGTATCTCCAAAGCTCTCCATCGCTCGGTCTACGGTGGCTTCCCAAGAGCCGTAGCCATCCAAGTGCTCAGAACAGAAAGGTTGAGACAGAAGCGGCTCAGGTATCGAGCCAACAAGAGGGCCAGGACTCCGGCGAAATGGAATCTTATGAGGTTCCAACGGCAGGGTCATCCCGTGACGACGACTGAGTCGGCCGTAAAAGTATGCAATTCTTTCAAACCTCTGAAGTGGGTTTGGAAAAACGCCATGACCGCCAGAATCAGAAAGATAGTTGTCCGAATGATGCTACAAAGAGACGTATCCCAAGCTTAATCTGGCTTGAATGTGGTTGCCGTTCCTAAGATCAGCCGCTTCTGCTGGACGATGAAAACCCTCTCGATGAGGCCAATAGGAAGAAAGACCCCTCAGTCTATGTGGAGTCAAGCTTGGACAGCGAGGATGGGCCGACTTTCCGCCCCAGGACCGCAGAGCAAGAGCTGCTTCAAGAACTTTGGAAAAAGCTCAGGAGCAAAGATAATTGATGGCCTGACAAATGTTGTGATGCAGCTCACAGCTCAAATTGCTCGAGTGCCTTCCAATCAGGCCTATGTCTCTACTCATGAGCTGGGTGATGACAACCTGAAGCAACCGATGCCTGTCCCCTTAGGTCTAAGATTGGGTGAGCCGCACGAAAGCCGGCCACATTCCGCTTTTGGAGACGCCTTGGCCCTAGATAGCACTATCCCACTAATACAAGATCGGATAATGGATTTGATCACCAGCAAGGTTAAAACATTAGTGGCCGAAACTGAAGCTCAGAAAGAAATTGGCAGTAGTGGGCGGCCATATCACGCACAGTATGATCTGATAGAGTTCCCGAGCGGACGAGAAACGCAAATCAGCACGTCGCCCACTTTAAAGTGTCATGCAGAAATACAAAGGGCAATGATGCGCTCCTTCTTCGTCAGTTTATCAACAACCTGACTGGTGTCGCTTTCGACTAGTATGAAAATATACCAGATGGGTCCGTCACTAGTTTCGCCTAAATAGAGTATCTGTTTTGGCAAAGATTCATGAGTGTTAGTGACAAAATCTTCATTACTGACCTCGTGAGAACCAAGCTGGGGAAAAACGAAAGCAACATGGGCTTTATTGCCCGATGGCGCATCCTCACTGTCAAGTGTGAACCGCCACTAGAACTGGACCGGTCCGTCAACCTCCTCATTGGGAACCTCAGCAATTGGATAGTCCCATTCTTATGTACTGCAGGCCTCAGGATGTTTCAAGAGCTGACCAAGAGAGTACAAATGTTGGAACGCTCGAAGCAAGAGTCTACTCCGGACTCTCAGGGTGACAAGTCCTGGAAGAGCAGAAAAGACGACAACCGTAAAAGTGGGAGCTCTAATAAGACCAAATTCTTCAATGCGTCCGACAATGATGATAAGAGAAAGGCGGGCAGGTCAAAAACATACTGGGCCCGAAAGCTAGTGCTAGGAGGAGAAGGGCCTTCCTTAGAGGAGAAAAAGAACAAAGTCTACTCTTTCAGGAGAGACAAGGCTCGCAAGATATTCAAGGATGCTCTGAACAATGGTGTACAATTGCAGGAGTGGAAGAGACCTCATGAAGCAAAAATGACCGACAATCCCCTGTATTTCCCGTACCATAGAGTAGTGAGCCATGCGATCAAGGATTACTATATTTTCAAAGACTGGGTCAAAAAGTAATACAAGACCGGAGAGATCGAGCTATCCAAGAGTGTGTTGGTGAACAACCAAGCTGCAACCACCAACTTTATACAGATAGAAGCTGAAGCCTTTTAGGAGCAGACAGCTGAATCCACTGCCCCAAGAAATGAATCCGACTTGCCGCAACTTCCATGGAGCATGCACATGTCTAAAAGAATGAAGAAGATGTTAAAGGTACTTCAGAAAGAGCCCAGAACAGAATGGGAGGGGCAGAAGGATCCCACCGTTCCAGCTACCACTTCGTCTCAATCAGGATCAAAATCTAAAAAGCTCAAGAAGAAAAAAAGTGCAGCTCAACGCGAAAAGGAGTCTGCAGGGAGATCGACCATTCAAAAATATATTGATTCCCTTGAAGACTATAAACAAAAGGAAAGAACTCTAATTTAATTGACGGAGTTCTTCCCCGTAGAAGCGGCTGAGATTCTGGAGGAGCTAGAAGAAAACTCCGATGACGAGATTCCTATAGTGACTTGCTATGTCGTATATCTTGGTAGCGACTCTGAGAAAGAACTTTGTTTTCCTAAAGAGGATGAGGAGCTCGTCACGAAGGCCAACCAAATCCAGCTCTGAAGTGGCAAAGATCTACCGCCAAATCAAGGCAACGCCCCAAAAGGGAAGGAAAAACAAGTCGCTAATGAAGAAGATGGCAGAGAGCTTGCCCATGAAGACTCGAGTCCATCCCCAGTGGACTATAATGTCATGGCTTATCTCCGGAAGCTTACGTCTCTCTTAAGCATCTATGATGCTCTGGTCCTGTCCAAGGATCTCAGAGATATTCTCATTCATGCTCTACAAAACCCCGAGCGGTACCAGGCTCGTTTTGCGGAAATTAATATGAAAGAGGCCCAGTACACTCTGCATACAGCCGCGGTAACATTTAAGAATGAAGACCTGTTACTGGGAATAGCTGAGCACAACTGACCGCTTTACGTGACAGGGTACAACGATGAAGATCGGATTAATCACATATTGATTGATCCGGGGTCCTCAGTGAACATCATGAACTTGCAGACTCTAAAGAGTTTAGGTTCCATAGCTTTGCCGATCATGTTTGGGGATCTGCAAACCGAAACTAAGATATACATGATCGATGCCGACACGTCCTATAAGATCCTCCTGGGACGACTGTGGTTTCACGATTATGGTATCGTTCCGTCAACTTTCTATCAGTGCATGAAGGATACCAAAAATGGCGAAGAAATACGCATTGATGGGACATCCAGCCGTTCAGTGTGCATGAAGTCCGATACGAAGATTCTCGGTACTTTATGAACCTCCAAAGTGCTGAGCCACAATTGATCAAGGGCAGAGCGGCCCTGAAACTCAAAAGTAAATCTGAGCCGGCCGTCACTTTCAAAAGCAAAAACCCCTAAGTGCGTCCGCGTTTCGGCAGTGACACTGATGAATCCGATGCTGGAAGTCCATTCTTCCGTAAAACTTGCCCTCATTTCGGTAGCAATACGGACGAATCTGATATTGAAGGCCCGTCCAACAGCAAAATTCGCCCTTGTTTAGGCAGCGACAATGAAGAATCAGAGGAAGAGGACCCGTCTTGCAACAGCTATGAAGATTGGGGCCTCGTGTAAAAAGTGAAGTTAAGAGAAACCTTCAAGATTACAGAAGGGTCCCTAACTATCACAAGGGTACCGAAACAGATGTATAAGGAGCTAGATACTTTGTCGGTCTCTACCGTGAACTAACTGCAAACTTTTTACGTTTCCGGAAGGAAAAGTGGACAGAAGGGCATCTTGTTTTATGGGTCAAATCCTATCGTGCACCCATACGATTTTTCTGTCATGTGCCTTCCCTATGAAAGAAGCATAAGAGCCGTCCTCAATCCCAGATATTATGCGCCCGAAATGCGGGAATATTTTAAAAAGTACGGATGTCGGTTATATCAAACGAACTCCGAAGCGAAGTTTTATGAAGGGTAATCCACCTCTGGTCCGAGCACTCATCGATGGACGAATCCCAGACAGATGGGGCATAGTTTCATTCAACCTGATGTCAGAGCAAGCTACATGATCCATATTGGTGAAGTCAGCGAAAGGTTAAAGGATGACGATGAGCTAGCCGAGCCAGAAGAAGCCTATTCCTGTCCTTCCCGCTGCAGTTGATGGAGAAGCATTGAGTAAGGCTGCCCCTCGAGATCTCGAAGCTGGCAGACAAGCAACCTTCGATGAGCTAATCGAGGTTGACTTGGGAACGCCCGATAATCCAAGGCTGACATACATTAGCTCACTCTTGTCGGAGGAAATTAAAGAACAAATAATTGCTCTGCTAAATGAGTTCGTCGACTGCTTCGCGTGGACTTACAAAGAAATTCCTGGCCTCTCTCCTGAAGTAGCCGTGCATAAGCTGGCTATATCTCCTGATGCCATGCTGGTCAAACAAGCCCCTCGAAGAATGAGAAGGGAGTTAGAAGAAAAGGTCATCAAGGAAACTAAGAAACTTATCGATGCTGGCTTCATCAGAGAAGAGAAATATGCGGACTGGATCGCATGCATCGTCCCGGTGAAGAAGAAAAACGGGCAGATTCGAGTTTGCGTCGATTCAGGGACTTCAACAAGGCACGCCTTAAAGATGATTTCCCGCTACCGGTCATGGAAATGATGGTCGACGACACCTCAAATTACGAGCTGTTCACTTTCATGGATGGCTCGTCTGGATATAATCAGATCAAGATGTCGCCCGAGGATGAGAAACACACAACATTTCGAATCCCGATCGGAATATACTGCTACAAAGTGATGCCGTTCGGACAGAAGAATGCAGGCGCCACATATCAAAGGGCAATGGACAAAATCTTTGATGACTTAATCCATATTGAGTTCATCCAAATACCATTCAAAACATAACACACGCACACAGCATATTGAGTTCGCATGATCAGTTTGTCCCATCAATCGGAGGTTCTTTCGCTTCAAAAGCGAGGGGTAATTAACGGCAGCTTAGTCCGCGACTGCCGGAGCTTCGGATCCTTATAATCAATAAACCCCGGCCTGTCCCAGGTAGGGGAAATCTGTACATGCCTGACAAGCACGCACATTCTCATCTCAATGGGGTGACGAAAAACACCCTACACACAGTAGCTTCCTGGCTCTAAGGTTCTGTCTCTATTTTTGAAATAGAAGACCGGATGATCTGCTATCTTAAATACTACTCTCCTTTGACGGCAGTCAATAGTAGCATAAAATACCCGCAGCCATTCCATTCCCAACACAACATCGAAATTTGGTATGTCCGGCACTTTGAAATTCACATAGAATTCTCGACCGCAAAATACAACTAGGCATTGATCATATCCCAAGGTTGCCTTCAAGACTCCATTCTCGGAACTGACATTCCAGCTCGAAATGAGTGACTTGACGAGAATTGCGTGCGTTCTTATGAACCGTTGTGACATGAACCAATGTGAAGCTCCAGCGTCGAAAAGTTCCAGTGCAGGAAGGGTGGCTATTAGCATAGTACCTAAATTGTGTGAGATTGCATTTAAGTAAAAGGGAAAGTATAACAATATACAGGTTTTGAAAGGTTGAAAGGATATGGAGAATTTACCAGTGATGACTTGTCCTATGGCTTCGGCCTCTTCGACCATCACTGTGAAAGCCTAACGTCTCGGTGCATGTTCACACTAGAATATTGCATTTAATACCGTCCATTCTTCTTCTCGTTTATTTATAGATAGGTGCTTTTGATCCGTATTTTCTCCATATTTACAGGTTACAAGTTTCTACTCCAAAATAATGCAAATCATACAAAATCTCCACAGTTACGCCAAAATCCAAAACATCTGTTACAAACAGATAAAATCCGGGTTCCGGTCATCTACACCCGTCCAGTACCGCTTACTAGTTCAAGAGACAAAACGAAAAATAGTGGTCATTCGTTTCTTAGTCAAGCACTGAGCACGAGAGGAGCAACACAAAGATCAAGAGATGTGTGGAGCTCGAGGGAGATAAAAGTGAAATGAATTAAAAGCGAAGCTATTTTGGACTATTGGGAATCTGAAAAAATTTTGGAACCATTTTGCAATTAAGGATCTGTAGAACACAAGAACACAGTAACACAAGAAATCCCAGAAAAAACGACAAACTAATTCCTCCAAACTGCCGTGGAACCGCGGCCAATATGGCATTTCTGCAGCGGTTCCGCGACCGAGTCAATTCGTCGTCAGATCATGTTTTGGGGGTAGTTTGGTAATTGTATTGGAGCACAGAATTTGGCTATAGGGTTTCAGCTCTCTGCCTATAAATGGCCCAGTTTTGTGCCCAACCAAAGATGTATTCTTCTTTGGTAGATTTTAGTGTAGTTTAGTTTGTATTTCTTCTTCTTCATCATCTATTCTCCATGAAAGTGTAGCGAGAGCTCTTGAGTGAAAAATCAATGAAGATGGGGTTTTTATTAACTTATATATTTACTTTTCTTGTCTTGTAATTTTAATTCCTAGTGTAATTTTATTTATTGTTGTTGTGTAATTGTTGTTATTTCTTGTTTTATTTTCTTTTTCTTCTTATCTTTATTTTCAAGCCATGATACTCTGTAGAGTCTCTTGCTTAGGTGAGGGCCCAAGTAGTTAGCTTGCTACCATTTGTAAAACCGTATTTTCCTTGCTTTCTTTCTTTTCTTCCTTCTTGTTTTATTTTTCTTTCATTTAAATGTGTGAATAATTTCCACACTTGTTAGGGGCTAAGGAAGGTTAGTATGAGGGACGGAAAAATCACTTATATTTCTCTTCGCCAAACATCTTAAAACGAACCTAGACCAAACAAACACAACCCACTCACTTAGGCGCGCTATACGTGACATATAGCCACGACCTAAGTCGAGAAGTCCTTTGAGCGCGCTACAATGTGACATGTAGTTGTGACTTAATTGGATACATGGTTGTGGGTGTTTGGCCTAGGGTTGGAAATAATCGCACGTAGCGGAAAGACAAGGGGCGTTTGGAATGGATTTAGCGTTGGAAAGTTTGCTTAAACTCGCAAATCTTATTCTTATGTCCTCCTAATCCTTGCTACTTTCTATTATCCCAACATCATTTTAAGAATGGTAAAAGAAAACCATAAGGCTAATCCTAACTCTACCAACCAATTTTGACCCTAACAAGTTTACTTGAACATAAATACGAACACTTAGGATAGATTTGAATATAAACATATACATTCTTGAATTGACTCGTCTAAGACAAGAACGTACATACAACCATGTTCCTGCGGATCGACCCGTGCTCAACCGGCTAGCTACATGCGAAATCGTCTTGATTGTGGTAAGTAGACCAAATAGAACAAGTAGAATGCGAATTTCTGCTTCAATCAAATGGCGCCGTTGCCAGAGAGACGGTAACGTATTTTTTTCTTGTTATTCGGGTTAATATTTTTTTTGTATATATATATATAAATACATAAATATAATCAAACCTTTTTGTTATTTTTTATATTTTTTATATGCAAGTGTGCAGGCTATCTGGAGCAAGTACAGTAATTAAATAAAGAAACAAAGACTTTTATTTTGGAGTACAGAATAAGGGGAGTGCGGGACTAAAGTTGAAGCCCCAACTCAATATTTTGACTGCGGAACCGCGGTCAAATCTAGGATTCAGCGGCGGTTCCGCAATCATGTTTTGGCTTCTGAGCCCAAAATTTCTTACACCCATTCTCTTTCCTCTGAACTACTCTGTGAACTCTACCGAACTGCATTTTCTGCAGGTTTATTCGCACAGATTGCCCCGCCGTTAAATAATTTTTTTGTTGTTTTAGATTTTGTTTGTTTACCGCTTTTCATATAATACTACGAACATTAAGGTGCTTGAACACCAATTAAGATTGGGTGGGGATTTCATCACCCTTTCTAAGACGCTACAAATCACAAAAAGTATACGCATCATCTTGAGTTAATAAAAAATATCTAGACCAAATCTATAAGGACTTGTCACGCTCATTTAGGACAAGTGAATGTTGCAGGGAATCAGACGTTTATCTAAATTTGACTTTGTGGTGTCTAGGCTAGACAAGTGAGGAGGTAATTTTAAAAGGCCCGTTTCATGGTGATTCGCGAGCGGAACTCTCCTAACCTTACTTGTGCTTACCAGGCCACAATTGGCAGTGAAGAGGCGATTTGAGGGTTATCCTGCAATTTATCGCTTGGAAGTCTAGGAGCGGTCTAATTGGACTTTGAAGACTCTAGCTCTGGGTATTGTTTATACATATTGTGATTGTGATTGAGCTTATGTAAAGTTTAGTCCCATAATTCCGTATTCTTTCAAAAACTAACAAACAATTTCAAAAACTCCACAAAAAAACACAAAAAAAATAATAAAAAATTCAAAAAAATTTTAAAAATTCACCCACTTTTCACCCTCCACTCTTTTCATAACATGGGTACCCCAAAACGACCAACTCTTGCTGAACTTTGATACCCACAACCAGACATTTCTTCATACGATCTTTTTTTGGTCGAACTTCGAACGATCCATCCATACCTAAAATTTCTTTGAGAGATCGGATAGATGCGTCTAAGACCAACAATTGGACATCACACTCCATTTTGTATCAACCATTTCAAACTTTTACCCTTTCTCATGTTGATAACCCGTCTGAGAGTCATGTTGCGACTCCAAAACTCATGTCCATTGCTGACAGAATTCAACAATCCCATAGCCGATTTTTCACTCTTTTCACTACTTCGAATTCTTTTGATCAACGATTCCAATCACCTTTTTATCATAATGTTGATCCTAATCCTGTCTAACCATTCGATTTTTGTCAATCGTACCCGACTTTTACACCTTCTCAAGACATTTCTTCTGAACAACCATTTGGGAGTTTCATGTATCCAAACGAGTTTGAATCATTTACTGAAAACTCCTTCACAACCCATATCTAGTCTTGAGCAGTCATTAGAAGAATTTCGGGTAGCGTCGTGCCAACAGATGATGGATTTGAATGCGTCCATGGCCGCCCTCATACAACCTAATGAACCGGTAGCTAGTTTCCAATTAGCTTCGAATTTTCCAATGTATGATTAGGCGAAAGGAAAATTTGATGATTTGAGTCATGAGAGTGAGCAGTACACCCTTCTAAATCAAACCTACCCATTTCAACTTGAATTTCACAACTCCAGTTTCGAAAATCTATCGAGTGTCCCAAATATATCACCAATTGAAGATAGAATGTTTGATGAGTTGTGCGACTTTATATTGTTTGATTTACCCGAATGTTAAGGGACCATTTCAAGTGAAACCACACCTAATCCTATTGATCTCTACACCTCCACTCTAGAACCAGAATTGATTGAAAACCATGATTTTGATGAGGTGTCTGAGAAATTTGACTTTCACTTGAATGAGGATATCGGTGCTGGGAATATTTTGGATGATAAACCCACAGTTTTGGATGAGTTTTTCTCACCAATTCATCAAGTCCTTTCACTTCCGTGTGGGCATCATCCCGGACCATTATGTGCTTTTCCCCAACTCTATATGCGTCTGGAAATTGTTGATGATGAATGCAAGGATGAGGATAATTTTGTGGATAGCATTGAGGATGAAGCGGTTTTACTATATGAGTCGGATTTTCCAATTCATCATGTCCCTTACATTGACTGTGACCACCCTCCTGAAAGTATAACCGATACCATTTCTTGATTACTTCCTTCCATCCTTTCCATCGTTCCTATTTTTCAAGACACCGTATCACCTTCATTTCCTACGCCTGGTTCACCAAATCAGGTCGACCCATGTTTTCTTACGAATCTTGAGAGGTTTGACCCTATTTCTCGACATGTTGATAGATTAGTACAATCCATTTTTTCACATCGATCATTACAAATTGTACTAATTTATTCACTCCATTTCCACCCTCAAGTTCGTATTCCATTTCATTTTTCTCTGCGCCATTCATCTTCTCTACCGAGACCGTATCCCGCTTCCATCCACACACGGTTTAGTGTATTCTTCATTTCTTTCCTCTACGCATTCTTCCACCAAGCCGAGCTTTATCATGATAAATTTTTTGAATGGTTGATGTTAACTTTTAGCCTGTGTAAGCTTTTGTATAGATTAATGACGTTCTCTCCTCCCTAACTCTGAATTTAACGCTTAAACAATGGAAACACTGTTTCACTTAAGTTTGGGGTACCCTTTTTGTGTATATATTTGTCTGCGTTTTCTTTTATAAAAATAAAAGAAATGGGCAGCATCGAAAATTTTGACCCTCTTGGTGTAGCATGACAGTGAGGGCACTGTCAAGTTTAAGTTTGGGGGTGTGCTCGGTAAACTTTCTACCTTTGTATTCATGTGTATATTTTGCATTTGCATACTTATTTAAAAACTCACAAAAATCGAAAATTTTTACAAAAACATAAAATCTTTGTTGTCAAGTTATCTAGTAAGGTAACTTAAATTTTTTATTCCGAAAAGTTAGCTTGATAGGTTAGAAATAACTAAATCTTAGGCTTAAAAATTGAAAACCCTAAAAATAATACACCTTATGTTTAACCTTGGTAAATATACGTCTTTGCAGTTTTTTTAGAAGTAGGTAATGTTGAGTTCAGTTCTTGAGTTAAGTCGAGATGAAGGGAAAGTATTGAAATCTTTATTGAAGGATAAGTCTGAAAAATTGTTCCTATTCGCGAATCCAAATTCAGAAAGTATATACTCTACAAACTGCACTTACACGCACCTTGAAACTTGAGATAGTAGAGAATACCTAGAAATACTCTTGCCTGAAAGTCTAGTATGAAAGAAAAAACGGTATTTAAAGCCAACCACTAAAAGAGTATCATTAAAAAAATATCCGGTCTTGAAAGGAAAAGAAAAATAAAGAAAAAATGACTACAAGCCCTGGAAACAGCTTTTTACGCTTTAAGCTCACATATTCAGTAATCGGCTGATTAGTGTCTCAGGAAGCATTAATAGTCGCATGAAAGATGTGTGAGCAAATCCATCCATCATTATTGAAAAGAAGTAATATTAGGTATTAGGGCAAGGGTACTATAGCTTGAATTGAATTCTTAAGTGTTGGGGTGAAATTTTACGCACACGTAGGGGTATACGATCAATGTTTGGAGGAAATATAGGGATAAAGAATAAGACTTATGTTTTCCATAAAGATGATAAAAATTCTGGATTGGAGGCTGCTCTTTAGAAGGAAAACTCAAGAGAAACCGAGATCTTTCTAAACTGTCAAAACGTATAGGATCTTAGGTTGAATAAATAGGAGGTGTGAAAAATAAGGGATGTATATTTCTAATTTAGGATGATAGAATTTCTAATTTAGATATTAAACTGTAAGAGTAGAATCGACGTTAACTTATGAAACTAACTTGACGGGATTTTGTGGGTAGTATCCGCTGAAAACCCTCAGGAGACAACACTCCTCCTACTAGAGACACCTAGAGGTTTAACAGCTTGTTGCACACGCTAAGTGCAACCGTGATGCCTATGAAAGTGAGCTTAGGACTTTTGGAGAATAAATGATTTTGCTCGGGACGAGAAATGGATAAGTTTAGGGGTATTTGTTCACACCAGAATATTACATTTAATACCGCACATTCTTCTGCTCGTTTATTTATAGGCAGGTGCTTTTGATCAATGTTTGCTATATATTTATAGATTACAAGTTTCTAGTCCAAAATGACACAAATCATACAAAATCTCCACAGTTACGCCAAAATCCAGAACATCTGTCACAAACAGACAAAATCCGGGTTTCGGTCATCTACACCCGTCTAATGCCACTTACCAGTTCAAGAGACAAGATGAAAAACAGTGGTCATTCGTGTCTTAGTCAAGCACAGAGCATGAGAGGGGCATCACAAAGATCAAGAGATGCGCGGAGCTCGAGGGAGATAAAAGTCAAATGAATTAAAAGTGAAGCCATTTTGGACTATTAGGAATCTGAAGAAATTTTAGAACCATTTTACAATTAAGGACAAAACACAAGAACACAGCAACACAAGAAATCCCAGAAAAAACGACAAACTAATTCCTCCAAACCGTCGTGGAACCGCGACCAATATGACATTTCTGCAGCGGTTCCGCGACCGAGTCAACTCGTCGTCAGATCATGTTTTGGGGGTAGTTTGGTAATTGTATTGGAGCATAGAATTTGGCCATAGGGTTTCAGCTCTTTGCCTATAAATAGCCCAGTTTTGTGCCCAACCAAGGATGTATTCTTCTTTGTTAGATTTTAGTGTAGTTTAGTTTGTATTTCTTCTTCTTCATCATCTATTCTCCATGAAAGTGTAGCGAGAGCTCTTGAGTGGAAAATCAATGAAGATGGGGGTTTTTATTAACTTGTATTTTTACTTTTCTTGTCTTGTAATTTTAATTCCTAGTGTAATTTTATTTATTATTGTTAAGTAGTTGTTGTTATTTCTTGTTTTATTTTCCTTTTCTTTTTATCCGTATTTTCAAGCCATGATACTCTATGCAGTCTCTTGCTTAGATGAGGGCCCAACTAGTTAGTTTGCTACCATTTGTAAAACCGTATTTTCCTTGCTTTCTTTCTTTTCTTCCTTCTTGTTTTATTTTTCTTTCATTTAAATGCATGAATAATTTCCATACTTGTTAGGGGCTAAGGAAGGTTAGTATAAGGGACAGAAAAATCCCTTGTGCTTCTCTACGCCAAGCATCCTAAAACGAATCTAGACCAAACAAACACACTCCTCACTTAGGCACGGTATACGTGACATATAGCCGCGACCTAAGTTGAGAAGTCCTTTGTGCATACCACAACGCGACATATAGTTGTGATTTAATTGGATACATGGTTGTGGGTGTTTGGCCTAGGGTTGGAAATAAACGTACGTAGCGGAAGGAAAAGGAGCGCTAGGAATGGATTTAGCGTTGGAAAGCTTTCTTAAACCGTAAATCCTATTTCTATGTCCTCCTAA
This sequence comes from Agapanthus africanus, assembly GCA_030015575.1. Classification (NCBI taxonomy): domain Eukaryota; kingdom Viridiplantae; phylum Streptophyta; class Magnoliopsida; order Asparagales; family Amaryllidaceae; genus Agapanthus; species Agapanthus africanus. The sequence goes on along the minus strand of JASDDO010000019.1, from coordinate 195,028,494 downwards.
TACCCGCTACTTTCTATTATCCCAACATCATTTTAAAAACGACAAAAGAAAAGCACAAGGCTAATCCTAACTCTACTAACCAACCTTGACCCTAATAAGTTTACTTGAATATAAATACGAACACTTTGGATAGATTTGAACATACACATATACATTCTTGAATTGACTAGTTTAAGACAAGAACGGATATACAACCATCTCCCTGCGGATTGACCCATGCTCAACCGGCTAGCTACATGCGAAACCGTCTTGATTGCGGTATGTAGAACAAATAGAAAAAGTAGAACGTGAATTTCTGCTTCAATCGGTGCATTCCTTCTTGCTGGAGGCACATTCTTCTGCCCTTGAGGCACGTTTCTTTATACCTGCTTGAATTGATGCTGAGGCTGTGCAGGTGGTCCACGTGGAGCTGGTGCAGGAAGATCTAAGCGAGATACAGGTGCTTGAATAGCTGGCCTCTGTGGAGCTGGCATTGTGGGTCTAAATGCTGGTGCAGTGTTATCTCGATATGGGTATGCTCTTATAGCGTGAGTAGATACTCTATAAATCAAACACATGCCATTTGCACGCCTGCAGTCCTTCGTCAAGTGTCCAGTTCTTTTGCAGTAGCTGGATCGGTTAAACTGTTAGTTGTATGTATGCCCTAGAGGTCATTATTGTACATGATTGTATATTATAGTGCATGCTTAGACATATATAGAGAGGACTTTCTTGCTCGACATGATAGAATGCTATCTGGTTGTTCTTTATTTTAACATGTAGACTTGTATTATGATATTTTCTTTCTCTCACATGTTGATAAAGCCCTTAGGATGTGTACTTGATTACCAGGACTATGATGGAGATCATACTAGTAGGGCCAGGGTAGTCCATAAGTTCATCCTTTAATTATTCCTAGTCGAGGGTGTATCAAGACGGGACATTGATATTCCATAGTAGACTAGCGTATACGCTTCTTGACCCTTTTGATGGGTGATGGATGATCCCATATCCATTGGTGTTTGACATCAAAGATGGTATATGGGTGCTCAGTGAAGACTGGGTATACTGAACAGGACTCACCGAGAACTTCTAGATGGTATTATACCTAACGTCAGATAGCAGTTCTCTGATGACACTGGTATAGGTTAGTCTGTAAACCCGAGATCGTCATAGAGTCTTGTTTGATTCTCACTGTGCTTTGATTTCCACCTTACCACGTTCAAGAGAGCATGCAAAATGGTGGTTTTTGGGTACAATCCCGAGTCACATGGAGGCAATGAGCGATAGGAGGGGATTCGTCTCTCCCGGTATTGGGGGTTGATGTTGTGTTGTGCTCGATTGGCTATAACAGGATGTCCCTGGCCACGGCTGATACGAAGATTTACTGGTAAGTGTTATCAGTAGTTTCTTGACCCGTTATGAGCCTCACAAAGGCATGACTTATCAAGTTACTGGGGTCTGACGTTTACCACCCCTAAACTAGATATGCGACATATCAGACGAAAAGACCAGACTGTATGGTAGTGTTACTTGTTGGATACACAGGAGTATGGACAAGCTTGCTTGTTGATCTTCTGATCGCTCAATACCCGGATAGCCTTTACGTCCAGCTAGTATCGCTGACGGCTTGTGGGTGACTGATATGATCATCACTTACTGCCGGCGTATTGACGAGTTATTAGAGTCCTACACAGAGGTTTCCTAGCTCATGCGAAACGAAGTAGGGCACATATGTGATATGTGCGAGACCGAGATTAATACGTGTATGTGATACCGTATTCCAATCTCGCGATATAAATTATATGTGATATAACCAGATTGTTGAATTAAGTGTTGATTCAATGATATATTATATGTATATGTGATATGCATATAAATGATATTAGTCGGTTGTATGCGATACAGCCGGGTTATTAAATCAAGTGTTGATTTAATAATTTAATGTGTAATTATATATATTTGATATATTAATATACATTAACTAATATTAGCTCACTTAAGAAAATGTTTTCTTTTTATACATTTAATATATATGTGATATATGTTAATGTATTTATTTTGTGTTATGCTAGATGATATATTAGACTTGGGTGTATGAGACTCATACCATACTTAAAATAATGTGGGGTTTTAATAATTAAAGGAAAATCAAAATTAGGTGGAAATTAGTCATGGCTTGAAACTTGGAGAAGTTTGAGGAAACCATTGACTTAGTCCACTAATTTTGTTTTACTTTAGATATTTATTAGCCTGAGCATTATCTTTAGCCATAGTTTAGTCTCTATATGAGTTATATATGATATTTTCTCACCCATGGTTCAATAGTTGATCACTTGTTCATTTTCTTCATTTCCTCCATTTGCTCTCTAGCTTTGAAAGAGAAAAGAAAAGAAAGAAAGAAAAATTATTCTAAAGTGAGCAAAATTCCTACTTCACCAATTTATACCAAACTAGCCATTTAGTATAGGTTGTTTGCTTCACTAATTCTCAATTAGTGAAGAGGTAGCTTGAGTTAGAGATTCTTCGACGTAAATCATCTTCGGCCTCGAAGATCCTTGAGCAAGCTCGTTCCTTTCACCTAGTGGAGCTAATGGAGAGTCCGGGACACCACTACTTGGAGCAAAAGGGACTACTACATAAAGCTTTAGAAGTGAAGGACCGATCTACAAAGGTTGTATTCTAATTTCTCTTAGTGTAAAGTAGTTACATGTGTTTTAAACCCTAATCCTCTATTTAGATCCTTAGTTATAGGTTGCTCAGAACTCTAGGTTTTTTAAAATTGCATGCTTGATGCCCTAAAAAACGTGGTGAGGGTGCTAAGGAACCCTTCATAAACGACCTTCCTGGTCTCTTGGGTGCAAAATTTGACCTGGAAGAGGCTCCTCCTGTCATCTAGATAGCAGGGCGTTTGATTCTGGCTGCTTTTGGTTTTCTCTTCTTCTTGATCACAGCTTCATAATGGCGCGCCGCCTTCAGAGCGAGTTCATTAGTCGGATAGTCGCATGTGGCTAAAGCTACTTGAATCTCTGGGCCTAAGCCTTGTTAGAATTGTCTAGCCCGAATATCATCGATAGGGATCAGTTGTGCCGCGAACTTGATAAGATATTGATGTCAGAACAGTTACATGTTTTACGGAACAGAATTTGAGATGAATTCTTTACCTGCTAAGCATGATGAATTCGGCATCATATTCATCCACTGATTTTATCCACATAAAGCCTTGTTGTAGGTGGATGAACTGTTGTTCCATATCAAAATGGACAGTCTCGGGAAAAAACTTTGCATCAAATAGGCCGCGGAACGTCTTCCACTTTATTGGTTATGCAAGACGGCTTTCTTTGTCTTTCCACCAGACTTTTACATTGTCTGTGAGCTGATCCTTTGCCACACAAATCCAAGTTATGTTCGGTACCTGTGCTGCTGCAAGGTCGTCTTCGATACATTAGGCCTACTCTTCAGCCTCAAGAGGACTCTCTTTCCCTGAGAAGTTCTATAGATGCAACGCCCGGAATTGCTTTACTCCAGGTGCTTCGATTTCAGGACGGTTCATAAGAATAGCAGTCTTCGGCTGCTGGCCCTCCATAAGACTTTTGATGGCTTTCAGAAGTATCGTCTTTTCATTGATCGGAGCAGCAATGGTAGGAGGAGGTGGTTGGGTAGGTGGTGATGTGTTGCCATTGACGTTGGTACTGGTGTTGTTTAGAGAATCCATCACCTTGATAGAAAAGACAGATTATGATAGATTCAAGGAATTTGAAATGCAAGTAATGTATAGTTGCCGATTCTTAAAATTCTTGTGATATATTGCTTAAGACTTCATGCAGAACTGACCTGCATGAGCCATCAACAAAACCCGTCACGCCTCGCTTCCCAGTAGACGGAAATGGTGATGTGGCAAGCCCGCAATGTATTTACTATAAAAATACGTTAAACATAATTAAACAATATAACAATATGCAAGAATGATAAGAGTAATAAAATAAAACAACAACTTTATTTACATTCAGCTTTACATACAACTGTATGGAATAAAAAGATAAAATGATAAAAACAGATGCCTAAATAGTGGCATACTGAAAGTAAATGCAGGAAGAAGCTAGTAGTCAGGCTGAGCGGCAAACTAGTCTAAGTCCTCCAGGCTAGGCTCTATCTCCTCAGAGTCCGGTCCTCCTGACGAACATTCCAAAGAAAAAACACAGAGGAATGTCGCCAGCGAACTAGCGCTCGATAAGTCCCCAATAGAAGATGATTGAATGATATATAAAGTGAATAGCAATCAAGTAAATGTGAACATGTAAGGTTGTATATGAGGGTATCAAAGAAGGATCATTTACAGGTACGAGATAGCTATTTAACGTGGTTGTTTGTAGTTTGGTAAAGAAGGTATTCATGTATATGAGAGGAGTTCATCTTACTCCGTGGACTATGGTAACATGTAGTACAAGGCCCTGTCATAACCCACGGGACAAAAACACATGAATTCATGTGGGTGTCTTTTAAAGTGACATCTCATGCCACGATATACATTCCGTACCAATCTACCCTTTTATCCCCGTGTATTATAGTGTATAGTTCAAGTTAACAGGTCTTGGCCGAATCCATGAATATTAGAGTACAAGTTCATGTTCGAGTTGTAATCATGTGTTTAGGTATTCATATCAAGTTATATTCATGGTTCGGTCAAGTCAAGTTAAGTATGCAAGTTCAAGTTTGGTTATTAGAATTCAAGTGTTCAGTTTCAAGATCAAGTGTTCAAGTTTGGGTTTGAGTGGATTCGAGTTTGAGTTTGTATTCAGGCTATAGTCATTTTCTTGTGAAAGGATTTATGCAACGACTCTGAAATCCATGTACAACAATTTCTTGTTATTATATAGAAAAGAGTATTACAGCTTGTGTAAGAGTTATAAGTTAAATTTGTTCAATAAAAGCAAGAAATAAATTGTAGCTCACTGGTAAAGCCTTTACACTGCTGTGACATAGCCTATGCGTTCAAATCCCATCAGACTCAATTATTTTTAAGATTATTTTTAAATTTTTCGGAAGCTCAAGAGTTGTGTTCCTTCATAAAAATATCAGGAAAAACCCTAATGAAGCATCACGTGCTCACACGTGACCAAGGGTCACGTGTTGACACGTGATGGTTTCCTGGGACTCTGTTATAATAGAATTAAAATTCTAATCAAGTAAGCAATTAGTGGAGTCACGTGCCCACACGTGATGAGCCTTTAAAGAACCCTCTGAAAGAATTAAAAGGCATAATAAAATGGTAAGGAAAGATCCCAATGAGGCATCACGTGTCTACACGTGACCGAGGGTCACGTAATGACACGTGATGATTCCTTAGCTCTTTAAAACATGCAGAATTAAATTCTGGTTAAAATATTAATCAAGGGGGTCACGTGTCAACACGTGATGGGTTCCTAAGCTCCTTAATTAATAGAATGAAATTCTACAGAAATGATCAAACAGTGGGACCACATGCCAACACGTGATAGACTCTTAAGCCTTCTGAACTAATAGAATTAAATTCTAATTAAGGGAAATCAAAGACCATAATTGGAAAAATATTTCTTTAAATCTTTCCAAACAAAAAAGATGGTGCTCTGTAAAATGGAGTACCGTTGGATTAAAAATCCAATGGTGATTAAAAATCACCAATTTATGGAAAGATTTTATATAAGGAAAGATTTCCCTGAAATTCACCAAGATTAACAGACAGAATATCTTCTGTATTAAAAATCTAATGGTGAATAAAATTCATTGAGTGATCTAAAAGATCATGTTGGTTACAAAAACAACCAAAATCTTTTAATGAAAGATTGACTAAACAAATTGATTCTTTTCTTTCTCCTGTAAATAGGAGCTAAGAAGAGAAGAGAAGGGATCTTTGGAATTTTTTTAGAGAGATACAACAAAAGAGAGAAAAAGAGAGGAGAATTTAATTCTCAAGAGAGAAAAGAAGATTTCTTCAGGAGAGAAAAGAAACCCTATGTGAGAAAGGGGAAAGATATCTAAGCTCCATAAAACAAAAGAGAATTTAATTCTCAAATTAAGAGTTTAACTCCTCTGAATAAAAACTTAGTTCTTCCTTTGGTTGAAGATCTGCAGAAGCAGATCTCCCCACAAGTCGAGAATTTAATTCTCATCAGGGAGATTCTGCCATGCAGATCTAAAGCTTAGAGGGAGAATTAAGTTTAAGGAATTTAATTCCCCTAAATTCATAGAAATTTAATTCCTCCAAATGAATTTAGGGTTTAACCCTATGTGAGAATTTAATTCTCCCAGATTCATAGGAATTCAATTCCTCCAAATAAAACTAGGGTTTAACCCTACACAAGAATTTAATTCTTTCAAATACATAGGAATTTAATTCCTCTATACAGAACTAGGGTTTAACCCTATAAAAGAATTTAATTCTTAAAACAAGAGACTTAAAGCTCTCCATGCACGTAAAGATCAAGTATCCAACATGATCACGTGGTAACACGTGACCCTTCATCCCAACGAACAAAAAGGAATGAATAAGGCATGCTCACGTGCCCCTACGTGACCCTTTAATGAACTCCTCAAAATAAGAAGGATTTAACCTAGAGGCAATGCCTCACATGCTCCCACGTGACCCTTAAACAGACTCCTCAAAATGAGAAAGAAAAAGCTTAGAGGCAATGCCTCACGTGCTCCCACGTGACCCTCAAAATAAAAGAGAACAAAGCCAAAGGAAGTACTAATCTAGGGCGCCTCATGATTGTTAGAGGGTCTGCGTGTTCAAGTTTTAGTTAAATACCGCAATCAAGACGGTTTCGCTTGTAGCTAGCCGGTTGAGTACGGGTCGTCCGCAGGGAGATGGGAGTCTTTTTCTATGTGTTTTAACGAGTTAAGTCCGAGAGTTCAGATTTTGTTGTGGTTATCTAAGTGTTAAGTTGATGTTTTAAAGAGAGCTTGTTAGGGTTAGGATTAGGTTAGTTTGAGTTAGGAGTCTCCACATCTTTCGTTGCCCCTCTTAATATCGGTGTTACGGTAATCGGCAACAATGGGGATTAGCACGACTAGGAAGGAACTTGCGAGTATAAGCTAGGCTTTCCAACGCATAAGTCTTCCTTTTGGTGCTTGTCCGTCCGTTCTTGGCTCTTAGCCATAACCTCCGGTTAATTCAACCACAACCGGTCTCACTACGGAATCACCGCTATCATGTAGGATAGGGTGCCGTAAGGAGCGGATTGTGGTTCAATTAACGGGAGTCGATTTAAGCTGTTGGGCAAGGAAAGAGTGAGAGAGATTTCCTTCTCTCAAACTTCCCTTATCCTACCCTGACAAGTATGAACTACTCACATATCATGATACGGAAAAATAAAACAAAACAAAAGAGGAAGATAGAAAGGAAGAGATTAGAAGAATACGACTAGCTATTTGCGACCTCACCTTGGCGAGGATCGAGCGTAAGCATCATTGTCGTATGTAAGGATAAAGAAAAAGAGAGAAGAAAGAAACAACAAGAAAATAACAACAACTACTTAACGAATTAAAGTTACAACAATTATAGCAAAAGTAAGACAAGCATGATAATAAAATGATCTTCTTTATTCACCATTCTTCACTCACAAAGCTCACTCAAGTTTAATGGAGAAGAGATGAGAAGAAGAAGAACATGTAATCTAAAACCTAGCAAAAAGAAAATATAAGAATGGACCCTTTCCTTCACAAAGTTCTGGGCTATTTATAGGCCAAAAAATGAAAACCTAGGGCAACCACCAGAACCCAAACAAAAGGACCAAAATACCCCCCAAATATCTGCAGATTTGGCGCCTATATGGCCGCGGATCCGCGGCCTATACCCCCCTTTGGCCGCGGATCCGCAGCCCTATGGGTGAGTTGGGGTGTCGGCTTCTGTGTACTTCCCTGGTCTTTTGTCCTCTCTTGTTTGGTATATATATTTTCTGAAAATACTTTCACAATTCTTCCAGAATTTCTGTTGAGGGAAAGGTGGACTTTTTGTCAAGATTTGGCATGATTGCCCCGAGCTCCGCGTAGATTTCTTGGAACTTGTTGTTGCCATTGAGCCTTGTGCATGAAGGTGACATTGATTTGACACTTTGTCTTCCTAAACTGGTATCTGGCAACATACGGATGAAGAGCAGAGACCGTGTTTTATCTGTGGTTGGCAGGAACCCGGATTTTGTCGTGTTTTTCATGAATTTCACCGTTTTAGAACCGAGAACCTGTATCCTGCAATTGACTAGCAAACACGGCTCAAGAGTATCTACCGATATGCAATGTGATAAAAATTGGGCGGTATGAAAATGCAAAAATCTGATATGAACAAATACCCCCAAACTTATCATTTGCTCGTCCCGAGCAAAACCAATTTATTCACAAAAAATTTCCTAACCTCACTTTCGCAGGGAACGCGATTGCACTGAGCATGTGCAACAAGCCGTTAAACCTCTAGGTGTCCCTAGTAGGAGGAGTGTTGTCTCCTGAGAGTTTTCAGCGGATACTACCCACAAAATCCGGTCAAGTTGGTTTTGTAAAATAACTAAGATTCAAACCCTACAGTTTTGTTTTAGAAAATAACAACTCTATAATCCTAAGTCTAGACCATCGAACCTTTATTTTTCACACCTCGCTTCTTATTTAACTACAGATTTTATATGTCTTTACGTGCAGTGCAAATAGTGTCGTTAAGTTCCCGAAAGGTCGAATAAAGTCATCATGTCGCACAATAAAGCCCAGATAACAATTTTAAAAGGATCACATAAGTTTTATAAAGAGTTAAGCATTTTTCAAGTTTCGTTTTCCAGTAAGGTTTCAACTTCAGAATTTCTATCTTCCTTAACAGGAAACTAAGTCGTATTCTTCACTCCACCTTTTTCTTGTTTTCATTTCATACACACCTCTGTGAACGTGCAATAGTCTTTATCATAGAATAAAACCTTCATATCTCCGCTAAAATTTTTATAAAAGCCTGTCTTTTATCAAGATTATTCTCACACAAAGAACCGTTAGGAATTTTAACTCGGAGAGAACACTTGCTTGACTTTGTTTTAACCTGGACTTTCTAGGCTTCTTAGCGAGCTTTGGGCCAATGCACCCAAACCAGTTGGTTTTAGGGCATTAGGTGTAGAAACACCCTAGCGGACTTAATTACTCAAGTTACCTAGGTCCAAAAACAAAAGACAGTTTGGCGTGAAAATCAGATGATTTGATACGAACGGAGATATAACCGGCAGTTCAAATATTTTTTTTTTTTGGATAAAAGACGTGTTTAGTGGGTTCGGTGTGTAATCATTCCAATCAAGTTTCAGATGGGTTATTTTTCCGACTTAGTTCCAATTATGGCATCAATAACATTCCTTCATATTCGCTTTACCTCATAAACTATTCTTTCCATTACTTATTTCAGAACAAACCTATTTGATCCTCAGAAAATCATTTATCTGTTTAAAAGTTTTTCAACATAAAAGACTTGTCATCTAATTCCCAAAAACTCACGACACGTGTAGTGTGATGTAAAGACTTATATCAGCTATAGTTAACTTCAAAGGAGAGTTATCTTTCAGGTTTTCAAAATCCAAACATAAGATTTAGTCATTCCTATTTTTTTTCAAACAAAAACCGTCGAAATGTTGAATAAGAGTTCTTCCACAAGCTAACTTGACAGAAAAAGTTTTTATGTTTTTAGAAAATTTTCAGGTTTTTATGGATTTTATGGATTTTAATATGCAGATGCAAAATATACATATGAATGCGAAGGTAAGAAATGCGTACCGAGCGTACCCCCAAACTTAAACTGGACAGTGTCCTCACTGTCATTGCATGAAGATCATTTGAAGGGTCAAAATTGTCGGTTAGCGATACATAAATTTTTATTTGTTTTTGTTTTTAAAGAAAAAGAAAAAGAATAAGAATATATACAAATATATACAAAATGGTTTGTACATACCCCCAAACTTATTTGGAACAGTGTCCACTGTTCTTGGCTGGATAACCGAAGTTTGGAGGTAGGCAGAGGAAGATCATTCAGGGTAAACCGGCTCCTGTAAGAACAGGAGCTCCTCTGTTGGTTCGGCGCTAAGGTACGGTTTGCATCGGTGTCCATTTACTTTGAAAAGTGAACCGTCCTTTGGATTTTCCAAATCCACAGCGCCCTGCGGATACACATTCCGCACAAAATACGGCCCTTTCCAGCGAGATCTGAGCTTTCCAGGATGGAAGTGAAGTCGGGTGTCGTAAAGCAGTACCTGCTGACCAGGTACGAAGGTTTTGCGCAAAAGGTGTTTATCATGAAACACCTTCGTTCGATTCTTAACGACAACCACGTTATCGTAAGCTTCATCCCTAAGCTCGCTTAGTTCGTTCAACTGCAGCTTCTGATGGCTGCCCGCATCCTCAAGAGACAAATTCAGCTCCTTTATCGCCCAAAATGCGCGATGCTCTATTTCGACAGGAAGGTGGCAGGCTTTTCCGTACACAAGCCGATAGGGAGACATGCCAAGGTCGGTCTTATAAGCGGTTCGAAATGCCCAAAGGGTATCAGTGAGTTTCAGCGACTAATCCTTACGGTTCTTGGAAACCGTCTTCTCCAGTATCTGCTTGATTTGCCGATTTGAAACTTCGGCCTGCCCGCAGGTTTGGGGGTGGTAGGGCGTAGAAAGCTTATGATTAATGGAGTATTTCCGCATCAAGGCCTCGAAAGTCCTATTGCAGAAATGACTTCCATTGTCGCTAATGATCGCTCGAGGGTGGCCAAACCGAGAGAAAATGTTTTCTTTAAGGAACCTAACGACAACCTTGTTGTCGTTAGTCCGGCTCGGCACAGCCTCGACCCATTTAGAGACGTAATCAACAGCTAGAAGGATGTACAAGTTCCCAAAAGAGCTGGAAAACGGCCCCATGAAGTCTATCCCCCAAACATCGAAAATCTCCACAACCAAGATCGGTTGGAGCGGCATCTCGTTCCTCCGGGATATCCGGCCCATGTGTTGGCACCGGGAGCAAGTCTTGCAATAGTCATGAGCGTCTTTGAAGAGTTGTGGCCAGTAGAAACCACATTGCAAGATCAAGATCTTCTCAGCTGTCTTTCTGGGCCCAAAATGCCCGCCACACGCTTGATCGTGGCAAAATGACAGCACACTCTTGAATTCCTCATCAGGGACACACCGACGAATAATCTGGTCGGGACAGTACTTGAACAAGTAGGGTTCGTCCCAGTAAAAGTGTTTTACTTGGGATAAGAAGCGAAGTCTGTCCTGACTTGACCATTCGGTCGGTAGTAATCCCGTGGCCAAATAGTTCACAATATCTGCGAACCAGGGTTCGCACGATACTGTCAAGAGCTGTTCATCCGGGAAAACGTCGTTGATCGGAATTGGAAGCGAAGGCGAAGAAGGAAGTCGTGAGAGATGGTCGGCAACCACATTTTCACATCCTCGTTTGTCCTTAATGACAAGGTCAAACTCTTGAAGCAAGAGGATCCAACGGATTAACCGAGATTTTGCATCTTTCTTCGCAAAAAGATGGCGCAGGGCAGAATGGTCCGTGTAGACAATGACTGGAGAGCCGATGAGGTAGGGCCTGAACTTTTCTAAAGCAAATACAACAGCTAAGAATTCCTTCTCAGTTGTTGTATAATTGAGTTAGGCGTCGTTCAGGGTTCGGCTTGCGTAATAGATTACGTGCGGCATCTTGTTGATGTGTTGTCCAAGGACAGCACCAATGGCAAAGTCGGATGCATCGCACATAATCTCGAATGGGTGCATCCAGTCAGGTGAAGAAAGAACGGGAGCAGAAGTGAGTGAGCGTTTCAATGACTCAAATGCAGTCATACAGCTCGAGTTGAAGTCGAAAGGCGTATCCTTGGCCAGCAAAAGAGTCAAGGGCCTAGCAATCTTGCTAAAGTCCTTGATAAACCGTCTATAAAAACCGGCATGGCCAAGGAAGGCTCGGATATCTCTGACGCATCGGGGAGGAGGCAGATTGGAAATGACCTCAATCTTTGCTTTGTCAACCTCTATGCCATTTTGCGAGATGATATGTCCTAAGACAATACCCTCGCGCACCATGAAGTGGCATTTCTCCCAGTTCAAAGTGAGATTCTTGTCCTTACATCGGGTAAGGACAGCGTCAAGATGCAGCAAACACTCGTTGAAGGAATCGCCGAAGATGGAGAAGTCATCCATGAAAATCTCCAGAAATTTTTCCACCATGTCTGAGAAAATTCCCATCATACACCGCTGGAAGGTAGCGGGCGCATTGCATAATCCAAAGGGCATGCGTCGATATGCAAACGTGCCGAAAGGATAAGTGAATGTGGTCTTGTCCTGGTCTTTTTCGGCGATGGGGATTTGATTATAGCCGGAGTAGCCATCAAGAAAGCAGTAGTACTCGTGTCCGGCCAATCGTTCAAGCATCTGGTCAATGAAAGGTAGCGGAAAGTGGTCTTTCCGCGTTGCGGCATTGAGTTTTCTGTAATCAATGCATACTCGCCACCCAGTTTGGGTGCGAGTAGGGATTAACTCGTTCGCCTCATTAGTGATGACCGTGATGCCCGACTTCTTGGGGACAACATGAATGGGGCTAACCCACTGGCTATCAGAGATAGGGTAAATGATACCACTATCTAGACATTTAACGATCTCCTTCTTCACAGCCTCTTTCATGACTGGATTAAGACGTCTTTGTGGATCCCGGGCTGGTTTGGCATCATCCATCAGATGAATGTGATGCTCAACGATCAGGGGACTAATCCCCTTGATGTCCGCCATGGACCAGCCAAAAGCTTGCCTGTTGCTGTGCAAGACCGCGAGAAGGGCTTTCTCTTGCTCGGGAGCTAAAGAAGCCGAGATGATGACAGGGAGGGTCTCGTTCTCACCTAAGTAAGCGTACTTAAGGTGAGACGGCAAAGGCTTGAGTTCGAGCGTTGGAGGTGAAACGATGGAAGAGGTCTCAAACTCAAAGGACTCCAGCAAAGGTTCAAAGCGAGTGTAGGCAACCGAGTTGGATGGTTCAGGTAACTCATCCGGAAAGTCGAAGGATTCAAACTCGGGTTGTGCGCGGCTAAGATCGTTCGAAAACGTGAAACACTCGTATTCGTTGTCGGGCGCAGAAACAGCAGCAGGTTCGAAGAGAAACGCACTAGTGGCGTCAAGATTATCGTGATCAAACAGAAACTCCTCGAATTCACACTCTTCTGGGGTGATCTCCTGGATCGAGCAGACGTCCAGTATATGAGCATTAGGTTCGGCGGGCTGATTCCCCAACCTAAAAATGTTGAGTTCAATTGTCATATTTCCAAAAGAGAGGTTCATCGAACCATTGCGACAATTGATCACAGCATTTGAGGTTGCGAGAAATGGGCGACCGAGTATCACCGGAATTTGATTCCGGGGGTTAGCCACAGGCTGTGTGTCTAATACAATGAAGTCAACGGGGAATATGAAGTCCCCGACTTTGATTAACACATCCTCTAGCTCACCCCTAGGATGGGTGATCGATCGGTCGGCCATTTGGAGAGTGCAGTGCGTGGGTTTCAGCTCTCCGACGCCTAATTGCTCGTATACTGAATACGGAAGCAGGTTAACACTGGCACCAAGATCTAATAGTGCACGGTTGATGTTCTTATCCCCAATAGTAATTGAAATCGTAGGACAGCCAGGGTCCTTCCGTTTTTGTGGTAAAGATTGGGTAAGGGCATCACTCACAGCACTAGCCAAGAAAACTTTCTTGGGTACCTGAGACTTCCTCTTTTTCGTGCACAAGTCCTTTAAGATTTTTGCGTAGGACGGGACTTGTTGGACAGCATCTAAAAGAGGAATGTTAATGTTAACCTGCTTAAATAACTCCAGAATCTTCTCCATTTGAGGATTTTGTTTATTAGACCTCAACCGGTTTGGAAATGGAACATTTTGAAAATTGGTTGAGTCTAATGATGGAGGAGGAGATTGTGGAGTTGGAACGGATCCCAGAATAGGTGTCTTCGTGGAGTGAGAAGTGGGTCCGTTCAGAGCAGAAGAAGAGGGAGGGGAGCCTTGTGAAGAACGGAGAATAGGCTCAGAAGAGGAAGAAGAAGAAGAAGAAGAAGCGGCCGGGGTGTCATTGTTGATCCGTTTGCCTATGTTGTTTTGCAGCATCCTCCCCGATCTCAGTGTGGTCACGGCACTCACATTATGGTTTTGTTGTTCAAGAGCAACATGTGCATTATGTGGGTGACCGGGATTTGGAAGTGGCTGGGACGGGAGCTTCCCCTTCTCTCGCTCGCTTAAGGCCGCGTTCAGCTGTGCAATCTGGGCCTCGAAGATCTTGATGCTTTGCCCGTGTGCGGCGGTGTGTTGCACTAAAGATTGAATGGAAGACTGGATGTTGGCGGTGGATTGAGTCGATTGTTTAACAAACGCCTCCAGACTTCGTTCGAGCGAGGAAACCTTATCGTTGTTTGACGGAACAAAGTTGTTTGGTGGAAAAGAATTGTTGGGTGCAAAGTTGTTCGTCTGATTTTGGAAAGGTTGGGGTTGGAAAGGGTGCTGATACTGAGTTTGTTGTTGCGCTTGTTGTTGCGGCGGAGGGGCCCTTTGGAAATTGTTGCCTTGGAATTGATTCTGATTCTGATTCCAGGCGAAATTGGGGTGGTTCCTCCAACCGGGATTGTAGGTGGAAGAGTATGGATCATTCCTCGGTCTTTGCTGGAAGGCAGCATTAACCTGATCCTGTCCTTGCGAGGGTGGATTGTAAGGACACTCTTCGGTCAAGTGGGAAGGATCGGAACAACAAGCGCAGATGGTACGAAGGGGGAGAACAGGGGCAGGAGCAGGAGCAGAGAATTTGCTTTCTATCGCTTCAAGCTTTCTTGTTATAGCAGCCATTTCAGCTTTCATCGCAATAGAGACGTCAAGTTGGTGGATTCCTACCCTAGACTGACCGGTATAAGTGGAGGTAGAAGAAGAAGAAGTCGGTCTGGTGCTCTCCTACTGTAGCGTTTGCTCCGCAAGGTCGTCAAAGAGTTGCCACGCTTCCTCGTCAGATTTCGATAGGAAGTGGCCCTGACAGATGGTTTCCAACAACTGCTTCGTTGCTGGGTTCAGTCCCTCGTATAAGGTTTGGCAGAGTTGCCATTTTTCTATACCGTGGTGAGGACACTGAACAAGAAAGTCTTTGTATCGGTCAAAGCACTTCCAGAAGGGTTCAGAAGGAAGCTGGGAGAATTGGTTGATTTCATTTCGAATCCTTGCGGTTTTATGATTCGGATAGAATTTTTTCAGAAACGCTTTAACAAACTCGTCCCAGCTGGTGATTCAGTGGGAAGCGGTGCTATACAGCCATTTTTCAGCGAGATCGCATAAAGTGAACGGAATGACCCGTAGACGTATAGCATCGTCCGACAGCTGGGTGGTTTTCATCATGGCACAGACGTTTTGAAATTTATTGATGAAGATATAGGCATCTTCAGATTCAAGCCCATGAAAACGTGGAAGCATGTTGATGAAATGGGGCTTAATTTAAAATTTGTCCCTATTGGCCGGAGGAAGAGAAAGGCAGGTGGGAAGTGCAGAACGGGTGGGATAGAAACGATCCTGGAGCGCGATTCGCTGCGGCGCTACAACAGGCGGAGGTGGTGGGAGATTGGTCTCCGTAGGAGGTGGAGCCAATCCAGCGGTGGTCAAAGAGATGTTCGGATTAAATCCCGACATCGCGGAAGAAGAGGTTGGTGAAGGTGAAGGTGAAGATGTACGAACAGAATTCCGGTCAACGTCGGATTCGGCCGGCAAAGGAAGGGGTGAAAGAGGAGTGGACGGAGTATCGACTTCGGAGTCGATCGCGTAGTCGGTAGCGACTAACGTAACGCGGACTAGACGGGCGCTAGTGTCCCGAGTCCAAGCGGACATACACTAAACGAGTTTAGTATAGTCAAAGCGGAGAAGGTGAGGGTAAGAAAACGTTAATGGAGAAAGGCGATGGGTGGTGGGTGAAAATGGATTTGGCGACAAAAGGGCAAGTTTTTGTAAAAGTTTTTGATTTTTTTCTTTTTTTTTTAGAAAGATTTTTACAGAAATATGTACGGATATACGGCTTAAGCAATCACAAACAAGATATGCACAATCACACCTAGATCTAGGGTAACCTAGGTCTACTAGACCTGCTCCAGAACTTGATTGTCGAAGTTAAACAGTGCCGAGAAACGGGCTTAAAAATACACTGATCACGAGACCAGGTAAGTGCAGAGATAAGGGGAGGTTGTCCAACGCTTTCGCGAAGTTCCTTAATTAAATAACCCTTTCTCTTTCGGCGGTTGCGCCTTTAACACTTTCCTAGACACCCCGTAAACAATGTACCGTTAAGCGAGGTTCTAAACACGGTTTATCTTCTCCTAATGAGCGCGAAGTCCTTAGGGCTGAAGTCTAGTATTTTTTAATTTACAATGGACAATGCATATGCTTTAGTGATTTTTGGGGTCCTGGGAAGGGTGATGAAATCCCCACCCAATCTGGATTGGTTTCAAGCCCCTTAAGTCCGTATTAAAGAAATGCAAAGCAGTAACAAATCAACTGCAAACAATTTTTATTTTTGCGGCGCAAAGAATCCTGCACAAGAACAGTTTATTGGAAGGGGGAGAAGAGTTTGCGCAAAGAAATTTGCAGAAAACACAGTTCAGTGGAGTCCAGAGGAGTGGGGAGAAGAGAGAGACTCACCAAAAGAAACTGAAGCCCTGAAGCCAACAGATGGCCGCGTTTCCGCGGCCAAACGCATGCAATAGCCGTGGATCCGCGGCTATGTGGAGGTGTTGGGCTGCCAAACTTTCTGGGTGTGCTGCTGTGGTTGTCCCCTACTTGTCTGGATGTCCTGAATTTTTATTCACTCACTGTAACTGCTCTAGATTTTTCAGTAGACCGGATGCTTCGTTTTGTCCGTCGCGGTGTAGCCGCGAAATGTGGGTCTATCTTCCCACGTCTTTGGCACTGTACTTGAACTCCGTATTATCCGACGTATTTGGCGCCGATCTTGAACTTCGTATTTTCCTGCACACTTGCACAAAAGCTAATCAAAAACAACAAGATGGTTTTTTTTTTTACAATGTATATATATATATATATATATATATATATTTTTTTGTTTTTCGGTTATATTCACAAGTTAACCCGAAATTACACAAGGAAATAAACTACCGTCTCCCCGGCAACGGCGCCATTTGTTTTTCAGTTATATTCACAAGTTAACCCGAAATTACACAAGGAAATAAACTACCGTCTCCCCGGCAACGGCGCCATTTGTTTTTCGGTTATATTCATAAGTTAACCCGAAATTACACATGGAAATAAACTACCGTCTCCCCGGCAACGGCGCCATTTGATTGTTAGAGGGTTTGCGTGTTCAAGTTTTAGTTAAATACCGCAATCAAGACGGTTTCGCTTGTAGCTAGCCGGTTGAGTACGGGTCGTCCGCAGGGAGATGGGAGTCTTTTTCTATGTGTTTTAACGAGTTAAGTCCGAGAGTTCAGATTTTGTTGTGGTTATCTAAGTGTTAAGTTGATGTTTTAAAGAGAGCTTGTTAGGGTTAGGATTAGGTTAGTTTGAGTTAGGAGTCTCCACATCTTTCGTTGCCCCTCTTAATATCGGTGTTACGGTAATCGGCAACAACGGGGATTAGCACGACTAGGAAGGAACTTGCGAGTATAAGCTAGGCTTTCCAACGCATAAGTCTTCTTTTTGGTGCTTGTCCGTCCATTCTTGGCTCTTAGCCATAACCTCCGGTTAATTCAACCACAACCGGTCTCACTACGGAATCACCGCTATCATGTAGGATAGGGTGCCGTAAGGAGCGGATTGTGGTTCAATTAACGGGAGTCGATTTAAGCTGTTGGGCAAGGAAAGAGTGAGAGAGATTTCCTTCTCTCAAACTTCCCTTATCCTACCCTGACAAGTATGAACTACTCACATATCATGATACGGAAAAATAAAACAAAACAAAAGAGGAAGATAGAAAGGAAGAGATTAGAAGAATACGACTAGCTATTTGCGACCTCACCTTGGCGAGGATCGAGCGTAAGCATCATTGTCGTATGTAAGGATAAAAAAAAAAAGAGAAGAAAGAAACAACAAGAAAATTAGAACAACTACTTAACGAATTAAAGTTACAACAATTATAGCAAAAGTAAGACAAGCATGATAATAAAATGATCTTCTTTATTCACCATTCTTCACTCACAAAGCTCACTCAAGTTTAATGGAGAAGAGATGAGAAGAAGAAGAACATGTAATCTAAAACCTAGCAAAAAGAAAATACAAGAATGGACCCTTTCCTTCACAAAGTTCTAGGCTATTTATAGGCCAAAAAATGAAAACCTAGGGCAACCACCAGAACCCAAACAAAAAGACCAAAATATCCCCCAAATATCTGCAGATTTGGCGCCTATACGGCCGCGGATCCGCGGCCTATACCCCCTTTTGGCCGCGGATCCGCGGCCCTATGGGTGAGTTGGGGTGTCGGCTTCTGTGTACTTCCCTGGTCTTCTGTCCCCTCTTGTTTGGTATATATATTTTCTGAAAATACTTTCACAATTCTTCCAGAATTTCTGTTGAGGGAAAGGTGGACTTTTTGTCAAGATTTGGCATGATTGCCCCGAGCTCCGCGTAGATTTCTTGGAACTTGTTGTTGCCATTGAGCCTTGTGCATGAAGGTGACATTGATTTGACATTTTGTCTTCCTAAACTGGTATCTGGCAACATATGGATGAAGAGCAGAGACCGTGTTTTATCTGTGGTTGGCAGGAACCCGGATTTTGTCGTGTTTTTTATGAATTTCACCGTTTTAGAACCGAGAACCTGTATCCTGCAATTGACTAGCAAACACGGCTCAAGAGTATCTACCGATATGCAATGTGATAAAAATTGGACGGTATGAAAATGCAAAAATCTGATATGAACACCTCACGTGTCCCCACGTGACCCCTGACAAACACCCTTTTTTTAAAAGAATAAAATAGGGGAAGGCAGAGGAATTGATGCCTAACGCAGAGGCATTGTCACGTGTCCACACATGGTAATTTCAAAGACTAAAAGTGTTTAACACTTATCTGAATATTCTGAGAACAAAATAAAGGAAGTCTGGGCCTATCTTCAGATGCCTCACGTACTTACACGTGATGGCCTAAAGGCTAAGTGTTTAACACTTATGTGCAGATTTAAGGGTAAAATAAAGGAGGTTTGGCCCAATTCCCAGGCGCCTCACGTGACCCTGCGTGACCACCCCACTTTTAGTGTTTAACACTATTTTGAGCAGTTTGTCCTCAGTGTTTAACACTGTTTTAAAGTGTATCACATGAGAACACGTGATCGCCAAATATCTTCTAGTGTTTAACATCAATCTAGCCCAAATTGGCTAAGTCTTCCAAAGGTAAGACTTCCCTTTGACTGAGTCTCAAATATATCCTTGTCTTCCAAGATTGATCATCTCATATGGTATATGAGTGCTCAACACTCAATAAAAGACAAAATATGGTCAGAACCCAGACCCATGTTCGACAGTCCAACAAAGGGCCAACATTTCAAACCTAATTGGACGTAGCCCAAGTTGGCCATAAGTCCTCAATTCAGATTTAACTGAGCCAATGTGTACTAAATTGGACTACAGATGTCACGACCCGCAGAGTACGGAACGTGACCGGCACTTAAGTTATGAAACATCTCAAGGCGTCCGTAAAATAAGTAAGCCGAAGCCCAGAAATCAAAACATGATTTAAGAAATAGAGTGAAGGAAGAACCAATTTATTTAAAACACTTATTCCATTAAATCGCATCAAGTCCTTTTTTAAAAGCAACATCCCTTTTTCCAAAAATTCCGGCAGAGTCTCCTTTGTAAAACAAGCCCCCAAACGGGTACAAACAGGAATATAAATGAATAACTTGAATATGGCATCCCCAAGCGGGAGCTAGCTCTTTGCCCCAAGGCGGTCACAAATCGCACGCAATGTAAAATAGCAATGTGCGTAAATAAGCATGAAAGCACAAGTAAAATAACATGTCGACCCAAGTGAGCTCGACCCCAAATAACATAAAATCCACAAGTCTCACAACCTCGTCTTTAGGTTAATATACAATAATCCAAATAACTGGTACAGCTGAAATAGTAGATGGAGTACTCTAGATAAAATGAATATATATAAGGTGGTACAAAATGATAACAACCCACTTATGAGCAAAAACCTCGTGTCAAAAAGGGCAAAATGAGCTAAAGTGTCCGCCACTACAGTACTAACGGAGCAGACCTGCAGAAAAGCTGTGGCATAACGGGGGTGAGTTGCCGGTTCGTGAGTAATAAATAACATCTACAAAGGCTATCGCATGCATGCACACAAGTATCCTAGCATCTCTAAAACAAGTATGGCTATATGTACTAGCAGGTATGTATGCAACATCAGTGTCCTAGCAGGTATGTATACCACATGAATGTACTCGCAGGTATGTATGCCACATAAATGTACCAGCATGTATGTATGCCATATGAATCAACTCAAGATCTCAACATGTAAGTATAAGAACTATTCATTATTTTGTTTTTGAAACTCTTTTTAAATATCAGCATAATATCCATAGAATCAACAAAATCCGTGTCCAGCAACGACACCTCAAAACTGTCTCAATCTCATATATCCATGTCACAGTATCTCTGGCCTCAGCCGTCCGGCTGACCCATCTCAAATATCAATATCTCATCATCTCGCGGCCACGGTCGGTATCCTCTGGATATCCGCCGTGCCAAATGAAGTCACCGGTAGGTAATCCGTCCCCTGCCAGTCTCAACGCCATCTCCTGCGATCTTCTTGCCCCGGGGTACCTTACCGGGTCCACCATGTACCCGAGACGGTTCATCCACCTCCTCGAAACGGGTCTCGAAAACCACAGCAAACTCACGGTGGGCGACACTTTACATCACTAGAAAACCGCAACTTTTCATATTTTAAAAGATAATAAGTTTGTAAATCTTGCGGCTTTCCCCTGAAATCCAGAAATATCATAAAATCCTAAGAAATCATCATCGGTGCATATGTCAATGATAATGAATGCATATTATATCAATGTTCAAGTTGCGATGTATGATTAATAACTAGGCATGAACAATGATATAATGATGTATATGCACATGAATAGCAATTCTACAATTTTATCTTAAAGATTTATTGCAATAGCACAGGTCTAAGCATCAATTATTAACATGTTTCAGTTTATAAGTTATCTAGTGTCGTGACATGGCAATTACCAGGGTGTGTGTGTACACATGAATAGTGCTCGTGCTGCATATAAAAACCCTGATAATGGTGCATGTGTCCTACAGAATGAGTTCGTACATGTATGACAGTATGGAGTATGAATGTAGCAGATAATATACAAGTGTTCTATTTTTAATTACAGACATTGCTAGGTATCTTTTAAGTTACTTAATCTATCGGGCGACTTGCGCCATCCAAGCGATGGTCCCCCGTAGATGTTAAATCTACTCACCCGTGATCTCGCGCTAGGTGTGTCCGACCACCTACTTTCCTTTCTCCGCTGCGCTCGAAGTCTCCGCCGGCGAACCTAGAATTTACAAAAGTCACACATAAGGCAAATCCTGCAAAAATGCGATATATCGCTAAAAAGGGATACGCGTGCGTGAAACTAAACGCGCATGCACACGATACGTCGCGACGCGCGCAAACTCACCAGAACCCACTCCGACGTGCTGTGTCGTGCAGTGCACCACAGAACCACGCGGATCACGCGCGTGTCGCACAAGTTAAAAACATCGATAAATCGTTTTACGCTCCAGATTTTGCCTCTGGGCCAAACTCAAAAAGTTACAGATACCAACACCCTAAACTACCCAGAACACCCCCACACACCAAAACCCAACACCCCACCCCCTACTCTGGCCGCAATTTGCGGCCAGATTGAATAAACTAGCGGCCGAGAGTGGGAGGTGGGTCCCCATGCTTTGTGTGTGTGTCTGACATTGTCATTGTGCTACAGTCTCCTCAATTTTTTCCTGAAGGGCTCGGGCCAACAGCAGATTTTACAGAGGCTAAAAAATCGATAAAATTGCTAAATTACACCAAGTCGGACAAATCGGGTATTTTTGTGAAATCTGGGACAAATCTTGGGCGATCCAGTCTCAACAGCACCTAATAAGGCTGCTCTAACCATCACAACCATCACTTGGCTATATCTCACTCAAAATCGCTAAAACTAGCACCAAACTATATAATATAAACACTAAACTACACTAACAACCATAACTTAGGAAATAGGAGTCGAGTTAAGGGGTTATACCTCTAGAGATTCTAGATGAAGGAGAAGAGAAGAAGGAGGAGGGTGTTGTGCTGCTGAAGTGCTGCTGCTACAGCTCCAATTGCTACAGTTCTTGGCTGAAATGTGCTGTTGCTGCTGTTTCTGTGTGCTGATGCTGTTCTGGCTGAGGCTGTTGCTGCTTGTTATATTTTTTTTCTTTGTTGCTTGTGTAGCTGTAGCAACAGCAGCTGAAGTGTGGGATGTAGTTTTTATTGGTGAAGTGTTGTAGTATGATGATGGTGTGTGTGTGTGAGTGAAAGGGAAAGATGTGCGTGAGACAAGAAAAAGTTGTGAAGTGAAATGGACTATGACATTAACTTAAGCCACCTCTCTCTCTCTCTCAATAAATGTTTGCATGCATCACCATCATAATCTCTCTCTCCTCAACACAAGTCAACCCCAAAACCAAAACTAAAAGCTCATAATTAACCCAATTATCTTAACTAAATGGCCTAAACCATCATGGTTGGCTAAACATGGTTAACCCACCATGCACACCTAAACATGGTAACCCTAGACTTAACCTAGCTAACATGCACAAGTGCGTGCAGTCGAGATAAAATTCTAATAAAATATCCATAAAACCAGATAAATTATTAGAAACCTGTTTTGGTAAACTTTTTACCAAAAACCCCACATTAACACACAATTACCACTAAACACAAACTCAGGTGTTACAATCTTCCCCCCTTAAGAAAATTCGTCCCCGAATTTTAAAATATATAACTACGCATACCTTCAAAAAGATGAGGGAATTTCTTCTGCATCTCTCCCTCGGCCTCCCAAGTGATCTCCTCACCATTCGGGCTGCACCAAAGAACCTTCACCGACGGCAGGACCTTCGATCGAAGTTTCTTCACCTGTCGATCCAATATCTCTACTGGCTGCACAGTGAACGAAAGGTCGGGCTCAAGCTGAACTGTTTGATGCTGAATCGTGTGGGAAGGGTCATGAAGATATCTGCATAACATCGATACGTGGAAGACGGGGTGAACATTAGAGAAGCTGGGTGGAAGAGCCAAATGATATGCAACTGCGCCGACACGCTCGAGGATCTCGAAGGGACCCACAAATCTGGGGCTAAGCTTTCCCTTTCGCCTAAATCTCATCATGCCCTTCATCGGAGAGACCCTCAGGAAAACATGATCGCCAACTGCGAACTCTAATCTGCGATGGCGCCTTTCTGCATACGATTTCTGCCTGCTCTGAGCCGCTTTCATCCGATCTCGAATCAACTGTACTTTCTCGGTCGTCTCCTGCACGATCTGCGGCCCTAAAATACTGCTCTCGCTCAGCTCAGTCCAACAGACGGGCGATCTACATCTCCTCCCATACAAAGCCTCGAAAGGTGCCATCTGAATAGTATCCTGGAAGCTGTTGTTGTAGGAGAACTCTACTAGAGGTAAATGACGATCCCAGCTACCACCAAAGTCCAAAACGCACGCTCGGAGCATGTCCTCGAGAGTCTGAATAGTCCGCTCTGACTGGCCGTCAGTCTGCGGATGAAATGCAGTGCTGAAACTCAAACGGATGCCCAATGCCTCCTGAAGTCTCTGCCATAGTCGGCTGGTAAACTGGGTGCCTCTATCTGACACGATACAAGTCGGTACGCCATGCAACCGCATGATCTTGTCGATGAAATCTAGGCATACTGAGCAAAACTGAAAGTGGTCTTCACTGGCAGGAAGTGAGCCGCTTTCGTCAATCGATCCACGATCACCCAAATGGAGTTGTACCCTCGACTGGTCTTGGGTAGACCCACCACAAAGTCCATCGAAATCTGCTCCCATTTCCACTCCGGAATGGGTAAAGGCTGCAACTCTCCTGCTGGCCTCTGGTGCTCGGCTTGACTTGCTGACAAGTCAGGCATCTCGATACGAAGTCTGTGACGTCCCTCTTCATCCCGTCCCACCAATAGAAATCTCTCAAATCTCGGTACATCTTGGTGGAACCTGGATGAACGCTGTATGTAGACCTATGCGCCTCCTTAAGAATCTCACGCCGTAGTCCCTCAGAATCTAGTATGCACAGTCGAGTCCCAAATCGCAGTACTCCCTGATCATTGATCACAAACTTGGAATCTCTGCCCTGCCTAACCTGCTCCCTGATCTCTGGAAGACGGTCATCACTGGGCTGTGCCTTTCGAATACGGTCAAGTAACTGCGGACGTGCACGAACATGCGCAAGCTGTCCCCCGGTCGAAGTGAACTCGAACTCAACTCGGCTGTCGCATAAAATATGCCAATCTGCTGACGACTGCCTCTGCACTGCGCACAAACAAGATAGATTACCCCCGGGCCTCCTGCTCAAAGCATCCGCCACTATATTGGCCTTGCCTGGGTGATACAAGATCTCACAGTCATAGTCTTTCACCAGCTCCATCCAACGACGCTGTCTGAGGTTCAGGTCTCGCTGCTGAAATATATACTTTAAGCTCTTGTGATCAGTGAATATCTGGCATGACTCGCCGTATAGGTAATGTCGCCAGATCTTAAGTGCAAAGACCACTGCAGCCATCTCCAAATCATGAGTGGGGTAGTTCTGTTCATGCTTCTTCAACTGCCGAGAAGCATACGCGATCATCCTGTCATGATGCATCAATACGCATCCTAGCCCCACTCATGAAGCGTCACAATAGACCACAAATCCGCCTGATCCTGAAGGTAATGATAATACCGGCGCCGTAGTCAAACAAGTCCGTAGCTGCTGAAAATTGTGCTCACACTCCTCCGTCCAAACGAAAGGAACTCCCTTCCGGGGCAAACCGGTCAAAGGTGCAGCAATACGGGAGAAATCCTATACAAATCGTCTGTAGTAGCCAGCCAGGCCAAGAAAACTGCGGATCTCCGTAACTGATGTCGGTCTGGGCCACTGCTGAACAGCCTCGATCTTCTTCGGGTCCATACATATGCCATATCTCGTAATCACGTGACCTAAGAAACCCACGCTGTCCAGCCAGAATGCACACTTGGAAAATTTTGCGAAAAGCTGGTGCTCCCTCAAAGTCTGTAAAGTAATCCGCAAGTGCTGCTCGTGCTCCTCTCGGCTCCGGGAATACACCAAAATATCATCAATGAACACTATGATGAACAAGTTGAGATACGGCCTGAATGTACGGCTCATCAAATCCATAAATGCTGCTGGGGTATTGGTGAGTCCGAATGACATCGCCAAAAACTCATAGTGGCCATAGCGCGTACGGAAAGCTTTCTTCGGTATATCCTCATGTCGAACTCGCAGCTGATGGTATCCTGATCGCAAGTCGATCCTCGAAAAATATCCTGCCCCCTGGAGCTGGTCGAACAAATCATCAATGCGTGGCAACGGATATCTGTTCCGCATGGTAACTTTGTTCAGCTGACGGTAGTCGATACACGAGCGCAAACTTCTGTCCTTCTTCTTGACAAACAGGACCGAAGCACCCCATGGAGAAACACTGGGTCGAATAAGTACCTTATCTAACAAATCTTGCAGCTGAACCTTCAACTCTCTAAGCTCCGTCGGGGCCATCCGATAAGGCAGTATAGAGATAGGCCCCGAGCCGGGAATTAAATCAATACAGAACTCAACGTCGCGCTCAGGTGGTAGTCTAGGCAGCTCATCAGGGAAAACATCAGGGAACTCACATACAATCAGAACCTGGTCCAATGGAACATCTGTAGCTCTAGTATCGCAAACATAGGCTAGAAATCCCCGACATCCCTTCCTCAACAGCTGACCAGCGCGAAGAGACGAAATCAATATGTGAGGGGTGGCACCACGGTCCCCCTGGACAACAAAAGCTGGCTCGTCGGGAAAACAAAATCTAATCGTCTTCTCCCGGCAGTCCACAGAAGCATAGCACGTGGCTAACTAATCCATGCCCAAAAGAACGTCGAAGTCCAACATCTCAAGAAAGATCAAGTCGACAGGCAGCTCTCTCTTGCCAATACGTACAATACAGGATCGGAACACGTGCCTAGCAACAAATGACTCTCCCACAACAAGCGGCTGATCAAGCAAACCGGACACTCTACCCAAACTCGGCACGAAGTGTGTGGAAACGTACGAATGCGTGGATCCGGGATCAAACAACACGTGTGCATCAACAGAACATACAGATAGGGTACCTGTCACAACAGCATTGAATGCCTGTGCATCCTGCGGTGTCAACGCAAATACTCGGGCCTGACCTCCACCAATAGCGGGCTGACCTCGGCCTCGGCCTCTGCCTCCTCGTCCTCTCTGAATAGGTCTGCCGCGTCCACGGCCTCTGGGTGCACCTAACTTGCGTAGAGCATCGCCTGTGGCAGGAAGTAGAGCTCTCTAAGGAGGGGGTGGTGATGGTGGTAGGGTCACATGCGGAACTGTCGCCACTCCCTATCGTCTCGCTGGACAGTCTCTGACACGATAGTGCAGACTCCCGCACCCATAACATCCTGGCGACGGCTGCTGTCCCTGTGGATACGAACCATACAGCTGACCTCGTCCAAACCCTCTACCGGCCCTATCTCTCGGAAAGAATCTGGCATGCTGCCTCTGATCTGGCATACTGGTACGAATCCTCTTCGGCCCGAAAATGGTCGAAGTCGCTGAAATACGTGCCTTCATCCGCAACGCCGTATCCATGGCAGCTGAATAAGTGTCGAAGTGCTGGGCGCCAACGGCAAGAAATAGCTGGGCATCAAGTCCCTGTACGAACCTCTTCACCCTCTTCTCTTCGGTATCAACCAAATACGGAGCATATCTGGATAACTGCGTGAACTGGACGTTATACTCGGACACCGTCATCCCTGGGGTCTTGATCAAGGTCTCAAAACTATGAGCCCTAGCGTCACGAACGCTCTCCAGAAGGAAACGGGCTAAAAAGACTGCTGTAAACTCGGCCCAAATTATAGGGGGTAGACCTGCAGCTCGACCTCTCAAGACTGACTCCCACCATG
The DNA here is from genome assembly GCA_030015575.1 of Agapanthus africanus. Taxonomy (NCBI): domain Eukaryota; kingdom Viridiplantae; phylum Streptophyta; class Magnoliopsida; order Asparagales; family Amaryllidaceae; genus Agapanthus; species Agapanthus africanus. The sequence continues at coordinate 195,001,280 of JASDDO010000019.1, read as the reverse complement.
TCTGTGCGAGACCCTCTAGTCGGAAACTCGCAAGCTCCACCCATCGATCGTCAGAACATCTCAGCGAACGGAAAATCCTAGCTACACTGTCAAGGAACGTCTGCGGGTCCTCTGCTGCATCGGTGCCCGTGAAGACTGGAGGTCTCAGCCTCATGAAATCCTATAACGATACTGGGATGGCCACGGTAGTAGTGGTAGGAGCAGGTATCATGGTCATTTGTGATGTAGTAGGTACGTCCTCCGGCCTCGGTGCACGACTGGCCGCTACTAAGGATCCCACCATCTGTCGCAACTCCTGTATGCCTCCCATCATCTGTCGTAGCTCCTCCATACCAGACTCAAGCCTATCCATACGGCCTGGGGAAGGCGGATCAGTCTGTCCCTGCGGCGTAGGCATACCACCCTGCTCGATCCTCGTCTCGGACGAGCCTGCTCGAATCTCATCTCGGGCGGCAGCCCTCTGCGCTCTCGTAGCCCTCTGCAGCATAGTAACTGGTACAGGAAACAGTACTATGAGAACGGTGCAATAGAATCATAGGATACACAGAATTGAAGAAGAAATTTCAAGCAAGTATATACTAAAGTCACTTAGGCGGAGTACCGTATCGCAAGTATGCCGCGGACATACGTACGCTACGCTACCCTGCTTAAGTCACTTACTCCATCTACTAAGGGTCATCCTACACTCAGAAAGGTAAAACCTATCGCTCTGATACCAACTTTGTCACGACCCACAGAGTACAGAACGTGACCGGCACTTAAGTTACGAAACGTCTCAAGGCGTCCGTAAAATAAGTAAGCCGAAACCCAGAAATCAAAACCCGATTTAAGAAATAGAGTGAAGGAAGAACCAATTTATTTAAAGCACTTATTCCATTAAATCGCATCAAGTCCTTTTTTAAAAGCAACATCCCTTTTTCCAAAAATTCCGGCAGAGTCTCCTTTGTAAAACAAGCCTCAAACGGGTACAAACAGGAATATAAATGAATAACATGAATATGGCATCCCCAACGGGAGCTAGCTCTTTGCCCCAAGGCGGTCACAAATCGCACGCAATATAAAATAGCAATGTGCATAAATAAGCATGAAAGCACACGTAAAATAATATGTCGACTCAACTAAGCTCGACCCCAAATAACATAAAATCCACAAGTCTCATAACCTCGTCTCTAGGTCAATATACAATAATCAAAATAACTGGTACAGCTGAAATAGTAGATGGAGTACTCTAGATAAAATGAATATATATAAGGTGGTACAAAATGATAACAACCCACTTATGAGCAAAAGCCTCGAGTCCAGGCAAAAAGAGCAAAATGAGCTAAAGTGTCCGCCGCTACAGTACTGACAGAGCGGACCTGCAGAAAAGCTGTGGCACAACGGGGGTGAGTTTCCAGCCCGTGAGTAATAAATAACATCTACAAAGGCTATCGCATGCATGCACACAAGTATTCTAGCATCTCTAAAACAGGTATGGCTATATGTACTAGCAGGTATGTATGCAACATCAGTGTACTAGCAGGTATGTATGCCACATGAATGTACTAGCAGGTATGTATGCCACATAAATGTATTAGCAGGTATGTGTGCCACATAAATGTACTAGCATGTATGTATGCCATATGAATCAACTCAAGATCTCAACATGTAAGTATAAGAACTATTCTTTATTTTGTTTTTGAAACTCTTTTTAAATATCAGCATAATATCCATAGAATCAACAAAATCCGTGTCCAGCAACGACACCTCAAAACTGTCTCAATCTCATATATCCATGTCATAGTATCTCTGGCCTCAGCCGTCCGGCTGACCCATCTCAAATATTAATATCTCATCATCTCGCGGCCACGGTCGGTATCCTCTGGATATCCACCGTGCCAAATGAAGTCACCGGTAGGTAATCCGTCCCCTGCCAGGCTCAACGCCATCTCCTGCGATCTTCTTGCCCCGGGGTACCTTACCGGGCCCACCATGTACCCGAGACGGTTCATCCACCTCCTCGAAACGGGTCTCGAAAACCACAGCAAACTCATGGTGGACAACACTTTACATCACTAGAAAACCGCAACTTTTCATATTTTAAAAGACAATAAGTTTGTAAATCTTGCGGCTTTCCCCCGAAATCCAGAAATATCATAAAATCCCAAGAAATCATCATGGGTGCATATGTCAATGATAATGAATGCATATGGTATCAATGTTCAAGTTGCGATGTATGATTAATAACTAGGCATGAACAATGATATAATGATGTATATGCACATGAATAACAATTCTACAATTTTATCTTAAAGATTTATTGCAATAGCACAGGTTTAAGCATCAATTATTAACAAGTTTCAGATTATAAGTTATCTAGTGTCGTGACATGGCAATTACCAGGGTGTGTGTGTACACATGAATAGTGCTCGTGCTGCATATAAAACCCCTGATAATGGTGCATGTGTCCTATAGAATGAGTTCGCACATGTATGACAGTATGGAGTATGAATGTAGCAGATAATATATATGTGTTCTATTTTTAATTACAGACATTGCTAGGTATCTTTTAAGTTACTCAATCTATCGGGCGACTTGCGCCATCCAAGCGATGGTCCCCCGTAGATGTTAAATCTACTCACCCGTGATCTTGCGCTAGGTGTGTCTGACCACCTGCTTTCCTTTCTCCGCTGCGCTCGAAGTCTCCGCCGGCGAACCTAGAATTTACAAAAGTCACACATAAAGCAAATCCTGCAAAAATGCGATATATCGCTAAAAAGGGATACACGTGCGTGAAACTAAACGCGCGTGCATACGATACGTCGCGACGCGCGTAAACTCACCAGAACCCACTCCGACGCGCTGTGTCGCGCAGTGCACCACAGAACCAAACGGATCACGGGCGTGTCGCACAAGTTAAAAACATCGATAAATCGTTTTACGCTCCAGATTTTGCCTCTGGGCCAAACTCAAAAAGTTACAGATACCAACACCCTAAACTACCCAGAACACCCCCACACACCAAAACCCAACACCCCACCCCTACCCTGGCAGCAATTTGCGGTCAGATTGAATAAACCGGCGGCCGAGAGTGGGAGGTGGGTCCCCGTGCTTTGTGTGTGTGTGTCTGACATGGTCACTGTGCTACAGTCTCCTCAATTTTTTCCTGAAGGGCTCGGATCAACAGCAGATTTTACAGAGGCTAAAAAGCCGATAAAATTGCTAAATTACACCAAGTCGGACAAATCCGGTATTTTTGTGAAATCTGGGACAAATCTTGGGTGATCTAGTCTCAACAGCACCTAATAACGCTACTCTAACCATCACAACCATCACTTGGCTATATCTCACTCAAAATTGCTAAAACTAGCACCAAACTACATAATATAAACACTAAACTACACTAACAACCATAACTTAGCAAATAGGAGTCGAGTTAAGGGGTTATACCTCTAGAGATCCTAGATGAAGGAGAAAAGAAGAAGGAGGAGGGTGTTGTGCTGCTGAAGTGCTGCTGCCACAGCTCCAATTGCTACAGTTCTTGGCTGAAATGTGCTGTTGCTGCTGTTTCTGTGTGCTGATGCTGTTCTGGCTGAGGCTGTTGCTTCTTGTTATATATTTTTTTCTTTGTTGCTTGTGTAGCTGTAGCAACAGCAGCTGAAGTGTGGGATGTAGTTTTTATTGGTGAAGTGTTGTAGTATGATGGTGGTGTGTGTGTGTGAGTGAGATGGAGAGATGTGAGTGAGACAAGAAAAAGTTGTGAAGTGAAATGGAATATGACATTACCTTAAGCCACCTCTCTCTCTCTCTCTCTCAATAAATGATTGCATGCATCACCATCATAAACTCTCTCTCCTCAACACAAGTCAACCCCAAAACCAAAACTAAAAGCTCATAATTAACCCAATTATCTTAACTAAATGGCCTAAACCATCATGGTTGGCTAAACATGGTTAACCCACCATGCACACCTAAACTTGGTAACCCTAGACTTAACCTAGCTAACATGCACAAGTGCGCGCAGTCGAGATAAAATTCTAATAAAATATCCATAAAACTAGATAAATTATTAGAAACCTGTTTTGGTAAACTTTTTACCAAAAAACCCCACATTAACACACAATTACCACTAAACACAAACTCAGGTGTTACAACAGATTTCCCAATCAACTTTGGTTCAAGGGTACATCTCTTCACTCCTTTGATATCTGTCGTTGTAATCCTTCAATGTCTTCAGAGAGGTGAGGGGTCCCGATAACCAATCATTCCACGGACTGTGGGGTCCTTAAGCCCATGGACTATGATGTCCTTTACCTCGGACTGTGGGGTTCCTTTAAACCCATGGACTATGATGTCCTTAAACTTAGACCGAAATGTCCTTAAAAAACATTGGACCACCATGTCCTTAAACTGGTAATCGACCGCAATGTCCCTAAACTAAACAACAGAGGCTAAATACTCTTTTGTTGGATCTAAACGATCCCGTTAAGTTGATCTTAGTCTAAAAATTAGACTAACGTGTTCTTAACATACGTTTAGGTGATCTTAGTCTTAAATGAGACTAACGTATCCTTAAACCCAACCCCCAAACCCAAATCTAAGAAAATACGGATTTGGACTAATCCACGCCCTACAGGCGACAACATAAATTAGTCTCCGTATACAATCCACGGGCAACCAAAACCAAAACAAAAAAACACGACACGAAATGACCATCTGGAGAAGGAGAAAGTTGTTACCGCGACGCGGTAGCGTAATTAACTGCAGGGGCTTGCGCCTGCAGGGAAGAGCGTCCCCACAATCAAAAACCCCTCAAATGAGGAGGAATCTGACGAATTCTGCTACATCAGCCGCATCCGTTTAAACCTTCGATACACGGTGTCATAAATCAACTTGGCATCTTCGGAGAGGTGGACGGATAGTACCAATTATCATCGCCCCCAAATTCAGGCAAGACGGACCTACGCGGTCGCGTCTCCGTGTTTCGGAGGGGAACATATTCTGACACGCCCGGTGGGACCTCTTCTTCTTTCCACTCCACACTTCGTGTGTCGTGTTCGCGAACGAATCGCGGTTTGATATGGTCTCCCTTGGGTTTGAGGTACTAAGATTTGGTTTTGCTCTTGTGCAGAAAAAAGAGATGGCCTCCAATTGCTCCAACTGCGACTGCAACTCCCGTTCCGCCTCATTTGGAGGTGTAACTTAAGGGCCCCAAGCGGCCTCACTGTTCAAGATACCGGTGGAGCAAATAAATCAGGCTACCACTGGGCTATTCTTCGGGACCATGCTCCCACCCATTAACTTCAATGCCCCGCTGCCATTGCAAGAGGCCCCAAAGAAGCCGGTCTTTGATCGACTTACCACCACTGCAGCCCCTTTCAACGGGTCGTCCAGCTCCAACGCCTCAGTCTTTGACAGACTGGGCCAAAGCTCATTTGGGCCCATGAAGAAGCCCGCGATACCTGAAAGTTTTATCCCTAAGCGGATAGCCATTCGTGCTTATGGAGTTGTCAAGGCGGCTTCTCCTGCCAAAGGGTCGGTCTTCACAAGACTGACTGTTCCGGCTCCCGCTCCAGTAGAAGTCCTCAAAGCTGCTTCCCCTGCCTAGAGGTTTGTCTTCGACAGATTGGACATCGCTTCTCAACGGGCATCGATCTTTAAGAGGCTGACGCCGGTGACAACCCTTCGCCAACACAGGGGTATGAGGAAGTCACCCCTACAGCTGAGACAATCCCAACGACTCAACACGCTCGACGTCGCTATTGGCGCCGAGTAAGGAAGGCTGGGGGCAATTCCCCTTCCGGACTGACTCCACCAGCTCTCATGGTGGAAATCGATGCTGCTGTTCCAACTGGGAACAGTTTTGAACCGCTTAGGAGAGTTCGCAAGAACTTTCCGACTGCCGTGCTGAAAAGATCTCCTCCACCTATGGAGACTACTACAAAAAAGAAGCCGGAGTAGCCCCCTCAGTGTCTGTCCTCCAAAATTTACAAAGTCTGGCGACAGGTCCAGGAATCAGTGATTGACTAGGATTACTCTCGCCGATCAAAGAAGATTAAAGCTCGGGAAGAAAAGAGCCACCCCGTGGTACCACAAAAGGCAACAGCTGTTTGGGTGCCCACTGCAACGGCCCCCTCGACGTCAACCACTCACAAGAGAAGGAGGCCGGAGAAAGCCCCTGTGACCGTGGCAAACCGCAAGGACACTGAATCTAAACGCCCCAAGTCTGGGGGCTTGATAACACATACCGTTTATACGGCTTCCGGAAAAGAGGAAAGCCGTGCTTCTACGGGTCATCGACCGCTTACCCGATCGATAACGAAGGCTTAGGAACAACAGCAGCAGAAACTCCAAGAGATGCTGAATGCAATGGCCACACTCACTGGGCTGAAAGAAAATCCAGAGACCTCAGAGCAGCGTCGGGAACAAGAAACTGATACTGAATTCCTCCGAAGAATGCTCGAGAGGAAAGAAAAAGAGGCCGCGGAACAGACAGCCAACATCAAACGAATGGCACTTTAATTCCAAGACATGGCTGGCATGATGTTACAGCCGGAACTTCCAGCTGAAGACCCCTCGATCATCGTTGAAGACGACAGAGGGGAGACATCGAACCCTCCACCGGCTCTTTCAGTAGCCAAGGAGGAGACCATCTCCAAGGCCGCTCTGGATGATCATATTGCTCAGCAAATATAAGTTCACCATGCAAACGAAACGGCCGGGCAGATCGTTAAGACTGGACGACCTTATCCGGGCTGGTATGACCAAATAAGGTACCCGCCTGGAAATAAAATCCATAAATTCCATGTATATAAGGGGATGGGCAATCCCCACCAGCATGTCGCCTAGTTTAGGGATCTATGTAGTAACACTGGAGGTGACGATAAACTACTACTTCACCAGTTCATCGGCAACTTGTCGAAAACAGCATTCGAATGGTACTCGGAACTCCCGAACGACTCCATTAAAACATTTGCAGAGATGGAGCTGCTATTCACACAAAGATTCGCAAGTGCTAGCGAGCGCACTCCGATTACCGCACTAATTAACGCCAGGGTGTAGCCAGGCGAGACATGGGTTCAATACGCAATACGATGGCGAAATCTGTGGTCGAAATGTGAGTAGCGCATCGAAGAAGCGCCGGCAGTGGGCATGTTTGTAGACACTCTTGACCCTCAGGCGACTATTTCCCAATTCATGATGTTCTTCAAGCCGACCACGTTCCAGGCCTTGATTTACAAACTGGCCCAAATGGACCAGATGGATCATAAACCGTCTCCTTCAAAGCCGGAGCCACGAAATGAAAAGGGCAAAGGAAAAGCGACCTTCGTCGCAAATGCTCAACAGCAGCCCAGTGGTCCAAAATTAACCAATCGCCTGGATAAGAGATGGCAATTCTATAATGAGAAAATAAAGCGCCCTTATTCATTTCCCCGGGACAAAACGAAGAGATTGTTCGAGCTGGCAATGCGCAACAGGCTCATCAATTTGCCAAATCCAAAACGCCCATTGCAACTTGGTGAGGTTAATAATCTCAATTATTGCCCCTATCACCAAGCGACATGCCATCCAATTGAAGATTGCTTCGTCTTCAAAGGCTGGATTGAGGACCAGTATCAACAGGGCAAATTCGCACTGTCCGAGAAGTGGAAAATAAGCCCGCCTCAACTGCATGCTCTTAAAAGGGGGGACACACCGGGGGCATCATGCTCTTTTGTGGAAGAAGCTCCATGGGAGGCCCTTCTTTCAGCCAAGACTAAAAGAATGCTGAAGGATCTCCAAACATGCCCGGCGATTAGGTGGAAAAATCCACTGGAACCCGAGATCATCGAGGGAATGCTGAAAACGCGCCCAACTCCAAAGATTGGTGGTGATAGCCAAAGCGCTCACATCCAGCCGTCAAAGTCTTCGAAAAAGAAGAAGAAAGACAAGAAGCCCGTGAAGCCCGGTGATAAGCGCACGAACCTGCAAAAATATATCGACGTGCTGGAGGAATATAATCAGAAGGCACGGACTCCAGTCACACTCCAAGAATTTCTCAGCCAGGTCCTTGAGGACGGAGATGATGACGATGGAGAAGACTCGTCGGATGAGTCTGAAGATTATATAGCAAGCTGCCATGTGATCTCTCACTCATTAATAGACGATGAAGAAGCCCTTTACGCAGAAAAATTGGGGGCAGATCCTGAGTCGGAACTTCTAGGACCATCGGACGAAATGATCGATGCATTCCTAAACAAAGCTCGTTTGAAAAGTAAAGCTAACCGGGAGCACGAAATGGCCATATTTGAAAAGGCCAAACGCCAGCGACTGGACGAAAGGGTTAAAACACTCCCACCAGATCAAAGCACATCCCCCGCGAATAAAAGAAGGTTCAAGACGAGGAAAAGGTTCTTCAAAGCCATATCGATGGGAATGAAGCTGCCACTCTCCAAAGGAAACACTCATGATGAAGCGGATATACATCCTAGCTACTGCCTATATCATCGAATAATTGCGCACCCCACCGAAGAGTGCAACGCTTTTAAAAGCTGGTGGCATAGATATGTTGCTCACCGACAACATTTCAAGCGGATGAAACGCAAAGCTCGTCGGGAGCAAAGAAATACGACCGAGGAGCGCAAAAGAACTGCCACCAACTGTCACATGGTTGACCACGGGGGATCGCAAGTTCTCACCTTCTGGAGTGACTCTGACGAAGAAATGACTCTTGGCCCTCTCTTTAAAGAATCCACCTCGGGAAAAGAGGAAGAACCGAAGAGCTGTGAAAATATTGAGCTGCACAATCGTACGCTGCTCGAAAAGAATCTCGGGCCCACAAATAAGGGATCGAACAAAAAGGATAAGGGGAAAGAAAAGGTCCCTGAGGATATCGCCCTCGATGATCGAGTCGCCGAAGAGCTGACAGCCAATGACCCGTCCAAGAAAAACAAGGTGGATTACAACGTTCTGGCACACCTGAGGAAGATCCCCTCACAACTAAGCATTCTCGACGCCCTTCTGTTATCTAAGGAGGCGAGAGATTCTCTGATCAGGTCATTACAAGAGCCCGGACAGTTCCAAGCTTTCCTCGCCGAAGAAAAGATGAAAGACGAGCTGGAAGAAGTGCACACAGCCGATATCACCTTCAGCGATGAAGATCTCCTCCTCGGGACGTGCGAGCATAACCGTCCCCTCTATTTCTCCGGATACTGTCATGATATCAAGATAGGCAAAATCCTGGTTGACAATGGGTCCTCCGTCAATCTCCTCAATGTGAGAGTGTTGAAGGAAATCTGCATGAGCGTTCAGCACCTCGCTCGTGATAAAATCACCATCTCCGGGTTTGACTCCCAGTCATCACGGACGGTCGGGTCTGTAATATTGACACTACGCTTTGGGCTGCTTGTCACGGACATCAAGTTTCATGTCATTGACGCCAAGACTTGCTACAACGCTTTGCTCGGCAGGCCTTGGTTACACGAGTACAACATCATCCCTTCTACACAACATTAGTGCATGAAGTATTTTAAGGATGGTCTCGAGTATACTGTGACAGAGGAGTTGAACCCATTCTCCGTGAATGATGTCCGAAAGTACGAAGATGCAAAATACTTCTTACCAGATTTCGAGGACAGGGAAAGATGTCACAAACCAAAGAACAAAGCTATCACTACTATTCCGGTCTTCGGGAGTGATACTGAGGAGGAAGAAGAAATAGTTTATTCAGGGCCTCTCCAATGCAACAAGCCGGGATCGTCCATCCCTATGTTGATCTTCGGCAGCGACTCGGAGGATGAGGTCAACACTGTATTTTCCGCTCGGCCATCAATACAAGCCCTCGCTAGCGATGATCGGAGATTGCAAATTGCCATGGTTCCGCAAGAGCATTGCAAAGAGCTTGGCGCGCTTGATACCTGTAGTGTACAAGAACTGTAGACATTCTACGTCCCTCCCATGCGAAAAGGTGAAAAGACGATCCTCTTTTATCAATCCACGGAAACCAAAGTGGAGAAAGTAATTTGGCATGGTGCCGATTCTATACTTGATCGGCTCCAGCCCATCCGTCTGCCTAGATATTACACAGAAGGCTTAAAAAGGATATTGAAGCGCCAAGGTGTACCCTTCAAATAGATTGCTCGACAAGCCCGAATCTACAACAGGATCTGGGACGTCCCCGGAACTCAGCGAAATTTGCCCAACGGGAGAATGGAAACGATCAGGCTTGGATATGTTCAATCCAAGAAACAGAAGCGAGTCCATGGCAGCTACGTCATACATGACTTCGATGAAGAAGGAGACATTTTGTTAAAAGACGCTGACCCTGAACCAAAACAAGGTCATGCCATCAAAATGCCGAGTCCGTCGTTTGAAGAACGGATGGACAAGCTAATAAGGGAAATGGGTCAGAAGGTCCGGGATGACCATAACCGCGAAATGGCCATTTACGAGAAAGCCAGGACGCAGCGCCTCCTTCAACAGGCCGCTGAGAATAACAATGCTCCTCGTCGCCAACCCGTCATGCAAAAGACCCGGCGCAGAGGTAAAAATAAACCAAAGAATGGAAAAAACGTGCGACAGCAGCATAGCAGATCTGAGAAGCCACGCGATCAAGAATCGAGCAGCCGGGATCCGTCTCTTATAAAGAAGATGGGTCGAGAATATTCTTTTTCTCAGGACAAGACAAAGAAGATATTCGATCTTGTCATGAAACATCGGATGATGACACTCCCGGAATCCAAGCATCCCGATCAAGCAGATGAGGTCTCTCACCCAGACTATTGCTCTTATCACTAAGCAATAGGGCATCCTCTCGAAGACTGCTTTACCTTCAAGAACTTGGTTGAAAGCTAGTATCAACTCGGCAGGATCGCTCTATCCAGCAATTGGAGGGTAATCCCGCCGCATAAGCATGAACCGAAAGTCACGTATGCAGCAAGAATGGAACCAGATCAATATCGGTATTGGAAGTGATTTTGTACCTGCCACGCGATAACGCTGTCAGAAGAAGAACCCGAGAATATGGATGACCTCCCCTAGTGCTTCGAAAACGATAGTGATGAAGTGATCTCAGAGTTTCCACCGGCGCCAAAAGAGCTGGAAGATGGAATACATACTACTGCAGATAACCTCAAGAAAATTGACTTGGGGACGGCAGACGACCCACGGCCGACGTTCGTCAGTGAACTGTTGTCTGAAGAAAATGTGGCTGCGCTCAAAAGCGTCCTAATACAGTATAAAGATTGCTTCGCTTGGAACTATTTCGAGATGCCGGGACTAGATCCAAAGATCGCGGTTCATAAATTGGCGATATCTCCGGGCGTCAAACCAATCAAACAAGCACCGAGAAGAATGCGGCTCGAGCTTGAGATGAGCATCAACGCCGAGGTCAAGAAACTGATCGACTCCGGCTTCATCCAAGAGGTTTAGTATCCTGACTGGATCGCCAACATCGTCCTAGTGATGAAGAAAAATGGGACGGTGCGCATATGCATAGATTTTCGGGATCTCAATAAAGCCTGCCCGAAGGACGACTTTCCAATACCGGTCACCGAGCTGATGATAGACAACACATCCACTCATGAAGTTTTCTCCTTCATAGACGGCTCATCAGGATACAATCAGATAAAAATGCATCCCGAAGACCAGAAGCATACCGCTTTCCGTACCCCTTTGGGCATATTCTTCTACAAGGTGATCCCTTTCGGTCTAAAGAACGTCGGTGCCACCTATCAGAGGTCCATGAAAAAAAATCTTCGATGACCTCATACATGAAATTGTCGAATGCTATATTGACGACCTCATAATTAAAAGCAAATCATACGAGGAACATTTAGAGCATCTGAAGATCGTGTTTCAGCGCCTTCGGAAATATAACTTGAAGATGAACCCTCTCAAATGCGCATTCAGAGTTTCCTCAGGCAAATTCCTGGGATTCTTCGTCCGCCGCCGAGGCATCGAGATAGACCCGCCAAAGATCAAGGTGATCATGGAAATGCCTCCACCAAGGACTCTCAAGCAACTGCAGTCTCTCCAAGGAAAGCTCACGTATATTCGGCGATTTATAGCCAATCTTTCCGGCAAGTGCCGTCCATACATTCACCTAATGAAGAAGGGAACTTCGTTCGTCTAGGATCGCAAATGCCAAAGCGCACTGGACGAAATTAAGCAATATCTGCAGAATCCGCCGGTGCTGATTGCTCCGGTCAAGGGAAAGCCTCTCATTCTGTATACAACCGCCTTTGAGGGTTCTCTAGGTGCACTATGGGCATAAGAAAACGACCAAGGGAAAGAGAGAGCTCTCTACTACTTGAGTCGCGTTCTACTAGGGGCAGAAAGCAATTATTCTCCCATCGAAAAACACTGCCTGGCGTTGATCTTCGTGATAACGAAGCTCAGACACTACGCGTTGGCACATGAGGTCCATCTCATATCGAAGGTGGATCCTCTCAAATATTTAATGTCAATGGGTATATTAACGGGACGACTCGCTAAATGGGCCCTGCTCTTGATGGAGTGCTCGATAACTTATCGACCCCTCAAGGCAGTGAAAGGCCAGGCCATCACCGACTTCCTCGCTGAGCATCCAATACCTGCCGAATCTCCCTTGAACTGCGAATTGCCAGAAGAGCACGCGTTTGACACGATCGACGAGGAGAGAAGAGAGAATGATACCCAGTGCGAACTCTATTTCGATGGGGCATCTTCCATGAAGAAGCGCAAACAAAGCACCACTATAATCAAATCCGGGGTAGGCCTCATCTTCGTGACTCCACAAGGAGGGATAATGCACTTTGCTTTCACATTAACCGATCCGAGGACAAACAATGAAGCCGAATATGAAGCTTTGATAGCAGGTCTTGAGATCGCCGTCGACATGGGAATTGAGAATCTCCTCATATACGGAGACTCCCAGCTGACCGTTAGCCAAGTAAACGGCGACTATCAAACATGCAAACCAGAGCTGGTAAAGTACGGCGAGAGAGCGCAACAACTGCTGACTCGAATCCCTTCCTGCACACTGGAAAGTATACCGCGCGCGGAAAATAGCAAGGCGGATGCATTAGCCAAGCTCGCTAAAGAATTGGCCGACGAGAACCTCAATAATGTAAGAATCGTGGTACAAAGCAGTCGGGTTCTTGCACCGGAAGAAATATCTCCAGAGTCGTCCGAGGAGAAGGGAGCGACCAGAGCAGACGACTCTACAAATAAAAGACCAGGAAAAGGCTATGGATTAGAAAGAAGTCTTTATAGACTACTTCAAATCCCATTGAACATCTGAAGATGCGTCCTCAAGACATCAGCTTATGAGACGAGCTTTGTCTTTCGCCTTCATCAATGATACTCTGTATAAGAGATCATTTGATTCTTTGTGGCTAAGATGCCTGGGACCTGAAGAAGTAATGAGAATCATCCAAGAAACTCACGACGGACTCTGCGGTTCTCACCAAGACGGGCCGAAGATGAAACTGAAAATCAAAAGGATGGTTTATTATTGGCCTACAATGATTCAAGACTGTCTCGAATACGTGAAGCAGTGCTACTCGTGCCAGATTCACGGAGACTTTATCCATCAGCATCCAAATCCGCTATACCCAACGGTGGCTAGATAGCCATTCGAAATGTGGGGAACTGACATAATTGGCCCCATCGAATCGGCATCATCCAGAGGACATCGATTCATTTTGGCGACAACAGATTATTTCTCCAAATGGGTAGAAGCAGTACCGCTAAGGGAGGTGAAGACGGAGAATATTCTCCATTTCTTCAAGACACACGTCATTTACCGGTTCGACGCTCTGCGATGGATTATCTTCGATAACGGGCCAGCCTATAGAAGCCACAAGATTAGTCGCTTCGCACAACAGCATAACAATAGACTGGAGATACTCTTCAGTCTATAATCCCCGAGCCAACGGTCTAGCTGAGGCTTTCAACAAGACCTTGAAGAAGATCGTGCAAAAGACGGTGTCTTGAAATAAGAGGGACTGGCACGAGAGACTGCATGAAGCTCTCTGGGCGTATCGAACTACATTCAAAACGGCCACAAACACAACGCCGTATGCATTGGTATTCGGCACAGAAGCGGCACTCCCTCTCGAGATAGAGTTACCCTCTCTACGAGTGGCGGTTCACTATGAGCTAACAGACGAAGAAAATGCTCATCTTCGGCTTGAAGAACTTGATGCCTTCGACGAAACCCGGATCATGGCGCAGCAAAATCTGGAGGCTTATAAAGCAAACATGACGCGCTCATATCAGAGGTTGACTAGGCTGAGAACATTCCGCCAAGGCGAACTCGTGCTAATAGTCAAAAGACCTATGATCCCCAACCGTGACAAGCGGGGGAAATTCGACCCGAACTATGAAAGCCCGTATATCATAGACAAAGTTTACCAGGGTGGAGCCTACCTACTCATGGACATGCATGGTGTAAGATCTTTCAGGCCAATAAACGGTCGCTTCTTGAAGAAATACTACGCCTGATGAGTCACGGCTTAGGTCAACGATAGATGACGGCGCCTATGTCCGCTCGCTATCTTCCTAAGCCCAAACTCTATAAGTAGTAGCCGGCTACAGACCGAAATGTCCTAAAACTAACGATGCGCCGAAACGTCCTCAAACTAACGATGGACCACTATGTCCTAAAACTAGCTATTGACCGAGACGTCGATAAACTACTACGGATCGCAGTATCCCAAGGCTGACACAAAAAAAAATAAATGAAATAAAAAAAGAAGAAAACGGTATGTCCATAAGCAAAATGGGCACGGATGAAAACCCGAAAGGGCTCCGTGAGTAAAAACAGAAGGGCTACCGGCGAGTTTTGTGAAAACCCGAAAGGGCGCAATCTCATTAAAAGACACTTGCAAGGTCCTCTCGACCATGTAAGGAGAAACCACCTGCGTGAGATCCTTACGACTCACAAGGGAGCAACACACTTAGGGGTCTCTACGATACCTAAGGAGAAATAACACTTGCGAGATCCTCACGACTCGTAAGGAGAACCCTCTTATGAGACCCTCACGGCTCATAGGATTCAAAAGTCTTAAGTTACAGGGATCTGAAGCTGTTCTTAAGCCATCACAATCTCCAGCATTGCCCTACATGGGGTTCAGTATTGACCCTTGTATATAATCCATAGGCGCGAATAAATATTTCCCTAACAAAGTCCCACCAGAGACCGGGGATACGCTCGCACAGTGGACAACATTTGTAAGCCCTCTCAACTTATGAGGAGAAAATACTCTTGTAAGATCCTTACGACTTACGAGAAGCCATACACTTGGGAATCCTCTCGATTTCTAAGGAGAAAATGCACCTATGAGATCCTCACGGCTCATAGGGAGAAATACCTTTATGAGACCCTTACGGCTCATGAAGTCAATGTAAGTGCACGGCGGCGCCCCGGCCGTCAATCCGACGGCCAAACGCGGAAACGGTGATAAACATAAATTTTTTGCGGACTTGGCAAAACGGCACCACCGCGCACTAAAACCGGATCGTGCCATTAAACTAAATCTAGCTAACTACAAAGAGAAGGGAAGAGATGTATACCGACGATCCAAGTCCTCCGGTCTTCATCTCCACTCCGATCTCCTCGCGGGATCTCCGTCCGTCTCCTCCTCGTCGGAAAGGGCACCACGAAGCCGGGTACTTTTACGGGCTCCCACCTCAATACCGAGGCAACTCGGGCGCGAAGCTGGCGAATCGACGCGTCCAAGATTTGCTGTAGGAATATAGTGTAGAGTGTATGTCTCACTTTGGGGTTGGTTGCCATTTGTGGATGATGGAGGAAACAAGGATAAGAAAAATGGTGCTTGCATTTTTCTTGGCATGGAATGAGATCAAGAATGAAAACCTCTCTCAAAGATGAAGCTCTCTCTTCTTCTCTTTTCTTCTTCTCACTTTTCCCTCTCTCTTTTTCTTCTCTCTTTTCTAAAATGAAAAACCCTCATACTTAGAAAAATGGTGGAGCAAGGATTATGAAGCAACAAGGGAGGTGAGTGTAGGAGAAAAGAAAGGGTGACCACAACCATAAACATAATCATCACAAAACTTTCCATCAACCTCAAATCCATCCTAATCACATAATTACATGAAAAGCAAAGATGCTTATCACATCAACCCTTATGCAAATAAGTCCTCCACAAAGTGTAATTTGCAAAACTGCAAATTACCCCCTCCATCGGAAAAGTCCGGCCGGGAAAGAACAAAGAAAAACCGGCCGGAACGGAATGCAAACTGGCAACTCCAGAAAACTGGTCCCGTAATAAATTACAGGAAAACCCAATACTGTGCATACACACCCGCATCTGTATTCCGTCCGGATACAAATGCAATGAGACAAAATCTACACTGTACTATACTAGGATCCGGCTTAAACCAAAGCCGGCTAGTAATATCCGTCCGATCCTGATGCGTGCAATACCGCACGTATCTGATCGAACCCTGCCATATAACCATACGGCCACTAGTACAAACTGTCCGATCCTGATCCGTGCAATATCGCACGTATCTGATCGGACCCTGCCATATCTCCATACGGCCTCTACAGCGTTTCGCCCGAAAGCTTGAGTAACTGAAAGTGTGGTGGACTCTAAAGACTCGTCAATACTATGGTTGTGGATTTAACCACTAGCACGTCAGAGGTATAAGCCAATACGTGACGGGCCACCAGCTATTGACCAAAAGGGACGTCGATGAGTAAACTCATCCTGACACCCTACTGAGCCTGTCAGTGACAATATCCGTGCAGTCCGGTCCGTTCGTCTATGAGTATCGCATGGCGGGCCTAGGGGGTTGGTAAAAGTCAGACCCCCAAAAGCGGTACAAGTCGTGTCGGAGTGTAGCCCAGAACACCCTGAGATACTACTGGAATACCTACCAGTAAATCTCCTTGCCTTGGCCAAGGACTTTGTGTAATGGCTCTCCTAGACACAGCACGACCTCACCCCCAATACCGGGAGAGACGAACCCCTGAAGATACGCTCACTGCCTCCATGTGGCTCGGGACTGTACCCAACTAAAACCTGTTTGCACGACTCCTTTGAGCCGTGGTAGGGTAGTAATCAAAGTACAGTGGGAACTCACACGAGACAAATGACGATCCCCAGGTCGATGAACTAACCTGCACACATGTCACCTGGGAACTGCCATCTGACGTCTGGTATATGACCAACTAGCATGTTCCCGGCGAGTCCTGTCCGGTGTACTCATAACCCAATGAGCACCTGTATACATCTTAGGTGATCCAACTGACACCAGTGGCTTGTGAGACCGGCCACCGCCCCTCGTCGGGGTCTCGACTGTATACACTAGTCTACTAATGGAGTATCGATGCCCAGTCTCGAAACTCCCACGACTAGGGACCTTTTAAGGATATGCTTGTAGACCCCCAGCTCCCACTTATATGATCGCCCTCATACTGCTGGTGGTCAAGCAAGAATCCTAGGGGCTCTATCAACGTGTAATAGCGACGTGTCAGGTCACCTAAAACAGTACACGATGATAAAGGTAAACCAGATAGCATACTATCATCTCGAGCAAGACTGTCCTACCGGGATAGGTCCTCCCTCAATCATTACAATCACGTACCTGTGACCTAATAATTGACTCTGAGGGCACTATCTCCAACAATCTCCCACTTGCACTCAAGGCTAATTATTGCGATGTCGCATACTCACAGCCCGTGTGATACCGAACATCCAACTCCTCTACTAGTCAGTCTCACAAAGCTCGTTTGCGGAACTATTGCGTTCGAGGAATAGCCTCAGTGAGTGGATCCGCTTAGTTGTTTCTTTCTATGTCTCTCTATATCTCAAGTTCGCGGAGAAAGCCATCTCCCGAAAAGAGCAATACCTGTCTCAGAATATGTCTGGATGTCTGATGGGACCTAGCTCATATATGAACTCCAAATCCAAACTTCTTAGACTGTATCGTCAACTGAACTTAATCAGTATCCTGCGCCATGCCTCCCTCAGTATTGCCTTGGATCACCTGTCCAAAATACTGCCCCTCGTCAGAGGGAAAACTATAACTCTGACAACCTCCTTGTCGTCCAAGTCACCTTGGAAGCCTGGAATGATAACTGTCTCCTGAATAAGGCTGTCGTTATCATATCCCTAGAACATCCACTTATGTTCTAAAACTGCTTCCGACTGTTTCTCCAGGATTGGATTAATGTCAACTTATTGCATCTAGTGCAAGAACAACATCTGGTGTGGTACTTGACATTTCACGATTGACTCAATTGCCTGAGCAAGTGATCTGCCAATCATGCACGTCCCTCTCCCCTTTAGTCTGTAAGACCCCTTTGGAGAGGGTGACTCCATTACCTGCAGGTATAATACCGTGCCAGGAGTCGTCCATCCTAAATACTTTTAGAATGCTGTCAAGTACCCTGATTGGGAAACCACCCAAATCTAGATCTAAAACCATAGATCTAGTAACCAGCATGTCTGATATAAAATCCATTTCCTTTGTGGAGAAACCACTGTGTGACGACCAAAGTATAACCGATTGTAGTATAGGAGTTTCTTTTCCTACTTTGTGTATGTCATCCAAATACCATGACATCACACCCTACTACCTTCTCAACAGATCCATCCCCTATTCTGATGAAGTCAAACCCATGACTGTCACGTCAGAAATAGATGATCTATCTCCGCTACATCTGCTTTAGTCTATAAATAGACATAAGCTACCTGTCCACCAATGCTTCCGCTGCTCCCACTGACTACGACAACCCTCTGGCAGAGTCATATACACGTGCACTTCCAAAACTAGTTTAGAACGACGCTATACTCATCCTCCCGCCGGGTCTCGCAGCCTGGAACAACAGCAATGGTAATTGTGGGTAAACAAGAACTTCCCTGTCACCGTCCTTGAGGCTACCGGAGTACCTCTCGGGTGCCTGAAGTTACCCACCTTATCTGCGGAGTGGCCAATGGAATGTCAATCCAGATTGAATCTTTAGGTTCCTTATCAAATCTTCAGTAATCGTTTGTGGTTCTGGAATCACTTCCAGTTCTACCATACTCCCACTACCGTTTTCTGAAAAAAAAACATTTTTAATAAAACTGTGGCGAGTCTAGAACAATATTGCTATTGTTCATCCAGATGGTAGAAAGTCAACCCGCGTCATAGCCTGGGTCAACCCACAAACAGCCATTACAGAAACGTGCCTTGAGTTGTCCAGTGTCTGGTTTTAATCATAAACCGGACAACTCCCCGTACCTTAACATCGTTAAGATATGAACTGTTCTATATCCAATATAGAAACAGAGGCACTGATTTAATTGAACCAGATTCAAATCATGCAGCTGTCCCCAGCGCATGTCAACTAAATGGAAGGAGGCCGATCAGCGTTACTCAACTTAGGAATATTTCCAATTATGAGTAACCTGAAAGAGAAGCAAGATCTCTTTATCATTACTATCAACTGAATACCATACACAAGTATCTACATCTTCGATCTCTTTGAAGAATCCCGATACTTGCTATACCTGGTTCTCTACTCTATTCAAATACCTATAACTTCTCAAAATTCGGACCCTGTGTTTCCACGAAACACCTGTCTAAAAACTAGAGAAGTCATAAGTAAACCGAATATAGTACGAGGACCAACCCCTCTGTCCTGATGGACCCTGGACAACATACAATACTCTGTACAAGTCCCTTGAGTCTGATAACTCATTCACTGTGTGTCGTAGGTTGAAAACTGTACTTATGGTTAAGAAGAATTACACCGCTGTTTAATGCTCCTTACCTAACCATCCACTGATATAGGTAGATGTCATAGACATAATTTCAAAAAGGTACATCTCACTCTATGAAAATAGACGTACAGATATATCAATTTGAAATTGGTGCGTAACTGCGGATATTCAAAACCAAATATTTGCCGACCGGCAAACAGCCCAGGTGATTTCCTCAAATATCACCGATTACAACGAATCCCGATATAATAAGGATGATCACCCAATTCCCACTAACTTATTCCCACTCATCATCTGTAAAACCATACAGATGTGAGAATTATACCTGGTAAATACATACCCTGGAGTAAGTGTCTAATCGGGAAATCAGTTTTCCATTAACAGTACACAGTGAAACTGAAACATTGAAATGTTTCGTTGGGGTATCCTGGTATTCCTAGTAATGCCTCATCCATTATCCAAATTCACAACTGTAACCGTATAATTCTTTGCCACCTCTCCAAATCCCTTCATATGTCTTTAGTCATTACCTTCTGTACACCCCTTTAGGCCAAATGGTTTTCTTCCTTCCCTACCGTTCGGCACCAGCCTATGGTTTGGAAGAAGACTATCCAAAAAGCATAAAGGGTGTACTGTCCTAATCCTAGGAGCACTCGCAACGCGAGAGAAGGTGAAGATAAAAGACACCTGAATGTACTTTATTCCTATTTCTCCTGAACCAGGATCCATCCCCGAACTGGAACAAGTTCCTTTCGAGTTCGTATATAACCATACGATGGATTATCCAATAAAATGGGATCTTCGTAGTGATACGGAGTGTCCTGGAGAAATACAAAGGTGATTTAGGATTGGCGAAGAAATACTTGGTTCGGTCGTGAATAGCAGTCGCAATTTACTTTGCCCTCTTACTAATCCCTTGCTTCGTCTGAACTTAATACCTTCTGTACACCGTTTAGGCTAATTGGCTTTCTTCATTCCCTACCGGTCGGCACCAGCCTATGGTTTGGAAGAAGACTATCCAATTTGCGCAATAGGTGTACTACTCCTAAACCAAGGAGTACTCGCAACCTGAGAGATGGTGAAAAGAAAAGACAACTGAATAATCCTATTCGTTTTCTCCAGAACCAGAAACCATCCTCGAATTCCTTCGAGTTCATATCTAACCATACGATGGTTTTGTCCAATGGAAGTGGACGTTCGTAGTAATACGGGGTGTCCTGGAGAAAAGGGTAAAAGTAGGAGTGGCAATGAGGTTCGCAACTCAGACAATCCAAAAGCCAGTGTTAAGTAGGTTCGGTCAACTTGGTCACTGAGTCATAGTCTAGGGTCGGGTCAATGGTCGCTGCCAAAGAGAGAGAGAGAAAAGAAACACTCAGCGTGCACTCTAACCTAGATCAGAATGGTTACCAATTTATCTAATCTGGAAACCTCCCACAGTACCTCAAATTCTTCTCCAAACCTAAAAGAAGAATTAGTCGGGGTCACCCGAGGAGTATACCAACTCATCAGTGGGAATCGGGATCCAACTATCATTGCATGATAACGTGACGGAATCCGCTCACGCTATCACACTCCAGAAGGTATGCGCATATCTGGCAAGTTTCAGTTCTTTTGAAACTCCCGATGTGATTTCTGCCCCATGCTCTTATGACCTTGACTTTGGCCAACAAATCATAAGTCACATGTCAAGTTCTACCCGTCATTCTCCAGGTTGATTCGAATCCACCCGCACAAGCCCTTGACTTTGGCCAACAAGGCTATACGACTGTCCCAAACCAACGCATCTATCTATGCTGCATATGAATAACCAACAGCTACCAAACACTGTGCCTTGACTTTGGCCAACAAACACAGCTTGAATACTATTGACTACCCATATGAAACGACGGAGGGCTACGAATGGTTTCTGGCGAAAACCTTTAACGTAATGAACTTGATATCGTCGAAGGAACGGATAGCTTTTAAAAATATAGTGACGAAAACCTTTACTAAAGAGGTCACTCCCGATGAAGGGATCTCGGCTCTTTCCCCGTAGAATGGGGTGCAGGATATTCCAAATGAATACCACGATGCAAAGCAAAAGTAATCGGCTATAGTGAAGTTAATGCCCTGACGCAAACTTCTGTCCAAGGGGTCACTCCCGGTGAAGGGATCTCGGCCCTTGCCTCGTCGACTGAGGAGCAGGATATTCCAAATGAATACCACGATGCAAAACAAAAGTGAACGTCCTTGCAATAACAGCTTTTTGAAAAGTGTTCCAACAACATCAGATTAGGTTTGTTTTAACTTGCATTGATCCGAATCAATGCAGTCCCATCAATTAATCACACCAAAAAGAACGAAAATATACTGACGTACGTATATGCCATCCGCATTCGCCACTGGGTCCCGTCATCACCCGTTAGGTTAGCTAACTAACGGCAGAGCGGGGACTGGACTAGCGCGGATGAAAAACATATACAACATCTACTAATATATATACCAATATATAGTATTTCGCTCAAGGCGTGAATGAAATGCAACATCACAGAAATGTACAGCATCACAGAACAATACAGATATCTGGGATCCCCGGGTTTCACAGAGCCACTACTGAAACCCGACGTTCCCCTGGTCGTGTGGATAGCCTGTGCAATGAAATCCTAGACCCCTACGGGTGCGGCAAGTTACCCGTCAAAACCTGAAGCGAGGCAGCCCCCTTCAGCTCCGTGAATGGACCACCCAGCACTTCACGGAATCCGGTAACTTGGGCACCCCTCCTGGGTCAACCTGTACCCCCTACGAGTGCGGCGAATAGCCTGCCAATCCTAGAGTGAAGCCCCCTCCGTCTCAATGCCATGAGATGCGGGCTTGTTGCCCTCCAGAACCCGGCTATCCGTGCACCCCTCCGCGGGGCAATCCTAGTACAGAAAGTAAAATATACATACAACGGGTACATCGACCGCAACCAGGTCGTGCCCCAAAAGAATAATACAAACAGGCAGTGACGGCAGTCCACATGTCGGACGCTCGCCCCGCAATATCAAATGTACATAATACAACAGCACAGTACTAGTATTGCATCCAGGCTATCCCCCACGACCGATCCGCAACAACACAGCAAATACATAGAACATCAACGTGAAAGTCACGTTCGCAAATCCGTCTAACCGGGCTATAGCAGTTAGACGGGATTTACCGATCGGGTGACATTCACGGTCGCAGATATAATGTAAATACTGTGAAAAATGTGTTTAAAATTTTCCGATTGATCAAACATTAACAAGTGGGCCCCCAAACAAAACTGTAGCAACCACAGAAAACCTGGGCCCAATTTTAATAATCCAGAAACCACATTTATCAACCAGGAACATACTACAAAAATTTGGGATCATGAACAGTTACAACCGCCGCGGAAGCGCGGCCCAAGCAGGGGTTTGGCCGCCCTTCCGCGGCGGAACAGTGAGATCATGGTACCAATTTTTTACAGAATGCTTATATTTCCCTGCATATCATTCTGAGACAACCTGAAAAATTTTTGGACTCAAAAAAAATTCGACAGAAACTGATGTGCTTGAAATACGTGTTTTCGGGATTTTGTTCGATCGGAAACGTTAAACACATTAAACAAAGCTAGACGAAGTTAATGGCGAGGCTCTGATACCACTGTAAGTGCACGGCGGCGCCCCGGCCGTCAATCCGACGGCCAAACGCGGAAACGGTGATAAACATAAATTTTTTGCGGACTTGGCAAAACGGCACCACCGCGCACTAAAACCGGATCGTGCCATTAAACTAAATCTAGCTAACTACAAAGAGAAGGGAAGAGATGTATACCGACGATCCAAGTCCTCCGGTCTTCATCTCCACTCCGATCTCCTCGCGGGATCTCCGTCCGTCTCCTCCTCGTCGGAAAGGGCACCACAAAGCCGGGTACTTTTACGGGCTCCCACCTCAATACCGAGGCAACTCGGGCGCGAAGCTGGCGAATCGACGCGTCCAAGATTTGCTGTAGAAATATAGTGTAGAGTGTATGTCTCACTTTGGGGTTGGTTGCCATTTGTGGATGATGGAGGAAACAAGGATAAGAAAAATGGTGCTTGCATTTTTCTTGGCATGGAATGAGATCAAGAATGAAAACCTCTCTCAAAGATGAAGCTCTCTCTTCTTCTCTTTTCTTCTTCTCACTTTTCCCTCTCTCTTTTTCTTCTCTCTTTTCTAAAATGAAAAACCCTCATACTTAGAAAAATGGTGGAGCAAGGATTATGAAGCAACAAGGGAGGTGAGTGTAGGAGAAAAGAAAGGGTGACCACAACCATAAACATAATCATCACAAAACTTTCCATCAACCTCAAATCCATCCTAATCACATAATTACATGAAAAGCAAAGATGCTTATCACATCAACCCTTATGCAAATAAGTCCTCCACAAAGTGTAATTTGCAAAACTGCAAATTACCCCCTCCATCGGAAAAGTCCGGCCGGGAAAGAACAAAGAAAAACCGGCCGGAACGGAATGCAAACTGGCAACTCCAGAAAACTGGTCCCGTAATAAATTACAGGAAAACCCAATACTGTGCATACACACCCGCATCTGTATTCCGTCCGGATACAAATGCAATGAGACAAAATCTACACTGTACTATACTAGGATCCGGCTTAAACCAAAGCCGGCTAGTAATATCCGTCCGATCCTGATGCGTGCAATACCGCACGTATCTGATCGAACCCTGCCATATAACCATACGGCCACTAGTACAAACTGTCCGATCCTGATCCGTGCAATATCGCACGTATCTGATCGGACCCTGCCATATCTCCATACGGCCTCTACAGCGTTTCGCCCGAAAGCTTGAGTAACTGAAAGTGTGGTGGACTCTAAAGACTCGTCAATACTATGGTTGTGGATTTAACCACTAGCACGTCAGAGGTATAAGCCAATACGTGACGGGCCACCAGCTATTGACCAAAAGGGACGTCGATGAGTAAACTCATCCTGACACCCTACTGAGCCTGTCAGTGACAATATCCGTGCAGTCCGGTCCGTTCGTCTATGAGTATCGCATGGCGGGCCTAGGGGGTTGGTAAAAGTCAGACCCCCAAAAGCGGTACAAGTCGTGTCGGAGTGTAGCCCAGAACACCCTGAGATACTACTGGAATACCTACCAGTAAATCTCCTTGCCTTGGCCAAGGACTTTGTGTAATGGCTCTCCTAGACACAGCACGACCTCACCCCCAATACCGGGAGAGACGAACCCCTGAAGATACGCTCACTGCCTCCATGTGGCTCGGGACTGTACCCAACTAAAACCTGTTTGCACGACTCCTTTGAGCCGTGGTAGGGTAGTAATCAAAGTACAGTGGGAACTCACACGAGACAAATGACGATCCCCAGGTCGATGAACTAACCTGCACACATGTCACCTGGGAACTGCCATCTGACGTCTGGTATATGACCAACTAGCATGTTCCCGGCGAGTCCTGTCCGGTGTACTCATAACCCAATGAGCACCTGTATACATCTTAGGTGATCCAACTGACACCAGTGGCTTGTGAGACCGGCCACCGCCCCTCGTCGGGGTCTCGACTGTATACACTAGTCTACTAATGGAGTATCGATGCCCAGTCTCGAAACTCCCACGACTAGGGACCTTTTAAGGATATGCTTGTAGACCCCCAGCTCCCACTTATATGATCGCCCTCATACTGCTGGTGGTCAAGCAAGAATCCTAGGGGCTCTATCAACGTGTAATAGCGACGTGTCAGGTCACCTAAAACAGTACACGATGATAAAGGTAAACCAGATAGCATACTATCATCTCGAGCAAGACTGTCCTACCGGGATAGGTCCTCCCTCAATCATTACAATCACGTACCTGTGACCTAATAATTGACTCTGAGGGCACTATCTCCAACAGTCAAAAGCCTTAGTCAACAGGATCTTAACCCTGTTTGCTAAGCCACCTTTGTTCGACAACAACAGAGGAAAATGATGATTCGCTCCTGGCAATATCCCAGTTGTAGCGATACTGATGCCTAAATCGGTATCAAATTCCAAGTCCTTTCATGGCAAATGATTCGCTCCTGGCAATATTCTAGTCGTAGCGATGCTGATGCTAAGATTGCCACCAAATTCCAAGTTCCATACTCGTGGCGAAAAGTCAACGAGCCAAAAATGCATATGAAATAGCCAAAATGATGGGGCAACTTGCAACGAAATCAGCAAGTAAAAATGTATGCATACAAAATAGCGGAAATGGTTGGGCAACTCGCAATAAAAAACAACGAGTAAATAAAATAAATAGCCGAAAAGATTGGGTACCGCGAAAAATAGCCGAAATGATTGGGCAATCATGACTTTCGCGATATAAAAAGATGAAATGATATAGCATCGCGGAAAGAATAAAAAAAATGATGAAAGAATGAAACTTTTTGCCCTGCAGGCGAAATCACATCGATCCCTGTATACAATCCATGGGCGCAAAAAAAGTAGGAATCATGCCTTCTCTCCCAGGCTCCATCCGAAAAAGAGCCAAGTCTCAATGGTTCACAGACAGCCTGGAGATCATCTCAACATTCGTCTCATTAAACATCAACAAATCGGAGCTGCGGAAATTCCCAGTTCCATGACTCGGCGGTGCATAGACGACCGAAAGTCTACCCCCGTCTCTATGAAATGAGAATAAAGTCAACCCATCCTAGTTTCATGGAACACGGCCCATGTCAATCCTGACCCTGTGGGAAACGTCCAGAGCGGAGCCTGGTCCTCGCAGAACACGGCTATGTCAATCCTGACCCCGTAGGAAGCATCCAGAGCAAATCCTGGTTTTGTGGAACACGGCCTATGTCAATACTGACCCCGTGGGAAACGTCCAGAGCGGATCCTGGTCCTTGCAGAACACCGCTATGTCAATCCTGACCCCGTAGGAAGCATCCAGAGCAAATCCTGGTTTCGTGGAACACGACCTATGTCAATCCTGACCCCGTGGGAAACGTCCAGAGCGGATCCTGGTCCTCACAGAATACGGCTATCTCAATCCTGACCCCGTAGGAAGCATCCAGAGCAAATCCTGGTTTCGTGGAACATGGCTTATGTCAATCCTGACCCCATGGAAAACGTCCAGAGCGGATCCTGGTCCTCGCAGAACATGGCTATGTCAATCCTGACCCCGTGGGAAGCATCCAGGGCAAATCCTGGTTACGTGGAACACGGCCTATGTCAATCCTGACCCCGTGGGAAGTGTCCAGAGCGGAACCTGGTCCTTGCGGAACACGGCTATCTCAATTCTGACCCCGTGGGAAGCATCCAGAGCAAATCCTGGTTTCGTGGAACACGGCTTATGTCAATCCTGACCCCATGGGAAACGTCCAGAGCGTATCCTGGTCTTCGTAGAACACGGCTATGTCAATCCTGACCCCATGGGAAGCATCCAGAGCAAATCCTGGTTTCGTGGAACACAGCCTATATCAATCCTGACCCCGTGGGAAACGTCCAGAGCAGATCCTGGTCCTTACAGAACACGGCTATGTCAATCTTGACCCCGTGGGAAGCATCAAGAGCAAATCCTGGTTACGTGGAATACGGCCTATGTCAATCCTGACCCCGTGGGAAGCGTCCAGAGCGGAACCCGGTCCTTGCAGAACACGACTATGTCAATTCTGACCCCGTGGGAAGCATCCAGAGAAAATCCTGGTTTTATGGAACATGGCTTATGTCAATCCTGACCCCATGGGAAACGTCCAGAGCGGATCCTGGTCCTCGGAGAACACGGCTATGTCAATCCTGACCCCGTGGGAAGCATTCAGAGCAAATCCTGGTTTCGTGGAACACGGCCTATGTCAATCCTGACCCCGTGGGAAACGTCCAGAGCGGATCCTGGTCCTCGCAGAACACGGCTATGTCAATCCTGACCCCGTGGGAAGCATCCAGAGAAAATCCTGGTAATGTGGAACACGGCCTATGTCAATCCTGACCCCGTGGGAAGCGTCCAGAGCGGAACCTGGTCCTTGCGGAATATGGCTATGTCAATTCTGACCCCGTGGGAAGCATCCAGAGAAAATCCTGGTTTCGTGGAACACGGCCTATGTCAATCCTGACCCCGTGGGAAGCGTCCAAAGCGGAACCTGGTCCTCGCAGAACATGGCTATGTCAATCCTGACCCGTGGGAAGCATCCAGAGCAAATCCTGGTTACGTGGAACACGGCCTATTTCAATCCTGGCCCCATGGGAAGCGTCTAGAGCGGAACCCGGTCCTTGCAAAACACGGCTATGTCAATTCTCACCCCGTGGGAAGCATCCAGAGCAAATCCTGGTTTAGTGGAACACAGCTTATGTTAATCCTGACCCTATGGGAAGCGTCCAGAGCGGATCCTGGTCCTTGCAGAACACGGCTATGTCAATCCTGACCCCGTGGGAAGCATCCAGAGCAAATCCTGGTCCCATAGAACACGGCTAAAGTCAATATTGACCCTGTGGGTAATGGCCAGAGCAACCCCTGACTCCATGAAATGCGGATAATGTCAACCTCGTCCATCACATATGGGTCCTCATGACTCATAAGGGTGAAAACTCTTTTGTGAGGTCCTTACGACTCTCAAGAGAAAACCCACTTAGGAATCCTCACGATTCTTAAGAAGAAATTACACTACGGGATCCTCTCGATCTGTAGGGAGAAAATTCTTTATGAGACCCTCACGGCTTATAAAGTTGAAAAGTCTTAGGAGGCAGATCTTAACCCTGACTCCTAAGCCATCGTTGTCCTACAAGGAAATCAAAATAGATTATCCACGAAATAAAAGGGACACACCATCATGAAGCAAAATATGTCTTTTATTCATGAATCAAAATGAATACAAAGTACAACTTATGAAAGAATTAAAAAAATACTCTCATTCAGGTGTAAGCACAAAAGAAGAATAAAAAAAATATATACAATTCTTCAAGCCGGCGGACGATTCAATAGGTTTGCAAGTTCATCCTTTTTCCGCTGGGCCTCGATCTCATGATTCATTATCGTCAAAAGACGGGCCTCCGCTTGAGCCTGTTGGGCCTGGTATGAGGTAAGCCAACTTTCAAGCTCTTTTTCGGTAACCTTATGAGCTTCGACCATTTCGTGAGTGAAAATGACGGCCTTATCAATGGCTACCACCTCCTTGATAGCCTCTTGAAGCCCTCGCCAGAGATCATATGCCCGAGTGGTCTTGGCCGTAAGATTAGCTTGAAGTTCCCTTAGCGCTTTGGAAGCCATCCCCCTCTTCGAAAACTTTCGGCTGAGCCTCTTCTCGCATGACAGCATATTTGAGGCGCATCGTTCGATTAGCCCCTACAAGCTTGCCTTTGCAGCTACAACCTCTGAGGGAAGGCGTGTAGGTTCAAGAATATGCAAGCAAGCCTCCCCCTGACGACAGAACTCAACCCAGACTTGGACCAAGGTCTCACTATGGTAATTAGCAAGAAAGTGAAGAGAACCGTTGGCTTCAGCGGCAAATGCTTCGGCCGTGATCAGACTGCCAGCACAAAGGTCTTCAATCAGAGCTGACAAGCAGTGAAGTCTTAGCTTTGCCATCCGTTCCGAGGCACGTAGAGCATAGGGGCCGGGCGGCATCACGATGCTAGATTCCAGCGTGGTAAGAACTGACAAAACTGTTAAGATTCATAGAAAACAATTAGCGAGATTCACAAGTAAAGAGCGAATGGAACAACATTAAAACTTTACTTACCCACGGTCATGCAAGAAGGGTCTGAAGGCTCCCCAGGCCCGTCAAGAATCTCAACTTCGTCATCTGCCTCCAGAACTGGAGAAGACATCAGTATCGTTATATGGAATAATGATAATGCCGTGAAGAAGGCGAACAACACTAACCTTGCCCGGAAGATAGAACGATGTGTTGAGGGGATATTGCCTGCGGAGCGGCCATCTCCAGCAGACGTTGAAAAGATTTCCTGGGAGACAGATCAGCAATAGACGCCGCCAACCCGCGCAATTCTGAAAAGACAGAAAGGTTCAGGTAATGGAGAGATTATCAAAATAAAATATATAAGGATACCTTCGATGCTTCTCCTGCATTGGACTGGAGGGATAGCAGCTTCGGCGGCCTCCTCCGTGCCCCCAGGAACATCATCGGGGATGTGGGCCGGTATAATAACTTCCGATTGTAGAGCAGTGGCCATCGCCGCAGGCTCCGATGAAAGGACGGTGGCCTTAACTACCTGCCCCACGGCCTCCGGGCCATCCCCAGAAAGATCAATTGAATTGGCGGCCAATGAAGATGCCTCTTCCGGGGGAGCAAGCACTTGGGGAGCGGGAATCACCGAGGGAAGCTCCATCGCAGGAACAACAGTTGCATCGACCCCCTCTATACTGATTAGTGTCACATCGGGGAAATTTGCGGAGTCTACAGTCAAAGCGCGACTCGAAATCAGATCCTCCGCCTTTGCCGAAGTCCCTGCAAAGTTTGCACGAGGATAAGGATATGTGTGTGTGTGTGTGTATATATATATATAAGCTGTGCAAAATACTACAAAAGGATATATAAGTGTACCAATGCACAAAGGAGCTTCTAGTATGGCTTGTTCAAGCCGACGCTCCTTCCTGAGGAGGTATGCTCGCCGGGGTTCGAGGGTAGACTCGTGGCCACCGGTCCACAACGAAAGCGCGTCTTCAGCATCGGCCGAGATAGGCTGTTTAAGAGCTCTCTCACCTCCCTCTTCCAAAGGACCTATAAATATCCGCCGTATTGATAGAGGGTCTTCGTAAAAGATGACGGCAGGATAAGGCCTCTTCGGGATCCTTACATTCTCGGATTCATCCTGTGAGTGTATTATATCCTCAGCCAATTGTGCAGCTTCCTCGGCAGATGAACCCGGGAAAAGTAGACCACCATCTAATTCTTGCATGGCTAGTGGTTCGTCTTAGAGGATAGGCTCTGATTCCAATAAAAAGTCGAGTAGATTGGTGACCGTCTTCTTTCGCCTCTTGGACCCAGAACTAACAGCAGAAGATGATCGCCTCTTTCCCCTCGATGCTTTAGCGCGACGTTGACCCACTTCACCTTCAATATCCTTACTTGGCGGTGCTACCGGCGATGACACCGCCATTGCTGACGCCGCAGCTGATGATACGGCTACCGGTGCCTTATTGGCCCTGGATTGAGCTCTAGTGCGCAGCGGCATACCAGTTGTGGGAGTTAGATCCACTTCCGCTGCCTCGGGAATAAGCATGACACCAGTATCTCTTAGGGGAGGGCGAACCACTACCCGCGGTCGCGGCGGGACTCCCGTAACCTGGATTGGAGTGGGAGCCCTATATCCGAGGAGCACCCTCCTCTCCTCGGCAATAATGGGATTGATTCGGTGGAGGTACCAGCCCGTGAAAGACCCCACACATCGAGGAATATATTCAGCTTCAGGAATCACGAAACGAGAGCCGGTGTTCAGCCGCATGAAGTGATGAGAAACGTCACGAACAACTTCTGACGACGGGCTAGGCTCCACTATAAATGCCTCAAATGGGACACCCTGGTCATATCCGAGTTGCCGAGCATGGGTTGTACCGCATAAAAAAGGCTGCACCATTCTGAAGAAATCCCAGATAACCCGGTCTGATCGAATATAGGTGCAAGGCTTCCTTGGGCTTCAGAGAAGGTACTCCTTCTTTCGACGAGTCGCAAAGCTGTTGAATCGATCCTGAAGGAGCAGAGAGGACTCGATCGTTGAATACCATCCCGCCCGTATTGGCATAGGGATTAATCAGCACGCGAATAGCCCCGGACTGAGTCGGGTCAGGAGCAGAAGCGTCCACCAGCCGCATGAGTCGCGGAAAAGTGTAAGCGTCATAAAATCTGGGTATTTGGTGAGCAGCAAATGCCCCTAGCACGTGCATCTCAATCCAGGACGTAAAGTAATGAAGAGAGAAATTTACCACATTTACGCTTGGAGTTGAAGTGTTGGCTGCAGCGCTTAGCCCATGATACAGATGCACTAGCCCCGCAATGCCCATAGCTAGTCGTGTCCCTTCGGCAATACGATGGGCATGGTAGACAACTGAGGCTCTCATAAAACGACGGTGCGTGGGAACGGCGAACCAGCTGATCCAAACACTGATGAAGCCCACGAAGAAAATCTCCTCATCCATACCAGGAGCTGCGATCGACTCGAAAGATACGGCCGACAAGATGGGAATGTAGAACTGTGGCAAGTCCTCTTCTTTAGCCGGTTGCTTATTTACACCGAACCCAAAGGGGTCATTGATACTCGCAAACTTTGGAGCCGTCTTTGATAGAACATCCCCGCGAAGGAAGCAGGCGATAAAACTCTTGAAAGTGACGCCCTGCTCCTCTGACTCTGTGAATAGCTTCTCAAAAATGCTCAGAGTCTTGATTAAACTTGGGTGCTTGTGGCGGACGGCATTTTTAGTCGACTGGCCATTGAGCATAGCAGTCTCGGTTTTGAAAACATACTCATTAGGAGGCAGCAGTTCCTCATAGAGTGTCCCCCTGACCGGCAACCCCGAGATCTCGCGAAACTCTTCCAGAGAAATTGAAACTTCACGGTCCCCAAGAAAGAAGGTGTTAGTGGGAAGATTCCATTGGTTTAAGAAAGCCTTAACCCACCAGACATGAGGGGACTGATAGTGGAAGAGAGACGCGTACACTTCCTGATAGAGCCCGACCCTCTGCAGCCACGCACGATGGGCAGACAGGATATAACGGGCCCAGAGAAAGTAGCCCGTGGGATGTCGAGGGGTAAGCCCTATTTTGTAAATCTGTCCCCATGGCTAGGCTTCACCTTGGCAGATGCGGCGCCCTAAGATGTCTATAGCTGGCACAGGGTGGTTCGGAATCCCAGCTGTAGACGGTTCAAGCCGTCCCGTAGGGGTCCAATTCGATATCTCCACAGCAAAGGCGATCCATGGATGATCCATCGGCAGAAATGGATAGGTAGGCTCTATCGGTATCTCACAAAGAAAGCTGCGGCGACCGCGGATGATATGACCGTACCAGGTCCCTCATAAAAGTAGATTGGTGCAATTCGGGTCATGAGCCCTGATCATCACCATCACCTCTTCGTCCGACGGTGATTGAGGAAAAGCCGCCTCCGAGCGAGTAAAGGGAAAGTATGGGAGAGAAGCCATTACTCCTGAAACGAAGGAAAGGAAGATGTTAATGAAGCCCACCCGTATATATGTATTTATAAATATATATGTATATATAAAAGACAGTGGAAGAAAACGACAAATAACTTATTTTATGGGACCATTGGTTACAAAACACAAGGGCCCCACAAAATCAAGATGGCGGCTCACTAATGATGAGGCAGGATAAACATTATGAGAACAAAAGGAAGATTCTCAATAAATGAACAGTGGATTTCAAACAACTCTACACATTCCACAGAGAGAGAAGACCCACTGCAGAACCCTATGCAAATCATAAGGGATCTTTCTGAAAACTCTTTGCGAAGAACAACTAAGGGCAAGAAAATCCTAAGAAGTCTTCTCTTAAGAACTAAGTCCTTTAGAGGAACTAAATTCCTTTTGAACGGAGGAGTTAAACTCCCAGAATACTTTTTCAGAGCTAAGACTCTTTGGAATGGAATTAAATTCCAGAGAAAGGTCAAGTATCGCCATCGATCCCTGAGATCAAAGGAGCCCTAACAAAAGGGATTTATTATTTAAAGATTGAATAGTTCTTTTAAAAAAAGAACTTGGAAAAGATGGGTTCTTGTCAAAGGGAAAAACCCTTGGTGTGGATTTAAAATACAAATTCCTACAAGAAGTTCTTCAGCCGTTCAAAATCATTACCTGAAAAGGGGAATCTTTTGTTAATAGAGTTAAACTCTGGAAATTTTTGAAACAGAGAACTAAGCTCTGAAGAGAGAGAATTAAATTCTCAGAAGAAAATGAGCAAGGAAGAAGATGAAAAGTGGAGGCGCTTCTGAAGGGACACCTGCATTTATAGGATGTGATGGGAAATGGTTCATCTACCCCCTTCCCTATGCAGATCTAACGGCCATAAAAGGTGACAGCGTTGCACTCACGTGCAAACACGTGAGAACAACGCTGTGGGGGCATTTGTTCCCTCATAAAAATATCAGGAAAAACCCAATGAAGTATCACGTGCTCACACGTGACCAAGGGTCACGTGCTGACACCGATGGTTTCTTGGGACTCTTTTATAATAGAATTAAAATTCTAATAAAGCAAGCAATTAGTGGAGTCACGTGCCCATACATGATGGGCCTTTAAAGAACCCTCTGAAAGAATTAAAAGGCATAATAAAATGGCAAGGAAAGATCCCAATGAGGCATCACGTATATACACGTGACCGAGGGTCACGTGATGACACGTGATGATTCCTTAGCTCTTTAAGACATGCAGAATTAAATTCTGGTTAAAATGTTAATCAAGGGGGTCACGTGTCAACATATGATGGGTTCCTAAGCTCCTTAACTAATAGAATTAAATTCTACAGAAATGATCAAACAGTGGGATCACGTGCCAACACGTGATAGGCTCTTAAGCCTTCTAAACTAATAGAATTAAATTCTAATTAAGGGAAATCAAAGGACCTAACTGGAAAAATATTTCTTTAATTATTTCCAAACAAAAAAGATGGTGCTCTGTAAAATGGAGTGCCGTTGAATTAAAAATCCAATGGTGATTAAAAATCACCAATTTATGGAAATATTTTATATAAGGAAAGATTTCCCTGAAATTCACCAAGAATAACAGGCAGAATATCTTCTGAATTAAAAATCCAATGGTGAATAAAATTCACTGAGTGATCTAAAAGATCATATTGGTTACAAAAACAACCAAAATCTTTTAATGAAAGATTGACTAAACAAATTGATTCTTTTCTTTCTCCTATAAATAGGAGCCGAGAAGAGAAGAGAAGGGATCTTTGGAATTTTTTTAGAGAGATACAACAACAGAGAGAAAAAGAGAGGAGAATTTAATTCTCAAGAGAGAAAAGAAGATTTCTTCAGGAGAGAAAAGAAACCCTAGGTGAGAAAGGGGAAAGATATCTAAGCTCCATAAAACAAAAGAGAATTTAATTCTCAAATTAAAAGTTTAACTCTTCTGAATAAGAACTTAGTTCTTCCTTTGGTTGAAGATCTGCAGAAGCAGATCTCCCCACAAGTTGAGAATTTAATTCTCATCGGGTAGATTCTGCCATGCAGATCTAAAGCTTAGAGGGAGAATTGATTTTAAGGAATTTAATTCCCCCAAATTCATAGGAATTTAATTCCTCCAAATAAAACTAGGGTTTAACCCTATGTGAGAATTTAATTCTCGCAGATTCATAGGAATTCAATTCCTCCAAATAAAACTAGGGTTTAACCCTACACAAGAATTTAATTCTTTCAAATACATAGGAATTTAATTCCTCTAAACAGAACTAGGGTTTAACCCTATAAAAGAATTTAATTCTTAAAACAAGAGACTCAAAGCTCTCCATACACGTAAAGATCAAGTATCCAACATGATCACGTGGTAATACGTGACCCTTCATCCCAACGAACAAAAAGGAATGAATAAGGCATGCTCACGTGCCCCCACGTGACCCTTTAATGAACTCCTCAAAAAAAGAAGGATTTTGCCCAGAGGCGATGCCTCACGTGCTCCCACGTGACCCATAAACAAGCTCCTCAAAATGAGAAAGAAAAAGCTTAGAGGCAATGCCTCACGTGCTCCCACGTGACCCTCAAAATAAAAGAGAACAAAGCCAAAGGCAGTACTGATCTAGAGCACCTCATGTGTCCCCACGTGACCCCTGACAAACAACATTTTTTTTAAAAAATAAAATAGGGGAATACAGAGGAATTGATGCCCAACGCAGAGGCATTGTCATGTGTCCACACGTGGTAATTTCAAAGAATAAAAGTGTTTAACACTTATCTGAATATTCTGAGAACAAAATAAAGGAAGTCTGGCCCTATCTTCAGATGCCTCACGTGCTCACACGTGATGGCCTGAAGGCTAAGTGTTTAACACTTATGTGCAGATTTGAGGGTTAAATAAAGGAGGTTTGGCCCAATTCCCAAGCGCCTCACGTGACCCCACGTGACCACCCCACTTTTAGTGTTTAACACTATTTTGAGCAGTTTGTTCTCAGTGTTTAACACTGTTTTAAAGTGCATCACGTGAAAACACGTGATCGCCAAATATCTTCTAGTGTTTAACACCAATCTAGCCCAAATTGGCTAAGTCTTCCAGAGGCAAGACTTCCCTTTGACCGAGCCTCAAAGATATCATCGTCTTCTAAGATTGATCATCTCATATGGCATATGAGTGCTCAGCACTCAATAAAAGACAAAATATGGTCAGAACCCAGACCCATGTTCGACAGTCCAACAAAGGGCCAACATTTCAAACCTAATTGGACTTAGCCTAAATTGGCCATAAGTCCTCAATTTAGATTTAACTGAGCCAATACGCTCATAATATAATTAATTGATCTTAGTCCTAAATTGGACTACAGATTTCCCAATCAACTTTGGTTCAAGGGTACATCTCTTCACTCCTTTGATATCTGTCATTGTAATCCTTCAACGTTTTCAGAGAGGTGACGGGTCCCGATAACCAATCATTCCATGGACTGTGGGGTCCTTAAGCCCATGGACTATGATGTCCTTAATCTCGGACTGTGGGGTCCCTTTAAACCCATGGACTATGATGTCCTTAACCTTAGACCGAAATGTCTTTAAACTAACATTGGACCACCATGTCCTTAAACTGGTAATCGACCACAATGTCCCTAAACTAAACAACAGAGGCCAAATACTCTTTTGTTGGATCTAAACGATCCCGTTAAGTTGATCTTAGTCTAAAAATTAGACTAACGTATCCTTAACATACGTTTAAGTAATCTTAGTCTCAAATGAGACTAACGTATCCTTAAACCCAACCCCCAAACCCAAATCTAAGAAAATACGTATTTGGACTAATCCACGCCCTACGGGCGACAACATAAATTAGTCTCCGTATACAATCCACGGGCAACCAAAAACAAAACAAACAAACACGACGGGAAGTGACCATCTGGAGAAGGAGAAAGTTGTTACCGCGATACGGTAGCGTAATTAACTGCAGGGGCTTGCGCCTGCAGGGAAGAGCGTCCCCACAACCAAAACCCCCTCAAATGAGGGGGAATCTGACGAAGTCTGCTACATCGGCCGCATCCGTTTAACCTTCGATACACTGTGTTATAAATCTACTTGGCATCTTCGGAGAGGTGGACGGATAGCACCAATTAGCATCTGCCCCCAAATTCAGGCAAGACGGACCTACGCGGTCGCGTCTCCGTGTTTCGGAGGGGAACACGTTGCATGTACAATTCACGGAGAAACAAAAAGTTTCAGAAAAATCAAACAAGTACAAAGAGGATTAATCACCCATCTTGACACGTGGAACGAATCTCGAGGCAAGCAAGTAAGATCCGACCACCCGTTTCCTCAAAAGGGCCGTGCCGACGGTCGATATAACCCCTTTTCCTTCCATGCTTTACACACACCCCTTCGACTCCCCTCAACTCCCCTATACTGTTTGATTTTTCTGCAATCAAATAGAGACTCTTCAATTTACCATTTAACACCATTTTAATTTATTTAATCCAAATTTTTAATTTACAAACCCTAATTCTTCATTATAAATACCACCCATGCTCTCGCTCTCCCCCATTCTGAAATTTCTATCAAAAAAATTCTCTCAAACTCTCTAAATATCAAGTGGAGTTAAGCACCCAAGTGGAGTAGCAAATCAAACTCGATGACCAAAGCCTTTCCGACGACACCATGATACCCGAAGGCTTCTTCTCTCTCTTGATAACCATCTAAACCCGTTAGTCCCTCTTCTCTCTTCTCCTTTCTTCTCAAAACCACCTTTTAAAAATATGTCGTTAAATTGGAGTTATCTCCGATACATGTTATTTTAACCTTTGTACTCCCCTTTTAAGAAAAAATAGTTCAAAAAAACTTTCTCACACTACTTGTAATCTTATTTACAATCATTTAGTTTTGAGTTTAACCAAAATTTTCATGTGAAACAATCATGTAGCAAACTTTACATTAAAATACCATGAACTTTAGTATAACCCTCATTTTAATAATTGTTAAAAATACCTTTAGGAAAACTTCACGGGGTAATGACCTACCCCACACGCACACTATGGTTGCATAGTACGGTATTCTAAACATATGGCTAATTTAAAGAATAGGTTTTACATTAAAAAGCAACACCTTTTCAAAATGAGTTTCTTTTAATCGATATTTTATAATCCTTGGCAATTACGTCTCTACAACCCTCGTTGGTGAATCCGCTATTGGTTATAGTGCCCTCAAGGCAATTATTGTAATAGTAGGTAGGTGATTATGTTGATTGAGGGATGATCTATACGGATAGAACAGTCTTACTTAAAATGATAATATGCTATCTGGTTTGTCTTTATCATCATGTACATGCATTATATGGTATTACAGATCACTATTACATGTTGATAGAGCACATAGGATTCTTACTTGATTACCTTTTGATAGCGATCATATACGTAAGAGCTGGGTGGTCTATAAGCACATTCTTAAATGTCACTAGTCGAGAGGGTATTGAGACTGGGCATCCATACTCCAGAGTCGACTGGTGTATACTTATCGAGACCCCGACAAGGGGAGGTGTCCGGTCTCACAAGCCATCGGTGTAAGTTTGTCTCCTAAGATAGTATACAGGTGCTCATTGGGTTATGAGCACACTGGACGGACTCGCCGGGAACATCCTAGATAGTATTGTACCTATTGTAAGATAGCAGTTCCTAGGTGACATGTGTACAGGTTAGTCTGTCGACCTGAGATCGTCATTTGTCTCGTGTGAGTTCCCACCGTACTTTGATTACTACCCTACCACAGCTCAAAAGAGTCGTGCAAACATATTTTAGTTGGGTATAGTCCCGAACCACATGGAGGTAGTGAGCGGATCGTCGGGGATTCGTCTCTCCCAGTATTGGGGGTTGATGTCGCATAGTGCACGGGTGGTCATCACCAGAAATCCTCGGCCAAGTTAGTCGAGAATTACGGATTTGGATCAGTAGTTTCTCAATTGGTGATGGGCTTCATACCGACACGAAATATCGTGTTATTAGGGGTTTGACTTTATCCACCCCCTAGACTCGATATGCGATACTCTTAGACGAACAGACCGGACTGTACGGAGATTGTCACGGACATGCTCAGTAAGGGTTCAGATGAGTTTGCTCGTCGGCCTTCCTTTCGTTCAATACCTAGGTAGCCGTTACGTACAGTTAGTGCCGCTGACGTGCTTGCGGTTAAACCCACTTTCAGCGTATTGATGAGTCTTTAGAGTCCCACACAGAGGTTTTCCGTGCTTCGGGCAAAACGATGTAGAGGCTGTATGGTTTTACGGGAGGGTTTGATCATATACGTACATTTGTGCACGTATCATGATTCAGACG
This sequence comes from Agapanthus africanus, assembly GCA_030015575.1. Lineage (NCBI taxonomy): Eukaryota > Viridiplantae > Streptophyta > Magnoliopsida > Asparagales > Amaryllidaceae > Agapanthus > Agapanthus africanus. The sequence continues at coordinate 194,962,157 of JASDDO010000019.1, read as the reverse complement.
GTTTATACTAGTGGGCTTTGGTTTAAACCAGATTCTAGTAAATATTGTTGGATTATTTTCGTCTCTTTTATTCGTATTCTTTCAGAATACGGATACATGTATGTATATACGATGAAGAGTATGCTTGTAATTTATTACAAGGTGCTTCTAGAAGAAGACACCTCATTTGTGTAATTTACATTAAATGAAGCATGACTCACTTGGTGATTCATGGGGTGACTCATGAGTTACTATTGGAGCATGCTTTATTTATTTGTGTTGTGAGATATTTTGGTATGCTTGAGTTTTCTTGAGTTCACAATACTTAGCCAATTTTCATAGTTGCTCACTACAACACACTCATCTCCTCAAGCTTCTTCTTCTTCCTCCACACTAAAAATCTCATGTGTTGAGAAATATAGGGTGTTATGAGACATATTAATCCATCATTATACTCTACATCTTTTAGACTATCTAGTTTAGCGAACTAGGTACCCTAGTGTTGGGTTACGGCAGCGCCCCGGCCGTCAAACCGACGCCAAATGCAGAACAAAAATTTTATCAAAACTTGATGCTACCGCAACCAATACCCGGATCTTTCCATTAACTGTTAACTGGCTAACTACAAAGAGAGTTTAGAGATTATACCAATCAATCCGTGTCCTTCGGTCTTCAATCCGACTCCCCTGTTTGGCTCGTCGGAATGGCACCACATCAAGGAATTTTTATACGGGCTCCCGCTTCAAACTGAAGCAACTCGGACATGAAGTTTGCTAGCCGACATGTCCAAGATGAAGTAGAGAAGAGTGTAGAATAGTTTGTCTCAAGTCATCCAAGTATTTGGGTGGAGGAAAATTAAAGTTGCCTTGGAATGGAAATTGTGAGCTTTAGAATTTGTGCGTGGAAGAAAATAAAATCAGCTTGCAAAATGGAGCTCGGCCACTTCATGGTGCTTTGGGGATTTTCCTGGGCTCAGCCAAGAGAAGAAGTTCTCTCTCTGATGGATGGCCAATGGAGATGTATGTGAGTGTCAATCTCATATGATTAATTAATCAACCCTTTTCACACAAGGAAATATCCTAGCTCCAAGTCAACATAAAATAAAACCATGCCACCCCATGCAGCCCACTCCAAGTCACAGTGGAATGAAAAAGACCCATGTCTAATCATGGACTTCGAAATTATGGTGAAGGGAAAAGAAAAAATAACAAGCTCACAAAACACACAATGAATTAAACATTAAAAAATAATGTTTAAACGAGAGAAGAAAAGCTGGCAACTTCAAAAAGCAATTCCGCAATGAATTACAGAATTACCCCTTATCCGTATATACATACCCGCATTTGTATTCCGACCGAACACGAATGCAACGAGACAAAAGTATTCCAACACAATATAATACTAGGATCCGGCTTAAACCAAAGCCCACTAGTATTATCTGTCCGAACCATGACACGTGCACAAGTGCACATGCATACTCGAACTCTGCCATAAAACCATACGGCCTCTACAACGTTTCGCCCGAACTTGAGAAACTGTCTGTGGGGGACTCTAATGACTCATCAATACACTGGCACCGGGTATAACCACACGCACGTCAGAGCTACTAGCTGTACGTAACGGTTGCCTATGTATTGAACGAAAGGGAAACCGGTGAGCAAACTAGTCCTGAAACCTTACTGAGCCTAACAGTGACAATATTCGTACAGTCCGGTCTGTTCGTCTAAGAGTATCGCATATCGAGTCTAGGGGGGTGGATAAAGTCAGACCCCGAACAACGCAATAATTCGTGTCGGTATGAAACCTATCACCACCTGAGAAACTACCGATCCTAGATCGGTAATTCTCAACTACCTTGGCCAAGATTTTCTGGTGATGGCCACCCGTGCACTGTGCGACATCAATCCCCAATACCGAGAGAGACGAATCCCCGACGATCCGCTCACTGCCTCCATATGGCTCGGGACACTTCCCAAATATAGATCTAAAACCATAGATCTAGTAACCAGAATACTAGATATAATATCCATATCCTATGTGGAGAAACCACTGTGTGACAACCACAGTATAACCGATCGTAGTATAGGAATTTTACTTGCTACTATGTGTATGTCATCCAAATACCAGGACATCACACCCTACTACCTTCTTAACAGATCCATCTCCTATTCTGATGAAGTCAAAGCCTATGACTGTCACATCAAAATTAGATAATCTATCTCCGCTATATCTGCTTTGGTCTATAAATAGAAACAAGCTACTTGTCCACTATGCTTCCGCTGCTCCCACTGACCACAACAACCCTCTGGCAGAGTCATATACACGTACACTTCTAAAACTAGTTTAGAACGACGCTATACTCATCCTCCTGCCGGGTCTCATAGTCTGGAACAGAAGTAGTGTCAAGTCTGGGTAAACAAGAACCTCCCTGTCACCATTCTTGAGGCTACCGGAGTACCTCTCGGGTGCCTGAGATTATCCACTATATCTGCGGAGTGGTTAATGGAATGTCAAACCTGATTGAATATTTAGGTCCTATTAAATTTTCAGTAATCGTTTGCGGTTCTGGAATCTATTCTAGTTCTACCATACTCCCACTACTGTTTTCTGAAAAATTCAATTTTACTAAAACTGTGGCAAGTCAAGAACAATATAAATATTGATCTTTCTGATGGTAGAAAGTTAACTCTCGTCAAAGCCCGGGATAACCCACAAACAACCATTACTGAAACGTGCCCTGAGTTTATCCGGATTCTGGTTTTAAGCATCAGCCGGATGACTCCCTATACCTTAATATCGTTAAGATATAAATTGATTCTATATATATCTAATATAGAAACAAAGGCACTAATTTAATTGGAACCAGATTCAAAACATGCATCTGTCTCCAGTGTATATCAACTAAATGGAGAGAGGCTGATCAGCATTACTCAACTTAGGAGTGCGTCTAATTATAAGTAACCTGAAAGAGAAACAAGTTTCTCAAAACCAATATTATCAACTGAATACTTCATACAAGTATCTACATCTTCTATCACCTTGAAAAATCCCGATACTTGCGACACCTGGTTCTCTACTTTATTCTTGTACCTATAACTTCTCAATTTGGACCTTGTATTTCTACGAAACACTTGTCCAAAAATTTAAGAAGTCACAAGTAAATAGAATATAGTACGAGGACCAACCCCTTTGTCCTAATGGATACTGGATAACATACAACACTTTGTACAAGTCCGCTGAGTTGAATAACTTAAACCCTGTGCGTTGTAGGTTGAAAACTGTACCCAGGCGATTTCCTAAAATATCACCAATTACAATGAATTCCGATATAATGAGGACGATCACATAATTCCTAATAACTTACTCCTACTCATCATCTGTAAAACCATACAGATGTGAGAATCATACCTGGTAAATACATACCCTGGAGCAAGGGTCTAATTGGGAAATCAGTTTTCTATTAACAATACACAGTGAAACTGAAACATGAAAAATGTTTCGAAGGGGTATCCGGGTATTCGTAGTAATGCATCTTCCATTATCAAATTCACGACTGTAACCGTATATTTCTTTGCCATCTCTCAAATCCCTTTATTTGTCTTTAGTCGTTACCTTCTGTACACCTTTGTTAGGCTTAAATGGTTTTCTTCCTTCCCTACCGTTCGGCACCAGCCTATGGTTTGGAAGAAGACTATCCACTAAGCATAATAGGTGTACTATCCTAATCCTAGGAGCACTCGCAACCTGAGAGAAGGTGATGATAAAAGATAACTAAATAAACCTTATTCCAATTTCTCCTGAACCAGAATCCATCCTCGAAAAGGTTCCTTCGAGTTTGTATATAACCATATGATGGATTTATCCAATGGAATTGCATGTTCGTAGTGATACGGAGTGTTCTGGAGAAATACAAAGGTGAAGTAGGAGTGGCGATGAAATACGTGGTTTGGTCGTGAATCATAGCAGTCGCATTTTACTTTGCCCTCCTTCTGATCCCTCTATATGTCTTTACTTATTACCTTCTGCACACCCAACTCAGGCTAATTGGTTTTCTTCATTCCCTACCTTTCGGCACCGGCCAATGGTTAGGAAGAAGACTGTCCAATAAGCGTAATAGGTATACCCTCTCCTAATCCTAGGAGCCCTCATAATCTGAGAGAAGGTAAAAAGGAAAAACAACTGAATAGTCCTATTCTATCTCTCCAGAACCAGAATCCATCCTCGAAAAAGTTCCTTCGAGTTCGTATATAACCATACGATGGATTTATCCAATGGAAGTGGATGTTCGTAATAATACGGGGTGTTCTGGAGAAATGCAAAGGGTAAAAGAAGGAGTGGCAATGATGTATGCAACTCAGACAATCCAAAAGCCAGTGTTTTAAGAAAGTTCGGTTAACTTGGTTACAGAGTTATAGGATAGGGTCAGGCCATGGTTGCAGTTAAAGAGAGAGAGAAAAGAAACACTCTGCGTGCACTCAAACCTAGATCTGAATGGTTAATCAATTTATCTAATCTGGATGGCTCCCACTATATTCTCGAATTCTCCTCCAAATCTAAAAGGAGAATTAGTCGGAATCACCCGAAGAGTAATCCTACTCATCAGTGGGAATCGGGATCCAACTATCATCGCATGATAACTTGATGGAAGCTACTCAAGTCACCACACTCCAGAAGGTATGCGCAAGCCTGGCAAGTTTCCTGTCTGTTTGAAACTCCCGATATGATTTTTACCCCTAGGACCCAAGTAACCTTGACGAATAATCAACAAATCAAAAGGTCCTAGTCAAGTTCAACCTGTCACTATCTTGATTGCGTTAAACCCACCAGCACGACCCTTGACGAATAATCAACAAGGTCGTACGACTGTCCTAACCAATCCATATATCCATGCGACAGATAAGCATTACAGAGCTACCGCACACTACGCCTCGGCGGATAGCAACGACAAACGTAGCACGAATACTAAGCAATACTAATCTGAAATGACGGAGGGCTACGGCTGGTTTTTGGCGAAAAACCTTTAGCGTAATGAACTTGATATCGTTGAAGGAATCCAAGTGGTTTTATAAATATATAGTGGCGAAAACTTTTGCTAAAGAAGTCACACCCGGTGAAGAGATCTCGGCTCTTTCCTCATCGAATGAGGAGCAGGATATTCCAAACTGAATACCACGATGCAAAGCAAAAAGTAATCGACTATAGTGAAGTTATTATGTTGGCGCAAACTTTTACTCAAGGGGTCACTCCCGATGAAGAGATCTCGGCCCTTGCCTCGTCGAATGAGGTGCAGGATATTCTAAACTGAATACCACTATGCAAAGCAAAAGCGTACGTCTGTAATGTCGGTTTTTAAAAATCTTGGTTCCAACAATATCAAATATAGGTTTGTTTTCCTTGCATTGATAAGAATCAACGCAGTCCCATTAATTGATCACACCAGAAAAGAACGAAAATATGATGTACGTATATGCCATCCGCATTAGCCACTGAGTCCCGTCATCACCCGTTAGGTTACTTAACTAACGACAGAGCGAGGACAGGACTAGCGCAGGTGCAAAACATATACAATATCTACTAGTATATATATCAATATATAATAATCGCTCCAGGCATGATAAATGCAACATCACAGAAAAGTAATAAGAATCACAGAACAATACAGATAATCTGGGAGCCCCGGGTTTCTTTTGAGCCGCAAAGAAAACCCGACGTTCCCCTGGTCGTGTGGATAGTCTGTGCAATGAAACCTAGACCCCTATGAGTGCGGCAAGTTACCCGCCAAAACCTGAAGCGAGGCATCCCCCTTCAGCAAAGTGAATGGACCACCCAGCACTTCACGGAATCCGGTAACTTGTGCCCCCCTCCTTGGGTCAACCTGTACCTCCTACGAGTGCGGCGAATAGCCCGCCAATTCTAGAGTGAAGCCCCCTCCGTCTTAAGGCCATGAGATGCGGGCCCATTGCCCTTTAGAACCCGGCTATCCGTACACCCCACCGCGGGGTAATCCTAGTTCAGAAAAGAAAATATATACAACGGGTACACCGACCTCATCCCGGTCGTGCCCCAAAAGAATAATATACAAACAGGCAGTGACGGTAGTCCACATGTCAGACGCTCGCTCCACAATATCAAATGTACAAATAAAACTAAAAAGCGCTACCATTGCACATGAACTATCCACCACGACAAATCCACAACATCACACACAGAACATCAACGTGAATGTCACGTTCGCAAACCCGTCTAAAAGGACTATAGCGATTAGACAAGATTTACCGATCAAATGACATTCACGGTCACAGATAGAAATGTAAAGTACTGCTAACTAACGTATTTAAAATTTCGATCGACAACAATTCCCGAAATGGGCCCCAAGTACAAATCCAGCACTCAAAATAAAATCTGGGCCCAAACAAAATATTCCAAAAACCCCAATTCCTTGTTAAAGACCCAAAGCAAAAATTTAGTGCACTGAAACCTCAACACTGCGGCGCAACCGCGGCCAAAACGTGGGTAAGGCCGCGGTTCCGCGGCGCTACAGAGGGATCGTGCTACCAAACTTTTACAGTGGTCTTATAAAAGCCTGCCTGATTTTCTGAAACACTCAAAATAATTTTTTCGACCAGTTTACAAATTCCACAGAAACTTAAGATTTGAAATTGGGGTTTCGGAAATTTTGTTCAATCGATATTTTAAACATATTAGAATAAGCTAGTAAGCGGTTAATGGGTGGCTCTGCTACCATGTTGGGTTACGGCAGCGCCCCGACCGTCAATCCGACGCCAAATGTGGAACAAAATTTTTATCAAAACTTGATGCTACCGCAACCAATACCCGGATCTTTCCATTAACCGTTAACTAGCTAACTACAAAGAGAGTTTAGAGATTATACTGATCGATCCGTGTCCTTTGCTCTTCAATCCGCTCCCCTGTTTGGCTCGTCGGAATGGCACCACATCAAGGAATCTTTATACGGGCTCCCACTTCAAACTGAAGCAACTCCGACATGAAGTTTGCTAGCCGACATGTCCAAGATGAATTAGAGAAGAGTGTAGAATAGTTTGTCTCAAGTCATCCAAGTATTTGGGTGGAGGAAAATTGAAGTTGCCTTGGAATGGAAATTATGAGCTTTAGAATTTGTGCATGGAAGAAAATAAAATCAGCTTGCAAAATAGGGCTCGGCCACTTCATGGCGCTCTGGGGATTTTCCTGGGCTCAGCCAAGAGAAGAAGTTCTCTCTCTGATGGATGGCCAGTGGAGATGTATGTGAGTGTCAATCTCATATGATTAATTGATCAACCCTTTTCACACAAGGAAATATCCTAGCTCCAAGTCAACATAAAATAAAACCATGCCACCCCATGCAGCCCACTCCAAGTCACAGTGGAATAAAAAAGACCCATGCCTAATTATGAACTTCGAAATTATGGTGAAGGGAAAAAAAATAACAAGCTCACAAAACACACAATGAATTAAACATTAAAAAATAATGTTTAAACGAGGGAAGGAAAACTGGCAACTTCAAAAAGCAATTCCGTAACGAATTACAAAATTACCCATCGTCCGTATATACATACCCGCATTTGTATTCCGACCGAACATGAATGTAACGAGACAAAAGTATTCCAACACAATATAATACCAGGATCCGGTTTAAACCAAAAGCCCACTAGTATTATCTGTCCGAACCATGACACGTGCACAAGTGCACGTGTATGCTCGAACCCTGCCATAAAACCATACGGCCTCTATAACGTTTCGTCCGAACTTGGGAAACTGTCTGTGGGGGACTCTAATGACTCATCAATACACTGGCACCGAGTATAACCACAAGCACATCAGAGGTACTAGCTGTACGTAACGGTTTCCTGTGTATTGAACGAAAGGGAAGCTGGCGAGCAAACTCGTCCTGAAACCCTACTGAGCCTAACAGTGACAATATCCATACAGTCCGGTCTGTTCATCTAAGAGTATCGCATATCGAGTCTACGGGGGTAGATAAAGTCAGACCCCTAACAACGTGATAATTCGTGTCGGTATGAAACCCATCACCACCTGAGAAACTACCGATCCTAGATCGGTAATTCTCAACTATCTTGGCCAAGGTTTTCTGGTGATGGCCACCCGTGAACTGTGTGACATCAACCCCCAATACCGTGAGAGACGAATCCCCGATGATCCGCTCACTGCCTCCATGTGGCTCGGGACTGTACCCAACTAAAACATGTTTGCACGACTCCTTTGAGCCGTGGTAGGGTAGTAATCAAAGCACAGTGGGAACTCACATGAGACAAATGACGATCTCAGGTCGACAGACTAACCTGTACACATATCACCTGAGAACTGCTATTTGACAATAAGTATAATACCAACTAGCAGGTTCCCGGCGAGTCCTGTCCGGTGTACTCATAACCGAATGAGCACTTGTATACATCTTAGGTGAACTAACTGACACCAGCGGCTTGTGAGACCGGCCACCTCCCCTCGTCAGGGTCTCGAACTGTATACACTAGTCTACTCTGGAGTATCGATGCCCAGCCTCGAAACTCCCACGACTAGGGACACTTTAAGGATGTGCTTATAGACCCCAGCTCCTACTATATGATCGCCATCATACTGCTGGCTGTCAAGCAAGAATCCTATGGGCTCTATCAATATACAATAGTGAACTAAAGCATGTACACGATGATAAAGACAAACCAGATAGCATACTATCATCTCGAGTAAGACTGTCCTACTGGTATAGGTCCTCTCTCAATCATTGCAATCACGCGCCTGCGATCTAATAATTGATTTCGAAGGCACTATATCCAACACCTAGTTACCTCAGTATTGAGGTTGGAGCTCGAACTATAAATCCCCAGGTGGATCATCTTTGATGGAGGGAGACTGACGATCAAGCTTGATCATGGAGACCGCTAGGAGCTTAGGAAGATAGTAAAAGACTGAAGGACACGGATTATTCGGTATAACCATTCTAACTCCTCTTTAGTTTGCTAGCTTATAGGTTTATGGCAGATCCGGATTATCGGGTTGTTCTAGCGCCAGTTTATATAATTTTTGTTCCGCAAACGGTCACGGTAGATGGTCAGGGCGCTGGCATAACCCAACATAGTATCAGAGCCATCCCATAAATCTTTACTAACTAGTTTGCACAAGGTTAAATTATCAATCGACTAATTTTTCTAAATCACAGTTCCATGTTCATGTGCTTGCAGCCGATTTTTAAACTTATTCAAATTTTTTTCAGAGGGTCTTAACAATACGCGAAGGCAATTATAGGGCACTAGAAGAAATTTGGTCGCCTAAGCCAATAATTTGGCCATGGAACCGCGACGTAATGTGCCTTTTGGCGGCGGTTCCGCGGAAATATTGTGGCGATATGGCGCCAATTTTCTTCCGGTACTATTATTCATGGAAATATGATTTTTTGGTATATATGGTTTTGGCCCAGATTTATTTGAGTGTTGGTTTGCATTTGGGGCCAATGTGGAAAAGTTTAGTCGATCGAAATTTTAAGTGTGTATTTATCAGTGCATACATTACTATCTGCGACCGTGAATGTCATTAGAGCGGTATAACTCGTCTAAATGCTATATATTCTTTTAGAAGGGTTTGCGAACATGACATTCATGTTGATGTTCTATGTTGTGATGAGATCATGGTTGGATTTTTGTGGTGGATAGCCAGTGGTGCAATGATAGTTGTATAGTTCAGATTTATTTGTACATTTGATATTGCGGGATGAGCGTCCGATATGTGGACTGCCGTCTCTGCCAGTTTGTATATTATTTGTTTGGGGCATGACCGGGTTAAGGTCGATGTCACCCTTGTACATATATTTTCATTTTCTGTACTAGGATTATCCCGCGGAGGAGTGCTTGAATAGCCGGGTTCTAGAGGGCAACGTGCCTGCATCTCATGGCGTTGAGACGGAGGGGGTCTTACTCTAGAATTGGCGGGCTATTCATCGCACTCGTAGGGGGTACAAGATGCCCACGGAGAGGTGCTCAAGTTACGGATTCCGTGAAGTGTTGGGTGGCCCATTCACTTTGTTGATTAGGGCTGCCTCACTTCTGGAATTGGCGGGTAACTTGCCGCGCTTGTAGGGGTCTAGATTTTCATTGCACAGGCTATCCACACGACATGGAATGTCGGGTCTCATTTGCGGCTCAAATGAAACTCGAGGCTCCAAGATTATCCACCATTCTGTGTTGCTTGCTGAGATTCTGTGATGTTGCTTATATCATGCCTGGGACGAATGTTATATATATTTATATATATACTAGTAGATGTTGTTTATGTTTTGCATCCGCGCTAGTCCAAACCCTGCTCTGTCGTTAGTTAAGTAACCTAACGGTGCATGACGGGATCCCGTGGCGAATGCGGATGGCATATACGTACATTGTATTTTCGTTCTTTTCTGGTGTGATATGGTTTAATTGATGGGACTGCATTAATTCCGATTAATGCAAGGAAAACAAACCTATATATAATGTTGATGGAACCGAGTTTTTAAAAATCGACATTACAGATGTTTCTTTTTGCTTTGCACAGTGGTATTCGGTTATGAATATCCAGTACCTAATTCGATGAGGCAAGAGCCGAGATCCCTTCATCGGGAGTGACCTCTTAGGAAAAGTTTACGTCAGTATAATAACTTCACTATAGTTGATTCATTTGCTTTGTATCGTGGTATTCAGATAAGAATATCCTGCACCTCGTTCAATGAGGAAAAAGACGAGATCCCTTCATAGGGAGTGACCTCTTTAGCAAAAGTTTGCACCACTATATATTTGTAAAACTGCTCGGGTTCATTCAACGATATCAAGTTCATTACGTTAAACATTTTTCGCCAAAAACTAGCCATAGACCTCCGTCATTTCAGATTAGTATTGCTTAGTATTCGTGCTATGTATGTCGTGCTCAGCCGAGGCGTAGTGTTCGGTAGCTATGTAGTGCTTTTCTGTTACATGGTGATGCGATTAGTTAGGACATTCGTACGGTCATTTTGGCTCAGTCAAGGACTCATGCGGGTGGGTCTAATGCAATCAAGATAATGATGGGTTGAACTTGACTATGACCATTTGATATGTTGGCTCAGTCAAGGTCACTTCGGTCTTAGGGATAAAAACCACATCAGGAGTTTCAAATATACAGGAAACTTGTTAGGCATGCGCATACCTTCTGAAGTATGGTGACTTGAGTGGCTTCCATCAAGTTATCATGCGATGATAGTTGGATCCCGATTCCTACTGATGAGTAGGTGTTACTCCTCGGATGATTTTAGACGATCCCGACTAATTCTCCTCTTAAGATTTGAAGGAGAATTCGAGAAAACGGTGGGAGCCATCCTGATTAGATAAAGTGATTAACCAATCTAATCTAGGTTAGAGTGGACGCTGAGTGTTTCTTTTCTCTCTCTCTCTCTCTTCGGCAGCGACCATGGCCTGACCTTAAAAACTCATGAGCCAAGTTAACCGAATCTTCTTAAGACACTTTGGCTTTTGGATTGTCATTTAGTCGCATATATCATTGCCGCTCCTACATCTCCTTTGCATTTCTCCATAACACTCCGTATCATTATGAAGATCCATATTTCTTGGATATGCCATCATATAGTTACATATGAACTCGAAGGAACTTGTTCCAGTTCGAGAATGGTTTCCGGTTCAGGAAAAATTGAATAGGATTATTCGGTTTTCTTTTCACTTTACCTTCTGTCAGGTTGCAAGCGCTCCCGGTATTAGGAGAGTACACTTATTGCGATTGTTAGATAGTCTTCTTCTAAACCATAGGCAGGTGCTGGAAGGTAGGGAATGAAGAAAACCAATTAGCTTAAGTGTAGTGTACAGAAGGTAATAAGTAATGACATATAAAGGGATTAGATTAAGGGCAAAGGAAATTGCAACTGCTATCATACACGACGCAACAACGTATACCCCTTGTTGGATATATGTATGCCCTAGAGGCCATTATTTGATAGTAGATGTATTTATACATGTATATATATTCAGAGGACATTCTTGCTCGACATGATAATATGCTATCTGGTTACTCTTTATCTGACATGTTCACATGATCATGCTTTTATTCATTTGTACATGTTGATAAAGCCCTGAGGATATTTGCTTGACAACTGTGATTATGATGCAGATCATACTAGTGAGACATTAGTAGTTTATAAAGCATATCCTGAAATGTCCCTAGTCGTGGGTGTATCGAGACAGGGCATCGATATTCCAGAATAGACTAGCGTATACGATACTAGACCCATGTGATGGGCGATGGATGATCCCATATCCATTGATGTTTGGCATCAAGATCGTACGCGGGTGCTCAGTGGAGACTGGGTACACTGGACAGACTCACCGAGAACTACTATATAGCATTATATCTATCGTCGGATAGCAGTTCTCAGGTGACACTGGTACAGGTTAGTCTGTAGACCCGAGATCGGCATAGATTCTTATGTGTTCTCCCACTGTGCTTTGATTTCCACCCTACCACGGCTCTACTGAGTCGTGCAAACAGGTGGCTTTTGGGTACAGTCCCGAGACACATGGAAGCAATGAGCGATAGGAGGGGTTTCGTCTCTCCCGGTATTGGGGATTGATGTTGCGCTGTGCTTGATTGACTATATCAGCAAGTCCCTTGCCAGGGCTGATGAGATTTACTGATAAGTGTTATCAGTAGTTTCTCAATCTGCTATAGGTCATACATCGGCATGACTTATTGAGTTATTAGGGTCGACGATGCCATCCCTAGACTCGATATGCAGCATATCTGACGAAGAGAACGGACTGTACGGTAAGTGTTATCGGTTGGCTCGACAGGAGTTTTGACAGGTTCGCTTTTTTTCTTCTGCTCGCTCAATACCCAGGTGGCCATTACGTTTCGCTGACCGCTTGAGGATTGTAGGTGTTTGATATGATCATCACCTACTGCCGGCGTATTGACGAGTCTTAGACTCCCACAAAGAGGTTACCTAGCTCAGGCGAAACGTTGTGGGGGTGCATATGGTGATATGCGCGGGTGCTTAATTAAATGTGCGTATATGATACCGCATTATAATCTGGCGGTTACTATTGGTCGGGTCGTATGTGATATGACCGGGTTATTAAATCAATTGTTGATTTAATATTAATGACCATTAGCCATTTTACTTATAACCTTTTCTTTATTTATTTATTGTATGCATGAATGTATGTATGAACATATGTTGATATGAATGCACACATACATGCATACATGTGTCATGGTTGAAGATACATTGGAGTTGGCTATGCAAGACTCACATGGTTAAATATTTATATATTTTGATTATTGATTAAATGATTAATTGGGATTAAATCATGGTTGCTTTGTTTCTACACACTTCTTTAGTTGACTATGACTTGAACCATGGTTTAATCTCTACACTAATTCTTTGACTCAATAACAAAATATCTAGATATTTTAGAACCATGGTTATGAGTGAGTGTGACTCTCTCTCTCTCATATATTCATTATTCTTTTTATTTTTGGCATAAGAAATTATCTTGAACTTGGTTAGCCTTCTCCTCCTTCTTCTTTCTCAAAGCTTACTACCTCTTCAAAAGTGAGTGAAGGAGATAAAAAGAAAAGATTTTTAAGTGAGATCAAAACCCACATCACCAATCTACACTAGTTTAGCCTACTAGTTTAGGTTGTTTGCATCACTTCTACTTTGTTCTAGTGAATCAAGGAGCTTGAGCCAAGGTACTCCGCGATGGATCGTCGTGGACAACGAAAGACTCAAGCGGACAATTCCAAACACCGAATTGATCCAAGAAGTCACAAAGGGGAGATCTACAAAGGTTGTATTTCTCATCTTTTAGTGTTAGACTCTCTTTTAGTATGTGATACTATGTTTTGCTACCTTAGTTTCTAGTTTGATCCTAGGTAGGTTTACTTGGCACCCTAAAAATTTTTATTGTTGCACGCTTGATGCAACCCAAACCATGATGAGGTGCTAGGTAAAGCCAACAGTGGTATCAAAGCCAAGATAGATCATTAGGTGTAGTCGAGACGAAGTTAAAATTTCGAGACAAACTCCGAATAACCATAACTACCCGCTCTCTGGAAATTTTCATAAAGTTTAGATTTTTCCATGTTAAAATTTCTCTGAAAATCATGCAGGTTATTCTATGTACCCACCTGAAGAACGAGTTCCTAACTCGCTTTAGTGACCGCGGAACTACGGCCAAAACATTATTTTGGCGGCGGTTCCGCGGCACCACTATGGAGGCAAGGGACGGACCTTCAGCTGCTGCTCCACAGGTACTGGGGTATGTCTCTCGGTATTTCTAACACTGCTTAAGTATTGAGCTCTCTGGGAATTTTGGGAATTCGTTGATTCGATCGAATTATTTAATGTCGTCTAGTTTTTTGTGATTATGTTACAATATTTGGAATCCACAATAATCGGATTTGTGAAAACTGATTTGTATTTTATAAATCTAGCAATTTAGTCTCAATTTATCGGTTGCCACAGAATTTTGATATGGATCAAAAGTCCGTCGCAATCATATTACGTACGTGGATACTCGCCGGATAACATTAATTGATAGCCAAGACTTATAGCCCCGACCAAGTGACTGTAGGAGAACCCCGTTGCCAAAATCATCCGTCCAGGTGCTCACGGCCGCGGTCTTCCTCTTAAGTACACTTTGTCGGCGGTATCGGGGGTGCGTCCGTCTACTAAAAGTTTCTAACGAGGATTCGACCAGGTTGTCGGGAATCCTTTTGAATTTTTCGACTTGATATTGAAAAGTGTTTTCGATATCGAGATTAAAATGTGGGGTTTATAATTGTTAGGCATATGATGTCTATGGTTGTTGAGAATTCCAATTATTGTAGTTTTTTCACTCTCTTTTTCTACGGCCGTAAGCGTAGTATGTGGAGTATCGCCGGTTTCGTTGCTATATGTCAACGACAATTGAGGTACACATACTTGCTTACGTTGATGACATAAGATATTATGTGTTGCTGTGACATGATGTATAAAATTGTCATGAATGAAAGGCCGGGGGTTTTATGTGAGATGAGAGTTTTCTTTTTCATTCATGTAAAATTCATTGTATGTAATATTATTTTATTGGGGCACATCCGGGTTGAGGATGATGTTACCTATGATGTATATTATTTACTTTTCCCTCTTAGGATGGACCCAAGGTTGGGAGCATAAGTGACCGGGTTCTAGTCCAGTGGGAGGCCATCTCGAGGAGTCGAGACAGGGTCTCCTAACTCTAGAATTGGTAGGGTCGCTTGCCGCTCTCGTAGGGGTCTAGGATGTGGGATTGGCTATTCATCGCGACCGTGCTATCGTTGCCTAAATATAAAATACAGAATTCCTAGTATATCCTATATATTCATTTATGTGCTTCTGCTATTGATATTCTATGATGAGATAACTTTGTATGATGAGACGAATGGTATTATTATATATATGACATATAATAAGCGTTGCTTATGTTTTACATCCGCGCTAGTCTCGCCCCGCTATGCCGTTAGTTAAATAACCTAACGGTGCATAACGGGACACCGTGGCGAATGCGAATGGCATAAGCATACGTTCTATTTTCGTTTCTTTTCTATGATGGCTTAAGGACATAAATGATGGGACTACATTAATATGATTAATGTAAAGGAAAATAAACCTAAAAGATGTTGTAGAATCTAATTTGAAACCCACTCGGTTTTTTACGAAAAAGCTATAATTCAAATTTGCAGAGCTTAAGCCACTCCTTTTGAAAAACCATTTTGATTCTATAACGATATCAAGTTCAAAGCCTTAAAGGTTTTCTTAAAAACCATCCACAACCCTCCGTCATTTTAGGAAGTAGAGTACTTAGTATTCGTGCTACGTTTGTTGATCATAGTCAAGGCGTAGTGTACGGTAGCTAAGTGATGTCTTCCTACACAGCATATGATGTGATTAATTAGGACATTCATGTAACTTTGTTGATCATAGTCAAGGGTCATATGGGTGGGTCTAATTAATCACGAAATGACGGGTAGAACTTGACTAGTGCTTATGATTTGTTGATCATAGTCAAGGTCATGAGTACTAGGGGTAAAAACCATATCGGGAGTTTCAAGAGTTGAAATTTGCAATGAGATTGCATACCTTCCATGTGATGGTTGGATCCGAATCCCACTGTGAGCAAGAGTTGCTCCCAGGAGAGTTTTGCACTTTATAATCAGTTAACCCATTAGGTGTCTAAAAAGGTGTCAACGGGGCTACGCCTCTGGGAAAATGAGGTTTACTTTAATTAGGTCCGTGCGAAAGCATGGGGAACCTCCCTCAAGTATCGACACTGGTCTGGTTGAACGGTTAGCGAAGTTTTAGAATGTAATTAATCCTAGCTAGTTTTCTTTTTAAAGATTGAAGGAAAATTTGATAAAAGCAGTGGGAGACATCGATTAGATAAGATAATAATTAATCTAATCTTTACAAGATCTTTCGTTGAGTGTATTCTTTTCTCACTCTTAATGACAGATACCAATGATGGGACTTAAGCTTCTACTAGAGAAAAATAAACTGAATAGGACCAATTATAAAGACTGGCTGAGGAACATTAACATTGCCCTAACTTATGATAAAGTATCATATGTCCTCACAGCCCCAGCCCCACCCGTCCCAGGTCCTAAATCTTTAGTTGCGGACAAGGAGATCCGCAAGACATGGGAAATTGACTGTGCCACGGCCAAATTCCTCGCGCTTGTATCGATGGATAACACACATCAAAAGCAGCACGAGCAGATGGATGTTCAATCCATCTTTCTCCATACAAAAGAGTTGTATGGAGAACAATCTCGGACCCTGAGATACGAAGCATCGCGAAAGTTGTTTCAGATGCGATGGCCCTTGGTACACGAGTAGGTGACCATGTTTTGAAGATGATAGCTCTAATTGAAGAGCTTGAGAACCTCGGATGGACAATGGAGAACGAACAATATATTGATATTATTCTACAGTCTCTCCCCCTGCCTTTGCTCAATTTGTAGTAAACTTCAAAATGCACTACACGGAGAAGTCACTACCTGAACTTCTCAAAATATTGAGAAGTGTAGAGAGCACGCTCAAAGCAGTGAAGACTCCCGCTTTGATTGCTGGGCCATCTTCCTCCTCTCGCCTAAAATCCAAGGCCAAGGGAAAGATGAAGAAGAAACCCACCAAACCTAGAGGTGGAGTCAAAAAGGCTAAGGGGAAAGACGAGTCCACGGCTGGGGAATCGGGGAAAGGGGAGTGTTATTACTGCCACAAAGTGGGACACTGGAAGTGCAACTGTGCTGAGTACCTGGATCTCAAGAAGAAGAAGCATGTTGATGCTTCCACTTCAGGTGTGTTTGTGACAGAAAACTGTTTTTCTATAAACTCTACTTCCTAGGTATTAGATACCGGTTTTGGTTCTCATATCTACAATTCTGTGCAGGGGCTGAGAAATAGCAGAGTTTTGAAGACAGGTGACCATACTCTCCGGGTTGGAAATGGTTCCAATGTACATGCGGTTTCAGTGGGAGAGTATCACCTGGGGTTGCCATCAGGGTGTATATTGGTTTTGAACCCATGTTATTATGTACCTAGTATGCTTTGTAATATAATATCCGTTTCTTTGTTAGACAATGAAGAATATAATTTTGTATTGCAGAATAATGTTATGAACATTAACCTGAATCAAATGTTAGTTGGGTATGGTACACTTAATAACGGGATATACGTCCTAAATCAACACACAATTTTCAGCATAATACATACTAATAAAAGAAAATTTTCAGATATAAATGAAGCTTTTCTTTGACACTGTAAACTTGGTCATATTAACGAAACAAGACTAAACAAGCTACATAAATATGGATATTTGAATCCCTTTGAATATAAATCTTATGTAACTTGCCAGTTTTGTATCAAGGGTAAAATGACCAAAACTCCATTTACAGGCCACAGAGAAAGAGCTACTGAGCTCTTAGGCCTCATACATAGTGATATATGCGGGCCAATATCTACACAGCCTAGAGACGGTTTTTCTTACTTCATAACTTTTACTGATGATTTCTCAAGATTCGGCCATGAGTTTTTATTAAAGCATAAGTCTGAAGCTTTCGAGAAATTCACCGAGTACAAACTTGAAGTAGAAAAACAAACCGGATTGAGTATCAAAATGCTTCGATCGGATCGAGATGGGGAGTACCTCAGTACAGAGTTTGCAGACTTTCTAAAAGAGAATGAGATTCTCTCAGCTCACTCCTCCGTACACACCACAGCACAACGGTGTGTCAGAACATCGGAATCGGACCCTATTAGATATGGTACGATCCATGATGAGTGATGCTGAATTACCTATCTCGTTTTGGGGGCATGCATTGGAGACTGCAATGTTTCTATTGAACAGGGTTCTAACTAAAACCATGCCTACCACACCATATGAGATATGGTATGGGAAAAGACCATCTCTTAAACGAGTTAAGATTTGGGGTTGTCCGGCCTATGTCAAAAAGCAGAATCCAGACAAACTCGAGACACGGTTAGTCATGTGTAAATTTGTGGGATATCCAAAGAATTCGTATAGATATCTATTCTGCCACAAGGAGGAACAAAAGGTGTTTGTTTCTTGGCATGCCACATTTTTAGAAAAAGAATTTTTTACAAATGAAACTGATGGCAATGTGGTAGATCTAGAAAAGGTTCTAGAGACACAAGTTATAAATGAAGACTTGGTTGAGCCTAATGTTGCAACAGAAACTGATAAACCTCAGCCACTCCGTAGGTCTGGTAGGACTTCTCGCCCACCGGAGAGATACTACGGTTTTCTCATTGATGGTGATAGAGAAGATTGAAAAATAGATGATGATGACCCTACCAGTTTTCAGCAAGCTATCACGAGTGGTGACTCTGTGAAGTGGCTGGATTCCATGAGATCTGAAATGGAGTCTATGTACACCAACAAAGTATGGACTTTGGACGTTGTGCCCTCTGGGGTAAAACCTGTAGGGGGTAAATGGATCTTTAAAAGAAAAATTGGTGTAGATGGGCAGGTAGAGACCTATAAGGCAAGACTTGTGGCGAAAGGATTTCGTCCAAGACCAGGTCTGGACTATGAAGAAACTTTTTCTCCCGTAGCCATGCTTAAATCCATTCGGATCCTACTTGCTATTGCTGCTCACTACGACTATGAAATCTGGCAGATGGACGTTAAAACCGCATTTCTAAATGGTGATTTAGAAGAATGTGTTTATATGGATCAGTCAGAGGGCTTCGTTGATAGTGGGAGCAGCGGGAAAGCATGTAGATTGCTTAAATCCATTTATGGATTAAAGCAGGCATTACGGAGTTGGAACATCTGTTTTGATGATGTTATCAAAAAGTTTGATTTCATCAAAAATCCAGATGAACCTTGTATTTATAAGAAAACTGTAGGGAGAACTATCACATTCCTCGTATTGTACGTGGATGATATTCTTCTGATAGGAAATGATGTTTCTATGCTACAGTCGGTCAAATCATTCTTATCACAAAGGTTCTCCATGATGGACCTGGGTGATGCCACGTACATATTGGGCATTCGGATCTATAGAGATAGATCCAAAAGGTTATTAGGATTGTCCCAAAGCAGGTACATCAACACCATCCTAAAGAGATTTAGTATGGAAGACTCTAAGCGAGGTGCCTTATCCGCTTGTCATGGAGTCACTCTCTCCAAGGACTTTTGCCCAAAGACTGATGAAAAGAGAGCTCGCATAAGCATTATCCCTACGCTTCAGCCGTAGGATCTATAATGTATGCGATGTTGTGTATACGCCCTGATGTAGCTTACGCACTAGGTGTAGTAAGCAGGCATCAGTCTAACCTAGGGAAGAATCACTGGACGGCTGTGAAGAACATTCTTAAGTACTTGCGAAGGACTAAAGAATTGTTTTTGGTGTATGGTAATGGAGATCTCCAAATGGAGGCCTTTACCAATTCGAGCTTCCAGAGCGATAAGGACGACAACAAATCTATCTATGGGTTTGTATTTATTCTCAATGGAGGGGTGGTGAGTTGGAAGAGTTCCAAATAGGATACCATTGCAGATTCTACGATGGAAGCTGAGTACATTGCTCCAAATGATGCCGCCAAGGAAGCCGTCTGGATAAGGAAGTTCGTTTCGGAGCTAGGAGTAGTTTCAACCATTATTGATCCAATACCATTGTATTGTGATAATAATGGGGCTATGGCGTTAGCCAAGGAGCCTAGGTCCCATCAGCGATCCAGACACATCCTGAAGCGATATCATCTGATCCGGGAGATAGATGATCGCCGCGAGATTGAGATTCGGAGAGTAGATACAAAGAATAACAACGCGGATCTACTCACCAAGGCCCCTCTTAGCTGCAGCATGAGCGACTTTTTGAGATGTTGGGTATGAGATACGCCAATAACTGGCCTTAGTACAAGTGGGAGATTGTTGGATATATGTATGCCCTAGAGGCCATTATTTAATAGTAGATGTATTTATACATGTATATATATTCAGAGGACATTCTTGCTCGACATGATAATATGCTATCTGGTTACTCTTTATCTGACATGTTCACTTAATCATGCTTTTATTCATTTGTACATGTTGATAAAGCCCTGAGGATATTTGCTTGACAACTGTGATTATGATGCAGATCATACTAGTAAGACATTAGTAGTTTATAAAGAATATCCTGAAATGTCCCTAGTCGTGGGTGTATCGAAACAGGGCATCGATATTCCAGAGTAGACTAACGTATATGATACTAGACCCATGTGATGGGCGATGGATGATCCCATATCCATTGATGTTTGACATCAAGATCGTATGCGGGTGCTCAGTGGAGACTTAGTACACTGGACGGACTCACCGAAAACTACTATATGGCATTATATCTATCGTCGGATAGCAGTTCTCAGGTGACACTGGTACATGTTAGTCTGTAGACCCGAGATCGTCATAGATTCTTATGTGTTCTCCCACTGTACTTTGATTTCCACCCTACCACGGCTCTACTGAGTCATGCAAACAGGTGTCTTTTAGGTACAGTCCCGAGACACTTGGAGGTAATGAGCGATAGGAGGGTTTTCGTCTCTCCCGGTATTGGGGATTGATGTTGCGCTGTGTTCGATTGGCTATATCAGCAAGTCCCTTACCAGGGCTGATGAGATTTACTGATAAGTGTTATCAGTAGTTTCTTAATCTGTTATAGGCCATACATCGGCATGACTTATTGAGTTATTAGGGTCGACGATGCCATCCCTAGACTCGATATGCAGCATATCTGACGAAG
Organism: Agapanthus africanus; assembly: GCA_030015575.1. Taxonomy (NCBI): domain Eukaryota; kingdom Viridiplantae; phylum Streptophyta; class Magnoliopsida; order Asparagales; family Amaryllidaceae; genus Agapanthus; species Agapanthus africanus. The sequence goes on along the minus strand of JASDDO010000019.1, from coordinate 194,940,863 downwards.
AGACCGGACTGTACGGTAAGTGTTACCGGTTGGCTCGACAGGAGTTTTAATAGGTTCACTTTTTTTCTTCTGCTCGCTCAATACCCAAGTGGCCATTACGTTTAGCTGACCGCTTGCGGCTTATGGGTGTTTGATATGATCTCACCTACTGCCGGCGTATTGACGAGTCTTAGACTCCCACAAAGGGGTTACCTAGCTCAGGAGAAACGATGTGGAGGTGCATATGGTGATATGCGCGAGTGCTTGATTAAATGTGCGTATATGATACCGTATTATAATCTGGCGGTTACTATTAATCGGGTCGTATGTGATATGACCGGGTTATTAAATCAATTGTTGATTTAATATTAATGACCATTAGCCATTTTACTTATAACCTTTTCTTTATTTATTTATTGTATGCATGAATGTATGTATGTATATATGTTGATATGAATGCACACATGCATGCATACATGTGTTATGGTTGATGATACATTGGAGTTGGCTATGCAAGACTCACATGGTTAAATATTTATATATTTTGACTATTGATTAAATGATTAATTGGTATTAAATCATGGTTGCTTTGTTTCTACACACTTCTTTTGTTGACCATGACTTGAACCATAGTTTAATCTCTACACTAATTCTTTGACTTAATAACAAAATATCTAGATATTTTAGAACCATGGTTATGAGTGAGTGTGACTCTCTCTCTCTCTCTCATATATTCATTATTCTTTTTATTTTTGTCATAAGAAATTATCTTGAGCTTGCTTAGCCTTCTCCCCCTTCTTCTTCCTCAAAACTTACTACCTCTTCAAAAGTGAGTGAAGGAGATCAAAAGAAAAGATTTTTAAGTGAGATCTAAATCCATATCACCAATCTACACTAGTTTAGCCCACTAGTTTAGGTTGTTTGCATCACATCTATTTTGTTTTAGTGAAGCAAGTTGCTTGAGCCAAGGTACTCCGCGGTGGATAGTCGTGGACAACGAAGGACTCAAGCGGACCCGTCCAAACACCGAATTGATCCAAGGAGTCACAAAGGGGAGATCTACAAAGGTTGTATTTCTCATCTTTTAGTGTTAGACTCTCTTTTAGTATGTGATACTATGTTTTGCTACCCTAGTTTCTAGTTTGATCCTTGGTAGGTTTACTTGGCGCCCAAAATTTTTTTATTGTAGCATGCTTGATGCAACCCAAACCATGATGAGGTGCTAGATAAAGCCAACACCCTTGCCACTCCTATATCACCTTTGCATTTCTCCATAACACTCCGTATCACTATGAAGATCCACATTTCTTAGATATGCCATTGTATAGTTATATAAAAACTCGAAGGAACTTGTTCCAGTTCGAGGATGGTTTCTGGTTCGGGAGAAATAGAATAAGGATTAATCAGTTGTCTTTTCCCTTTACCTTCTCTCAGGTTTCGAGAGCTCCTACTATTAGGAGAGTACACCTATTGCGCTTATTGGATAGTCTTCTTCCAAACCTTAGGCTGGCGCCGAAGGGTTGGGAAGGAAGAATATCAATTAACCTAAGTGTGGTGTATAGAAGTAAAGACATATAAAGAGAGTGGAGTGAGGGCAAGGAAATATATGGTTTCTGTTAGTAATATGTATGCCCTAGAGGCCATTACTGTACATGTGATGTATATTGTAGTGGATGCTTGGATATATATAGGGAGGACTTTCTTGCTCGACATGATAGTATGCTATCTGGTTGCACTTTATCTTAACATGTAAACTTATTGCCTCTCTATTATATGTTGATAAAGCCCTTAGGATGAGTAATTGACTACCAGAATTATGATGCAGATCAGACTAGTGGGGTAGAGGTAGTCGGTAAGTACATCCTTCAAATGTTCCTAGTCGTGGGAGTATTGAGCCAGGGCATCGATACTCCAGAGTAGACTAGCGTATACGCATCTTGACCCATATGATGGGCGATGGATGATCCCACATCCATTGGTGTTTGACATCAGAGAAGGTATACGGGTGCTCAGTGGAGACCGGGTACACTGAATGGACTCGCCAAGAACTCCTAGATGGTATTATACCTATCATCATATAGCAGTTCTCTGGTGACACCGGTACAGGTTAGTCTGTCGACCCGAGATCATCATAGAGTCTTGCATGATTCCCATTGTGTTTTGATTTCCACCATACCACGTTCAAGAGATCTTGAAAAAGGTGGTTTTTGGGTACAGTCCCGAGTCACATGGAGGCAATGAGCGATAAGAGGGGATTTCGTCTCTCCCAGTATTAGGGGTTGATGTTGCGCTATGCTCGATTGGCCATAACAGGAAATCCTTGGCCAGGGTTGTTGAGATCTATTGGTAAGTGTTATCAGTAGTTTCTCGAACCGTTATGGATCTTGCATCGGTATGACTTATCAGGCTATTGGGGTCTAACGTTTTACCACCCTCCAGGCTGAGATATGCGACATATCTGACGAAGAGACCGGATTGTATGGTAGTGTTACTGATTGGATTCACAGAAGTATGAGCAGGCTTGCTTGTAGATCTTCTGATCGCTCAATACCTGGGTTGCCGTTACGTTTATCAAACCACTTGCGGCTTGCAGGTGTTTGATATGATCATCACCTACTGCCGGCGTATTGACGAGTCTTTAGAGTCATACACAGAGCTTTCCTGGTTCATGCGAAACGAAGTAGGAGCAAATATGTGATATGTGCGGGACCGAGATTAATGCGCATATGTGATACCGTATTCTATTCTCGCGATATGTGATATCGGTCGGTTATATGTGATATAGCCGGGTTATCGGATCAAGTGTTGATTCGATAGATTGTTACAGTTTATATTAGTCGGTTGTATGTGATATAACTGGATTATTAAATCGAGTGTTGATTTGATAATTTAATGTATAATTATATATTTGATATATTAACTTACATTAACTAATATTTTCTCACTAAAAATTTCTTTTTCTTACTTGTGTGCATATAGTATATATGTGATATATGTTAATGTACATTTATTTGTGTCGTGCTTGATGCCACATGCTTCATGGGTGTATGAGACTCACACCATGCTTGATATAATGAAGGGTTTTATTATCTAAAGTTAATCAAAATTAGATGGAAATTTTCAAGGCTAGAAGCTTGGAGAAGTTTATGCTAACCATTGACTTAGTCCACTAACTTTGTTTTACTTGTAGATATTTATTAACCTAACCATTATTGTTAGCCATGGTTTATTCTATACATGAGTTAATATATGACACTAACTCACCCATGGTTGCTATTCTCACCTCATGGGTTTTCATTCTCATCTCCACTTTATCTTCTTCTTCCTCATGAGAAAGCTCGCTAGCTTTTCAAATGGTGAAGAAATAATGTGAGAAAAATTAATCTAAAGTAAGCCCAATTCCTACTTCATCATCCTATACTATATTAGCCATTTAGTTAAGGGTGTTTGCATCACTAATCTACCATTAGTGAAGAGGTGGCATGAGCTTGAGTCTCCTCGACGTAGATCATCTTCGGCCTCGAAGACTTCGAGCAAGCTTGTTCATTTCATCATGCGAAACCTTACTAGAGTTCGAGTGTTCAGTACTTGGAGCGAAGGCACTACTACACAGAGCTTTAGAAGTGAAGGACCGGTCTACAAAGGTTGTATTCCTCATTCACTTAGATGTAAAGTTGTTTGCATTACTTGTTCGTATAAATCTCTAGTTAAGATTCTAGGGTTAGCGTTCTTTAGTACGGCAAAAAATTTGAAAACGGCATAGACGATGCCTCCCGAAACCCAGCGGCCGCCCTACGGAACTCAACAGTGGTATTAGAGCCATGCTAGAGATTTAAACAATATTTGTTAGATTACGAAACCGAAACTACTCCGAAACTTGAAACAAGAAAACCTAGTTTCTGTCGTTTTTAAAATGGCCTCTAAAATTTTTTTAAGCAACTACAGAATGGTGCATGAGATGTAACATGAACACCATAAAAATTTTAGCCCTCGTCGCCGGAATTTGGACGGCCACATCAAGGATAAAACTGGCCTGCTCGGTTTTCCTGCATCTATCCGGGTTGAATTTTTTATGGTGTTCCAGTCTCTGGATTTTGGTGTTTCAGGTGTTGCTTGTTTTTCTAAGATTGCATGTGATGCGGTCTTAATGTATTGGAAATTCGGAGTGTTTCATATTCATAATTTTAACAATGTTTCGGGTTATTTAGACAACGTTAAAAAGTTTGAACGGATATCAATAACCCAATTTTTCCCTCACTGGAAATTTTCCAAGAGTTGGATTTTTTCCGTGCTTAAAATCTTCAGAAAATCATGCAAGCGATTCTGTGGACCCTCTAGAAGAACGATACCCAAACTCGACTTTTTGGATCGTGGAACCGCGGTCATACCCTAGGGTTTGCGGCAGTTCTGCGGCGACATGAGTGAGGCATGGGTCGGCCCTTCTACAGATGGTTCATAGATGCTGTGGCATGTTCTGGGTACTTTTTAAACTCCTCTCAAGTGTTGAGCTTTTTGAGAAATTTTGGGTGTTTGTTTATTCGATCGAAAAGTTTAACATCGTCTAGTTATCTGTGATTGTGATAATATATTTAGAATCCACATAATTAGTTATGAGATAACTAGTTTGAATTTTATAAATCTAGCAGTTTAGTCTCATTTGATCGGTTGCCACGGGATTTTGATGTGGATCAAAAGTCCATCGCAATTACGTAGTGTACGCGGATACTCGCCGGGTAACCGTACTAGATAGCCATACCCCATAGCCTCGACCAAGTGACTGTAGGAGAATCCCGTCGCCAAAAGCATCTGTTCGGGTGCTCGCGGCCGTGGTGTTCCGCCTAAGTGCACTTCGTCGACCGCATCGGGGGTGCGGCCTTCTACTAAACATTCCGATGAGCATTCAATCAGGTTATCGGGATTCTTGTTGAATTACCCGACAGGTTATTGGAAAGTGTTTTCAATATCGAGACTAAAATGCGGGGTTTATAATTGTTAGGCATGTGATGTCTAAGGAATTCATTTGGTTCGGCATGAAATCCAAAGTATGTGATACATTGGGTTTATGATGTCTAAGATGGTTGCAGATTCCAATTATTGTAGTTTTTCACTTTCTTTTCTGCGATCGTAAGTGTAATATGTGGTGTATCGCCGGTTTCGTTGCTATATGTCAACGACAATTGGGCTACGCATATTTACTTACGTTGATGACATGTGATGTTATGTGTTGCTGTGATATGTTATATTGGATCACCGTGTTTTGAATAGCCGGGTTTTTTTATGTGAGATGAGAGTTTTTCAGTTTCATTCATGTAAAAACTTGTATGTAATATTCTTTTATAGAGGCACTTCCGGGTTGAGGATGATGTCACCATTGATGTATATTATTTACGTTTCAGCATTAGGCTAGACCCAAGGCGAGGAGCACAAGTAACCGGGTTCTAGGGTCCAGTGGGAGACCATCTCGAGGAGTCGGTACGGCTCTACTAACTCTAGAATTAGTAGGGTTGCTTGCTGTTATCGTAGGGTTCTAGTGATTTGGGTTTGACTACTCATCGCGACCGTGGAATCCGCATTTTTTATTGGCTTAAATAAAACACGGAATTCCTAGTATATCCAATATTTCATATGTGTTATTTTGCTGCTGATATTCTGTGATGTGATCACTTTATATATTGAGACGAATACTTATATTATATATATATGATATATAATAAATATTGTTGTTTCGTTTCTTCTGTGGTGCTTAGGAAGCATAAATTGATGGGACTTCATTAATGAGATTAATGAAGGAAAAAAGAAACCTAAAAATGTTGTAGAAACTTGTTTTAAAAACTGGTAGCTCTAGTTCTTGCTTTGCATAGCGGTATTCCTTATAGAATATCCAGCACCTTATTCGATAAGGAAAGATATGAGATCCCTTCACCGGGAGTGACCTCTTTATCGAAACTGGCAGATACTACAACCACTCGGTTTTGTCTTTTGATGGCTTTTTTAGTTCATGCTTTGCATAGTGGTATTTGTGAAATATCCAGCACCTTATTCGATAAGAAAAGAGCCGAGATCCCTTCATCGGGAGTGACCTCTTTAGCAAAACTACTAAAAGCCTAAAAAACACTCCTTTTAAAATACACGCGATTCTACAATGATATCAAGTTCATTACGCAAAGGGTTTTCTTAAAAACCTGTCGTAGCCCTCCGTCATTTCAGATAAGTGCTACTTTGTATTCATGCTATGTTTATTGACCTCCATCAAGGCATAGTGTGCGGCAGCTGACTAGTGCTTATCTGCTGCATATGATGCGATTGGATTAGGGTAGTCGTGTGGCCTTGTTGACCTCCCTCAAGGGTCGTGCGGGTGGGTTTAATTCAATCATGAAATGTACGGCTAGAACTTGACTAGCAGCCTATGGTTTGTTGACCTCCGACAAGGTCATAAGACGCTAGGGGTAAAATATTATCGGGAATTTCAAATGTTGAAATTTGCAATGAGATTGCATACCTTCTATGAGATAGTTGGATCCCGATACCCACTTCAAGTAAGAGTTACTCCTGGGAGAGTTTTACACATTACAATTAGCTGATCAAGTAGGTGTCTGGAAAGGTGTTAATGGGGTTACACCCTTGGGAAACTGAGGTTTATTTTAATTAGGTCCGTGCGAAAGCACGGGGGACCTCCCTCAAAATACCGACACTGACCTGGCCAAAAGATTGGAGAACTTGTAGGGTGTAATTAATCCTGGCTAGTCTTACCTTTTAGGGTTTGAAGGAAGATTTGATAAAAAAAGTGGGATCCATCCTGATTAGATAAAATAATAACCAATCTAATCTTGCAAGAGCGCACGCAGAGTGTTTTCTTCTCTCTCTCTCCTGGTAGCGACCATGTCATGCCTTAATCAAGATAATAATAAAAATACTTTGACCGAACCTGCTTATTATACTGAGCTGGGGAACGTTGGTTCTGCTCTATCTTATAATTGTTATAAGTCCGAGCAGGAAATAGGGGAATATCCGGATTCCCATGCCACCCATTCGAGGAATGAGCATGTTGATGCATATTCTTCGGGTGTGTTCGTTACAGAGAACTGTTTCTCAGTATTCTCTACGTCCTAGGTATGAGATACCGGATTAGGATCCCACATATGTAATCTGTTACATGGGCTACAGATAGGTAGAGAACTGGGATAGGGTGATATGTCTCTAAGTGTTAGAGAAGGGTGCAATTTTTGCAGCCAAGTCAGTTGGTAGATATCACCTTGTATTACCAAATAGTAAATACATTGATTCTGAACAAATATTATTACATACCAAACATGATATACAACATTACATCAGTTTCTTTAATAAGTTAAAGAAGGATATAATTTTGTATTGATGAATAATATTGTGAACATTTTCCTTAATCAAGAGTTAATTGGATCAGGCACGTTATGTAATGGTATATACGTTCTAAATCAAACCATAGGTCAAAGTATATAGAACACACACAAGAGGAGTAGTTCAGAAAGAACGAATCCTTCTTATAGCATTGTAGACTAGGTCATATCAATGCGACATGACCAGCTAAGTTATATAAGGATGAATATGAGAATCTGTTCGAATTTTCATCTTATAATACTTGCCAGTCTTGTCACAAAGGTAAAATGACCAATACTCCGTTTACTGGAAACAGAAAAAGAGTTATTGAACTTTTGGGTCAGATACATGATGATGGATACGGTCCTATGTCTACAAATTCCAGGGTTGGTTCTTTGTACTTCATTATATTCATCGACGATCTCTCAAGATTCGGATATGTGTTCCTTTTGAAACACAAGTCTGAAGCTTCTAAGAAATTCAAGAAATATAAGCTTGAAGTTAAGAACCAGACAGGTAGAAGTATTAAGTCCTTCGATGTGATCGAGAAGGCGAATACTTGGGCATGGAGTTCCTGGATTTTCTAAACAGAGAATATGATTCTCTCTCAGCTTACTCCTTCGTATACACCACAGCACATTGGTGTATCAGGACGGAAGTATCGTATCCTATGAGATATGGCACGCTCTATGATGAGTACTGCTGAGTTACCTATTTCCTTTTGGAGTTATGCACTTGAGAAGCTGCATACCTATTGAATGGGGTTCCATCCAAATCAGTGCCTACCACTCCATATGAGATATGGAATGGGAAGAGACCATGTCTTAAACGAGTTAAGATATGGGGTTGTCCGTCCTATGTTGAAAAGCAAAATCCCGACAAACTCGAGGCAAGGTCAGTTCTGTATAAGTTTGTTGGATATCCCAAACATTTGCGAGGGAATATCTTCTACCATCCTGAGGAGCAAAAGGTGTTTTGTTTCTCAGCATGCCACCTTTTTTAGAAAAGGAATTTCTTATGAAGAAATTAGTGGTCATGGGGTAAAACTGGAAGAAGTTCCAGCTGAACAAACTAAGAGCTGATGATTTGGTGAAACCAAAGGATTCAATAGTCTCCAATGTACCTCAGCCATTCCGCGAATCTGGTAGGGCTCCTCATCCACTTGAGAGATATTTCGGTCTTCTCGGTGACAGTAAAAGCGAAGATTGCATCATGGTAGATGATGGCCCAACTAGGTTCAGGCAGGCCATTACAAGTGGAGACTTTGTGAAATGGTTGGATGCTATGCAATCAAAGACGGAATCCATGTACACCAACAAAGTATGACTTTGAATGTTGCACCTAAAGGGGTAAAACCCACCAGGAGCAAATGAATCTTAAGAAGATTTTTGGTGTAGTTGGAAAAGTTGATACTTTAAAAGCTATACTTAAGTCCATCAGGATTAAAGCAAGTATCGTGGAGTTGGAACATCTGTTTTGATGTGGCGGTCAAAGTGTTTGACTTCATCAAAATGGTAGGTGAACCTTGCATATACAATAAGGTCGTAGAGAGTAAGGTTGTCTTCCACGTATTGTACGTAGATGGCATACTCTTGATAGGAAAATGTTTCCTATGCTACAACCGGTCAAGCTCCTCTTATCACGAGGATTCTCCATGAAAGATCTGGATGATACCTACTATATCTTGTGCATTATGATCTATGGTGATAGATCTAAGTGGATGTTGGGAGTGTCCCAAATCCAGGTACATTAACACCGTACTAAAGGGGTTTAATATGGAGGATTCTAAGCGTGGTGGTTCGCCCACTTACTCAGGTATCACTCTCTCCAAAAAGATATCTTCCAAGACTGATTTGGAGAGAGCTCGCGTGCAAGGAATACCCTATGCTTCGGCAGTAGGCTCTATCATGTATACGATATTATGTACCAGACCAGATGTAGCTAACTCACTAGGTGTAGTGATCAGGAATCAATCGGATCTTGGGAGAATCACTGGACAGCTGTGTAGGACATTCTTAAGCACTTGAGAAGCACTGAAGAAATATTCTTGGGGTCTTGGTAACGGTAAACACCAGTAGGAGTCCTTTACCAATTCGAGCTTTCAGAGTGATAAGGTCGACTGAAAGTCAGTTACAGACTTTTTCTTTACCCTCAGTGGAGGGACGGTATGTTGGAAGAGTTCCAAGCTAAATACCGTAGCATACTAGACTATAAAAGCTGAATACATCACTACCAATGATGCTGCTAAAGTGGTTGTCTGGGCATTTCTTGTTCATGAGATGAATGGTTCCTACCATTAAGCGTCCAATAATTGTTATTGTGACAACAATGGAGTTATGGTTTTGGCCTAGGAACACCGGTCCCATCAGCGATCCAGACATATTCTGAGGAAAGTATCACCTGATCATGGAGATGGTTGATCTCCAAGGGATCGAGATAAGGAGAGTTGATGCGAAGGATAATACGGTGGATCCACTCACAAAGGCCTTTCCCTAGAGAGAATTCTATAGGACGTTGAATATGAGATACTGCAAAAAATGGCCTTAGTGCAAGTGGGAGATTGTTAGTTATATATATGCCCTAGAGGCCATTACTGTACATATGATGTATATTGTAGTGAATACTTGGACATATATAGGGATGACTTTCTTACTCGACATGATAGTATGCTATCTGGTTGCACTTTATCTTAACATGTACACTTATTGTCTCTCTATTAGATGTTGATAAAGCCCTTAGGATGAGTAATTGACTACCAGGATTATGATGCAGATCATACTAGTGGGGCAGAGGTAGTCGGTAAGTACATCCTTCAAATGTTCCTAGTCGTGGGAGTATCGAGACAGGGTATCGATACTCCAGAATAGACTAGCGTATTCGCTTCTTGACCTATATGATGGGCGATGGATGATCCCACATCCATTGGTGTTTGACATCAGAGAAGGTATATTGGTGCTCAGTGGAGACCGGGTACACTGAATGGACTCGCCGAGAACTCCTAGATGGTATTATACCTATCATCATATAGCAGTTCTCTGGTGACACTGGTACAGGTTAGTCTGTCGACCCGAGATCGTCATAGAGTCTTGCGTGATTCCCACTGTGCTTTGATTTCCACCATACCACATTTAAGAGATCGTGCAAAAAGATGGTTTTTGGGTACAGTCCCAAGTCATATGGAGGCAATAAGCGATAGGAGGGGATTTCATTTTTCCCGGTATTGGGGGTTGATGCTGCGCTATGCTCAATTGGCCTTAACAGGAAATACCTGGCCAGGGTTGCTGAGATCTATTGGTAAGTGTTATCAGTAGTTTCTCTAACCATTATGGACCTTGCATCGGCATGACTTATCAGGGCTATTGGGGTATTACGTTTTACCACCCCCAGGCTGAGATATGCGACATATCTGACGAAGAGACCGGACTGTATATGTCACGACCCAAAGTTCGGCCCGTGACCGGTACTTAACCATGCAACGTCTACAGGAGTAACATGACTAAGTAAGCCGAACCCAGAAATCAAAACCATTAAAGTGTGGAGTGTTAAAAACATTTATTAGAATATTTGTTAAAACATTTAGAAAACTTTAAGTTGTTTAGTAGAAATCATTTTTAAGTTCAAGTTATTATTTAAATAATTTTAGCAACATTTCCTTTACAAAAACTTGTCCCGAAATCGGGTAAAAGGCAAGATATAAGTAAAAGTAACATGTGAAATGAATAGAACATCTCAATGGGAAATCACGCCTAACGGCGGAAACAGAATCACAATGATAATGTACGAATGAGTAAAAATGAATGAAGACAACAAGAAATATAGAACTGCATAAATAAAGTCCGCTCACAACGAGCTCGACACCATAGTACAAAATAACATACGTCGTCCTCACAACTGTCTCTAAGTCAATACATGAAGGTAGATGGAGAGTACTAGATACATCAATATACAACTGAAAAGTAAACAGATACCGTACAAAACCCACCTAATAGCAAAAGGGCTAGCACGCCTCAGCAATGGTATCTGTGTCAAAAGATGCGGTAAACAGCCAGCATCGACTACACCAAAGGGCAACCTGCAGGCACTGTGGCACAACGGGGGTGTGTTGCCAACTCGTCTGTAGTAGATAACATATAAAGGTAATCGCGAGTATGCACGTGCAGCGATACTCTAACCTATGCCAACAGATAAACATCTATATGATGAACTGGATGCTCAATATCATGCAACAAGTGCGATCTAATAACATCTCTATGTGATGAGCAAGATATGTGATAATCAGGCATGGCAATGCAATCTAACAACCCTATATATGATGAGCAGGGTACGCAATGATATGCAAGCATATGTACTCTATCAGGTACGATAGCTACAGGATGAGATATCAAATACTAAATGCTGAGCATAGGAAATATAACATCTACACGGAATGTCATCGTGGAAAATATAATCGGTGCCCATCAATGCACCCAAGTCCCAATACAACTCAGGCTCCGTCATCCATATCGGCCCTCAAATCCTGTAAATCTCATAAAATCGTGAGTGCCCAACATCGGCACTCAAAATATCAAGAAAATTTGTGTCCAGTATCGACACGCAAATCCTCATATATCAGGCATCCATCAGTCCGGGTCAGCCCACGGGCTCCGTCTGCGGTATCGGCCCTCGGCCCCGGTAGTACGAGTTGTCCCGTATCCATCTATCGACTCTGGTCAGTATCCTCCGGAAAACCGCCAGGTCCAACCAATCACCGGTAGGTAGTAGTCCCTTTGCCAGGCTCATCGTCTAGTGCACAGCGATCTGTTCTCGCCCCGGGGTACCATACCGGGTCCACCATGTACCCGCAATCAGTCTCGTCCAGCTCCTCGATTCGGGTTCACATATATCGCTCTAGCACCGAGAAAACACATGGTGGACGCACTGAAAAATTATATCAAGGGAAACCGGGTTTTTAAACAGTGCGTATTTTCTTAAAATAGTACTCCGGTTCCCAAATCCAGAAATCACATAAATCAGATCCAATGCGTAAATCCATGCCATGCGTCGTATGACACTAAGAGTAAAAGAAAAAGGAAACCGCTCTTTTAAAAGATCCAGTTTGAAAATATCACATGCGGTCACTTAGTTTTTAAATCAAGTCAATATCATCCATGTATGTAACATATGAATATGTGTATAGGTATGGATGTTCGAAAGGATAAGAACGCAAAGTGAATGTAGCAATGTACATGTGCACTAATATGGGCATATGATGTATATGTGCCCCAGGTATGAGTATATGATATATGTGCCAAGTATGAATATATGTGATGTATATGGCACAAGTATGGATATGTGATGTATATATGCCCAAGTATGAATATATGATGTATAGGGGCACAAGGGTAAATATATCAAGATATGTATATATATATATATGCACTAAGACGAAATATAAAGGGTACATGTGCACAGGTAGTGATATATCAATGAAGGTACGCACAAAAGTGCGTATACAGTGTGCATGGTATGAATATAACATATGCTAATATGCGGCAATTCATGACAACGTCAATAAAGCGGAATCAATATGATATATGGTTTCTAGCAACCCTATAATGTGAGTGTCATGGCAATCACTAACGGTGTGAGTATAGCATATAAATCGTGCTCGTGCAACTTGTACCGTTAGTGACAGTGCAGTGTTCTATACTACCAGTTCTACATATAACAGGAGGTATGCTACTCTAGTATGTCTACATGAACACATAAAACTAAACATCCTATTACGTCCTGACGCTTAACGCCATATGGGCGATTTTTCTGTAGATGTTAAATCTACTCACCTGGTCGCATGCTAAGTATAGCCGACCACCTGCTTTCCTTTCCTGGCGGCGTCTGACGTACCCGCCTACGAACCTAGAATTTACACACAGAATCCAATTATAAGCATGAATCTCGCAAAACGCGATATCGAATTAAAACGAGAAACTCGCGTCGCGAATTAACGCGTGTGTGTGCGATACGCTGAAACGTGTGTGTACGCGCTTAACACTTGACCCGACACGCCGCGATATGCTGAATCACAGAACCCACTCGTGTATCGCGCAGACTAAAAAAACACCAGAAACGATATACTGCCCCAGATTTTACCCAGGTTAGAATATTACAAAACTATATATACCAGAGACCTACAAAATGTAGCAGACACCTGTAGCAAAAACCTTAGGACCTATCTGCCTAGTCTGGCCGCAATTTACGGCCAGAATGATTTTTTCGGCAGCCTCACTTTGGGGTGGGGGTCTTGGGCTCTTGTGGTGTGGTCAGGGCATCTCCAGTAGGCTACAGTCCACTCAATTTAATTCTGAACTCACTGGGTCCAAAGCAAATTTTTAAAAAAACTAAGACTCTGCTTAAACAAAATGTCAATAACAGGTTTAAGTCTCCGGATTTTGACTCTGGTTCCAACACAAAAATTTGCAGATACCAACACCCTAAGCTACCCAGAACACCCCCACAGACCAAAACCCAACACCCCACCCCCTACTCTGGCCACAATTTGCAGCCAGATGTAATAAATCTGCGGCCAAGAGTGGGAGGTGGGTCCCCGTGCTTCGTGTGTATGTTTCTGACATGGTAACTATGCTACAGTCTTCCCAATTTTTACCTGAGTGGCTCGGGTCAAGAGCAGATCCCAGAGAGGCTAAAAAGTCCATAAAAACGTTAAATTTTGCACAATTTGAAAATTGGGGTATTTTAGTGTAATCTGGGGTTTACCTGGGTTAATTTGGCCCTAACAACACTTACTTAGACTAGTCTACCCAACACTATCATCACTTAACAAAACTTCACACAAATCACCAAAACACGCACAAAATCTCACATTTTACACTAATCGAAGCTATTTCTACACATAAACTTAGCAAGCTAAGAAGCTAAGCCAAAGAAATATACCTCACTTGACCCTAGACACCAAGGAGAAGAGAAGAAGAAGAGGGGATGAGCTGCTGCAGTTGCTGGAGCTGCCTGAAGCTGCTGCTGAAGTTGTTGCTGTTGCTGCTGCTCACTACTGCTGCTGCTGAAGCTGTGTTGTTGTTGCTGTTGTTTTGTTAATTTTTTTGTGTTTGTGTTGCTGTGTTGCAGCAGCAGATGAATGAGTAGTTTTGTGGTGAAGTGTTGTGTGGTGTGTGTATATTATGATGGTGTGTATGTGTGTGAGTGAGAGAGAGAGATGTGAGTGAAAAGAGTTTGAAGGATGCAAAAAAGGTTTTGAAATGAAATGGGTGTGACACTACCTTAAAGCCACTCATCTCTCACTTCTTAATAAATGCTTGCATGTGCCCAAGCCACCATGCACTCTCTCTCTCATTCTCTCAAGTCAACCAAAAGAATTTTAAATCCCTTTTTATTTTTATTTTCTTTTTTTAAAATTTTCATAATTAAAATCATTTAACTTAATAATGGTAGGGTTAATCTACCATGGTTGTTAAACATGGTTTAACCCAAATTCTAACCCTAGTTTACATGCACATGTTTGTGCAAGCTTAGGAAAATTCTAGAAAAATATTTATAAATTTTGATAAAATACTTGAAAATCAATTTGGTAAACTTTTATTAGAAATCAAATATTAAAATAAAATTAGTCACTAACCACATTCTCAGGTGTTACAGTCTTCCCCCCTTAAGAAAATTCGTCCCCGAATTTAAAATATATAACTACGCGTACCTTCAAAGAGATGAGGGAATTTCTTCCGCATCTTCCCCTTGGCCTCCCAAGTGATCTCCTCACCATTTGGGCTGCGCCAAAGAACCTTCACAGACGGCAGGACCTTCGATCGAAGTTTCTTCACCTGCCAATCCAATATCTCAACTGGCTGCATGGTGAACGAAAGGTCGGGCTCAAGCTGAACTGTCTGATGCTGGATCGTGTGGGAAGGGTCATGAAGATATCTGGGTAGCATCGACAAGTGGAAGACGGGATGAACATCAGAAAGGCTGGGTGGAGGAGCCAAACGATATGCTACTGCGCCCACCCGCTCGAGGATCTCGAAAGGACCTATGAATCTGGGGCTAAGCTTCCCCTTTCGTCCAAACCTCATCACTCCCTTCATTGGAGAGACCCTCAGAAAAACGTGATCGCCAACTGCGAACTCTAATCTGCGGCGACGTCTGTCTGCATATGATTTCTGCCTGCTCTGAGCTGTTCTCATCCTGTCTCGAATCAGCTGTATCTTCTCGGTCGTCTCTTGTACGATCTGTGGCCCCAAAATACCGCTCTCGCTCAGCTCTGTCCAACAGACAGGCGATCTACATCTCCTCCCATACAAAGCCTCGAAAGGTGATATCTGAATAGTATCCTATAAGCTGTTGTTGTAGGAGAACTCCACCAGGGGTAAATGATGATCCCAGCTACCACCAAAGTCTAAAACGCACACTCGGAGCATGTCCTTGAGAGTCTGAATGGTCCGCTCTGACTGTCCGTCGGTTTGCAGATGAAATGCTGTGCTGAAACTCAAACGAGTGCCCAAAGCCTCCTGAAGCCTCTGCTATAGTCGGCTGGTAAACTGGGTGCCTCGGTCGGACACAATACACGTCGGGACTCCATGCAGTCGTACAATCTCGTCGATGTAAATCCGGGCGTACTGAGCAAATCCGAAGGTCGTCTTCACTGGCAGGAAGTGAGCTGCTTTCGTCAAACGATCCATGATCACCCAGATAGACTCATACTCTCGCCTAGTCCTGGGTAGACCCACAACGAAATCCATCGAAATCTGTTCCTATTTCCACTCCGGAATGGGTAACGGCTGTAGCTCTCCTGCGGGCCTCTGGTGCTCGGCCTTGACTTGCTGACAAGTCAGGCATCTCGATATGAAATCTGCGATGTCCCTCTTCATTCCGTCCCACCAGTAGACCTCTCTCATATCATGGTACATCTTGGTGGAATCGGGATGGACACTGTACACTGATCGATGTGCCTCCTCAAGAATATCGCGTTGCAATCCCTCAGCATCTGGTACGCACAGTCTAGACCCAAATCGTAATATCCCCTGGTCATCGATCACGAACTCGGAGAATCTGCCCTGTCCAATCTGTGCCATGATCTTTGAGCAATGGTCATCACTGCGCTGTGCCTCATATATACGGTCAAGCAACTTGGGCGTGCACGAACATGCGCAAGCTGTCCCCCGGTCTGCGTGAACTCGAACTGCACTCGGCTGTCGCATAATATCTGCCAATCTGCTGACGACTGCCTCTGTACTGCACTCAAACACGATAGACTACCCTCGGGCCTCCTGCTCAAAGCATCCACTACTACATTAGCCTTGCCCGGGTAATACAAGATCTCGCAATCGTAGTCCTTTACCAGTTCCATCCAACGGCGCTGTCGGAGATTCAGGTCTCACTGCTGAAATATATACTTTAGGCTCTTGTGATCAGTGAATATCTGGCATGACTCGCCGTATAGGTAATGTCGCCAGATCTTAAGTGCAAAGACCACTGCAGCCATCTCTAAATCATGAGTAGGATAGTTCTGTTCATGTTTCTTCAATTGCCGGGAAGCATATGCGATCACCCTGCCATGCTGCATCAATACGCACCCTAGCCCCACTCGTGAAGCGTCACAATAGACTACAAACCCGCCCGATCCTGAAGGCAATGATAATACCGGTGCCGTGGTCAAAAAAGTCCGTAGCTGCTGGAAACTGTGCTCGCACTCCTCCATTCAAACGAAAGGAACTTCCTTCCGGGTCAATCCGGTCAAGGGTGCGGCAATACGGGAGAAATCCTGTACAAATCGCCTGTAGTAGCCTACCAGTCCTAAAAAGCTGCGTATCTCAGTAACGGATGTAGGTCTGGGCCAACTCCGAACGGCCTCGATCTTCCTCGGGTCTACACATATACCATCCCGTGTAATCACGTGACCCAAGAAGTCCACGCTGTCCAGCCAGAACGCGCACTTAGAGAATTTTGCATAAAGCTGGTGCTCCCTCAAGGTCTGCAGTGTGATCCACAGGTGCTGCTCGTGCTCCTCTCTACTTCGGGAATACACCAAGATATCATCAATGAATACGATGATGAAAATGTCAAGGTACGGCCTGAATATACGGTTCATCAAATCCATGAAGGCTGCTGGCGCATTGGTGAGTCCGAACGACATCACCAAAAACTCATAATGGCCATAACGCGTACGGAAAGCTGTCTTCGGAATATCCTCCTGTCGAACTCGCAGCTGATGATAG
This sequence comes from Agapanthus africanus, assembly GCA_030015575.1. Lineage (NCBI taxonomy): Eukaryota > Viridiplantae > Streptophyta > Magnoliopsida > Asparagales > Amaryllidaceae > Agapanthus > Agapanthus africanus. Next base: position 194,923,314 of record JASDDO010000019.1, on the reverse strand, counting down.
CCCGATCGCAAATCGATCCTCGAAAAATATCCTGCCCCCTGAAGCTGGTCGAACAAATCGTCGATGCGTGGCAAAAGATATTTGTTCCGCACGGTCACCCGGTTCAGCTGCCGGTAGTCGATACACAAACATAAGTTTCCGTCCTTCTTCTTGACAAACAGGACCGAAGCACCCCAAGGAGAAACACTGGGTCGTATAAGTCCCTTGTCCAGCAAATCTTGCAACTGACTCTTCAACTCACTAAGCTCCGCTGGGGCCATCCGATAAGGCGGTATAGAAATAGGCCCCGTGCCTGGAATCAAATCAATACAGAACACAACATCACGCTCAGGCGGTATCCCAGGAAGCTCGTCAGGGAATACGTCAGGGAACTCACATACAATCGGAACCTGGTCCAATGAAACATCTGTAGCTCTAGTATCGCAAACATAGGCTAGAAATCCCTGACATCCCTTCCTCAAAAGCTGTCCAGCGCGAAGAGAAGAAATCAATCTGTGAGGGGCGGCATCACGGTCCCCCTGCACAACAAAAGCCGACTCGCCGGGAAAACAAAATCTAACTGTCTTCTCGCGGCAGTCCACAGACGCATAGCACGTGGCTAACCAATCCATGTCCAAAAGAACGTCGAAGTCCAACATCTCAAGAAGGATCAAGTCGACAGGCAAATCTCTCTCGCCAATATGGACAACGCAGGATCGGAACACGTGCCTAGACTCTCCCACGGGAGTGGTCACAACAAGCGGCTGATCAAGCAGACCGGACTCTCTACCCAAACTCGGCACGATGTGTGTGGATACGTACGAGTGCGTGGATCCTGGATCGAATAATACATGTGCATCAACAGAACATACTGACAGGGTACCTGAGACCACCGCATTGGACGCCTGCGCGTCCTGATGCGTCAACGCAAAAACCCGTGCCTGCCCTCCACCTGCAACTGGCGGTCCCCTACTATCAACTGGCTGTACTCTTCCGGTGGCTGGCTGTCCTCTGCCTCGACCGCCTCGCCCTCTAGGAACAAACCCTCCGCGACCACGGCCTCTCTGTGCATGAGTCAGACGCGGAGCAACTCTGGTTACAATAGGCAACGCCCTCTAGGGTGGTGAAGGTGGTAGTGTGACATGCGACCCGGCTGCCTCCCTCCGGGGTATCTTAGGGCACTCTCGAACACGATGATATGAACTCCCGCATCGGAAACATCCGGATGATACTGGCTGACCCTCCTGGGGATAAGAGCTGAAAAGCTGGCCTCGTCTCGAGTCTCTGCCACCTGCAAGATGTCTGTCGCGGCGCCTGAATGGCCGCCTCTGTGCCGGTGTATCAGTACGAACTCTCTTCGGCCCTGGAACTGTCGAAGTATCTTCAAGGCGTGCCTCGACTAATAGGGCTGCGTCTACAGCTGCTGCATATGTCTCGTAATGCTGTGCGCTGATCGCAAGGAACAGTGGTGTAAGCAAGCCTCGGACAAATCTCTTGACTCGCAACTCCTCAGTAGCCACTAGGTACGGAGCATAAACTGATAGCTCAATGAATAGCGCATCGTACTCTGCCACGGTCATCTCTGGCGTCTGGCGTAAGGACTCGAATCTGCGTGCTCGGGCATCCCTAACACTCTGGGGAAGGAAGCGGGCAAGGAACATCGTCACAAACTCTGTCCAGGTCATAGGAGGAAGACCTGCTGCTCTACCCTTCTCGACCGATTCGCACCATTTCTGCGCAAGTCCTTCCAGGTGAAAGCTCGCGAACTCTACCCATCTCGCATCTGAGAATCTAAGGGAATGGCATATCCGGGCCATCCTATCAATGAAAGACTGTAGGTCCTCGGCTGCATCGGTGCCTGTGAAGACCGGAGGCTTCAGCCTTATGAACTCTGATAGCGATACTGCAATCACCTCCGTGGCTGCAGGGGCAACGGCCTGTGCTGTAGATACCAACGCAGTCCCCGTGACTGGTGGGGCTACCTCTGGTCGCTGTGCTCGAAGTGTCTCAACTAGCGATCCTATCATCTGATGCATCTCCTGCATGCTGGATCCCACCGTCTGGCGCATCTCCTGCATACCAGCCCCTAGCGTGGCGATCTGATCTGTTATAGGAGGAACAGTCTGCTCGGGTATAACAGGGGTACTACCCGGATCAGTCCTCGTCTCGGACGAGTCAATACGCATCTCGGCTCTCGCAGCCGCTCTCTGTGCCCTCGTAGTCTTTGGCGGCATAATGGCTGAAAGGAAAATAGGATTCGATGAGGATACGGAAATCGAATCGCAAGGATATATAATCAAGAAGGAGTTTCAATCAATAAGTCATAAGGTCGCTTAGACGGAGTACCGTGTCGTGAGTATACCGCGGAACATACGCATGCTACGCTATCCTGCTGCAGCTACCTACTCCATCATACCAGGGTCATCCTACACTCCGAAGGTAAAACCTACGCTCTGATACCAACTTTGTCACGACCCAAAGTTCGTCCTGTGACCGGCACTTAACCACGCAACGTCTACAGGCGTAACGTGACTAAGTAAGCCGAACCCAGAAATCAAAACCATTAAAGTGTGGAGTGTTAAAAACATTTATTAGAATATTTGTTAAAACATTTAGAAAACTTTAAGTTGTTTAGTAGAAATCCTTTTTAAGTTCAAGTTATTATTTAAATAATTTTAGCAACATTTCCTTTACAAAAATTTGTCCCGAAATCGGGTAAAAGGCAAGATATAAGTAAAAGTAACATGTGAAATGAATAGAACATCTCAATGGGAGAAATCACGCCCAACGGCGGAAACAACATCACAATGATAATGTACGACTGAGTAAAAATGAATGAAGACAGCAAGAAATATAGAACTGTATAAATAAAGTCGGCTCACAACGAGCTCGACACCAGAGTACAAAATAACATACGTCGTCCTCACAACTGTTTCTAAGTCAATACATGAAGGTAGATGGAGAGTACTAGATACATCAATATACAACTGAAAAGTAAACGGATACCGTACAAAACCCACCTAATAGCAAAAGGGCTAGCACGCCTCAGCAATGGTATCTGTGTCAAAAGATGCGGTAAACAGCCAGCCGCGACTACACCAAAGGGCAACCTGCAGGCACTGTGGCACAACGGGGGTAAGTTGCCAACTCATGAGTAGTAGATAACATATAAAGGTAATCGCGAGTATGCACGTGCTGCGATACTTTAACCTATGCCAACAGATAAACATCTATATGATGAACCGGATGCTCAATATCATGCAACAAGTGCGATCTAATAACATCTCTATGTGATGAGCAAGATATATGATAATCAGGCATGGCAATGCAATCTAACAACCCTATATATGATGAGCAGGGTACGCTGATATGCAAGCATGTGTACTCTATCAGGTACGATAGGTACAGGATGAGATATCAAATACTAAACGCTGAGCATGGGAATTATAACATCTACACGGAATGTCATCGTGGAAAATATAATCGGTGCCCATCAATGCACCCAAGTCTCAATACAACTCAGGCACCGTCATCCATATCGGCTCTCAAATCCTGTAAATCTCATAAAATCGTGAGTGCCCAAAATCAGCACTCAAAATATCAAGAAAACACGTGTCCATCATCGACACGCAAATCCTCATATATCGGGCACCCGTCAGTCCGTCCGGGTCAGCTCACGGGCTCCGTCTGCGGTATCGGCCCTTAGCCCCGGCAGTACGAGTCGTCCCGTATCCATCTATCGACTCTGGTCAGTATCCTCCGGATAACCGCCAGGTCCAACCAATCACCGGTAGGTAATAGTCCCTCTGCCAGGCTCACCGTCTACTGCACAGCGATCTGTTCTCGCCCCGGGGTACCATACCGGGTCCACCATGTACCCGTAATCGGCCTCGTCCAGCTCCTCGATTCGGGTTCACATATATTGCTCTAGCACCGAGAAAACACATGGTGGACGCACTGAAATATCATATCAAGGGAAACCGGGTTTTTAAACAGTGCGTATTTTCTTAAAATAGTACTCCGGTTCCCAAATCCAGAAATCATATAAATCAGATCCAATGCGTAAATCCATGCCATGCGTCGTATGACACTAAGAGTAAAAGAAAGGGGAAACCGCTCTTTTAAAAGATCCAGTTTGAAAATATCACATTCGGTCCCTTAGTTTTTAAATCAAGTCAATATCATCCATGTATGTAACATATGAATGTGTGTATAGGTATGGATGTGCGAAAGGATAAGTACGCAAAGTGAATGTAGTAATGTACATGTGCACTAATGTGGGCATATGATGTATATGTGCCCCAGGTATGAGTATATGATATATGTGCCAAGTATGAATATATGTGATGTATATGGCACAAGTATGGATATGTGATGTATATGTGCCCAAGTATGAATATATGATGTATAGGGGCACAAGGGTAAACATATCAAGATATGTATATATATATGCACTAAGATGAAATATAAAGGGTACGTGTGCACAAGTAGTGATATATCAATGAAGGTACGCACAAAAGTGCGTATACAGTGTGCATTGTATGAATATAACATATGCTAATATGCGGCAATTCATGACAACGTCAATAAAGCGGAATCAATATGATATATGGTTTCTAGCAACCCTATAATGTGAGTGTCATGACAATCACTAACGGTGTGAGTGTAGCATATAAATCGTGCTCGTGCAAGTTGTACCGTTAGTGACAGTGCAGTGTTCTATACTACCAGTTCTACATATAACAGGAGGTATGCTACTCTAGTATGTCTACATGAACACATAAAACTAAACATCCTATTACGCCCTGGCGCTTAACGCCATATGGGCGATTTTGCCGTAGATGTTAAATCTACTTACCTGGTCACGTGCTAAGTATAGCCGACCACCTGCTTCCCTTTCCTGGCGGCGTCTCACGTACCCACCCGCGAACCTGGAATTTACACACAGAATCCAATTATAAGCAAGAATCTCGCAAAACGCGATATCAAATCAAAACGAGAAACTCGCGTCGCGAATTAACGCGCGTGTGTGCGATACGCTGAAACGTGTGTACGCGCCTAACACTTGACCCGACACGCCGCGATACGCTGAATCACAGAACCCACTCGCGTATCGCGCAAACTAAAAAAACACCAGAAACGATATACTGCCCCAGATTTTACCCAGGTTAGAATATTACAAAACTATATATACCAGAGACCTACAAAATGTAGCAGACACCTGTAGCAAAAACCCTAGGACCTATCTCCCTAGTCTGGCCGCAATTTGCGGCCAGAATGATTTTTCCGGCGGCCTCACTTTGGGGTGGGGGTCTCGGGCTCTTGTGGTGTGGTCAGGGCATCTCCAGTAGGCTACAGTCCACTCAATTTAATTCTGAACTCACTGGGTCCAAAGCAGATTTAAAAAAAAACTAAGACTCTGCTTAAACAAAATGTCAATAACAGGTTTAAGGCTCCAGATTTTGACTCTAGTTCCAACACAAAAATTTGCAGATACCAACACCCTAAGCTACCCAGAACACCCCCACAGACCAAAACCCAACACCCCACCCCCTACTCTGGCCGCAATTTGCGGCCAGATGTAATAAATCTGCGGCCAAGAGTGGGAGGTGGGTCCCCGTGCTTCGTGTGTGTTTCTGACATGGTAACTATGCTACAGTCTTCCCAATTTTTACCTGAGTGGCTCGGGTCAAGAGCAGATCCCAGAAAGGCTAAAAAGTCCATAAAAACGTTAAATTTTGCACAATTTGAAAACTGGGGTATTTTAGTGTAATCTGGGGTTTACCTGGGTTAATTTGGCCCTAACAATACTTACTTAGACTAGTCTACCCAACACTATCATCATTTAACAAAACTTCACACAAATCACCAAAACACGCACAAAATCTTATATTTTACACTAATCGAAGCTATTTTTACACATAAACTTAGCAAGCTAAAAAGCTAAACCAAAGAAATATACCTCACTTGACCCTATACACCAAGGAGAAGAGAAGAAGAAGAGAGGATGAGTTGTTGCAGTTGCTGGAGCTGCCTGAAGCTGCTGCTGAAGTTGTTGCTGTTGCTACTGCTCACTACTGCTGCTGCTGAAGCTGTGCTATTTGTTGGATATATGTATGCCCTAGAGGCCATTATATGATAGTGGATGTATTTGTACATGTATATATATTCAGTATTCATTCTTGCTCGACATGATAGTATGCTATCTGGTTCTTCTTTATCTGACATGTTGATTTGATCATGCTTTTATTCATTCATACATGCTGATAAAGCCCTGAGGATATTGGCTTGACTACTCTGATTATGATGGAGATCATACTAGTGGGACATCTGTAGTCTATAAGCATATCCTGGAAAGTCCCTAGTCGCAGGTATATCAAGACGGGGCATTGATATACCAGTGTAGACTAGCGTATATGATACTAGACCCATACGATGGGCGATGAATGTTCCCACATTCATCGATGTTTGACATCAAGATCATATACGGGTGCTCAGTGGTGACTGGATACACTGGACGGACTCACCGAGAACTCCTATATGGAATTATATCTATCATCGGATAGCGGTTCTCAGGTGACACTGGTACAGGTTAGTCTGTAGACCCGAGATCGTCATAGAGTCTTGTGTGTTCTCCCACTGTGCTTTGATTGCCACCCTACCACGGCTCTACTGAGTCGTGCAAACAGGTGGTGTAGGGTTCCTAGGCACACTATAGAGGTCTCACAAGGCATCAACCATGCCAATTTCAAATTTTATGGGTGCCGAGAAACCCTAATACGGATCGTTAACTAGAAATTTAGGCGATAAACGAAACTAGTTAACATCTTAACTAAAGGAGAGAGGCTACAACCTTTGTAGATCCGGTTCTCCACTTCCTTAGCTCCACGTAGGCATCCTCTCACTGGCCATCTCGAATCCCGAACTCAAACGTCGGCTTCATCGGAGAATTGGGCGGACTAGGTCGTCGGTTTCGTGCCGAAAATGATCTACGTCGAGGCATCACAAGTTCAAACTCTGACTTCACCAAGTTGTGAAACTTATGAAGAAAACACCCAAAACAACTTGGAAAGAGGTAGAGGGTGAAGAAATAGGAGGTGGGTTCACTTTAGAATTGGATTTCTCTCACTTTAGCTCAAGTTGCCATTGATGGACTTAAGCTTTTCTTGAAGAAGAAGATGATGAAGAAGAAGAAAGAATATGATAAGTGTTGAATTAAAATGCAAAATAATTCAATACTTATCATAAGCTAACCATAGTTGAGTGTAGAGAATAGACCATGGTTACTTGGATGGGTTAGGGTTAAGCATGAAGACAAGAATGGTTAAGAAGTCAAAGCTTCATGAAGCTTTAACTAAAAACAAACATAGCCACCATTCTTATCTAAATCTTTTCCAAATAAATAAACAAATAAACAAATGAAAAAGTAAAACCCTAATCATCTCTTAACCATGGTTTAATCCTTTACACTTAACCACATGATCAAGTATCATCAAACATGATACAAATATGTGCACAAAAGTATATCACATATACTTCTTGCACATCAAGTGAGAAAATCCATTTAAAGTGAACCAATACTAGTTAATGCAAACTAATATATCAAATATATAATTATACATTAAATCATTAAATCAACACTTGATTTAACGATCCGGTCATATCGCATATAACCGACTAGTATCCTATGTATCGACTTATCGAATCAATCCTTGATTCGATATCTAGGTTATATCGAATATAACCAATCGATACATCCATCGCGAGAATGGAATACGGTATCACATACACGCATCATTCTCGGTCCTGCACATATCTCATATGTACTCCTATTTCGTTTCGCTTGAGCCAGGAAACCTCTGTGTAGGACTCTAAAGACTCGTCAATACGCCGGTAGCAGATGATGATCATATCAAGCACCCACAAGCCACAAGCGGTCTGCTAAACGTAACGGCCATCCGGGTATTGAGCGATCAGAAGATCGACGAGCTAGCCCGCTCACACTCCTGTGAATCCAACCAATAACACTTACCGTACAGTCCGGTCTGTTCGTCTGATATGTCGCATATCAAGTCTAGGGGTGGTATACGTCATACCCCAATAACCGATAAGTCGTGCCGATGTGAGTCTCATAACGGGTCGAGAAACTACTGGTAACACTTACCAGCAAATCTCTGATCAGCCCTGGCCAGGGACTTCCCTGTTACGGCCAATCGAGCACAGCGCAACATCAACCCCCAATACCGGGAGAGACGAAACCCCTCCTATCGCTCATTGCTTCCATGTGACTCGGGACTGTACCAAAAGACCACCGTTTTGCACACCCTCATGGACGTGGTAAGGTGGAGATCAAAGCACAGTGGGAATCACACAAGACTCTATGACGATCTCGGGTCTACAGACTAACCTGTACAAGTGTCACCTGAGAACTGCCATCTGACGTGAGGTATAATACCATCTGGGAGTTCTCGGCGAGTCCGTCCAGTGTACCCAGTCTCCACTGAGCACCTGTATACTATCTCTGATGTCAAACACCAATGGATATGGGATCATCCACTGCCCATCTCATGGGTCGAGAAGCGTATACGCTAGTCTACACTGGTATATCGATGCCCCGTCTCGATACACCCACGACTAGGGACCATGAAGGATGTACTTATGGACTACCATGTCCCCACTAGTATGATCTGCATCATAGTCCGGGTAGTCAAGTACACATCCTAAGGGCTTTATCAACATGTAACTATAAGACAGTTTAAAGAGACAAGTGTACATGTTAAGATAAAGAGTAACCAGATAGCATACTATCATATCGAGCAAGAAAGTCATCTCTATATATGTCCAAGCATCCAATATAATATACATCATCTGTACAATACTGGCCTCTAGGGCATACATACAACTAACAATCTCCCACTTGCACTAGGGCCAGCTGCTGTAGTATCGCATACCGAGCATCCCGAAGAGTCTCTCAAACTGTATCTGGGGAATGGCCTTCGTGAGTGGATCCGCCGTATTGTTCTTCGTGTCAACCCTCCTGACCTCGATCTCTCGGCGATCAACTATCTCCCGGATCAGGTGATACCACCTCAGAATATGCCTGGATCGCTGATGGGACCTGGGTTCCTTGGCCAAAGCCACCGCTCCATTGTTATCGCAATACAAAGGTATTGGATGCTCAATGGATGGAACCACTCCAAGTTCAGTAATGAACTTCTTGATCCAGACGGCCTCTTTAGCAGCATCGTTGGCAGCGATGTATTCAGCCTCCATCGTCGAGTCTGCCACGGTTTCCTGCTTGGAACTCTTCCAACTAACCGCCCCTCCGTAAAGGGTAAAGACAAATCCCGACTGCGACTTAGAGTCGTCCTTATCACTCTGGAAGCTCGAATCGGTAAAGGACTCCACTTGGAGTTCTCCGTTACCATACACCAAGAGCATCTCTTTAGTCCTTCGTAAGTACTTGAGAATGCTCTTCACAGCTGTCCAGTGACTCTCTCCAGGATCAGCTTGATACCTGCTCACTACACTTAGTGAGTATGCTACATCGGGACTGGTACATAGCATCGCATACATGATAGAGCCTACAGCCGAAGCATAGGGTATCCCTTGCATGCGAGCTCTCTCCAAATCAGTCTTGGGAGACATCTCTTTGGAGAGAGTGACTCCAGAGATCGTGGGCAAGTTCCCACGCTTGGATTCTTCCATACTAAACCTCTTTAGTATGGTGTCAATGTACCTGGATTGGGACAATCCCAATATCCGTTTGGATCTATCTCTATAGATCCTTATTCCCAATATGCAGGAGGCATCACCAAGATCTTTCATTGAGAATCTTTGTGATAAGAAGAGCTTGACCGATTGCAGCATAGGAATATCATTTCCTATCAAGAGTATGTCGTCGACGTACAATACGAGGAAGACAACCTTACTCCCTGCCACCTTCTTGTAAATACAAGGTTCATCTGGGTTTTTGACGAAATCAAACTCTTTGATAACGACATCAAAGCAGATGTTCCAACTCCGCGATGCTTGCTTTAATCCATAAATGGATTTAAGCAGCTTGCACACCTTGCCGCTGCTCCCACTGTCTATGAAGCCCTCTGGCTGAGTCATGTACACGCATTCTTCTAAATCACCATTTAGAAAGGCGGTCTTAACATCCATTTGCCAGATTTCGTAGTCATGATATGCAGCGATGGCAAGCATGATCCGGATGGATTTAAGCATAGCCACTGGAGAAAAGGTTTCGTCATAGTCCACACCTGGTCTTTGACGAAAACCCTTTGCTACAAGTCTAGCTTTGAAAGTCTCCACTTTCCCATCTACACCAAGTTTTTTCTTGAAGATCCATTTGCTCCCAATGGGTTTTACCCCTTCAGGAGCAACTTCCAAAGTCCATACTTGGTTGGTGTACATGGATTCCATCTCGGACCGCATAGCATCCAGCCATTTCACCGAGTCCCTACTCGTGATGGCCTGCTCGAAGCTAGTTGGGTCATCATCCTCCATGATGCAATCCTCGCTCCCTCCATCCACGAGAAAACCGTAGTATCTCTCAGGCTGGCGAGGAACCCTACTAGATCGGCGGAGAGGCTGAGGTTCATTGGGAGCTACTGAATCTTCTGGTTCCACTAAATCTTCAGTTACGGTTTGTGTATCTGGAACTTCTTCCAGCTCTACCACTTTGCCACTAATTTCTTTTTCAAGGAATTCCTTTTCTAAAAAGGTGGCATGTTGAGCAACAAACACTTTTTGTTCCTCACTGTGGTAGAAAAAATACCCATATGAGTTCTTTGGATATCCCACAAACTTGCAAAGAACTGACCGTGCCTCGAGCTTGTCCGGATTTTGTCTTTTGACATAGGCTGGACAACCCCATATCTTAACTCGTTTAAGATATGGCCTCTTCCCACTCCATATCTCATATGGTGTGGTAGGTACAGATTTAGATGGAACTTGATTCAATAGGTATGCTGCTGTCTCCAGTGCATATCCCCAGAAGGAAATAGGTAACTCAGCTGTGCTCATCATAGAGCGCACCATATCCAATAGGGTGCGGTTCCTCCGTTCTGATACACCGTTGTGCTGTGGTGTATATGGAGGAGTCAGCTGAGAGAGAATCCCATTCTCTTTTAGGAAGTCCAGGAATTCATTGCTCAAGTATTCACCTCCTCGATCAGATCGAAGGATTTTAATACTTTTTCCGGTTTGGTTTTCGACTTCTTGTTTATATTCTCTAAATTTCTCAAAAGCTTCTGATTTGTGTTTCATTAGGAACACATATCCGAATCTAGAGAGATCGTCAGTGAATGTAATGAAGTACGAAGAACCATCCCTGGCATGTGTAGACATGGGACCGCATACATCACTATGTATCAGTCCCAAGAGTTCGGTAACTCTTTCTCCGTGTCCCGTAAACGGAGTTTTGGTCATCTTGTCTTTGAGACATGACTGGCAAGTGTCATAAGATGAAAATTCGAACGGTTTCAAATATCCATCCTTATGCAACTTAGCCAGTCGTGTCGCATTGATGTGACCCAGTCTACAATGCCACAAGAAGGATTCGTTCAGTTCTGAACTCTTCCTCTTGTGTGTGTTTGTTATACTCAGAACTGTTGATTGGTTTAGAACATAAATGCCATTGCACAACGTGCCTGATCCAACCAACTTTTGGTTACGGAAAATGTTCATAACATTATCCTGTAATACAAAATTATATCCCTCTTTACTCAATAAAGAAACCGATATAATGTTGCATATCAGGTTCGGCATGTAATAACATTCGTTCAGAACCAATGTATTACTAGTTGGTAATACAAGGTGATATTCCCCGACAGTCTTAGCTGAAACAATTGCACCATTTCCAACTCTAATGTCTTTATCACCTTCTCCAAGTTCTCTACCTTTTCTAAGCCCATGTAACTGATTACATATATGGGATCCTGACCCGGTATCTAATACCCAGGACGTAGGGCAAATGGAGAAACAGTTCTCTGTAACGAACACACCCGAAGAAAATGCATCATCATGTACTTTCTTCAATCGGGTGGCATGGGAATCCTGGTATTCCCCTATATCCTGTTCAGTCCTATAACTCTTATAGGAAAGAACGGAACCAACGTTCCCCAGCACAGTATAACATGCGGGTTCGGTCAATACATCCATATTATTATCTTTATTAAGGCATGAAATGGTCGCTACCTGGAGAGAGAGAGAAGAAAACACTTTAGCGTAAGCTCGTGGAAGATCAGATTGGTTATTATCTTATCTAATCAGGATGGCTCCCATTGTTTTTATCAAATCTTCCTTCAAACCCTAAAAGGAAAGACTAGCCGGGATTAATTACACACTACAAGTTCGCCAATCTTTCAGCCAGGCCAGTGTCGGTACTTTGAGGGAGGTCCCCCGTGCTTTCGCACGAACCTAATTACTGTAAACCTCGTTTTCCCAGAGGCGTAACCCCGTTGACACCTTTCTAGACACCTACTTGATCGGCTAATTGTAATGTGTAAAACTCTCCCAGGAATAACTCTTACTCGCAGTGGTTATCGGGATCCAATTATCTCATAGAAGGTATGCAATCTCATTGCAAATTTCAACACTTGAAATTCCCGATAATGCTTTTGCCCCAAACGATCTATGACCTTGACAAGGTCAACAAACCATAGACCGTAAGTCAAGTTCAACCCGTCATTTCTTGATTGAATTAAACCTACCCGCACGACCCTTGACAAGGTCAACAAGGCCGTATGACTACCCTAACTCAATCTGCATCATATGCATAAGCAGATAAATACTGGTTAGCTACCGCACACTGCGCCTTGACAAGGTCAACAAACGCAGCACGAATACTAAACAGGACTTATCTGAAATGACGGAGGGCTACGACAGGTTTTTCTGAAAACCTATTGCGTAATGAACTTGATATCGTTGTAGAATCAAATGAAGTTTTGAAATGGAGTGATTTTGAGGCTTTTCTAGTTTTGCTAAAGCGGTCACTCCCGATGAAGGGATCGTCGGCCCTTTTCTCGTCGAATGAGGTGCGGGATATATCATATATATCGCTGTGCAAAGCAGAAACTATAGAAGCAATCAAAAACAAGCCGAGTGTGTAGCATCTGCCAGTTATTGCTAAAGGAGTCACTCCCGGTGAAGGGATCTCGGTCCTTTCCTCATCGAATAAGGTGCATGATATATCATATATACCGCTATGCAAAGCAAGAACTGTAGCTACCTGTTTTGTTTAAAATTTGATTCTACAACATCTTAGGTTTCTTTTCTTTCATTAATCACATTAATGAAGTCCCATCATTTAAATACCTAAACATCACAGATAAATACGACATACACTTATGCCATCCGCATTCGCCTCGATGTCCCCTCGTGCACCGTTAGGTTAGGTAACTAACGACAGAGCAGGGCAGGGCTAGTGCGGGTGCAAAACATAAGTAACATCTATATATAATATATCATATATACTATATACTGTATCTATCACAGAACATCACATGATCACATCACAGATATCGCAGCAGAAGAAACATATGAAACATTGGATATACTAGGACGTCCGTGTTTTCAATACGAGCCAGTATAAAACACGGATTCCACGTTCGTGATGAATAGCCAATCCCACACCCCTAGACCCCTACGAGAGCGGCAAGCAACCCTGCCAATTCTAGGGTTAGGAGACCCGGACTCGACTCCTCGAGTTGGTCTCCCACTGGACCCCAGAACCCGGTTACTTGTGCTCCCCTCCTTGGGTCTATCCTAATGCGGAAAAGTAAATAATAAACAAAAGGTGACGACTTCCGCAACCTGGAAGTGTCCCAATAAAAGAATATTACATACAAGTTTTTACATGAATGAAAATGAAAAACACTCATCTCACATAAAAAAAACCCGGCTATTCAAACACGACAATCCAATATAACATATCCAGCAACACATAACATCACATGTCATCAACGTAAGTAAATATGCACATCCCAATTGTCGTTGACATATAGCAACGAAACCGGGGATATCACATATTACACTTACGGTCACAGAAAAGAAAGTGTAAAACTACAACAGTTGGAATCCGCAACCTTTTTAGACATCACATGCCTAATCAAATGAAATACTTAGACATCACATGCCTAACAGTTATAAACCCCGCATTTTAGTCTCATTATCGAAAACTCTTTTCAATATCAAGTGAAACTAAACCGCTAGATTTATAACATTCATTCAGTTATCTCATAACTGTTTGTGAATTACAATTATTGTATCACATTCCAGATAAACAGAAAATGTTAAACTTTCCGATCGAACAGTCGAATACCCAAGTTTTCCCGATACTGCTCAACACATGAAATAAGTCTAACAACATTCAGTTCGTGCCTCAGTACCAACGGTCCAACCGTAGAAGGGTCAAGCCAACGCCTCACATGTGGCACGCCGTACTGCCCCAAACCCGAAGGTTCAAAGGGCAGTTCAAGACGGTCACATAATCGAGTTAAGGTTTGTTGTCTTCTAGAGGGTCCATCGCGTTACTTGCACTACTTAGAACGTCGTTAAACTACGGAAAAATCCAACACTTGGAAATTTCCCGACAGGGGAAAAGTTGGGTATTTATATCCGGTCGAACTTTTTAACAAATTCAAAAATTATCCGGAATCCACATAGACAAAATCTGATAATCCGATCGAATTATCGAATCCCCAAAACAACCTGGAATATTCAACTCTTGAATAAATATTAAAAATACCCAGAGAACTCAGCACTGTTAAATGGGAATTACTGTGCAAATTAATAGGGATGACGTCATCAAGTAGCGGCGGAACCGCCGCATGAGCCAGCTCTTGCCGCGGTTCCGCGGCTGTTTAAGCTCCAAACAGTGTCGTATTTGCACAGTAATTCTTACAATTTCCTGCTGAATTTTTTAGGAATTTTTAATCTGGAAAAATCCCAGTTTTTAGAAAAAGTCCAGAGAGCGTCAAAAAGTTAGGTTTTCGGGTTCGATCGGGTTTCAAACATCGTCTAGACTTCGCCTAAGGCTCTAACCTGGCTTTGATACCACTGTAGGGTTCCTAGGCACACTATAGAGGTCTCACAAGGTATCAACCATGCCAATTTCAAATTTTATGGGTGCCGAGAAACCCTAATACGGATCGTTAACTAGAAATTTAGGCGATAAACGAAACTAGTTAACATCTTAACTAAAGGAGAGAGGCTACAATCTTTCTAGATCCGGTTCTCCACTTCCTTAGCTCCACGTAGGCATCCTCTCGCTGTCCATCTTGAATCCCGAACTCAAACGTCGGCTTCATCGGAGAATTGGGCGAACTAGGTCGTCGGTTTCGTACCGAAGATGATCTACGTCGAGGCATCATAAGTTCAAGCTCCGACTTCACCAAGTTGTGAAACTTGTGAAGAAAACACCCAAAACAACTTGGCAAGAGGTAGAGGGTGAAGAAATAGGAGGTGGGTTCACTTTAGAATTGAATTTCTCTCACTTTAGCTCAAGTTGCCATTGATGGACTTAAGCTTTTCTTGAAGAAGAAGATGATGAAGAAGAAGAAAGAATATGATAAGTGTTGAATTAAAATGCAAAATAATTCAATACTTATCATAAGCTAACCATAGTTGAGTATAGAGAATAGATCATGGTTACTTGGATGGGTTAGGGTTAAGCATGAAGACAAGAATGGTTAAGAAGTCAAAGCTTCATGAAGCTTCAACTAAAAACAAACATAGCCACCATTCTTATCTAAATCTTTTCCAAATAAATAAAAAAATAAATAAATGAAAAAGCAAAACCCTAATCATCTCTTAACCATGGTTTAATCCTTTACACTTAACCACATGATCAAGTATCATCAAACATGATACAAATATGTGCACAAAAGTATATCACATATACTTCTTGCACATCAAGTGAGAAAATCCATTTAAAGTGAACCAATACTAGTTAATGCAAACTAATATATCAAATATATAATTATACATTAAATCATTAAATCAACACTTGATTTAACGATCCGGTCATATCGCATATAACCGACTAGTATCCTATGTATCGGCTTATCGAATCAATCCTTGATTCGATATCTAGGTTATATCGAATATAACCAATCGATACATCCATCGCGAGAATAGAATACGGTATCACATACACGCATCATTCTCGGTCCTGCACATATCTCATATGTACTCCTATTTCGTTTCGCTTGAGCTAGGAAACCTCTGTGTAGGACTCTAAAGACTCGTCAATACGCCGGTAGCAGATGATGATCATATCAAGCACCCACAAGTCGCAAGCGATCTGCTAAACGTAACGGCCATCCGGGTATTGAGCGATCAAAAGATCGACGAGCTAGCCCGCTCACACTCCTGTGAATCCAACCAGTAACACTTACCGTACAGTCCGGTCTGTTCGTCTGATATGTCGCATATCAAGTCTAGGGGTGGTATACGTCAGACCCCAATAACCGATAAGTCGTGCCGATGTGAGGCTCATAACGGGTTGAGAAACTACTGGTAACACTTACCAGCAAATCTCTGATCAGCCCTGGCCAGGGACTTCCCTGTTACGGCCAATCGAGCACAGCGCAACATCAACCCCCAATACCGGGAGAGACGAAACCCCTCCTATCGCTCATTGCCTCCATGTGACTCGGGACTGTACCCAAAGACCACCGTTTTGCACGCCCTCATGGACGTGGTAAGGTGGAGATCAAAGCACAGTGGGAATCACACAAGACTCTATGACGATCTCGGGTCTACAGACTAACCTGTACAAGTGTCACCTGAGAACTGCCATCTGACGTGAGGTATAATACCATCTGGGAGTTCTCGGTGAGTCCGTCCAGTGTACCCAGTCTTCACTGAGCACCCGTATACCATCTCTGATGTCAAACACCAATGGATATGGGATCATCCACCGCCCATCTCATGGGTCGAGAAGCGTATACGCTAGTCTACACTGGTATATCGATGCCCCGTCTCGATACGCCCACGACTAGGGACCATGAAGGATGTACTTATGGACTACCATGTCCCCACTAGTATGATCTGCATCATAGTCCAGGTAGTCAAGTACACATCCTAAGGGCTTTATCAACATGTAACTATAAGACAGTTTAAAGAGACAAGTGTACATGTTAAGATAAAGAGTAACCAGATAGCATACTATCATATCGAGCAAGAAAGTCATCTCTATATATGTCCAAGCATCCAATATAATATACATCATCTGTACAATACTGGCCTCTAGGGCATACATACAACTAACAGGTGGTCGTTGGGTACAGTCCCGAGACACACGAAGGCAATGAGCGATAGGAGGGGTTTCGCCTCTCCCGGTATTAGGAGTTGATGCTGTGCTGTGCCCGACTAGTTATATCAGTAAGTCCCTGGCCAGGGCTGCTGAGATTTGCTGATAAGTGTTATCAGTAGTTTCTCGATCTGTTATAGACCATTCACCGGCACGACTTATTGAGTTATTAGGGTCGACGTGACCATCCCTAGGCTCGATATGCAGCATATCTGACGAAGAGACCGGACTGTACGGTAGTGTTGCCGGTTGGCTCGACGGGAGTTGTAGCAGGTTCGCTTGTTTTCTTCTGATCGCTCAATACCCGGGTGGCCGTTACGTTTAGCTGACCGCTTGCGGCTTGGGGGTGATTGATATGATCATCACCCACTGCCGGCGTATTGACGAGTCTTAGAGTCCCACAAAGGAGTTACCTAGTCCAGGCGAAACGTTGTGGTGCGCGTATGCAATATGCGCATGGACCCGATTAAAATGCACGTATGGGATACCGTATATTAATTGGGCGGCTTGCTTTTGGTCGGGTCGTATGTGATATGACCGGATTGATAAATCAAGTGTTGATTTATCATTAGCTTCTCACTAGAAATCCTATCTTGTTTCTTTTGGATGTATGCATGCATGTATGCATTCATTCTTGTTCATGCACATATGGATGTGGATGCACACATGCATACATATATCATTCTATCATGGTTGCTTATACATTGAGAATGGTGGCAATATAAGAATCACACCATGGTTTTTATATGGATTATTATTGCTTTTAAATTAAAACAAAAAGGAAAAGAAAAAGGGTTAAATCATGGAATGTTTCTACACTCTTCTTCACCTTACCATGCTCACCTTCCTTTTACCCCTTGGTTTATTTTCCTTTTGTGTTTTTAACTCCAATACAATAATATCTTTATAATTAACCATGGTTTGAAATGAGAGATGGAAAATATATATACTTATATTTTTCATTTTTCTCATTAGAGTTTTTTCTTCTCTTCTTCTCAAAAGCCATCATCTTCTTCAACCTTGATCTCTTGCTCTCTAGACTTTTCAAGGGAGCAAAATACTCATAAAAATAGGATTTTGAAGTCAGAAAGATAACCACAACACCATTCTATACATGTCTAGCCCACTTGTTTAGAGTGTTAGCTTCATTTCATCTTGTTGTTAAAGTGAAGTTGCTAGCTTGGACGAAGGAGCTTCGGGTGGATCGTCGTGGACACTAGAAGACTTCAAGAGAACCTTCCTCCAACACTCAAGAAGCCAAAGAGTCTAGCGAAGGGAGCTATAAAGGTTGTAGTCTCGAAACCCTAGTCTTTATTGCATTTATTGTTTAGAAACCCTAATTTTCTAGGATCGATCCTATGTATGCTTGCTTAGCACCATAAAAACTTGAACTTTGTGACATGTGATACTTCCAAACTCTTCATAGGGTGCTAGGTAAACCTTACATTGGTATCAGAGCCGACCTAGAACATTAGGCGACACTTTTACGAAGTAAAAATCCCGATCAGATCAAAATACGATTTTTCGAGACCTTCTCTGGACAAATTTTAAAATCTGACATTTTTCAGAATTAAAAATACTTAAAAAATAGAGCAGGAAAATATAAGAAATACTGTGAAAAACGAACCAATGAACCGTACAAACCGCCGCGGAACCGCGGCAAATCCTTGCTTAGGCCGCGGTTCCGCGGCCGTACAGAGGCTTCATTGCTTCATTTTTGCACAGTAATTCATAACACTTCTTGTATATTGTTTTAGGTATGTTTAATCTGAATAAAGTACTGTAATTTCTGGAGATGGTTTTGGACTCGACGATTCGATCAGAATTTTCATTTCGTTTCTTTTCCGGGTAAACTAGAAAGTATTGAAATGTTCGAACGACTATCATTTGCTCACTTTTCACGGGGTTTAAATCTTTTGGAGATACGTGCAAGTTCTGTGGTGGACCCTCTAGAAGACAACAAATCTTAACTCGATTATATGACCGTCTTGAATCGCCCTTTGAACCTTAGGGTTTGGGGCAGTACGGCATGCCACATGTGAGGCGTTGGCTTGACCCTTCTACGGCTGGACCGCTACTACTATGTCACACTCCAGGTTTTTGAACTCTGCTCAAGTGTTGATCTTTAGTAAATCTTGGGTATTTGATCGTTCGTTCGAAAACTTTAATACTATCTGTTTATCTGGAATGTGATGCAATGTGTGGAATTCATATTACTAGACATGAAATATGAAGTATGTGATACTGCGCATTTGCGATGTCTAAAGAGAATGTGGATTCCAGATATTGCAGTTTTACACTTTCTTTTCTGTGACCGTAAGTGTAGTATGTTCGATATCACCGGTTTCGTTGCTATACATCAACGACAATCGGGGTACGCATACTTACTTACGTTGATGATATATAATATTATGTGTTGCTCAGATATGATGTGCAGGATTGTCGCGATCGAATAGCCGGGGGGTTTTTATGTGAGATGAGAGTTTTATATTATCATTCATGTAAATTCAAATGTAATGTAATATTCTTTTATTTGGGGCACTTCCGGGTTGAGGTTGTGTCACCAGTGTTGTATATTATTTACTTTTCTGCATTAGGATGGACCCAAGGAGGGGAGCACAGGTGACCGGGTTCTAGGGTTCAGTGGGAGGCCATCTCGAGGAGTCGAGACCGGGTCTCTTAAACTCCAGAATTGGTAGGGTCGCTTGTCGCTCTCGTAGGGGTCCAGGGTGTGGGCTTGGCTATTCATCGCGACTGTGGAATCCGTATTTTCTATTCTGGCTAAATACTAAATACGGACGTCCTAGTATATCCCACATTATATCTATGTTTCTGCTGCCTGTATTCTGTGATATCTGAGACGAATGACATATTATATATATGATATATAGTAGACGTTGCTTATGTTTTACACCCGCGCTAGTCCCGTCCCGGTATGCCGTTAGTTAAGTAACCTAACGGTGCATAACGGAACATTGCGGCGAATGCGGATGGCATACGCGTACGTGTTATTTTCGTTTCTTTTCTGTGATTGGCTTAAGGACTTAAATGATGGGATTACATTAATGTGATTAATGTAAAGAAAATAAACCTAAAAAGATGTTGTAGAATCGGATTTAAAAACCACTCGGCTATTTATGAAAAAGCTACATTTCGAAACTGCGGAGCTTAAGCCACTCCTTTTGAAAAACATTTGATTCTACGACGATATCAAGTTCAAAGCGTTAATGATTTTCTTAAAAATCATCCGCAACCCTCCGTCATTTTAGGAAGTAGAGTACTTAGTATTCGTGCTACGTTTGTTGACATTAGTTAACGCGTAGTGTACGGTAGCTAAGTGATGTCTTCCTACATGGCATATGATGCAGATTAATTAAGACATTCATACGACTTTGTTGACCATAGTTAAGGGTCATATGGGTGGTCTAATTGATCAAGAAATGACGGGTAGAACTTGACTGGTACTTATGATTTGTTGACAATAGTTAAGGTCATAAGTACTAGGGGTAAAAATCATATCGGGAATTTCAAGTGTTGAGATTTGCAATGAGATTGCATACCTTCCATATGATGGTTGGATCCTGATCCCACTGTGGGCAATAGTTGCTCCTAGGAGAGTTTTGCAGTTTATAATTAGCTAACTCATTAGGTGTTTAGAAAGGTGTTAACGGGCTACGCCTCTGGGAAAACGAGGTTTACTTTAATTAGGTCCGTGCGAAAGCACGGGGAACCTCCCTCAAGTACCGACACTGGCCTGGCTGAACGGTTAGCGAAGTTGTAGACTGTAATTAATCCTGGCTAGTTTTCTTTTTAAGGTTTGAAAGAAAAACTTGATTAAAGCAGTGGAAGATATCGATTAGACAAGATAATAACCAATCTGATCTATGCAAGAGCTTTCGCTGAGTGTATTCTTTTCTCTCTCTTAATGGCAGATACCAATGACTGGACTCAAGCTTCTACTAGATAAAAACAAACTGAATGGGACCAATTATAAAGACTGGCTGAGGAATTTGAAAATAGTCTTGACTTATGATAAATTATCATATGTCCTCACGGCTTCAGCCCCGCCCGTCCCAGGTCCAAAATCCTCAGTTGCGGACAAAGAAGTCCGCAAGACATGGGACGCTGATTGCGCCACGGCCAAATGCCTCGCGCTTGCATCGATGGACAATACACATCAAAGCAGCACGAGAATATGGACATTCAAACCATATTGCTCCATACAAAGGAGTTGTATGGAGAGCAATCCCGCGTATTGCGATACGAAGCATCAAAGAAATTGTTTCAGATGCGAATGGCCCCCGGCACACCAGTAGGAGACCATGTTCTGAAGATGATAGCTCTTATAGAAGAGCTTGAGGACCTTGGATGGACTATGGACAATGAACAATATATAGATATTATTCTGCAGTCCCTCCCCTCCACCTTTGCTCAATTCATAGTTAACTTCAACATGCATGGCATGGAGAAGGAGCTACCTGAACTCCTTAATATGTTAAGGAGTGCAGAGAGCACTATGAAGTCAGCAAAAACTCCCGTTATGACTGTTGGACAGTCTTCCTCTTCTAGCCCGAAAGCTAAGGCCAAGGGAAAGAAAAAGAAGAAGCCCACCAATCCTAAGGGTGGAGTGAAGAAGGTGAAGGGAAAGGAAAAGTCCAAAGCTGGAGACTCGGAGAAAGGCGAATGTTTTCATTGCCACAAGACAGGACATTGGAAGCGCAACTGCACGGAGTACTTAAATCTCAAGAAGAAGCATGGGGATGCTTCTGCTTCAGGTGCGTTTGTGACAGAAAACTGTTTTTCAATAAACTCTGCTTTCTGGGTATTGGATACCGGTTCAGGTTCTCACATTTGCAATTCTATTCAGGGGCTGAGAAATAGCAAAGTTTTGAAGACAGGTGACCATACTCTCCGCGTTGGAAATGGTTCCAATGTACATACAGTCGCAGTGGGAGAGTATCACTTGGGATTGCCATCTGGATGTATTTTGGTTTTGAATCCATGTTATTTTGTACCAAGAATGCTTTGTAATATAATATCCGTTTCTTTGTTAGACAATGAAGGATATAATTTTGTATTGCAGAACAATGTTATGAACATTCACCTGAATCAAATGTTGGTTGGGTATGGTACGCTTAATAACGGAATATATGTCCTAAATCAACACACAGTTTTCAGTATACAACACACTAATAAAAGAAAACTTTCAGAATTAAATGAAGCTTTTCTTTGGCACTGTAGACTTGGTCATATTAACGAAACAAGACTAAACAAGTTACACAAAGATGGATATTTAAACTCCTTTGAATATAAATCTTATGCGACTTGCCAGTCTTGTATCAAGGGTAAAATGACCAAAACTCCGTTTACCGGACACGGAGAAAGAGCTACTGAGCTCCTAGGCCTCATACATAGTGATGTATGCGGGCCAATGTCTACACAGGCTAGAGGCGGTTTTTCTTACTTCATTACATTCACTGACGATTTCTCAAGATTCGGTCATGTATTTTTATTAAAGCACAAGTCCGAAGCTTTCGAGAAATTCATTGAATATAAACAAGAAGTAGAAAAACAAACCGGCTTGAGTATCAAGATGCTTCGATCAGATCGAGGTGGTGAGTATCTCAGTACAGAATTTGCAAACTTCCTAAAAGAGAATGGGATCCTCTCTCAGCTCACTCCTCCTTACACACCACAGCACAACGGTGTGTCTGAAAGACGGAATAGGACCCTATTAGATATGGTCTGATCCATGATGAGTGATGCTGGGTTACCCGTCTTATTTTGGGGGCATGCATTGGAGACTGCAGCGTTTCTACTGAACAGGGTTCCAACCAAAGCCGTGTCTACCACGCCATATGAGATATGGCATGGGAAGAGACCATCTCTTAAGAGAATTAAGATTTGGGGTTGCCCGGCCTATGTTAAAAAGCAGAATCCGGATAAACTCGAGACACGGTCAGTCATCTGTAATTTTGTGGGGTATCCAAAGAATTCTTATGGATATCTATTCTACCACAAAAAGGAACAAAAGGTGTTTGTTTCTCAGTATGCCACATTCTTGGAAAAAGAGTTTTTCAAAGATAAAGATGATGGCAAGGTGGTCGATCTAGAAGAAGTTCTAGAGACACAAACTACAAATGACGATTTGGTTGAACCGGCTGTTGCAATAGAAACTGAGGAACCTCGGCCACTCCGAAGGTCTGGTAGGACTTCTCGCCCACCGGAGAGGTACTACGGTTTCCTCATTGATGGTGACAGAGAAGACTGCATCATGGATGATGATGATCCTACCAGTTTTCAGCAAGCTATCACGAGTGGAGACTCTGTGAAGTGGCTGGATGCCATGAGATCCGAAATGGAGTCTATGTACACCAACAAAGTATGGACTTTGGACGTTGTACCCCCTGGGGTAAAACCTGTAGGATGCAAATGGATCTTTAAAAGAAAGATTGGTGTAGATGGGCAAGTAGAGACCTATAAGGCAAGACTTATGGCGAAGGGTTTTTGTCAAAGACCAGGTTTGGACTATGACGAAACTTTTTCGCCTGTAGCCATGCTTAAATCCATTCGGATCCTACTTGCTATTGCTGCTCACTACGACTATGAAATCTGGCAGATAGACATTAAAAAAGCATTTCTAAATGGAGATTTAGAAGAATGCGTTTATATGGATCAGCCAGAGGGCTTCATTGACAGTGGGAGCAGCGGGAAAGCATGTAGATTGCTTAAATCCATATATGGGTTAAAGCAGGCATCTCGGAGTTGGAACATCTGTTTCGATGATGTTATCAAAGAGTTTGATTTCATCAAAAATCCAGATGAACCTTGTGTTTATAAGAAGGCTGTAGGAAGAGCTGTCACATTCATCGTATTGTACGTGGATGACATTCTTCTGATAGGAAATGATATTCCTATGCTACAGTCGGTCAAATCTTTCTTATCACTAAGGTTCTCCATGAAGGACCTGGGTGATGCCACATACATCCTGGGCATAAGGATCTATAGGGATAGATCCAAAAAGTTATTGGGATTGTCCCAAACCAGGTACATCAACACCATCCTAAAAAGGTTTGGTATGGAAGACTCCAAGCGGGGTGCCTTACCCGCTTGCCATGGGGTCACTCTCTCCAAGGATTCTTGTCTAAAGACAGATGAAGAGAGAGCTCGCATGAGCGTTATACCCTATGCTTCGGCAGTAGGATCTATAATGTATGTGATGTTATGTACAACCCAGATGTAGCTTATGCACTTAGTGTTGTAAGCAGGTATCAATCCAACCGAGGGGAGAACCACTAGACAGCTGTGAAGAACATTCTTAAGTACTTACGAAGGACTAAAGAATTGTTCTTGGTGTATGGTAATGAAGATCTCCAAATGGAGGTCTTTACCGATTCGAGCTTCCAGAGCGATAAGGACGACAGTAAATCTATCTCTGGGTTTGTATTTACCCTCAATGGAGGGGCGGTAAGTTAGAAGAGTTCCAAAAAGGATACCGTTGCAGACTCAACGATGGAAGCTGAGTACATTGCTGCGAATGATGCCGCCAAGGAAGCCGTCTGGATGAAGAAGTTCATATTGGAGCTAGGAGTAGTTCCAACCATTATTGATCCAATACCTTTGTATTGTGATAATAATGGGGCTATGGCGTTAGCCAAGGAGCTCAGATCCCATCAGCGATCCAGACACATCCTGAGGCGTTTTCATTTGATCCGGGAGATTGTAGATCGCCGCGAGATCGAGATTAGGAGAGTAGACACAAAGAATAACGCCGCGGATCCATTCACCAAGGCCCTCCCTCAGCCGCAGCATGAGCGACTTTTTGAGATGTTGGGTATGAGATACGCCAATAACTGGCCTTAGTGCAAATGGGAGATTATTGGATATATGTATGCCCTAGAGGCCATTATATGATAGTGGATGTATTTGTACATGTATATATATTCAGTATTCATTCTTGCTCGACATGATAGTATGTTATCTGGTTCTTCTTTATCTGACATGTTGATTTGATCATGCTTTTATTCATTTATACATGCTGATAAAGCCCTGAGGATATTGGCTTGACTACTCTGATTATGATGGAGATCATACTAGTGGGACATCTGTAGTCTATAAGCATATCCTGGAAAGTCCCTAGTCGTAGGTATATCAAGACGGGGCATTGATATACCAGTGTAGATTAGCGTATATGATACTAGACCCATACGATGGGCGATGAATGTTTCCACATTCATCGATGTTTGACATCAAGATCATATACGGGTGCTCAGTGGTGACTGGGTACACTGGACGGACTCACCGAGAACTCCTATATGGAATTATATCTATCGTCGGATAGCAGTTCTCAGGTGACACTGGTACAGGTTAGTCTGTAGACCCGAGATCGTCATAGAGTCTTGTGTGTTCTCCCACTGTGCTTTGATTGCCACCCTACCACGGCTCTACTGAGTCGTGCAAACAGGTGGCCGTTGGGTACAGTCCCGAGACACACGAAGGCAATGAGCGATAGGAGGGGTTTCGTCTCTCCCGGTATTGGGAGTTGATGTTGTGCTGTGCCCGACTGGTTATATCAGTAAGTCCCTGGCCAGGGCTGCTGAGATTTGCTGATAAGTGTTATCAGTAGTTTCTCGATCTGTTATAGACCATTCACCGGAATGACTTATTGAGTTATTGGGGTCGACGTGACCATCCCTAGGCTCGATATGCAGCATATCTAACGAAGAGACCGGACTGTACGGTAGTGTTGCCGGTTGGCTCGACAGGAGTTGTAGCAGGTTCGCTTGTTTTCTTCTGATCGCTCAATACCCGGGTGGCCGTTACGTTTAGCTGACCGCTTGCGGCTTGGGGGTGCTTGATATGATCATCACCCACTGCCGACGTATTTACGAGTCTTAGAGTCCCACAAAGGAGTTACCTAGTCCAGGCGAAACGTTGTGGTGCGCGTATGCGATATGCACATGGACCCGATTAAAATGCGCGTATGGGATACCGTATATTAATTGGGCGGCTTGCTTTTGGTCGGGTCGTATGTGATATGACCGGATTGATAAATCAAGTGTTGATTTATCATTAGCTTCTCACTAGAAATCCTATCTTGTTTCTTTTGGATGTATGCATGCATGTATGCATTCATTCTTGTTCATGCACATATGGATGTGCATGCACACATGCATACATATATCATTCTATCATGGTTGCTTATACATTGAGAATGGTGGCAATATAAGAATCACACCATGGTTTTTATATGGATTATTATTGCTTTTAAATTAAAACAAAAAGGAAAAGAAAAAGGGTTAAATCATGGAATGTTTCTACACTCTTCTTCACCTTACCATGCTCACCTACCTTTTAACCCTTGGTTTATTTTCCTTTTGTGTTTTTAACTCCAATACAATAATATCTTTATAATTAACCATGGTTTGAAATGAGAGATGGAAAATATATATACTTATATTTTTCATTTTTCTCATTAGAGTTTTTTCTTCTCTTCTTCTCAAAATCCATCATCTTCTTCAACCTTGATCTCTTGCTCTCTAGACTTTTCAAGGGAGCAAAATACTCATAAAAATAGGATTTTGAAGTGAGAAAGAGAACCATAACACCATACTACACAAGTTTATCCCACTTGTTTAGAGTGTTAGCTTCATTTCATCTTCTTGTTAAAGTGAAGTTGCTAGCTTGGACGAAGGAGCTTCGGGTGGATCATCGTGGACACTAGAAGACTTCAAGAGAACCTTCCTCCAACACTCAAGAGGCAAAAGAGTCTAGCGAAGGGAGCTACAAAGGTTGTAGTCTCGAAACCCTAGTCTTTGTTGCATTTATTGTTTAGAAACCCTAATTTTCTAGGATCGATCCTATGTATGCTTGCTTAGCACCATAAAAACTTAAACTTTGTGACATGTGATACCTCCAAACTCTTCATAGGGTGCTAGGTAAACCTTACACTGTTGTTGCTGTTGTTTTGTTAATTTTTTTTGTGTTTGTGTTGCTGTGTTGCAGCAGCAGATGAGTGAATAGTTTTGTGGTGAAGTGTTGTGTGGTGTGTGTATATTATGATGATGTGTATGTGTGTGAGTGAGAGAGAGAGAGAGAGATGTGAGTGAAAAGAGTTTGAAGGATGCAAAAAAAGTTTTGAAATGAAATGGGTGTGACACTACCTTAAAGCCACCCATCTCTCACTTCTTAATAAATGCTTGCATGTGCCCAAGCCACCATGCATTCTCTCTCTCATTCTCTCAAGTCAACCAAAAGAATTTTAAATCCCTTTTTATTTTTATTTTCTTTTTTTAAATTTTTCATAATTAAAATCATTTAACTTAATAATGGTGGGGTTAATCTATCATGATTGTTAAACATGGTTTAACCCAAATTCTAACCCTAGTTTACATGCACATATTTGTGCAAGCTTAGGTAAATTCTAGAAAAATATTTATAAATTTTGATAAAATACTTGAAAATCAATTTGGTAAACTTTTATTAAAAATCACATATTAAAATATAATTAGTCACTAACCACATTCTCAGGTGTTACAGTACGGTAGTGTTACTGATTGGATTCACAGGAGTATGAGCAGGCTTGCTTGTTGATCTTCTGATCGCTCAATACCCTGGCGGCCGTTACGTTTAGCAGACCACTTGCGGCTTATGGGTGTTTGATATGATCATCACCTACTGCCGGCGTATTGACGAGTCTTTAGAGTCCTACATAGAGCTTTCCTGGTTCATGCGAAATGAAGTAGGAGCACATATGTGATATATGCGGGACCGAGATCAATGCGCGTATGTGATACCGCATTCTATTCTCGCGATATGTGATATCGGTCGGTTGTATGTGATATAGTCGGGTTATCGGATTAAGTGTTGATTCGATAGATTGTTACATTTTATATTAGTCGGTTGTATGTGATATAGCTATATTATTAAATCAAGTGTTGATTTGATAATTTAATGTATAATTATATATTTGATATATTTACTTACATTAACTAATATTTGCTCACTAAACATTTCTTTTTCTCACTTGTATGCATATAGTATATATGTGATATATATTAATGTACATTTATTTGTGTCATGCTTGATGCCACATGCTTCATGGGTATATGAGACTCACACCATGCTTGATATAATGAAAGGTTTTATTTATCTAAAGTTAATCAAAATTAGATGGAAATTGTCATGACTAGAAGCTTGGAGAAGCTTATGCTAACTATTGACTTAGTCCACTAACTTTGTTTTGATTGTAGATATTTATTAACCTAACCATTATTGTTAGCCATGGTTTATTCTCTACATGAGTTAGTGTATGACACTAACTGACCCATGATTGCTATTCTCACTTCATGGGTTTTCATTCTCATCTCCACTTCATCTTCTTCTTTCTCATGAGAAAGCTCACTAGCTTTTCAAATGGTGAAGAAATAAAATGAGAAAAATTAATCTAAAGTGAGCCAAATTCCTACTTCATCATCCTCTACTATATTAGCAATTTAGTTTAGCGTGTTTGCTTCACTAATCTACCATTAGTAAAGAGGTAGCATGAGCTTGAGTCTCCTCGACGTAGATCATTTTCGGCCTCGAAGACTTCAAGCAAGCTTGTTCATTTCTTCATGTGAACCCTTACTAGAGTTCGGGTGTTCACTACTTGGAGCGAAGGCACTACTACACGGAGCTTTAAAAGTGAAGGACCGGTCTACAAAGGTTGTAATCCTCATTCACTTAGATGTAAAGTTGTTTGCATTGCTTGTTTGTCTAAATCTCTAGTTAAGATTCTAGGGTTAGGATTCTTTAGTACGGCAAAAAATTTGAAAACTGCATGGACGATGCCTCCCGAAACCCAGCGGCTGCCCTACGGAACCCAACAGTTACTGTCATGAATCTTGATAGTGGAAGAAGCATTACTAGGAATACCCGCTTACCCCTTCGAAACTATAATGTTTCAGTTTTACTGTGCGGTGTTAATTGAAAATTGTTTTCCTAATTAGATTCTAACTCCAGGGTATGTATTATCAGATTTGATTCTCACATCTGTATGGAATTATGGATGCTGGGTGGGAGTAAGATATTGGGAATTGGGTGATTAGATCCTCAATATATATTAGAATTCTTTGTAATTGGTGATATTTGAGGAAATCACCTGGGTTTTGCCTGACGACAAATATTTGGTTTTGAATATCCGTTGTTATGCACCAATTTCAAACTGATATATATGTACGTTTATTTTATAAAGTAAGATATAACTTTTTGAAATTATGTCTATGACATTTATCTATATCAGTTGATGGTTAGGTAAGGTGCATTCAACAACGGTGTAACTCTTCTTAACCATAACATAGTTTTCAACCTACAGCGCACAAGGTTTGAGTTATTCAACTTAGAGGACCTATACAAAGTATTGTATGCTGTCCGATGTCTGTTAGGACAAAGGGGTTGGTACTCGTACTATATTCTGTTTACTCATGACTTCTCTAGTTTTAGACAAGTATTTCGTTGAAATACAAGGTCCAGCTTTTTAGAAGATATAAGTATAAAAATAAGGTAGAGAACCATATGTTGCAACTATCAGGATTCTTCAAGGTAATCGAAGATGTAGATAGTTGTGTTTGGTATTCCGTTGTAGGTAATAGTTTTGAGAACTTGCTTTTCTTTCAGGTTACTCATACATGGATGCATTCCTTGATGAGTAATGTTGCTCGGCCTCCTTCCATCTGGTTGATATGCATTGGAAATAGCTGCATGATTTTTGAATCTGGTTCCAATTAAATTAGTGCCTTTGTTTCTATGTTGAATATATAGAATGGATTTATATCTTGACGATGTTAAGGTATATGGAGTTGTCCGGCTTATGCTTAAAACCAGAATCCGGATAAACTCTAGGCATGTTTTAGTAATAGTAGTTTGTGGGTTATCCTGGTCTTTGATGAGGGTTACCATTCTACCATCTGGAAGATCAATAGTTATATTGTTTTTTACTCGCCACCAGTTTTAGTAAAATGGATTCTTTCAGAAAACGTTTGTGGGAGTTGTTCACCGCCAAAAGAAGCAACCAAGACGTTAGGACGTCTGGCCTGAATTCTGAGGGCAGATGCTATTTGGGTTTATCCGTCCACCTCTCTAAAAATGCAAAGTTGATTTATGACACCATATATCGGAGGTTTGGACGGATGCGGCCTTTGTAGCAAACTTCGTCAGATTCCCCCTCGTTTGTGAGGGTTTTTTGATTGTGGGGACGCTCTTCCCTGCAGGCGCAAGCCCCTGCAGTTAATTACGTTACCACATCACGATAGCCACTTTCTCCTGCTCTGGAATTTCACTTCGTGTCGTATGTGTTTTTATTTCTTTAGGTTGCCCGTGGATTGTATACAGAGACTAATTTATGTTGTCGCCCATAAGGCGTGGATTAGTCCAAATCTGTATACCTTAGATTTGGGTTTGTTTTGTTTAAGACTTGTTAATCTGGTTTGAGATTAAGATCGACTTAAATTTATATGAGTAGTTAAGACTCGGTTGGTTCTTTGTTAAAGTTACGTTAGTCCAATTTGAGACTAAGATCTACTTAACAAGATGTAAGGATCATTTTTGTTTCAGATCCAACAAGAGAGCATTTGGACTCTGTTGTCTTAGTTTAGGGACATTTAGGTCCATTGTTGCAATTTTTGAGGCAACGGTTCTAGTTTAAGGACATCTCGGTCCATTGATCACCATTTTGGAGATAAGGTTTTAGTTTAAGGACGTCTCGGTCCGTTGATCACTATTTTGGAGGTGGGGTTTTAGTTTAAGGACTTCTCGGTCCGTCAATCACCATTTTGAAGGTGAGATTTTAGTTTAAGGACGTTACGGTCCGTTGTTAGTTTAAGAACGTTTCGGTCCATTTTCTATCTTGCGTGCACGTGTATTTGTTACGTGACGGAAAGAGCAACGATGATATAGGATGCATCCAGTTTGGGATATGGTTTGATTTGGGATGTGCACGTCAGTTTGGGAAGTGCACCAAAAAAAGTTGGTTGTCGGGACCCGCCACCTCTTTAAAGATGCTGAGGAATTACAACAACATGTATCAGAGGTGTAGAGAAATGTACCCTTGAACCAATTCCCGTAATTGAGCGAAAAGGGATTAATTGTAAACCGATGAAACATTAGTCGTATTTTGAGAGTAAGATTTCCTCAGGGGAATGTGGGACGAATATCGTTTTGGGATATCATCAGTTGGAAGATCGATAGTTGTATTTGGGACTAAAATCAGTTTGAAAAGTGGTGAGCACATAGGCTCGGTTGATCTGAATTAGGGAGTTTCTACTCTTAAGGGACATAACCAACTTGGGCTTGGTCCACTCATTTTTCTTTTTGTTTGAAAAATAGTGCTAAGCACTTTTTTGGGCCCAGTCCCCATTTTTTGTGCAAAAATTTCTGACGCTCACATATAATCATGTGGGGTTTTCAGTCATGGGAATTGCCCAATAAGGTTAAATACTTTACCCCTTTTGTCTTTATATGGAGTGCTAAACACTCTTTTTGGCACCCACGTGCGAAGCACGTGAGGAACTAGACGCTAGGCGCTGCATAGTGAGTGCTAAGCACTTTTTATTCTGTGGCGCCCACGTGAGAGTCACATGAGACGCTGGGCGCTGAGCGTCACCCACTGAGTGCTAAGCACTCCTTCCTTTTGTAGCGCCCACGTGAGAGGCACGTGGCACGCTGGGCGCTGAGTGTCACTCCCTGTGTTCTTTTTATTCTGTGGCGTCCACGTGAGGGATACATGAGGCGCTAACTTTTTCCTTATATTCTTTGTTTTGAGGAATTCGATTTCCTAATTCTTTTCTGAATCTTTGATCCTTAAGAACAAGTTCTTCCCGATGAGAATTAAATTCTCAACTTGTGGGAGCCTTGACTTGTGGATCTCAGATCCGGAGAAAGAACTAAATTCTTTTAAAAGGGTTAAACCCTTCAATAGGTAAATGAGATGCTTTGATCTCTCTTCTTTTTATTTACCCAGGGTTTTTTCTGAGAAGGGAGATCTTCTTCTTTCTTCCTTTTTGAAGTTTTCTGCTTTGTTTTTAGAAACTTATTGGGGAGGTGGCTCTATATCAGACTTGAAGTGTTTGGTCCTTTATATAGTAGGGGCAGTTTGTTGATTAGCTCTGAAAAAATCTCTCATTAAGAGATCCCAATTAATTTGGGGATTTTACCCACCGTTGGATATTTGATCTAAGACCTTCTAATTTATAGAAAGTATTTTCTTGTTTTTAACAAGAATAGGAAAATATTTTCCCATACAGAATTTATTCTGTAGATTGGTGATTTTTTAATCACCGTTGGATTTTTAATCCAACGATACTCTGTTTTATAAAGGGCAATATTTCTTGTTTAGAAAGATTTGAGGAAGGATTCTTCTAACGGAATTTAATTCTGCATCCTGATGATTTATCATCTCCGTTAGGTTTTTGATCCAACAGCTCTATTTAACAAAATTTAATTCTATTAGGCGCCGGCACTCACGTGTTGTGCACGTGGGCGCTACTTAAGATTTTTGTGTGCTTTGTACATTAGCACCACTCATATAAGAGTTTTTAACTTTGGCGCTGGCGCCCTCATTGAAAGCACGTGAGGCGCTTGAGTGCTGGGCGCTGCCGCACAAAGCTTTGCTCTTTTATTGGGGAATCAAATGCCCCTTACCGTCACGCTCATGTGGCTTGCATGTGAGTGCAGCGATGGCACCTTTTCCACCGTTTGATCTTCTTGGAAGTTGAACCGTCTTCTTGTGCCTATAAGTAGGGCCTTTGGCCATCGAGATGACTGTTGTTCATCATCCCTAGCCTTCTTCTTTCTCTGAGAATTTAATTCTCTTTTCAGAGCTCAGATCTCTGTCTAAGGAAACTCTTTTAGAGTCAAATCTTTGTCAAAATTGGGTAAGAATTATGATCAAACTCTTGAAGGAATCTCTTCATGTTTTAGGGTTTTAATCCATTAACAGAGCTTTGCTCTTCTTTTACAAAGATCTCTTAGTGTTCTAAGATTTTTCTTGCAGATCTTGAAGATCTTTGGGGTTTTATTCCGTTAGAAAGCTTTGCT
Source organism: Agapanthus africanus (assembly GCA_030015575.1). Classification (NCBI taxonomy): domain Eukaryota; kingdom Viridiplantae; phylum Streptophyta; class Magnoliopsida; order Asparagales; family Amaryllidaceae; genus Agapanthus; species Agapanthus africanus. The sequence continues at coordinate 194,889,938 of JASDDO010000019.1, read as the reverse complement.
TTTGAGGATTCTGGAATGTTATTTCATTGTTCTATAGTGCTTGGCTCTGAAAATTTTTGGGAATTTTATTCCCTTCCTAATTTTCTTAACAGATTTGAAATCTGTTTGCAGAACACAGTTCTCGAGAGAGTTTAATGATGTTTTCATATTAAATGAGAATCCTTTTGGATTCTATTTTTAAAGAGTGACTGCCTCATCATTGATGGGGCGTTATCTTAATTTTGTGGGGGGCCTGTCCCTTTCTTTTTTTTGAACTGCAGTGCAGTACAATTTTAAGTGACAAAGAATGTTAAGGCCCTAATCATTGTGTCGATAGCTGACTCCTCCCTTTTTGTGCAGGTACTATGGCTTCTGATTTCACTTTTCCCTTCGTACCTTCGGAAAGCGCTTTTGCCGATGCGCACGTAGATCGGGAAGTCTTCGTGCTTATTAAGGATCATGACCCAGAGCAAAAATCTCTTCATCTGTGGGGGTCATGGTATAATCAGATTATTCGGGGTTGGCACAGTTTTTCTTGTGTAGCGCCTTCAGAGCAAATCCTAGCGATTCATTACACTGCCCCGTCTCAAGTGACTTATGCCGTAGAAGAGGCCAACTGGATCTCGGAAGGTCGTCTTCAGCCTTCCATAGCATCGATACCCGTATAGCCACTGATGGCCTTGGACATTTTGGGACGACGCATATGCCAACGAGAGTCGCGCCCTTGGGGGCAAGTTTACATGATAGGATTGACTCCCTGTCATTCGACCGGCTATCTACAGTGGGCCCGGTATATCCTGTCGCCACGAAGTCGTTGCTATTAATGACCGGGTTGTACCCCGTAATCTACGTGTCTCTCTTTCATTACTACACTCCCCATGTGTGGTGGATCAAGTCTTTTTTAGAACAATGGAATATCCCAACCCATACCTTCCTTTTATTAGATCGGGAAGTTTCTATTTCATTGGAAAAGTTCGCGGAGATCTCCGGCTTACCGTCAGAGGGGAGCACTATGTGGAAATACTTCCCCCCAATGAGTACATCTTTGCCACTAAATCAGTGGTAATGGGCCTTACCCCGGAGAACTCCGTTCAACATCAGTTCCCCAACTTGATCAAGGTGTTGAACATGTACGAGAATTTATTCCTGGAGTCTAGCGGGCACGGGATTAGCTTCGCATATTTTATCGCCCGGTTTCTTCGTCCGGAAGTTATGTCTAAACAGGCTGCGAAATTCGCCAAACTCGACGACCCTGTCGGATTTGGTTTGGATAATTTGCTGACGGCGGAGTCTAAAGAATTTCTTTATTCCGGACACTCCAGTCATTCCCTTTGCAGAGATCACTGCCCCGGGTGTTGACGAAAAGACGTTCTTTTTGGGGTTCGTTGGCATGTGGCTGAGTTAGTTTACGCTTCCGACGCACCCCCGCTACATAAGGCCATCTGCTTTTTATCTGGCTCATCGTATCGTCGCAGGGACGCGCATGGCCTTTGGGATCGCGCGGTTAGCTCATCTATACCACGGCCTGAGTTTAGCAGCTGACACTACTCAGTTGGGGTTAAAGCTCGTGTATCTCCCATTGCATTACTTTACATCATGGGTCAAGATGCATGTGCTAGGTCCCTTTGGTGTTCATAAACGACCCCGATTCTATGAAAAATACAACTTCCCCCGGGTCATGTATCTAGTTGACGCTTCCGCTCTAGACCCGTCACAGCGAAAGACTCGGCGATTGCTCCTTCGACCACGCATGGTTGGAGACAGTATGACCTTTGTCGATAAAGTCTTGACTATCGGCAAAGAATCCACCAAGGTGGTCTAACCATTGCACGATACCTTTAAGGATGGGGCTTATGCGTTGAGGGCCCGGGAGGTTATGCAGATGTACTCTATCAGGCCAGGCTTCCTAGTGTTTAGATAGAATGACTCGGTGTTGTTCATGAGGTACAACCCACACCGCTTCGCTCAACGGTTGGGTTATAATCAAGATGTTCCTCTTGAGGCGTTCTTAGTCGAGCCGGATGCTACGAAGGAGGGTATTATCAGCGCGATACATCATTTTATGCGATTAAATACAGGGTCCCATTTCCTTATCAGCGAGCCGAGCTATGTGCTGAAAGCTTCGAATGCTCATGTAGGGTGGTACCAGCATGCGACGGGTGCTATTATCAGGGAGGAGAGGCGGCTGTTACTCGACCACAAGGATGTCATCCCAGCCGGTAATCCAATGGTCCCTTTGAAGTGACGAGCAGCCGTTCGTCCTTCTTTAAGAGAAATCACTACGGCTATATTCCCACGAGCTTTTCCTGATAAGCTTCGGCCGGATAATCCTGCGACTGCGGTAGCCATGGCGTCCCCGGAATCAGGTATTGGTTCGGAGATCGGGACCGTCCGAAGAGGCCCGTCAAGCAAAAGCTTTTATCGTCGGCTGTCGGTGTCAGTTCGCAGAAGAAAAAGAAATCTCTATTCTCTGTTGGCATCGTATTCGGCCAAGAGCCCCATGCTCCCTACAGTGAGGGCTTGTGCGAATATGGAACCAATGAGAGTTTGTTTGACACGCCTGCAACCGATACTGATCTTCAGGCTACCCTCGCAGCTTCCAAATGACTGGCCCGCGAGGAAGCAGCATTAGTCTCTATTGCGGAGTCGGGTATACTTCATTAACATTCTTCTGTATCAATCCCTTCTCCCCTTACTAAACTTTATTAACGCTCTCTTTTTTAATAGGTATTTCTACTGAAGAGGCTCTCGCGGCTTCCCTCAAGACGTCTGAGGAGGAAGAGAGGCTTCGTGCCACCTTGGGTCTTGGTATAATTCGCTTCACTACACCTTTGCTCTTTTAGTTCCTTCTATTCATGGTCCGATTTCTTTCTTTATCCTGCTGCAAGGACTACCAAAACCTAGGTTGTTCCAAATGTAGTTCCAATCCCAGGCGGTAACACATAAAAGCTTCCAGAGCCACCCACTATGGCCGAGGCCATCCCAAGGCCACCACAGGAGGCGTTGCTGAAACAGCCGATAATGGACGCCATAGTGGCTCCGGAGGCCGAGCTCGGTTCGGACGACGACGTTCCCCCATCAGAAGTTTTAAGGAGGTCAGTTCATACGGCCCAGGCTGAGAGGAAGTGTAGAAAACACGCTGCGAGGGAACGTGAAGCTATCTTAGTCACGGGTGCAGGTTCGAGTAATGTTCCACCTGCTGACATTCCTCCGGTGGACGTTCCATCTTCCATGTCTACTACTCATAGACAGGTTGCGCGTATAGCTCATAAAGAGAGTAAACGGTTACTTCAAGGTAGAACAATGCACGGTCCTTAATAACAGCTCCTCCCCTCTTTCTATTTATTTAACATGTGCATTTTATTTACAGGGCCAAATTTGGGTGACGGTGTGACAGGTGAAATGCCGGCAACTTGTAACATTTCAGAAAAATAAAATATTATTTTTTGGAATTTTTAAAATTTAATAATAAATATATTCAATATTTTAATATTGCGGTATAATTAAATACCGGTAAATTGGAAAAAAATTGGAAAATTATAGAAATTACTAAAATGAAGGTATTTTATGAGATTTAAGCAAATTATAAAATTTTATAATTTATTATACACTAATTTAGTGCTAATCGCGATTAAATATCGCCAATCGCGTATTAAGCTTGTTTTGTGCAAAACATGCACCGTGTCGTATTTTACACTTGTGTTACATTTTATAACCATGGTTTCATTTGGGATTTATGTGTTTGGTTTTAAAATGAAATGAGAAGAAAAGATAAAGAAAAGAAAACAAAAGCAAAGTATAGAATATGAAGCATGGGCGAGAGAGAGAGAGGTGAGGGTCAACCTTGGTCATAACACTTTGTTCCCTCATCATCATCTTCATCTTTTTCTTCTTCCTCTTCAGCCCATGGCAGCAACCCCTCCTCCACCTCCACTACACACCTCAAAATATCATCAAAATCAACTCAAAAGTCCACCCCCCCACTTTATTAAAAACATGCTCAAGCTCACAAGCAACACATTAGACCAAGAAAGTTTGCATTTTGGACACTTTGGTCAACTCAAGAAAATTCTTGAGTTGCCAAATGACGTATTCTCTTAACCATTAGTATAGTATTTCTATTGCTTTTACATCCATATTTGTTTAGAACCGTTTTAGTGTCATTTAGTGAGGTTTGGAAATTTCTAGTTAGGGTTTGAGGAATTCTTGAGTTGTGATGTGTAATTGAGACTTATAGTTACCTTAAACCGCTGTAATGATTGTATTTTGGACCAAAACCTGAGACTTAAACCCCAATTTGCGAACTTTGAAAATCTGCAGATATTAGAAATTGTGGAATTTGTGACGGTTTTTGGTAATCTGCAAACACCCGGGTGACCTGAAAATTATTTATCAAAGACAGTGATACATGCAGGCACCTAGGAAGCATCACCCAAAGCCCCAGCCCCTATACCCTCTATCTGGATGGCGTATAGTACCCGCGTAGTTCGTAGTGTAGTTGATGATATGTTATATATTTACATATGTGTTGTAAATTTGGATGATAACGTCGTGATTGATTTCTTAGTCGCGAACCATAGAATAGGTTTGCACACACGCACACACACCCTTGCATGCATTATTATTGTTATTTGTGCGTATATGGGGATACGTATATATATATATATATATATATATATATATATATATATATATATATAGATAGATACACACACACACATAGGTATGGGACTATGTCATAGGTATGGGACTGTGAGTGTGTGTGTGTGTGTGTATGTATGTATGTATGTATACCTATACTTGGATAAAGAGGATAGTGGATGATGTTTGGAGATGAGTCGATGAGATTAGACTTGATGCTGTGAGATCAGTGATATGTTTTGGTTCATATTAGGAAATACGACATGAGATTTAAGCGGGCCTTTAGGCGTGTGTTTTCATACACGTAGATATATAAAGATGGTATCAGTATGTACTAGACTTAAATCAGTACCCCTAATACAGGATATGATGATAATGGATACCAGATGAATAATGAGATGAATGTGATATTTGACCCGTAACCGGATTTGGGATGCCGTACGACGGATTTACGTACGAGCTATATATTGATGAGAGATCCGCACTCTTGACTCGAGGATGTCATAAAATATATTGTATCGTATGTGATACTATTGAGGCGGGATCACCGACTATTATATTTATATGTATCGACTCAGATTTAGGTGGTTTCCTTACCTGTCGATTAGTCCTGTAGTTTACTTGTAGATGTTAGACTAGACTCGAGTCATACCTATTTCAAAAACTAACGAATCGTGAGTATTTTAAAGACAGGTTAAGGGATACTACGGATATTTTCAAAGGATATACTTTTTCATAAAAACACCATAGCCCTATTTTCTAAACACCACCATTCGTGCAACTTTCAAATACCAAAAACTGTATGACTCGTATATAGGAATGTATATTTCTTTATTGCTCCATTATTATTCATTTACCATTTATTTTACTGCTCGCATTGCATAGCATGCTTATATGTTATTGATTCATATTCCATTGTGCATATGACATATAGCAAACCTGTATACCTACATGCTTACGCATATGCCTTTACATAGTTACATGTTCACCTTTATATGGTGTTGTATGAATTTGGAGAATTTAGGAATCGCAAGATATATTTTATAACTTGTTGCAGTTAAATAGCGATTTTTTTTTATATGCTCATATTACTGTTTCACGTTGCATATATTATAATTCATGGATTTCTCATTGTGATATGGTTTTCATATGATGCTTTCAGGATTGTTTTACTCCTGCGTATATATCAGTGGTATGGGACGCTGATATATATATGTATACCCATCGTATGTGTATATATATATATATATATATATTAGTGGTATGGGACGCTGATATATATATATATATATATATATATATATATATATATATATATATACATACATACATACACACACCTATATAATATATCATCATGATGATCTATGCAAATATACTTATTCATCATATACGAGTGGGGCCTATATGGTCGATGTGAGGGGCCTATATGGTCGATGTGAGGGGCCTATGTACTCGATACGAGTGGGGCCTATATGGTCGATGTGAGGGGCCTATGTGCTCGATACGAGTAAGGCCTATATGGTCGATGTGAGGGGCCTATATGGTTGATGTGAGGGGCCTATGTGCTCGATCTGTGGATGGCTTGTTTTATTCCGTACTCCGCATTTATTTTATATGCATTGCTTCATGTATTAGTAGTACCTGATAGAGTACCTTTCATGACTGTTGCATATACATATTGCCATTTATTGCTTCATGTATTAGTAGTACCTGATAGAGTACCTTCATGAATGTTGCATACATATTGTGTGGATATATGAGATTTATTGATATTAGGATATTGAGATATATATTTTGTGTCGATACTTGACACTGATTTTCTGATGATTTCATTGATGATACTTGAATATTTATACAAAAATCTCACTATATTAAGAAAACAGTTTTCTCATTCATGATGTCTTCTGTTTTCATTTTACGATATTTTGCTACCTGAGGCACTGACATGAGCATATGGGATTACACTTATGTTTAGATGTTTATCCTTGCTTTTTTATTATGCTTCAGACTTTATCATATTGAGGATATATATATTACTGATCGTTTGACCTAGGATTTAGTCATACATACGATTTTTGCTCTGTGATGTTTTCTACTCACGAGTTGGCAACTCACCCCCGTTGTACCACAGTTTCTTGCAGGTCTTGCCGTACAGGTTTCATTACGGCTTTCTGGCACACTGCTCCCATTCCGGGTGATTGCTTTGGTAGGTGGGTTCGCTCGCATCGTGACCACCATTGTACTTATTTATTTTCAGTTGTATCTAGTAAAATTCCATCAACCAGACTTGTATTTATTTCAGACTTAGAAAACCAGTTGTATATTCTTTCGACCTTAGAGTCGCGCGTTGTATTAGTATGGTTTTCTTGATGATTTTGAGTTTCCTTTTCAGTTTTTGATCCTCGCACTTTGGCGTTGTATATTATATTGCTTGCGTGGTTGTGACCGTCGATTGACGAAGAGCTAGCTCCCGCTTGGGGATGCCTTTTTCATTGTGCATATATTATTCATGTTGTACCCCATTTGGGGCATGTATTTACAAAAGAAACTCTGCCGAAATTTTCTGAAAAGACTTGATATTTTAAAATGAAATACTTCGGCTTAAGTGATTTAAAAACCATTTGTTTTAAAACATGTTTTCTATACTTCTTCTTTAAAAATGGTTTAGATTTCTGGGCTTTTGGTTTACTTGAATTAGATGGGGTCCTATAGACTTCATATGATTCAAGGGCCAGTCATGTACTACTTCGGGTCGTGACAAAGTTGGTATCAGAGCGCTAGGTTAACCTTGGTTTGAGTCTAAATTTGACTATGCGGAGCCTAGAGCGTTTGTATATATATTCGGAACTTAGGCTTGACCTTACAGAACTTAGACTTAGTCGAGGGGTTATTAGACCTGAACTTTTGTCGTGTAGGTTGACCTTCGTTGATGGAGTAGGTGACTTAAGCAGAGTGACGTACCGTGTGTATCTTCCGCGGCATACTTACGATACACTACTCCATGTAAGAAGCCTTAGGATGTACATTTCCTTGCACAACATTATATTCATTCCTATGATCTATCCTCATCATTATTGGTTTATGGTTTTGCTGCCACGATTGCACGGGCAGAGAGAGCTACGGCTAGAGTTGTGTCAGCATGAGCTCGTCACAGACGAGGACTGACCAGGGCGTGATTCCAGGGACATACGATTTGCATAGATGCGTCGTTTTATTGTGTTTTTCGTGCCATGAGCGTTTGATGGATCGATTTTACGAGATTTCTCGGACGTGCAGATCAGCACAAGAGGATTGGGCTATCGCTAGAGGCCAGCGAGAATGTGATGACCGTCGATGCACTGATTATTTGATGATTGAGACACTGTTCAGCGTGCGGACAAATGGGCCAGTTGCTACTGCGAATGACAAGATATCTCCTCAGATGTTTGGAGCTACTGCCGCACTAGTTGTACTTAGAGATATGATAGAAGGTCGCTAGTCGTCCGAGGATGAATGACTAGGACATGTGGTTCGTTCACTTACCCCGATGCGAGGTCATCTGAGTAATTGTTTCCAGCTAGAGACGACTTCACGCAGGTACGTTGGGAGTCGAGGGAAGACGATCGAATGTCAGAAGCCCATTTTCCAAGTTTAAAGTATTCAGAGACAAATGCAAGTAAAGCTATGGACCCTCTAGAAGAATGAAACCCTAACTCGACATAATGACCATGAGAACGCTTTGAAACCTTAGGGTTTGCTGCAGTTCAGCGGTGCCATTAGTGAGGCTTGGGTTTGCCCTTCTACGGTTGGTCCACAAGTACTGTGGCATGTACTCGATACTATTAAACTGTACTCAAGATGTTGAGCTCTTGGGGGATTATGGAACTTTGACGAATCGATCGAAAGGTTCGACATCATTCGGATATCATTTGATGGGATGCATTTGCTTGGGAGACTCCAGATACGAGTATAGCCATTGGAGCGCGGTCCATGCAGCCATGAAGAGACGAGTCCGAAGCAGTCATTAGAGAAAAGTGGAGTAATGAGGTTCGTACGAGATCTTGATGAGATGACGTTCCACTCCGCCGAAATCAGAGATATGATACGCATGAAGAGACGTTGTATATGGATATACCTTCCAGAAGGGGTCGCAATGAGTATGCAGCCGTTCCGGAACAAGGAACAGATTTAGTAAAGGACGATGACTTCCAGGCAGTTCGGCAGAAACGAGATTTGGGAAATACCCCGATAGAACCTTTCTGGAATAATATACGAGAAGACTTGGACCGAGGAGCGGTCATATTGTGCACACCCAGTAGGCCAGAGTTCGGCATCGTCGATGAGATAGTTGGCCAGAGATTTTTAGAGGATATGCCAGAGCGGGACTATTTCCGTTGTTATTCCATATTTGGCCGTTGAGCCGAGGAGCTATGCACTTAGCAATCTGCAGTGAGAAACGAGAGCCTAAGGGCACCAGGCGCCAGGCCACGAACAGGAGGCAAGTAGATATCTTACTCTGCTAGATTTGGATGCACCGACACCTATTCGACTGCGAAGGAAGGACATATCGACGACGGTATTTATGATTTAAGATTTTGTGATTCGAATATCACGCATCCGTCATTTTGGATTCCGGTATTTTGGACGATTTGGTTGCATAATTGAGATTTTTGTACACTATGGTTGCACTTGACTTCGATTGATATCATTCGAGATATTGATTTTGATTTCATGTCTATGATATGCATATGATTTGACTTGTACTTTCGGCATAGTTTTCATGGACTTTTAGTATTTGATTTGATTTTTGTGCACGCTGATGCACATGGTTGTGAGATTATGTACCACGGTATACCTGATTTGGATTTGGATTGAATGTGTCGTATACCGTCGATTTCGATTTTGATATTCGATAATTGTTTTCATACACTTGGTTTGGATTCTTGCGCATGCTTGGGTGCTTGATGCGATTTTGGTGCACACCAGATGCACTAAATCGAGATTCTTCGTGCATATCAAATGCACCTGCTATTGCTGTCAGGCACACCCGTTGCCCTTGACAGATGTTTCGTGCACACCCGATGCACTCAGATGTTGTTTCTGTGCACATGTATGGCACATTCATGGATTTCGATTTCCGTGCGCATCAGACGCACGTAGCTTTCATATGCACATTTCGGGATTGATTTCTTATGGAGCAGTACGTTTTTATGATATTTGCTATTTGTTTTTGTACTGAGCTGGACTAGTCAGTGGACAGTACCTGCATATATTTTGCATGCATTGATAGTTATCGAAGGGATTTCCTAAAAGAGAGCTATAGTCTCAGTATTTACCTACGTGTCTGATATGACACGAAACGTTTAAAACAAGGAAACCCTTCTAAATTGTTTTCAAAACGGCGGGACGTACATATTACACAAAGGATAAGTATATATATAGTTATTTTCTTACAATAGACGTCCGCCGCTATGCCGCGATACGCGCATCGCACAACAACATGAAAGGTTTGGCATGCATTTCCTTCAGATGTTTACATGTATAGTTTTGATGTATTATCATGTTAGTTTTCGTATTGGATTTTGATATTGATATCTTCACCATGACTCCGATGATTGCGGGATGCTTGACGGAGTTTGATTTTGAGTTATCTGCTCATTGTTCATGCGCATATATTGCGCTACGATGCGTTTTATGTATTGATAATTTTGGAGCCCCGACGACTTGGACTTTTACTGAAATGTTTTAGTATTTGAGGGGTTTAAATTTAAATTCGGAGATTGAATTTTTTTAAGGGGGGAAGATTGTAACATTTCAGAAAAATAAAATATTATTTTTGGGAATTTTTAAAATTTAATAATAAATATATTCAATATTTTAATATTGTGGTATAATTAAATACCGGTAAATTGGGAAAAATTTGGAAAATTATAGAAATTACTAAAATGAAGGTGTTTAATGAGATTTAAGCAAATTATAAAATTTTATGATTTATTATACACTAATTTAGTGCTAATCGCGATTAAATATCGTTAATCGTGCATTAAGCTTGTTTTGTGCAAAACATGCACCGTGTCGTATTTTACACTTGTGTTACATTTTATAACCATGGTTTCATTTGGGATTTATGTGTTTGGTTTTAAAATGAAATGAGAAGAAAAGATAAAGAAAACAAAAGAAAAGAAAAGAATAGAATATGAAGCATGGGCAAGAGAGAGAGAGAGAGGTGAGGGTCAACCTTGGTCATAACGCTTTGTTCCCTCATCATCATCTTCATCTTTTTCTTCTCCCTCTTCAGCCCATGGAAGTACCCCTCCTCCACCTCCACTACACACCTCAAAACATCATCAAAATCAACTCAAAAGTCCACCCCCCCACTTCATTAAAAACATGCTCAAGCTCACTAGCAACACTTTGGACCAAGAAAGTTTGCATTTTGGACACTTGGGGCAACTCAAGAAAATTCTTGAGTTGCCAAATGAGGTATTCTCTTAACCATTAGTATAGTATTTCCATTTCTTTTACATCCATATTTGTTTAGAACCATTTTAGTATCGTTTAGTGAGGTTTGGAAATTTCTCGTTAGGGTTTGAGGAATTCTTAAGTTGTGATGTGTAATTGAGACTTATAGTGACCTTAAACCCCTGTAATGATTGTATTTTCGACCAAGACCCGAGACTGAAACCCCAATTTATAAACTTTCAAAATCTGCAGATATTAGAAATTGTGGAATTTGTGATGATTTTTGGTAATCTACAAACACCCGGGTGACCTGAAAATTATTTATCAAAGAAAGTGATACATGCAGGCACCTAGGAAGCATCACCCAAGACCCCAGCCCCTATACCCTCTATCTAGCCATAGATTTAATCCAGGAGGCCGTAATTTGCGGCCTGGGTCCCACCATTTTTATTCGTGTTTCTTCCATGGCTCCATCTCCAGTAAACTAGACCCTTTACATATGCAAAATTGGCTAATTTCAGTTAGGGTAAAATCTGGGATCATTTTCATGAGTTGCTGTTTTGATTCGGGGTTATATTTTTCATATTTTGGATTCTAGATTTTAGTATTTGTGTTTTACCTCGATCACTTGACGTTTGTACGACGATATCGAGGGTTGTTTGGTGGTTTGAAAGGCGTAGTCCGTAGGTTCTAACCTATAGGCTCTTAGCGTGTCATTTTGATTTTGATTTGGATTTTTATGTGACACGATACGTTGTGATGTGTAGGTACCCCCATGAGGAATTCGAGACAACAAGCAAGCGCGTGGCGACGTCGGCAACGGCAAGCGAAGAGCAAGGTGAGTAGATATATATTTACGGGAGAAGTTGGATGGATGGCGTATAACGCCCCCGCAGTTCGTAGTGTAGTTGATGATATGTTATATATTTACATATGTGTTGTGAATTTAGATGATAGCGTCGTGATTGATTTCTTAGTCGTGAACTATAGAATAGGTTTGCACACACGCACACACACCCTTGCATGCATTATTATTGTTATTTGTGCGTATATGGGGATACGTATATATACACACACACACACACATAGGTATGAGACTATGTGTGTATGTGTGCGTGTGTGTATATATATATACGTATACCGATACTTGGATAAAGAGGATAGTGAATGATATTTGGAGATGAGTCGATGAGATTAGGCTTGATGCCGTGAGATCGGTGATATATTTTGCTTCGTATAAGGAGATACGATATGAGATTTTAGCGGGCTTTTAGGCGTGTGTTTTCGTACACGTAAATATATATAGATGGTATCAGTATGTACTAGACTTTGATCAGTACCCCTGATTGTTGGAGATTTTGTGTGCGTGTTTAAAATTTAAGAATACCGCAATCAAGACGGTGTCGTTTGGTAGCTAACCAGTTGAGTACTAGTCGATCCACAGGGAAATGATGTTCTTTTCTTTAAGTTCTAACGCGTTAAGTCCTATTCTTGGTAGGTTTTGTTTTAAGATCTAAAAATGAGATTAAATTGATTTAAAGTCTTGCTAGGGTTAGGATTAGGTTAGTTTGAAATATGGATTCTTCTCACCGCTAATAATGCCCTAGTTAAGAATATAGGTGTTAGGGTAATAGTCAACAATGGGGATTAGCAAGACTAGGAAGAAACTTAGTTTCTTCCTTTTGTTCCTTGTCCGTCCGTTCTTAACTCTTAGCCCTAACCTCCAGTTAATTCAACCACAACCGGTCGAACTAGGGAATCACCAGTATCATGTAAGATAGGGTGCCGTAGTGAGCGGTGTGTGGTTAAATTAAAAAGAGTCCGTATTTTAAAGATTAAATGGGCAAAGATAGGAGTGAGAGAGATTTCCTTCTCTCAAACCTTTCCTATCATAACCCTAACAAGTGAAGAATTACTCACTCATTAGGAAGTTAACAATAGAATTCATTTTTATAATTTTTATATTAGAAAACTAAATTGCAGATAATAAAAGAACAAATAAAAATTGCACGAATTAAATTCAGAAAATAAAAGAATGCGAGATAAAAATTAAAATACCTTTCTTTATTGATGTCCTCTCAACAAGTGCATTACAACTGGAATTTAAGATTTTAAACTAAGAATTAAAAAGAGGCATTCCCCAAAAGAGGCACCTTGAAAGAGGCGTACTTAATTAGGCTTTTGGCTTCCCAATTTATAGATAGAAAAACCCCTAGGTTACATTCTGATACATACATGAATTTACCAAACTACCCTAAGAAAACCGGGTCAAAGCACCGACACCTCTACCGACACGTGCACCGATACGTGCACCATACGGCCGCGGTTCCACGGCATAATAGCCTGTTTGGCCGTGGTTCCGCGGCCATTTGGTGGGATCTTGGGATCAATTCTTCAGGGTTGCTTCATATTGCTTTTTCCTTCTGTTTTCTTCACTTGGTTCCTTAGAATCTCTTCTATTTTCTTTCAGATTTCCAACGGTGCAGAATGATGTGGACTTTTGCCTTGAACTTTGCTTTGAAGTCTTGAATCTTGTGCTGCCCTTGTGCTTGGTGCATTGAACTGTCTAATGATTTTCATTTGTTCCTTGAACTGGTAGGCAACATCGTACGGATTCATTTGTTGTTGGTCGTAGTCTCACATTTGTAGCGACTTTTCATGAATTTCACTGTAATGATCTGAGAACCTATAACCTGCAACTATTTAGCAGATATGGATCAAAAGCACCTATTTATATGTAATGTGATTAAGAATGGGCGATATAATAATGCAAAATTCTGATATGAACAAATACCCCCAAACTTATCTTTTGCTCGTCCCGAGCAAAGCCAATTTTATTCTCGAAAAATTCTAACCTCACTTTCGTAGGGAACGCGATTGCACTGAGCTCGTGCAACAAGCCGTTAAATCTCTAGGTGTCCCTAGTAGGAGGAGTGTTGTCTCCTGAGGGTTTTCAGCGGATACTACCCACAAAATCCGATCAATTTGACCGTTGACTCTAATTTTTCAATTCAGTATTCTAGCAAGAAAATCTATCATCTTCAACTTAGAAACCATCAACCTGTATTTTTCACACTTCCTTTCTATTTAACTTAAGACCATATACGTTTTGCAAGTTTATAAAGCTTTCAGCATTTCCTAAGTTTTCCTTCTAAGGTGCAATCTTAACTTAGGAATTTTTATCATCTCTACTGAAGATACAAGTCCTATCTTTTATTCCTTTCTCTCCTCCAAACTCCAATTATATACCCCTACGTGTGTGTAATTATCACCCCTACACTTGGAAATTCAATTCAAACTATCATACTCTTGTCCATCTTCCAAAATACTTTTAGTTGGTGAATTTTAGATGAAATTGCTCACACATCTTTCATGCGACCGTTAATACTTCTTAAGGTACTAAACGACCGATTACAAAATGTGCTTGCGCATATAGGCGTAATTCCTCGTCTTGCAATACCTAAGACTTAGCAGTGACTCCCAAACCAGTTGGTCTAAGGCACTAGGTGATAAAGCACCCTCGCTATATTTTTTTATTTATACTGCCTTAAATAATTACAAAACCAGTGTTCATTTTTTTATCTCTTTATTCACCTCTTATACTTTTATTTTATTTTCCTTCATACTAAGGATTTTAGATAAGAGCATTTCAAGATATCCTCTACTATCCCAAGTTTCAAGATGTGTGTGAGTGCGTAAAGTAGGGTATATATTTTCAGAATTTGGACTTAAGGTTCAGAATTATTTTTCAGACTTATATTTCAAATAGAGCTTTCAATACTCTTCTCTTGTTTCGATTTAGCCCAAGAACTGAACTCAAAAATTGCTTATTTCTAAATAAACTACAAGGACGTATATTTTCTACAGTTAAACTTTAAGAAAGGTTATTTTTAGGGTTTTAATTTATTAAGCTTAGGATTTAGTTTTCCTAACTAGTCAACCGTCATGTTGAACTTGAGTCAAATATGGCCAAAATTGAAATTTTCAATTTTTTAGTTTTTTTAATTTTTGATTTTATGGGTTTTAAAATAAGTATGCAAATGCAAAAAATATACACATGAATGTGAAAGAAGAAAGCTTATCGAGCACACCCCCAAACTTAAACTTGACAGTGCCCTCACTGTCAGGCTATACCAAGAGACTCAAAATTGTCGGCACTCCTCTGTTTTTTTTGTTTTTTTATTAACAGAAAAAGAAAACAAAATATATATACACAAAAAGGTCCCCCCAAACTTAAGTGAAACAGTGTTTCCACTGTTTAAGCGTTAAAGTTCAGAGTTAGGGAGGAGAAAACACAGTATCAAGCTATACAAGGCCTTACACAGGCCAAAGATTAGCACCAACCATTCAAAAATTTTATCGTTATAAAGCGGCGGTTAGTGAAAGAACATGTTGTATAGAGTCAGGAAGAAATGAGGTAAAGATAAGTGGTGTAATGGAAAAGGTTTACGTCTCGATTTGTAGAGACGAAAAAATAATGGTGAACGAAAACGAGAATGTGGATGATTAGGAATGGAAAGAATGGTCACATTCTCGTATGGGATAAGAAGAAATGGTGTTGGTTCGACTTCTTCAGGTGGAGGTTGATTAATCACAAAATCCGTGTCGTTTAGGAATGCGAGTTCGTCGGCGAAAATATCTTCAAAACTTTCATCGATGGTCTGATTGAACGTTTCAATGTCAATAAGTGCCACGACAGAATTCAACACACTTGATTTTTCAAAAATTACGGAGGTAGGAGACTCGTAAGGCTCATCTACCTTATTCTCAAAAGAGTCTAAATCAAGTTGTTTTTCTAGAATTATCGAACTCAAAATATCAGATTGTGATTCATTAACACTCACTATCATTAAAGGAAGATTAGAAGAAGAACCAGAGAAAGTGGGAGAAAGAAGTTGAATACGAACTTGAGAGTGGAGATGGAGTGTATAAATTAGCACGATTTGTAATGACCGATGTGTAAAAAGCGATTGTGCTAATCTATCAACCCACTGAGAAATGAGGTCAAATCCCTCAAGATTCGTGAGAAAACATGGGTACGTCAAACTTGGTAAACCAGACATTGAAAATAGAAGTGTAACGGTTTCTTGCAAGGTCGGAGCCAGTATGGAGGGAAGTGATTGAGGAAGGGTATCGGTTAAAGGTTCAGGAGGGTGTGCATAGTCAATGAAAGGGATAGAATGAATTAGGAAATCCGACTCCTCAAGTAAAACTGTTCATCCTCAATAATTTTCTCAATACTCTCCTCAAAATTTAGCTTATCCATGCAATTCTCATCAAAATCAAGACGCATATGAAGTTCGGGAGAAACATTTAATGACTCGAGATGATGAATTGGAGAGAGAAACTCATCCAAATCTGTGGTTTCATCATCCAAAATATTCCCAGCGTCAATATCCTCGATCAAGTGAAAATTAAATTTCTCATACACCTCATCAAAAGCATTGTTATCAATCAGTTTAGGTTCTAGAGTGGAGGTGTAGAGGTCAAAAGGATTGGTGATGGTTTCACTCGAAAGGGACCCTTCACAATCAGGTAAATAAAACACTACAAAGTCGCACAACTCATTAAACGTTTTATCTTCAACTGGTGAATCATTTGGAACACTTGATAGACATTGAAAACCGGAGTTTTGGGATTCAATTGGGGATGGGTAGGTTTGATTTGGAAGGGTGTACAGCTCACTTTTTCCACTCAAATTCTCAACATGTTCTACCGCCTCATCATAAATTGGAAAATGTGGAGCTAAGTGGAAACTAGCTACCGGGTCACTAGGTTGTATGAAAGTGGCCATGGACGCATTAAACTCCATCATCTGTCGGCATTACGCTACCCTAAAATCTTCCAACGCCTGTTCCAGACTAGACATGGGTTGTGAAGGAGTTTCAGTAAAAGATTCAAATTTGTTTGGATACTGAAAACTCCCAAATGGCCGTGTAGAAGCAATGTCTAGGGAAGGTGTAAAAGTTGGGTAGGATGGATAGGAATAGATAGTTGGACAGGGGTAGGATCAACATTTGGATAAAAAGATGAATGGAATTGTTGATCCAAACAATTCGCAGTGGTGAAAGAAGTGAAAGATCGGTTACGAGATTGTTCAATATATTCAGCAATAGACATGGGTTTCGGAGTTACAACAGGACTCGAAAAAGGAGTATCAACGTAAAAAGGTGGTGAAGGTTGAAATGGTTGATAAAAGGTGGATTGCGGAGTCCAATTGGTTGTCCTAGACGTGTCTATCCGATCTTTCAAAGAAATTTTGGACATGGAGGGGTCGTTCGAAATTCGAACAAAACAAGAAGCGTAGGAAGTAATGTTTGTTTGAGGGTACCAAAGTTCGGCAAGAGTTTTGTGAGGTGGGGTACCCATGATATAATGAGAAAAAGGAGAAGAATGTGATTTTTTTTTTTTTTAAAATTTTTTTTTAAAAAAAATGTTTGTTTTTGGAGTTTTGAAAATTTGAAGTGTTTTTTTAGAAAGAGTTTTGCAAAAATTTGTACGGAACTACAGCACAATTTCAAACAACCACAATTTAAATATGCACAATCAAACCTAGAGGTAAGGTCTCCTAAGTCAACTAGACTGCTCCTAACTGTTTCAAATGACAAGTTGTGAGATATCCCTCAAATCGCCTCTTCACCGCCAATTGTGGCCAGGTAAGCACAAATGATGAATGGAGGGTTCCGCTCACGAATCACCGTGAGACGGGCCTTTTAAAGTTACCTTTCTCACTTGTCTAAACTAGGCACCACAAAGTAAGGTTTAGATAAACGACTGAATGCCCACAATCTTCCTCTGACCTAATGAACGCGACAGTCCTTAATGGCTGAGTCTAGATATTTTTTAATTAAGTTCAAGGGTGATGCATATGCTTTTAGTAATTTTTGGGGTCTTAGGAAGGATGATGAAATCCCCACCCAATCTGAGTTGGTGTTATAGCCCCTTAAATTCCGTATTAATTATGCAAAGCAGGATTGACCAAAAAATCTAAAACACTTTCAAAAAATTTTATTTTGCAGCATAAAAACAATTTATTGGAGAGGGAGAAGAGCTTGCTGTGCAAAGAATACCTGTAGGAAAATTATTTCAGTGGAGTTCAGGGGGTAGGAGAGAAGAAAAAAGATACTCACAGAGAAAATGGGGTGCTGACGTCACAGGTTGACCGCGGTTTCACGGTCAAAGGCCAGATTCTGCCACGGTTCCACGGCAGAGAAGTAGGTTAAGATCTCCAAAATTCTTCTCTGTGCTGAGTTGGTTCTCCTCTGTTTGTTCAGATCTCCTGTTTCTGGATTTGTTCACTGAGCTTGCTCCAGATCTGAATCAGAATTTTCTCCAAGCCTGCACACTCGCACAAAAACCTTTCAAAAATAACAAAATGATTTTTATTTTTTATTTTTTTATTTTCCAATTTTTATAATTTTTTTTAATTTTTTTTTATTAACCCGAAAGTACACAAAGAAAGAGACTACCGTCTCCCCGGCAACGGCGCCATTTGATTGTTGGAGATTTTTCATGCGTGTTTAAAATTTAAGAATACCGCAATCAAGACGGTGTCGCTTGGTAGCTAGCCGGTTGAGTACGAGTCGATCCACAGGGAAATTGTGTTCTTTTCTTTAAGTTCTAACGAGTTAAGTCCTATTCTTGGTAGGTTTTGTTTTAAGATCTAAAAATGAGATTAAATTGATTTAAAGTCTTGCTAAGGTTAGGATTAGGTTAGCTTGAAATATGGATTCTTCTCACCGCTAACAATGCCCTAGTTAAGAATATAGGTGTTAGGTTAATAGTCAACAACGGGGATTAGCACGACTAGAAAGAAACTTAATTTCTTCCTTTTGGTCCTTGTCCGTCCGTTCTTAACTCTTAACCCTAACCTCCAGTTAATTCAACCACAACCGGTCGAACTAGGGAATCACCAGTATCATGTAGGATAGGGTGCCGTAGTGAGCGGTGTGTGGTTAAATTAAAAAGAGTCCATATTTTAAAGATTAAATGGCCAAAGATAGGTGTGAGAGATATTTTCTTCTCTCAAACCTTTCCTATCATAACCCTAACAAGTGAGGAATTACTCATTCATTAGGAAATTAACAATAAAATTCATTTTTATAATTTTTATATTAGAAAACTAAATTGCAGATAATAAAAGAACAGATAAAAATTGCACGAATTAAATTCAGATAATAAAAGAATGCGAGATAAAAATAAAAATACCTTTTTTTATTGATGACTTCCCAACAAGTGCATTACAACTGGAATTTAAGATTTTAAACAAAGAATTAAAAAGAGGCATGCCCCAAAAGAGGCACCCTGAAAGAGGCATACTTAATTAGGCTTTTGGTTTTCCTATTTATAGATAGAAAAAATCCTAGGTTACATTCTGATCCATACATGAATTTACCAAACTACCCTAAGAAAACTGGGTCAAAGCACCGACACCTCCACCGACACGTGCACCGACACGTGTACCATACGGCCGCAGTTCCACGGCATAATAGCCTGTTTGGCCGCGGTTCCGCGGCCATTTGGTGGGATCTTGGGATCAATTCTTCAGGGTTGCTTCATGTTACTTTTTCCTTCTGTTTTCTTCACTTGGTTTCTCAGAATCTCTTCTACTTTCTTCTAAATTTCCAACAGTGCAGAATGATGTGGACTTTTGCCTTGAGCTTTGCTTTGAAGTCTTGAATCTTGTGCCGCCCTTGTGCTTTGTGCACTGAATTGTCTAATGATTTTCATTTGTTCCTTGAACTGGTAGGCAGCATCGTATGGATTCATTTGTTGTTGGTCGTAGTCTCACATTTGTAGTGACTTTTCATGAATTTCACTGTAACGATCTGAGAACCTGTAATCTGCAACTATTTATCAGACATGGATCAAAAGCACCTATTTATATGTAATGTGATTAAGAATGAGAGATATAATAATGCAAAATTCTGATATGAACAACCCCTAATACAGGATATGATGATAATGGATACCAAATGAATAATAAGATGAATGTGATATTTGACCCGTACCCGGATTTGGGATGCCGTACGACGGATTTACGTATGAGCTATATATTAATAAGAGATCCGCACTCTTGACTCGAGAATGTCATAAAATATATTGTATCGTATGTGATAATATTGAGGCGGGATCACCGACTATTATATTTATATGTATCGACTCAGATTTAGGTGGTTTCTTTACCTGTCGATTAGTCATGTAGTTTACTTGTAGATGTTAGACTAGACTCGAGTCATACTTATTTCAAAAACTAACGAATCGTGAGTATTTTAAAGACAGGTCAAGGGATACTACGGATATTTTCAAAGGATGTACTTTTTCATAAAAACACCGTAGCCCTATTTTCTAAACACCACGATTCATGCAACTTTCAAATACCAAAAACTGTATGACTCGTATATAGGAATGTATATTTATTTATTGCTGCATTATTATTCATTTACCATTTATTCTACTGCTCGCATTGCATTGCATGTTTATATGTTATTGATTCATATTCCATTGTGCATATGACATATATCATACCTGTATACATACATGCTTACACATATGCCTTTACATAGTTACATGTTCACCTTTATATGATGTTGTATGAATTTGGAGAATTTAGGAACCGCGTGATATATTTTATAACTTGTTGCAGTTAAATAGCGATTTTTCTTTATATGCTAATATTACTGTTTCATGTTTCATATATTATAATTCATGAATTTGGTATTGTGATATGGTTTTCATATGATACTTTCTGGATTTTTTTACTCCTGCGTATATATATATATATATATATATATATATATATATATCAGTGGTATGGGATGCTGATATAAATACACGTACATAATATATCATCATGATGATCTACGCAAATATACTTATTCATTATATACGAGTGGGAACTATATGGTCGATGTGAGGGGCCTATATGGTCAATGTGAGGGACCTATGTGCTCGATACGAGTAGGGCCTGTATGGTCGATGTGAGGGGCCTATGTGCTCGATACGAATGGGGCCTATATGGTCGATGTGAGGGGCCTATATGGTCGATGTGAGGGGCCTATGTGCCCGATGTGTGGATGGCATGTTTTATTCCGTACTCCGCATTTATTTTATACGCATTGCTTCATGTATTAGTAGTACCTGATAGAGTACCTTCATGACTGTTGCATATACATATTGTCATTTGTTGCTTCATGTATTTGTAATACCTGATAGAATACCTTCATGAATGGTGTATACATATTGTGTGGATATATGAGATTTATTGATATTGGGACATTGAGATATATATTTTGTGTCGATGCTTGACACTGATTTTCTGATGATTTCATTGTGGATACTTGAATGTTTATACAAAAATCTCACTATATTAAGAAAACAGTTTTCTCATTCATGATATCTTCTGTTTTCATTTTACCGCATTCATACCTCATATTTACGATATTTTGCTACCTGAGGCACTGACACGAGCACATGGTATTACACTTATGTTTAGATATTTATCCTTGCCTTTTTATTATGCTTCGGACTTTATCATATTAAAAATATATATATTACTGATCGTTTGACCTAGGATTTAGTCATACATACGATTTCTGCTCTGTGATGCTTTTTACTCAAGAGTTGGCAACTCACCCCCATTAGGCCACAGTTTCTTGCAGGTCTTGCCGTACGGGTTTCATTGCGGATTTCTGGCACACTGCTCCCATTCCGGGTGATTGCTTTGGTAGGTGGGTTCACTCGCATCGTGATCACCATTGTACTTATTTATTTTCAGTTGTATCTAGCAAAATTCCATCAACCAGACTTGTATTTATTTCAGACTTAGAAAACCAGTTGTATATTCTTTCGACTTTAGAGTCGCGCGTTGTATTAGTATGGTTTTCTTGATGATTTCGAGTTTCCTTTTCAGTTTTTGATTCTCGCCCTTTGGCGTTGTATATTATATTGCTTACGTGGTTGTGACCGTCGATTGACGAAGAGATAGCTCCCGCTTGGGAATGCCTTTTCATTTTGCATATATTATTCATGTTGTACCTCGTTTGGGGCATGTATTTACAAAAGAAACTCTGCCGAAATTTTCTGAAAAGACTTGATATTTTAAAATGAAATACTTCGGCTTAGGTGATTTAAAAACCACTTGTTTTAAAACATGTTTTCTATACTTCTTCTTTAAAAATGGTTTAGATTTCTGGGCTTTTGGCTTACTTGAATTAGATGGGGTCCTATAGACTTCATATGATTCAAGGGCCAGTCACGTACTACTTCGGGTCGTGACACAACTAAAGAGCTTGAAGTGTCTAGTCTTTCTCTGGAATCTGGGACCATTCCTATTGGGTTCTCTTAGCACCCCCGACGGGTTTCCGCAAGCATCAAGTATGCTATTTTAAAAAATTTAGGGTGCCGAGCGAGCCCGACCAAGGATCTAAATAAAGAATTAGGGTTTAACTATGCAAGTAAACAACTTTACTCTAAGTGAATAAGGAATACAACCTTTGTAGACCGGTTCTTCTTTTCTAAAGCTCTGTGTAGTAGTCCCTTAGCTCCAAGTGGTGGTCTCCCGGACTCTCGTTTGGCTCCACTAGGCGAAAAGAACGAGCTTGCTCAAAGATCTTCGAGGCCGAAAATGATCTACGTCGAGAAATCTCTAACTCAAGCTACCTCTTCACTAATTGAGAATTAGTGAAAAAACAACCTATACTAAATGGCTAGTTTGGTATATATTGATGAAGTAGGAATTTTTCTCACTTTAGAATTATTTTTCTCTCTCTTTCTTCACCTCAAGAAAACCTAGTAAGCTCAAATAAGATGAAGGAGAAGATGAAGGGTGAATCATTGCAACCATGGGTGAGAAAATATCGTATATAAACTCTTGTAGAGACTTAACCATGACTAAAGATAATGGTTAGGTTAATAAATATCTAGAGTAAAACAAAATTAGTGGAATATGTCAAGGTTTCCATAAGCTTATAAAAGTATCTTAAACCATGGCTTTTTCCACCTAATTTTGTTTTTCCCTTAATAATTAAATCCCGAAATTATCTTAAGTATGGTATGAGTCACATACACCCATGTCCAATGTATCATCAAGCATGACACAACAAATACATTAACATATATCAAATATATATTAAATATATAAGTAGAAAAGAAATTCTTAAGTGAGCTAATATTAGTTAATATATATATATATATATATATATACATATATTAATATATCAAATATATAATTATATATTAAATTATTAAATCAACACTTGATTTAATAATCCGACTATATCACATACAACTGAATGATATCATATATCGCGAGATTAGAATACGGTATCACATACACGTATTAATCTCGGTCCCGCATATATCACATGTGTGCCCTACTTCGTTTCGCTTGAGCCAGAAAATCTCTGTGTAGGACTCTAAAGACTCTTCAATACGCCGGCAGTAGGTAATGATCATAACATTTACCCACAATCCGTCAGCGGTACTAGCTGGACGTAACGGCTACCCAGGTATTGAGAGATCAAAAGATTAACAAGCAAGCTTGTTCATACTCCCATGAATTCAATGAATAACACTACCGTATAGTCCTGTCTCTTCGTTTCATATGTCGCATATCGAGTCTGGGGGTGGTAAACGTCAGACCCCAATAACTTGATAAGTCATGCCAATGTGAGGCTCATAATAGGTGGAGAAACTACTGATAACACTTATCCTATCGCTCATTGCCTCCATATGACTCGGAAATGTACTAAAAAACCACCGTTTTTCATGCTCTCTTGAACGTGGTAAGGTGGAAATCAAAACACGGTGGGAATCACACAAGACTCTATGACGATCTCGAGTCTACAGACTAACCTGTACCAGTGTCACCAGAGAACTGCTATCTGACGTTAGGTATAATACCATCTAGGAGTTATCGGCGAGTCCTGATTAGTGTACCCAGTCTCCACTGAGCACCCGTATACAATATTTGATGTCAAACACCAATGGATGTGGGATCATCTATCGCCCATCAAATGGGTCAAGAAACGTATATGCTAGTCTACTCTGGAATATCGATGCCCCGTCTCGATACACCCACGACTAGGAACAATTAAAGGATGAACTTGTGGACTACCCTGGCCCCACTAGTATGATCTGTATCATAATCCTGATAGTCAAGTGTACATCTTAAGGGCTTTACCAACATGTGAGAGCAAGACAGTATCACTATACTAGTCTACATGTTAAGATAAAGAGTAACCAGATAGCATACTATCATATCGAGCAAGAAAGTCCTCCCTATATATGACCAAGCATCCATTATAATATACAATCATATACAATAATGGCCTCTAGGGCATACATACAACTAACAATCTTCCACTTGCACCGAAGCCAGTTGTTGAAGTATTTCATACCTAACATCCCAAATCTCTCAAATTGTATCTGGGATATGGCCTTCATGAGTGGGTCCTCCCTCTGTTATTCTTCGTCTCAACTCTCCTGTCCTCGATCGCCCAGAGATCAACCATCTTCCTGATCAGGTGATACTGCCTAAGAATATGTCTGGATCACTGATGGGACCGGGGTTCCAAGGCCAAAGCCACAGCTCCATTGTCATCACAATGGTAGGAACCTCACCAAGTTTATCTCATGAACATCTACATCCAGACAGCCTCTTTGGCAGCATCGTTTGTAGCGATGTATTCAGCCTTTATCGTCGAGTCTGCTATGGTATCTAGCTTGGAACCCTTCCAACATACCGTCTCTCCACTGAGGGTGAAGACAAAACCCGAGACTGTCTTACAATCGACCTTATCACTCTGGAAGCTCGAATCGGTAAAGGACTATATCTGGAGTTCACGTTACCATACAGCAAGAACATTTCTTTAGTCCTTCTCAAGTACTTAAGAATATTCTTCACAGCTGTCCAGTGTTTCTCCCCAAGATGAAATAGGCATCACCCAGATCCTTCATGGACAACCATTGTGATAAGAAGAGCTTGACCGAGTGTAGAATAGGAATATTATTTCCTATCAAGAGTATTTCATCCACGTACAATACGAGGAAGAAAAACTTACTCTCTACAACCTTTTTGTATATACAAGGTTCATCTACATTTTTGATGAAGTCAAACTCTTTGACTGCCACATCAAAACAGATGTTCCAACTCCGCAATGTCTGCTTTAATCCGTAAATTGATTTAAGCAACTTGCACACCTTTCCGCTGCTCCCACTATCTACGAAACCCTCTGGCAGTGTCATGCACACGCTCTCCTCTAAATCACCATTTAGAAAAGCGGTCTTGACGTCCATCTGCCAGATTTCGTAGTCATGGTATGCAGCAATGGCAAGTAGGATCCGAATGGACTTAAGCATAGCCACTGGAGAAAAAGTTTCATCATAATCTACACCTGGTTGTTGAAAAAAACCTTTTACTACAAGTCTAGCTTTGAAAGTTTCAACTTTTCCATCTACACCAACTTGTCTCCTCAAGATCCATTTGCTCCCGATGGGTTTTACCCCTTCAGGTGCAACTACCAAATTCCATACTTTGTTGGTGTATATGGATTCTATCTCTGATCGCATAGCATCTAGCCATTTCACAGAGTCCCCACTTGTGATGGCCTTCTCGAAACTAGTTGGGTCATCATCTTCCATGATGCAATCCTCGCTCCCACTGTCATTAAGAAAACCGTAGTATCTCTCAGGCGGATGAGGAACCCTACTAGATCTGCAGAGAAGCTGAGGTTCGTCGGGAACTATTGAATCCTCCGGTTCTACCAAATCATCAGCTGTTAGTTTGTCTAGCTGGAACTTCTTCCAGTTCTACCTCATGACCACTAATTTCTTCCATAAGAAATTCCTTTTCTAAAATGGTGGCATATCGAGAAACAAAACACTTTTTGCTCCTCAGTGTGGTAGAAAATATATCCTTGCAAATATTTGGGATATCCAACAAACTTACACAGTACTGACCTTTCCTCGAGCTTGTCCGGTTTTTTTCTTTTTAACATAGGCCGGACAACCCCATATCTTAACTCGTTTAAGAGATAGTCACTTCCCATTCCATATCTCATATAGAGTGGTATGCACTGATTTGGATGGAACTTTATTCAATAGATATGCGGCTTCTCAAGCGCATAACCTTAAAAGGAAACATGTAACTTGGCAGTACTCATCATAAAGCGTACCATATCTAATAGGGTGCGATTACTTCGCTCCGATACACCGTTGTGCTGTGGTGTATACGAAGGAGTAAGCTGAGAGAGAACCTATTCTCTTTTAAATAATCCAGGAACTCCGTGCTTAAGTATTCTCCTCTCCGATCAGATCGAAGGATTTTAATACTTCTATCTGTTTGGTTCTCTACTTTGTATTTATATTCCTTGAATTTCTCAAAAGTTTCAGACTTGTGTTTCAACAGGAACACGTGTCTGAATCTTGAGAGACCATCGGTGAATGTAATGAAGTATGAGGAACCATTCCTGGCATGTGTAGACATGGGACCGCATACATCACTATGTATCAGTCCCAAGAGTTCAGTAGCTCTTTTTCCGTGTCTAGTAAATGGAGTTTTGGTCATTTTTCCTTTGAGACATGACTGGCAAGTTTCATAAGATGTAAATTCAAACAGATCTAAATATCCATCCTTATGTAACTTAGCTAGTCGTGTCGCATTGATATGACCTAGTCTACAATACCACAAGAAAGATTCATTCATTTCTGAACTTTTCCTCATGTGTGTATTCTGTACGTTAAGAACTGTAGTTTGATTTAGAATGTATATGCCATTACATAACGTTCCTGATCCAATTAACTTTTGATTTAGGAAAATGTTCATAACATTATCCTGCAATACAAAATTATATCCTTCTTTAGTTAATAAAGAAACTAATATAATATTGCATATCAGGTTCGGTATGTAATAACATTCGTTCAAAATCAATATTTTACCTGTTGGTAATACAAGGTGATATTAGCCAACTGCTTTGGCTGCAACATTTGCACCATTCCCTAATTTTAGAGAATGATCACTTTTTCCCAGTTCTCTACATTTCTTTAGCTCATGTAACATATTACATATGTGGAATCCTGTCCGGTATCTAATACCCTGGACGTAAAGTGTGCTGAGAAACAGTTCTCGGTAATGAACACACCCGAAGAAGATACATCAACATGTACATTCCTCGTTCGGGTTTCATGGTAATCCGGATATTCCCTTATTTCCTGTTCGGACTTATAACAATTATAAGATAGTGCGGAACCAACGTTCCTCGGCTCAGTATAACAAGTGGGTTCGGTCAATACATTAATATTATTATCTTGATTAAAGCATGACATGGTCGCTACCTAGAGAGAGAGAGAAGAAAACACTTAGCTTATGCTCTTGCAAGATTAGATTGGTTATTATCTTATCTAATCAGGATGGCTCCCACTGTTTTTATCGATTCTTCCTTCAACCCTAAAAGGTAAGACTAGCCGGGATTAATTACACCCTATAAGTTCGCAAATCGTTCGGCTAAGCCAGTTTCGGTATTTTGAGGGAGGTTTACCGTGCTTTCGTACGGACCTAATTAAAATAAACCTCATTTTCCTAGAGGCATAACCCCATTGACACCTTTATTGACACCTGCTCGATCGGCTAATTGTAAAGTGCAAAACTCTTTCAGGAGTAACTCTTACTCACGGTGGGTACCGGGATCCAACTATCTCATAGAAGGTATGCAATCTCATTGCAAATTTCAACACTTGAAATTTCCAATAATGTTTTTGCCCCAAGCGATTTATAACCTTGACAAGGTCAACAAACCATAAACCGCAAGTCAAGTTCAAACCGTTCATTTCGTGATTGAATTAAACCCACCCGCACGACCCTTGATAAGGTCAACAAGGCCGTACGACTACCCTAATCCAATCGCATCATATGCGTTGCAGATAATCACTAATCAGCTACCGCACACTACGCCTTGACAAGGTCAACAAACGTAGCACGAATACTAAATAGTCCTTATCTGAAATGACAAAGGGCTACGACAGGTTTTTAAGAAAACCTTTTGCGTAGTGAACTTGATATCGTTATA
Organism: Agapanthus africanus; assembly: GCA_030015575.1. NCBI lineage: Eukaryota > Viridiplantae > Streptophyta > Magnoliopsida > Asparagales > Amaryllidaceae > Agapanthus > Agapanthus africanus. Next base: position 194,861,808 of record JASDDO010000019.1, on the reverse strand, counting down.
GAATCGAGTAATTTGAAAAGGAGCGGTTTAAGCTCCACTTTTAAAATTGAGTTTTTCAAAATAAACCGAGTGGGTGTAGCATCTGCTAGCTTTTGCTAAAGATTTCACTCCCGGTGAAGGGATCTAGGCTCTTTCTTCATCGAATGAGGTGCTGGATATTCATAAAGGAATACCGCTATGCAAAGCAAGAACTAGAGCTACCTTTTTGAAATTTTGATTCTAAAACATCATTAGGTTTCTTTCTTTTCATTAATCTCATTAATGAAGTCCCATCATTTATGCTTCCCAAGCATCACAGATAAAAAAACGAAAATACAACGTACGCTTATGCCATCTGCATTCGCCACGGGTCCCATCATACACCGTTAGGTTAGATAACTAACGGCAGAGCAGGGGCAAGACTAGCATAGATGCAAAACATAAGCAATGTTTATTATATATCATATATATAATATAAAGCATTCGTCTCACGCTGTTATATGATCTCATCACAGAATATTGCAGAAGAAGTCAACATATGAAATATTGGATATATTAGGAGGTTCATATTTTAAATTAAGCCAGTAAAATACATGGATTCCACGGTCGTGATGAATAGCCAAACCCACATCCCTAGACCCCTATGAGAGCGGCAAGCAACCCTACCAATTCTAGAGTTAGTAGACCCAGTCCCGACTCCTCGAGATGGTCTTCCACTGGACTCTAGAACCCGGTTACTTGTACTCCTCGCCTTGGGTCTATCCTAATGCAGAAAAGTAAATAATATGCATCAATGATGATATCATCCTCAACTCGGAAGTGTCCCAATAAAAGAATATTACATACAAGTTTTTACATGAATGAAAATGAAAAACTCTCATCTCACGCAAAAACCCCCGGCTATTGATGATCCAATATAACATATCACAGCAACACATAATATCACATGTCATCAACGTAAGTAAATATGCGCATCCCAATTGTCGTTGACGTATAGCAACGAAACCGGCGATACACCACATATTACACTTACGGTCGCAGAAAAGAAAGTAAAAACTACAATAATTGGAATTCGCAACCACCTTAAGCATAAACCCAAAATATCACATATTTCGGATTTCATGACTAACCATATAATTTCCTTAGAGATTATAAACCCGAAATATCACATATTCCGAATTTCATGCCTAACATTATAAACCCAACATTTTAGTCTCAATTTGAAAACACTTTTCAATATCCAGTCAGCCAATTCAACAAGATTCTCGACCGTTGATAAAATGCCCGTTGGAAACATTAGTAGACGGCCGTACCCCCGATGCCATCGACAAAGTTCACTTAGGCGGAACACCGCGGCCGCGAGCACCCGAACGGATGCTTTTGGCTACGGGGTTCTCCTACAGTCACTTGGTCGGGGCTATGGGGGTGTGGCTATCTAGTAGTGTTACCCGGCTAGCGTTCATGTACAATACGAGATTGCAACGGAGTTTTGATCCGAATCAAAACCCCGCGGCAACCGATCAAAAGAGACTAAATTACTAGATTTACAAAATAATAATTAGTTTTCACAAAACAAATTATTGTGGATTCAAAATATTGTATCAAAAATCACAGATATCTAAACGATGTTAAACATTTCGATCGATTTATCAAACACCCAAAATTCCCAGAGACCTCAACACTTGAGTCACAGTTAAAAATATCCAGATAGTGCCCCAAGCACCTACGGACCTACACAAGAAGGCACGCTCTCTGCCTCACCAACGGCGCCGCGGAACTGCCGCCAAAGACATGATTTGGCCGTGCTTCCGCGGTCGTTTGGTCGAGTTGGGCCATCATTTTTCTTGTGGGTCCATAGACAATCCTACACAATTTTCTGAATATTTTTAATTAGAAAAATTCTAACTTTTGAAAAAAATTCTAGAGAGTGGGTTTTTCGGGTTTTCAAATAGTCGATCGGACACTTTAACTTCGCTTAAACTACTCCTAATGCTTAGCATGGCTCTGATACCACTGCTGGGTTCGCTTAGCACCCCGACGGGTTTCTGCAAGCATCAAGTACGCTATTTTATAAAATTTAAGGTGCCGAGCAAGCCAGAACAAGGATCTAACTAGATAATTAGGGTTTAACTATGCAAGTAAACAACTTTACTCTAAGTAAATAAGGAATACAACCTTTGTAGACCGGTCCTTCACTTCTAAAGCTCCGTGTAGTAGTCCCTTAGTTCCAAGTGGTGGTCTCCCAGACTCTCGTTAGGCTCCACTAGGCGAAACAAATGACTCTCATCCAGGAAACCTCTGTGCAGGACTCTAAAGACTCATCAATACGCTGGCAGTAGGTAATGATCATATCAGTTACCCACAGGCCGTCAGCAGTACTAGCTGGACGTAACGACTACCCAAGTATTGAGCGATCAGATGATCAACAAGCAAGCTTGTTCATACTCCCGTGAATCCAATGAGTAACACTACCATACAGTTCGGTCTCTTCGTCTGATATGTCGCATATCGAGTCTGGGGGTGGTAAACGTCAGACCCTAATAACTTGATAATTCATTCCGATGTGAAGCTTATAATGGGTCGAGAAACTACTAATAACACTTATCAGTAAATCTCATTATCAGCCCTGGCCAGGGACTTCCTGTTATGGCCAATCGAGCACAGCGCAACATCAACCCCCAACACCGGGAGAGACAAAACCCCTCCTATCGCTCATTGCCTCCATGTGACTCGGGACTGTACCTAAAATCCACCGTTTTGCACACTCTCTTGAACGTGGTAAGGTGAAAATCAAAGCACAGTGGGAATCACACAAGACTCTATGACGATCTTGGGTTTACAGAATAACCTGTACCAGTGCCACCAGAGAACTGGTATCTGACGTTAGGTATAATACCATCTAGGAGTTCTCGGCGAGTTATGTTCAGTGTACCCAGTCTCCACTGAGCACCCGTATACAATCTTTGATGTCAAACACCAATGGATGTGGGATCATCTATCGCCCATCAAATGGGTCAAGAAATATATACGCTGGTCTACTCTGGAATATCGATGCCCCGTCTCGATACACTCATGACTAGAAACAATTAAAGGATGAACTTGTGAACTATCCTGACCCCACTAGTATGATCTGCATTATAATCCTGGTAGTCAAGTATATATCCTAAGGGATTTACCAACATGTGAGAGCAAGACAGTATCACTATATTAGTCTACATGTTAAGAAAAAGAGTAATCAGATAGTATACTATCATGTCGAGCAAGAAAGTCTTCTCTATATATGTCCAAGCATCCATTATAATATACAATCATGTATAATAACGGCCTTTAGGGCATACATGCAACAAATAGTTCCAACTGCCGCTCCTTCCCCTGTGGATCCTTGATATCGGAGGGTGACGCAAATGTTACGACATCCCTTGTCGAATCAGGGGATGAAGCTGTGGGCATTGAATCTGGTCTCCTAATGGAAACCGAAGAAGCCGTCACAACTGGTGACGCTTCGGGCATGGTTTCGGTTTCTGACTTGTCAGGTATTCCTTGGGTTATTCTCTTTGAGTTTTAATCCTTCTAAGAATCTCTGATGATATTTCCTTTGTCTTGAGCATAGGCGCAATAAACCCTGATGCTGTACCGGCTGAAGAATTATCGCCGGCCGCTTCCTTGACTATCACGGTTCCTTCTGTGCCTCCCCGAATTTGAAAGGTAAAGGTTTCTCATTTAGTTGCTTTATTGTAGATACCAATTTTATTTGCCTTAACCATATATAGTCGCAACCTTGCAGGAGTGCTCTTTGACCACTTATACCAAGTGCTACACCAGCATTTTTCCTTCCACTCGGAAGTCGTTCCCTTTTCCGGCATTGGACAGAATATTCTTCGTTTAGTGTTTCTCCTTTTCGTGAGTAGACTTTCTGTTACTAAGCCTTACTTATATTGACCCCAGTATCATGGTTCAAAGGAGGGAGCGAAGGAATAGCCAAGCCTCCGGAGCTCCTTGTTTTGCTACCTTCAACAGTTGGTACGGTAGATTTCGTCCGTCAGGTGTCTTCTTTGTCTTTCAAGTTGAAATCCGATCGTAATTTATTTTGCAGAGATTACACAGGTTTTAGCTCCTTTTGAGTCCCACATTCCCATGCCTACGAGGCCCTTCGCTAAACGTCCATCTTTAAGGGGCACGGTGACTAGCCGACGAATGTTAAGTGAGTTTATTGAGGATCTTGACGCCGAGGCTCTCACCTCTGCTACGGATTTTGCCGACGAAGTCAATCCAATGCTGGCGACACTCATGAATTTCCATAATGAAGACCTCGTCGGTTCTTAGGTTGATTATTGGAGGAAGATCGAGGCTCGTCTACATGAGATTGAGCTTAAGCATCTCTCTCCTGATGTATTAACTTTGAAATCTCAGCAGGCCGTGTGGATCGAGCAGAGTGTTGCTTTCATTCGATATTTTGAACAAGATATGACCCTGAGGCGAAAGGAGCATGAGACGGCTTCCGGCGAAGCCGTCCAATTGCGCGCCCAAATTGAAGAGAATGTTGCGCAACTGAAAGCTATTTTTGAAAACCTCCAACAATGTATTTCTGACGGGTTGGCGCTAAGGCAGAAGCTTGACTTCACTGAGCAGGTCACGCAAAGTTACGAAGCTGCCAAAAGGGAAATTGCTGAGAAGCTTTCATCCTGCTTACAATAACAAGCTCAAATCGAAGCAGAGCTGGCCGCCGCAGCTGAACATGAGGAGGAATTGTGGGGAGCGCATGAGCGGGTTGTCAGTTTGTTGAAAGCGCCTCCTTCTTAAGCATTGTAATTGTATTCTCCTTTTTGCATTGGTTGTATCTCTTAAACATTTTGATTCATGAATAAGAACATACATTCTCTTTTATGCACCTTTCTGTCTTGATGCCTTATGTGGTAGTAATTAGTTTACATACCCGTTTCGGAGTTTGTAGTTTATGCGCTCGTTTCGGAGCCTGTAGTTTATTCACTCATTTCGAAGTCTCTAGTTTATGGACTCAATTCGGAGTTTGTAGTTTATTCACTCATTCCGGAGTCTCTAATTTATGGACTCATTTCAGAGTTTAATTAGTTTAACTCCCTTGGGCTTATAGGCAAACTTGTCCTGATGTTATAGTTAACCCCTGCTCTTTACGACAAAGGTCCGTTAGGTTTTGTGGTATTAAGGTTTTAGTCCGTGGTACCATCGCGTTGGCTGATGCGTTCCCCGATATGCAAACTTTATGCTGATGTTCGAATAGCCTCACGACGGTCGTGTCTATGATCCCTTCGGGGGCTGGACAAGACGTCTTCAAGTAATCTTCTTAGGAGATTTGACTGTCGGAAGAGCAAGCGTTAGAAATTTTGCCATGTCGCTTTTTACTTGAGGTTAGGCTCAGTTTGGGAGCCCCGATGAGTTATAACCACTCTGAACTGGTGTGGAATGATCTCCGATGGTCTTTCGGGTTTTATTTGAGTTGCTGTCAAGACCTTGAAGCTAGGAATTTGGCCTTCGCTTCCTTTTGATTTGGCTATTTTGGAGCCTTTGGTTAAATTGCATCTGCTGTAACGAGAAAAATGTCGGAGTAGTATTTAGGTTGTTTTATGAACCGTCAAGACTTGAAGCTAGGAATTTTTCCATGGCACCATTTTGTTTCGACCCTGGGGTCCTTTGTTGATATCGCGTCTGTATCCTGCTGGAGTGAGAAGGAACGCCGTTGTTGACATTGCGTCTGCTATAACGAAAAGCATGTCGAGGTAGTCTTTAGGTTGTTTTGTGAACCGTCAAGGCTTGGAGCTAGGAATTTTTTAAGGCCCCGTTTTGTTCCGACCCTGGGGTCTTTTGTTGACGTCGCGTCTGCATGCTGCTGGAGTGAGAAGGAAAGTCGTTGTGGACATTGCGTCTACTGTAACGTGAAGCATGTTGAGGTAGTTTTTAGGTTGTTTTGTGAACCATCAAGACTTGGAGCTAGGAATTTTGTCATGGCTCCGTTTTGTTTCAACCCTGGGGTCTTTTGTTGACGTCGCTTCTGCATCCTGCTGGAGTGAGAAGGAACGCCGTTGTTGACATTGCATCTCATGTAACGAGAAGAGTTTTGATGTAGTCTTTAGGTTGTTTTGTGAACCATCAAGACTTGTCTCTCCCTTTGACGGAGCCTGGTGGGAAAATATGGTTCCCTTTCCGTTTGTGCCTATGGATTGTATACAGTGGTTGATGTGGACTCAGCTGTAGGGAAAAAGTTTCATTTCATTTTATTTCTTTCCGCGATGCTCTATAGTTTTAGCTTTTTATATCGCGAAAGTCGCAATTTCCCAATCATTTCGGCTTTTTATCGCGGTGCCCAATCATTTCGGCTATTCTTTCTTTTTACTCGCTATTTTTTATTTCGAGTTGCCCAAACATTTCGGCTGTTTTTATACGCATATATTTTGCTTGTTGATTTTCATTACGAGTTTCCCTATCATTTCGGCTATTTCATATGCATTTTTTTTGCTCGCTGATTTTTTGTTGGGAGTATGGAACTTAAGATCTGATTCCAATTTTGGCATCAGCATCGCTGCAACTGGAATATTGCCAGGAGCGAATCATCATTTGCCTTTACTGATTTAAACAAAGGTGTCTTAGTAGATAGGGTTTGGATCCTGTCGACTAAGACTTTTGACTTTATGAGCCATAAGGGTTTCATAAAGTGTTTTCTCCCTACGAGTCGAGAGGATCCCGTAGGTGTAGGTTCTTCCTAGAAATCGTGAGGACTCCTAAGTTATATTTTCTCTTGTAAGTCGTAAAGGTCTTAATAGAGTGTTTTCTCTTTACAAGTCGAGAGGACTTATAAGTATCACTCACCATAAAGGGAAATTTTTCGTCAGTGGTGGAACTTGGTGAGAGGATATTTATTCGTACCCGTGGATTGTATAAAAGGGTCAATATAGACCTTTTGTTGGGCAATTCGGGAGATATGATGGCTTAAGAACAGATTTGGATTCCTGTAGCTTCAGACTTTTGAATCCTATGAGCCATGAGGGTCTCATAGGGGGATTCTCCTTACGAGTCGTGAGGATCTCGTAAGTAAAAATTTTATGAGATTGCGCCCTTTCGGGTTTTCACAAGCTTGCCGGTAGCCCTGCTGTTTTTACTCACGGCGCCCTTTCGGGTTTTCATCCATGCCCATCTTACTTTTGGACATACCTTTTTTAACAACGAGATTGCGCCCTTTCGAGTTTTTACAAACTTGCCAATAGCCCTGCTGTTTTTACTCACAGCACCCTTTCGGGTTTTCATCTGGGCCCATCTTGCTTATGGACATACCATTTATTTAACATCTATCTGTTTACTAATTGGACTTAGGGGTGACTTCACTGCTGGAGTAGCTGTGTAGCCAGCGGTACTTGAGTTGCAGTCTTCGCTATTGGAGCTTTCATTGCAATATAGATCTCAAGAGAGGATATCGCCGTATTGGGGGTGATACGCCATGTTTGAGGCGGAGCACTAGTTTAGGGACATTTCGGTCCATTATCGCCATATTTGAGGCGACGTACTAATTTAAAGACATTCCGATCCATTGTTAGTTTAGGGACATTTCGGTCCATTATCGCCATTTTGGAGGCGAAGTTTTAGTTTAAGGACATTACGGTCCATTATTAGTGTAGGGACATCTCGGTCCATTATCATCATTTTCAGGGTGAAGTTTTATTTTAAGGACATTACGGTCCGTTGTCGCCATTTTAGAGACAACGTTTAGTTTAAGGACATTTTAGTCCGTTGTTGCCATGTTTGGGGCGAAAATTCTTTTGGATACTACTTTTAGAGTTTTGACTCAGGAAGATAGCGAGCGAACATGGGCGTCATCATCTATCGTTGACCTAAGTCGTGACTCGTCAAGCGTAGTATTTCTTGAGGAATCGACCGTTTATTGGCCGGAAGGGTCTTTCGCCATGCATATCCATGAGCAAGTAGGCCCCATCTTGGTAGACCTTGTCTATGATGTATGGGCCTTCATAGTTTGGTTCGAATTTCCCCCATTTTACGCGGTTGGGAAACATAGGTCTTTTGACGACTAGCACGAGTTCGCCTTGATAGAATGTTCTCGGCCTAGTCAGTCTTTCGTATGAGCGTGTCATCCTTGCTTTGTAAGCTTTCAGGTTTTGCTGCGCCACGAGGCGAATTTCATCGAGGGCATCGAGCTCCTTAAGCCGAAGATGGGCATTTTCTTCATCCGTCGGCTTGTATCGAACCGCTACTCGTAGAGAAGGGAGTTCTATTTCCAGAGGAAGCACTGCTTTCGTGGCGAATACTAATGCATATAGGGTCGTATTCGTGGTTGTTTTTAATGTCGTCCGGTACGCCCAAAGAGCTTCGTGCAGCCTTTCGTGCCAGTCTTTTTTGCTTCTGGATACCGTTTTCTTTATAATCTTGTTCAAGGTCTTGTTGAAAGCTTCAGCTAGACCATTGGCTCGGGGATTATAGACGGAAGAGTATCTCCAATCTATATTATGCTGCTCTGCGAAGCGGCTGATTTTATGGCTCCTGTAGGCTGGCCCATTATCCTATATTATCTGTCGCGGAGTGCCGAATCAGTAGATGACACATGTCTTGAAGAAATGGAGGATGTTCTCCATCTTCAATTCCCTTAGCAGTACTGCTTCTGCCCACTTAGAGAAGTAATTAGTCATTGCCAGTATGAACCGACGTCCTTTAAATGACGCCGGTTCAATAGGGCCGATTATATCGGTTCCCCACATTTCGAACGGCCAGCTAGCTACTATCGGGTGTAGCGAATTTAGGTGTTGGTGGATGAAGTCCCCGTGATTATGGCACGAGTGACACTGCTTCGCTCTGGTTGGAGTATATTGTGACTCTTCCTCGCTGCTTCTTCTTCGTCCTGACATCGATGCTTGGCCTTTTCGTATATGGTCGTTTCACGTTCTCGGTCAGTTCTGCTCTTTTGAAGGGCTTTGTTTAGCAGCCTGTCAATTGGGTCTTCTGGCAGCTCCGGGGATTTTGGCACCGATCCTGCCTCCAGTTCCTCTGCGTTACTTTCTAATGCCGAGGGATTTTCTTCGTTATTTAACGACGAACGAGAAACCATGTGGCAACTTGCTACATAATCTTCGGTTTCTCCCGACGAAGCATTTCCCTCATCATCGTCACTATCTCCGTTCTCAAGTATATGGTCGAGAAACTCTTCGAGAGTGACCGGTATCCGTGCCTTCTGGTTGTATTCTTCCAGCGCGTCAATGTACTTTTGCAGGTCCGTTCACTTTTCGTCAGGATGCACGGGCTTTTTGGTCTTCTTCTTTCCCTTCAAAGACTTTGAAGGCTTGACCTGGGTGTTTTGGCCATCGTTAGTAGTTTTCGGTGAGGGACACGGTTTCAGCATCCCCTCAATGATCTCGGGTTCCAGTGGGCTTTTCCACCTGATCGTCAGACATTCTTGAAGATCCTTCAGCATTCTTTTGATTTTAGCTGAAAGGACAACTTCCCATGGAGCTTCTTCTACAAACGAATATGATGCCCCCGGCGTATTCACCTTTTTAGGAGTGTGCCTCTGTGGCGGGTTCACCCTCCAGTTCTCGGAAAGCGCAAATTTCCCCCGTTGATACTAGTCCTCGATCCAATTTTTGAAGACGTAGCAATCTTCAATTGAGTGGCTCATCATTCTGTGATAGAATCAGTAGTTGGGGTTGTTGACATCATCGGACTGCGGTGAACATTTTGGGTCCGGCAGAGTGATAAGTTTGTTGCACATTTTCAGTGCAAACGGTCTCCTCATTTTATCACGGGGAAACGACTAAGCACGTCCTAGCTTCTCTTCCAGGGATTGTCGCGGGCGCGTATTGTTTTGGCGAGCAACCAGTTTCGGGTCACTCGGTTGTTGTTGAGTGTTAGCAACGAAGGCCGCTTTCCCTTTACCCTTTGCATTTCGAGGGTCCATTTTTGAAGAGAAAGGTCTATGGTCTATCTGGTTCATTTGGGCCAACTTGTCGATCAGATCCTGGAAGGTAGTCAGCTTAAAGAAAGTCATGAACTGGGACACAGTCGTCTGAGGATCCACAGTCTCTATGAACATGCCCACGAAAGGAGCTTCTTCGATGCGTTGTTCGCATTTTAACCATAGGTTCTTCCACTGGATTGCCTATTGAACCTAAGCCACTCCTGGGTTCACCCTAGCATTGATTAATGTCATGATCGGGGTGTGCTTGCTCGTGCTTGTGAACCGCTACGTGAACAGCAATTCCATTTTCGTGAATATTTTGACAGAGTCATTTAGGAGCTCCGAGTACCATTCAAACGCTGTTTCTGACAGGCCGCCAATGAACTGGAGAAGCAGCAATTTGTCGTCACCTATAGTATTGCCGCATAAAGCTCTGAACTGAGTGACGTGCCGATGCGGGTTGCATGTCCCTTCATACACATGGAATTTGGGGATCGTATATCCCGGCGGGTACTTGATTTGATCGTACCAGCCTGGGTACGGTCGTCCAGTTCTGACAACTTGACCAGCCGCTTCACTTGCTTGATGAGCTCGTATTTTTAAGCTATGTAATCATCAAGGGAATCTTTGGAGATCGTTTCCTCTCTGGCTGTCGATAAAGCTGGAAGAGGGTTTGATGTTTCCACTCTGTCGTCTTCGATAATTATTGGCGGGTCTTCAGTTGGAGGCTCTGGCTGGATCATCATTCCAACCATGTCTTGGAACAGGAGTGCCATCTGCTTTATATTAGCAGCCTGTTCCACGGCCTCCTTATCCTTTCTTTCCAGCACCCTTCGCAGGAACTCCGTATCGTTCTCCTGCTCCTGGCGATGTTCAGACGCTGCTTCTGGGCTTTCTTTCTGCCCGATGAGTGCTGACAATTTCATCAACATCTCATGGAGCTTTTGTTGCTGCTCATGAGCTTTTGTCAACGACTGAGTTTGTGGTCGATGACCCACGGAAGTACGGTTTTCCTCTTTTCCGGAAGCCATGTAAATCGTGTGCACTATCATACCCCTAGACTTAGGACGTTTGGGTCCATTGCCTTTGGAATTTGCCATCGGCGGTGGGAGATTCTCCGGCCTTCTCTTTTTATGGGAGGTTGAAGTTGAAGGAGCCGTTGTAACAGGCACCCAAGTGGATGATGCCCTTCGTTGTATGGCGGAGGGATGGTCCTCCTCTTGTCGAGCCTTCATTTTCTTCAGCCGATGAGGGTAGTCTTTGTTGATCACAAAATCCTGGACTTTCCGCCAGACCCTGTGGATTTAGGAGGAGAGCCGCTGAGGGGACTGCTCCAGTTTTTCCTGCGTCATGTTTTCAGTGGGAAGCGGAGATTTCTTCAACACCACGGTTGGAGAGTTCTTTCACACCCTTCTAAGAAAATCAAAGCAGTTCCCGGTTGGAACAGCAGCGTTAACTTCCACCATTGGAGCTGGTGGGGTAAGTCTGGAGAGGGAGTTGCCCCTGCTCTCTTCACTCGGCGCCGGTGGCGACGTCGAGCGTGCCTTGTAAATGGGACCACCTCAGTTGTGAAAGCGGCTCCATCATGCCCTCTGCTTTGGTTAGGGGCTGCTGCTGGTGCCAGCCTGTCGAAGACTAGAGTCCTTTGAGAGGGAATAGCCAATTTTTTGAAGGCCGACTCTCTGGTAGGGGAAGCACTTTTAATGACTTCACCTTCTGGAGGAGTTGGGAGGACTATCTGTTTTGGGATAGCCCTTCAGGTAACGTGAGCCTATTTTTGGGCCCACTTGAGCTTCGGCTCAGCCTGTTGAAGACTGAGGTAGGACGACCCGTTGAAAGGGGCCGTGGTGGTTGCAAGTCAATTGAAGACCGACTTCTTTAGAGCTTCCTGTGGTGGCACTGGGGCGTCGAAGCTTGCTGGCGGGAACATGGTTCCGAAGAAAAATCCAGTGGTGGCCTGAGTCACCTGCCCTACCGGCATAGAAAGATGGAGGTCGCAATGGGCCCGTAAGTCACTCCTCTAGTCGGGGCAGAGCGGGAGTTGCTGTTGCAATTTGTGCAATTGGAAGCCATCGATTTTTCTTCTGCTTTCTACACAGGAACAAGATGCCAAATCTTAGTACCACGAATCTAAGGGCAACCATATCAAACCGCGATATTGTTTGGGAGACACGACACTCGAAGTGTGAAGTGGAAAGAGGAAAAAGTCCCACCAGGCGTGCCAGAATCTGTTCACCGCTGAAAGACGCGACCGGGACGTTAGGACGTCTAGCCTGAATTCTGGGTGCAGATGCTATTTGGGTTTATCCACCCACCTCTCCGAAGATGCCAAGTTGATTTACGACACCGTATATCGGAGGTTTGGACGGATGCGGCCACTGTAGCAGACTTCATCATATTCCCCCTCGTTTATGAGGGGTTTTGATTGAGGGGACACTCTTCCCTGCAAGCGCAAGCCTCTGCAGTTAATTACGTTACCACAATGCAATAATCACTTTCTCCTGCTCCGAAAGTTCACTTCATGTCGTGTGTGTTTTTATTTGTTTAGGTTGCCCGTGGATTGTATACGGAGACTAATTTATGTTGCCGCCTGTAGGGTGTAGACTAATCCAAATCCGTATACCTTAGATTTGGGTTTATTTTATTTAAGGCTCGTTAATCTGGTTTGAGATTAAGATCAACGTAAATGTATGTGAGCAGTTAGGGCTCGGTTGGTTCTTTGTTAAGGATGCGTTAGTCCAAATTTGAGACTAAGATCTACTTAGAAAGGTGTTATGATCATTTTTGTTTCAGATCCAACAAGAGAGCATTTGGGCTCTGTTGTCTTAGTTTAGGGACATTTCAGTCCATTGTTGCCATTTTTTAGGCAACGGTTCTAGTTTGAGGACATCTCGGTCTGTTGATCACCATTTTGGAGGTGAGATTTTAGTTTAAGAATGTCTCGGTCCTTTGATCACCATTTTGGAGGTGAGATTTTAGTTTAAGGACGTCTCAGTCCGTTGATCACCATTTTGGAGGTGAGGTTTTAGTTTAAGGTCATCTCGGTCCGTTGATCACCATTTTGGAGGTGAGATTTTAGTTTAAGAATGTCTCAGTCCGTTGATCACCATTTTGGAGGTGAGATTTTAGTTTAAGGACGTCTTTGTCCGTTGATCATCATTTTGAAGGTGAGATTTTAGTTTAAGGACGTTACGGTACGTTACAGTCCGTTGATCACCTTTTGGAGGTGAGATTTTAGTTCAAGGACGTTTCGTTCCGTTGATAGTTTAAGAACGTTTCGGTCCATTGTCCATCTTGCGTGCACGTGTATTTGTTAAGTGGCGGGATGAGAAACGATGATATGAGATGCATCCAGTTTGGGATGTGGTTTGATTTGTAATGTACACGTCAGTTTGGGAAGTGCACCAAAAAGCAGTTGGTTGTCGAGACCCGCCACCTCTCTAAAAACGTTGAGGAATTACAACGACATGTATCAGAGGTATAAAGAGATGTACCCTTGAACCAATTCCTATAATTGAGGGAAAAAGGATTAATGGTAAACCCAGGAATCATTAGTCGTATTTTGAGACTAAGATTTCCCCAGGAGAACGTGGGACGAATATCGTTTTAGGATATCATCAGTTGTAAGATCGATAGTCGTATTTGGGACTTGGATCAGTTTGGGAAGTAGTGAGTACAAGGGCTCGATTGATCTGAAATAGGGAGTTTCTACTCTCAAGGGACCTAACCAACTTGGGCTTGGTCCACTCGGTTTTCTTTTTATTTAAAAAAGAGTGCTAAGCACTTGTTTGGGCTCAGTCCCCTTTTTTGTGCAAAAAGTGCTTAGCACTTATGTAAGTTCTGATGCTGACATATAATCATGTGGGGTTTTCAGTCATGAGAATTGCCCAATAATTGTTAAACAATTTACCCATTTTGTCTTTATATGGAGTGCTAAACACTCTTTATGGCGCCCACACGAGAAGCACGTGAGAAGCTAGGAGCTAGGCGCCAGGCGCCGCCTAATGAGTGCCAAGCACTTTTTATTCTGTAGCGCCTACGTGAGGGTCACGTAAGGCACTGGGCGCTTAGCGTCACCCACTGAGTGCTAAGCACTCCTTTCTTTTGTAGCGCCCTCGTGAGAGGCACGTGGGGAGCTGGGCGCTGAGCGCCACTCCCTGAGTTCTTTTTATTCAATGGCACCCACGTGAGGCGCTGAGCGCTAGCTTTTTCCTTATATGCTTTGTTTTGAGGAATTTGATTTCCTAATTCTTTTCTGAATCTTTGATCCTTAAGATCAAGTTCTTCCCGATGAGAATTAAATTCTCAACTTATGGGAGACTTATCTTGTGGATCTCAGATCCGGAGAAAGAACTAAGTTCTTTTAAAAGGGTTAAACCCTTCAATAGGTAAATGAGATGCTTTGATCCCTCTTCTTTTTATTTACTTAGCGTTTTTTCTGAGAAGGGAGATCTTCTTCTTTCTTCCTTTTTGAAGCTTTCTGCTTTGTGTTTAGAAACTTATGGGGGGTGACTTTATATCAGACTTGAAGTCTTGGGTCATTTATATAGTAGGGGCAGTTTGTTGATTAGTTCTAAAGAAATCTCTCGTTAAGAGATCCCAATTAATTTGGGGATTTTACCCACCGTTGGATCTTTAATCCAAAGACTTCTGTTTTGCAGAAAGTGTTTTCTTGTTTTTAACCAGATTAGGGAAATATTTTCCCAAACAGAATTTATTCTGTAGATTGGTGATTCTTTAATCACCATTGGATTTTTAATCCAACGGTACTCTGTTTTACAGAGGGCAATATTTCTTGTTTAGAAAGATTTGGGGAATGTTTTCTCTAAACAAAATTTAATTCTGCATCCTGATGATTTATCATCTCCGTTAGGTCTTTGATCTAACGGCTTTGTTTAACAAAATTTAATTCTACTAGGCGCCGGCACTCACGTGTTGTGCACGTAGACGCTACTTAAGATTTTTGTATGTTTTGCACATTGGCGCCGCTCATATAAAAGATTTTAACTTTGGCGCTGTCGCCCTCGTGGAAGGCACGTGAGGCGCTTGGGCGCTGCTTCACAGAGATTTGCTCTTTTATTGGGGAAACAGGAGTATGGTAGAACTGAAAGTGATTCCAGAACCACAAATGATTATTGAAAATTTAGTAGAACCTAAACATTCAATTGGTTTCGACAATCCATTAGCCACTCTGCAAATTTGGTAAGTAACCTCAGAAACCCGAGAGGTACTTCGGTCTCCTTAAAATGGTGACATGAAGGTTTTTGATTACCCAAACTTTCCACTATTGTTTTTCCAAACTATGAAGTCTGGCAGGAGGATGGGTATAACGTCGTTCTAAACTAGTTTTAGAAGTGCACGTGTATATGACTCTGCCAGAGGATTGTTATAGTCAGTGGGAGTAGCGGAAGCATAGTGGGCAAGTAGCTTATGTCTATTTATAGACTAAAACAGGTATAGTGGAGATAGATCATCTTTTTTTGATGTGACAGTCATAGAGTTTGACTTCATCAGAATAACAAATAGATCTGACAAGAAGGTAGTAGGGAGTGATGTCTTAGTATTCGGATGACATGCACATGATAGGAAGAGATCTTCCTATACTACGATCGGTTATACTGTGGTTGTCACAAGGTGGTTTCTCTATATAGGATATGGATAAAATATCAGAGATTCTAGTGACTAGGTCTATATTTTTAGATCTTGATTTTGGAAGTGTCCCAATTCGGGTACTTGACACTATTCTAAAGTGTTTTAAAATGGACGACTCCTGGCATGGTGGTATACCCGCAGGTGATAGAGTCACTCTCTTTAAAGAGATGTCTTTTAGACTGATGAGGAGAGGGATTTGCATGATTGACATATCACTTGCTTAGGCAATTGGGTCAATCATGATATGTCAAGTACAACACCAGATATTGATTTTTCATAGGCTGCAATAAGTATATATTAATCCAAACCTGGAGAAACATTGGGAAGCTGTTATGAACATAAGTGGATGTTTTTGGTATATGATAACAGCAGCCTCCTTCGGGAGGCGGTTATCACTTCTGGCTTCCAAGGTGACCTGGATGACATGGTGACCATCAGAGTTATTGTTTTCCCTCGTTTGAGGGACAGTATGTGTAAATCCCCGTTACCATCTTAATAAAAAAAAATCTTATTTTCTAAATCCCAGAGATTTACTTTTTCCTCGTATATTTTTGAAGAAGGTGGTTGCTTGAATCCCAATATTTATATTTTTCCAAACCCTAAAAATCAAAACCCAAGATTTTAAATCAAAGCTAAAGTAAACTAAAACCAAAATGTTACTAATAAAATCCTAAAACCCAAAACTATATTACATATCCCCTAAGCCCAACTCTAATTAAACTAATTTAACATTTAAAATCTCTCAGCCTAATGAGGTAGCACGGCCCATCCCTTCACTCCCCAGCCTACACACAAAATTTAATTAATAAAAACCCTTCCCAGCCCACTTCTCCAGCCCGCCTCCTCAACACACGACCCGACCCGCTCCTGTGCATCCTCTCCCCACAACGGCTCTTTTCCTTTTCCCCCGCACGCGATCCCCTTTCTCCGCCGCGCCTCACGCCCACGCCCACGCCCCCGCTCTTGCAACGTTACACCCATGTAAACTTCTAATGATTTCTGTTCTGTAACTGCGATGATATTTAGATCGGAGTGCGACTCTGGACTGCAGTCCAGAGCGACTTTGATTACTGTGTACTGTCCCAAAATGTGTGTCACTGTGTTTCCTGAATTCGTATGTTACGGAACTCTGCAGTAGATTAAAGATGATTCTGTTAGCTAAACAAAACAAGTGGTTCCATTCCGTTTCATTGCCGTTTTCTAATTTCAATTGTAAATGAAAGGGCAGAACGTATAACTGTCCAGAACAGATTCAGAAATGACACACTGAGGTTAAACTGTGTATAACATTCGACGTACAGACGCGATTGAGGATCCGTCTGTTGCGTTGAATACTCTATTGAAAACCCTAGATTTTATTCAACCATTGCATCGCTAAAATCTGAACCCAACTGGGTGCAATTCGTGTCGCGAAACGGACGTTCAGTTCTGAAACTGAATTTCCAGCCGCGAGCACTTAAAATGAAACAGCTGTATCTTGAAAACCGAAATCCCGATTGAACTGAAACTACTTTTGATGAATTGCTGACTGAGTGTTCTATTTATCTTACTTGTATCATTTTGTTGAATTCTTAACACATGAATTTATGCAATTTTTGTAAGATAATGACATGCATATTGATTCATAATACACTTAGCTTAATGATGGCATACATACATATATCATACCTCACTTGCCATATACTTAGTATTAGTGCGTGTTAGAGTCAGTGGACATTGCATTATCGTGTGTGATTGATGTTGGTTTAGAAGTGACAAGCACACCAATGGGAAGTGAATATTCGTGACAGTGATTGATACAGTGGACAGTGATAAAACCGTGCCTTTGGTATACTTGTTCACGACTAAATCAAGATTATAAATAGTGAAAACCTGGGGATAAAAGGGGAAATCGAAGTGGAAAGAGAATCGTATTTAGCGGGACCTTGTTTTAGAGGATGATCATTCGAGCAGTGATATATATAGTAGGTAGGATCTAGCGATCCGGCTGACAGGGTTATGTCCCGAGCATGTGGGTCGTTTTCTCGGGTATGTACGAGACTCCTGTTAAACATGATCCTCCTTCCACTATACGATTTCAAACATGACCTAGAGACCGATAGGGACACAGAGCACATTCTGCATCATATAGTGACATAGTGATTACTCGCATTGTACTTTCACTAGTATTACCCCTTTTACCTGTTTCATCTTATTATATAATATTGTTATTGTGTCGCTCTGACGACCTGAGTATGCATGCTCAGATTCCATGGAAGGACCAGCACAGGAGACGGATCTACCTTTCGAGTTCACGGAGATATAGTCTGGTGTACTTCCTATCTTTACTGCTTTTCATAAAAGTGATCATGAGATTGAACTTGGTTAGTAATTGTTCTTGTTATCTGTAATTTGTGAACAATGGATTTTAATGTAATAAATTAGTGATGTGTTTCCTTTACTACTGTGCTTTAATTACTGATTACCATGTAAAGCTAGAAGCCGAAGTGTGACTACGGCGGGATGATTCCTTGACCGTAGGAGCATGGCTGGCCTAGTCATCCCTCGTTTTCCGTATTTTGGGAAGCGGGGCGTGACATGGTTTAGTTGGTATCAAAGCCAGGTTAGTATCAAGGGATAACATTAACTATACTGTATTACGTTATTCTTGTTTCACTACTCTTGATTTTCATCCTTGAATCTGATCCTATCCTTTTGAATCTTCCAGTGATATGACATCCCCGAACGACCCCTCCTCGGACTCCAGCTCTCAAGACCGCACGGAAAGAATACTTAGTGCACTGACCACTCTCGCGGAAGCTCAGGAGAGGAAGACAGATTTACTCGCTGAGGGACTCAGGGCGATTACCGCCGCAGGAGGACCCTCCGCACTTATTACCTCCCCCGAGGGCGCTACTCCACCAGCTTATCATGCTAGGGCTGATACCGTATCCGACTTCCGATGGTTACATCCAGCTACATTCACAGGGTTAGCTGAACCCCTTGAGGCCGAACAATGGCTGGTGAACATGGAGAACCTACTGACAGCCGCCAGGGTTCCAGAGGAAGATAGGGTGGACGTGATAAAGATTCAATTAGAAGATGAAGCCCCTACATGGTGGTCGGTGGAAGAAAGCAGGCTAGACGGGCCGATTGAATGGGGCAAATTTAAGGAATGTTTCCTAGATCATTATTTTCCTTCCACAGCCAAGGCAGAAATGGAGGAAAGATTTATTCTTTTGAAGCAGAATGGACGCCCAGTGGACGTATATGCGGCAGAGTTCAACCGTCTGAGCCGCTTTGCTCCATACATGGTTGAATCAGAGGTCACCAGGGCCAGACGCTTCCTTCAGGGGTTAGATTTCGAGTTGCAGCAGTTGATTGCATCGCTGGATTTGCAGACTTTCGCATAGGTACTCAACACGGAGAGAGTTCAGGAGCAATTGGTTAACAAGTTCAGGAGACCCCCAGTCGTTCCAGCACTTACCCACGCGCCTTCTCGAGGAGCCATACCGGTTCACAGGCCAGGAACGACACAAATGAAGCGCCCGTTCATACCACAGCATCGCCCCCAGAGACAGAGCGTGGTTTGCGGATATTGCGGTAGAGGTGGGCATACCCAGAAGGACTGTCGCCGTGCCAAGGGACAGTGCTTGGTTTGCGGATCCAGTGAGCACAAGATTAGCAGTTTCCCTGAGCGAGCAAAGATACAGGGAGGTTCTATACCGCCACAACAGAGGCCACAAGAGCAGAGGCAACCCTTTACAGGTCGCGGTCAGGGACGGGCTTTCACTTTGACCGCCGAGCAGGCAGAGACGTCAGGAGACGTTGTTACAGGTACTCTACTCGTACATTCCTTGCCAGCTAGAGTACTATTTGATTCGGGAGCATCGCATTGTTTCTTGTCTGAGCATTTTACTGATATACACTCCATACCACATGAACCACTAACCAAGGGATGGGAAATACATACGGGTAATGGCATTATAATATCTAGTCGAGAATATAGATCATGCCCGATTGTAGTGTGTGGCAGGGAATTCTATGCGAATTTCCTTCTGATTGGGAAAGGCAGTTACGACGCAATTCTCGGGATGGATTGGATGAGCACTTTCCATGCAGTTATCGATTGTCGTGCAAGGAATGTGATCTTCCGCATTCCCAATAATCCGGAGTTTATTTTCGAGGGCGGAAGAGAATCTTTAGAGCCAGCTAAGTACAGAGCCAAGCCCAAGGAGCTGACAGCTATGGAGATTGATGAGAGCCCAGTCCCAGAAATTGTTCGGGACTTTCTGGACGTATTTCCTGAAGATTTACCAGGTCTACCACCTCCTCGAATCTTGGAGTTCTCAATCGATTTGACTCCAGGTACAGCCCCAGTATCCAGAGCCCCATACAGAATGGCACCAGTCGAGTTGGCGGAATTGAAGAAGCAGGTTGAAGAACTATTGGAGAAGGGATTTATTCGGCCAAGCGCTTCACCGTGGGGTGCACCAGTTCTGTTAGTAAAGAAGAAGGATGGATCGCTGTGAATGTGTATAGATTATCGGGAGCTGAACAAGGTCACAATAAAGAACAAGTACCCAATCCCGCGCATTGACGACTTATTCGATCAGCTAAGTGGAGCCAAGGTGTTCTCGAAGTTGGACCTCCGTTCTGGATATCATCAAATCAGAGTAGCAGCCGAGGATGTATGCAAGACGGCTTTCAGGACCCGATACGGACATTACGAGTTCCTTGTGATGCCGTTCGGTGTTACCAATGCCCCAGCAATATTCATGGACTTGATGAACAGGGTGTTCGCAAAGTACTTGGACACGTTTGTCGTTGTGTTTATCGACGACATACTTGTCTACTCGAAGACCCGGGAAGAGCATGCTGAACATTTGCGCACGGTCCTACAAATTCTTCGGGAAGAGAAGTTGTATGCGAAGCTAAGCAAGTGTGAATTCTGGCTCGACAAGGTTCAGTTTTTGGGACATATTGTTTCGGGCGAAGGCATCTCGGTGGACCCGGCAAAGATAGAATCTGTCAGAGATTGGCCAACGCCGAAGTCAGTAGCCGAGATCAGGAGTTTTCTGGGATTGGCAGGTTATTATCGGAGATTCGTCCAAGATTTCTCAAGAATCGCTGAACCATTGACGAGGCTGACACGGAAGGACGTACCATTCACGTGGACAGAGGAGTGCACTCAGGCATTTGACACACTGAAGCAGAAGTTAACCACGGCACCTATTCTTACAGTACCAGATGATTCCGGTGGTTTGGTGATACACAGTGATGCCTCAGGGAAGGGTTTAGGCTGTGTTCTAATGCAGCACGGCCGAGTGGTTGCTTACGCCTCTCGACAACTGAGAAACCACGAGAAGAACTACCCTACGCATGACTTGGAATTATCTGCGGTAGTCTTTGCGTTGAAGATTTGGAGGCACTATCTTTTGGGTGAGAAAGTGGTGGTGTACACAGATCACAAAAGTTTGAAGTACGTTTTCACTCAGAAAGAACTAAACATGAGGCAGCGCCGATGGCTAGAGCTGATGGCAGATTATGACTTGGACCTTCAGTATCACCCGGGGAAGGTGAACGTTGTACCAGATGCGCTCAGTCGCAAGCCAGCGGTTATGATGTTGACCGATCAGAGAAGCATTATTGAGGATTTCCAGAGACTTGAACTTGAAGTCGTTACGCCGAACGCACTCAGTCAACTTTGGCAACTACAGGTGCAATCTTCCCTGGTGGATTGCATCAAGATTGCACAAGCGGATGATCCCCGATTGCAAAAGTTCAGAGAGCAAGTGGAAGCCGGACTGAGAACGGACTTGATTATACATGAAGATGGCTCTCTGAGATTCGGTAGCAGACTCTGCGTACCCAAGGGAGATGTTCGAGAAGAAGTATTGGCTGAAGCACACAGTTCAGCTTATTCTGTGCATCCGGGAGGTACTAAAATGTATCAGGACCTAAAGCAGCACTTTTGGTGGAACGGAATGAAGCAGGATTTTGCGAGGTTCGTATCCAGGTGCTTGGTATGTCAGCAGGTGAAGGAGGAACATCAGAGGACAGCAGGATTGTTACAACCACTGCCGATACCAGAATGGAAGTGGGAGCGCATTACCATGGATTTTGTGACGGCCGTACCACGGAGCCCTAGGGGCAATAACGCCATTTGGGTTATCATCGATTGCCTCACAAAAGCTGCACACTTCCTACCTTTTTGAGTGGGACAATCGACAGAATCATTGGCAGAAAGATATATGCAAGGGATTGTACGACTTCACGGTGTTCTAGTCAGCATTGTGTCAGACCGGGACACGAGATTCTTGTCGCACTTTTGGAAGAGCTTACAGGAGAGCTTGGGTACCCCCCTTAAATTCAGCATAGCTTATCACCCACAGACGGATGGTCAATCCGAGCGTACGATTCAGACGCTCGAGGATATGTTGAGAGCCTGTATGTTGGACTTTCAGGGTTCCTGGGAGGACCATCTGCATCTAGTCGAGTTCTCTTATAACAATAGTTATCAGGCTAGTATTCAGATGGCTCCTTTTGAAGCACTATACGGGCGGAAGTGTCGATCTCCAGTATGTTGGGATGATGTGGGAGAACAAAGATTACTGGGCCCCAAACTCATTGTTCAGACAGTCGACAAGGTCCAAATGATCAGGCAACGTATTAAGACGGCTCAGGATCGACAGAAGAGTTGGGCAGATACCAGCAGGAGGGCACTAGAATTCGAAGTCGGAGATCACGTGTTCTTGAAGATTTCCCCTACCCGTGGAGTTATCAGGTTTGGAGGTCGGGGAAAGCTCAGTCCCCGTTTTATCGGACCTTTTAAGGTGCTAGAGCGAGTAGGAGAGGTGGCCTATCGACTTGCCTTGCCTCCATCGCTAGCTGGTGTGCACAATACCTTCCACGTGTCACAGTTGCGGCGTTATGTTCGGGATGAGAGTCATGTCCTGGACCATTTGGAGCTAGTTTTGGGTACCGATTTATCGTACGAGGAGCAGCCTACTACCATCCTCGACCGCAGAGAGAAAGTGCTGAAGAATAAGGTCATTCCGTTAGTCTGAGTATCTTGGGGCGGTCGTTCCCTAGGAGAATCCACCTGGGAGCGAGAGGAAGATATCCGTGATCGTTATCCACATCTCTTTGTTTAGTATATTGTTTCCTTGTATCCTTGTTAAATTTCGAGGACGAAATTTTGTTAAGGGGGGTATGATGTAAATCCCCGTTACCATCTTAATAAAAGTTTTTCATATTTTCTAAATCCCAGAGATTTACTTTTTCCTCGTATATTTTTGAAGAAGGTGGTTGCTTGAATCCCAATATTTATATTTTTCCAAACCCTAAAAATCAAAACCCAAGATTTTAAATCAAAGCTAAAGTAAACTAAAACCAAAATGTTACTAATAAAATCCTAAAACCCAAAACTATATTACATATCCCCTAAGCCCAACTCTAATTAAACTAATTTAACATTTAAAATCCCTCAGCCTAATGATGTAGCCCGGCCCATCCCTTCACTCCCCAGCCCACACACAAAATTTAATTAATAAAAACCCTTCCCAGCCCACTTCTCCAGCCCGCCTCCTCAACACCCTACCCGACCCGCTCCTGTGCATCTTCTCCCCACAACGACTCTTTTCCTTTTCCCCCATGCGCGATCCCCTTTCTCCGCCGCGCCTCACGCCCACGCCCATGCCCCCGCTCTTGCAACGTTACACCCACGACGCGCTCCTCTCGTCTTCATTATCTCCTTCACCCTCGCTCTCCCTCTCATTTTCCCAAAATCCCTCATCTCTCTCCCTCTCGAAACCTTACCGACCCAACTCCGTTCGTCGCCCTCCGACGGCGACAACCCCTCGGCGACCCCTCGCTCACTCCTCCTCCACCAACAGAACTCCTCACCACCACACTCCTTCAACCCGAGCACCCCCTGCCGAGCACCCTTGTACACCCAAATCCCCTACACACCAACTTCTGCACTGAGCTCGACCACCACCCTGCCCCTCGACGCCGGCGATCTCCACACTGCACCATCGACCCCTACACCCTCTGCATCTTCTCCTCCTCCCCAAGATCCACACCCGAGTCTCTCTCTCTCTCTTTCTCTCTCTTTCTCTCAAAACCCATGACGCACCCACGCCCCATTGTTGCTCTTCGCCGAAGCACCGTTATCGACCCCAGCACGTCCCAGGCCAACCACAGAGCACCACCTCCGCTTCCAGCAAGCACTTGACGGCTCCGGGCAACTCCGACACAAACTTCGTATCGCGAGCCAAACTCGCGCGAATCGTTTCACGGCGTACATCATGCGTTCGTGACGCCGCTGCTGCCGTGCGACCCCGAGACATTTCCAGGCAAGTGTTTTACTTGCTAAATGCTAAGATAATTGTGATACAAACTTGAATCATTTAGTTTATAAATTACCGATTCCCGATATAATATGCGACCTATGTGTTCGATGCTAGACCCCAATGAAAATACTTGTTTAATTTGGCAAAAACCGATGTTTTCTGTTGGCCCATATGATGAAGAATAACGTGTAGGAATCTCACTGGAAAATACGATTGTTAGTGACTAAAATTGATACCCCCAAATATGCCGATAAAACTAGAATTTTTCCGTATCTGAACACGATTAAAATCACTGTAAATTATGTCCATACTAGAATGATGCGTTCGAAGGCTTAAATCTAAGCCGACTCGACGAACTTTAACCCTATGTAAACTTCTAATGATTTCTGCTCTATAACTGCGATGATATTTAGATCGGAGTGCGACTCTGGACTGCAGTCCAGAGCGACTTTGATTACTGTGTACTGTCCCAAAATGTGTGTCACTGTGTTTCCTGAATTTGTATGTTACGGAACTCTGCATTAGATTAAATATGATTCTGTTAGCTAAACAAAACAAGTGGTTCCATTTCGTTTCATTACCGTTTGCTATTTTAAATTGTAAATGAAAGGGCAGAACGTATAACTGTCTAGAACAGATTCAGAAATGACACACTGAGGTTAAACTGCGTATAACTTTCGACGTACAGACGCGATTGAGGATCTGTCTATTGCGTTGAATACTCTATTGAAAACCCTAGATTTTATTCAACTGTAGCATCGCTAAAATCTGAACCCAACTGGGTGCAATTCGTGTCGTAAAACGGACGTTTAGTTCTGAAACTGAATTTCCAGCCGCGAGCACTTAAAATGAAACAGCTGTATCTTGAAAACCGAAATCCCGATTGAACTGAAACTACTTTTGATGAATTGCTGACTGAGTGTTCTATTTATCTTACTTGTATCATTTTGTTGAATTCTTAACACATGAATTTATACAATTTTTGTAAGATAATGACATGCATATTGATTCATAATACACTTAGCTTAATGATGGCATACATACATATATCATACCTCACTTGCCATATACTTAGTATTAGTGCGTGTTAGAGTCAGTGGACATTGCATTATCGTGTGTGATTGATGTTGGTTTAGAAGTGACAAGCACACCAATGGGAAGTGAATATTCGTGACAGTGATTGATACAGTGGACAGTGATAAAACCGTGCCTTTGGTATACTTGTTCACGACTAAATCAAGATTATAAATAGTGAAAACCTGGGGATAAAAGGGGAAATCGAAGTGGAAAGAGAATCGTATTTAGCGGGACCGTGTTTTAGAGGATGATCATTCGAGCAGTGATATATATAGTAGATAGGATCTAGCGATCCGGCTGACAGGGTTATGTCCCGAGCATGTGGGCCGTTGTCTCAGGTATGTACGAGACTCCTGTTAACATGATCCTCCTTCCACTATACGATTTCAAACATGACCTAGAGACCGATAGGGACACAGAGCACATTCTGCATCATATAGTGACATAGTGATTACTCGCATTGTACTTTCACTAGTATTACCTCTTTTACCTGTTTCATCTTATTATATAATATTGTTATTGTGTCGCTCTGACGACCTGAGTATGCATGCTCAGATTCCATGGAAGGACCAGCACAGGAGACGGATCTACCTTTCGAGTTCACGGAGATATAGTCTGGTGTACTTCCTATCTTTACTGCCTTTCATAAAAGTGATCGTGAGATTGAACTTGGTTAGTAATTGTTCTTGTTATCTGTAATTTGTGAACAATGGATTTTAATGTAATAAATTAGTGATGTGTTTCCTTTACTACTGTGCTTTAATTACTGATTACCATGTAAAGCTAGAAGCCGAAGTGTGACTACGGCGGGATGATTCATTGACCGTAGGAGCATGGCTGGCCTAGTCATCCCTCGTTTTCCGTATTTTGGGAAGCGGGACGCGACAGTATGTTGGACAGGTGGTCCAAGCGGATACTATGGAAGGCATGGTGCAGGATACTAATTAAATTCAGTGGATGATACGGTCTAAGAAGTTTGTTGGATTTGGAGTTCATTTGTGAACTGGGTCCCATCAGATATCCAGACAAATTCTAAGACATGTATTGCTCATTTCGGGAGATAGTCTTTCTCCGCGAAATTGAGAGATAGAGAGAGATAAAGATAGAAACATTGGAGAGAATCCACTCACTGAGGCTATTTCTCGAACGCAATAGTTTCACAAACAGGCTTTGCGAGACTGATTAGTAGAGAAGTTGGGTGTTCGGTATCACACGGGCTGTGAATATGCGACACCGCAATAATTAGCCTTAAGTACAGGTGGGAGATTGTTGGCTATAGTGCCCTCAAGGCAATTATTGTAATCACAGGCAGGTGATTATGATGATTGAGAGAGGACCTATACGGATATATCAGTCTTACTCAAAATGATAGAATGCTATTTGGTTTGTCTTTATCATCATGTACATGCATTATGTGGTATTACAAATCACTATTACATATTGATAGAGCCCATAGGATTCTTGCTTGAATACCAGCATTATGATGGTGATCATATACGTGGGAGCTGGATGGTCTATAAGCACATCCTTAAATGTCCCTAGTCGAGAGAGTATCGAGACTGGGCATCCATACTCCAGAGTAGACTAGTGTATACTTAACAAGACCCCGACAAGGGGCGGTGGCCGGTCTCACAAGCCATCGGTATTAGTTTGTCACCTAAGATAGTATACAGGTGCGCATTGGGTTATGAGCACACTGGACGGACTCGCCGGGAACATGCTAGATGGTATTATACCTATTGTCAGATAGCAGTTCCCAGGTGACATGTGTACAGGTTAGTATGTCGACCTGAGATTGTCATTTGTCTCGTGTGAGTTCCCACCGTGCTTTGATTACTACCCTACCACGGCTCAAAGGAGTCGTGCAAACAGGTTTTAGTTGGGTACAGTCCCGAACCGTATGGAGGCAGTGAGCGGATCGTCGGGGATTCGTCCCTCCCAGTATTGGGGGTTGATGTCGCGTAGTGCATGGGTGGCCATCACCAAGCTAGTCGAGAATTACTGATTTGGATCAGTAGTTTCTCAGTTGGTGATGGGCTTCATATCGACACGAAACATCGCGTTATTAGGGTTCTGACTTTATCCACCCCTCTAGACTCGTGTAACACCCTAGTTCATTTATACCAATTTCAGTTCCCGTATTTCCTTATTTGTGGTATTTTCTTGATTTATCGTATTTTGGGTGAGAATGGTATTTTACATTTTACATTGCATTCGACCCGACCCGCTTGCTGGAAACCTGTTTGAATCATATTTATGAATTATCTTGACTTTTTGCATAGACACGTGCATTTTAATGTTTACTGCAAACTGGCATTTTATCTGGCATTGCATATTTACCATAAAACATTTTAAGTCACAGAAAATAATTTAAAAATACATAACATGGCCTGCTTGATACCCCTAACCCCATGGTAGCATCCGTGCATTATGTTCTCCTCCCGTTCAATGAAACGGACGTGTTTGGATGGCTACACGCACGTACGTGCATCCAATCCTGTGGGTATGCATTTTCGTTACCCGAGCATTCATTTTGAAATTTGGACGTCGCATATATTTTTCATATATTAAAACTGACCCGACGTCGGCGTGTTTTGAAATATTTTGTATCCCGCCTAAATTAAAATTTATTTAATATTTATTTTAAATTTTACATTTAAAATTTCGTTAACAGATTTTATTTTAACTAACAAACTAAAACCTAAATAATCCTAACAAATAACTCTCTCTCTCTCCCTCTCTCCCTTTCTCTCTCTTACCGCGCACTTCTCTCTTTCTCTCTCTCCCTGCTAAACGCCAAGATCCTCTCTCCTCTCGTGCTTCTCTCTCCTCTCGCGATCGCTGTAGCAATCTTGATGCAGTCACCTCCCTTCACGCTTACGGTCACCTCCCTTATTCCCTCAACTAATTCCCTAATAATCCTCGTCGTCCTCTTCTTTATAAACCCAGAGCTTCCTCCATCGACCCATCATCAATTCTCAAACCCTAACCCTAAAGCTCATCATCTCAACTCCCTCAACCGAGCCTCCTCCTCCTCGTCACCTCCTCTTCACCAACTCAGCCACCTTCCTCCCTCTCCCCGAAGCACCCTGCACCCGAGAACCCATAAAAACCCTGCACCACCTCCCCTCGCCGTTGACACCTTCACACCTCCCCTCTGCAACCACAGTGAGCATCACTCCCTATCTCTTATTCTTCCTCCTCTTCTTCCTTTCTCTTCTTTCTTTTCTTTTCTTTGATTCTTGTGATCTGTTTTCCATAGTTCGCCGGAGCCGGGATCGACGCCGACGATCCAGACGACGTACCTGGACTGCGTGATCACCCTCGTACGTTATTTGGACCCGTTCTGTGTACCGTGCGTGCATCGTGACTTTTCGCCGACGTAGGACGTTCCGTACACATCCGTTCTCGTTCCGTCTAGGCAAGTTTATCTTGCTACATGCTATACTACTACATTCTACATCTATTTAAATTACAACACTTCATAATGATTAGTTTTGCAATCCACATTATCAGTTTTCATATTACACCGTTTTCGTACATCCGTATGCGTCCGTACATGTTATTCCACCTCTAA
Organism: Agapanthus africanus; assembly: GCA_030015575.1. Taxonomy (NCBI): domain Eukaryota; kingdom Viridiplantae; phylum Streptophyta; class Magnoliopsida; order Asparagales; family Amaryllidaceae; genus Agapanthus; species Agapanthus africanus. Next base: position 194,833,259 of record JASDDO010000019.1, on the reverse strand, counting down.
TGCATGCAAAACTATCTTGTTACATACTATATTACAACATACTGCACTCAATGGAATATCCACATCTCATATTGTTTAATTGTACATCATGCATTTACCAGTTTATCATTTTACTGTTATATCACGTCTGTATTCATCCATACCATTATTTACCCATCTAGTCGCATGCTACATACTAGGTACAGTATTATGCATCCATACTAATAAAATGTTAACCGTTTATCCCATTACACATCCATATGAAAGTTTTACAGTTTTTGGATACCTGTTTGCATCTATAACATTTAATATACATGTAGCTGCATCTACCTATCATATTAGTCTATGTTATTATTGTTAGAATACCCCATGTTTAATAAAGTGCACCCTAATTAGTATTGGAACTGTAATTGTAACTCTAATCGATAATTGTGCATCCATACCATTGATTTCATATCTATTTGCATACCATGTTGCATTATATCATTTTAGTGTTATATTAGTATTGCATACTTGATATTGTGTACCCTACATAGTAATATAGTAACCCCTGATAAATATTTGTGTATCCATGCTTTTGTAGTGCATCCGTACCTGTTACAGTTTTATTATGAGCTTCCGCTTGATACCTGTGCAGTACGTGACATGACCTGATACTTGTATACTACCTAACATGACCTGATACACCATTACTTGACCTGACTTGATACATATACACTACTTGACATGTTACCTGATCCTGTTTCTAATGCCGACAACCCTGACATGTTGTCCCGATGGACATATACTATTGTCTGTATAGACAAACCTGTTCCTGCTTGATCTTGTGTTGGCATTAGCTTCAGACTTATCAATACCTGACTTGAACACATAACTTGGGGGTATGGAGAAATCAAGAATGTAACCGAACGTAACTCAAAGGGCCATCTTATTGTTTGCCGTTTTTCTGGGCGTTACGGAATACCTATTGTTTGCCGTTTTTCCGGGCGTTACGGAATACCTATTGTTTGCCGTTTTTCCGGGCGTTACGGAATAATCACCGATGGGTTACGATGAAGATTACATTAATTGATTTCGAAGACTTTAGAATAGATAACCCCGTAGCACAGTTTAGATATCACTGCACGTCACTTATACTGATGTACTTCACTGTTATATATCTCCATGTTATACTCTTGTTACTATTTATATTCATGCCTACATATCCTGTTACCTCCTAATTATATTTTATTGTTTGATATTATGACGCACCGACGTCTGGGTTTTGCATGGCCCAGATCCCTTATCTTTATCGCAGGAAGTTCAGGAGTATTTGGATCAACAGGCCGAGCAGTGAGGACCTGTTATTAGTTTAGTTTTGTTTCCTTTCAGTATTTTCATTCCTGATGTGAGCCCGCATTATGGGACGTAGATTCCAGATTATTATTGTATTGGATCTTTTGCTTCCGCATTATTTTATTTCATGACTCGTTTATTCTGGCTTGTGGACATGTGTTAGATAGTTTATTACTGTTCTTGATATCTCTACAGCCGTAATGTGACTATGGAGGGATATTTCCTATCCACAGGTAGCATGGTTGGCTCCGTCACATGCCTATCTTAGCACACTCTAGGAAGCGGCGCGTGACAGGGTTTCTTTGGTATCAGCGCCATAGGATTTAGGTTGATCGGGTTTGATTCTTTTGTAGTTGGGTATTGGACCCAATACACGAATCAGAATACTCGTGATTAGGAACATGTCCTGCCACTTTACCATCTTGCCATTCTTGAATCTTAACTTCCTTCTGATCCTTACCTTGACGATATGCAAACCACTTTGCATCTCGACTTGAAACTTTTGTTTCTCTATTGTTTATCTCTAGGATTTGGGCGACTTGAGTAGAGTTATGTGATTGTAACTATGTACCGCGGCATGGTTATAATGCGGTACTCTATTTAAGTAACTTGTAGTTCTAGTCTTGATTCATATCCTTGATTCATGGTCATCATTCATCGCAAGTTTTTGAATCTTGTTATCATACCAATCCCCTTTGGTGTATTGGATGCAGGATCATGGCGGACAGAAGTATGAAGACGTGCCAGAGGCGTATGGATGATGCCACCTTACTTGGAGTAATTCGTGGCTTGCTGGAGAACCAGAAGCGGCAGACCGAGTTAAACCAGCAGCAGGCTGATGTTTTTCAAGAAGGTTTGTGGACCGTCCAGCAGTCCGTGAACAATGTTGTGGACAAACCAATAGAGCGTGTGGGTACCGTGGCGGATTTCAGGAGACTTGGTCCGTCCGTTTTCACTGGTCTGGAGGAGTCGTTGCCAGCAGAGCAGTGGCTAGTCGATATGGAGAATTTGCTCGTTGCAGCACAGATTCCAGAGGACAAGAGAGTGGATGTAGTACGCATCCAATTGGTAGACTATGCCCATGAATGGTGGCTTTTGGAAGAGACCCGCTTTCCCAAGCCGATCAATTGGGCAAATTTTTCGAAGAGTTTCCTAGAGAAGTTATTCCCACAGACTGCACAGGAGGAAATGGAAGAAAAGTTCATCAGCTTGAAACAGAACGGAGCACCCGTGGATGTACATGCAGCTGAGTGGACACGGCTCAGTAGATCGTTGGACCTTTAGTTGCCAACGATGCTGATAGGGCACGGAGGTTCATGCGTAGTTTGGACGTGGACATCCAGAGGCATATTATATCTCTGGGTTTGACCTCTTTCTCTCAAGTACTAAAAGCAGCCAGGGAGCAGCGGAGTTTATCTTTGAAGACTGAGGGTACGCAGCATGCGACAGTTGTGGTATAGAAGCCAGCGTTTACGCCGAATCGAGCGCCTATACGCAGAAGTATTCCGGTGGACAGGCGTGGAGTTGTACCAATGAAGAAACCAGTTTTGCCCGAGCAAAAAGGAAGGGTATTGTGCGATTACTGCCAGCGACCGGGTCACTATCGAAGAGATTGTCGTAAGAGGCTTGGACTTTGTCTTATTTGCGGATCAGCTGATCACACCATTGATACTTGTTTGTCAAAGCTACGTTTGAAGGATGATACTCAGAAGCCACCGCAAAAGCAGTTTCGGGAGCAGAAGCCGATAACTCAAGGACCTAATCAAGCTCGAGCCTTTACCTTGACGGCTGAAGAGGCCAAGGCTTCAGAGGAAGTCGTTTCAGGTATCCTACTTGTTCATGATTTTCCCGCATTAGCATTATTCGATTCTGGTGCATCCCATTGTTTTCTGTCATCCAAGTTTATTCCTACACACTCGATTACTTGCATGACCCTGTCTAGTTGTTGGGACATACACACTGGGAATGGGAATCTCATAGCTAGTAGAGAGGGTAAGGATTGTTCAGTTGTTAGTTGCGGACGAGAACTTTTTGCATATTTCTTGGTGATCGTTACCAACAGTTGTGTTGTTGTCTTGGGAATGGATTTTCCCGGCACTTTTTACGCTCACATTGATTGTAGGGTAAAGAAAGTGATTTTCCAGACTCCTGGACATCCGGAGTTTGTCTTTACTGGAGGAAGCTGTTCTGTCGGGCCAGTCGAGTTTAGGGCTAGGCCGACAAACAATGTTCTTTCGTCTATGGAAGTTAATAAGGAAGAAGCGCCAGCTGTAGTTCGAGAGTTCATGGACGTTTTCGAGGACATCTCGGGTTTATCACCAAAACGAGATGTGGACTTCGCAATCGATCTTGTTCCTGGGCAGCGCCAATCTCAAAGGCGTACCATCCAATGGCACCAGTGGAGTTGGAAGAAATCAAGAAGCAGGTTACCGAATTACTTGAGAAGGGTTGGATTCGCAGCAGTATTTCACCTTGGAAGCTCCAGTTCTTCTAGTAAAGAAGAAAGATAGCACAAGGAGGATATGCATCGACTATTGAGAATTAAACCGGGTGACTATTAAGAACAAGTACCCGTTCCCTCGCATTAGCGAATTATTCGAGCAGCTTAGTAGCGTGAGGGTATTCTCGAAGCTAGATTTGTTAGTTATATGTATGCCCTGGAGGCCATTGCTATACATAGGATGTATATTGTAGTGGATGCTTGGACATATATAGGGAGGACTTTCTTACTCGACATGATAGTATGCTATCTGGTTGCTCTTTACCTTAACGTGTACACTGATTGTCTCTCTGTTACATGTTGGTAAAGCCCTTAGGATGTGTACTTGACTACCTGGACTATGATGCGGATCATACTAGTAGGGATATGGTAGTCCATATGTACATCCTTCAAGGTCCCTAGTCGTGGGTGTATCGAGACGGGGCATCGATATACCAGAGTAGACTAGCGTATACCTTCTCGACCCATAAAGATGGGCGATGGATGATCCCATATCCATTCGTGTTTGACATCAGAGATGATATACGGGTGCTCAGTGGAGACTGGGTACACTGGACGGACTCGCCGAGAACTCCCAGATGGTATTATAGCTTACGTCAGATGGCAGTTCTCTGGTGACACTGGTACAGGTTAGTCTGTAGACCCGAGATCGTCATAGAGTCTTGTGTGATTCCCACTGTGCTTTGATTTCCAACTTACCACGTCCAAGAGGGCGTGCAAAACGGTGGTTTTTGGGTACAGTCCCGATTCACATGGAGGCAATGAGCAATAGGAGGGGATTCGTCTCTCCCGGTATAGGGAGTTGATGTTGTGCTGTGTTCGATTGGCTATAACCGGAAATCCCTGGCCAAGGTTGCTGAGATTTACTGGTAAGTGTTACCAGTAGTTTCTCGAATTGTTATAAACCTCATATCGACACGACTTATCGAGCTACTGGGGTCTGACGTTTACCACCCCTATGCGAGATATGCGACATATCAGACGACGAGACCGGACTTTACGGTAAGTGTTACTGGTTGGATTCACAGGAGTGTGAGCGGGTTTGCTCGTTGATCTTCTGATCGCTCAATACCCGGGTGGCCGTTACGTTTAGCAGACCGCTTGCGGCTTATGGGTGTTTGATATGATCATCACCTGCTGCCGGCGTATTGACGAGTCTTTAGAGTCCTACACAGAGCTTTCCTGGCTCAAGCGAAACGAAAAAGGAGCACATATGAGATATGTGCGGGACCGAGAATAATAACAGTATGTGATATTGTATTCTATTCTCGTGATTTGTATCATTGGACGGTTATATGAGATATAGCCGGGTTACCGAATCAAGTGTTGATTCGATACATTGATACACTTGATATTAGTCGGTTATATGCAGTATGACCGGATCATTAAATCAAGTGTTGATTTAATGATTTAATGTATAATTATATATTTGATATATTACTTTACATTAACTAGTATTGGTTCACTTAAGATTATTTTCTCACTAGATAGTGCACATTGTATATAAGATATATTTTTGTGCACTTGATTGTATCATGTTTGATGATACATGCAAACTTGGGTGTATGTTTGATTTAAACCATGTTTAGGTAAATGGTTAGGGTTTTTATTTATTTATTCTTTTTGGCAAAAATAAAATGGTGGCATTCTTTGTTTTTATTTGAAGCTTCATGAAGCTTTGAAAAGTTAAAACCATTTTGTTTTTTTCTTAACCTAACCATTTGCCTAAACCCTAGTTTATTATCTACACTAGTTAAACTCACCCATGGTTGCATTATGATAACCATCACTTGATTTTCTTTTTGAAAAATAATTGATAATTCTTTTTCTTTCTTCTTCATCTTCTTCATGAAGAGAAGAAACCATTGCAAGATTTTTCCAAGTGATGATTCCAAGTGAGAAATCCAAATCCAAAGTGAACCCACTTCCTATTTCTTCATCCTCTACCACTTGCCATGTAGTAGAGTGTGTTATCTTCACAAGTTCCATGACCTAGTGAAGGTGGAGCTTGAGTTTGAGTCGCCTCGACGTAGATCATCTTCGGCATCGAAGTCAACAACCTAGCCCGCCCATTTTTCCGATGAAACCGACGCTAGAGTCCGGGATTCCGATGATCGCAGCGGAGGGACGTCAACACGGAGCTAAAGAAGTGGTGGACCGGAAAGGTTGTATTTCCATTCACTTAACAATAAAGTTGTTTACTTGCATCTTGTTTCGCCTATCCTCTAGTAATCGATCTAGTTTAGAGTTTCTCGGCACCGGAAAATTTGTATTTGGCATGGTTGATGCCTTGTGGAACCTCTTGAGTGTGCCTAGGAACCCTACAAGATTTGCGATCCGGATATCATCAGGTCCGAGTTAAATCAGAAGAAATTTGCAAGACTGCATTCCAAACTCGGTATGGACATTACGAGTATTTAGTGATGCCATTCAGAGTCACGAATGCACTAGAGATATTTATGGACTTGATGAACCGAATCTTTTCACTATTCTTAGACCAGTTTATTGTGGTTTTTATCAATGATATTCTGGTCTACTTGAGGAAGTCTTAAAGGGCATGTTGAACTCTTGAAGACAAGTTGAGAACATACATGTTAGACTTCAAGGTTCATGGGAGGATCATCTACACTTGGTGGAGTTTTCGTACAATCACAGCTTTCAGGCGACTATTCAGATGGCTCCATTCGAGGCGTTGTATGGTCGCAAGTGTCACTCACCCGTTTGTTGGGACGATGTTGGAGAACGAAAACTGTTGGGACCGAATTTGATCGTGCAAACCGTGGAGAAAGTTAATACTATTCGGAATCATATGAAGGCAGCACAAGATCGGCAGAAGAGTTGGGCTGATACTTCGAGAAGACCTCTAGAGTTCGCTGTTGGTGATCTGGTATTCTTGAAGATATCACCAATTAGAGGAGTGATTCGTTTTGAAAGTCGAGAAAAGCTTAGTCCTCGATTCGTAGGGCCTTTCAAGATTTTGGAGCGCGTTGGAGAAGTGGCTTATCGTTTGGTTTTACCACAATCTTTGGTGAATGTTCATGACGTGTTTCATGTATCTCAACTCCGTAAGTATGTTCGAGATGAAACACACGTGCTGGATCATTCGGAGCTGACTGTAAGAGAGGATTTAACTTTTGAGGAACGACCGATATCGGTTGTTGATCGAAGAGAAAAGGTCCTTAAGAACAAGGTTATCCCCCTCATACTTGTTTCTTGGGGTATTTGCTCGCATGGAGAATCGACTTTGGAATGTGAAGACGAAATTCGACAGAAGTTTCCACACTTATTCTTGTAAATTCTTATTTGTTTATCTTCCTTGTTCTTGGGAATTTCGAGGACGAAATTCTTTTTGTAGTTGGGTATAATGTAACACCCTAATTCATTTATACCAATTTCAGTTCCCGTATTTCCTTGTTTGTGGTATTTTCTTGATTTATCGTATTTTGGGTGCGAATGGTATTTTACATTTTATATTGCATTCGACCCGACCCGCTTGCTGGAAACCTGTTTGAATCATATTTATGAATTATCCTGACTTGTTGCATAGACACGTACATTTTCATGTTTAGTGCAAACTGGCATTTTATCTGGCATTGCATCTTTACCATATAACATTTTAAGTCACAGAAAATAATTTAAAAATACATAACATGGCCTGCTTGATACCCCTAACCCCGTGATAGCATCCGTGCATCTTGTTCTCGTCCCGTTCAGTGAAACGGACGTGTTTGGATGGCTACACGCACGTACGTGCATCCAATCCTGTGGGTATGCATTTTCGTTACCCGAGCATTCATTTTGAAATTTGGACGTCGCATATATTTTTCATATTTTAAAACTGAAATTTTAGACCCGAACAGGACGGGTTTTGAAATATTTTGTATCCCGCCTAAATTCAAATTTATTTAATATTTATTTTAAATTTTACATTTAAAATTTTGTTAACATATTTTATTTTAACTAACAAACTAAAACCTAAATAATCCTAACAAATAACTCTCTCTCTTCCTCACTTCCTTTCTCTCTCCCTTTCTCTCTCTCACGGCACGCTTCTCTCTTTCTCTCTCTCCCCGCTAAACGCCAAGATCCTCTCTCCTATCGCGCTTCTCTCTCCTCTCGCGATCGCTGTAGCGATCTTGATGTGGTCACCTCCCTTCATGCTTATGGTCACCTCCCTTATTCCCTCAACTAATTCCCTAATAATCCTCGTCGTCCTCTTCTTTATAAACCCAGAGCTTCCTCCATCAACCCATCATCAATTCTCAAACCCTAACCCTAAAGCTCACCACCTCAACTCCCTCAACCGAGCCTCCTCCTCCTCGTCACCTCCTCTTCACCAACTCAGCCACCTTCCTCCCTCTCCCCGAAGCACCCTGCACCCGAGAACTCATAAAAACCCTGCACCACCTCACCTCGCCGTTGACACCTTCACACCTCCCCTCTGCAACCACAGAACGCAACCACAGTGAGCATCACTCCCTATCTCTTATTCTTCCTCCTCTTCTTCCTTTCTCTTATTTCTTTTCTTTTCTTTGATTCTTGTGATCTGTTTTCCATAGTTCGCCGGAGCCGGGATCGACGCCGACGATCGAGACGACGTACCTGGACTGCGTGATCACCCTCGTACGTTATTTGGACCCGTTTCGTGTACCGTGCGTGCGTCGCGACTTTTCGCCGATGTAGGACGTTCCGTACATATCCGTTCTCGTTCCGTCTAGGCAAGTTTATCTTGCTACATGCTATACTACTATATTCTACATCTATTTAAATTACAACACTTCATAATGATTAGTTTTGTAATCCACATTATCAATTTTCATATTACACCGTTTTCGGACATCCGTATGTGTTCGTACATGTTATTCCACCTCTAATGCATGCAAAACTATCTTGTTACATACTATATTACAACATATTGCACTCAATGGAATATCCACATCTCATATTGTTTAATTACACATCATGCATTTACCAGTTTATCATTTTACTGTTATATCACGTCCGTATGCATCCATACCATTATTTACCCATCTAGTCGCATGCTAAATCATCTTGCTACATGCTAGGTACAGTATTATGCATCCATACTAATAAAATGTTAACCGTTTATCCCATTACACATCCATATGAAAGTTTTATAGTTTTCGGATACCCGTTTGCATCTATAACATTTAATATACATGTAGCTGCATCTACCTATCATATTAGTCTATGTTATTATTGTTAGAACACCCCATGTTTAATATAGTGCACCCTAATTAGTATTGGAACTGTAATTGTAATTCTAATCGATAATTGTGCATCCATACCATTGATTTCATATCTATTTGCATACCATGTTGCATTATATCATTTTAGTGTTATATTAGTACTGCATACTTGATATTGTGTACCCTACATAATAATATAGTAACCCCTGATAAATATTTGTGTATCCATGCTTTTGTAGTGCATCCGTACCTGTTACAGTTTTATTATGAGCTTCCGCTTGATACCTGTGCAGTACGTGACATGACCTGATACTTGTGTACTACCTAACATGACCTGATACACCATTACTTGACCTGACTTGATACATGTACACTACTTGACATGTTACATGATCCTGTTTCTAATGCCAACAACCCTGACATGTTGTCCCGATGGACATATCCTGTTGTCTGTATAGACAAATCTGTTCCTGCTTGATCTTGTGTTGGCATTAGCTTCAGACTTATCAATACCTGACTTGAACACATAACTTGGGCGTATGGGGAAATCAAGAATGTAACCGAACGTAACTCAAAGGGCCATCTTATTATTTGCCATTTTTCCGGACGTTACGGAATACCTATTATTTGTCGTTTTTATACCTATTGTTTGCCATTTTTCCGGGCGTTACGGAATAATCACCAATGGGTTACGATGAGGATTACATTAATTGATTTCGAAGACTTCAGAATAGATAACCCCGTAACATAGTTTAGATATCACTGCACGTCTCTTATACTGATGTACTTCACTGTTATATATCTCCATGTTATACTCTTGTTACTGTTTATATTTATGCCTGCATATCTTGTTACCTCCTGGTTATATTTTATTGTTTGATATTATAACGCACTGACGTCTGGGTTTTGCATGGCCTTGATCCCTTATCCTTATCGCAGGCAGTTCAGGAGTATTTGGATCAACAGGCCGAGCAGTGAGGACATGTTATTAGTTTAGTTCTGTTTCCTTTCAGTATTTTCATTCCTGATGTGAGCCCACATTATGGGACGTACATTCCAGATTATTATTGTATTGGATCTTTTGCTTCCGCATTATTTTATTTCATGACTCGTTTATTCTGGCTTGTGGACATGTGTTAGATAGTTTATTACTGTTCTTGATATCTCTACAGCCGTAATGTGACTGTGGAGGGATATTTCCTATCCACAGGTAGCATGGTCGGCTCTGTCACGTGCCTAACATAGCGCACTCTGGGAAGCGGGACGTGACAACTCGATATGCGATACTCTTAGATGAACATACCATACTGTACGGAGATTGTCACGGACAGGCTCAGTAGAGGTTCGGATGAGTTTGCTCGTCGGCCTTCCTTTCGCTCAATACCTGGGTAGCCGTTACGTACAGCTAGTATCGCTAACGTGCTTGTGGTTAAACTCACTGCCACCGCAATGACGAGACTTTAGAGTCCCACACAGAGGGTTTCCCGATTTCGGGCGAAAGATGTAGAGGTCGTATAGTCTTACAGCAGGGTTCAATCATATACATGCATTTGTGCACGTATCATGATTCGGATGGATTATACTAGTGGGCCTTGGTTTAAGCCGGATTCTAGTATTATATTGTTGGATTATTTTCGTCTCTTTGTATTCATATTTTTTCGGAATACGGATACGGGTATGTATATACGGTGAGGGGTATTGTTGTAATTTATTACAAGGTGTTTCTAGAAGAAGACACCTCATTTGTGTTTTAACCATTTAGATTAAATGGTTAATGAGATAGAGGAGATGAGGTGTTATTTACATTAAATGAAGCATGGCTCACTTGGTGACTCATAGGGTGACTCATGGGTTACTATTGGAGCATGCTTGATTTATTTGTGTTGTAAGATATTTTGGTATGGTTGACTTTTCTTAAGTTCACAACACTAAGCCAATTTTTATGGTTGCTCACTACAACACTCTCATCTCCTCAAGCTTCTTCTTCTTCCTCCACCCTAAAAGTCTCATGTGTTGAGAAAGCTAGGGTGTTATAACACATATTAATCCATCATTAGACTCTATATCCTCTAGGCTATTTAGTATAGCAAACTAGGTACCCTAGTTACCTCAATATTGAGGTTGGAGCTCAAACTACAAATCCTTAGGTGGATCATCTTCGATGGAGGGAGACTGATGATCAAGCTTGATCATGGAGACCACTAGGAGCTTAGGAAGATGGTAAAAGATCGAAGGACACGGATCATTCGGTATAACCATTCTAACTTCTCTTTAGTTTTCTAGGTTATAGGTTTATGGTAGATCCGGGTTATCAGGTTGTTCTAGCGCTAGTTTATAAAATTTTTGTTCCGCAAACGGTCACGGTAGATGGCCAGGGCGCCGGCATAACTCAACACCCGCTAATTGATGGTGTGGATTATCGTACATCCTTGGGACAGTAGAGCGAAATACAGAACTCCTCATGGAATATTCGGTCTCGAAAGGAAATAAAAATACGGTTTTTAAGAAATACGACTTTTCTAAACAAAGCTAAATTTTGGAAAATTATATAAAACTATGAATTCGTATTTTCAATAAAAACATATTATGAAACTATTTTCTTTTAAAATGAAAAATTAGAATTTTAATAAAATACCATCAAATTTCCAAAAGAGCTAGTTTGCATAATAATACCATGAACTTTTAAAAGCTAGATTTTATCACTAAAAGACAACAAAAATTAAAATACATGTTCATTAAAACCCTAATTATTATATATCACTCTCGAGGTTATTTCTAAACAATATTAATATATATTTTTGATGAAACCCCTCGGGGAATAAAACAATGAAAACAAACAATATTAAGGACTCTAGAATAATATAGGCTTTAGCGGTATCATTTCTCTTGAGCCTCGAGGAGACGGAGAAGGTGTGTGTTTGCCTATTCAGATTATACAACTTAATGGAGTTATCAATAGCAATTGTCTTGGAAAAAGACATAAATCCTATCGTCCATGTGCCGCAGTTGTCGATTTCTCCCGAACATAAGATTTTTAACAGTTTAAATCAATTCCAATGAAAAAGACATGAACTCGAATCTAAACTTGAACTCAAACTCGAACACAAACTCGAACTCTAACCTAACTCGAATCTAAACTCGAATATGAACTCAAACCCAAACTACTCGAACCAACTTGACTCGAACCAAAATTGCAATTGCCATGACTCGCATATTACTTGACTCAGTCAACTACATTCTACACCTTTTGCAATCTATAGTTTCGATCAAGACATGTTAATCAATTAATCAAATCAATTAAGTATATTAACCAATTATGATATATTATACTCAGGGTGTTTGGGATAATTTCTTGTGTGAATCCAACGGAGCTTCATGAGTCCCGTATTAAACTATTTTTATTTTACTCGAATATAAGTTGGGTTGGCTCATCCCCAGCCTAGAGCCCCGATGCTATCATATGAAATGGGTCCGTGTTTTCTTGCTCCTGGGCCCCCCACTTGAGCTTGTGAATACTTCTTCGGCTGCGTTGATATTCACACTTGGAACTTAACGATAACATAGTAACTATATAGAGACCTATAGAATATATTTACCCATGATTATATACTCCTACTCGTCATATAAATATTCTTCAATTGTCATTTTCATTACTCTTGCTTATCTTTGGGACTTACCGAGCGCTAGTTCGCTGACAGGCATTCCAACCACTTTTTTCTTTTGGAATGTTCGTCAGATACGGTCGAGACGGAGGAAGTGGAAACCACAGAGGAGGACTACAAACAGATTGCTACTCAGGGCTAGCTCAACTTCACTTTTCTTCAGTTTATGTATGCTACTTGTTTAGGAATTTTCCTTGTTGTATTTACTTTCCAGTATTAACTCATGCATTTGTAAATATTGGAAGTTGAATGTAAATAAAGATGTTTGTTGAAAAAATTTACAGTCTCCATTTATTCTTGCATTGTGTACTATTGTTTCAATACACTTAGTATATTTATTTAGGGAATGACCTTCTCTGGATAAATATGCCGCGAGCTTGCCACGTCACCGTTTCTATTTACTGGGAAGCGGGACGTGACAATTTAACTGTTGAAGTTCTTAAATTTGGGAGTAATCGGACAACTGCTGCATATGAACGGCAGAATTTGTGTCTTTTTCCAAGACAATTACCATTGATAACTCCGTTAAGTTGTAGTGTTGTCTAACCTGAGTGGGTAAGCACTCACTTTCTCCAACTCCCTGGAGCTTAAGAGAAATGATACCGCTTAAACCAATTTTAATTTATTGTCCTTAAAAGTTTAATCTTATTGTTTACATTGTTTGCATATCTCGAGTGGGTTTTATGAAAATACTTTAATATTGTTTAAAAATAATCCTTGAGAGTGATTTATAATATTAATAGTTTTTATAAAAATGTATTTTAGTTTTAGTGGTATTTTAGTGATAAAACTCAGCTTTTGAAAGTTTATGGTATTTTTATGGAAACAACTACTTTTGGAAAAATTGGTGATGTTTTATTAAAATTTTAATCTTTCATTTTAAAAGATAATTTTCACCATTTTTTTATTGAAAATACAGATTCATAATTTCATATAAATTTTCCAAAGTTTTAATTTGTTTTGAAAAGTCATATTTCATTAATCCGTATTTTTTTATTTCCTTTCGAGACCGAATTCTCCGTGAGAAGTTTTGTATCAAAATCTACTATCTCAAGGACGTGCGATAACTCTCACCATCCGTAAATGGATTCCCCTAAAAGGGTTGTAGAGGCGCAATTGCAAAGAATTTAAAAATATCGATTAAAATTATTTATTTGTAAAAGTGATAGTATTGTATTGTAAACCGTATTCTTTAAATTAAACATATATCTAAAAACTTCGTGCTATAAAACCATAGTGTGTGTGATGGGGTAGGTCATTACCCTATGAGTTTTCTAGAGGGATATATACTAATTACCGATTAAAGGGTTGTATTTAAAGTTCATGGTATTTATATGAAAAAGTTCGTTATATACTTATTTCACATGAAATTATAATTACATGAAAAGGTAAAATATGTAAATAATATGTGAAGGTGATATTAGAGGTTTAAAGTGAAATTTTAAACATGGCAAAAGTGACAAAAGTTTGTTTAAAAGAAAAGATTACATGTTAACTCCACTTTGTCGATATCGTTTTAGAGATTGTTTTGAGATGAAAAGAAGGAGAGTGGAAGGGACTTACGATTTTAGAGCGTTGAGAAAACGAGATGAGGAAGGGAAAGGGTCTTGTAGAATCGTTGAACCGTCGATTAGTCGCTCTGGTCGTCGAAATTGAATCGCTACTCCTCTTGGCTTGCTTAACTCCAAAAATCTCACTTCGGGGGGATCTAAGGCTCAAAAGAGAAGAAAGGGGTTGCCTTTCATCATCGAAAACATAGATCTTGAAGCTTCAAGAGACTCCTTTTGGTTTTCTAAATAAAAATATTTTACGAGTTTAACTCCGAATAAAAAATCCTTTTTTTAGGAGTTTAACTCCGAATAAAATCCTTTTTAGGAGTTTAACTTCAAATAAAAATCTTTTTTAGGAATTTAACTTCAAATTATCTTCAAGAGAGTTCAACTCCAAATCCAAATTCACAACCGGGGCTTAGCCACCCTTCCTTGTTGGCGTCCTGCGTTTGTGCCGCGGGCGCCCCACGGTAACGCGCGTGCCACAGCGGGCCACCTCGAGCTCCGCCCCCCTCACGTTGTGAAGGGCACATTAGGGGGAGAACCCATTCACGTGATGGGACTTTCCCTCTTCACGTGAGGGGGACAACCCCCTCACGTGAGGGATTCCCCCCTTACACATGAGGGGACAGTCCCCTCATGTGAGGGGAATAGCCCCTCACGGAGGCTCCCTGGCCATCAAAAACTAAAATAAAAATAAAATACAAAAAATATAATAAAAAATACAAAATGTAAATATTAAATAAAGAAAATTTTTCCTTTTTGGATAATTAAATACTTTTTTGGTCACTGTTTTATTTTAGCGAATAAAATAAATAAATCAAATGAACATGCCCTATGTTTTTTTGAACACCAACGCATCATATTGAGTTCGCATGACCTATTTGACCCGTTAATCGGAGGTTCTCTCGCTCCAAAAGCAAGAGATAATTAACGACAATTTAATCCGCGGGTGCCAGAGATTTGGATCCCCACAATCTTTAAACCCCTACCTATCCCAGGAAGAGGGAATCTGTATATGCCTGATAAGCGCGCATATTTTCATCTCAATGGAATGACGGAAAACACTCTACAATAGGCTTTACATATACCACATATGCAAATTGGCAACAAATGCTGCATTTTCTTTAGTTTTTTGTTCAACCAAACACAAGAAATGGTTTGGATTTGGAAATCCAATTACAAAACTTGAAGATAACCAAACCATGGATTTGGGCTTTTTTTTACAACAAATGCCATATGCATCATTTGTTGCATGAAAGCATGATGCAATTTTTATTTAATGCTAACCAAACATGCCATATAGTTATTTGATTTTTGAAATTCAAGAATGTTAGTAAATTAATTACTTTTAGGACTAATACACATACTCCAGATGATGGGATACACATGGCTCAAATTATAAAATTTTTAGAGAAGATGGTTTTTAAGGTTTGAATTTGGTAATTATATTGAATATCAAAGGTGTATATATAATACACTTTACATGATTGAAAGCTAAAATAAAATAAAATCTTTCCTAATCATAAATATCACAAGTTATGAAAAGGTCCAAATATCACAAGTTATGGAAAGATCCGCTGCTACTGCGTTCCGATAGGCAGACATTTGAACACCAAAGGTGCAGACGTCTGTGCATTCTTTGTTATTGTCGAAGACTCCAGACCAGACTTCTGGATCTTTTCTTTCAGACATCTGGTTTTTCTCTGTTATTTGGTCAGACGATTACAGATATCTGGATCCTCTGGCAGACGTTCGCGTATATATCTTTAGATGGCTGGTTCTGTTTCTAGCCTGTGTTATTAATACACCCCCGCAAGATTGAGACTCTGTTGGAGACTCCAATTCTTGGATCGAAGTTTGAGGAATTGTGTGCATCCAGGTGCTTTTGTGAGGACATCCACAAGTTGATCATGAGTGCTGATGTGGTGTACACAAATGGTTCCATTTTCAACGCACTCCAAAATGAACTGATAGTCAAGAGCAATGTGATTTATCCGAGAGTGGAAAACTAGGTTCGTACTCAGATAGGTAGCCCCAGTGTTATCAAAGTATAGGGCGAACGGTTTGCGTAGAAATACCTTGAGTTCATATAGAAGATTGTTCTCCCAAAGTAATTTAGCCGTGGCATTCACAAGGTCTTTATATTCTACTTCGGAGGAGGATCAAGAAATAGTCTTTTGTTGAGCTGATTTCCATGATATGGAATTCGTGTCTGTTTACCGAAGAAAACATAGACGAACTGGAACGGGTCGTCTTGCCTAAATTTGGGAGCAGATACTATTTGGATATTTCCATCCACCTCTCCGAAAATACCAAATTGATTTATGGCACCGTATATCGAAGGTTTGGACATATGCGACCGGTGTAACAGATTTTATCAGATTCTCCCTCATTTATGAAGGGTTTTTTTATTGTGGGGACGCTCTTCCCTGCAGGCGCATCCCCCTGCAGTTAATTACGTTATCACGTTGCGATAACCACTTTCTCCTACTCCGGTAGTTCACTTCGTGTCGTGTGTTATTTTGTTTGTTATGATTGTCCGTGAATTGTATATGAAGACTAGTTATATCGTCGCCCGTAGGGCGCGGATTAGTCCAAATCCGTATATTTTAAATTTTGGTTTTGGGTCAAGGATTTTCTTGACGGGGTCCATGTTGGTAGCTAATTTGCCAGCGGGAATGAACTTAGTACGCATATCTTATATAAATGAGGTCCATCAGTTCATGGGATATTTGAGTTTGATCTAAGAATCGTTGGTCATATTTGAGACTAAAATCAACTTAGAAACAAATGAGCATATGGGCCCAATTATATTAGTTTAAGGATATCACGATCCATTATCCCCGTATTTGGGGCAAATATTGGTTTAAGGACATTTCGGTCAAACATTCCCATTTTGGGGACGAGTATTAGTTTAAGGACATTTCGGTCCAACATTCCCATTTTGGGGACGAATAGGTGTTGGTTGTTGGGAGCCGCCACCTCTCTGAAGACGTTAAGGGATTACAATGACGTATATTAGAGGTGTGAAAGATGTACCCTTGAATCAAATCCCATGTCTGAGAGAAAAGGTCATGGTGGACCTAAGAATAATTAGCCTTATAAGAGACTAAGATTAATTTAGAAAATATGAGATGAATATCATTTAGGATATCATTGATGAGAGATCACTAGTCGTATATGGGACCAAGATCAATTTGGAAATCATGAGCTTATGGGCTCGGTTGATTTAATAGAAAGATTAAACTTCACAGACTTGGCCAATTTGCGGCTAAGATTGGGTTTTTGTACTGCCCAGCAATGCTAAGCACTTCAGACATATAGCACTCACGTTTGTTTCGCATGAGGCGCTGAAATAGTGCTAAGCACTATTCTTTTGTGGCGTTCATATGCGTTTCACGCGAGGCGCTGAGCTTTTGACTTTTTTTGAGCGCTCACGTGTATTTCACGTGAGGCATTGAGTTTTGGCGCTCACGTGTGTTTCACGTGAGGCACTGCACCAGTGCTAAGCACTAAATTTTTCTATTTTCTAGCACTCACGTGTATTTCATGTGAGGTACTCCAATAGTGCTGAGCACCAACTTTTTCCGGCGCTCACGTGTGTTTCACGTGAGGCACTATGTAACTTGGCCTTGGGTGCTCACGTGCTTTTCATGTGAGCCGCTGAGTCTTTTGTAGATTTAATCTTTGTTGATATTTTTAGACAACTTAAATATCTATTAATGGTGTTTTGATCATTAACGATCACCAAGATCACTATTTTGAGGATCTGGTATCGGGTTCTTTAAGAACTAAGTTCTTGATTTAAAGAAACTAAGTTCCTAGATATTATGGACTACATATTCTCCGTGTTCTTTTATCAATGTTTTCTTGTTTATATTTTCAGAGAGGTTAAAACTCTGTTAATGGTATTTTGACCATTAACGATCACTAAGATCACTATTTTGAGAATTTTTGATCGGGTTCTTAAAGAACTAAGTTCTTGATTTGAAGGAACTAAGTTCCTTGAATATTGTAGACCCCATCTTCTTTCTTTTAAACTTTTTTCTATGAATTTTTTATTCTCAAAAACAAGATCTTCCCGATGAGAATTAAATTCTCAACTTGTGGAAGACTTGTCCTGTGGATCTCAGATCCAGAAAAAAAACTAAGTTCTTGAGAAGGGTTAAACCCTTAGATAGGTAAATGTGATATTTTGATCTCTACTTTTTTCTTTACCTAGGATTTTGAGGAGGAGACGATTTTTGAGAATTAAATTCTCTGTTGTTTTATGGAATCTTTTGAAGAGCCTTCTGTATTTTTACCGAAGCTTACGGGGGATCTTCTCTCTTTTTTATATCGAGCTCCTCCTCTTTATCTCTTTGCTCCTATTTATAGGAGAAGTAAAAAGAATCAATTTGTTAAGAAAATATCTCATTGAGAGATCATGATTGATTTTATAATCAATAAAATTGATCTTTTAGATCAACCGGTTAATTTTATTCACCGTTGGATTTTTAATCCAAAGGCTCTCTATTTAACAGAAAAGCTTTCTTGTTTGTTTTAACAAGATTGAGAAAATATTTTCTTAAGATAGAATTTAATTCTATCAGATAAATATATTGTTAGTAAGATATTTTCCTAAGAATAAGATTTTATTCTATCATATGAAAATCTTGTTAATTTAACAAAATTAAGAAGATATTTTTCTAACATAGAATTTTATTCTATTTAATAGAGAAGATCTGTCTTATTTTAGAAGGACCAGGGAATTATTTCCCACATAGAATTTAATTCTATCAGATGGTTTAATTGATGATATTTTATCACCATTGGATTTTAAATCCAAAGATTCTTTTTTAGAGAAAGATCTTTCCATATTAGAAAGATTAAGGAAAATATTTCCTAAATAGAATTTAATTCTATCACATAGAATTTAATTCTATCATATGAGAGTATTTTAAAATGGGGCGTTCATGTGCTTTGCATGTGAGCGCTGCCAAAACAATACGGAAAAAGAACTCACATGTTTAACACGTGGACACCACTATAGGATTTAATCCTAACTGCAGCAGGTGCTCGCTGCTTTGCACATGGGTGCTTGCGTGCTTTGCACGTGGGGGCTGTCATAGGATTTAAATCTATCTGAGGCCATTACTCACATGCTTTGTATGTGAGTGATCACATGTTTAACTCGTGGGGGCTGCCCAATATTTTTATAAAGGGAATAGCAAGCTTTGAGCCAAAAATTTTGGCGGGAACAATGTCTAGATACAGAATGTAGGTAGTTGTGGAATGGCCGTCATCTCGACTTCCACCCCAATCAGAGTCACAGAAGGTCTGAAGAGTTAAAGAAGATCGTCGGTGAAGGTAAAGACCAAGATGTATCATACCTTTGAGGTAACGAAGAACACGTTTGAGGGCCATCCAATATAGTTCTGTGGGAGAATGCATGAATTGATAGAGACGGTTGACGGCAAAGGAAACGTCAGGCCAAGTGAGAAAGAGGTATTGAAGAGCACAAACTAACTGACGGCAAGGCGTGCGATCGATAGAAGAACACCTGTCATAGCGAAGTTAAGGAATAGTATTGCATATTGGAGTGGTAACTTCTTTAGCTCCTTCCATAGAGAACATTTTCAGGAGATCGGCGGTGTGGCGATGCTGAGATAGAAAAAGTTCTTGTGTCGTTGGAATAGCTTCTACACCAAGAAAGTGATGAAGGTCACCGAGATCTTTTAGCGAGAAATGTTGCCCAAGTTGACAAACAAAAGACTAAATAAATTGAATGTTATTACCAGTGAGAATAATATCATCAACATACACCAAGAAATAGACAACGGTGGTTTCCTTGGAGTAGACAAAGAGACACGTATCTGCCATAGAGTTTGCGAAGCCGGTTTGAAGGAAATAGCCTTTGAGTTCTTGATACCATACCTTAGGCGCTTGCTTGAGACCACAGAGAGCTTTCCGTAGTTTGCAGACATGGTTAGGTAAGGAGGAGTGGTGGAAACCTAGTGGTTGAGCCATATACACATACTCATGGAGAGTACCGTTGAGAAAAGCATTATTAAAGTAAAGTTGACAAAGAGGACATCCATGTGAGACAGCGATGTATAAGACTATCTGCAGTGTTTTCGGCTTAATAACGGAGCTGAAGGTGGAGTAGTCTAGGCTAGGCCGTTGGTGAAAGCCTTTGCCCACAAGTTGAGCTTTGTATCGGGAAATGGAGCCATCGGAGTTTCGCTTGATTCAGAAAACTCATTTGCAACCTACAAGATTCTGATATGATTTTGGGACAAGATCTCATGTTCCGTTCTTCATGAAGGGATCAAATTCTTTAGACATTGCAGCACGCCAGTTGGGATCCTTCATAGCTTGAGATATACAGGTTAGTTCAAAGGCTTGGGGTATGGGATGAAGAGTGGTATGGTATATATATATTGGGAGTTGAAGTATTTCGGGTTCAGTTTTCGTTCATTGTTGGTTCGGAGATTTGGGGGTTGGGGAGTAGGAGATAATTGTAGAGAGGGTAAATATGATTGAGCAGGTGTAGAGGAGGTTGGGGAGATAGGGATGGGGAGGTTGGCGATTGTTCCCGCCCAAATTTGGGCTTAAGACCTTAAGCTCAACTCCGGCTCAAGCCAAGCCAATGCCAACCTTGGCACTAGCAGCACCAATACTATCTCCAACTCAAGCCGAGCCGATACCATCCAAGCTACGCCAATGCCGATCTTTATGAAATGCCTGTTTCCTTTTGGAAAATAATTTCCCATTATCTCTCTCACACAGAATGATATTTCTTGTTAACAAGAATTTTTCTCTGCATTTTTCTAAGACAAGAAAAATATTTTCTTTGTTAACAGAAAGCAATTGGATCAATGATCCAACGATGCTTCATCACCACCGGTTGATCTTAAAATCAATTTGAGATCTCTTAATGAGAGATTCTCTCAACTAATTGATTATTCTCCTCTCCGATAAGTAGGACCCCAGGAAATTAATCTCAATAGAATGAATCCCCCCATAAGATGAAGATAGTAGAGACTTAAGCTTCTGTCAAGATCTTCATCTTCCTCAAAACTTCAAAGTTCAACCGAGATTTAAATTTCCCAAACCCTAGGTAAAACAATGGAGAAAAAACCTTGTTCGCACCTATTTAAGTGCGCATTAATATCAAGTGTGCACTTGATAGAAAAATGACTCTGATAGCATGCACACTTGTATATGTGAGCATGAATGCTAATGCACGACATAAGCAGCGACGCGCGCTACATATGTGCGCATCCTTGCCACTCGCACTTGGCGAAAATCATCAAGTGTGATGTGTATGTGCAAAGAACGTGCGCATATGCTTATCATATTCACGTGCAAAGCACGTGCGCATATGCTAGGTGCGCATATGTTTAAGCTTGCAATCGGTAGAAGATATTTGTTTGAGGAGAAAAATTCATCATATAACAATAAAACATGCATTTAGATATTCATTTCAGTCCACAGGAAAAAGATCACCAAACATGGGATCTGTACTACAAGGATTAACGAAATAGTACACAAAGTTCTCTAGCTCCCTCTCGGCCCTCTCCACCATGCCATAACTGCGATTCTCATGAAGATTCCATCCCCACCTTTCAGTGCCGTGCTCGTCGGCAAAAGAAAATATGACAACCCGCCGAGCCCGTATTTGACTCAATATATGAATGGAGCGGTCCCTTGGAGGCTTCGTAATTAAGCAGGCCCCATGAATGCAGTCGGTCTTGTCCTCCTCCGTGTCGAGCATCATTTAGTCATTTCCGCCGGATGAGAAGGAATGTCATGAAGATTGACAAGAAAGATCATTCAAAACCAAATAGAGCCGGCAGAAAGAGGAGATCCCCTACAGGCCATAAGTTCGTGTATCACCGTGTCGCACTGAGCATCCGTAAGAGCAGGATTTGCTAGGCGTGCAATGAAACGAGAAATAATTCCCCCAATGGGAACCTCCCATGGCTGTCGAGGAGCAAGTGGGTGATTGCAAACCAGGGTTCTTTATCCGTGAAGGTGAAAGAGAAGATGAACACTTCTTCGAATTATAAAAAGAAATATTTAAACCTTGGCACAAAAATTGTTGCACATAATTAAAGTTGGAACGATTCCCAAGTTTTGACCAAAAGAAAAGGACGTTGGAAAAGACGAGGACTACTCAGAAAATCACGAGATCATTTGTTTGCACCAATTCAAAAAATATCATGTGCGCATGGCTCAAGCTCTAAGATGTGATGCAACACGTACAAAGCACGTGCGCATATATTTGCCATATGCACGTGCAAAGCACGTGCGCATATGCTAGGTGTGCATATGTAGCAAAGTCATATTTTCGAGATATGCGGCACGTGCAATGGACGTGCACATTGCGCACTTGATCATAGCACGTCCCATTAATAACATACCAAATAAATTTGGGATTAAAGATCCAATGATGCACATGCATCTTAAATCAATTCAATACGTACACATGCTCCCCCAATGAAACAAGATGCTTTCAAAAAGGAATAAATCTTGTTAATAAGCAATCAAATTTTTAGTTAGCAGAAAAAATATTTTGTTAGTTAAAATAACTTAACAAATATATTTATAGATCCTAAAACAACGTGCGTGTTTCCCCCCAATAAAAGAGCAAAGCTCTGTTCAAAATTTGAAAGAGGCAGCGCAAATAAAATCCCCAAATCAATTAAGAAATCTCTCAATGAGAGATTTCCTTAACTGAATCAACAAATGTGCCTCCACTATATAAAGGCCCTAAGAATTCAAGTCTTGTACAGAAAAAACCCCGCATAAACTTCAAGTTCAAAAAGAAGAGCAAGAAGAAAGAGCTTTAAGAGAGAAGAAAGAAGAAGAACTTTCTTCAAGGTAAATAGAGATCATAGTATCTCATATGCATACCCAAGATTTTAACCCTTATAAAAGAACATAGTTCTTTCCCTGGATCTGAGATCCATGAGACAAGTCTCTTACAAATGAGAATTTAATTCTTGTAGGGACGAATTTGTTCTTGGGGATTGATGAAACAAAGAATTGAACTCTTCAGAAAATGCATAAAGAAGGAAACAGCGCCGAGCGCCTCACATGCCCCTCATATGGGCGCTGCTTAATAAAGAGTGCCTAGTACTCAGTGGTTGGCGTCCAGCGCCAAGTGCCTCATGTGCCCCTCACATAGGCGCTGCTTAATAAGGAGTGCCTAGCACTCAGTAGTTGGCGCCCAGCGCCAAGCGCCCCATGTGCCCCTCACGCAGGCGCTGCTTAATAAGGAGTGCTTAGCACTCAATGGTCGGCGCTCGGCGCCAAGCACCTCACGTGCCCTTCACATGGGTGCTGTTTAACATAAAGCACTCTGCAAATAGAGCCCGGCAAGAGTGTTTAACACTCCATAAAAAACAAAGAAATAAGGTGAGCGTCGGAGCCCATATCAATGCTCAGCATTGTTGCACATAAAAAGGACCGAGTCCAAACAAGTGTTTAACACTTTATTCAAAACTGAGTGGGCTGGGTCCAAGTTGACTAAAAGTCCCTAATTCAAATCAACCGAGCCCATATGCTCATAATTTTTCTAAATTGGTCTTAGTCCTAAACCCAACTACAGATCTCTCAACCGACATAGGTTCAAGGGTACATCTCCCCACAACTCTGATACATGTCGTTGTAATTCTTCAACGTCTTCAGAGAGGTGATGGGTCCCGACAATCAACAATTCCTTGGACCGTAATGTCCTTAAACTAGCTATGGACCGTAATGTTCTTAAACTAGCTGTGGACCGTAATGTCCCTAAACTAACCATGGACCGTAATCTTCTTAAACTAACTGTGGACTGTAACGTCCCAAAACTAAAACGATAAGGCCCAAATGCTCTTTCATTGGATCAAAAATGATCTCGAATCCCGTTAAGTAGATCTTAGTCCAATATCGGATTAACGTATCCTTAACAAATATTGAAGTTGATCTTAATCCCAAATGAGATTAACGATCCTTAAATTGAACCAAACCCAAATCTAAAAAAATACGGCTTTGGACTAATCCACGCCCTACGGGTGACAACACAAATTAGTCTCCGTATACAATCCACGGGCAACCAAAAATAAAACAAACACACACGACACGAAGTGACCTTCTGGAGCAGGAGAAAGTGGTTACCGCGATGCGGTAACGTAATTAACTGCAGGGGCTTGCGCCTGCAAGGAAGAGCGACCACACAATCAAAAACCTCTCACAATGAGGGGGAATCTGACGAAGTCTGCTACAACGGCCACATCCGTCCAGACCTCCAATGCACAGTGTCATAAATCAGCTTGGCATCTTCAGAAAGGTGGACGGATAAATCCAAATAGCATATGCCCCCAAAATTCAGGCCAGAAGTCCTAACGTCCCGGTCGAGTCTTTCGGCGGTAAATAGATTCTGACACGCCCAGTGGGACATTTTCCTCTTTCCACTCCACACTTCGTGCGTCATTTTTTTCCGCGATCAAATAATCGCGGTATATATGTTTGTGGTTGCCCTTAGGTGATGGGATACTGAAGCCTGTGTTTCGTCTCTATGAAGAATAGCATTTGCTTCTACCCTAGCAACTCTGGCTCTGTCATATCTGGTGGAGTCAAGTATGGACCACTTGCAGCCTCAAATCTCTGCAATCCGGCTCTTCAAGAAATCAATGGGCTTCTCTTTGGGTCGATACTCCCACCTCCCACCCTCGGCGCCTCAACGCCGATGGAGAAAGCCCAGAGGAAGTCTGTCTTCCACAGGCTGGTTTCCCAAGCTGCAGCTTTGCCGACGGAATCAGTCCTCAAACCACTGGCACCTGCCAAGGACCAAGGTCGACGCAGGGGGAAGAATATTCAAGCTCTCAAAGGAAACAGGGGGCAGGCTCGGCAAAATCCTGAGGCTAATCAAATCCCGGTCATAAGAAACGGTCGACGTCGATATCGGTATCATACAAAATAAGCTGAGGGCAGTTCTCCGTATGGTCCTGTTTCAACCCCAGTAGTGAATGTTGTTGTTCCAACTGGGAACAGTTTCAAACTGTTGCGAAGGGTCAGACAAAATTCTCCTACCGCAATATTGAAGAAATCTCCGCAGCCCATAGAGATCCCATGAGAGCAAAAACCAGTTCGCTCCCTAAAACAACTTTCCTCATCTATATATAAGGTGTAGAAGCAGGTGAAAGTCTCTGTCGTCAACCATGGCTCTTCCCTTAGACGTCAGCCAAATTCTAACAAATCCTCTTTCAATTACAAAGGGACTCGTCCCAAGACGAATCCTGATACAGCGGTTCCTCCCAAAAAAAAAAGCAGCTTCTCACAAAAAAGATAGGCTTATTAAAGCTCAAGTGTCCGAGGTAAACTCCAAAGGCCAAAACTCCAAACACCCCAAGCCTGGGAGCATGAAGGTTTATACAATCTATATGGTGAAATCCAAAGACGAAGTTTGAGCTTCTACTAGTCACCGACCTCAAACTCGGTCCCTGACAAAGGTTCAACTGCAACGTAAAAAGCTGCAGGAGATGCTTGCTTAGGCGGCAGCAAACGCTAATCCATCACCTAAGGAAAATCCTGAAGACGCACTCGAAGAAAGAATAGAGAAGGAGTCGGATATTGGTTTCCTAAAGCGCGCTCTGAAAAAGGGAGATGCAGCATCGGCAGAAATGTCCACTAAAATGAACTAGATGGCCCTTCTGATTCAGAATATGGCTGGAATGATGGTTCAATCGGAACCACTGGCAGATGAACCGCCGGTAGTCGGTCTTAAAGACAAGGGTGACATTTCAAATCCTCTGCAAATCTCATCAACGACTGAGCAGGAAATGATTCCAAAAGAAAAGCTGGACACATATATCGCTCAGCAAATCAAAGCTCACTACGCCAGTGAAGCCGCAAATAGACCAATCAAGACTATTCGACTGTATCCGATGTTGTACGATCAAATAGAGTACCCACCAGAGTACACACTTCCAACGTTCTACATGTACAAAGGAACTGGGAATCCTTTCCAGCACATTGCGCGATTTAAATCCATGTGCGGCAATTCTTGAGGAAATGACATACTACTCCTCCGACAGTTCGTCAGCGGTCTGGCGAGCATCGCCTTCGAATGGTATGCGGAACTTCCAAATGATTTCGTGAAGAGCTTCGACGAAATGGATATTCTCTTCTATCAGGGATTCGCTAATGAGAACGAACATACTACCGTGACGGCGCTGGTCAATGAGAGGGTTAGACCGAATGAGACTTGGGTTCATTATGTTACCTGATGGAGAAATCTCTGGTCAAATATGAGTAACACATTGATGAAGTTGCAGCCATGGGAATGCTCATAGCCATTCTTGACCCAAATTCAAAGGCGTCCCCGTATATGGCCCTCTTCAAGCCGACAACCTTCCATGAACTCATGGATAAAATGGCTCGATTGGATCAAATGGGTAAAAACTCTTTCTCATCCGATGATGACGAGTGAAAAGCGGAGGCAAGATGGCGTTTGTCGCCTACGCTCAACAAAAATAAGCAGCTCTGATGCAACCTATCACCAAAATAGCGACGGCATGGGTACTCGTTCCCCCGAGATATACACAGGGAGCATATTTCTCACTGGCGGAAGAATCTCTATGTAGAATGGTCCTTTCTTCTCAAAGGACAGGAAGGATATTAAGGGGCCTACAAACAAGTCCTACAATCTAATGGAATACCCCGCTAAAAAACGGTACGTCCATAAGGAAAATGGGCACAGATGAAAGCCCGAAAGGGCGCCGTGAGTAAAAACAGCGGGACTGCCGGTGAGCTTGTGAAAATCTAGAAGGGCGCAACCTTGTTAAAATAAATACAATTACGAGATCCTCACGACTCGTAAGCAGAATTCCCCCTATGAGACCCTCACGGCTTATAGGATTCAAAAGCCTTAAGTTACAAGGATCTGTTCTTAAGCCGTCATATCCCCCAAGTTGCCCTACAGACGGTCCATATTGACCCTTGCATACAATCAACGGGCATGAATAAATATTTCTTTGCCAAGTTCTACAAATGGCAAGAAATGTCCCCGTATGGTGAATAACACTTGTAGGTCCTCTCGACTTATAAGGAGAAAACACTCTTGGAAGATCCTTACGACTTAATATAGAAGACATCACTTAGGAATCCCCATGATTCTTAAGG
This sequence comes from Agapanthus africanus, assembly GCA_030015575.1. Lineage (NCBI taxonomy): Eukaryota > Viridiplantae > Streptophyta > Magnoliopsida > Asparagales > Amaryllidaceae > Agapanthus > Agapanthus africanus. The sequence continues at coordinate 194,805,868 of JASDDO010000019.1, read as the reverse complement.
AAAAAATACGCCTACGAGATCCACACGACTCTTAGGGAGAAAACCCTTTATGAGACCCTTACGGCTCATAAAGTTAAAAGTCTTAGTCGGCGGGATCCTAACCCTCTCTACTAAGCCACCTTTATCCAAATCGACAGGAGCAAATGATGATTCACTCCTGACACTATCCCAGTTGTAGCGATATTGATGCCAAAATCGGTATCAAATTCTGAGTCCTCTCAAAGCAAATGATGAGTCGCTCCAGGAAATATCCCAGTTGTAGCGATATTGATGCCTAAACAGGTGTTAGACTCCAAGTCAACCTCTCCGGCAAATGCCGCCCCTACAGCCATCTAATAAAAAAGGGGACCCCATTTGTTTGGGATCGTAAATGCCAAAGTGCACTGGACGAAATCAGGCAATATCTGCTAAACCCACCGGTACTGGCCGCTCCGTTCAACAGAAAGCCTATCATCCTGTACACAACAGCCCTTGAAGGTTCTCTAGGCGCGCTATGGGCACAGGAGAACGACCATGGGAAGGAGAGAGCTCTCTATTATTTAATTTGAGTCCTTCTGGGGGCAGAAAACAACCACTCCTCCATTGAAAAACATTGCCTGGCACTGACCTTCGCGATAACGAAGCTCAGGCACTATGCCTTAGCACATGAGGTCCATCTCATATCAAAGGTAGATCCTCTCAAATATTTGATTCAAGAGCCATACTAACAGGATGGCTTGCCAAATATGCCCTCCTCTTGATGGAGTTCTCGATAGTATATCGACCCCACAAGGCAATAAAAGGCCAGGCCATCGCCGATTTTCTTATTCAGCATCTGATACCTGTCGAATCTCCCTTGAACTGTAAGTTGCCGGACGAACACGCGTTTGATGCAATCGACAAGGAGAAAGAAGGGAGTGATACCCGATGGGAACTCTACTTCGATGGAGCATCCTCCTTGAAGAAGCGAAAGAAAAATACCCCCATGATTAAAGCCGGGGTGGGCCTTATCTTCGTGACTTCACAAGGAGGGATTATGCGTTTTGCCCTTTCCTTAACGGAACCAAGAACAAATAACGAAGCAGAATATGAAGCTTTGATAGCAGGTCTCGAGATCGCCATTGACATGGGGATCGAAAACCTCCTCATATATGGAGACTCCCAGCTGGTCGTTAGCCAAGTAAATGGCGACTACCAGACATGCAAGCCAGAACTGATCAAGTATGGTGAAAGAGTGCAGCATTTGCTGACGCAAATCCCCTCTTACATCCTGGAAAGCATACCGCATGCGGAAAATAGTAAGGCAGATGCGCTAACCAAGCTCGCGAAAGAACTGGCCGACGAAAACCTTAATGACGTAAGGATCATTATGCAAAGTCGCTGGATTCTCGTACCAACGGAAATATCTCCGAAGACGTCTAAAGGAGAGGAAGCAGCCGAACAATAGGCCTTCCAATTCGAGGATGAAGTAAGGGCGAAGGATTGGAGAGAAGTCTTCATAGACTACTTCAAATCCCATCGAACGTCCGAAGACGCGTCGTCAAGACATCAGCTGACGAGCCATGTCTTTCACCTTCGTCAGTGGTACTCTTTATAAGAGATCATTCAATTGTCTATGGCTGAGATGCCTGGGACCAGAAGAAGCAAAGAGGGTCGTCTAAGAAACTCATGACGGACTCTGCGGTTCTCATCAAGCCGGGCCAAAGATGAAGCTGAAGATCAAAAAAATGGGTTACTATTGGCCCACGATGATTCAGGACTGCCTTGAATATGCGAAGCAGTGTCACTCGTGCCAAATACATAGGGACTTCATCTACCAGCATCCAAATCCGCTACACCCAACGCTGGCTAGCTGGCCATTCGAAATGTGGGGAATCGATATAATCGGGCCCATCGAGCCAGCATCATCCAAGGGACATCGTTTCATACTAGCAACGACCGATTACTTCTCTAAATGGGCAGAAGCAATACCGTTAAGGGAAGTGAAGACGGAGAACATCCTCCATTTCTTCAGGACGCATGTCATCTACCGGTTCTGCACTCCACGGCGGATCATCTCGGATAACGGGCCAGCCTACAGAAGCCATAAGATCAGCCGCTTCGCACAGCAGCATAAAATAGATTGGAGATATTCTTCAGTTTATAATCCCCAAGCTAACGGTCTAGCCGAGGCTTTCAACAAGACCTTGACAAAGATTATAAAGAAAACAGTGTCCAGAAATAAAAGGAATGGCACGAGAGATTGCATGAAGCTCTCTGGGCCTATCGCACTACGTTCAAGACGGCCACGAACACAACGCCATTTGCGTTGGTGTTCGGCACGGAAGCAGTACTTCCCTTGGAGATAGAGCTACCCTCTTTTCGAGTAGCAGTTCGATACGAGCTGACGGACAAAGATAATGCCCATCTTCAACTTGAGGAGCTAGACGCCCTTGATGAAACTCGTCTCATGGCGCAGAAAAACCTAGAAGCTTACAAAGTAAGGATGACGCGCTCATATGAAAGATTGACTAGGCCGAGAACATTCCGCCAAGGCGAACTCATGCTAGTCGTAAAAAGACCTATGATCCCCAATCATGCTAAACAGGGGAAATTCGAGCCGAACTATGAGGGCCCGTACATCATAGACAAGGTCAACCAAGGTGGAGCCTACTTGTTTATGGATATGAATGGCGGAAGACCCTTCCGGCCAATAAACAGCCAATTCCTGAAAAAATACTACGCGTGAAGAGTCATAGCCCAGGTCAATGATAGATGACGACGCCTATGTCCGCTCACTATCTTCTTGAATCAAGACTCTAAGAGTAGTACCCAACAGTACTCCGTCTCAAACATGGAGAACTACGGACCGCAACGTCCTTAAACTAGCTACGGACCGTAATGTCCTTAAACTAAAAATGGACCGAGATGTCCTTAAACTAACATTGGACCGTAATGTCTTTAAACTAACAACCGACCGCAACGTCCTTAAACTAGCTGTGCCGTAATGTCCTTAAACTAACAACTGACCACAACGTCCTTAAACTAGCTGTAGACCGAGATGTCTTTAAACTAACAATGGACCATGATGTCCTTAAACTAACAACGGACCGAGATGTCTTTAAACTAGCTGTGGACCGAGATGTCCTTAAACTAACAACGGACCGAGATGTCTTTAAACTAGCTGTGGACCGAGATGTCTTTAAACTAACAACGGACCGAGATGCCCTTAAACTAACAACGGACCGAGATGCCCCTAAACTAACAACGTCGCCTCAAACACGGCAATAGTGGAATGCAAGTCCACAAGTCCCTGCGGTGAGGACTGCAACTGAAATCCCACCTGCAAACGGATGGATCACATGTGGCGAAACTATTCTCGAGAGTTTCATCGTGCAAAAAAAAGGTACGTCCACAAGCGAAACGGGCACGGATGAAAACCCGAAAAGACACTGTGAGTAAAAACAACAGGACTACCGGCGAGTTTGTGGAAACCCGAAAGGGCGCAATCTCGTTAAAATAATGACACCCGCAAGGTCCTCTCGGCCTTGTGAGGAGAAAATACCTGCGTGAGATCCTTACGACTCACAAGAGAGCAACACACTTAGGGATCCCTACGATTCCCAAGGTGAAATGGCACTTACGGGATCCTTACGACTCGTAAGGAAAATTCTCCCTATGAGAACCCCATGGCTCATAGGATTCAAAAGCCTTAAGGTACAGAGATCTGAACCTGTTCTTAAGCCGTCACACTCCCCAAATTTGCCCTACAAGCGGTTCAATATTGACCCTTGTATACAATCCACGAGCACAAATAAACGTTTCCCTTACCGAGTCCCACCAACGACGAGGAATGTCCTCATGTGGTGAACGTCACTTGTAAGCCCTCTCGACTTATAAGGATAAAATACTCTTGTAAAATCCTTACGACTTATAAGAGAACATACACTTAAGAATCCTCACGACTCCTAAGGAGAAAAACGCACCTACGAGAACCTCACGACTCGTAGGAAAAAACATCTTTATGAGACCCTTACGGCTCATGAAGTCAAAAGCTTTAGTCGATAGGATCCTAACCCTATTTGCTAAGCCACCTTTGTTCGAACCGACAAAGGCAAATGATGATTCGCTCCTGGCAATGTCCCAATAGTAGAGATGTTGATGCCTAAATCGGTATCAAATTCCAAATCCTTTCACGGCAATATTCCAGCTGCCGCGATGCTGATACTAAGATTGGTATCAGGTCTTGAGTTCCATACTCGCAGCAAAAAATCAACGAGCCATAAATGCATAAGAAATAGCCGAAATGATCGGTCAACTTGCAACAAAAATCAGCAAGTAAAATATATGCATACAAAAATAGCCGAAATGATTGGGCAACTTGCAATAAAAAGCAGCAAGTAAAGAAAAAGAAAAATATCCGAAATGATTGGGCACCAGGAAAAATAGCTGAAATGATTGGGCAATCGTGACTTTCGCGATATAAAAAGCTAAAATGATAGAGCACCGTGGAAAGAAATACAAAAAAATGAAACTTTGCCCTACAAGCTATTCAATATTAACCCTTATATACAATCCATGGGCATAAACAGAATGGGAACCATATCGTCCCACCAGGCTTCGTCAGAGGGAAGCCAGATCTCGATGGCTACATCTACAACCTATAGATCAATAACGGCGTTCTTCCTCACTCCAGCAGGATGCAGACGCGGCGTCAACAAAGTAGAGCTATGGCAGAGTCCCTAGTTCTAAATCTCGACAGTTCATAGAAAACCTAGAGACTACCCAGAGCCATGGCAGAGTCCCTAATTCCAAATCTCGACGGCGGCATCCACATCCTAGAGATTAACCAACAGCATTCTTCTTCCCTCCAGCAGGATACAGGCACAATATCAACAAACGGAGCCACGACAAAGTCCCCTAGTTCCAAATCCCGACGGTTCACAGATAACCCAGAGACAATCTCGACATTCGTCGCAATATTGCAGACACAATGTCAACCAACGAAGCAAAGGAAGATCCCTACCTTCAAGGTCTTGATGGAAACTCAAATGAGACCTGAAAGACTATCGGAGACCATCCCACTCCAGCGCGGAGTGATCATGACTCATCGGGGCTCCAAAACTGAGCCTAACCTCAAGTAAAAAGCGACATGGAATATCCCTAACGCTTGCTCTTTCGACGGTAATATTTCCTGGAAGATTACTTGAAGACGTCTTGTCCAGCCCCGAAGGGATCTGAGACACGACAGTCGTGGGGCTACCCGAACAGCAAGATTACATATCGGGGAATATATCAGCCAACGCGACGGTGCGACAGGTAAAAAACCCTGGTACCACAGACCCTAACGGACTTCTATTAGCAGGAGTTAATTGTGACGTTAGGAAATCCTTGTGAGAACTTCTCGATTCGTCTAGACTCATGAGGAAATTAGTGTCCTTACGAGAATTTCTCGACTCGCCTTGCCTCGACACGTAGGGAAAAGCCTTAGGCAATGGGGATAAGGACCTGTTTCCTAAGCACTGGGGCCCTGCAAGTTGGTCCAAGATGGGCTATTGCATACTATTCACGGGCCACGCTCTCCAAGGTCGAATCTCGAAAAAGAAGGAAACAACCACTTATGAGTCCTCACGACTTGTAAGCGGGAAAAATTCTCTTATGAGATCCTTACGACTCTCAAGCGAAAACGCACTTAGGAGTCCTCATGACTCCTAAGGAGAAAAGACACATACGGGATCCTCTCGACTCGTAGGGAGAAAAGTATTTATGAAACCCTCATGGCTCGTAAAGTTGAAAAGTCTTAGGCGGCAGATCTGAACATGTCTTCTAAGCCATCGTTGCCCTGCACGGAGATCAAAGTAGGCTATCTGCAAGACGTATTTAATAAAGGGACACGCCTATATAAAATGAAATATGTCTTTTATTCATAAATTCAAGTGAATACAAGATATCTTTCATAAAGGAATCGAAATGGATACATGTTATCCATAAACCGCAAGTTTACAGGAAAAAAGGGAGGTACAAAGACGGTTATTGAGGAAGAGGCGTCTTCAACAAATCAGCCAGCCGCTCGCACGCTTCTCTCAGTCCTTTCTCGTGATCAGCCGCCGCGGCCAACTCCGCTTCAACTTGAGCCCGTTGTCACAAACAGGACGAAAGCTTTTCATCGGTTCCTAGCATGGCAGCTTCGCAATCCTGCACGACCCGCTCAGTAGAGCCAAGCATCCGCCTCAACGTCAAACCATCCGAAATACATCTCTGCAAACTGTTGAAAACGGCTTTCAGCTGTGCGGCATTCTCTTCAATCTGGACGCGTAGTCGGACGGATTCACTGGAAGCCACCTCATGTTCCTTTCATCTCAAGGTTGCCTCTTGTTCAAAATGGCGAATGAAAGGGACACTACGCTCGATCCAAGCAGCCCGCTGAGAGTTTGAATTTAATACTTCAGGAGCTGGATGCTTGAGCTCAATCTCGTGCAGTCAAGCCTCGATCTTTCTGTAGTAATCAACCCAAGAGCCGACAGTATCTTCATCATGGAAGTTCACGAGTGTCGCCAGTATTGGATTGACTTCAACAGCAAAAACTGTAGCATAACTGAGGGCCTCGGCATCGAGATCTTCGATGAATTCGCTCAACATTCGCCGGCTATTCGTAGCGCCCCTAGAAGATGTGCGTTTAGCAAAGGCCCCTGTCGGCATTAGAATGCGAGACTCAAAGGGAGTTAGAGCCGATGCAATTGCTGCAAAGCAAATTATGGTCAAATGTCGACTCGGGAAGTAAAGAAAATACCCGAAGGATGGAGTCTACCATACCGGCTGTGGCAGGTGGTAGAATTGGGAGTATCGGAGGCGCGACTATTCTCTCGTCTCCTCCTCCGATCCGTGACGCAGCGATCAATACAAAGAAGACTTAGCAACAATACTGCTATTCATAAAAGAAAGAAGGAGACAATAGCTAAAGGATATACTAACCAATACCAGCAGGCAGAATGACTTCCGACTGGAAGGAGAAATGCGGGTTCAGCACCTGGTATAGATGGTTGAAAAGGACTCCTGCAGAGTTACGACAATATACTGTCAATATAATGAAGATGGTATCCACGGTTAAACTAAATAAGTCGCAAACCCATACCTTCCAATATTTGAGAGGGCACGGGAGAATGCGAAGGGACGGCGATTGTCAGAGCAGGGACTGGTGACGTTTCTTCAGATGGCACAGCCTCGGGATTCACCACGCCTGTACTCAAGAAAAACAAAATATCATTAGAAGGGCTGAACAAGATTGAAAAGCTTGAAAATAGCGACTCAGCGAGTACCTGATAAATCAGGGACTGAAATCATGGTGGAGGCGTCACCAGGTGTAACGGCTTCTTCGCTCTCTCTCAGAGGAGTAGATTCCGCGCCCATAACTTCATCCCCTGACTCGACGAGGACCGTTGTGACGCTTGCGACGCCCGCCGACACTAAGGAGCCACAGGGAGAAAGGACAGTGGTCTGGACAGTCCCAGATTCCAAAGAGAGGGTAGCAACTTCGGGCACGGTAACCGCCTGGGTTTCACCCGTCATCCCATCGCCAAGACTTGGCCCTGCAGAAAATGCATATGTCAAAATTCGAAGATCAGGTTCTAGTAAAATACTCAGCGTTACGTTACTTTGGAGAAGCTTTTCGGTTTCTTCCCGAGCCACGCGCGCAACCTGTCTACGGGCAGTATACAATGCAGAGGGAACATCCGCCGAAGGAGTATCAACAAGAGGAATGCCGCTTAAGACTGCACCCACGACCAAACTGGCATCACGTTCCCTCTCTGCATGCTTCCTACGCTTCCTTTCGGTCTGAAAAGTGAGAAATGATCTCCTCAAGACCTCTGACAAAGGGACGTCATCGCCTGAACTAAGCTCTGCCTCTGAAGCCGTTATGGCATCCGTCATCAGCTTCTTTAGCAAAGCCTCCTGCGGTAGCGTTGGGAGAGCTGGGGCCACAATAAGTGGCTCTAGAAGTTTTACCGCATCGCTGCTCGAGAGCGACACTGCACTTGGAATAACCCGAGTCAAGGTAGTCCCTGCAACAAGATGAAAGAGAGGGTCAGAGCACGAATAATGAATAAAAGGGATAAAAGCATAATGAACCGAACTATACCAAGGCCCAAGGAAGCGCGGAGCCTCTCTTCTTCTTCGAACATCTTGAGGGAAGCCGCGAGAGCCCCTTCGGCATAAATACCTGTTGAGGAAGAAAGCGTCAATAGAAGCATAATAAAAGAAGATAGCGATGGAAAAATGTAATTGAAGTATACCTAACTTCTGCCGCTTCATCGTGAGCCAGTCGCTCGGAAGCCACAAGGGCAGCCTGGAGATCAGTATCATCCGCAGGCAGGATGTATAAACCCTCATTGGTCCCATACTCGCACAAACCTTCGCTGTAAGGAGCATGTAGCTCCTGGCCAAATATGACGTCGGAAGAAAACAACGACTTCTTCTTCTTTTGTGAGCGAGCGCCAGCGGCCGATGACAGAAGCTTGCGCTTAACGGGCATATTTGGGCGGCGGTTCCCGATTTCCATGCCAGACTCCAGGGACGCTACAGCTACCGTTTCTACAGGAACACGGGATAGACGCTTCTCAGGAAAGGCGCGCGGGACCATAACTGCAGCAGCTTCTCTTAAGGAAGGATGAACGGTGGTTCGTCGCTTCAAAAGAACTGCTGGATTACCAGCTAGGACAGCGTCCTTGTAATCAAGCAATAACCGCCTCTCTTCTTTGATAATAGCACATGTCGCATGCCGATACCATGCCACGTAGGCGTTTGAAGCTTTTGGCACGTAGCTTGGTTCGCTGATGAGAAAGCTAGACCCCGTAATTAGCCGCATGAAATTGTGCAGCGCGCCATGGATACCCTCTTCCGTAGCAACTGGCTCAGCTAAGCAAGCCTTGAGCGGGACAACGAGATCGTAACCCGACAGTTGAGCAAAACGGTGCAGGTTGTATCTCATGAACAATGCCGAGGCGCCTTGCTTGAACACTAGAAAGCCTGGCCTGATCGAATATAAGTGCAGAATCTCCCGGGTCTTTAATGTAGGAGCCCCGTCTTTGAAAGTATCGCGCAGCGGTTGCACTGCCTTAGTGGATTCCTTGCCGATAGTTAGGACTCTATCAACGAAAGTCATACTATCCCCGACCATACACGGGCGAAGGACCAGACGTCGAGCCTCTCGCTGTGACGGATCTAATGCGGAAGCATCCACTAAAAACATGATCCGAGGAAAGTTATAGTTGTCATAGAAACAGGGCCGTTTGTGGACTCCGAAAGCACCAACCACGTGCATTTCGACCCAGGACGTAAAGTAGTGCAGCGGAAGATGCACAGGTTTTAATCCAGGTTGAGTAGTATCCGCTGCTAAGCTCAAGCTGTAGTATAAATGAGCTAACCCCGCAATCCCAACAGCCACACGCGTCCCCGCAACCATGCGGTGGGCTGGGTAAAAGACTGACGGCCTCATATAGCGAGGGTGCATCGGAAGCATGAACCAGTTCAACCACAAGACAATAAACCCTAGGAAGAACGTCTCTTCATCAATGTCTGAAGCAGCAAGCTTTGCGAAAGGAACAACCGGGGTGTCCGGAATAAAGAAGCTTCTTAAATCTGCTTCAATCGTCGGCTGGTTATCCAAACCAAAACCAAACGGGTGGTCAAGCTTGGCGAATTTCGCAGCTTGTTTTGATAAGTCTTCTGGGCGAAAAAAGCGAGCGATGAAGTCTGTGAAGCTGACTCCATACCCTCCAGACTCTAGAAACAGGCTCTCGTAAATATCCAACACCGATCTAAAGAAATCTTTTTTAGGGTTTCTTAACCCGTTAATGAAGAACTCTTAACGGTTTAAAGAAACCCTAAAATATATCTTAAAAGATCAGTGATCTAAGAAGAGCAAAGCTCTATTTAATGGGTTCGATTATGATCCTTACCAAAAAATTTGGGCAAAGTTATAACTCTAAAAGAGTTTTCTTGGGCAGAGATCTAAGCTCTGAAAAACGAATTGAATTCTCAGAAAGAAGAAAAATGGAAGATGAACAGCAGTCATCTCAAGAGCCAAAGGCCCTACTTATAGGCATGGGAAGACGATCCAACTTCCAAGAAGATCCAACGGTGGAAAAGCTGCCACTGCTGCACTCACGTGTAAGCCACATGAGCGCAACGGTGGGAGGCATTTTTCTCCACCCAATAAAAGAGCAAAGCTCTATTCAAAATTTGAAAGAGGCAGCGCCTCACGTGCCTTGCACGAGGACGCCAGCGCCAAGAGTTAAAAACTCTGAGGCAGCGCCTCACGTGCCTTGCACGAGGGCGCCTGCGCCAAGAGTTAAAAACTCCGAGGCAGCGCCTCACGTGTCCGGCACGAGGGTGCTGGCGCCAGAACTAAAAGTTCTCTGCCGTTGGATCAAAAATCCAACGGAGATGATAAATCATCAAAGCACAGAATTAAATTCTAATTGAGGAATAGTCCTCAAATCTTTCTAAACAAGAAAGATTATGCTTTGTAAAACAGAGCACCATTGGATCAAAGATCCAATGGTGATTAAAAATCACCAAGCTACAAAATAAGCTCTGTAGGTGAAAATATTTTCCCAATCTTTCTAAACAAGAAAGATTACTCTCTGTAAAATAGAGCACCGTTGGATTAAAAATCCAATGGTGAAAATCACCAAGCTACAGAATAAGCTCTGTATGGGAAAATATTTCCCCAATCTTTCTAAACAAGAAAGATTACGCTCTGTAAAATAGAGCACCGTTGGATTAAAGATCCAATAGTGATTAAAAATCACCAAATTACAGAATAAACTCTATATGAGAAAATATTTTCCCAATCTTGTTAAAAACAAGAAAAATGTCTTCTGTAAAACAGAAGTCCTTGGATCAAAGAGTCAACAGTGGATAAAATCCCCAAATCAATTAAGAAATTTCGCAATGAGAGATTTCCTTAACTGAATCAACAAATGTGCCTTCGCTATATAAAAGCCCCAAGACTTCAAGTCTTGTACAGAAGAAACCCCCCATAAACTTCAAGTTTAAAAAGAAGAGCAAGCAGAAAGAGCTTTAAGAGAAAAGAAAGTAGAAGAACTTTCTTCAAGATAAATAGAGATCATAGTATCTCATCTGCATACCCAAAGGTTTAACCCTTATAAAAGAACATAGTTCTTTCTCAGGATCGGAGATCCATGAGACAAGTCTCCCACAAATGAGAATTTAATTCTCGTAGGGATGAATTTGTTCTTAGGGATTGAAGATCCAGGGCAGAATAAAGAATTGAATTTTTTAGAAAAAATGCATAAAGAAGGAAACAGCGACGAGGGCCTCACGTGGGCACTGCTTAATAAAGAGTGCCTAGTACTCAGTGGTTAGCGCCCAGCGCCAAGTGCCTCACGTGCCCCTCATGTAGGCGCTGCTTAATTAGGAGTGACTAGCACTCAGTGGTTGGCACCAAGCGCCCCACGTGCCGCTCACATGGGCGCTACTTAATAAGGAGTGCTTAGCACTCAATAGTCGGTGCTCGGCGCCAAGTGCCTCACGTGCCCCTCATGTGGGCGCTGTTTAACATAAAGCACTCTGCAAACAGAGCCCAACACCATAAAGAGTGTTTAACACTCCATAAAAAACAAAGAAATAGGATGAGCGTCAGAGCCCATATCAATGCTCAGCATTATTGCACATAAAAAGGACCGAGCCCAAACAAGTGTTTAACACTTTATTCAAAACTTAGTGGACTGGGTCCAAGTTGACCAAAAGTTCCTAATTCAGATCAACCGAGCCTATGTGCTCACAATTTTTCTAAATTGGTCTTAGTCCCAAGCCCAACTACAGATCTCTCAACCGACATTGGTTCAAGGGTACATCTCCCCACACCTCTGATACATGTCGTTGTAATTATTCAATGTCTTCAGAGAAGTGGTGAGTCCCGACAATCAACAATTCCTTGGACCGTAATGTCCTTAAACTAGCTATGGACCGTAATGTCCTTAAACTAGTTGTGGATCGTAATGTCCCTAAACTAGCCATGGACCGTAATGTCCTTAAGCTAGCTGTGGACCGTAACATCCCTAAACTAAAACGATAAGGCTCAAATGCTCTTTCGTTGGATTAAAAATGGTCCCGAACCCCCGTTAAGTAGATCTTAGTCCAATATCGGATTAACGTATTCTTAACAAATATTTAAGTTGATCTTAATCCTAAATGAGATTAACGGTCCTTAAATCAAACCAAACCCAAATCTAAGAAAATACGGATTTGGACTAATCCACGCCCTACGGGCGACAACACAAATTAGTCTCCGTATACAATCCACGGGCAACCAAAAATAAAACAAACACACACGACACGAAGTGACCTTTTGGAACAGAAGAAAGTAGTTACCGCGATGCGATAACGTAATTAACTGCAGGGGCTTGCACCTGTAGGGAAGAGCGTCCCTACAATCAAAAACCCCTCACAACGAGGGGGAATCTGACGAAGTCTGCTACAACGGCCGCATCCGTCCATACCTCCAATGCACGGTGCCATAAATCAGCTTGGCATTTTCGGAGAGGTGGACGGATAAATTCAAAAAGCATATGCCCCCAAAATTCAGGCCAGACGACTTAACGTCCCGGTCGCATCTTTCGACGGTAAACAGTGCGCATGTCACCCTTAATTGATATAAATCAATTAAATCAATCTAAAATCAGATTGAGATCAATATAAATCTAATCAACCCTAATTTTTCCTCTCCTATAAATAGGATCCCTATTCACAGAAATCTCATAGAGCCGATCCCCCATAAGCTCAAGAAAAAATCATCTTCTTCAACCTCAAAACATGTAAAAATAAAAGGAGAAGAAGCTTTATCCTCTCCCATAAAGCTTTTGTTTTAATATAGAAGCCTTTACTTCTTCTTTGAATCTATTGATTCACAAATAAAAGATCAAAAAATCTTAAGGTTGATCTCTCTTTTACAAAAGTTTCGACTTTTATGAGAGATTAATCCTAAGGTTTAAGAAAAGACCCATCATGGATGCCTCTGCGTAATAAAAATCAAAGCTTTTGCTTCTTGAAAAATAAAAGAAGGAAAAGGGCAGAAAATTAAAGAACATAACTCACATTGAAAGCTTTTGCTTTCTGATCTAAATAAGATCTGAATAAGTGCGCATCCAAACAATATGTGCACCTAATAAAAATTTGTCTATGGGAAAATAAAGTGTCTGGAGAAGTGTGCATCACGTGATATGCACGTGTACGCACTCGTTGAATGCTGCCTATGGAGGCATGTGCGTCACGTGACATGCGCATATATGCACTTGATGGATCTTGCCAATGAAGATATGTGTGAGCGTCACGTGATTTGCACGTTGACTTTTAAATACATGCGCACATACATATGTGTGCACATTTGATTATGAACCGATAACAAGTTCGAGCCTACGTGATTTACAAGTGTGCAATACACTAACTTGAAACAAGTGTGTAACCATGTGCAAAGCACATGCGCACCCTTTTTAGATAAAATAAGTTTGTATGTGCGTCCCATATACACTTGCGCACTTGGACAGTAATACATTGTTCGATTACTTAATTAAAATTAAATTATGTGTTGAAGCTTTCACTTCTTATATATAATCCATTAATCAAAATATTAATAAATCTGAGTTGATCTTAATCTCAAGGACGACTAACGGTCCTCAGATGACATATTTCGAACCGACGGACCTCGTTTACACGAGATATGCGTCTTAAATTCAATCCCAAATCTAATATATACAGATTTAGACTAATTCTCACCCTACGGACAACGACATAAACTAATCTCCATATACAATCAAAGAGCAACCCTAAAATAAACAAGATATAACACAATATGAAGTGATCTAACCAGAGAAGGTGAAAGTTGTTATCGCAATGCGATAGCGTAATTAACTGCAAGGGCTTATTCCTGCAGGGAAGAGCCTCCCTTCAAAAAAAAAACCTTCACAAAAGAGGGGGAATCTGATAAGTCACGTTACAACGGTCACATTTATCCAAACCTCCAATGTACAATGCCATAAATCAACTTGGCATCTTCGGAGAGGCGGATGGATATGTTCCAAATAGCATCTTCTCCTGTATTCATGCTAGATGTCCTCCCGATGCCTCAGACCAGTCTCTGGCAATAAATAGATTCCGGCACACCCGGTGGGACCTTATCCACTTTCCACTTCACACTTCGTGTGTCGTGTTTCGCAAACAAAATCGTGGTTCGTGAACAAAATCGTGGTTCGTTATGTTTATGGTTGCTCTTAGAGTTTGAGATACTAAAATTTGGTGTTTCATCTCCGTGCAGATTCAATGGCCTTCACTTTCACTAACTGCAATGACAACTCTTATGCTAACTTCACCCCATCTAAAGGAGTCATCTACAGGCCAACTGCGGCCTCAATATTCTCCATGCCGGAAGAGCAGGTCGTCCAAGCGACCACCAGGCTGTTCTTTAGGACAATACTCCCATCCCAAAACTTTGGTGCCCCAAAGCCTAAAGAAGAAGCTTCACAGAAATCGGTTTTTGATCGGCTAACCACCACGCCCTGCTAACAAGCCATCCAGCATTAAAGCCTCGGTTTTCAACAAGCTGAAGAAAAGCTCAATGGGCCCCTCGAAGAAGCCCATGATCCCTGAGAGGGATGTCCTTAAGTAGCTGGTCATCCCCACTCCTGCACCGCGTGAAACAAATAAGAATGTTTCACCTCTAAGGAAGTTTGTCTCCAACAGACTGATCACCCTTGCTCCAGCTCAACCGAGGACGTCTGTCTTTCATAGTCTGACACTGAGCGAAACCCCCAAGCGATGCAGGGGGTATGATGAGGAAGGCCCTGAGGCTGAGAAGGTTCCCCCTGCAAGACATGCTCGACGTCGACATTGGCGCTGAGTAAGACAAGCTGGAGGCAGTTCCCCTTCTGGACTTACTCCTGCAAAGGCACCAAATCAGCCAAAGCTGGAGCACTCCTACAGGCTGTTCTCTTCAAAAATTCACAGGGACTGGAAGAAATTCCAAGACTCTATCATCGATGAAAACTACTCCTGTCGGCCAAAAAAATTCAAGGGTCGACAAGAGAAAGACAATTCCTCTGCCGTACAGTGGGTGACTTCTCAAAAGGTTGTCCCTGTCACAGTGGTTCCTCCTACTGCGGCTTCCCATAAAAGTGTGGGGCCAGAAAAGGATCAAGCGCCAGAGGCAAAACCCAAAGGCCAGAGTTCCAAGCGCCCCAAGTCTAGGGGCATAATCATCCAAACAGTCTATATGGCTGGTAGTAAGGAAGAAAGTCGCACTTCCATCAGTCATAGACTGCATACTCGGTTACCGACAAAAACCCAGGAGTAACAAGAAAAGCTCCAGGATATGCTCGCCAAGATGGCAGCACTCACCGGCTCTAAAGAAGGTCCATACAAAGAAATATAAGAGAGCCAAGAGCAGGAAACCAATACCAATTTCCTGAAGCGGGTCCTTGAAAAGAAAGATAAGGAAGCGGAAGAGAAAGATGCTAATATAAAGCAGATGGCTCTCCTGTTGCAAGACATGGTTGTAATGCTGATTCAGCCAGAACCGCTGGCCGAAGGACCACTGGTGATTATCGAAAATGAATAGGGGGAGACATCAAACCCTCCTCAGGCCCTATCAATGGCCAAAGAGGAAACGATCTCAAAGGCGGCATTGGATGACTACATCATCTAACAAATCAAGGCTTATTAAGCAAATGAAGCTGCAAATCAGCTGGTCAAGATGGGTCAACCATATCCGGCATGGTACGACCATATGAAATACCTTTCAAGATATACGATCCTGAAGTTCCATATATATAAAGGAACGGGTAACCCTCATCAGCATGCTGCACAATTGTTGCTGTGCTAATTCGTCGAAAGTCTATTAGAAATGGCTTTCGAATGGTAATCGAAGCTCTTGAATGACTCTGTCATAACCTTTTCTGATTTGGAACTACTTTTCACTTAGAGGTTCGCCAGCGGGAGTGAGCATACTCCAATCACCGTGCTGATCAACTCAAAGGTCAAGCCAGGCGAGACAAGGATCCAGTATGTGATTTGATGGCGGAACTTGTGATCCAAATGCGAACAACGCATTGAGGAGTACCCAGCTGTGAGATGTTCATTGGAACCGTCGATCCTAAATCGACCGTGTTCCAATTTATGACCTTCTTCAATCCCACCACATTCCAAGCGCTGATCGATAAACTGGCCCAGATGAATCATATGGCCATAGTCCTTCCTCTTCAGCCATAGATCCTTGAAATAATAAAGGCAAGGGAAAGGTAGGCTTCGTTGCTAATACTCAGCAACAATCGAACGGTCCGAAAGCAGTTGTCCAATAAAACAACAGTTGTATGTTCCCACCTAAAATTTGGGCGTTCAAGTCAAGCACAAGCACAACATATAGGCAAAAGAGCATAAAATAGCCCCAAAAAATCAAGTGGCCTCAATATGTTCAAGGGAATGTAAAGCAGATTTTTCTGGACTATATTTTGCCATACTCCCAAATAAGAATCGGATAAATTATGATAGCATCGAAAGAATCTCGAAAAGTTCTTCGATTTGATATAGTATATACCTCACAACTCTTTCGGGGTCAAAAGTTGAGCGAACGTGCGATACAAGTATAGCTTAAACAAAGCTCTTTCACAAGAGAGGGTGTATTTTAGTCCCATATCGGCTACACCAAAGAATTGAGAAGTGTTTATATAACACTTCCACCTTTTATTACATTAAGAACAATGAAAGCGGATATGGTGAAACCACACGTGCGCGTCGCCATGCTGAGCCGAGCGAGCTGCGTGTGCATGCACCTGCAGACACAAAGCCTTTACTTCTTTGAGCAAGGTAAAATAAATAAAGAGAAAAAATCTCTTTTTTTTAAAAGCTTTTGCTTTTATATAGAAGCCTTGACTTCTTTGTGAGTCCATTGATTCACCATTAAAAGATCAAATGATCTAAGGGTTTGTCTCTCGCTCATAAAGTTCATACTTTTGCGAGAAATTGATCCTAAAATCCTATATATAAATAATGCGCATCACAAAAACGCATGAATACTTAACTCAAAAACAGATAAAAACTAGGGTTTTCACTTCTCAAAAAATAAGAGAAGAAGAAAAGAAAGTGAAATAAAAGTCATTGCTTCTTAGTGAAAGCTTTTACTTTCTGATGAAACAAGTGCACACCCATATCAATGCGCACTTAATGAAAATCTGCCTATAAAGTCATGCGCATTACGTGATACCTACGTGCACACACTTAACAAAAACAGCCTCTGGAGGCTTGTGCATCACGTGATATCCATGTGTGCGTACTTAACAAAATCTGCTAATAAAGGCATGCGCATCATGTGGAACTCACGTGTGCGCACTTAATAAAATCTGTCAATAAAGGCATGTGCATCACGTGGAACTCACGTGTGCGCACTTAATTGAAATCGCTTATAAAATATGCCTATCACGTGACCCTCACGTGTGTGCACTTCGTGAAAATTGCCTATAAAGGCATGCACGTCATGTGATACATACAGACGCAACATCCTTACAATAAAACAGTGCGTAACCACACGCAAAGAACAGGTGCACCTTTTAGAAATGAAATAAACGAGCATGTGCGCACCTATATATTTGCACATTTTTCCATAAAACGTCATTTAATCACTTAAACAAAGTATAATTAAATGATGGGCCCCATGTTGATCAAAATATCAATAAACCTAAGTAATTTTAATCTCAAAGATGACTAAAATCCATATTTCTAAGTTGATCTTAGTCTCATATAAGACTAACGCATCCTTAATCAAAATAAATTGAGAATGTGCAAGTAAAGAAGCGGGTTACCGGATTGCTAGAGAAGGGTTGGATTCGCAGCAACAATTCACCCTGGGGAGCTCCAGTTCTTCTAGTCAAGAAGAAAGATGACAAAAGGAGGATGTACATCGATTATCGAGAATTAAACCGGATAACTATTAAGAACAAATACCCGATCCCTCGCATTGGCGAATTATTCAAGCAACTCAGTGGCGTGGGGGTATTCTCAAAGCTGGATTTGCGATTCGGATATCATCAAGTTCGAGTTAAATCAGAAGATATTTGCAAGACTGCGTTCTGGACTCGATATGGACATTACGGGTACTTAGTGATGCCATTCGGAGTCACGAACGCACCGGCAATATTTATGGACTTGATGAACCGGATCTTTTCACCATTCTTAGACCAGTTTATAGTGGTGTTTATCGATGATATTCTGGTCTACTCAAAGAGCATAGAAGAGCATGCATAACACTTGAAAATTGCACTGCAAACGTTGAGGCAAGAAAGACTGTATGCGAAAATGAGCAAGTGCGAGTTTTGGCTCAAAGAAGTAATGTTTTTAGGGCATGTTGTATCTGGTGATGGAATCGTTGTTGATGCTAAAAAGATTGCAGCAGTTCAACATTGGCCGATTCCGAAGAATATAGCGGAGATTCGAAGTTTTCTTAGATTTGCTGGATATTACAGAAGATTCGTGGAGAATTTTGCTCGATTGGCTGAGCTTTTGACCAAGCTTATGCGGAAGGATGTACCGTTCGTATGGACGGATAGTTGTGCATTAGCTTTTGAGGCTTGAAGTATAGATTGATAACCGCTCCTATTTTGACCGTACCAGACGGTTCCGAAGAATTGATGATTCATAGCGATGCATCTGGGAAAGGTTTGGGATGTGTTCTGATGCAGCATGGGAAGGTTATAGCCTACGCATCGATACAGTTGAAGACCCATGAGAAGAATTACCCAACTCATGATTTAGATCTTGCAGTAGTGATTTTCACTTTGAAGATTTGGAGACACTACTTATTGGGCGAAAGGGTCGAAGTATTCACTGATCACAAAAGTCTAAAGTACGTGTTCACGCAGAAAGAGCTCAATATGAGGCAGCGTAGATGGTTGGAGCTGATGGCCGACTATGATCTTGATCTCAAGTACAATCCGGGGAAAGTTAATGTAGTGCTGGATGCGCTTAGTCGGTTCCCAGCAATTCGGATGTTGACTGCACAGAAGGAGCTTATCGATGATTTTCGAAGATTCGAGTTGGTGATCGTGTTACCGCATTCTTCAGGACAGTTGATGCAGCTGCAAGTACAGTCATCGTTTATCGATATTATTAAAGCAGCACTGTCACAGGACCCAAGATTGCAAAAGTTTTTAGAACAGGTTGAAGCGGAACTTCGAACGGACATGTTGATTCATGAAGATGGTTCGTTGAGATATGGTAGCCGTTTGAGTGTGCCGAAGGGAGATATTCACGAAGAAGTGATGCGGGAGGCGCACATTTCCGCATATTCTGTGCATTCAGGAGGCACGAAGATGTACCATGATCTACGACGGCATTTCTGGTGGGAAGGCATGAAAGGGAGATTGCACGCTTTGTAGCGAAGTGCTTGGTGAGTCAGCAAGTTAAGGCTGAACATCAAAGGGTAGTTTGTTTATTGCAACCACTTCTGATTCCTCAATGGAAGTGGGAACATATAACCATGGATTTCATAACAGCTTTACCGCGGAGTCCAAAGGGCAACAGTGCAGTTTGGGTGATCGTTGATCGATTGACCAAGGCATCTCATTTCATACTGTTTCGATTTGGTCAGTCGACGGAAGCGTTAGCAGAGCGGTACATGCAGGAAATTATGAGATTGCATGAAGTACCAGTGAGCATCGTTTCCGACCATGATACCTGATTCTTATCGCACTTCTGGAGGAGTTTAAAGGAAAGTTTGGGGATGTGATCGAAGTTTAGCACTACTTATCATCCCCAGATAGATGGTCAGTCGGATAGAACAATCCAAACTCTTGAAGATATGTTAAGAGCTTGCATGTTGGACTTCAAGGGATCATGGGAGGATCATCTGCACTTGATGGAGTTTTCGTATAAAAACAACTTTCAGGCGGCTATTTAGATAGCTCTATTTGAAGCTTTATATGGTCACAAGTGTCGCTCACCTGTTTGTTAGGGCAATTTTGGAGAACGAAGATTGTTGGGACTGGATCTTGTCGTGCAAACCATGGAGAAACTTAATACTATCCGGAATCACATGAAGGCAACACAAGATCGGTAGAAGAGTTAGACCGATATATCGAGAAGACCTCTAGATTTCGTTGTTGGCAATCTTTTATTCTTGAAGATATCACCAACTAGAGGAGTGATTCGTTTTGGGAGTCGAGACAATCTTAGTCCTCGATTCATAAGGCCTTTCGATATTATTGAGCGCGTTGGAGAAGTAGCTTATCGATTGGCATTACCACCATCTTTGGTGAGTGTTCATGACGTGTTTCATGTATCTCAACTCCGTAAGCATGTTCGAGATGAGACGCACATGCTAGATCATTCGGAGTTGACTGTAAGGGAGGACTTGACATATGAAGAACGACCGATGGCGACTGTTGATCGAAAAGAAAAGGTCCTCAAGAACAAGGTTATCCCTCTCGTACTTGTTTCATAGGGGAATCGCTCATACGGAGAATCAACTTGGGAACGAGAAGACGAGATTTGACAGAAGTTTCCACACCTCTTCTCGTAGATTCATGTTTGTTTGTATTTTCTTGTTCCGGGGATTTCGAGGACGAAATTCTTTTTGTAGTTGGGGATAATGTAACACCCTAGTTCGTTATACCATGTTGATTGTTTATTTTATTTATCGTCTGTAGATTTTTTGATCTATTGTTGTTATAGGTGCAAATAGTATAATTGGTATCTGTGTTTGCATCCGATCCGACCTGCATACTTGAAACCCGTCTTGATTCCTATTTATGATTTATCCTGACTAGTTATGAGGATCCGTGCACTTTCATATTCTATATCCTGTATACTTGCATTATATCAGGTATCTGCATTTTTTATAATACATATAAAGTCAAATAAAATATTTTAAAAATATCTTGCATGGCCTGCACCATACCCTTGACCCTGTGGTAGAATCCGTACATCTTGTTCTCATTCTGTTTGGTGAAATGGACTCGTTTGGATCTCTATGTGCACGCTACATGCATCCGCTCTTGGGGGCATGCTTTTTTGTTACCCGGATATCGTATTTTAGTTTTGGTTGACACATATAGTATCCGTATTTTCAAACCATAATTTTAGACCCAACTCGGACGTATTTTGGATTATTTTTGTATTAGCTAAAAAACTCAATATATTCAATATAATATTCTTATATCACATCCTGTTACTTATATAATCAAACTGTATATTTCCAACCATATAAATATTTTTTAAATATTTTTCTAAAATCAGATCCTATCTAACTCCCTGTGTCTCTCTCCATATATATATATATATATAATATTTTTCTTTATATTTTTAACCCATAAAAACCCATTACCCATGTTACTACCTTCTTCTCCACTCTTTCCCACGTTCCCGCCTCCACCTCATCACCAAACCCAACCCTAACTCGCGCTCACCGTTGCCGCCTCCACCCTCACCGATCACTTGACCTCGCCATTCATCTCCTCGTTCTCCACTCAACTCCTCTCCTTTCCCCGAGCTCTTCCCTGCACAGAACCCCCGACCCCGACGAGAACCCATCGCCTGCCCTCGAACCCGACATCGCCTGCACTCTCGCCGGAGCTCCGACCCCGTCGGTCTCACCCATCGCCACCACTTCTCCCTTCTCACCTCTCCCCTGAAACCACCACCTCCTCTCCCGAACCTCATTTCCCTGCAGAACCCAATCCCCGACTTCAAGAAGCCCACTGCCCCATCACCGGAAAGCCCTCGCCTGCAACCTCGCCGTCGACGGCCTATCGTCGACGTCACCCCCTCGTTGCCTTCTATGACCCAGAGCCTTAAACCCCGCGGCCTCATCAAAACAGACCATTTCTTTTTTCTTCTTCTCTTTATTCTTCTTGAGTTGTATTTTTCCAGTCATCGCCGGAGCCGTGCTCGTCGCCGACGATCCGGCCGACCCAGTGGACGTTCCCAGCCAGCGTGGTCATGTTCTTTCTTTGCCTGGTTCTGTTCTGTACGTCTGTGTGTGTATTGCGACATTTACCGATGTCGAACGTGCCGTACGCACCCCGTATTGAGATCCGATCAAGCAAGTTTATCTTGCTACATGCTATGTTACTTTATTTACATCCATATGAATAAAAATATTACATGTTTATTGTATTGTGCGTCCTATGTTACCGTTTTACTGTTTTACAATACCCGTTCACATCCATATCATTTATTGCATCTCTAATTACATGCCATATAATATAATTTCATGTTGATGTTATGTTAGTACCCAATGTTTGATAATGTGCATCCTATGTAGTCATGGAGTTGTAGATGTGATCCCTGATAAACACTTGTGCATCCGTGTTTTACCGTGCTTCGATACTTGCTACAGTTTTACTTTTGGGCATCCGTTTGATACTTTGTGCACCACTTGACATGTCCTGATACACTACTTGACCTGATACTTAGATCCTGTTACTAATGCCGACAATCCTGACTTGTTGTCCTGATGGACGTATCATGTTCTCTATATAGACAAACCTGTACCTACTTGATCCTGTGTTGGCATTAACTCTAGATTTATCAATACCTGACTTGGACACATAACTTGGGGGTAAGGGGAAATCAATGATGAAAGCTGACTTGTAACTCAATAGTTCGACGCTTATACTGATCAGTTTTGGGGGTAGGCCAGTCCCGGGATGATGCTGCTGACATCATTCATCTGTACATGTTTCTTGTTTAGTGCTTAGCGGCACGTCTCAGATTCAGCCTGAGAGTCTTGACCGTGGTCTCGGGCATACACGGGATACTATTGAGTTACATCGACGATTCCATTAAATTGATTTCACAAACTGAAGAATAGATGACCCAGTAGTATAGTTCAGATTACTCACTGCATGTCGCATATACTTATACACTTCACTGTTCCATATCCGTGTTTACCTGATTATATTTATGTTACTGTTTATATTCATGCCTGCATATCTCATGTATTTTGGTTATATTTTATTATTTGATATTATGACGCACTGACGTCTGGGTTTTGCATGGCCCAGATCATCTGTCTTTGTTACAGGCTGACCAGGAGTATCTTAGCCGACAGGCCGAATAGTGAGGATCCTGTTAGTATCTAGTTTAGTTTAGTTAGTTTTCATTTCCGTACTTTCATTTCCTGATATGAGCCCGTATTTGGGACGTACTTTCCAGATGTTATTGTTTATTGGATTTATTGCTTCCGCACATTTATATTTCTTGACTCGTTTATTCTGATAGATGGGCATATACTAGATAAATTATTTATTTCTACTGTTCTTGATATCTTATAGACAGTCGTAATGTGACTGTGGAGGGATGTTTCCTAGCCACGAGTAGCATGATTGGGTCTGTCACGTGTCGATCATAGCGCACTCTGGGAAGCGGGGCGTGATAAACAGCGTTTGGACAAAGAAGCTATCGTAAGGACAAGTTATGAACATCTCTGACCTAACCAATGCATGCCTGCAAAGAATAAGAGTAGGACCAATTTCGAGAAGCGGTTTGCAAAGGCCCTATCAATGAGGATGGGGCTACCGCCTCTCATGGTGTACACTTCTGAGGTTCCGTACTTTGATGGTGGATAAAGACACCCGAAATATTTCCTGTATCACCGATGGGTCGCCCATCCCATCGATGAATGCAACACCTTTAAGAAGTGGTGGAAAAGATACATTTCCCATAGAAGACATTTTAAGAAGGAGAAGCGCGAAGCTCGCGCTCATCGATACAAGAACGGCAAGACTGTAGATGACAAGGAAGCAACCGGCAGCTGCCATATGGTTAGTACCAACTCCAAAAAGGAAAGCTCTCTGGTTCTCACATTCAGGAGTGATTCGGAGGATGAAATGCCCTTTAACCCTCTCTTCGAAAGCTCCGCCGTGAGAAAAGAAGAGGAGAAAAAGGATTGCAGAAACATTCATCTGCGCAACCGCACCTTACCTAAAAAGAATTTCGGACCCACAAACAAGAGTTCGCATAAACAAGATAGAGAGAAATGGAAAATGCCCGAGAAGATCGAGGTCAATAGAGAAGTTGCCATAGAACTCGCCGCAAAGAACCAACCTAAGAAAACCAAGGTGGAATATAATGTCCTTACACATTTGAGAAATATACCCTCACGGCTTAGAATATTGGATGCCCTACTTTTATCCAAAGAGACACGAGACTCCTTGATCAAGTCAGTGTAAGAACCTGATCAGTTTCGTGCCTTCCTAGCGAAAGAGAAAATGAAGAATGAACTTGCAGAGGTCCACACGGCTGATATTACCTTCAGCGAGGAAGATATCCTCCTTTGAACATGCGAGCATAATCGACCGCTGTATATTACCGGGTACTGCTATGATATCAAAATAGGAAAAATCCTTATTGACAACGGGTTTTCTGTCAACCTCCTCAATGTGAGAGTACTGAAGGAGATATGTATGAATGTTCAGCACCTTGCCCGGGACAAGATTACTATCTCGGGGTTCGAATCGCAGTCGTCACAGACGCTTAGGTCTGTAATATTGATGCTTCGCTTCGGGAAGCATCAAATTCCATGTCATTGATGCCAAAACCTGTTATAATGCTCTATTCGGCAGGACATGGCTACACGAGTACAACGTTATGCCTTCTACACAACATTAGTGTATGAAGTATTTCAAGGATGGCCTAGAGTACACCGTCATGAGAGAACTCAATCCTTTCTCAGTAAATGAGGTGCAAAAGTATGAAAGATGCAAAGTACTTTCAGCTAGATTTTAAAGATACTGAAAGGTGCCATAAACCAAAAAATAAGAAAAAATCAGTAGCCACAATCCCGGTCTTCGGAAGTGATATTGAAGAAGACAAACATATAGTTTACTCGGGACAACCTCAGAAAAAGAGCAATAAACCCGGAACGTCGAACCCTGGTCTTTGGCCACAACTTCGAAGACAAGATTAATGCGGTGTTTTCCATTCATCTATCAACACAGACTCTCGCCGAATCGAACCAGAGTCTACAAATTACGATGGCTCTGCCTTGACACTATAAAGAGTTCGATGCGCTCAATACTTATAGCGTACAAGAGTTGGAAACTTTCTACGTGCCTCCTAAGCGAAGAGGTGAAAAAGCAATCCTCTTTTATAAATCTAAGGAGACTGTGGTAGAAAAGGAAATCCGGCATAGAGTCGATCTGACTCTTGATAAGTTCCAGCTTATCCACATACCAAGATATTATGCGAAAGGATTAAAAGAGCTATTAAAGTATTAAGGTGTGCCTTTCGAACAAACTATTCGATTAGCCCGATCATATAAAAGAATTTGGGATATTTCTGGGACTCAACGAAAGAAGCCCAATGGGTAGATAGATACAATCGGGATGGGATATGTTCGGTCCAAAAAGTGAGAGCAAAATTACAGTTGCCACGTCAGAAACAGCTCGAACAGAGAAGAAGATGCTTCCCCAAATAGCCAAGCCGCCGAATGGGAGTAAAGTCTCGCTCGAAGGACTCCAAGTCCATCACTCGAAGAGCAGATTGACAGGATAATAATAAAAACTTTTCAAGCGAGCCGAGACAATTATAGTCATTAAATAGCCTTATATGAAAAGGTCAGGAAGCAGCATTTCAGTGAGCAGTCAGCGGAAGAAGTAGATCATGACACTCTTCATACACAGCCCCGTGTGTACTCCCGCGTACAAGGAAACTCCTGAATCAGGGACAAGAATAAGGCAACGATCGCAGGCAACATTCAAGGACAACAAAATAGGTCCAATACGCCTTTTAATCGAGAAAAATTCCGTTGGAGCCCGTCCCTCATAAAGAAGAAGGGTTGAAGGTATGCTTTCCTTCGAGATAAGACGGGAAAGATATTCAGCCTTGTTATGAAACACCAGATGCTGACGTTTCTGGAATCTCGGCACCCTGGACAGATAAATGAAATCAATCATCCAGATTATTGCTCCTATCATCGAGCAATAGGTCACCCACTCGAAGATTGTTTCACGTTAAAGAATTGGGTAGAAGACCAATATCAACAAGGCGGGTTCATATTGTCCGATTGCTGGAGGATAAGCCTGCCACAAAAGCTCAAACCAAAAAAGACTTATGCCATCAAATTGGGACCTGCTCAATCGAAGAAATGGAACCAGACTCATACCTGCCACATAATAACATTCTCAAAAGAGAGAGATGACGAGAATATGATCGACCTTTTCAGCTTCACAAACAAAGACGTTGATGAGAAGATTTCAGAATTTCCATCGGCACTAAAAGAGCTGGAGGATAGGATATATGCCACGACGGACAACCTAAGGAAAATCGACTTGAGAACGGAGGATGATCCAAGACCAATGTTCGTCAGTAGGCTGCTATCCAAAAAACAAGTAGCCACATTAAAAGATGTGCTTATATAGTGTAAAGATTTCTTCGCTTGAAATTACTCCAAAATTCCAGGTTTAGATCCAAATGTAGCGGTATACAAGCTGGCCATATCACCAGAGATAAAACCGGTGAAGCAAGCTCCAAGAAGAATGCGTCTTGAACTTGATATGAGTATCAACATCGAAGTTAAGAAATTGATAGACTCTGGCTTCATCCAAGAAGTCCAATATCCCGACTGGAATGCCAATATCGTTCTGGTGATGAAGAAAAATAGGACAGTTTTGATATGCATGGACTTTCGGGAACTCAACAAGGCATGTCCAAAAAATGACTTCCCAGTGCCCCTTACCGAGCTGATGATCGATAATACTTCCACCCATGAAGTCTTCTCCTTCATGGATGAATCTTCAGGATACAATCAGATAAAGATGGATCCTAAAGACCAGAAACATACAGCCTTCTGGACACCATTGAGCATATTTTGCTACAAGGTCATGCCTTTCGGTTTGAAGAACGCCTGAGCCACATACCAAAGGGTCATGACAAAGATATTCGATGACCTCATACATGAGATCATCAAATGCTATATCGATAACCTCATGGTCAAAAGAAAATCTCAAGAGCATCACTGGGAGCTTCTAAGGATTGTGTTCGACTATCTTCGGAAATATAATATAAGGATGAACCCTTTAAAGTGCGCGCTCGTCAGGAAAATTCCTAGTCTTCATTGTGCGCCACCGGGATATCGAAATTGATCCCTAAAAGATCAGGGCAATTATAGAAATGCACTCGCCAAGAACCCTCAAACAATTGCGATCTCTCCAAGAAAAGCTCGTATATATCCGGCGGTTCATAGCTAATCTCTCCGGAAAATGTCATCCCTACAACCATCTGATGAAGAAGGGGATCCCGCTCGTATGGGATCAGAAATGCTAAAACGCATTAGAGAAAATCATCAATACCTGCAAAATCCGCCGGTATTGACCGCGCCAGTTAATGGAAAGCCTCTTATTCTATATAAGACAACTTTTGAGGGTTCTTTAGGCGCGTTGTGGGTACAGGAGAACGACCAAGGAAAACAGAGAGCTTTTTACTCTCTAAATCGAGTTTTTCTGGGGGCAGAAAGTAACTATTCCCCCATTTAAAAGCACTGCCTGGCGCTGATCTTCGCGATAACGAATCTCAGACACTACGCCCTGGCACATGAGGTCTACCTAATATCAAAGGTGGATCCCCTTAAGTATCTTATGTCAAAGGCTATATTAACGAGAAGGCTTGCCAAATGGGCCCTCCTACTGATGGAGTTTTCGATAAAGTATCGACCCCTTAAAGCAGTGAAAGGACAAGCCATCGCTGACTTTCTTGCGGAACATCGGATACCAGCCGACTCTCCTCTAAACTGCGAGTTGCCGGATGAACACGCGTTCGACGCAATCGATGAGGAGAAAGAAGAATATGAGTCTCAATGGGAGCTTTACTTCGATGAAATATCTTCCATGAAGCGGCGAAAGAAGAACACCCCCTTAATCAAAGTTGGGGTGGGCATTAGTTTCGTGACCCCGCAAAGAGGAATATTGCGTTATGCTCTCTTCTTGATGGAGCCCAGAACTAATAATGAAGCTGAATACGAAGCTTTGATGGTCTTGAGATCGCTATCGATATGGGAATCAAAGACCTCCTAATATACGGAGATTCTCAGCTGATTGTCAGTCAAGTAAATTGTGACTATAAAACATGCAAGCCAGAACTAATAAGGTATGGCAAAAGAGTGCAACAACTACTAACCCAAATCCCTTCATTTTCCCTGGAGAACATGCCACGAGCGAAAAACAGTAAGGCGGATGCGTTAGCCAAGTTGTCTAAAGAATTGGCCGACAAAGACCTCGATGACATAAAGATCATTGTCCAAAGCGGCAAGATCCTGGTGCCAGCAGATATACCTTTGAAAGTTCTGATGGAGCGACCCGAAGAAAAAGGAGCGATCGAAGAAGATGCTCTCCAAATAAAAAATGAAGAAGAAGTTGAGGGCTGGAGGGGAGTCTTTATAGACTACTTCAAGTCCCAACGAACACCTGAAGATGCGTCATTTAAATATCAGCTCATGAAACGAGCTTTGTCGTTCGCCTTCGTCAACGATGCCCTATACAAGAGATCCTTTGACTTTGTATGGTTAAGATACCTAGGGCCGAAGGAAGCAAAGAAATTCATCCAAGAAATACACGATGGACTTTGTGACTCCATCAAACACGATCAAAAATGAAGCTCAAGATAAACTGAATAGGCTATTACTGGTCCACGATGATCCAAGACTGACTCGAATATGCGAAGCAATTGTTGGATATGTATGCCCTATAGGCCTGTATTGTATATGATGCTAGGGATATGTATGTACATGACAATCTTGCTCGGTTATATAGTATACTATATTGGTTTGCCTTTATCTGAACATGTGTATTTGTTTTTCTTACTGCTTTGTATTGCTTATATATGTTGATAAAGACTCGATACAGTAGTATACTATTTTGGTTTGACTTTATCTTAACATGTTCATATGTCTTACTTGATATCATATATGGCTAATACATGTTGATAAAGCCCATAGGATTTTGCTTGACTACCAGCGTTATGATGGCGATCATACTTGTGGAGACTGGATAGTCCATAAGAACATCCATAAATGTCCCAAGTCACAGGAGTATCGACACCGGACATCGATATTATAGAGTAGACTTGTGTATACGTTTTCTAGACCCGACGAGGGGTGGTGGTTGATCCCACAGCCATTAGAGTGATCACCTAAGATTATATACAAGTGCTCACTATGAGTGAGTACACTGGACGGACTTACCGAGAACTTCTACATGGTATTATACCTATCGTTAAATAGCGGTTCTCAAGTGACATGAGTACAGCTTAGTCTTTGAGATCATCATTTTCCTCGTGTAAGTTCTCACTGTATTTAGATTACTACCCTATCACGGCTCTACTAAGTCGTGTAAACATATTTTAGTTGGGTGCAGTCCCGAGCCACATGAAGGCAGTGAGCGATGGTCAGGAATTCGATTCTCTCGGTGTTAGGAGTCGACGTTGTACTGTGTTCAGTTGGCCAGCACCAAAAGGCCTTGGCCAAGACAGATGAGATTTACTGATGGTTAGATCATTAGTTTCTCAGATTGGTTCTGAGCCATATTAACATGACTAATTGGGTTATTAGTGGTCTGACGTTTTCCACCCCTAAACCCGGTATGCGATACTCTTAGACTAAAAAACCGGACTGTACAGAGATTGTCATGGACATACTTAGTAGGGGTTTAGATGAGTTTGCTCATCGGCCTTCTTTTTCACAGATACCTGGGTAGTCGTTACGTATAGGTAGTGCCGCTGATGTGCTTATAGTTAAACACGCTACCAGCGTACTGTCGAGTCTTTAGAATCCCATACAGAGGGTTTCCCTAGTTCGGACGAAATGATGTAGAGGACATATGTTTATGTAACACCACTAGTTCATTTATACCGGTTCCAGTTCTCGTATTTGCTTATTTATGGTATTTTCTTGATTTATCGTGTTTTGGGTGCGAATGGTATTTCACTTTAGTATTGCATCCAACCCGACCCGCTTGCTTGAAACTTGTTTGATTCATATTTATGAATTATCTTGACTTGTTATATAGACATGTGCACTTTCATAAATACTGCATACTGACATTTTATCTGGCATTGCAACTTTTACCATATAAAATCTTAACTCAAGTAAAATATTTTAAAAATACATTGAATGGCCTGCATGATACCCCTAACCCTGTCGTAGCATCCGCGCATCTTGTTCTTGTCCCATTCAGTGAAACGCACTTGTTTGGATGGCTACGCGCACGTACGTGCATCCGTTCTTGGGGGTATGCATTTTCGTTACCCGATCATTCATTTTTTATTTTGGTCGTCGCATATATTTTTCATATTTTAAAACTGAATTAGACCCGACCTGGGCGTGTTTTGAACAAAATTTGTATTTACCAGAAAATCCAATTTTAATTAATATAATATCTTTATTAAAAATTATAACATTTAAAATTTAAATAACTAACATATCTTTTTAAATTTTTAATCCTAACCCACTAACAGACTTCTCTCTCTCTCTCTCTCTTTCTCTCTCTCACACTGCAGACAATTTCATCTATCCTCTCGCACCCCTCTCTCTCTCTCTCCTCTCGATCTCTCTACTCTCTCTGTCTCTCTCCTCTCTCTTTTCTCTCTCTCTCTCTCTCTCTGCGCACTCTCCCTCTCTCTCCCTCCCACACAGATCCATCTTCTATTTATTTTCTTCTTCGTTTCTTTTCATTGAAAACCTGTATGCAACCGCGAAGAGAACCTAACCCTAACCCATTCTCCTCTACCTCCTCTTCCCTCGCCGTCGTCTTCATCATCACCCTACTTCCTCCCTCTCCTCACCTCCCTGCAGAGCTCCGAACACAAAGAACCTGAGCACCCAACCAACCCGAGAAACCCACTGCAGACTTAGCCCCACCGTCGACAGCCCATCATCGTTGCCCTCTCGTCTCACTGACCCCAGTGAGCACAACCCTTTCTCCCTTCTTCTTCCTCTTTCTTTCTTCCTTTATTTTTCTTTCTCTTTTCTTTAATTCTTGAATTCTATGTTTCCGTAGTTCACCGGAGCCGGGATCGACGCCGACGATCCAGACGACGTACTTTACCTACGTGATCACCCTCGTGCATTACTTGGACATGTCTCGTGTGCCGTGCATGCGTCGCGACATTTTTCCGACGTCGGACGTACCGTACATATCCGTTTCTTGATCCGTCTAGACAAGTTTATCTTGCTACATGCTACATTACTTTATATATATATCTATTTTAATAAATCTAATACTGGTATTTCAAATTATGCACCCCATGTTTATTTTTACAGTTTTTCGACATCCATCTGCATCCGTACGTGTTACTTTACATCTAGCGCATGCAACTTATCTTGTTACATACTATATTATAATATACTGCATCCAATGGAATATTTACATCTCATATTGCTTAGTTGTACATCCCACATTACCATTGTACAGTTTTACAGTTTTCGGATACCCGTTTGCATCCATCTCATTTAAAATATATATAACTGCATCTATAGATCACATTAATACATAATATTGTGATATTAACACCCCCTATTTAATAAAATACATCCTAATTAGTAATGGAACTATAAACGTAACCCTAATCGATAATTGTGCATCCATATCATTGATTTTATATCGATTTGCATACCATGTCATATTATTTTATTTTATTGCTATATTAGTACTCCATACTTGATTTTGTGCACCCATACTTATTACAGTTTGATTATGAGCACCCACTTGATACTTGTGCACTATCTTACATGACCTGATACACTACTACTCGATACCTGTGCACTACTTGACATGACTTAATACATGTACACCACCTGACATGACCTGATGTACCACTACTTGACATGTTACCTGATCATGTTTCTAATGCCGACAATCCTGACATGTTGTCCCGATGGACATATCCAGTTGTCTGTATAGACAAACCTGTTCCTACTTGATCCTGTGTTGGCATTAGCTCCAAATTTATCAATACCTGACTTGAACACATAACCTTAGGGGTATGGGGAAATCAAAAGTGTAAACTAAAGTGTAACTTAAAAGGGTATTACTTGATCCGTGGTCCCGGGGGGTAATGGGACAGAGCCATTCGTGACTCTTACATATTCTTGATCCGTGGTCCCGGGAGGTAACGGGACAGAACCACTCTTGGTTCGCATATTCATGATCCGTGGTCCCTGGGGGTAACGGGACATATCCTTTGAATTACATGAAGGATTACATTAATTGATTTCGAACAAGTTTAGAATAGATAACCCAGTAGCACAGTTTAGACTACTCACTGCACTTCACCTGTTTATATCCTGTTCACTGATCTATATTCATGTTACTGTTTACTTCCTACTGATGATTTGTTACTGTTCATACTTCATGCCTGCATATCTCGTGTATCCTGTTCCTTTATTATTGTTTGATATCACGACGCACTGACGTCTGGGTTTTGCATGGCCCAGATCCCCTATCTCTTTCGCAGGCTGTCCAGGAGTATTTTGATCAACAGGCCGAGAAGTGAGGACCTGTTAGTAGTTTAGTTTAGTTTCTTTCAGTATTATTTTATTCCTGACGTGAGCCCGTATTTTGGGACGTACATTCTAGTTTATTATTGTTCATTGGGTCTATTGCTTCCGCATTTTTATTCTTGACTCGTTATTCTGGCTCATGGACATGTATTAGATAGTTGTTTATTATTTCTACTGTTCTTGATATCTCTAGACAGCCGTAATGTGACTGTGGAGGGATTTTTCCTAGCCACAGATAGCATAGTTGGCTATGTCACGTGCCAATCTTAGCGCACTCTGGGAAGCGAAGCGTGACAGGGTTTCTTTAGTATCAGAGACATAGGATTTAGGTTAGTCGGGTTTGATTCTTTTGTAGTTGGGTATTGGACCCAATACATGAATCAGAATACTCATGATTAGGAACATATCCTGCCACTTTACCATCTTGCCATTCTTGAATCTTAACTTCCTCCTGATCCTTACCATGACGATATGCAAACCTCTTTGCATCTCGACTTGAAACTTTGGTTTCCTATAGTTTATCTCTAGGATTTGGGCGACTTAAGTGGAGTTATGTGATTGTAACTATGTGCCGCGGTATGGTTACAATGCGGTACTCTATTTAAGTAACTTGGAGTTCCAGTCTTGATTCATATCCTTGATCCATGGTTTGAATCTTGTTATCATACTAATCCTTTTCGGTTTTTTGGTTTCAAGAACATGGCAGACAGAAATCTGAGATCGTACCAGAGGCGCGTGGATGACGCCGCTTTACTTGGAGTAATTCGTGGCATGCTGGAAAACCAGAAGCGGCAGACCGAGCTGAACCAGCGACAAGCCGAACCTTTTCAGGAAGGTTTGTGGACCGTCCAGCTGTCCGTAAACAATGTTGTGGCCAAACTAGTTGAGCGTGTCGGTACCGTGGCGGATTTCAGGAGACTTGGTCCGTCCGTCTTTACTGGTCTGGAGGATCCATTGCCAGCGGAGCAGTGGCTGGTTGATACGGAGAATTTGCTCGTTGTGGCACAGATTCCAGAGGACAAGAGAGTGGATGTGGTACGCATCCAATTAGTGGACTATGCCCGTGAATGGTGGCTTGTGGAAGAGTCCCGCTTGCCCAAGCCGATCAGTTGGGCAGATTTTTCGAAGAGTTTCTTGGAGAAGTTCTTCCCGCAGACTGCACGGGAGGAAATGGAAGAAAAGTTTATCAGTTTGAAGCAGAACGGCGTACCCGTGGAAGTACATGCGGCTGAGTGGACACGGCTCAGTAGATTCGCTGGACCTTTGGTTGCCAACGATGTTGATAGGGCAAGGAGGTTCATGCGCAGTTTGGACGTGGAAATCCAGAGGCACTTCATATCTCTGGGATTGACCACTTACTCTAAAGTTCTTAAGGCGGCCCGAAAGCAGCAGAGCTTATCGATGAAGACTGGGGGTACGCAGCAGCAGGCAATTGCAGTGCGGAAGCCGGCATTTGCGCCGAACCGAGCGCCTATGCGCAGAGGTATTCCGGTGAACCGACGAGGCATAGCACCTATGAAGAAACCCGTCGTTGCTGATCAAAGGAGCATGATTTGTGATTACTGCCATTTACCCGGACATCAACAGAAGGATTGTCGGAGGAAGCTTGGGCTTTGTTTAGTTTGCGGATCAGCAGATCATACTATCAGTGTTTGCCCGTCGAAGTTTCATTTGAAGGATGATGTTCAGAAGCCACCGCAGAAGCAGTTTCAGGGGCAGAAGCAGTTAACTCAAGGACCCAATCAAGCTCGAGCCTTTACCCTAACGGCTGAAGAGGCCAAGGCTTCAGAAGAAGTTGTTTCAGGTATCCTACTTGTTCATGGTTTTCCCGCATTAGCGTTATTCGATTCTGGTGCATCCCATTGTTTTATGTCGTCCAAGTTTATTGCTACACACTCGATTCCTTGCACGACCTTATCTAGTTGTTGGGACATACAGACTGGGAATGGGAAGATCATAGCTAGTAGAGAATGTAAGGATTGTTCAATTGTTGTTTGCGGACGGGAGTTGTTTGCAGATTTCTTGGTGATTGATACCGGCAGTTATGAAGTTGTCTTGGGAATGGATTTTCTCGGCACTTTCCACACTCACATTGATTGTAGGGAAATGATAGTGATTTTCCAGATTCCCGAACATCCGGAGTTTATCTTCACTGGAGGAAGCAGTTCTGTCGGGCCAGTCGATTTTAGGGCTAGGCCGACAAACAATGTTCTTTCGTCAATGGAAGTTGATAAGGAGGAAGCGCCAGCTGTAGTTCGAGATTTCATGGACGTGTTCGAGGACATCTCGGGTTTACAGCCAAAACGAGATGTGGAGTTCGCGATCGATCTTATTCCTGGTGCAGCGCCAATCTCTAAGGCTTACTATCCAATGGCACCAGTGAAGTTGGAAGAAGTCAAGAAGCAGATTACTGAATTACTTGAGAAGGGTTGGATTCGCAGCAGTAATTCACCTTGGGGAGCTCCAGTTCTTCTAGTAAAGAAGAAAGATGGCATAAGGAGGATGTGCATCGATTATCGAGAATTAAACCGGGTGACTATTAAGAACAAGTACCCGATCCCTCGCATTGGCGAATTGTTCGAGCAGCTTAATAGTGCAAGGGTATTCTCGAAGCTGGATTTGTGATCCGTATATCATCACGTCCGAGTTAAATCTGAGGATATTTGCAAAACGGTGTTCCGAACTCGGTATGAACATTACGAGTATTTAGTGATGCCATTCGGAGTCACGAATGCACCGGCGATATTTATGGACTTGATGAACTGAATCTTTTCACCGTTTTTGGACCAGTTTATAGTGGTGTTCATCGATGATATTCGGGTTTACTCAAAGAGTATTGAAGAGCATGCGCAACACTTGAAGATCACATTGCAGACATTGAGGAAAGAAAGATTATATGCAAAGATGAGCAAGTGCGAGTTTTGGCTTGAAGAAGTGAAGTTTTTGGGGCATATCGTATCTCGAGATGGAATCGTCGTTAACCCCGAAAAGATTGCAGCAATTCGAGATTGGCCGATTCCGAAGAACGTAGCAGAGATTAGAAGTTTTCTTGGACTTGCAGGATACTACAGAAGGTTCGTGGAGAATTTTGCTCGTTTGGCTGAGCCTCTGACCAAGCTTACGCGCAAGGAAGTACCGTTTGTATGGACGGATAAATGTGCGTCAGCTTTTGAGGCATTGAAGCAGAGATTGATAACCGCTCCTATTTTGACCGTACCAGACAGTTCCAGAGGATTGGTGATTCACAGCGACGCATCTGGGAAAGGTTTGGGATGTGTTTTGATGCAGCATGGAAAGGTTATAGTCTACGCATCGAGACAGTTGAAGACCCATGAGAAGAATTACCCAACTCATGATTTGGAGCTTGTAGCAGTGATTTTCGCTTTGAAGATTTGGAAACACTACTTATTGGGCGAAAGAGTTGAAGTATTCACTGATCATAAAATCCAGAAGTATGCATTCACACAGAAAGAGCTTAACATGAGGCAGCGTAGATAGTTGGAGCTGATGGCTGGCTACGATCTTGATATTAAGTACCATCCGGGGAAAGTTAATGTTGTGCCGGATGCGCTTAGTCAGTTGCCAGCAATTCGGATGTTGACTGCACAGAAAGAGCTTATCGAAGATTTTCGAAGATTCAAGTTGGAGATCGTGCTACCGCATTCTTTGGGACAATTGATGCAGCTGCAAGTACAGTCGTCATTGATCGAGAGTATTAAAGCAGCGCAGTCGCAAGACCCAAGATTGCAGAAGTTTCGAGAATAGGTTGAAGCTGGACTTCGAACGGACTTGTTAATTCATGAAGATGGTTCGTTGCGATATGGCAGCCGTTTGTGTGTGCCAAAAGGAGATATTCGCGAAGAAGTTATGAAGAAGGCACACAGGTCCGCGTATTCCGTAGATTCAGGAGGCACGAAAATGTACGATGATCTACGACAGCATTTCTGGTGAGAAGGCATGAAAAGGGAGATTGCTCACTTTGTAGTAAAGTACTTGGTGTGCCAGTAAGTTAAGGCTGAATATCAAAGGGTTGCTGGTTTATTGCAACCACTTCCGATTCCTCAATGGAAGTGGGAACATATAACCATGGATTTCGTGACAGCTTTACCGCGGGGTCCAAAGGGCAACAATGCAGTTTGGGTGATTGTTAATCGATTGACCAAGGCAGCTCATTTCATACCATTTCGAGTTGGTCAATCAACAGAAGCGTTGGCGGAACGGTACATGCAGGAGATTGTAAGATTGCATGGAGTACCGGTGAGCATCGTGTCCGATCGTGACACCCGATTCTTATCGCACTTCTGGAGGAGTTTACAGGAAAGTTTAGGAACGCGATTGAAATTTAGCACTGCTTATCATCCTCAGACAGATGGTCAGTCAAAGAGAACGATCTAAACTCTTGAAGACATGTTGAGAGCTTGCATGTTAGGCTTCAAGGGTTCATAGGAGGATCATCTACACTTGGTGGAATTTTCTTACAACAACAGCTTTCAGGCGACTATTCAGATGTCTCCATTCGAAGCATTGTATGGTCGCAAGTGTCACTCACCTGTTTGTGTAATACCCAACCCCTTTTATACCAAAATCTGTATTTTGTTACTTTATAATTCTATTTATTTTATTTATAATTTTATTTATTTTATTTATACTTTTATTTATTTTATTTAAAATTTTATTTATTTTATTTATACTTTTATTTATTTTATTTATAATTTTACTTATTTATTCTAAACCCCATTTTTCTTTTATCAATAAAACCCAAACCCTATTATATCCTATATTTTTCCTTACCCTCGGCCCATTCTTTTTAAATTAAACTAAATCCTTCTTTTCTTAAAACCCAACTCCTTCCCAAGCCCAGCAGCCCATTCCCTCATAATTCTTTTATTTTATTTTTCCAAGCCGGCCCTTTCCTTTCTTATTTATCATTGAATTTCTATTCCTTCAGCCCGGCCCCTTCTTCTTATTTATTCTTTAATTCTTAAAATCACTGGCCCGGCCCACTTACTTCGCCCAGTAGCCGCTCCCACGCCACCAACCCGCTTCGCAACCCAACCCGCTCCTACAGTGCTTTCTCCTCCAACGGCTACTTCCGCCTTCCCCGTTCGCGATCCGTATTCTCCGCCGACTCCTCCGCCCACGCTCGCGCGCGTTACCCCCACGACGCGCGCCTCGACCTCTCCTCTCGTACACACCCTCCTTCTCATCCTGTTTTCTCTCTCCCTCGTTCTCATTCTTCCTCCTCTCCATCGCTCATAAACCCATAGCACCCTCAGGTCCCCGTCGCCGACGACGACGAGAACGACCACCGTCACTGCCCTCGAGCTCACCATCTCCCTCCCTCGTTCTCCATTTCTCCTCCTCTTCCCATTTCCTCTCTCGACCACCTTTACACCCATCGCCATCGTCACCTTCGTCCCCGACGATCCAACCCCACCACCTCATACAACCTTCACGACCCCCGTCTCCCACACCTCTCTCCTCCTCACCACCCTCCCTCACTCATCCCTGCCACCATCAACCAATACCCCAGAACCCAGAGCCAAGCTCAAACTCCCTGCACCCATCACCAGCCACACTGCGCCCTCTCACCGGCGATCGCCTCCTCATCGTCGCCATCGTCTCTGCTCTCTCCCCCTCTATGTTGTTTCCCTCTCTCAATCTCTCTATCCCCCTCTATACCCTCTCTCCCTCACTCTCTCTCTCTCTCTGTGCTCTCTCTCTCTCTCACTGATCTCTCTCTCTCTCTGAAACCACTCTCTCTCTCCTTAACTCTACAGCCCCTCTCCGTCGCACACGCAAACTACTAACAGCACGAGCCCCAACTTCCACGAGCCTTGACTGCATCCTACCCGACCCAAGCTCATTCCAAGACGCTGCCGTCACCGTGCGTCGTGCGTTCGTGACGTTACAGTCACCGTACATCCCCGAGACGTGTCCAGGCAAGTTCCCTACTTGCTACATGCTACCTTTTGTTAATTACAAATTAAAATCGTATATATCCCATGTTTTACTTTATGTTAAATATTACGACGTAACTGTTCGATATATGTTCTCATAGGAAATCATCATTTAATTTGACGGAACTCGATTGTATAAGCTGGCCCGTATGGCTGTGAGTCTAGTGTGTGAATTTCGCTGAAAAATATGACCGTTAACAACTAAAACGACTACCCCCAAGTTTACTCGTAAAACTGGAATTTTCTTGTACCTGTAAACCGTTAAAATTACCATAAATTATATACATACTGGAATGATACGCTCAAGGGATTAAATCGAATCCAACTCGACGAACTTTAACCCTATCCAAGTTTATATTAGTCTCTGTACTTAAACTGTGACAATATTTGGATCGGAGTGCGACTCTTGACTGCAGTCCAGAGCGACTCCAGTTGTTGTTTACTGTCCCGTAATGAACACCACCCTGTTTCCTTAACTCATAGGTTACGGAACTCCACTGTTTATTATAGGTGAATCTATTAGCTAGACAACACAAGTGGTTCCATCCTGTTTCGTTATCGTTTGTTATTTAATCTGCAAATTAAAATATCGGGACGTATAACAGTCCCAACAGAATCAGAACTGACATACTAGTATTGAATAATGTATATCTCCTGACGTACAGACACGATTGAAGATCCGTCTATTGCGTTGAAAACCTTACTGAAAACCCTAGATTTCATTCAACTATAGCGTCGCTAACATCTGATCCCAACTGGGATTAAAATGCGTTGCGAAACGGACTTCCGATTCTGAAACCGGATTTCCAGCCGTGAACGCTTAAAATGAAATGGCTATAATTAGTGATCCTGGAACCCGATTGGCATGAAACCAAATTCGATGGATAGATAACTGAACATGCTATTTATTCCCCGTTCATTGTTTCACTAAACTGTAACCGTATGATTTATGATAAATTATGCAGGTGGTAGATTATCGATTCATGACACCCTAATCATGCTTTATATATTGTTTACGCATCACATCATACACATGTCATTGCATTGATAACCTAGTGATAACGTGCATTACCCAGTGTTAGGTATTAGTGATGATTGTAGCAAGTACGTTAGTGTTCGTGTGTAAGTGAATAAGTGAAAGTGACACGTACTTGTACACAATCAGTGAACCTTATTATTGTATTGCATTGTCGACGTCTGTGGGACGCGTGTACGTGTGACTATAAGTGGTATGGGACACTTATGGAAGCCCTTGCACGGGTATCAGAGATAAGGCACCAGACACTGCCATTTATCTTAGGTATTAGTCGGGACGTGCTTGATGGAGGTCCTACCTCCAGTTCTTGCGCAGACTTGTCACAGACCGACTGGTATTTAGGGTTATGGTTAGCGTTTGATGTAGACCACGGGGTGTGGGGTAGTTTAAGTGTGAGTTCAACAGAATCTCGGGAGTCCCTTGCCGGCTTATATATATGGAGATATATGGAGATTTACAGGGTACATGATTATTACCGTAAGTTACATGTTGGGCCCATGGTCCCTTGCCCTTGGGTTCTCCTTGGGTGGAGGACACTCGCGAGTGGTTGACTCTCACACTTGGACTGACAATAGGTTTAGTGACCTGTATAGTGAGACTTAGAGACTGATAGGGATAATGGCATCGATTTACTTACTTACTGTGTTGACATGCGTGGCATATCATTCTACTGCTTTTACTATTCCGCTGCATTGATTACTGCATGTTCATACCTATACCGTCATTAATTTACTGTTATATATAACTATTATCACTGTTAGAATTGTCACATGAATTTATATATTACATTGCTATTGTGTCGCTCTGACGACCTGAGTATGCATGCTCAGTGTGAGGAGAAGATTTAGCCTGGACCGGGACTAGACGTACATCACGGACATCTTGATTAGCTATCCAGGGTTATACCCTTTTGTTTCCCATCAGGTCAGTTCTTTACATTGTTTCATTCAGTTACTGCATTTCTCATTACCTGCGCATCATTTACTGTTTACCATGTAAAACTAGAAGCCGAAGTGTGACTACGGCAGGACATTTCCTTGACCGTAGGAGCATGGCTGGCCTTGTCAACCCCTCGTATTCCGTATTTTGGGAAGCGGGGCGTGACATGGTTTAGTTGGTATCAAAGCCCAGGTTTTTCTTCGATTGGGATTGCAGTTTTCCGTGTATAGCGTGACAATCTAAGACATCCATCGATCTAGGTTGTAAACTCGTCATTCTTGATTCATATTCACATTGTGTGTTCTGCTATTCATTCGCTAGGGTTTCTGGTGACTTGGCAAAGTTTCGTGGTTGTGATTGTGAACTGCATCACGATTACACTACCATACTCTGTTTAAGTGACTTA
This sequence comes from Agapanthus africanus, assembly GCA_030015575.1. Classification (NCBI taxonomy): domain Eukaryota; kingdom Viridiplantae; phylum Streptophyta; class Magnoliopsida; order Asparagales; family Amaryllidaceae; genus Agapanthus; species Agapanthus africanus. The sequence goes on along the minus strand of JASDDO010000019.1, from coordinate 194,765,012 downwards.
GAGTCGTACAGTTGATTTTCCACTTGTAATGAAATTTCATCACATCTGATACTCTTGAATCTTTGTCCAATCCATAATATATTTTGATTCGTATAGCTTGTGCCTTATATCATCCTCAAAATTATTATTTCAGGATCATGTCTTCCAACGACTCTTCCTCTATTTCCACTCCCCAGAACCAGACGGTTGAGATCCTAAGTATACTGCAAGGTTTAAAGGAAGCCCAGGAGCGAACAAACGACTTGTTAGCTGAAGGACTGAGAAGGCAGGTGAGTCAGGCACCAGCGGGAGTCTCCAATCATAAAGGGATCCCTGTTAGACGAGGAAAAAACAAGAAGATGAAGCGCCAGTTTGTTTCCCCGCGACAGAAGCAGCAGAAGACCCAATATTGTGGGTACTGTAAGAGGCCAGGACACCTTCAGAGGGATTGTCGACACGCCCAAGGGAAATGTCTGATTTGCGGATCCAGCGAACATCTTATCAACGGTTGCCCAAAAAGGAAGGAGCTGCAAAGAGGAGACTCGACCACACTCTCCACTTCTGCCAAGTGATGATTACCGCGTAATTCAAACTTCGAGGATAAAGCGGACCCAACACAGGATTCAACTCGCGTAACGAGAATACAGCGGCCTAGCAATCAAAGAAGGATTTTCATGTTTTCTAATTCCAGTAATAATGTTATCTTCCTCTTATAAATATTTCTTTCCATTTGAAATCTTGTATCCGTCGAACTTTTAGTTGAATGCAATAAAACTTTGAATCGTAATGTATGTATCATTCTCTTGTCTTTCTCCTTTTCATACTATTCATTATCACAGCATTTTTATCCTGATTTTTCAGTTCCTGCCACCGCATATCTTTCTATATTTCGTACACTTAGCTATTTTCTTGACGTATTCCACTGTCTAATCATGACTTTCCTTTTTAGGCCATGGCTCACCCTGGAGCAGCGCCGCATTTGGATGAGGATGCACAGTCATGCGTTTCCTTAGACCGCACGCTGATGAGTTCTAACGATGAGATCAACGGTCCTCAGGTCAATTTCGGAAACAACGATTCAGAGGAAGAAGGAGCAGCCGCCCCAGAGTTTGACTTGATAGGCGATTCCGACGAAGAGGAAGGAGACCCTGAAGAGAACCCGATAGAGGAAGATCCCGAGGAAGACCCGATAGAAGAAAATCCAGTGGAGGAAAATCCCATGGAAGAGAATCCAGAAGAAGAGAATCACAAGGAATCAGACCTCGATGAAGAAGCTCCAGCCGAGGAAGAAAGACCAGAAGGACAAGACCTTGCTGTGGAAGAACTCCCAATGGTGGTCCCCGCGAGGCACTATAGAAATGGACGTCCCTACCTGAGTACGCGAGCCTACCGTAACCTGCTGAACCTCCACAACCACGACTAACGGGAATTCTTTTAGATGTTGTTTTATCTGGCCAAATAAAACTGTGTATAGTTTAGGGCCACCTTCCATCCTTGAGAATGCCTTGTTTAAAATATTCTGGAATGAAATAAATTGCGGAGTTCGCTAATCCTTCGATCTTCTTAATTCCCTTGATGGTTGATTATTTCTCCTATACAATCATTTTCTCTACTGAGATTTGTCCACCCCTACTCTTTACTTTGTCTTAACACTCACTGAGATTAACTAGTACCACGCCCGATCTTTTAGAGGTCCACCCTTCATCCTCCGTCTGTGCCTCGTTTAAGATACTTCTGGGAGGAGAACATTCATAGTGAAGTTTTCGAGTTCGCTAACCCTTCAAATTTTTGGACTCGCTTGATGTATCGATCGTCATTTTCCCCCATACATTCTTTTCCCCTTGTCGTCCCTTTTTCTGTTCACCCTTACTTCCTGTGCTGACCCGACCCCAATCTCTTTGACCTTCAGCCTAAAGCCGCCACACTCCGATCTTTGAATGAGCCACACTTCCTTGTAATCCTTACCCTAGCTAGCCCTATATATTTTTGTGTTTTTCCTATTACCCTAACTATATTTAAGGACACTGTTATTCCAAAATTTAGTTTTCATTTATCAAAGAGTGCGTGTTATTGATTACTCCATTTTATGTATTTTAAGTACGTTATTATTATTCTCATTTTCAATAGCGCAATCTTACACCGCGCATATTTTTGTTCCATGTTTCTTATTGTCACAATGTGAGTTTTCTAAGTTATTTTAAAACTACTTGATCGATACATTATCCTAAAATTGTTTTAACCTACCGACAAATCTTTCACTATTTTATTGTCGTTACTTTATTTTCTGGTAGCGTGCCTACGTTTCCTATTATAAATAATTGTGCCTTATACTTATTATGTTTGCCGTGCTACCTTTGATATACTTACGTGCACATATTTGAGTTCGATTTTATCGAGTACGCCTCGAATATCATTGTTCGTTATTGTTGTTATTGCTATTCTCGTGTACATATAGGTTGCCTTTGTAGTGTCCCTGTCTTATACTTATTTAAACCTATATTTTTATATGTTGTTCTTACATATATAAACTTTCAAATTTCTTCATCCGCCTATTTCAAGTAAATCTTTATGTGTTAGTTTGCAATATAATAGCTTTCGCCTATGTTTGTATTACTTATCGTTATTTTAAATTTCGAGGGCGAAATTTTTATATTGGTGGTACGCTGTAATACCCAACCCCTTTTATACCAAAATCTGTATTTTGTTACTTTATAATTCTATTTATTTTATTTATAATTTTAATTATTTTATTTATACTTTTATTTATTTTATTTATAATTTTACTTATTTATTCTAAACCCCATTTTTCTTTTATCAATAAAACCCAAACCCTATTATATCCTATATTTTTCCTTACCCCCTGCCCATTCTTTTTAAATTAAACTAAATCCTTCTTTTCTTAAAACCCAACTCCTTCCCAAGCCCAGCAGCCCATTCCCTCATAATTCTTTTATTTTATTTTTCCAAGCCGGCCCTTTCCTTTCTTATTTATCATTGAATTTCTATTCCTTCAGCCCGGCCCCTTCTTCTTATTTATTCTTTAATTCTTAAAATCACTGGCCCGGCCCACTTACTTCCCCCGGCAGCCGCTCCCACGCCTCCAACCCGCTTCGCAACCCGACCCGCTCCTACAGTGCTTTCTCCTCCAACGGCTACTTCCGCCTTCCCCGCTCGCGATCCGTATTCTCCGCCGGCTCCTCCGCCCACGCTCGCGCGCATTACCCCCACGACGCGCGCCTCGACCTCTCCTCTCGTACACACCCTCCTCCTCATCCTGTTTTCTCTCTCCCTCGTTCTCCTTCTTCCTCCTCTCCATCGCTCACAAACCCACAGCACCCTCAGGTCCCCGTCGCCGACGTCGACGAGAACGACCACCGTCACTGCCCTCGAGCTCACCATCTCCCTCCCTCGTTCTCCATTTCTCCTCCTCTTCCCATTTCCTCTCTCGACCACCTTTACACCCATCGCCGTCGTCACCTTCGTCCCCGACGACCCAACCCCACCACCTCGTACAACCTTCACGACCCCCGTCTTCCGCACCTCTCTCCTCCTCACCACCCTCCCTCACTCATCCCTGCCACCATCAACCAATACCCCAGAACCCACAGCCAAGCTCAAACTCCCTGCACCCAACACCGGCCATACTGTGCCCTCTCACCGGCGATCGCCTCCTCATCGTCGCCATCGTCTCTGCTCTCTCCCCCTCTATGTTGTTTCCCTCTCTCAATCTCTCTATCCCCCTCTATACCCCCCCTCCCTCACTCTCTGTCTCTCTCTGTGCTCTCTCTCTCTCTCTCCGTGCTCTCTCTCTCTCACTGATCTCTCTCTCTCTCTCTCTCTGAAACCACTCTCTCTCTCTCTCCTTAACTCTACAGCCCCTCTCCATCGCACACGCAAACTACTAACAGCACGAGCCCCAACTTCCATAAGCCTCGACTGCATCCTACCCGACCCAAGCTCATTCCAAGAAGCTGCCGTCACCGTGCGTCGCGCGTTCGTGACGTTACAGTCACCGTACATCCCCGAGACGTGTCCAGGCAAGTTCCCTACTTGCTACATGCTACCTTTTTTTAATTACAAATTAAAATCGTATATATCCCATGTTTTACTTTATGTTAAATATTACGACGTAACTGTTCGATATATGTTCTCATAGGAAATCATCATTTAATTTGACGGAACTCGATTGTATAAGCTGGCCCGTATGGCTGTGAATCTAGTGTGTGAATTTCGCTGAAAAATATGACCGTTAACGACTAAAACGACTACCCCTAAGTTTACTCGTAAAACTGGAATTTTCTTGTACCTGTAAACCGTTAAAATTACCATAAATTATATACATACTGGAATGATGCGCTCGAGGGCTCAAATCGAAGCCAACTCGACGAAATTTAACCCTATGCAAGTTTATATTAGTCTCTGTACTTAAACTGTGACAATATTTGGATCGGAGTGCGACTCTGGACTGCAGTCCAGAGCGACTCCAGTTGTTGTTTACTGTCCCGTAATGAACACCACCCTGTTTCCTTAACTCGTAGGTTACGGAACTCCACTGTTTATTATAGGTGAATCTGTTAGCTAGACAACACAAGTAGTTCCATCCTGTTTCGTTATCTTTTGTTATTTAATCTGCAAATTAAAAGATCGGGACGTATAACAGTCCCAACAGAATCAGAACTGACATACTAGTATTGAATAATGTATATCTCCTGACGTACAAACACATTGAAGATCCGTCTATTGCGTTGAAAACCTTACTGAAAACCCTAAATTTCATTCAACTATAGCATCGCTAAAATCTGATCTCAACTGGGATTAAAATGCGTTGCGAAACGGACTTCCGATTCTGAAACCGGATTTCCAGCCGTGAACGCTTAAAATGAAATGGCTATAATTAGTGATCCTGGAACCCGATTGGCATGAAACCAAATTCAATAGATAGATAACTGAACATACTATTTATTCCCTGTTCATCGTTTCACTAAACTGTAACCGTATGATTTATGATAAATTATGCAAGTGGTAGATTATCGATTCATGACACCCTAATCATGCTTTATATACTGTTTACGCATCACATCATACACATGTCATTGCATTGATAACCTAGTGATAACGTGCATTACCCAGTGTTAGGTATTAGTGATGATTGTGGCAAGTACGTTAGTGTTCGTGTGTAAGTGAATAAGTGAAAGTGACACGTACTTGTACACAATCAGTGAACCTTATTATTGTATTGCATTGTCGAAGTCTGTGGGACGCGTGTACGTGTGACTATAAGTGGTATGGGACACTTATGGAAGCCCTTGCACGGGTATCAGAGATAAGGCACCAGACACTGCCATTTATCTTAGGTATTAGTCGGGACGTGCTTGATGGAGGTCCTACCTCCAGTTCTTGCGCAGACTTGTCACAGACCGACTGGTATTTAGGGTTATGGTTAGCGTTTGATGTAGACCACGGGGTGTGGGGTAGTTTAAGTGTGAGTTCAACAGAATCTTGGGAGTCCCTTGCCGGCTTATATATATGGAGATATATGGAGATTTACAGGGTACATGATTATTACCGTGAGTTACATGTTGGGCCCATGGTCCCTTGCCCTTGGGTTCTCCTTGGGTGGAGGACACTCGCGAGTGGTTGACTCTCACACTTGGACTGACGATAGGTTTAGTGACCTGTATAGTGAGACTTAGAGACTGATAGGGATAATGGCATCGATTTACTTACTTACTGTGTTGACATGCGTGGCATATCATTCTACTGCTTTTACTATTCCGCTGCATTGATTACTGCATGTTCATACCTATACCGTCATTAATTTACTGTTATATATAACTATTATCACTATTAGAATTGTCACATGAATTTATATATTACATTGCTATTGTGTCGCTCTGACGACCTGAGTATGCATGCTCAGTGTGAGGAGAAGATTTAGCCTGGACCGGGACTAGACGTACATCACGGACATCTTGATTAGCTATCCAGGGTTATACCCTTTTGTTTCCCATCAGGTCAGTTCTTTACATTGTTTCATTCAGTTACTGCATTTCTCATTACCTGCGCATCATTTACTGTTTACCATGTAAAACTAGAAGCCGAAGTGTGACTACGGCAGGACATTTTCTTGACCGTAGGAGCATGGCTGGCCTTGTCAACCCCTCGTATTCCGTATTTTGGGAAGCGGGGCGTGACAGTTTGTTGGGACGATGTTGGAGAACGAAGATTGTTGGGACCTGATTTGATCCTGCAGACAGTAGAGAAAGTTAATACTAACCGGAATCATATGAAGGCAGCACAAGATCAGCAGAAGAGTTGGGCCGATACATCGAGAAGACCTTTAGAGTTTGCTGTTAGTGATCTGGTGTTCTTGAAGATATCACCCACTAGAGGAGTGATTCGTTTTGGGAGTCGAGGCAAGCTTAGTCCTCGATTCGTAGGGCCTTTCAAGATTTTGGAGCGTGTTGGAGAAGTAGCTTATCGATTGACTTTACCGCAATCTTTGGCGAATGTTCATGACGTGTTTCATGTATCTCAACTCCGTAAGTATGTTCGAGATGAAACACATGTGCTGGATTATTTGGAGCTGACTGTAAGAGAGGATTTGACCTTTGAGGAGCGACCGATGTCGATTGTTGATCGAAGAGAAAAGGTCCTTAATAACATAGTTATCCCTCTCGTACTTGTTTCTTGGGGAAATCGCTCACACGAAGAATCGATTTGGGAACGAGAAGACGAGATTCGACAGAAGTTTCTACACCTATTCTTGTAGTTTCTTGATTGTTTATCCTTCTTTGTTCTTGGAATTTCGAGGAAGAAATTCTTTTTGTAATTGGGTATACCGGCTCCAGTTCTCGTATTTGCTTATTTATGGTATTTTCTTGATTTATCATGTTTTGGGTGCGAATGGTATTTCACTTTAGTATTGCATCCAACCCGACCCGCTTACTTGAAACTTGTTTGATTCATATTTATGAATTATCTTGACTTGTTACATAGACATGTGCACTTTCATAAATACTGCATACTGGCATTTTATCTGGCATTGTATCTTTTACCATATAACATTTTAAGTCATGTAAAATATTTTAAAAATACATTGTATGGCATGCATGATAACCCTAACCCTGTCGTAGCATCCGCGCATCTTGTTCTTGTCCCGTTCAGTGAAACGTACTTGTTTGGATGGCTACGCGCACGTACGTGCGTCCGTTCTTGAGGGTATGCATTTTCATTACCCGAGCATTCATTTTTTATTTTGGTCGTCGCATATATTTTTCATATTTTAAAATTGAATTTTAGACCCGACCTGGGCGTGTTTTGGACTAAATTTGTATTTACCAGAAAATCCAATTTTAATTAATATAATATCTTTATTAAAAATTATAACAGTTAAAATTTAAATAACTAACAAATCTTTTTAAATTTTTAATCCTAACCCACTAACAGATTTCTCTCTCTCTTTCTCTCTCTCACACTACAGACAATTTCATCTCTCCTCTCGCACCCCTCTCTCTCTCCCCTCTCGATCTCTCTCCTCTCTCTTTTCTCTCTCTCTCTCTGCGCACACACACACTCTCTCTCCCCCTCACAGATCCATCTTCTATTTATTTTCTTCTTTGTTTCTTTTCTTTGAAAACCCGTATGCGACCGCGACGAGAACCAAACCCTAACCCATTCTCCACTGCCTCCTCTTCCCTCGCCGTAGTCTTCATCATCACCCTACTTCCACCCTCTCCTCACCTCCCTGCAGAGCTCCGAACACAGAGAACCTGAGCACCCAACCAACCCGAGAAACCCACTGCAGACTTAGCCCCGCCGTCGACAGCCCATCGTCGTTGCCCTCTCGTCTCACTGACCACAGTGAGCACAACCCTTTCTCCCATCTTCTTCCTCTTTCTTTTTTTCTTTCTTTTTCTTTCTCTTTTCTTTAATTCTTTAATTCTATGTTTCCGTAGTTCACCGGAGCCGGGATCGACGCCGACGATCCAGACGACTTACCTTACCTGCTTGATCACCCTCATGCGTTACTTGGACCCGTCCCGTGTGCCGTGCGTGCATCGCGACATTTTTCCGACGTCGGACTTACCGTACATATCCGTTTCTTAATCCGTCTAGGCAAGTTTATCTTGCTACATGCTACATTACATTATATATATCTATTTTAATAAATATAATACTGGTATTTCAAATTATGCACCCCATATTTACTTTTACAGTTTTTCGACATCCGTCTGCATCCGTACGTGTTACTTTACATCTAGCGCATGCAACTTATCTTGTTACATACTATATTACAATATACTGCATCCAATGGAATATTTACATCTCATATTGCATAGTTGTACATCCCACATTACCATTGTACAGTTTTACTATTTTCGGATACCCTTTGCATCCATCTCATTTAAAATATATATATATAACTGCATCTATAGATCACATTAAGACATAATACTGTGATATTAACACCCCTTGTTTAATAAAGTGCATCCTAATTAGTAATGGAACTATAAACATAACCCTAATCGATAATTGTGCATCCATATCATTGATTTTATATCGATTTGCATACCATGTCACATTATTTCATTTTATTGTTATATTAGTACTCCATACTTGATTTTGTGCACCCATACTTATTACAGTTTGATTATGAGTACCCACTTGATACTTGTGCACTACCTGACATGACTTGATACACTACTACTCGACATGACTTGATACCTGTGCACTACTTGACGAGACTTGATACATGTACACCATCTGACATGACCTGATGTACACTACGTGACATGTTACCTGATCATGTTTCTAATACCGAAAATCCTGACATGTTTTCCCGATGGACATATCCTGTTGTCTGTATAGACAAACATGTTCCTGCTTGATCCTGTGTTGGCATTAGCTCCAGATTTATCAATACCTGACTTGAACACATAACCTTGGGGGTATGGGGGAAATCAAAAGTGTAAACTAAAGTGTAACTTAAAAAGGGTATTACTTGATCCGTGGTCCCGGGGGGTAACGGAACAGAACCATTCATGACTCTTACATATTCTTGATCCGTAGTCCCGGGGGGTAACGGGACAGAACCACTCTTGGTTCGCATATTCTTGGTCTCGGGGGGTAACGGGACATATCCTTTGAGTTACATGAAGGATTACATTAATTGATTTCGAACAACTTTAGAATAGATAACCCAGTAGCACAGTTTAGACTACTCACTGCACTTCACCTGTTTATATCTTGTTCACTGATCTATATTCATGTTACTGTTTACTTCCTACTGATGATTTGTTACTGTTCATACTTCATGCCTGAATATCTCGTGTATCCTGTTCATTTATTATTGTTTGATATCACGACGCACTGACTTCTGGGTTTTGCATGGCCCAGATCCCCCATCTCTTTCGCAGGCTGTCCAGGAGTATTTTGATTAACAGGCCGAGCAGTGAGGACCAGTTAGTAGTTTAGTTTAGTTTCTTTCAGTATTATTTTATGCCTGATGTGAGCCCGTATTTTGAGACGTACATTCCAGTTTAGTATTGTTCATTGGATCTATTGCTTCCGCATTTTTATTCTTGACTCGTTATTCTGGCTCATGGACATGTATTAGATAGTTGTTTATTATTTCTACTGTTCTTGATATCTCTAGACAGCCGTAATGTGACTGTAGAGGTATTTTTCGTAGCCACAGGTTGCATGGTTGGCTCTGTCACGTGCCAATCTTAGCGCAATCTGGGAAGCGGGGCGTAACAGTTTATATGTGCAAGTTCCAATTAAATACGTGTACCAGTTGCGCGGAATTTAATCGGACGGATTGTAATACTGGAGGGCTTGGGATTAAGCCAGATTATTAAATCAAATATTGATTTAATACTAGTAATATACTAGTAGTATTATTCTATCTCTATGGTATTCATATTTTGGTACGAATACGGGTATGTATATACTGTAGAAAGTATTTTGTATTTATACAAAATACATTCTAGAAGGAGAACACCTCATTCTTGGATTTTCCATTTACTAATTTGTTTGGAAATGTGGTGGAGGGTTATGGGGCAAATGAGAATAGTGTAAGGTATGGAAAAATGAATTTTTTAATTCATTTGGTATTACTATTCAAGTATGGTAACCATTTTTAATTGTGTAATTCTTTTCAGAAAACAAAATAGTTATGATATTTTTCTCAACTTTGCTCTCATTTTTCATTAGCTTATTCTCTCTCCTCTCTTCTTCCTCAACCTTAATCCCTCTCATATGTTGAGAACTATAGGGTTTAGAGATAGATAAATACTATTAACAGTCTCTGCATCTCCTAAATGTGTTAGATTAGTAAACTAGTTTATTTAGCTACTTCATTTGTGAAGTGCAAGCTTGAACCATATTCCTTCCGGTGGATCATCTAGGATTGAGAAAGCTTCCAAGTAAGTTTGTTCTAGGACCTAAAAAAGCACAAGAAGGAAGAGTTTTGACAACCAAAGGACATGAATCTATTGATTTAACATCTTTTCATAGTAGTTAAACTCTTCCACGTTGCTAATTTAGGATTATGGTTTGATCACTTGGGGTTTTGTTGACTGTGCTTGCTCAAAATATGATTTTTTTTGTGCATTCTGCCTCTCTACTAGAATTTTAGAGTGAGCACAATTAATTAACATGGTATCAGATCAACTCTATAAGCCTTAACTAGCTCGTTACGATGTTTAAATTCCTTCGTTTTCGTCGTACAAAAACTGCCGATAAAAACAGTCCCAAAATTCCTAGTTTTAAGATATTTGCACTCTCCGGGGGCTCACGGTTTAGACCGAGAAGTCGCAGGGTGTTGAGTGGGTACCCCGTGGTGCCAAAGGTCGGGCCTAGCCCACTGAGACCACCATGAGGTTGCCTTGGGGGGTGGGAGCTGAGCCCTACCCCAAAGGGTAGGCTCGGGTCTGCCACCCCTTTGGGGCCACCTTATGGTGGCCCCCGGGGGGTGGTACCCCTTAGGCCCCTCGAGCGATAGTTAATTTTGGTTAATTCACCCCCGCAAAAGTTCGGGCAAGTTTCGAGTTCGTTTCAACTCCCAGATTGGCTTAAAACATTAGAATTTTTGGGATTTTAGTGCACTTGATTTTCAGTTTTGGAAAATTTAAGGTGTTTATTAATTGTGCGCGGAATTCTAATGTCATGGCATTCATTACTTGCGTATGTGATGTTGTATATGTGTTGTGAATGTCTTCTAATCTCTATACATCGATTAGAAGAGGTTACACGCATCTTGTTGTTGTAATATTTATCTCTGTGATGGTTTCGACAGATTGTCATGTTGGATAGCCTTTTATGCGATGTTAGTTGTACAATTTTGAGTTCATTTGTATATTGATTATTGTATGGCGAGCGTTCGACATGTGAACTGTCGTTTCTGTCAGTTTGTATATTCTTTTATTAGGATACGGCCGGGTTGAGATCGATGTCGCCATTGTATATTATTTTATTTTTGTACTAGGATAAACCCACGAATAAGTGCTCGAATAGCCGAATTCTAGAGTGCACTAGGTGGTCGTCTCGCAGTGGTAAGTTCGAGCCATCTCGCTCTAAAATTGGCGGGATATTCGCCGCACTTGTAGGGTTTTAGGATGACCCACAATGGAGTGCTCAAGTTACCGGATTCCATAAAGTGCTGGGTGGCTCACTCATGCCATTGAGCGATGGTTGCTTCACTTCTAGAATTGGCAGGTAACTTTCCATATTCGTAGGAGTCTTGGTTCTGCATTGCACAGGCTATCCACACGACCGGAGAACATCGAGTTTCATTTGCGGCTTAAATGTAACGCGGGCTCCTAAATTATCCGCTATTCCATATTGCTTATCGCTTGTCTGTGATGTTGCTTATATCATGCCTGTAAATAATGGTTGTATATATATATATAAATGTTGTATATGTTTTGCATCCGCGCTAGCCCTGCCCCCGCTCTGCCATTAGTTAAATAACCTAATGGTTCATGACGGGACCCGTGACGAATCCGGATGGCATATACATACATTCTATTTTTCGTTCTTTTCTGGTGTGATAGGAATTAATTGATGGGACCACATTAATTTTGATTAATGCAAGAAAATAAACCTAATGTGATGTTGTCGGAACAAGTTTTTTGAAAAATTATAGTCGTATTCTTTTACGTTGCATAAAGGTATTCGATTAGGAATATCATGCACCTCATTCGACAAGGGAAGAGCCTTGATCCCCTCATGGGGATTTCGCTCTTAAGAAAAAGTTTGTATCACTATAGATTGCTCAGTTTTCTTCAAAACCATAAGTTTTCAAATGCGGAGCCTAAACTACTCTTTTTCAAAGCTATTCGGTTCCTTCAACGATATCAAGTTCATTACGTTAAAAGGTTTTTCGCCAAAAACCAACCGTAACCCTCCGTTATTTTCTACAAGTATTACTTAGTATCCGTGCTACGTATGTTGGCATTGTCAAGGCGTAGTGATCAGTAGCTGAGTATTGCTTGTTTGTAGCTTTGTTTCCGATTATTTAGGACAGTCGCATAGTTATGATGGTATTGTCAAGGGTTATGCGGGTGAGTCTAAGTTAATCAAGATAATAACAGGTCGAACCTGACTAGCGGCTTATGATATGTTGGTATTGTCACGGTCATAAAGTCGTTAGGGGCAAAAATCACATCGGGAGTTTCAACTATATAGGAAACTAGCTAGTGTTGCATATCTTCTAAAGTGCGGTAACTAAAGTAGCTTCCATCTAGATTATCACGCGATGATAGTTGGGTCTCGATCCCACTAATGAGTAGAATTACTCTTGGGAGATATTTTTCACCTCACAATTAGCTAACCTATCAAGTGTCTAGAAAGATGTTAACAGGGCCACGGCTCTACGGAAATTAGATTTATTTTAATTAGGTCCGTAGGAGAGCACGGGGAACCTCCCTGTTTCCCCCAATCAGAGCAAAACTCTGTTTTGAATTTCAAAATTCAAAAATTGAAGCAACGCTTCAGATCCTGTGCGCTATGCGCTGCGTGCCAGTGTCAAAAGCAGACACGCCAGCGCCAGGAGCGCTGCGCCCTAGGCAGCGCACCCCCAATCAGAGCAAAGCTCTGTTTCAAAATGCAAAATTTAAAAATTGAAGAAACGCTTCAGATCCAGCGCTCTGCGCTGCGCACCGCGTGTCGAACACAGGTGCGCTAGTGCAGTTACGCTTCGCGCCACATGTCGAACACTGGCGCACTAGCGCAGTTGCGCTGCGCTCTGCGCTGTGCGCCACGTGTCGAACGTAGGTGCGCTAGCGCAAGGTGTGCCAGCGCTGGAATTAAAAATTCCCCCACCGTCAGATCAAAAGATCTATTAATAATAAATTATTAATTAATTAGAACTAAAGTTCTGTTATGGAAAGATTTTTCATTCTTATTAAAACAAGAAGATTATCTTCTGTAAAACAGAAGCCTTAGGATCAAAGATCCAACAGTGGGAAATATTCCCAAATCAATCAGAGAAAGATCTCTTACAACTGATTTAACAAATCAATTGGCCCTATATAAAGGCCCCTAGACTTCAAGTCTAAAAGATACAGAAGAAGAGAGAGAGAAACCCTCTGCAAAACTTTAAGGGGAAAAAAAAGAGCAAGCTCTTAGAAAAAAGAAGATTTTTCTTCATTTTCAAGGTAAAGAACTATGTTCTTGAATAACAGAGATGTCTCGTAAAAAGAAGAACCATCTTCTAAAAAATATCAAAGATCTGAAAAAACACCAAGGTTTTTTGATAAAAAGAAAAAGATCAAAAGATCTAATCATAAAATAATAAAACTATTTTACTTCATTCACAGATCATTTGATCTATAAAGGCATAGCCTTTTATAAAAACAAGAACTTTTGTTCTTGGATCTTGAGGCAAAGCATCCTTTTAGAAGAACATAAAATTTGTTCTTTGATCTTAAAATTGATCAGATACGCTTTGCGCTATTGAAAAGTGCCTTGCACTCATGAATTGCGCCCTTACGCTCATTGGACCAGCGCTCAGCGCCAAAACTTGCCATGTGTCAACCAGAGACACAATCTCCGCTTTGCGCTTCTAAAACAGAGCACTGTGCTCATGGGCTGGCGCTTAGCGCCAAGCGTGCCACGTGTCACTCACTGGTGCGCCAACAGACTAGCGCAATGCACCCATAAATTAAAGCGCAAAGCGCTAATGAACTAGCGCTTAGCGCTAAGCGCGACACGTGTCCTCTTCGTATGCGCTACCTGACAGAAGCGCAATACGCTCTTTGACTGGCGCAAAGCGCCTGGCGCGCCACGTGGCGCACTGTCAGAACACAACTTGTTTCTGATCAAGACAAAAATGTCAGAGCCCAATGCGTAGCATTATTAAAAAGGCTGAGCCCAAAAAAAAGGCTTAATAGCCAGAATAAAAGTAAAATGTTAAAACATTTTAATTGGACTTAGCCCAATTCTGGCCATAAGTCCTCAACTTAGGTTGAACTGAGCATATCTGCTCTTTCAACCAACTCACCTTGGTTCAAGGGTACATCTCTTCACTCCTTTGATATCTGTCGTTGTAATTCCTCAACGTCTTCAAAGAGGTGACGGGTCCCGACAACCACACATTTCATGGACTGTGGGGTCCTTAAACTCATGGACTATGATGTCCTTAATCTCGACCGTGATGTTTTAAAACTAACATCGGACTGTGGGGTCCTTAAACTCATGGACTATGATGTCCTTAACCTTGATCGTGATGTCTTAAAACTAACATTAGACTGTGGGGTCCTTAAACTCACGGACTATGATGTCCTTAACCTCGACCGCGATGTCTTAAAACTAATAATGGACCGTAATGTCCTTAAACTAATTATCGACCGCAATGTCATTAAACTAAACAATAGAGCCCAATTGCTCTCTTGTCGGATCTAAACGATCTCGTTAAGTTGATCTTAGTCTAAAATTAGACTAACGTATCCTTAACAAACGTTTAAGTTGATCTTAGTCTCAAACCAAACCCAAATCTAAGAAAGATACGGATTTGGACTAGTCCACGCCCTACGGGCGACACCATAACTTAGTCTCCGTATACAATCCACGGGCAACCAAACACAAAACAAACACCCATGACATGAAGTGACCATATGGAGAAGGAGAAAGTTGGTACCACGATGCGGTAGCGTAATTAACTGCAGGGGCTTGCGCCTGCAGGGAAGAGCGTCCCCACAATCAAAAAACCCCTCAAACAAGGGGGAATCTGACGAAGTCTGCTATATCGGCCGCATCCGTTTAAACCTTCGATACATGGTGCTATAAATCAACTTGGCATCTTCGGAAAGGTGGACGGATAGAATCAATTAGCATCTGCCCCCAGATTCAGGCAAGACAGACCGTCTTCCCGGTTTCCGGCGGTAAACAGATTCTGGCACGCCCGGTAGGACCTTTTCTTCTTTCCACTCTACACTACGTGTGTCATGTTCGCAAACCAATCGTGGTTTTCTAATGGTTGCCCTTAAGTTCGAGTTACTAAGATTTGGCGTTTTGCTTGGTGCAGAAAGCGAAAACAGCAATGGCATCTACTTGCGTAAAGTGCTCCAACTGCAGCTGCAACTCGTGCTCCGCCTCATCTGGAGGCATAGCCTACGGGCCTCAAGCAGCCTCCCTGTTCACAATGCCGGTGGAACAGGTCACTCAAGCCACCACGGGATTGTTTTTCGGGACCATGCTCCCGCCAACGAGCTTCACCGCTCCTGTGCCAACACCGGAAGCTCCCAAGAAGTCGGTCTTTGATCAGCTTACAACTACTGCGGCCCCTCTCAACGGATCGTCCAGCTCCAACACCTCGGTCTTCTCCAGATTGGGCTAAAGTTCAGGTGGACCCAGGATGAAGCCTGCACCTCAAGAAAAGGTTATTCCGAAAAGAGTGATCAACCCTGCTCCCGAAGCCGTCAAAGCGGTTTCTCCAAACAAAGGGTCAGTTTTTACAAGAATGGCTGTTCCGGTTCCCACTATGGTTCCTGTCCCTGCTCAGAATTCTATTTTTGACCGGTTGGGTACCGTTTCTCAACCGACATCAGTCTTCAAGGGGCTGACGCTAGCAACAACCCCTCACTTGGATAGAGGGCAAGACAAAGCCATTCCCATCGCTGAACCAACACCAACGGTCCGACAAGCTCGACGTCGCCACTGGTGCCTGGTAAGGAAAGCCGGAGGCAACTCCCCCTCTGGGCTAACTCCACCAGCTCCAACGGTGGAAGTTAATGCTGCTGTTCCAACCGGGAACAGTTTTGAGCTATTAAACAAGGTGCGTAGGAACTCTCCTACTGCCATACTGAAAAGATCTCCCCCTCCGGTGGAGAATGTTACAGAAATAAAGTTGGACCAGTCCCCTCAACGGCTGTCCTCCAAAGCTTATAAAGTCTGGCGACGGGTCCAGGAGTCGGTGATCGATCAGGACTATCCCCGCCGGTAGAAGAAGCTGAAGGTCCGACAGGAAGAAAACCGTCCTGTTAAGCCACAGAACTCGACTGCTACTTAGGTGCCCACTACAACGGCCCCCTCAACTTCGACCGCTCATAAGAGGAGAAGACCAGAGAAAATCCCCATGCCTGCGACAAATGTCAAAGGCACTGAGCCCAAACGCCCTAAGTCTGGGGGCATGGTGGTGCATACCGTCTATATGGCATCCGGGAAAGAGGATAGCCGCGCTTCTACGGGCCACCGACCACTCACCCGATCCATCACAAGAGCTCAGGAACAACAGCAGCAGAAACTTCAGGAGATGCTGACTGCGATGGCCGCACTCACCGGGCCAAAAGAAAGCCCGAAAACATCCACAGAGCAGTGCTGTGATCAGGAAACTGACGCCGAATTCCTTCGGAGAATGCTCGAGAAGAAGGAAAAAGAGGCTGCGGAACAAGCAGCCAATATAAAGCAAATGGCCCTTCTATTCCAAGATATGGTGGGCATGATGATCCAGCCGGATCCCCCAGCCGAAGATCCTCCAGTAATAATTGAAGATGACAGAGGAGAAACATCGAATTCTCTGCCGGCTCTGTCAACAGCCAAGAAGGAAACAATCTCTACAGCTGCCCTGGATGACTATATTGCTCAGCAAATAAGAGTTCACCAGACAAATGAAGCAGCCGGCCAAGTTGTCAAAACTGGGCAACCGTATCCAGGCTGGTATGATCAGATAAAGTACCCGCCGGGATACACGATCCCCAAATTTCATGTATACAAGGTCTAGGGAGTATGGGTAAGCGAAAGAGGATTGCAAAGACTTCCACACAACCCTAATGAAGGAGAAGTATTCTAATGCATCTTCTTCGGGTGCATTTGTCATTGAGAACTGTTTGGCTAGTCCTATGTCCTGGGATATACTGGATTAGGATCTCATATCTGTAATTTATTGGGTTCTAAGAAAAAGTAGAATGATTGGACCTGGTGATATGTCTGTCAGAGTAGAATGGAGCACAAGTTGATGCTGCCGCCATCAATGAATATCATCCCGTATTGCCAAGCGGCAATACTATGATTTTGAGCAATTGTTACTATATACCTTCCATGCTCTGCAAAATTATATCAGTTTCTTTAGTTGATAAAGATGGATATAATTTTATTCTAGATAGAAATATCATGAACATTTACCTTACCAGGTATTGGTTGCAGAAGATACATTGTATAATGGTATTTATGTTCTTAATCAAAACACAATTTTTAATGTACAAAACACACGTAAGAGGAAAGGTTCATATACGAACAAAATCTACTTGTGGCATTGTAGACTTGGTCGTATCGGTCAGAAAAGATTGAGTAAGTTACATAAGGATGGATATCTGAATCCGTTCGAATTTTCATCTTATAAAACTTTTCGGTCTTATTTCAAAAAAAAGATGACCAAATCTCTATTCACCAGACACGGACAAAGAGCAACAAAGCTCTTGGGGTTCATACACAGTGATGTATGTAGTCCAATTTCTACACATGTAATGGGGGATTCTCGTACTTCATTACATTCACTGATGATCTCTCTAGATTCGGATATGTATTTCTTATAAAACACAAATCGAAAATTTATGATAAATTTTAAAAATATAAGAACGAAGTAGAGAACCAGACAGAAAAAAGTATCAAGATCCTTCGTTCTGATTGAAAGGGGGAATACTTGAGCACGGAATTCCTTGATTTTCTAAAAGAGAAATGTATTCTCTCTCAGCTTACTCCTCCGTATACACCACAACACAATGGTGTATTGGAGTGGAGGAATCGTACCCTATTGGATATGGTTCGCTCCATGATGAGCAATACTGAGTTGTCTCTTTCATTTTGGGGACATGCGCTTCAGACATCAGCATACCTATTGAATCATGTTCCATCCAAATCTGTGCCTAAGACTCTATATGAAATATGGAGTGGCAAAAGACCATATCTTGAACTTATTAGATATGGGGTTGTCCGGCCTATATAAAAGTACAAAATCTAGACAAACTTTAGGCACGGTCAGTTTTATGCAAGTTTGTGGGATATCCTAAAAATTCTCTAGGATATCTGTTCTACCACACAGAGGATCATAAGGTGTTTGTTGCTCGTCGCGCCATCTTTTTAGAATGGCAATTTCTTGAAAAAGAAATAAGTGGAAGCACAGTAGAACTGGAAGAAATTCTACAATCATAAACTGAAACTGAAGAGCTGGTGGAACATCAAGATTCAAAAATCCCAGGCGAATCTCAACCACTCTGCAAATCTAGTAGGATTTCTCATTCGCCCGAAAGATACTACAGTTTTCTTATAGACGGGGATTGAGAGGATTGCATCTTGGAAGAAGATGATCTTACTAGTTTCGAGCAGGCCATTACCAGTAAGGACTCTGTAAAATTTCTGGATGCTATGCGATCCGAAATGGTGTTCATGTACACCAACAAAATTTGGACTTTAGAAGTTGCTCCTTTTGGGGTAAAACCCGTTGGATGCAAGTGGATTTTCAAAAAGAAGATTGGTGTAGATGAACAGATGGAAATCTATAAGGCTAGACTTGTTGCAAAAAGTTTTCGTCAAAGACCAGGTATGGTCTATGACGAAACATTTTCTCCAGTGGCTATGCTGAAATCCATTCGGATCCTACTTGCCATTGCTGTCTTTCATGACTATGATATCTGGCAGATGGACGTAAAAACTGTTTTTCTAAATGGAAGTTTAGAAGAGTGAATTTATATAGATCAGTTCGAGGAATTTGTAGACAGTAGAAGCAGTAGAAAAGTGTGCAAGTTGCTTAAATCCATTTATGGATTAAAATAGGCATCGAGCAGCTGGAACATCTATTTTGATGAAACAGTCAAGGAATTTGACTTCATCAAAAACGAGGATGAGCCATGTATCTATAAGAAAATTGTAGGGAGAACTGTCGTATTCGTCCTCTTGTACGTCGACGAGATTCTCTTGATAGGAAATGATATTCCTATGATGCAATCAGTTAAGCTGTTCTTATCACAAAAGTTCTCCATGAAAGATCTGTACTACGAACTGACTTCATCATCCACGAAGATAGATCCTTGCAGTATGGAAGTCGTTTATGCGTGCCAATCGGACCTATTCGAGAAGAGTTGATGAAAGAAACTCACAGCTCTCCTTATTCTGTACACCCCGGTAGCACGAAGATGTACAAGGATCTACGGCAACACTACTGGTGGCATGAAATGAAGCGAGAAGTAGCAAAGAGCGTAGCCAAGTGTTTGGTGTGTCAGCAAGTGAAGGCTGAATATCACGGAAATGCCGGTCTACTTCAGCCATTACCAATCCCAAAATGGAAATGGCAGCACGTTACCATGGACTTCGCAACTGCCCTTCCTCACAGCACGAAGGGTAACGACGCAATATGGGTTATTGTGGATCAACTCACCAAGTCGGCTCACTTTATTCCATTTCGAGTTTGCCAGTCAACCGAGACATTAGCAAAGAATTATATGGAGGTGAGCATAAATCTAAAATAAGATTTAAACCCTTAAAGATGTACCATTTTTTATACCCATAAACTCATGCGGGAAATTATGAGATTACATGGATTACATGTTTGCATCGTCTCCGATCGTGATACAAGATTCCGATCACAATTTTAGCAGAGTCTGCAAGCTAGCCTGGGAACGAGTCTGAATTTCAGCACGATATATCATCCACAAACAGACGGACAGTCCGAGCAAATAATTCAGATTCTGGAAGACATGTTAAGAGCCTGTATGTTAGACTTCGTAGGTTCGTGGGAAGATCACCTACACCTTGTGGAGTTTTCATACAACAAAAGCTATCGGGAAAGCATTGGAATGGCACCATTCGCAGCACTCTACGGACGAAAGTGTCGTTCACCACTAAGTTGGGATGACGTTGGAGATTGCGAACTCCTTGGACCAGAGATGATCGTGGCAACTGTGGACGTAGTTCGCATGATCAGAGAAAGAATGTGCATCGCCCAAGACCGACAGAAGTATTGGGCAGATATAAAGCGCCAACACCTGGAGTTCCATCCTGGAGACCATGTATTCCTGAATATCTCTCCAAACAGAGGAGTGATCCATTTTAGTAAGAGGAGTAAACTCAATCCAAGATACATAGGACCGTTCGATATACTCGAACGAGTTGTAGAAGTGGCATACCGTTTAGCACTACCACCCTCATTGGAAGGAGTGCACAACGTGTTCCACATATCCCAACTACAACGATATGTGAGCGACCCCATCCATATACTTGATCACTCAGAGCTCACAGTACAGACTGACTTAACCTGTGAGTAACAACCAGTTGAGATCCTGGACCGAAAGGTGAAGACATTATGGAACAAGGAGGTAAACTTGATCCGAATGATGCGGAGAAAAGATTCGCCAGGAGAATCAACTTAGGAAAGAGAAGAGGATATGCGTACACGATACCCTTACCTATTTGAAAATTAGTCCCTATGTAATTGTAAATTTCGAGGACGAAATTTTTATAAGGAGGGTAGAATGTAACGACTTTGAAATCACTGTATAGAAAATTCTTGTTATTGTACAGAAAAGCGTATTACAGCCTGTGTAAGAGTTATAAGTTAGATTTGTTTAATAAAAGAAAGAATAAACTTATAACTCATTAGTAAAGCCTCTACACTGCTGTGACGTAGCCTGCGTGTTCAATTCTCATCAGACACAATTATTTTTTCTGATTTTTATTTTTATTTTTGGAAGCCCAAGAGTTTCATGTGCAATACATAGGAAAATGAAAAGTTTCAGAAAAATCAAACATGCGCAAAATGGAGTAAACACAGAAAAACCCACGTGGCATGAATCTCGAGGCAATTGCCTCAGAGTCGACCAGCCAAATTGCCTCATGGGACGGCACTGACGGTCCCGATGTGCCCAACTTGATCCGTGCTTTACACACTAATCTCTTCAGCTCCCTTTAACTCCCCTGCACTGTTTGATTTCACTGCAATCAAACAGAGACCCTTCATTTCACCATTTAATATATTTTTAATACTTGTTAATCCACAATTTTAATTTCCAAACCCTAATTCTCCACTATAAATACCACCCCATGCCATAGCTCTCCCCTAATCTGAAATTCTAGCAAGAATTCTCTCAAAACTTCCCAAGTGCCAAGTGGAGTTAAGCCCCTCAAGTGAAGTAGCGAGCCAACCTCGACGACTGGAGCATCTCCGACGAAACCACGACCCCCGAGAGCTTCTTCAACCTCTTCTTAATCATATAAAAATGGTAAGTTCCTCTTCTCTCCTTTTCTTCCATCCCAAAATCACTTTTTAAAATAAACCGACAAAAGAGGAGTTATCTCCGATATCGCTTTCTTTTTAACTTTTGTAAGCAATGTGATAAGCAAACAAGATCAAATTAGCATGCTACAATAATCCTAACCTTATTTCATATCTTTTAGTTTTTAGTTTTTAACAAAATTTTCATATGTAACGAACATATAACAAACTTTTTCAGTAAAATACCATGAACTTTAGTATCGCCCCCTCATCGATAATTAGTTTAAATACTTTTAGTAAAACTTCACGGAGTAATGACCTACCCCACACGTGCATCATGGTTCCATAGCACGGTATTCTAGATCTATGGATAAGTTAAAGAAATAATCTTTTCATTAAAATACCGCACCGTTTCAAAACGGGTTTCTTTAAATCGGTATTTTGAAATCCATGGCAATTACGCCTCTACAACTCTCGTTAGGGGACCCGCTAATGGATGGTGCAGCGTACATCCTTAGGACAGTAGAGCGAGATGCAGAACTTCTCACGGAGTATTCGGTCTCGAAAGGAATAAAAATACGGTTTATTAAGAAACGCGACTTTTTCAAAAAAAACTAATTTTTAGGAAAATTATATAAAAATTATGAAATCCGTATTTTCAATAAAAACAAATTACGAAACTATATTTTTAAAATGAAAGATTAAAAATTGTAAATAAAATACCACCATTTTTCCAAAAGTAGTAGTTTTCATAAAAATACCACAAACTTTCAAAAAGCTAGGTTGTATCATTAAAATACCCCAATAATTAAAATACATGCTCATGAAAATCCTAAATGTTATAAATCACCCTCGAGGTTTATTTTGAAACTATATTAAAATATTTTTTATAAAACCCCCTCGAGATATGCAAACAATATTTTAAGGATCTTAGATAAATATAGGTTTAAGCGGGATCAATTCTCTTGAGTCTCATGGAGCCGGACAAAGTGAGTGCTTGCCTATTCAAGTTAGATAATTTAACGAAGTTATCAATGGTAATTGTCTTGGAAAAAGACACAAATTCTGTCGTCCATGTACAGCAGTTGCTGATTTCTCCTGAACATAAGAGTTTAACAATTTACATCAATTCACATGAAAAGACATAAACTCAAATCTAAACTTGAACTCGAACTCGAATACAAGCTCGAACTCTAATATGAACCCGAATATGAACTCGAATCCAATCTACTCGAATCCAGATTGCAATTGTCATGACTCGCACATTACTCGACTCACTCGAATACAATTTACACCTTTTGCAACCTAGGGTTTCGATCAAGAAATATCAATCAATCAAATTAGATAAGCATATTAACCGGTTATAATATATTATACACGGGATGCTTGGGATAGTTTCTTGTGTGAATCCAACGGAGCTTCAGGAGTCCCGTATGAACCTCTTTTTTATTTTACTCGAATATTAGTCGGGTCGACTCATCCACAGCCTAGAGCCCCGATGCTAACACATGAAATGAGCCCGTGTTTCCTTGCTCCTAGGGCCCCACTCTTAAGCTCATAAATACTTCTACGACTACATTGACATTCACACTTTGAACTTAACGTTAAAATAATGACCATTTAGAGACCTAATGACCATCTAGAGACCTATAGTATATATTTACCCATGATCATATACACTTACTCGTCATATATATATATATATATATATATATATATATATATATATATATATATATGTATGTATGTATGTATATATATGTATATATATTCTAATCTTGTCATTTTCTTTACTCTCACCTATTCTTGGAACTTACCGTGCGCTGGTTCGCTGACGGGCATTCCATCCATTTTTCTTCTCTTGGATACGTTAGATACTGTCGAGACGGAGGAAGTTGAAGCCACAGAGGAGGAATACAACCAGATAGCTACTTAGGGCTAGCTCAGCTTCTTTTCCTTCAGTATATATACGCCACTTGTTTAGACATTTTCTTTATTGTATTTACTTTCCAGCATATACTCTTGTATTTGTAAATATTGGAAGTTGAATGTAAATAGATGTTTGTTGAAAAAAATTTACAGTCTCAATTTATTCTTGTATTATGTATTATCGTTTCAATACGCTTAGTATATTAATTTAGGGAATGACCATCTCTGGATAAATATACCGCGGACTTACTGTTAGTTATATGTATGCCCTAGAGGCCATTACTATACATAGGATGTATATTGTAGTGGATACTGGGACATATATAGGGAGGACTTTCTTGCTCGACATGATAGTACGCTATCTGGTTGATCTTTACCTTAACGTGTATACTAATTGTCTCTCTGTTACATGTTGGTAAAGCCCTTAGGATGTGTACTTGACTACCTGGACTATGATGCGGATCATACTAGTGTGGACATGGTAGTCCATAAGTACATCCTTCAAAGTCCCTAGTCGTGGGTATATCGAGACGGGGCATCGATATACCAGAGTAGACTAGCGTATACCTTCTCGACCCATACAGATGGGCGATGGATGATCCCATATCCATTGGTGTTTGACATCAGAGATGATATACGGGTGCTCAGTGGAGACTGGGTACACTGGACGGACTCGCCGAGAACTCCCAGATGGTATTATACCTCACGTCAGATGGCAGTTCTCTGGTGACACTGGTACAGAGTAGTCTGTTGACCCGAGATCGTCATAGAGTCTTGTGTGGTTCCCACTGTGCTTTGATTTCCATCTTACCACGTCCAAGAGGGCATGCAAAACGGTGGTTTTTGGGTACAGTCCCGAGTCACATGGAGGCAATGAGCGATAGGAGGGGATTCGTCTCTCCCGGTATAGGGAGTTGATGTTGCGCTGTGTTCGATTGGCTATAACAGGAAATCCCTGGCCAGGGTTGCTGAGATTTACTGGTAAGTGTTACCAGTAGTTTCTCGAATTGTTATAGACCTCATATCGACACGACTTATCGAGCTATTGGGGTCTGACGTTTACCACCCCTAGGCGAGATATGCGACATATCAGACGATCAGACCGGACTGTACGGTAGTGTTACTGGTTGGATTCACAGGAGTATGAGCGGGCTTGCTCGTCGATCTTCTGATCGCTCAATACCCGGGTGGCCGTTACGTTTAGCAGACCGCTTGCGGCTTGCGGGTGTTTGATATGATCATCATCTGCTGCCGGCGTATTGACGAGTCTTTAGAGTCCTACATAGAGGTTTCCTGGCTCAAGCGAAACAAAATAGGAGCGCATATGAGATATGTGCGGGACCGAGAATAATGCGTGTATGTGATACCGTATTCTATTCTCACGATGAATGTATCGAATGGTTATATGCAATATAACCTAGTTATCGAATCGAGGGTTGATTCGATAAGCCGATACATTGGATACTAGTCGGTTATATGCGATATGACCGGATCGTTAAATCAAGTGTTGATTTAATGATTTAATGCATAATTATATATTTGATATATTACTTTGCATTAACTAGTATCGGTTCACTTTGAATGGATTTTCTCACTCGGATGTGCGCATTATATATGTGATATGATTTTGTGCACTTGCTTGTATCATGTTTGATGATGCATGCTTTTTGGTTAAGTGTTAAGTATTAAACCTTGGTTAATGAAATGGTTAGGGTTTATTATTTGTTATTCATTTATCTTATTTAATTATCCATTTATTTATGATAAATGAATAAAAGAAAATGAAATGAAATGGTGGCTTTCATTTGTTGTTTTCATGAAGCTTCATGAACACTTTGACTAAGTGACCATTTTGTCTCTAGCTTGACCCTAACCATTCCTTTAACCATGATTGATTCTCTACACATTACCATGGTTAAAGATTATGATAAGTATTCTTTTATTTTATATTTTCTAATTAACTTATCATAACATTTACCTTCTTCTTCTTCATTTCTTCAAGTGAAGAAAGCTTGCCTCCATCAATGGCAAGTGATGAAAATGAGTGAGAAATCCAATTCTAAAGTCTACCCACTTCCTATTTCTTCATCCTTTACCTCTTGCCAAGTAGTAGAGTGTGTTTCCTTCACAAGTTTCTTGACTTGGTGAAGTCGGAGCTTGATTTAGCGATGCCTCGACGTAGATCATCTTCGGCATGGACATCGATGACCTAGCCCGTCCATTCTCCGATGAAGCCGACGCTAGAGCCCGGGACTTGTTATGGACAGCGAGGAGACTTCAATGCGGAGCTATGGAGGTGGAGAACCGGATCTACAAAGGTTGTATTTCCGTATCTCTTAGTTAAGTGTTAACTAGTTTACTTTTCGCCTAGATTTTTAGCCAACGATCCGTACACTAGGGTTTCTCGGCACCGTAATTTTTGAAATTGGCATGGTTGATGCCTTGTGAGACCTCACTAGAGTGCCTAGGAACCCTACACTTACCACGTCACCGTTTCCGTCTATTGGGAAGTGGGGCATGACAGTGATGCTTCGTACACTCTTGGGATTAAGATCTAAAGAGATAGATCCAAGAGATTGTTGGGACTATCACAGTCCAGGTACATAGACACCATACTATAGAGGTTTAGTATGGAAGATTCTAAGCGCGGTAATATACCCACTTTACACGGAATCACCATTTCCAAAGAGATGTCTCACAAGACTGATGAAAAAAGGGGTCGCATAAGTATTATGCCCTACGCTTCGGAGGAAAGATCTATAATGAATGTGATACTATGTATCAAACCAGATGTAGCTTACGCGCTTAGCGTGGTGAGAGGGTATTAGTCGAATCCAGCTGAGAATCATTGGACAGCTGTAAAGAACATTCTCAAGTACCAGAGAATGACTAAGAAGATGTTCTTGGTTTATGGCAATGGAGACCTCCAGATCGAATCATTTACCGACTGAAGCTTCCAAAGTGACAAAGATGACAGCAAGTCTGTCTCGGGTTATATGTTTACCCTCAACGAAGGGGCGATCTGTTGAAAGAGCTCCAAACAGGACACCGTCGCAGACTCGACAGTGGAGGTAGAATACATTTCTGTCAATGATGCCACAAAAGAAGCGGTCTGAATGAAAGTTTTCATTACTAAACTTGAGATGGTTCCGTCCATTGTTGATCCAATACTTTTGTATTGCGATAACAATGGGGCTATGGCTTTAGCAAAGGAACTACGGTCTCATTAGAAATCTAAAAAACATCTTGAGGCGGTATCACCTGATCAGGGATATCGTAGATCACCGGAAGATCGAGGTCCGGAGAGTAGATACAAAAGATAACACGACGGATCCATTTACCAAGGCCCTCCCTCAAGTGCAGTTCGAGCGACTTCTTGAGATGTTGGGTATGCGATATGCCAACAACTGGCCCTAAAGCAGACGTTGAGTATTCGGTACGCCAATTACATGCCTTAGTGCAAGTGGGAGATTGTTGGATATGTATGCCCTGGAGTCATGTATTGTATATGATGCTAGGGATATGTATGTACAGGACAATCTTACTCAGTTATATAATATACTATTTTTGTTTGTCTTTATCTGAACATGTGTATTTGTTTTTTTTTGCTGGTTTGTATTGCTAATATATGTTGATAAAGACTCAATACAGTAGTATACTATTTTGGTTTGTCTTTATCTTAACATGTTCATATATTTTACTTGATATCACATATGGCTGATGTTTCCTGATTTAAAATCAGGAAAACCTACGGAGGAGGCATCACGTGCTAACACGTGGCCAGCAGTCACGTGTTGACACGTGACATTTAAAAGCAGCAGCGCAAGCCACATTCGTTCCCTGAGTAAATCAAGAAAAAAGCTCCAGAAAAGGCATCACGTGTGCACACGTGACCAGTGGTCACGTGTTGGCACGTGATGACTAAGCAACGGCAAAGAATAGAGCGCAGAAGGAAGCCTATACCAGGGGTCACGTGGCCACACGTGACCAACGGTCACGTGGCCACACGTGACCAGCTTTAGAAGCCTTATTTCTATGACAGAATTAAAATCCGAGGGAAGATCTTTCAAATCTTTCCAAAGTGGAAAAGAATTATTTGGAACCGTTGGATTAAAAATCCAAAGGTGATTAAACATCACCAATTTATGGAAAAATCTCGGACTTGGAAAGATTTCCCCTTAAATCTAACCGAAATAACAAAGAGACATCTTTGGATTTAAAATCCAATGGTGAATAAAATTCACCTAATAATCCAAGGGCCCAGATGTATGATAAATATAAATCAAATCTCTCAATAAACAAATCAAATATTTCAATGAAAGATTCACTAAAACTGATTGATTCTTTTCCTTCTCCTATAAATAGGAGCCAGAAGAGAGAATTTGGGACAGGGAGAGACATACAGACAGAGACATACAGAGAGAGAGAAATAGAGCCTTGAGATTTTGGAAGAATTTGATCATGTGCAAAAGAAAACCCTAGGTAAGAAAAGAGAGACTTCAAAAAAGAGAATTTAATTCTCAAAAGAGTTTAACTCTTATATATAAAAAAAAAAGAACTTAGTTCTTTCTCTGGTTGAGGATCTGCAATGTACACATCTCCCCATGAATTGAGAATTTAATTCTCATTGGGTTGAGATCCTGCCATGCTGATCTAAAACACAGAGGAGGAACTGAGTTTAGAGAATTTGATTCTCACAAAATGATAGGAATTCGATTCCTTTGAGATAAACTTCGGGTTTAACCCTATGTTATAGAAATTTAATGAACAGAACTAGGGTTTAACCCTAACTGAGAATATAATTCTCTCAAGCTCACAGGAATTTAATTCCTTTAAGAAAAGAAACTAGGGTTTAACCCTATTAAGAATATAATTCTTCAGAAGAAAACAGGAATTTAATTCCTCTAAAGTTTAGAGTTTAACCCTATGAACAGAACTTTAAAACATGCAGAGACCCACAGAATAAAACTCTGAAGTAGGCACCTCACGTGTTACCACGTGACTCCGGCGAAGATACATATAAGAGAGCCTTGAGGCAATGCCCCACGTGCTCTACGTGATCCCTGAAGCACATAAAGAAAAAGCAAAATAAACAGAGACTCTGGGGTGCCCTCACGTGTCACCGCGTGACCCCTAATGAGTATTCTAATAAACCGGAGTATGAGCTCCCATCATGTGCCCACACGTGATGGCTTTCAGGACTAAAAGTGTTAAACACTTATCTATAGAACAAAATAAAGAGACTCTGGGGAGCTCTCACGTGTGACCACGTGACCCCCTTTTGCCTTAGTGTTCAACACTAAATTGAGACCTCTGTATCCAGTGTTTAACACTGATTTTTCTTAGTGTTTAACACTAATTTGGAAAACTCTATTTGCGGTGTTTAACACTGATTTCCTTAGTGTTTAACACTAATTTGGATTCGCTTAGTGTTTAACACTAATTTGAAAACTCTGTTCCCAGTGTTCAACACTGATTATCTTTTAGTGTTTAACACTAACTTGTCAACCTTATTCCCGGTGTTTAACACTTGTTGGTCTCTAGTGTTTAACACTGGCGTTAGCCCAATTGGCTAAGTTTCTAAAGGCAAAGCCTCCCCTTCAATGAATCAACAGAGGGCCAATATCCCAAACACAATTGGACTTAGCCCAAGATGGCCATAAGTCCTCAATTCAAACTTAACTGGGCCAATGGGCTCATAATACAATAATTGATCTTAGTTTCCAAATTGGACTACAGATCACTTAATCTACCTTGGTGTAAGGGTACATCTCTTCACTCCTTTGATACTTGTCGTTGTAATTCCTCAACGTCTTCAAAGAGGTAACGGGTCCCGATAACCACATACATTGATACGGACTGTGGGGTCCTTAAACTCATGGACTATGAGGTCCTTAACCTTGACCGGGATGTCTTAAAACTAACAACGGACTATGAGGTCCTTAACCTCGACCGTGATGTCTTAAAACTAACACCGGACTGTGGAGTCCTTAAATCCACAGACTATGACGTCCTTAACCTTGACCGGAACGTCTTCAAACTAACATTGGACCGCAATGTCCTTAAACTACCTAGTGACTGTAATGTCACTAAACTAAACAACAAGGCCCCCTTAATTGCTCTCTTGTTGGATCTAAACGATCCAGTTAAGTTGATCTTAGTCTAAAATGAGACTAACGTATCCTTAACAAACGTTTAAGTCGATCTTAGTCTCAAAAGAGGCTAACGTATCCTTAAACCCAAACCCCCAAACCCAAATCTCAGATAATACGGATTTGGACTAGTCCACGTCCTACGGGCAACAACATAAATTAGTCTCCGTATACAATCCACGGGCAACCACAAACAAAACAAACACCTACGACACGAAGTGACCATCTGGAGAAGGAGAAAGTTGTTACCGCAATGCGGTAGCGTAATTAACTGCAGGGGCTTGCGTCTGCAGGGAAGAGCGTCCCCACAATCAAAAAACCCTCCAGCGAGGGGGAATCTGACGAAGTCTACTATATCGGACGCATCCGTTTAAACCTTCGATACATGGTGCCATAAATCAACTTGGCATTTTCGGAGAGGTGGACGGATAGCACCAATCAGCATCTGCCCCGAATTTCAGGCAAGACGTACCTGCGTCGCGCCGTCTTTCGGAGGGGAACAGATTCTGGCACGCCCGGTGGGACCTTTTCCTCTTTCCACTCCACATTTCGTGTGTCGTATTCGCGAACGTATCGCGGTTTGTTAATGGTTGCCCTCGGGTTTCAAGTTACTAAGATTTGGGCTCTTTCTTGGTGCAGAAAGCAAACAGCAATGGCGTTCAACTGCTCGAACTGCTCCAACTGCAACTGCAACCGACGCTCCGCCTCACCTGAAGGTATAGCCTATGGACCTCAGGCGGCATCACTGTTCACGATGCCCATGGAACAAGTCACTCAAGCCACCACAGGGTTGTTTTTCGGGACCATGCTCCCGGCAATGAGCTTCACCGCCACTGTGCTGACACCGGAAGCTCCCAAGAGGTCGGTCTTTGATCGGCTTACACCTACCGCGGCCCCTCTCAACGGGTCGCCCAACACCAGCGCCTCGGTCTTTTCCAGACTGGGCCAGAGCTCCTATGGGCCCACAATGGGGCCTGCAATCCCAGAGAAGACTGCTCCTAAGAAAATGACCAATTCTGCTCCTGAAGTCGTCAAGGCGGCTTCTCCTACCAATAAGTCGGCCTTTACAAGATTGACCGTCCCAGCTCCCGCTCCTACTATCCAAAGGACATCAGTCTTTAACAGGCTGACACCAGCAGCGACCCCCCACCTACACAGGGGGCAAGACGAGGCTATCGCCATCACCGAGCCGATTCCATCAGCACGACACGCTCGACGTCGCTACTGGCGCCGAGTGAGGAAGTCGGGAGGCAACTCCCCTTCTGGGCTAGCTCCTCCAGCCTCGACGGCGGAAATTAATGCTGCAGTTCCAACTGGGAACAGCTTTGAACTACTAAATAAAGTGCGTAGGAATTCTCCTACCGCTGTACTGAAGAGGTCTCCCCCTCCACTGGAAAAGGCTGTGGAAGTAAAGACAGAACAGCCCCAATCCCCTCAACGGCTGTCCTCCAAAATCTATAAAGTCTGGCGCCAAACCCGAGACTTGGTGATCAATCCAAATTTCTCCCGCCAGCACAAGAAGCTGAAGATCCAACAGGAAGTCGGCCATCATACTAAGCCACGAAAAGCTGTCTGGGTGCCCACCTCAACGGCTCCCTCAACTTCCACTGCTCATAAAAAGAGGAGGCCGGAAAAGATCCCCGGGCCTACAACGAGAGCTAAAGGCACTGAGCCCAAACGCCCTAAGTCTGGGGGCATGATGGTCCATACTGTATACATGGCGTCGGGGAAGGAAGACAGCCGTGCGTCTACAGGTCATAGACCGCTTACACGGTCGGTGACCAAAGCTCAGGAGCAACAGCAGAAGCTCCAGGAAATGATGATCGCAATGGCCGCGCTTACTGGGCCAAAGGAAAGCCCCGAAGCATCCTCGGATCAGCGACAAGAGCAAGAAACCAACGCTGAGTTTATTCAGAGGATATTGGAAAAGAAAGATAAAGAGACTGCGGAACAAGCAGCCAATATACAACGAATGGCCCTTCTGTTCCAGGACATGGTGGGTCTGATGATCCAGCAAGAGCCTCCTGCTGAAGATCCTCCAATCGTTCTTGAAGACGACAAGGGAGAAACGTCAAATCCTCCGCCTGCTCTGTCCACAGCCAAAGAGGAGACAATCTCCAAGGCTGACCTGGACGAATACATAGCTCAACAGATATGCGTTCTCCAGGCGACTGAGGCAGCTGGTCAAGTTGTCAGGACGGGAAGACCATATCCAAGCTGGTATGACCAGATCAAATACCCGTCGGACTACACAATCCCGAAATTCCATGTATACAAGGGGACAAGCAATCCCCATCAACATGTCGCTCAGTTTAGGGCTCTTTGTGGCAACACCGGCGGCGATGATAAGCTCTTGCTTCGCCAATTCGTCGG
Organism: Agapanthus africanus; assembly: GCA_030015575.1. Taxonomy (NCBI): domain Eukaryota; kingdom Viridiplantae; phylum Streptophyta; class Magnoliopsida; order Asparagales; family Amaryllidaceae; genus Agapanthus; species Agapanthus africanus. The sequence continues at coordinate 194,732,870 of JASDDO010000019.1, read as the reverse complement.
CAGTTTATCAGAGACGGCGTTTGAGTGGTACTCTGAGCTTCCGAACGACTCCGTCAAAACTTTCGCTGAAATGGAGTTGCTGTTCACCCAGCGTTTCGCAAGCGCCAGCGAACGCACCCCGATAATAGCTTTGATTAATGCAAGGGTGAAGCAGGGTGAAACTTGAGTCCAATACGCGATCCGATGGCGGAACTTATGGTCAAAGTGCGAACAGCGTATTGAAGAAGCGCCCGCGGTGGGCATGTTCGTGGGTACCCTAGATCCTCATGCAACTATCTCACAGTTCATGCTGTTCTTTAAGCCAACCACATTCCAGGCTTTGATCGACAAGTTGGCCCAGATGGACTAGATGGGTCATAGACCGTCTCCCCCGAAGCCAGAACCTCGGAATGACAAGGGTAAAGGAAAGGCAACCTTCATCGCGAACGCTCAGCAGCAACCCAGTGCCCCAAAGCTGGCGGATCAACTGGAAGAAAGACGGCGGTATTATAATGAGAAGATGAAGCGTCCCTACTCGTTCCCACGGGACAAGACGAAACGGTTATTTGAGCTGGCCGTACGCAACAGACTTATCAACTTGCCAAACCCAAGGCGACCGCCACAACCCACTAAGGTGAATAACCCCAATTATTGCCCTTACCATCAAACGGTAAGCCATCCGATTGAGGATTGCTTCGTCTTCAAAGGATGGATTGAAGATCAATACCTCCAGGGAAATTTTGCGCTGTCCGAAAAGTGGAAGGTGAACCCGCCACAGCTGCATACTCCTAAGAAGACGGACGCACCGGGGGCAACTTGTTCCTTTGTTGAGGAAGCTCCATGGGAAATCGTGCTTTCAGCAAAAACCAAAAAGATGCTGAGTGATCTTCATACATGCCCGGCGGTCGAATGGAAGAACCCGCTTGAACCTCAAATCATCGAAAGGATGCTGAAGCCGCGTCCAACTACAAAGATCGGCGGTGATGGCCCAAGTACTCACACCCAACCGTCAAAATCTTCGAAGAAAAAGAAGAAGAAATCCAAAAAGCCAGTGAAGTCTGGAGACAAGCGCACGGACTTGCAGAAGCAGATTGACGCACTGGAAGAGTACAATCAAAAGGCGCGGACTCCCATCACACTCCAAGAGTTCCTCAACCACGTCTTTCAGGAGGAAGATGATGGATAAAGCTCATCGGATGAATCCGAGGGATACGTGGAGAGTTGTCATGTGATCTCCCATTCGTTTACAGACAATGGAAAAACTCCTGACACCGAGAAACTGGGGGCACACCCTGAGCCAGAACTTGTATGGCCGACAGATGAAATGATCGACACCTTTCTAGACGAGATTCGTTTGAAAAATAAAGCCGATCGGGAGCGTGAGATGGCTGCATCGGAAGGACCCAAACGCAAGCGACTAAACGAAAGAGTCGAAGCACTCCCGATAGATCAAAAGACATCCGATGCAGATAAAAACATGTTCAAGACGAGGAAAAGGTTTGCCAAAGCCATGTCAATGGGAATGAAGCTACCACCCTCGGAAGAAAACACGCTCAATGGGGTGGACAGACACCCTAATTATCGCTCATATCATCGGAAGATTTCACACCCTACGGAAGAGTGCGACGCTTTTAAGATATGGTGGCAAGGATATGTTGCTCACCGGCAACATTTTAAGCGCATGAAACGCAGAACTCGTCGGGAGCAGGGAAGAACTACCGACGGGTACAAAAGAACTACCGACAACTGTCACACGGTTAACGCCGGAGGATAACAGGTTCTCACCTTTAGGAGCGACTCTGATGGGGAAATGGCTCTGGGCCCTTTCTTTGAAGAGACCATCTTAGGGAGAGAGGAAGAACCGGAGGCCTGTGAAAACATTCAGCTGCGCAATCGCACACTCCCGAAAAAGAATCTCGGACCCGCAACTAGAAAAGATAAGGGAAAGGAAAAGGTCGCTGAGAATATCGTCTTAGATGACCAAGTCATGAAAGAGCTGACTGCCAAGGACCCTCCCAGGAAGGGTAAGGTGGACTACAACATCCTTGCACACCTAAGGAAGCTACCTTCACAGCTCAGCATTCTCGACGCCCTCTTATTATCAAAAGAAGCGAGAGATTCATTAACCAAGGCGTTACAAGAACCCGAGCAATTCCAGGCCTTCCTCGCCGCAGAAAGAATAAAGGATGAGCTGGAAGAAGTGCACACGGCCGATATCACTTTCGGTGACGAAGACCTGCTCCTCGGGACATGCGACCACAACCGTCCCCTATATGTCTCTAGATACTGCTGCGATATCAAGATAGGCAAGATCCTGGTGGATAATGGATCCTCCGTCAATCTCCTTAATGTTCGGTTGTTAAAGAAAATCTGCATGAGCGTGCAACACCTCGCTCGTGACAAAATTACCATCTCCGGTTTTGACTCCCAGTCGTCACGGACTCTCGGATCTGTAATACTAACATTACGCTTCGGACTACTCGTCACGGACATCAAGTTTCACGTCATTGACGCCAAGACCTGCTACAACGCCTTGCTCGGTCATCCTTGGTTACACGAGTACAACATCATCCCTTCTATACAGCATCAATGTATGAAGTATTTTAAGGATGGTTTTGAATATACCGTAACAGGTGAGCTGAACCCATTCTCCGTGAACGAAGTCCGCAAGTACAAAGATGCAAAGTACTTTTTGCCAGACTTCGAGGATACAGAAAGGTATCGCAAACCGGAAAACAATGCCGCCGCCGCCATCCCCGTTTTCGGGAGCGATACCGAAGAAGAAGAAGAGATAGTTTACGCTGGGCCGTCCCGACGCAACAACCCGGGACCGTCCACCCCATATTGATCTTCGGAAGTGACTCGGAAGATGAGGTTAATGCCGTGTTCTCCAGTCGGCCGTCAATACAAGCATCCCCTGGCGATGATCAGAGTTTGCAAATCACCATGGTGCCGCGGGAGCACTACAAAGACCTTGACGCACTTGAAGCTCACAGCGTGCAAGAGCTGCGGACATTTTACGTCCCTCCCAGGCGAAAAGGAGAAAAGGCGATCATATTCTATCGATCCTCGGAAACAACAGTGGAGAAAGAGATCTGGCACGGTGCAGATCCTACGCTTGACAGGCTTCAGCCCATCCGTCTGCCCAGATATTATACAGAAGGCTTGAAGAGGCTGTTGAGGCGCCAGGGGATATCCTTTAAACAGACCGCTCGAAAGGCTAAGTTCTACAACAAGATTTGGGATGTCCCTAGGACTCAGCGCAAATTGCCCAACGGGAGAACGGAAACGCTTGGGCTTGGATATGTGAGATCCGGGAAACGGGAACGAGTCCACGGTAGCTACGCCATATATAACTTCGATGAGGAAAAGGATGCCCTGTCGGGAAATGCCAATCCCTCGTCAAAACTAGATCCTACGATCGAAGTGCCGAGTCCGTCGTTCGAAGAACAAATGGACAAGCTTATCAGTAAAGCGGGTCAAAAAGCTCGGGACGACCATAATCACGAGATGGCCATCTACGAGAAAGCCAGGACGCAACGTCTGTTTCAACAGGCCGCAAAAGACGAAGATGCTCCCCCTGTTGACCCATTACGGAAAAGGCCCGACGTAGAGGTAGAAATAAGTCAAAAAATAGGGAAAAGAGTCGACAGCAACAACACAGGGTTAAAGAGTTATGCGATCGGATATTGCGCGGTCCGGATTTGTCTCTCGTGAAGAAGATGGGTCGAGCGTATTCCTTCCCTCAAGAAAAGACGAAGAAGATACTCGATCTCGCTATGAAGCATCGAATGATTACACTTCCGGAGTCTAAACACCCTGAGCAAGCTAACAAGGTCTCTCATCCGGCCTATTGCTCTTATCACCGAGCTATAGGACACCCTACCAAAGACTGCTTCACCTTCAAGAACTGGGTCGAAGACCAATATCAGCAAGGCAGGTTTGCTCTATCCAGCAGCTGGACGGTAGCGCCGCCACAAAGGCACGAACCCAAAGACACAAGAGCAAAATCAGATCCACAACAGTCTTGGAAGCGAGCTCGTACCTGTCATATGATAACGATATCAAAAGAAGGGCCCGAGAATATGGACGACCTCCCTTGGTGCTTCGAAAACAATGATAATGAGGTGATCTTAGAATTTCCACCAGCACCGAAAGAGCTGGAAGATGACATACATACTACTGCAGACAACCTCAAGAAGATTGATTTGGGAACGGCAAGTGACCCGCGGCCCACATTCGTCAGCGAGCTGCTATCTGAAGAAAGGGTGGCTGCGTTAAGGGACGTGCTTCTACAGCATAGAGATTGCTTCGCATGGAACTATTCCGAAATGCCGGGACTAGATTCAGAAATTGCTGTGCACAGATTGGCGATATCTCCGGACGTCAAGCCGGTCAAACAGGAGCCAAGGAGGATGCGACTCGAGCTTGAGATGAGCATTAACGCCGAAGTCAAGAAGCGGATCGATTCCGGGTTTATCCAGGAAGTACAATATCCTGACTGGGTCGCCAACATCGTCCCAGTAATGAAGAAAAATGGGACAGTACGCATATGTGTGGACTTCCGAGATCTCAATAAAGCCTGCCTGAAGGATGATTTCCCAGTGCCGGTCACCGAACTGATGATAGACAATACGTCCACTCATGAGGTTTTCTCCTTCATGGACGGCTCATCAGGGTATAATCAGATAAAGATGCATCCCGAAGACCAGAAGCACACCGCTTTCCGGACTCCTTTGGGTATATTCTGCTACAAAGTTATGCCCTTCGGTTTAAAGAATGTCGGTGCTACCTATCAGAGGGCCATGACAAAGATCTTCGATGATCTCATACATGAAATCGTCGAATACTATATCGACGACCTTGTAGTGAAGAGCATGTCATACGAAGAGCATTTAGAGCATCTGAAGACCGTATTTCAACGCCTTCGGCAATACAATTTGAAGATGAACCCTCTCAAATGCGCATTCGGAGTTTCCTCGGGTAAATTCTTGGGATTCATCATCCGACACCGAGGCATCGAGATAGATCCGTCGAAGATCAAGGCGATAATGGAAATGCCACCACCGAGAACTCTCAAACAATTGCGGTCTCTCCAAGGGAAGCTCGCGTACATCCGACGATTTATAGCCAACCTGTCAGGTAAGTGTCGTCCTTACAGCCACCTGATGAAGAAAGGAACCCCGTTCGTCTGGAACCAAAAATGCCAGAGCGCGCTAGATGAGATCAAGCAGTACCTGCAGAACCCGCCGATGTTAGCTGCTCCAGTCAAGGGAAAGCCCCTTATTCTTTATACAGCAGCTCTTGAGGGTTCCTTAGGCGCATTATGGGCACAAGAGAACGACCAAGGGAAGGAGAGATCGCTCTACTATTTAAGCCGAGTTCTTCTGGGGGCAGAAAGCAATTACTCCCCTATCGAAAAACATTGCCTGGCGTTAATCTTTGCGATAACAAAACTCCGGCACTATGCATTGGCACATGAAGTCCGTCTTATATCAAAAGTGGACCCCCTCAAATATCTAATGTCAAAGGCCATATTGACAGGGAGACTCGCTAAATGGGCCCTGCTCTTGATGGAGTTTTCAATAACCTATCAGCCTCTTAAGGCGGTAAAAGGCCAAGCCATCGCCGACTTCCTTGCTGAGCACCCAGTACCTGCCGGTTCTCCTTTGAATTGCGAACTGCCAGATGAACACGCGTTTGATGCGATCGACGGCGGTGATACCCGATGGGAACTTTATTTCGATGGAGCATCTTCCGTGAAGAAGCGCAAGCAAAACACCCCTATAATCAAATCAGGGGTGGGCCTCATCTTCGTAACTCCACAGGGAGGGATAATGCGCTTCGCTTTCTCCTTAACAGAGTCGAGGACGAACAATGAAGCTGAATACGAAGCTTTGATAGCAGGCCTCGAGATCGCCATCGACATGGGAATTGGAAACCTTCTCATATACGCAGACTCCCAACTGGTCGTTAGTCAAGTAAACGGCAACTACCAGACGTGCAAGCCAGAGCTGGTGAAGTATGGCGAGAGAGTACAGCGACTGCTGACTCAAATTCCCTCCTACATGCTGGAAAGCATACCGCGTGCAGAAAATAGCAAGGCGGACGCGTTAGCCAAGCTCGCTAAAGAACTGGCTGATGAGAACCTCGATGACGTCAGAATTGTGGTGCAAAGCCGCCGAGTGCTTGCTCCAGCAGAAATATCTCCAGAATCATCCGAAGAAAAGGGAGCGACTGAGCAGACGACCCTGCAAATAAAAGATCGGGAAAATACCGAGGATTGGAGAGAAGTCTTTATAGACTACTTCAAATACCGTCGAACGCCCGAAGATGCGTCCTCAAGACATCAGCTTATGAAACGAGCTCTGTCTTTCGCCTTCGTCAATGATACTCTGTACTAAAGGTCGTTTGATTCTCTGTGGCTGAGATGCCTGGGACCTGACGAAGCGAAAAGAGTCGTTCAGGAAGTTCACGACGGACTCTGCGGTTCGCACCAAGCAGGCCCAAAGATGAAATTGAAGATCAAACGAATGGGTTATTATTGGCCCACGATGATCCAGGACTGCCTCGAGTATGCGAAGCAATGCCACTCGTGCCAGATTCATGGGAACTTTATCCACCAACATCCAAACCCACTACATCCAACGGTGTCTAGCTGGCCATTCGAAATGTGGGGAACTGGCATAATTGGCCCCATCGAACCAGCGTCGTCCAGGGGACATCGATTCATTTTGGCGACGACTGACTACTTCTCCAAATGGGCAGAAGCAGTACCGCTGAGGGAAGTGAAGACGGAGAATATCCACCATTTCTTGAAGACGCATGTCATTTATCGGTTTGGGACTCCGCGACGGATCATATCCGATAACGGGCCAGTCTACAGAAGCCACAAGATTAGTCGCTTCGCGCAGCAACACAACATAGACTAGAGATACTCCTCAGTTTATAATCCCCGAGCTAACGGTCTAGCAGAGGCTTTCAACAAAACCTTGACAAAGATCGTGAAGAAGACGGTGTCCCGAAACAAGAAAGGATGGCACGAGAGACTGCAAGTAGCTCTTTGGGCGTATCGAACTACGTTCAAAACGGCCACAAACATGACGCCATACGCATTGGTATTCGGTACAAAAGCAGTTCTTCCCCTCGAGATAGAGTTACCCTCGATACGGGTGGCAGTTCATTACGAGCTGACGGACAAAGAAAACGCTCACCTTCGGCTTGAGGAGCTTGATGCCCTTGATGAAACCCGGCTCATAGCGCAACAAAATCTGGAGGCTTATAAAGCAAAGATGACGTGCTCATATGAAAGATTGACCAGGCCGAGGACATTCCGCCAAGGCGAACCCGTGCTAGTGGTCAAAAGACCTATGATCCCCAATCGCGCCAAGCAGGTAAAATTTGAGCCAAACTACGAAGGCCCGTACATCATAGACAAGGTCTACCAAGGTGGAGCGTATCTACTCATGGATATGCACGGTGAAAGACCTTTCAGGCCAATAAACGGTCGCTTTCTGAAGAAATTCTACGCTTAAATAGGTCAAGGCCTAGGTCAATGATAGATAACGACGACTATGTCCGCTCGCTATCCTCCTAAGCCCGAACTCTATAAGTAGTGACCAGCCCTCTTCAATGATGGACCGGAATGTCCTTAAACTAACAATGGACCGGAATGTCCTTAAACTAACAACGGACCGGAACGTCCTTAGACTAATGATGGAACCAAACTTCCTTAAACTAATGACGGACCGAAACGTCTTTAAACTACTACCGCAGCATCCTTAGGCTGACGAGATGAATAAAAGAAAAGAGGAATAAAAAAAATAATAAAAAATATATATATAAAAAATGATAAACGGTATGTCCATAAGCAAAATGGGCACGGATGAAAACCCGAAAGGGCTCCGTGAGTAAAAACAGCAGGACTACCGGCGAGTGTTCGTGAAAACCCGAAAGGGCGCGACCTCGTAAAAAAAAAGGAAAGGAATAAAAGAATAAAAAAACGGTATGTCCATAAGCAAATGGGCACGGATGAAAACCCGAAAGGGATCTGTGAGTAAAAACAGCAGGACTACCGGCGAGTGTTTGTGAAAACCTGAAAGGGCGCAACCTCGTTAAAAGGACGCTTACAGGGTCCTCTCGACCTTGTAAGGAGAAACCACCCGCGTGAGATCCTTACGACTCACAAGGGAGCAACGCACTTAGGAGTCCTCATGATTCCTAAGGAGAAATTACACTTGCGAGATCCTCACGACACGTAAGGAGAACTCTCTTATGGGACCCTCACGGCTAATAAGATTTGAAAGTCTTAAGTTACAGAAACCTGAACCTGTTCTTAAGCAAACCCCCCCCCCCACACACAACCTTCGATATTGCCCTACAAGTGGTTCAATACTGACCCTTGTATACAATCCACGGGCGCGAATAAACATTTCCCCAGCAAAGTCCCACCCGTGACTAGGGATATGTCCATATGGTGAGCAGCCCTTGTAGGTCCTCTCGACTTATGAGGAGAAAACCCTCTTGTAGGATCCTTACGACTTACAGAGGAACATACACTTAGGAATCCTCACGATTCCTAAGGAGAAAATACACCTACAAGATCCTCACGACTTGTAGGGAGAAATACCTTTGTGAGACCCTTACGGCTCATGAAGTCAAAAGCCTTAGTCGACAGGACCCTTAACCTTGTTTACTAAGCCACCTTTGTTCAACATCGACAGAGGCAAATGATGATTCGCTCCTGACAACATCCCAGTTGTAGCGGTGCTGATGCCGAAATCGGTGTCTAATCCCAAGCTTGCGGCAAAAAGCTAGCAAGCCATACATGCATACGAAATAGCCGAAATGATGGGGCAACTTGCAACAAAATCAGCAAGTAAAAATGTATGCATAAAAAAATAGCCGAAATGATTGGGCACCGCGAAAAATAGCCGAAATGATAGGGCAATCGCGACCTTCGCGATATAAAAGCTGAAATGATAGAGCATCGCGGAAAAAGAAATAAAATAAAAATGAAATTTACGCCCTACAGGTGATGTTAAATCAATCCCTGTATACAATTCAGGGGCGCAAACGAAGAAGGAATCACACTCCTCCCCCCAGGTTTCATCATCAGAAGAAGCCAAATCTCGATGGTTCACAGACAGCCTAAAGATCATCTCAGCACCCATCTCATTACAGCAGACACCACATAAGGCAAAGCGGAACAGTGGCAACTCCCAGTTCCATGACTCGCCGGCATACAGCCGACGGAGAGTCAAATTCCGACTTCGTGAAGTACAAAAAGTGCAAAATTCCTGGTTACGTGGAACGCGGATAACGTCACTCTTTGACCCCATGGGAAATGTCCAGAGCGAATCCTGGTCCTCGCAGAGCACGGCAGTGAACCCGTGTGAAGCATCCAGAGCGGAACCTAGTCCTTGCTGAACATGGCAGTGAACCCGTGTGAAGCATCTAGTGCAAAATTCCTGATTATGTGGAACGCGGATAACGTCACTCTTTGACGCCGTGGAAAATGTCCAGAGCGGATCCTGGTCCTCGCAGAGCACGGCACTGAACCCGTGTGAAGCATCCAGAGCGGAGCCTAGTCCTCGCCAAGCATGGCAGTGAACCCATGTGAAGCATCTAGAGCAAAATTCCTGGTTACGTGGAACGCGGATAACGTCACTTTTTGACCCCGTGGAAAACATCCAGAGCAGATCCTGGTCCTCGCAGAGTACGGCAGTGAACCCGTGTGAAGCATCCAGAGCAGAGCCTAGTCCTCGCTGAACACGGCAGTGAACCCGTGTGAAGCATCTAGTGCAAAATTCCTGGTTATGTGGAACGCGGATAACGTCACTCTTTGACCCCGTGGAAAACGTCCAAAGCGGATCCTGGTCCTCGAAGAGCACGGCAGTGAACCCATGTGAAGCATCTAGAGCGGAGCCTAGTCCTTACTGAACATGGCAGTGAACCCGTGTGAAGCATCTAGTGCAAAATTCCTGGTTACGTGGAACGCGGATAACGTCACTCTTTGACCCCGTGGAAAACGTCCAGAGCGAATCCTGGTCCTCGCAGAGCACGGCAGTGAACCCGTGTGAAGCATCCAGAGCGGAGCCTAGTCCTCGCCAAGCACGGCAGTGAACCCGTGTGAAGCATCTAGTGCAAAATTCATGGTCACGTGGAACGCGGATAACGTCACTCTTTGACCCCGAGGAAAACGCCCAGAGCGGAGCCTGGTCCTCGCCGAACACGGCAGTGAACCCATGTGAAGCATCCAGAGCAAACATCGGACTGTGGAGTCCTTAAAACCCATGGACTATGATGTCCTTAACCTCGACCGAAATATCTTAAAACTAGCAATCAACCACCATGATTCTAGACTGATTTTACCTTGGTTCGAGGGTACATCTTTTCACTCCTTTAATATTCGTCGTTGTAATTTCTCAACGTCTTCAAAGAGGTGACGGGTCCCGGCAACCAAACATCGGACTGTGGAGTCCTTAAATCCACGGACTATGAGGTCCTTAACCTTGAACGTGATTTATTAAAACTAACATCGGACTGTGGAGTCCTTAAATCCACGGACTATGAGGTCCTTAACCTTGACCGTGATGTCTTAAAACTAACATCGGACTGTGGAGTCCTTAAATCTACGGACTATGAGGTCCTTAATCTTGACCGTGATGTTTTAAAACTAACATCGGACTGTGGAGTCCTTAAATCCACGGAATATGAGGTCCTTAACCTTGACCGTGATGTCTTAAAATTAACATCGGACTGTGGAGTCCTTAAACCCACGGACTATGAGGTCCTTAACCTTGACCGTGATGTCTTAAAACTAATATCGGACTGTGGAGTCCTTAAATCCACGGACTATGAGGTCCTTAACCTTGACCGTGATGTCTTAAAACTAATATCGGACTGTGGAGTCCTTAAATCCATGGACTATGAGGTCCTTAACCTTGACCGTGATGTCTTAAAACTAATATCGGACTGTGGAGTCCTTAAATCCACGGACTATGAGGTCCTTAACCTTGACCGTGATGTCTTAAAACTAACATCGGACTGTGGAGTCCTTAAATCCACAGACTATGAGGTCCTTAACCTTGACCGTGATGTCTTAAAACTAATATCGGACTGTGGAGTCCTTAAATCCACGGACTATGAGGTCCTTAACCTTGACCGTGATGTCTTAAAACTAATATCGGACTGTGGAGTCCTTAAATCCACGGACTATGAGGTCCTTAACCTTGACCGTGATGTCTTAAAACTAACATCGGACTGTGGAGTCCTTAAATCCACGGACTATGAGGTCCTTAACCTTGACCGTGATGTCTTAAAACTAACATCGGACTGTGGAGTCCTTAAATCCACGGACTATGAGGTCCTTAACCTTGACCGTGATGTCTTAAAACTAATATCGGACTGTGGAGTCCTTAAATCCACGGACTATGAGGTCCTTAACCTTGACCGTGATGTTTTAAAACTAACGTTGGACTGTGGAGTCCTTAAATCCATGGACTATGAGGTCCTTAATCTTGACCGCGATGTCTTTAAACTACGATACCTTGAAAAACATCCCAAAGCAACCCCTGACCCCGTGAAACACGGATAAGGGTGACCACATCCAGCACTTGCAGGTCCTCACGACCTGTAAGGAAGAAAACTCTCTTGTGAGATCCTTACGACTCCCAAGGGAAAACTCGCTTAAGAATCTTCCCGATTCTTAAGAAGAACTTACACCTACGGGATCCTCTCGACCTGTAGGGAGAAAAGCTCTTTATGAGACCCTCACGGCTCATAAAGCTCAAAAGTCTTAGGAGGCAGATCTTAACCCTGAATCCTAAGCCATCGCTACCCTGCAAGGAGACCTAGATAAATTGTCCGCAGAACACATTCAATAAAAAGGAGGCGCACCGTCGAGAAGAAAAATATGTCTTTATTCATAAACCAAAATGGGTACAAAGTATAATTCATGAAAGAACAAAAAGAAAGTACTCTCATTCAGGAGTATGTACAAAAAGAAAGGAAATGATACAAGTTTTCAAGCCGGCGGGTGATTTAGTAATTTCGCTAGCTCATCCTGCTTTTGCTGGGTCACGGCTTCATTATTCAGGATCGCCAGAAGATGGGCATCCGCCTGAGCCTGCTGGGCCTGATACGAAGCAAGCCGGCCTTCAAACTCTTTCTCAGTGGCCTTGTGAGCCTCGACCCTCTCGCGAGTGAACACGACAGCTTTATCAAGAGCTTTATCAAGAGCCACCACCTCTCTGATAGACTCTTGAAGTACCCGCCAGAGTTCATACACTTTATTGGCTTTGGCTGTGAGGCTGGTATGAAGCTCGCTCAGTGCTTTAGAGGCCAGTTCCCTTTCCGAGAATTTGCGGTCGAGCCTCTTCTCGCACGACACCATCGCTCTATCAGATCACGTAAGTCCGCTGTCATGACCTCAGCCTCTGAAACAGGATAGGTACGCTCGGGACTGTTGGTAGCAATAGTCGATCTAAAGCACGCGCACATCATCGGGTGTGGAAAGTAACAAGAAAATTTCCGATGTATATCCTATCAAGCATGCATCTGCAACTATATGAATATCCGAGAAGAAATAATACTCGAAGCTCTGATGTGCATGCAACATGGTGATAGTGTTCGTAATTAAAGAAAGTTCTCACGGGAAGAATACAAGGTTCATTTGTGCAAGCAAAAACACACATGCGAGTGCCCAGCGTATATGAAAGTTCAACGTAAAGCATGCGAAAACTAATTTGAATATACTACGCTAACGGAAAAAGGTCACCAAACAAAGGATCAGTGGCACAGGGGTTAACAAAACAAAGAGCGAAATTCTCCATCTCTCTCTCTGCTCTCTCCAACACGTTAAAGCGACGGTTCTCGCGAGAAGTCGCTCCCCACCGATTGGCGCCATGTTCGTCCGCAAAAGCAGACATAACAGCCCGCCGGGCTCTTATTTCGCTCAAAAGGTGAACCGAGCGATCTTTCAAGGCCTGAGTAATCAGGCACGCCTCGTGAAAACCCTCGAGCTTTTCTTCAGCCGCGTCGGGCATCGCCAGGGTCATCTCCGCCGGGTGAGGAGGGATGTCGGCAAGCACGGCAGCAAGAGTCATCCGGAGCCAGAGGGAGCCCATTAGGAGGGGAGACCCCCTGCGGATCGAGAGTTCATATGCCGCTGAGTCGCACTCATCGTCGGTAAGGAGGGATTCCACCAATCGTGCGGCAAAGCGAGGGACTATCTCCTCGATAGGAACTTCCCATGGCTGTCGACGAGCATGGGGGCGGTTGCAGGCCATGGCACTCAGGTATTTCCTCAAGATAAATCGCACTAAAGTGAGAATAAATTTCTCTGTGAAGAGAAAAAGAAGGCCATGGCCTCAGGTTATAAAGAGGGGCATTAAATGCCGCGCACGGGGAATATTGCATGATGGGACTATTTCCGAGGCCTAAAAAGGGAAAGTATTGGAAATCAAGGAAAGGAAACTATTTCCAAGGCTCCTTTTCTGCATCTAATGCCATGCACAAAAGATAGGGCAGGGAAAGTTGAACAGCCCCATCGAAGGGACCCCACGTGTGGAGCACGTGAGCACCACGCTTGATGTGTATTAGAAAGTGAAACAATGCCTTGCATAACTAAACACATCAGCAGCAACAATAAAATATATATATATATGACAAAATCCCATAAAAAAAGCGGGGCATGCAAACACAGAAAGACACGATAAGATTTATCATTCATATTTTAAAAGGTTCATACAAAACAAAAAAAGAAACGATTACAACGGTAAGACCTCGGACGCAGGGCATGGATTGAGAAACTCGAATGTAACTTTGTCCAAGATCTTCCAGGCATTTCGAACCATCCTGGTATGCTTTCTCTCGCGGTCATAAGCGTCGGGGTCCTCATGAATGTCCTCCACCCTCCGATAGGCAGCAAGTATGGCTGACTGCTGAAAAGCCTGGTGCAAGAGATCAATAAGGTCGTCTCGCCTCCTCTTTGAAATCAGGCTCATCAGGTACACCGAATGTACCTTATCCTCGGCGGCGTCCAAAGCCCCGAGCGGCACGCCGGTGCAAAAAAGAGGGAGCACCTCCCAGATCGCCAGCACGATGAGTCTCAGAAGAGAAGAGCGATGGGGGAGTAGCCGATGGTTGTACTCGTCGAAGCGGCCATGATCTCAGCGCATTGAGCGTTGGTGAACTCCTGGTTCTGGCTGCGGCCCAGAGCACGAATATTCCCGTAAGAAACGATTTCGTCAAGATCATACAAATGGGCATCCATGACACCTGAAATAACGAGCATAAAAAAATTCATTACAAACATTTCCCTCTCGGATGTGAAAGAGACAACCCAGGGCAAAAAAAAACCCTAAGAAGCCTCCATGGGAAGAACTTAGTTCCTCATAGAAATTAAATTCCTTCTTAAAAAAGGGAATTAAATTCCCAGAAGTTTGGTTTTCCAGAGCCAGAGCTCCTTGAGGATGGATTTAAATTTTATGGAAGGGACAACCGACACCATCATCTCCCTAAAGGTTAAAGAGACCCTAAGAGATCTACAGTTTAAAAATTAGAAGGGTTGCTGTTCTTGTGGAGGAACTTAAAACAAAAAGAAATGAGTGTTCTTGTCAAAGGGAAAAATCCTTGATCTGAATTTATAATCCTGTAGTGGTTGCTGGGAAAGTTCTCCGATCGTTCAAAGATCTTTACCTGAAGAAAGAGCCTTTTTGAACAGAGTTAAACTCTGAAAATTGTCTTAAGGCAGAGAACTAAGCTCTAGAAAAAGAGAATTAAATTCTCAAAAGAAGGAAGTTCTCAAAGGATGAAGATAAGCAAAAGTGGAGGCGCTTCTGAAGTGACCCCTATATTTATAGGATGTGATGGAAACGCTTCATCTCCCCAAGTCCCTAGAAGAATCCCGATTGTTAGAAGTTCTGCGTGTTCAAGTTTTTAGTTTAAATACCGCAATCAAGACGGTTTCGCTTGTAGCTAGCCGGTTGAGTACGGGTCGTCCGCAGGGAGATGGGAGTCTTTTTCAATGTGCTTTAACGAGTTAAGTCCGGTTTTTCAGATTTTGTTGTGGTTATCTAAGTGTTGAGTTGATATTTAAAGAGAGCTTGTTAGGGTTAGGATTAGGTTAGTTTGAGTTAGGAGTCTCCACATCTTTCGTTGCCCCTCTTAATATCGGTGTTACGGTAATCGGCAACAACGGGGATTAGCACGACTAGGAAGGAACTTGCGAGTATAAGCTAGGCTTTCCAACGCATAAGTCCTTCCTTTTGGTGCTTGTCCGTCCGTTCTTGGCTCTTATCCATAACCTCCGGTTAATTCAACCACAACCGGTCTCACTACGGGATCACCGCTATCATGTAGGATAGGGTGCCGTAAGGAGCGGATTGTGGTTCAATTAACGGGAGTCGATTTAAGCTGTTGGGCAAGGAAAGAGTGAGAGAGATTTCCTTCTCTCAAACTTCCCTTGTCCTACCCTAACAAGTATGAACTACTCACACATCATGATAGGGAAAAATAAAACAAAACAAAAGAGGAAGATAGAAAGAAGGAGATTAGAAGAATACGACTAGCTATTTGCGACCTCACCTTGGCGAGGATCGAGTGTAAGCATCATTGTCGTATTAAGGATAACGAAAAAGAGAGAAGAAAGAAACAACAAGAAAATAACAACAACTACTTAACGAATTAAAATTACAACAATTATAGCAAAAGTAAGACAAGCATGATAATAAAATGATCTTCTTTATTCACCATTCTTCACTCACAAAGCTCACTCAAGTTTAATGGAGAAGAGATGAGAAGAAGAAGAACATGTAATCTAAAACCTAGCAAAAAGAAAATACAAGAATGGACCTTTTCCTTCACAAAGTTCTGGGCTATTTATAGGCCAAAAAATGAAAACCTAGGGCAACCACCAGAAGCCAAACAAAAAGACCAAAATACCCCCCAAAGTTCTGCAGATTTGGCGCCTAAACGGCCGCGGATCCGCGGCCTAGACCCCCCTTTGGCCGCGGATCCGCGGCCTTATGGTTGAGTTGGGCTTTCTGGTTTTTTGGGCTTCCCTGGTCTTCTGTCTCCTTTATTCTGGTATATGTATTTTCTCAATTTGGCTCCACGATTTTTCCAGAATTTCTGTTGAGGGAAAGGTGGACTTTTTGTCAAGATTTGGCATGATTGCCTCGAGCTCCGCGTAGATTTCTTGGAACTTGTTGTTGCCATTGAGCCTTGTGCATGAAGGTGACAATCGATTTGCCATTTTGTCTTCCTAAACTGGTATTTGGCAACATACGGATGAAGAGCGGAGACCGTGTTTTATCTGTGGTTGGCAGGAACCCGGATTTTGTCGTGTTTTCCATGAATTTCACCGTTTTAGAACCGAGAACCTGTATCCTGCAATTGACTAGCAAACACGGCTCAAGAGTATCTACGGATATGCAATGTGATAAAAATTGGGCGGTATGAAAATGCAAAAATCTGATATGAACAAATACCCCCAAACTTATCATTTGCTCGTCCCGAGCAAAGCCAATTTATTCACAAAAAATTTCCTAACCTCACTTTCGCAGGGAACGCAATTGCACTGAGCATGTGCAACAAGCCGTTAAACCTCTAGGTGTCCCTAGTAGGAGGAGTGTTGTCTCCTGAGGGTTTTCAGCGGATACTACCCACAAAATCCGGTCAAGTTGTTTTTGTAAAATAACTAAGATTCAAACCCTAAAGTTTTGTTTCAGAAAATAATAATTCTATAATCCTAAGTCTAGACTATCGAACCTTTATTTTTCACACCTCGCTTCTTATTTAACTACAGATTTTATATGTCTTTACGTGCAGTGCAAATAGTGTCGTTAAGTTCCCGAAAGGTCGAATAAAGTCATCATGTCGCACAATAAAGCCCAGATAACAATTTTAAAAGGATCACATAAGTTTTATAAAGAGTTAAGCATTTTTCAAGTTTCGTTTTCCAGTAAGGTTTCAACTTCAGAATTTCTATCTTCCTTAACAGGAAACTAAGTCGTATTCTTCACTCCACCTTTTTCTTGTTTTCATTTCATACACACCTCTGTGAACGTGCAATAGTCTTTATCATAGAATAAAACCTTCATATCTCCGCTAAAATTTTTTTTATAAAAGTCTGTCTTTTATCAAGATTATTCTCACACAAAGAACCGTTAGGAATTTTAACTCGGAGAGAACACTTGCTTGACTTTGTTTTAAACCGGACTTTCTAGGCTTCTTAGCGAGCTTTGGGCCAATGCACCCAAACCAGTTGGTTTTAGGGCATTAGGTGTAAAAACACCCCAGCGGACTTAATTACTCAAGTTACCTAGGTCCAAAAACAAAAGACAGTTTGGCGTGAAAATCAGATGATTTGATACGAACGGAGATATAACCGGCAGTTCAAATATATTTTTTTTTTTTTGCATAAAAGACGTGTTTAGTGGGTTTGGTGTGTAATCATTCCAATCAAGTTTCAGATGGGTTATTTTTCAAACTTAGCTCCAATTACGGCATCAATAACATTCCTTCATATTCGCTTTACTTCATAAACTATTCTTGACATTACTTATTTCAGAACAAACCTATTTGATCCTCAGAAAATCATCTATCTGTTTAAAAGTTTTAACATGAAAGACTTGTCATCTAATTCCCAAAATTCACAACATGTGTAGTGTGATGTAAAGACTTATATCAGCTATAGTTAACTTCAAAGGAGGGTTATCTTTCAGGTTTTCAAAATCTAAACATAAGATTTAGTTATTCTTATTTTTTCAAACAAAACCGTCGAAATGTTGAATCAGAGTTCTTCCACAAGCTAACTTGACAGAAAAGTTTTTATATTTTTTAGAAAATTTTCAGATTTTTATGGATTTTATGGATTTTAATATGCAGATGCAAAATATACATATGAATGCGAAGGTAAGAAATGCGTACCGAGCGTACCCCCAAACTTAAACTGGACAGTGTCCTCACTGTCGTTGCATGAAGAGATCATTTGAAGGGTCAAAATTGTCGGTTAGCGATACACAAATTTTTATTTGTTTTTGTTTTTAAAGAAAAGAAAAAAGAATAAGAATATATATAAATATATACAAAATGGTTTGTACATACCCCCAAACTTATTTGGAACAGTGTCCACTGTTCTTGGCTGGATAACCGAAGTTTGGAGGTAGGCAGAGGAAGATCATGCAGGGTAAACCGGCTCCTGTAAGAACAGGAGCTCCTCTGTTGGTTTGGCGCTAAGGTACGGTTTGCATCGGTGTCCGTTTACTTTGAAAAGTGAACCGTCCTTTGGATTTTCCAAATCCACGGCGCCCTGCGGATACACATTCCGCACAAAATACGGCCCTTTCCAGCGAGATCTGAGCTTTCCAGGATGGAAGTGAAGTCCGGTGTCGTAAAGCAGTACATGTTGACCAGGTACGAAGGTTTTGCGCAAAAGGTGTTTATCGTGAAACACCTTCGTTCGGTTCTTAACGACAACCGCGTTATCGTAAGCCCCATCCCTAAGCTCGCTTAGTTCGTTCAACTGCAGCTTCCGATGGCTGCCCGCATCCTCGAGAGATAGATTCAGCTCCTTTATCGCCCAAAATGCGCGATGCTCTATTTCGACAGGTAGGTGGCAGGCTTTTCCGTACACAAGCCGATAGGGAGACATGCCAAGGTCGGTCTTATAAGCGGTTCGAAATGCCCAAAGGGCATCAGTGAGTTTCAGCGACCAATCCTTACGGTTCTTGAAAACCGTCTTCTCCAGTATCTGCTTGATTTTCCGATTTGAAACTTCGGCCTGCCCGCAGGTTTGGGGGTGGTAGGGCGTAGAAAGCTTATGATTAATGGAGTATTTCCGCATCAAAGCTTCGAAAGTTTTATTGCAGAAATGACTTCCATTGTCGCTAATGATCGCTCAGGGGTGCCCAAACCGGGAGAAAATGTTTTCTTTAAGGAACCTAACGACAACCTTGTTGTCGTTAGTCCGGCTGGGCACAGCCTCGACCCATTTAGAGACGTAATCAACAGCGAGAAGGATGTACAAGTTCCCAAAAGAGCTGGGAAACGGCCCCATGAAATCTATCCCCCAAACATCGAAAATCTCCACAACCAAGATCGGTTGGAGCGGCATCTCGTTCCTCCGGGATATCCGGCCCATGTGTTGGCACCGGGAGCAAGTCTTGCAATAGTCATGAGCGTCTTTGAAGAGTTGTGGCCAGTAGAAACCACATTGCAAGATCTTCTCAGCTGTCTTTCTGGGCCCAAAATGCCCGCCACACACTTGATCGTGGCAAAATGACAGCACACTCTTGAATTCCTCATCAGGGACACACCGACGAATAATCTGGTCGGGACAGTACTTGAACAAGTAGGGTTCGTCCCAGTAAAAGTGTTTTACTTGGGATAAGAAGCGAAGTCTGTCCTGACTTGACCATTCAGTCGGTAGTAATCCTGTGGCCAAATAGTTCACAATATCTGCGAACCAGGGTTCGCACGATACTGTCAAGAGCTGTTCATCCGGGAAAACGTCGTTGATCGGAATTGGAAGCGAAGGCGAAGAAGGAAGTCGTGAAAGATGGTCGGCAACCACGTTTTCACATCCTCGTTTGTCCTTAATGACAAGGTCAAACTCTTGAAGCAAGAGGATCCAACGGATTAACCGAGATTTTGCATCTTTCTTCGCAAAAAGATGGCGCAGAGCAGAATGGTCAGTGTAGACAATGACTGGAGAGCCGATGAGGTAGGGCCTGAACTTTTCTAAAGCAAATACAACAGCTAAGAATTCCTTCTCAGTTGTTGTATAATTGAGTTGGGCGTCGTTCAGGGTTCGGCTAGCATAATAGATTACGTGCGGCATTTTGTTGATGTGTTGTCCAAGGACAGCACCAATGGCAAAGTCGGATGCATCGCACATAATCTCGAATGGGTGCGTCCAGTCAGGTGAAGAAAGAACGGGAGCCGAAGTGAGTGAGTGTTTCAGTGACTCGAATGCGGTCACACAGCTCGAGTTGAAGTCGAAAGGTGTATCCTTGGCCAGCAAAAGGGTCAAGGGCCTAGCAATCTTGCTAAAATCCTTGATAAACCGTCTATAAAATCCGGCATGGCCAAGGAAGGCTCGGATATCTCTGACGCATCGGGGAGGAGGCAGATTGGAAATGACCTCAATCTTTGCTTTGTCAACCTCTATGCCATTTTGCGAGATGATATGTCCTAAGACAATACCTTCGCGCACCATGAAGTGGCATTTCTCCCAGTTCAAAGTGAGATTCTTGTCCTTACATCGGGTAAGGACAGCGTCAAGATGCAGCAAACACTCGTCGAAGGAATCGCCGAAGATGGAGAAGTCATCCATGAAAATCTCCAGAAATTTTTCCACCATGTCTGAGAAAATTCCCATCATACACCGCTGGAAGGTAGCGGGCGCATTGCATAACCCAAAGGGCATGCGACGATATGCAAACGTGCCGAAAGGACAAGTGAAAGTGGTCTTGTCCTGGTCTTTTTCGGCGATGGGAATTTGATTATAGCCGGAGTAGCCATCAAGAAAGCAGTAGTACTCGTGTCCGGCCAATCGTTCAAGCATCTGGTCAATGAAAGGTAGCGGAAAGTGGTCTTTCCGCGTTGCGGCGTTGAGTTTTCTGTAATCAATGCAAACGCGCCACCCAGTTTGGGTGCGAGTAGGGATTAACTCGTTCGCCTCGTTGGTTATGACCGTGATGCCCGACTTCTTGGGGACAACGTGGATGGGGCTAACCCACTGGCTATCAGAGATAGGGTAAATGATACCACTATCTAGACATTTTACGATCTCCTTCTTCACAGCCTCTTTCATGACTGGATTGAGACGTCTTTGTGGATCCCGGGCTGGTTTGGCATCATCCATCAGATGAATGTGATGCTCAACGATCAGGGGACTAATCCCCTTGATGTCCGCCATGGACCAGCCAAAAGCTTGCCTGTTGTTGTGCAAGACCGCGAGAAGGGCTTTCTCTTGCTCGGGAGCTAGAGAAGCCGAGATGATGACAGGGAGGGTCTCGTTCTCACCTAAGTAAGCATACTTAAGGTGAGATGGCAACGGCTTGAGTTCGAGCGTTGGAGGTGAAACGATGGAAGGCAAGATTGGTGCAAAGGTCTCGAACTCAAAGGACTCCAGCAAAGGTTCAAAGCGAGTGTAGGCAACCGAGTTGGATGGTTCAGGTAACTCATCCGGAAAGTCGAAGGATTCAAACTCGGGTTGTGCACGGCTAAGATCGTTCGAAAACGTGAAACACTCGTATTCGTTGTCGGGCGCAGAAACAGCAGCAGGTTCGAAGAGAAACGCACTAGTGGCGTCAAGATTATCGTGATCAAACAGAAACTCCTTGAATTCACACTCTTCTGGGGTGATCTCCTGGATCGAGCAGACGTCCAGCATATGAGCATTAGGTTCGGCGGGCTAATTCCCCAACCTAAAAATGTTGAGTTCAATTGTCATATTTCCAAAAGAGAGGTTCATCGAACCATTGCGACAATTGATCACAGCATTTGAGGTTGCGAGAAATGGGCGACCGAGTATCACCGGAATTTGATTCCGGGGGTTAGCTACAGGCTGTGTATCTAATACAATGAAGTCAACGGGGAATATGAAGTCCCCGACTCTTATCAACACATCCTCTAGCTCACCCCTAGGATGGGTGATCGATCGGTCGGCCATTTGGAGAGTGCAGTGCGTGGGTTTCAGCTCTCCGACGCCTAATTGCTCGTATACTGAATACGGAAGCAGGTTAACACTGGCACCAAGATCTAATAGTGCGCGGTTGATGTTCTTATCCCCAATGGTAATTGAAATCGTAGGACAGCCAGGGTCCTTCCGTTTTTGTGGTAAAGATTGGGTAAGGGTATCACTCACAGCACTAGCCAAGAAAACTTTCTTGGGTACCTGAGACTTCCTCTTTTTCGTGCACAAGTCCTTTAAGATTTTCGCGTAAGACGGGACTTGTTGGACAGCATCTAAAAGAGGAATGTTAATGTTAACTTGCTTGAATAACTCCAGAATCTTCTCCATTTGTGGATTTTGTTTGTTAGACCTCAACCGGTTTGGAAATGGAACATTTTGAAAATTGGTTGAGTCTAATGCTGGAGGAGGAGATTGTGGAGTTGGAACGGATCCCAGAATAGGTGTCTTTGTGGAGTGAGAAGTGGGTCCGTTCAGAGCAGAAGAAGAGGGAGGGGAGCCTTGTGAAGAACGGAGAATAGGCTCAGAAGACGAAGAAGAAGAAGAAGAAGAAGAAGAAGCGGCCGGGGTGTCATCGTTGATCCGTTTGCCAATGTTGTTTTGCAGCATCCTCCCCGATCTCAGTGTGGTCACGGCACTCACATTATGGTTTTGTTGTTCAAGAGCAACATGTGCATTATGTGGGTGACCGGGATTTGGAAGTGGCTGGGACGGGAGCTTCCCCTTTTCTCGCTCGCTCAAGGCCGCGTTCAGCTGTGCAATCTGGGCCTCGATGGTCTTGATGCTTTGCCCGTGTGCGGCAGTGTGTTGCACTAAAGATTGAATGGAAGACTGGATGTTGGCGGTGGATTGAGTCGATTGTTTAACAAACGCCTCCAGACTTCGTTCGAGCGAGGAAACCTTATCGTTGTTTGACGGAACAAAGTTGTTTGGTGGAAAAGAATTGTTGGGTGCAAAGTTGTTCGTCTGATTTTGGAAAGGTTGGGGTTGGAAGGGCTGCTGATACTGAGTTTGTTGTTGCGCTTGTTGTTGCGGTGGAGGGGCCCTTTGGAAATTGTTGCCCTGGAATTGATTCTGATTCTGATTCCAGGCGAAATTGGGATGGTTCCTCCAACCGGGATTGTAGGTGGAAGAGTATGGATCATTCCTCGGTCTTTGCTGGAAGGCAGCATTAACCTGATCCTGTCCTTGCGAGGGTGGATTGTAAGGACACTCTTCGGTCAAGTGAGAAGGATCGGAACAACAAGCGCAGATGGTACGGAGGGGGAGAACAGGGGCAGGAGCAGGAGCAGAAAATTTGCTCTCTATCGCTTCAAGCTTTCTTGTTATAGCAGCCATTTCAGCTTTCATCGCAATAGAGATGTCAAGTTGGTGGATTCCTACCCTAGACTGACCGGTAGAAGTGGAGGTAGAAGAAGAAGAAGTCGGTCTGGTGCTCTCCCACTGTAGCGTTTGCTCCGCAAGGTCGTCAAAGAACTGCCACGCTTCCTCGTCAAATTTGGATAGGAAGTGGCCCTGACAGATAGTTTCCAACAACTGCTTCGTTGCTGGGTTCAGGCCCTCGTATAAGGTTTGGCAGAGCTGCCATTTCTCTATACCATGGTGAGGACACTGAACAAGAAGGTCTTTGTATCGGTCAAAGCACTTCCAGAAGGGTTCAGAAGGAAGCTGGGAGAATTGGTTGATTTCATTTCGAATCCTTGCGGTCTTATGATTCGGATAGAATTTTTTTAGAAACGCTTTAACAAACTCGTCCCAGCTGGTGATTGAGTGGGAAGTGGTGCTATACAGCCATTTTTCAGCGAGATCACATAAAGTGAACGGAATGACCCGTAGACGTATAGCATCGTCCGACAGCTGGGTGGTTTTCATAATGGCACAGACGTTTTGAAATTTGTTGATGAAGATATAGGCATCTTCAGATTCAAGCCCATGAAAACGTGGAAGCATGTTGATGAAGTGGGGCTTAATTTCAAAGTTGTCCCCATTGGCCGGAGGAAGAGAAAGGCAGGTGGGAAGTGCAGAACGGGTGGGATAGAAACGATCCTGGAGCGCGATTCGCTGTGGCGCTACAACAGGCGGTGGTGGTGGGATATTGGTCTCCGTAGGAGGTGGAGCCAATCCAGGGGTGGTCAAAGAGATGTTCGGATTAAATCCCGACATCGCGGAAGAAGAGGTTGGTGAAGGTGAAGGTGAAGATGTATGAACAGAATTCCGGTCAACGTCGGAGTTGGCCGGCAAAGGAAGGGGTGAAAGAGGAGTGGACGGAGTATCGACTTCGGAGTCGATCGCGTAGTCGGTAGCGACTAACGTAACGCGGACTAGACGGGCGCTAGTGTCCCGAGTCCAAGCGGACATACACTAAACGAGTTTAGTATAGTCAAAGCGGAGAAGGTGAGGGTAAGAAAACGTCAATGGAGAAAGGCGATGGGTGGTGGGTGAAAAATGGATTTGGCGACAAAGGGCAAGTTTTTATAAAAGTTTTTGATTTTTTTCTTTTTTTTTTCCTTTTTAGAAAGATTTTTACAGAAATATGTACGGATATACGGCTTAAGCAATCACAAACAAGATATGCACAATCACATCTAGATCTAGGGTAACCTAGGTCTACTAGACCTGCTCCTGAACTTGATTGTCGAAGTTAAACAGTGCCGAGAAACGGGCTTAAAAATACACTGATCATGAGGCCAGGTAAGTGCAGAGATAAGGGGAGGTTGTCCAACGCTTTCGCGAAGTTCCTTAATTAAATAACCCTTTCTCTTTCGGCGGTTGCGCCTTTAACACTTTTCTAGACACCCCGTAAACAATATACCGTTAAGCGAGGTTCTAAACACTGTTTATCTTCTCCTAATGAGCGCGAAGTCCTTAGGGCTGAAGTCTAGTATTTTTTAATTTACAATGGACAATGCATATGCTTTAGTGATTTTTGGGGTCCTGGGAAGGGTGATGAAATCCCCACCCAATCTGGATTGGTTTCAAGCCCCTTAAGTCCGTATTAAAGAAATGCAAAACAGTAACAAATCAACTGCAAACAATTTTTATTTGCGGCGCAAAGAATCCTGCACAAGAACAGTTTATTGGAAGGGGGAGAAGAATTTGCGCAAAGAAGGCTGCAGAAAACACAATTTATTGGAGTCCAGAGGAGTGGAGAGAAGAGAGAGACTCACCAGAAAGATTTTGGAAGCCAGAGGCCACCAAGTGGCCGCGGATCCGCGGCCTAAGCCCTCTATTGCCGCGGATCCGCGGCAGTAAGGGTGAGATGGGCCATCAATTTTGGTTCAGGTGCTGTTCTGGGTCTCCTCTTCTTGTTTGGATGTACTGAATTTTTGTTTACTCACTGTAACTGCCCCAGATTTTTCAGTAGACCGGATGCTTCGTTTTGTCCGTTCGCGGTGTAGCCGCGAAATGTGGGTCTATCTTCCCACGTCTTTGGCACTGTACTTGAACTCCGTATTTTCAACGTCTTGGCCACTGAACTCGAACCTTGTATTTTCCTGCACACTTGCACAAAAACTAATCAAAAATAACAAGATGATTTTTTTACAAAGTGTATTTTTTTGTTGTTTTTCGGTTGTTTTTATATTCACAAATTAACCCGAAATTACACAAGGAAATAAACTACCGTCTCCCCGGCAACGGCGCCATTTGATTGTTAGAAGTTCTGCGTGTTCAATTTTTTAGTTTAAATACCGCAATCAAGACGGTTTCGCTTGTAGCTAGCCGGTTGAGTACGGGTCGTCCGCAGAGAGATGGGAGTCTTTTTCAATGTGCTTTAACGAGTTAAGTCCGGTTTTTCAGATTTTGTTGTGGTTATCTAAGTGTTGAGTTGATATTTAAATAGAGCTTGTTAGGGTTAGGATTAGGTTAGTTTGAGTTAGGAGTCTCCACATCTTTCGTTGCCCCTCTTAATATTGGTGTTACGGTAATCGGCAACAACGGGGATTAGCACGACTAGGAAGGAACTTGCGAGTATAAGCTAGGCTTTCCAACGCATAAGTCCTTCCTTTTGGTGCTTGTCCGTCCGTTCTTGGCTCTTCTCCATAACCTCCGGTTAATTCAACCACAACAGGTCTCACTACGGGATCACCGCTATCATGTAGGATAGGGTGCCGTAAGGAGCGGATTGTGGTTCAATTAACGGGAGTCGATTTAAGCTGTTGGGTAAGGAAAGAGTGAGAGAGATTTCCTTCTCTCAAACTTCCCTTATCCTACCCTAACAAGTATGAATTACTCACACATCATGATACGGAAAAATAAAACAAAACAAAAGAGGAAGATAGAAAGAAGGAGATTAGAAGAATACGACTAGCTATTTGCGACCTCACCTTGGCGAGGATCGAGTGCAAGCATCATTGTCGTATTAAGGATAACGAAAAAGAGAGAAGAAAGAAACAACAAGAAAATAACAACAACTACTTAACGAATTAAAATTACAACAATTATAGCAAAAGTAAGACAAGCATGATAATAAAATGATCTTCTTTATTCACCATTCTTCACTCACAAAGCTCACTCAAGTTTAATGGAGAAGAGATGAGAAGAAGAAGAACATGTAATCTAAAACCTAGCAAAAAGAAAATACAAGAATGGACCTTTTCCTTCACAAAGTTCTGGGCTATTTATAGGCCAAAAAATGAAAACCTAGGGCAACCACCAGAACCCAAACAAAAAGACCAAAATACCCCCCAAAGTTCTGCAGATTTGGCGCCTAAACGGCCGCGGATCCGCGGCCTAGACCCCCCTTTGGCCGCGGATCAGCGGCCTTATGGTTGAGTTGGGCTTTCTGGTTTTTTGGGCTTCCCTGGTCTTCTGTCTCCTTTATTCTGGTATATGTATTTTCTCAATTTGGCTCCACGATTTTTCCAGAATTTCTGTTGAGGGAAAGGTGGACTTTTTGTCAAGATTTGGCATGATTGCCTCGAGCTCCGCGTAGATTTCTTGGAACTTGTTGTTGCCATTGAGCCTTGTGCATGAAGGTGACAATCGATTTGCCATTTTGTCTTCCTAAACTGGTATTTGGCAACATACGGATGAAGAGCGGAGACCGTGTTTTATCTGTGGTTGGCAGGAACCCGGATTTTGTCGTGTTTTCCATGAATTTCACCGTTTTAGAACCGAGAACCTGTATCCTGCAATTGACTAGCAAACACGACTCAAGAGTATCTACGGATATGCAATGTGATAAAAATTGGGCGGTATGAAAATGCAAAAATCTGATATGAACAAATCCAACGGTCGCAAAAGTGACAGCATTGCACTCACGTGCTGACACGTGAGAACAACGCTGTGAGGGCATTTGTTTCCTGATTTAAAATCAGGAAAACCTACGGAGGAGGCATCACGTGCTAACACGTGACCAGCGGTCACGTGTTGACACATGACATTTAAAAGCAGCAGCGCAAGGCACATTCGTTCCCTGAGTAAATCAAGGAAAAAGCTCCAGAAAAGGCATCACGTGTGCACACGTGACCAGTGTTCACGTGTTGGCACGTGATGACTAAGCAGCGGCAAAGAATAGAGCGCAGAAGGAAGCCTATACCAGGGGTCACGTGGCCACACGTGGCCAACGGTCACGTGGCCACATGTGCCCAGCTTTAAAAGCCTTATTTCTATGACAGAATTAAAATCCAAGGGAAGATCTTTCAAAACTTTCCAAAGTGGAAAAGAATTATTTGGAACCGTTGGATTAAAAATCCAAAAGTGATTAAACATCACCAATTTACGGAAAAATCTCGGACTTGGAAAGATTTCCCCTTAAATTTAAC
Source organism: Agapanthus africanus (assembly GCA_030015575.1). Taxonomy (NCBI): domain Eukaryota; kingdom Viridiplantae; phylum Streptophyta; class Magnoliopsida; order Asparagales; family Amaryllidaceae; genus Agapanthus; species Agapanthus africanus. The sequence continues at coordinate 194,705,420 of JASDDO010000019.1, read as the reverse complement.
CGAAATAACAAAGAGACATCTTTGGATTTAAAATCCAATGGTGAATAAAATTCACCTAATAATCCAAGGGCCCAGATGAATGATAAATATAAATCAAATTTCTCAATAAACAAATCAAATTTTTCAATGAAAGATTCACTAAAACTGATTGATTCTTTTCCTTCTCCTATAAATAGGAGCCAGAAGAGAGAATTTGGGACAGACAGAGACATACAGACAGAGACATACAGAGAGAGAGAAATAGAGCCTTGAGATTTTGGAAGAATTTGATCCTCTGCAAAAGAAAACCCTAGGTAAGAAACGTGAGGCTTCAAAAAAGAGAAGTTAATTCTCAAAAGAGTTTAACTCTTATATAAAAAAAAAGAACTTAGTTCTTTCTCTGGTTGAGGATCTGCAAAGTGCACATCTCCCCATGAATTGAGAATTTAATTCTCATTGGGTTGAGATCCTGCCATGCAGATCTAAAACACAGAGGAGGAACTGAATTTAGAGAATTTGATTCTCACAAAATGATAGGAATTCAATTCCTTTAAGATAAAGTTAGGGTTTAACCCTTTGTTATAGGAATTTAATGAACAGAACTAAGGTTTAACCCTAGCTGAGAATATAATTCTCTCAAATTTAATTCCTTTAAGAAAAGAAACTCGGGTTTAACCCTATTAAGAATATAATTCTTCAGAAGAAAACAGGAATTTAATTTCTCTAAAGTTTAGGGTTTAACCCTATGAACAGAACTTTAAAACGTGCAGAGACCCACAGAATAAAACTCTGAAGTAGGCACCTCACGTGTTACCATGTGACTCCTGCGAAGATACATATAAGAGAGCCTTGAGGCAACGCCCCACGTGCTCCACGTGATCCCTGAAGCACATAAAGAAAAAGCAAAATAAACAGAGACTCTGGGGCGCCCTCACGTGTCACCGCATGACTTCTAATGAGTATTCTAATAAACCAGAGTATAAGCTCCCATCATGTGCCCGCACGTGATGGCTTTCAGGACTAAAAGTGTTAAACACTTATCTATAGAACAAAATAAAGAGACTCTGGGGCACTCTCATATGTGACCACGTGACCCATTTTTGCTTTAGTGTTCAACACTAAATTAAGACCTCTGTATCCAGTGTTTAACACTGATTTTTCTTAGTGTTTAACACTAATTTGGAAAACTCTATTTGCGGTGTTTAACACTGATTTTCTTAGTGTTTAACACTAATTTGGATTCACTTAGTGTTTAACACTAATTTGAAAACTCTGTTCCCAGTGTTTAATACTGATTATCTTTTAGTGTTTAACACTAACTTGTCAACCTTATTCCCAGTGTTTAACACTTATTGGTCTCTAGTGTTAACACTGGCCTTAGTCCAATTGGCTAAGTTTCCAGAGGCAAAGCCTCTCCTTCAATGAATCAACAGAGGGCCAATATCCCAAACACAATTGGACTTAGCCCAAGATGGCCATAAGTCCTCAATTCAAACTTAACTGGGCCAATGGGCTCATAATACAATAATTGATCTTAGTTTCCAAATTGGACCACAGATCACTTAATCTACCTTGGTGTAAGGGTACATCTCTTCACTCCTTTGATACATGTCGTTGTAATTCCTCAACATCTTCAAAGAGGTGACGGGTTCCGATAACCACATACATTGATACGGACTGTGGGGTCCTTAAACTCATGGACTATGAGGTCCTTAACCTTGACCGGGATGTCTTAAAACTAACAACGGACTATGAGGTCCTTAACCTTGACCGTGATATCTTAAAACTAACACCGAATCCACGGACTATGACGTCCTTAACCTTGACCGGAACGTCTTAAAACTAACATTGGACCGCAATGTCCTTAAACTACCTATTGACCGTAATGTCACTAAACTAAACAACAGGGCTCCCTTAATTGCTCTCTTGTTGGATCTAAACGATCCCGTTAAGTTGATCTTAGTCTAAAATGAGACTAACGTATCCTTAACAAACGTTTAAGTTGATCTTAGTCTCAAAAGAGGCTAACGTATCTTTAAACCCAAACCCCCAAACCCAAATCTCAGATAATACGGATTTGGACTAGTCCACGTCCTACGGGCGACAACATAAATTAGTCTCCATATACAATCCACGGGCAACCACAAACAAAACAAACACCCACGACACGAAGTGACCATCTGGAGAAGGAGAAAGTTGTTACCGCAATGCAGTAGCGTAATTAACTGCAGGGGCTTGCGCCTGCAGGGAAGAGCGTCCCCACAATCAAAAACCTCTCCAGCGAGGGGGAATCTGACGAAGTCTGCTACATTGGACGCATCCGTTTAAACCTTCAATACATGGTGCCATAAATCAACTTGGCATTTTCGGAGAGGTGGACGGATAGGACCAATTAGCATCTGCCCCGAATTTCAGGCAAGACGTCCCTGCGTCGCGCCGTCTTTCGGAGGGGAACAGCTGATACATATTGATAAAGCTTGTAGGATTTTGCTTGACTACCAGCGTTATGATGACTATCATACTTGTGAGGGATGGGTAGTCCATAAACACATCCATAAATATCCCAAGTCACAGAAGTTTCGAGGCTGTGCAACGATATTACAGAGTGGACTTGTGTATATGTTTTCTAGACCCCTATGAGGGGCGGTGGTTGGTCTCACAGCCATTGGTGTGATCACCTAAGATTGTATATAGGTGTTCACTAGTGGTGAGTACTGTGGACGGACTTACCGAGAACTTCTAGATGGTATTATACATATCGTTAGATAGCGGTTCTCAAGTGACAAGTACAGGTTAGTCTTTAGACCTGAGATCATTATTTGTCTCGTATGAGTTCCTACTGTATTTAGATTACTACCCTATCACGGCTCTACTGAGTCGTGCAAATAAGTTTTAGTTGGGTACAGTCCCGAGCCATATGGAGGCAGTAAACGATTGTCAGGAATTCGTCTCTCCCGGTATTAGGAGTCGATATCGCACTGTGTTTGGTTGACCAGCACCAAAAGACTTTGGCCAAGGCAGATGAGATTTACTTATGGTTAGATTTATAGTTTCTCATATTGGTCCCGAGCCACATCGACATGACTAATTGGGTTATTAGGGGTCTGATGTTTTCCACCCCTAGACCCGGTATGCGATACACTTAGATGAAGAGACCGGACTGTATGGAGATTGTCACGGACAGGCTCAGTAGGGGTTTGGATGAGCTTGCTCATCGACCTTTTTTCGACAGGTATCTGAGAATCTGTTACGTACAGCTACTGCCGCTGGCGTGCTTATGGTTAAACCACCGCCAGCATGCTGTCGAGTCTTTAGAGTCCCACACAGAGCATTTTCCTGGTTCAGGCGAAACGATATAGAGTCTGTATATTTATATGTGCGGGGTTCCGATTAAATGCGTGTACCGGTTGCGCAGAATTTAATCGAACGGATTATAATACTAGCAGGCTTAGGATTAAGGTGAATTATTAAATCAAATATTTATTTAATGCTAGTATTATATTAGTAGTAGTATTCTATCTCTAGATGATGTGGATTTTATTAGTCTCCAAATTTAACTGCAAGTATACAGTTTATCACAGTTGTACTTAAGGATCGTTCCCACAGAGAGGTGTGTTAACTACTTTTAAACTAAATTAAAAATGTTTTTTTATAATAAAAAGAAGATCTAAGGTTTTGAATTTCTTTTCTAATGTGGTGGTTTATACGATAAAACTTCTATTCTTTTTCTTAGGTTTAATTAACGGTCTATTAATAACATAAAAGTATAGAATAAATTATTTGATTTAATCTTATCCCATCAATTATATTATATCATTTAGATTTAATTAAAACCCTAATTCTAGTTTACTAGATTTAACCTAGGTTTAACCGTCTATATGAATTTGTGGGCCTAAAAACTACAACTACCATATTTTAGGTTTTTTCCTAGATCAAATTAATAACCTGTTTGAATATCTATGATTTACAGTTATCTCTACCGTCCCTAATTAGATTTCTAGGTGTCAACTATCATGAACCTAATTAATTTTTAGGTTTCTTAACTATCCCTAATTCTTATTTAAATATGTCAACTTTTTATTGTAAAAATTAGATTTTTATATTAAGAACATAGATCAGAATAGATATTCATATTAAAGCAAGAATAAAAGAACAATTGAAATACCCACCACAATAAATCACAAATCAAAACCGTAGATGCAAAGTTTAGCCAAGCATGGTTAAAAATAAACTAAATATCTTTATTTAAAAAAATAAAGAACTTATATGTAGTTGATCTCTCACAAGAAAACCCTAAAATTTATTGCCAAGTGAGATATATAAAACCCTAAGACTATAAGGATGCTTATATAGGGCTAGGGAAGCTTGGAGAACAAGTAATAAAAAATACAAGACGTTCAACTTGCTAACAACTATGAAAATCTAATTTAATTGCTCGGTTGGATATTATTGCATGTCTTCAGAATCTTCGAAAAATAAAACGATGTATCTTAAAATGATATATGTGCCAAGACGATCGTGGCCATAAAAATTGAAGATGAACGGCCCAGATTATGCGGCTGAACTGCCGCGCCCATGCTTAAACTACGGCTGATCCGCGACGCTTTGTTGGCTTCGTGGCACGAATTTTTTTGTACTCAATTCTCTTGATTTGTTGAGCTCTTTTTAGTTATCATATCATGAAAATTATTCTCGTTGCTCTGCAGTTGTGTGGATCTCCGAATTGTTCCCAAATTTGGCATATAATTAGGCAGATTTATTTGTTGTTTTTGATTTGATTTAGTTTCTCCAACTGATTTATTGTTGTGATGATTGATCCACCTCTATTTGTTGCAACTTTTGTTGATTTGCAATGATATTCCCAAATTTATTCCAAATTTGCAAATTGACTTTTGATTTTCTGAATAACTCTTTTAAGTCTCCATTGTACGTACGTAATTCCCATTTTAGCACAATTTCCTGTTATCTGTAATAATTCATAAAAGATACCCGAAACAGTATAATATATGACAATAAAATGATAAATGAGTTATAAAAATATACAATAAATTACACCTATCAAATACCTCCATACTTATTTTTTGCTAGTTCTCGAGCAAATCTTGGGTTTCAAACTCTAAACTAAACTAAACTACCATCTAGCTAAATCGTACAACTATTTCTATAAAAGAAAATAAAGGAAACAAAAATAAGAAAATGAAAACTATAAATAAAGATAGGAATAAATAAGATAAATAAGAAAAAATAAGAGTTTAAATCTCACTAGATTTTCAGTCGTCATGAACCATACTTTAATAGATTTTCTCTATGCTGAAAATTACTTTCTCGTCATTCTTCCAATCTTTCCTACCTATCTTCTTTCCAAACATGATCATATACCCCTACGTGTGTGTAAAATCATCCCAACACTCAGAGAATTCAATTCATGCTCCCATACTCTTACCCTTATCTCCCTATTATTTTTTTAATTGATGATCAAATTGAAGGATTTGTTCCCACATTTTTCATGTGACCGTTAATACTTCGTGAGACACTAACCAACCGATTACCGAATGTGATCGGTTATTGTGCGTAAATAGCGGTATCCTAATCTTGCAACACCAAAAACACAACAAATTATCCCAAACCAGTTGGTCTAAATCACTACGTGATGAAGCACTCTTGCTGAATTTTTTTAAACTACCTTAATAATTGCATGACGGTGTTTATTTTTTTTATTAAATTTTTTTCATACTAAGGCATTACAGACAAGAGCATGACATGTCTCTTCTACTATCCCAAATTTCAAGATGTATGCATGTGCGTATAGTAGGATATCAACGTTCAAATGGTTGGACTCAAAAATAGGCTCATCATGTATCTTCTCAAACCTAGTAACTCCTTCATTATACTAGCCTTTTGGGAACGAGCTCATGATAACTTATTACTAGATCCATTTAACCATCTCTTTTTATTATTTTTCTTAAAATCTCTTTCTCTTTTTTATATATATTTTTCACCTTTTCATTTCCATTTTCAAAATTTTCTAATTTTTTAAATTTTTTTTGAAAACCATGTACAAAACCATTCTCCACACTTAAACTTGACAGTGCTCTCACTGTCTACCGCAACCCTTCTCTTGATCATGAACAGGACTAAGAAACTAATGACATACATATGTTACAAATAAGGGGTTTTAAAATATTTTCAAGTGTATTTTGGCTCATAGAGATCCATGAGCTCCTCCACTTGATTATGAGCATTTATTATTGACAAAACTATAACCAATGCTGTAGCAAGCCCAAAAATCAGAATTGGCCAATCAATGAATTTATCAATATACCCATGAGCTTAGTAAAATATGATAGGACAATAAGACTAAAAATAAAATATCCATTGAATAAAATTTAAAATTTTATCATGTTAAAATTACAAGAATTAAATTGCTGTTTAAAATTTAGAGTTTTCAAATTTTACAATTTAATTCTAACAGCAGTAGGTTTTTATATAGTATCCATGTGACAACACATAGCATCAAATTTTGAAGTATTTAATTGATGTTCAATAGGATGTTCCTCTTCTACGTGTAAGGTGTTAGAATATGGTGCGCTCGATTCATCTAAAATTAAGAGTTCATTTTCAAATAATTCCTCAAAACTTGGCTCATAGAAATGCATGTTTTTCACTGTACATTCATCTTCTCCCACCATAGTGAGTTCGACTTCAAAATTTCTTCAAAACTACCATTTTCAAAACAGCCATCTTCATAATTAAATACCTCCTTCTTAGAAATTACTAGAAAGTCCTCTTCATAAATTTCTTCAAAAGTCAAATTCTTCAGCCACAGAAAGTTCATCAACTATATTAATTTTAAGATGTTGCTCATACAGTTCACTTGGTGGGCTTTCTGGTTTAAAGATATTGAGATTAATTGTCATATTTCCAAAAGATAGTGTCATTGAACCGGTTCAAAAATTTATCAACGCATTTGAGGTTGCCAGGAATGGCCGTCTTAAAATAGTTGAAATCTGACATTTAGGATTGGAGACAGATTGTGTTTTTAAGACAATAAAATCAACTGGAAATATGAAATTTCCTCTTTTAATCAACACATCCTCAATCTACCCTATAGGTTTTCTAAAAGAACGATCAGCCATCTGTAAAGTTACTTTAGTAAGTTTAAGCACACCTAACCCTAACTGCTCATAGACTGAAAAGGAGTTAAGGTTCACACTAGCATCTAAGTCAAGTAAGGCTCTATCTATGACTTTTTCTCCTATAGTACAAGAAATGATAAGACAGCTGGGATCCTTGTATTTCATGAGCTTATTATTATGCAAGACGTCACAAGTAGTTCCTACTAGGAAAACTTTCTTAGGTACGCTTTTGTGCCTCTTCTCGGTACGCACTGTTGTTAAAAATTGAGCATGATTGGGTACTTGTTGGATTGCATCAAGAAGTGGGATGTTATCTTTGACTTTTTTGAAATCTTCTATAACCTTCTTTATCTTAGCAGCTCGTTTCTTCTCTTTTAATTGTTTTGGGAAAATAACTTTAGGCTCGGTAAATTGTTTAACTTGCGATGAAGACGGGTTTGGTTTAGAAAATTTATCAGACTTATCAATTTTATTTAATAAGATCTGAGGGTTAGGTTCGACAGGATTTGAGTGCGTTGTGATCTCATCGCTAGGCAGAGCAGTAATAACATTTACTTGGTGAATTTGGTTATTTGCTATTTGGTCAATCTTCTTTTCTAGTCTTGCAATTGCATGTTGATTTGCAGCTATAGCTTGCATAAAAGTGGCCAATTGCTTTTCTAAATTAGTGTAAACTTGACCTTGATGGCTGCACCTAAGGGGACATTCTTCAGAAAGATGAAAGGAGTCGTGACAATTTAAATATGGAGAGAGTTGACTGACTTGTTGAACAGGGGAAGGTATCTTTGTTAGCTTTTCTATTGATTTCTGAATGGTAGCCAACTGGCTTGCATTCCAATTGTTGCTTCCACTGCATGTATCCTACCCCTAGAATTAGTTGTCTCTCTCTCACTAGTGCTCTCCCACTGTATGGTCTTGTCGGATCATTCTTCTAAGAAATTCCATGCATCATCTTCCTGCTTCATCATGAAGTCGTTCTGACACATCGATTCTATCACAAACATAGACTCTAGCCCATCCACCATTTGGCACAACTTCCACTTTGCAACACCATGGTGTGGGCATTTAATTAGGAGATCTTTAAAACGTTCAAAAAATTTCCAAAAAGATTCTCCCGGTTTTTGTGAAAAAATTCTAATTTCATTTCGAAATTTAGCAGTTTTAAAATGAGAGTAGAATTTTTTAAGGAAAGTTTTAGTAAATTCCTCCCATATTTTGATAGTGTTGGTTGGTACGCTGTAAAGCCAATGTTTAGTTTTATTGGTTAAGGAGAAAGGAATGGGTCTAAGTTTAACCGCATCGGCATTTAACTTCTTAAATAATCGGCATATATCCTCAAATTCTCTAATAATGACATAAGCGTCTTCTGATTCTAAACTGTGAAATTTGGGAAGTGAAATAGCAAAAGCAGGTTTAATCTTATAATCACCGGTGGCTAGCGGTAAGATTATACAAGAAGGTAGAGATGTGCGAACAGGATAACATCTATCCTATAGGATAGGTGTAGCGAGAACAAGCTCAGCCATAGTATCTATAAAATCAAGATGAGACAAATGGTTTGTTTCGTCTCGATGTCAAACGTGCATACACCGTAGGGTTTTTTATGCAAAAACTAAGATGCAGAAACTAAAATAGAGATTCTAACAAATCATAATTAAAGATGCGCAAACAACCTAGATCTAAGGTTTTCTAGGTCAAATTATTAGACCCGCTCCTAACTGCCAAGAGAAAAATTACGAGATAAATTCTCTAACAGCTCTTTAACAATTTTGAAGCCAGATCAGTGCCAGTTAATTGGAAGGGTTCCGCTATAAGAATCGCCGAAATAGCGGGCCTTAATTAAATAAGCACAACTAGTCACACGTCACTAAACACCTCAAAATTGAATCGGATAACCGTTGGATTACCTACAACCTCCTCTTTTCCTATTGAGCGCGATATGTCCTTAGGGCTGAAATCTAGATAATTTTTTAAATTACTGTAGGTCAATGCGGAGCTCAGTTGTGATTTGTGGGGTCTAGAAAGGGTGATGAAATCCCCACCTAATCTGTATTTGGGTTGTTGCCCCTTAAAATCTTTTCAAATATGCAATACAATCTAAAATAATCAAACATCTAAAATCTAAACTAATTTTTTTATATGGCACAAAGAATCATGCAAATATCTGTTAGTTGGAATCAAATCCAGATTTTGAGAAGAACAAGATCTTATCTAGATTTACCTATGTTCTTCTTGATCTTCTCTTTCAGTAAGTTTGTCTGGATTCCTGAAATTTTAAACAAAAATTTTGCAGAATCAAATGCACTAAATGAAATCTAATTTAATCTACAATTAAAATCTAAAACTTAAATTTAAATGTAATTAAACTACACCTCTCTGACAATGGCGCCAAAAACTTGATGTGCATTTTATTAGTCTCTAAATTTAACTATAAATATACAGCTTATCGCAGTTGTACTTGAGCATCGTTCCCACAGAGAGCTGTGTTAACTACTTTTAAACTAAGTTAAAAGGTTGTTTTTTTATAATAAAAAGAAGATCTAAGGTTCTTGAATTGCTTTTCTAATGTGGTGGTTTATATGATAAAACTTCTATTATTTTTCCTAGGTTTAATTAACGATCTATTAATAACATAAAAACATAGACTAAATTATTTGATTTAATCTTGTAACACCCTAGTACGATTATACGACATTAATTGATATTTTAACACTTACTTTATATTTCTTCTACTTTATTCTTTTGGATTGCGGGTGATTTGAATAGTAGTAGTTATTTGACCCGACCCGCATGTGTGACCCGACCCGTATGGTGCTAGATTATCTTATATTTATTAGTAAACTAAATCTATGTGAATCTAGTATAATATATATATATATATCATATATTTTTTAGTAGCCACAAGTTAAGGATAAGTTATATTTATTAACTGTCATCATATGGTTGCCATCCCATATCTTATTTTTCTTTTATATTTTACGTTTAAATCTCAAGATATCTAATATCAAATATTTCCTAAATCTATATATATTTTTAGAATTCTTTTATGTTAAATTAGGGGTATGAGTTATTTAAACTATATTCTTGCATTATGCTTGAGAAGTTTACGTATGTGAATTATTTTCCAAAATATATTTTTGATGAGATTTTAGTGGAGATTGCTTGTAGCTTAATATTATCTATATACATTAAAACTAGTATATATTTATAACCTAATTTAAACTATACTATATATTTTTATATTAAAAACAAAACCTCTCTTTCTCTCTCTCTCTCTCTCTCTCCACATAACATATCTCTCTCTCCTCTAACTAAATCTCTCCCTCATCAATTTATATATTCCTTTTCTTCGTTTTTCAAGCCCACACCCAATCTTTCCGAGACAACTCCAGCCGCATCCTAGAGTCCTAACCGAACCATCAAAACTTGGTGTTGATTTGTATAGCGTCGTGTTACTTCCGTTCATTGCGTTTGTTTCGAGACAAGTTTACAACTTACTACATGCTATACTTTACGTAATTTACTTATATGTTATCGTACTATTATTATTATCATTATTATTATACAACTATATCTATATAATTTACATACCGTATTTATTTAACAATAATCAGTTTTATAATATATACAGTGTATGTAAGTTTACAACCTGCGACATACTATAATTATATTTATAAATATATATATCGTCGTAATATTTCTTATTATTATCATTATACCATTTATATCTATATAATCCGTATATCATTAATTAGTTTATAATCTGCATTTTATAACGTTATGCAAAATATAGTTTGAAAATATTATAGTTTACACATGAAACGTCGTCGCCAAGCGGATACGACAAATGTGAAATTTATTGTACACCTTACCTTATAAAATTTATTATAAATCATAGAAAAATCATTAGCACATGTTCTTTAGTTCATTACAAAGCTAACTCAAAATACTATAACCCTGTGAAATATTCACCTGCAAAATAAATGTTTAAATAATGTAAACTGTAAATGAAACTACCTCTGAACTGCTGTCCAAGGAAATTCCAACAATAAATTTTCAATTTTGAACGTTCATAATTTTTTGTTGGAACTACCTGAGATATTTTAACTTATAAAAATGAAAACCTTATTGAATTAGCTTTGTTTTGGTATATGACACGTCCCTTTTGGAAGGCGTTTGCTATTTTTAAGCTATTTTACAAATCAGGGTGATGCTGAATTTCTGAATGGAACTTTCTTGTGCATACTTAATCAATACCACTTTTATAGTTATTAATCAGATTGAATATGTTATCCATGTTAATGCTATTACCTTGTTCTTGTACATGATATGATTATGTTATCCTTGATATATTTGTAACTTGCCAGACTGTACTATTTTTGTTATCATGTTAATACCTGTTGTCTGTAATACTTACCGAAGCCAACAATCTTGACTTGTTATCCTTATTGACCTGACTTGTTGTCTTGCTAGACAAGACCAGTACATGATTATTCTTGTGTTGGTATTAGATAAACATTCTATTAATACCTTACTTGAACACAAAACCTGGGGAAAAGAGGAAATCAAGAATATAACCGAAATGTAACTTAAGAAGATATTATTATTGTTTGTCGTGATTCCGGATGTGAACGGAATAACCATTGTTTATTGTGTCGTGGTCCCATTGGGGTATGAATGGGATATATTGTGTCGTGGTCCCGTAGGTGTATGAGCGGGATATATACTGTTGAGTTACGATAAGAATTATATTAATTGATTTCAAAAACTTATAGAATATATAACCTAGAAGCACAGACTCTAAGATACACATGACACACCAATATCCTACTGTGTTTATACCTGCAATTATGATTTACACTCACATCATCTTGTATAGCATCCTGATTTGATTATACTATTATTATTGATATTATAACGTACTGATGTCTGGGTTTTGCATGGCCCAGATACTTGACATAGCATGTGAGTATTCGATAGGATTGTCGATCAGTGAGGATCACCTCATTGATATAGCTCTTATGCTGGTTAGTTATTTTTTGGATCTTTATTGTTTCCGCTATCTTTTCCAGTTTTTTTATACCTATTCGACATGTGATAGATAGATTTAGTATTTTATTGTTCTTGATTACTGATTGACAGCCTTAATGTGACTATGGAAGGATGTTTCCTTACCGTAGATAGCATGTCTGGTTTTGTTACATCCCGAAATTTTCGTATTTTGGGAAGAGGGGCGTGACAAGGTTTTGTTGGTATCGGAGCTATAGGTTTTAGGATTAGTCGGGTTTGGTTCAATTTGTAGTTGGGTATGATACCCAATATATTTTCCTTAAAACCTAGAATTTTAGGAACATTTCATGCCATATTATTGTCTTATCATTCGAATTCTTGAATCTTATCTTTCTCTTAACTCTTTTATCTTGACGATATGGAAATGATATTGCATCTCGGCTTAGAATCTTTTTGGTTCCTTATTATTTCTCCCATCTTATTCTCTCGATTCTGATAGTAGAATTTGGGCGACTTGAATGGAATTATATAGTTGTAACTATATACCGCGGTTATGGTTACAATGCGATACTCTATTTAGATAACCTGGAGTCCTATTTTGATTCATTTTCTTGACTTATGGTCATTGTTTACCTTGTTTTCTTTCGGCGTCATTGCTTACGAGTTTATATCTTATTGCGAGCTTGAATCCAGCAACCACGTTATATCTTTCCTCTCGTCCCATAAGAACCAATACGTTTGCGTTTCGAAGAATAAGGAGAAACACAGGAGAAGCTTTTGATGACTGCAGTAGTTCAAGATTAACCCCAGCGGGAGCTGGTACAGATCACTTTAAGGACGATAAGATGTAAGATGTTTGATTGAAGAAGCTTTTGATAGACCCGTCTCAAATTATCAGAGTAGTGCAGCAGAAGAGTGGTGGGCTGATAACCCATAAGTCTTAGAACAAACTTGCAAATTCATGATGAAGGGAACCGTTTACTGAAGGGTGAAATTCATAAACAAGTTGCAGACGAAGCGATGATAGCAGTTCGGGATTTTATAGATATGTTCGAGGACATCTCGGGTTTACCGCCGAAACGGGATGTGGAGTCCGCAATTGACCTTATTTCTGGAGCAGCGCCGATTTCAAAAGCTTATTATCCAATGGCACCGGTGGAACTAGAAGAAGTAAAGAGACAAGTTACTGAATTACTGGAGAATGGCTGGATTCGCAGCAGTGGTTCACCAAAGGGAGCTCCAATTCTTCTAGTCAAGAAGAAAGATAGCACGCGAAGGAGGTGCATCGACTATAGGGAGTTAAATCGGGTGACTATTAAGAACAAGTACCCAATCCTTCGAATAGGCGAATTATTCGATCAACTCAGTAGCACATGGGTATTCTCAAAATTGGATTTACGATCAGGGTATCATCAAATTCGGATGAAAGAAGGAAACATTTGCAAGACGGCGTTCGAACTCGATATGGGCATTACGAATATTTAGTGATTCCATTTGGAGTTATTAACGCGCCAGCAATATTATGGACTTGATGAACCGAATCTTTTCACCATAGCTGGATCAATTCATAGTGGTGTTTATTGATGATATTTTGGTCTATTCGAGAAGCAGAAAAGAGCACGAAGAACACTTGAGAAGCGTACTGCAGACATTGAGGTAAGAAAATTTATATGCTAAGATGAGCAAGTGCGAGTTTTGACTCGAAAAAGTGAAGTTCCTGGGTCATGTTGTATCCGAAGATGGGATTGCAGTTGACCCCGAAAAGATTGCAGCTATTCATGATTGACCTATTCCAAGGAATGTAGGGGAGATCAAAAGTTTTCTTGGGTTTGCTGGATATTATAGAATGTTTATGGAGAACTTCGTCCGGATAGCAGAACCACTGACCAAGCTAATACGTAAGGAGGTACCGTTCATATGGACTGAGAAGTGTGCGTCAGCTTTTGAAGCGCTGAAACAAAGATTGACAACCGCTCCTATTCTGATAGTACCAGATGGTTCCGGAGGACTAGTTATTCATAGCGACGCATTTGGGAAAGGCTTGGGATATGTTCTGATGCAGCATGGGAAGGTTATAGCATATGCATCGAGGCAATTGAAGACCCATGAGAAGAACTACCTAACAAATGACTTGGAGCTAGCAGCAGTGATCTTCACGCTAAAAATTTGGAGACACTACCTATTGGGCGAAAGAGTTGAAGTGTTTACTAATCACAAAAGGCTAAAATACATGTTCACATAGAAAGAGCTCAACATGAGGCAGCGTAGATGGTTAGAGCTGATGGCTGACTATGATCTTGATCTAAAGTATTATCCGGGGAGAGTTAATATAGTGCTGAATTCTTTAAGTCGATTGCCAGTGATACGGATGTTGACGGCACAGAGGGAGTTATAGCTGATCTTCAGAGATTCGAGTTGGAGATTGTACTACCTGATTCTTCGGAACAGTTGATGCAGTTGCAAGTACAGTTATTCTTGATCGATAGCATTAAGGAAACACAGTCGCATGACTCTAGATTGCAGAAGTTTCAAGGACAAGTGAAAGTAGGACTTAGAACAGATTTTTTGATTCATGAAGATGGTTCGTTATGATATGGAAACCGTTTATGTGTTCCTAAAGGAGATGTTCATGAAGGAGGCTCATAGTTCTGCATATTCAGTACATCTGGGAGGTTCGAAGATGTATAGTGACTTGCGACAAAATTTCTGGTGGGAAGGCATGAAAAGAGAGATTGCTCACTATATATCAAGGTGCTTGGTATGTCAACAAGTCAAGACTGAATATCAAAGGGTACCTGCTTTGTTGCAACCACTTTCGATTCCTTAATGAAAGTGGGAACATATAACTATGGATTTCATGACAACCTTACCACAGAGTCCAAAAGGCAATAACGCAGTTTGGGTAATTGTTGATCGATTGACCAAGGCAACTCATTTCATACCATTCCGAGTTGGTCAGTCGATGGAGGCGTTGGTAGAGCCGTACATACAGGAGATTGTGAGATTGCATGGAGTACCAGTTAGTATCGTTTCTAATCGTGACACAAGGTTCCTATCACACTTTTGTAGGAGTCTATAGGAGAGTTTGGAAACTCGTTTGAAGTTTAGTACGGCTTATCATCCTCAGGCAGACGGGCAGTCTGAGAGGACGATCCAAACACTTGAAGATATGTTGAAAGCATGCATATTATACTTCAAGGGTTCGTGGGAGGATCATTTGCATTTAGTAGAGTTTTCTTACAATAACAGCTTTCAGGCGACTATACAGATAGCTCCATTTGAAGTATTGTACGGTCGTAAGTGTCGCTCGTCTGTCTGTTGGGACAATATTGGAGAAAGAAGATTGTTGGGACCGGATCTCATTGTGTAAACTGTGGAGAAAGTTAGCTTGATCCGTGATCATATGAAGGTGACACATGATCCACAGAAAAGTTGGGCTGATACTAGAAGAAGACCTTTGGAGTTTTCTGTTGGTAACCTTATATTTTGAAGATATCACCGACTAGGGAAGTAATCCGATTTGGTAGTCGAGGCAAACTTAGTTCTCGATTCATGGGCCTTTCGATATCATTAAGCGTGTCAGAGAGGTAGCTTATCGATTGGCTCTACCACCATCCTTGGCAGGTGTTCATGACGTATTTCATATATCTCAACTCCGCAAGTATGTTCGAGATAAGTCGCACGCCCTTGATCATTCGGAATTGACAGTGAGAGAAGATTTGACTTATAAAGAGCAACCGATGGCGATTGTGGATCAACGAGAAAAGGTTCTCAAGAATAGGGTGATCCCTTTAGTGCTTCTTTTGTGGGGAAATCATTCGTATGGAGAATCTACTTGAGAACGTGAAAACGAGATTCGAAAAAAAAGTCCTCATCTCTTTCCTTAGATCTGTATCTTCTTCTATTTTCCTGTTTCATGAATTTCGAGGACGAAATTCTTTTGTAGTTGGGTATAATGTAACACCCTAGTACGGTTATACGACAATAATTGGTATTTTAATCTTACTTTATATTTCTTCTATTTTATTTTTTTAGGTTGCGAGTGATTCGAATAGTAGTGGTAGTATTTGACCCGACCTGTATATGTGAAACCCAGTATGGTGCTAGATTATATCTGATATTTATCAGTAAATTGAATCTATGTGAATCTAGTATAATATATATATATATATATATTTTAGTAGCCACAAATTAAGATTAAGTTATATTTTGTTAACTGTCATCATATGGTTGCCCTCCCATATCTTATTTTGCTTTTATTTTTTACGTTTAAATCTCAAGATATCTAATATCAAATATTTACTAAATATAGATATATTTTTAAAATCATTTTAAATCTTAAATTAGGGGTATGAGTTAGTTAAATTATATTCTTGCATTATGGTTGAGAAGTTTACGTATGTGAAATATTTTCCAAAATATATTTTTGATGAGATTTTGGTAGAGATTGGTAGTAGTTTGATATTATATATATAAATTAAAACTAATATTTATTTATAACCTAAATTAAACTATACTATATATTTTTATATTAAAAACAAAACCTCTTTTTCTCTGTCTCTCTCTCTCCACATAACATATCTCTCTCTCCTCTAACTAAATCTCTCTCTCATCAATTTATATATTCTCCTTCATCGTTCTTCAAGCCCATACTCATTCTCATCGACACAACTCCAGCCGCATCCTAAAATCTCAACCGAACCATCAAAACTTAGTGTTGATTTGTATAGCGTCGTATTGCTTCTGTTCATCGCATTTGTTTTGAGACAAGTTTACAACTTGCTACATCCTATACTTTACGTAATTTACTTATATGTTGTCGTACTATTATTATTATAATTATCATACAACTGTATCTATATAATTTATGCACCGTAATTATTTAACGTTAATCAGTTTTATAATATACAGTGTATGCAAATTTACAACTTGCGACATACTATAATTATATCTATAATATATATATATCGTCGTAATATTTCTTATTATTATCAGTATACCGTTTATATCTATATAATCCGTATATTATTAATTAGTTTATAATCTGCATTTTATAACATTATGCAAAATATAGTTTGGAAATATTTATAGTTTACACATGAAACGTCATCACCAAGCGGATACGACAAATCTGAAATTTATTATACACCTTACCTTATAAAATTCATTATAAATCATAGAAAAATCATTAGTGCATATTCTTTAGTTCGATACAAAGATAACTCAGAATAATATAACACTGTGAAATATTCACTTGCAAAATAAATTATTTAAATAACGTAAACTATAAATGAAATTACCACTGAACTGCTGTCCAAGGAAATTCCAGAAGCAAATTTTAAATTTTGAGCATTCATAACTTTTTGTTGGAACTATCTAAGATACTTTAACTTATAAAAATGAAAACCTTATTTAATTAGCTTTGTTTTAGTATATGACACGTCTCTTTTGGAAGATGTTTGCTATTTTTAAACTATTTTACAAATCAGGATGACGCTGATTTTCTGAACGGAACTTTCTTGTGCATGGTTAATCGATACCATATTTATAGTTATTAATTTGATTGAATATGTTATCCCTGTTAATACTATTATCTTGGTCTTGTACATGATATGATCATGTTATCCTTGACATGTTTGTAACCTGCCAGACTCTACTATTTTTGTTATCATATTAATACATGTTATCTGTAATACTTACCGATGCCAACAATCTTGACTTGTTATTCTAATTGACCTGACTTGTTGTCTTGCTAGACAAGACCAGTTTATGATTGTTTCTGTGTTGACATTAGGTAGACATTCTATTAATACCTGACTTGAACACAAAATCTAGGGATAAGGGAAAATCAAGAATGTAACCGAAACGTAATTCAAAAGGATGTTATTATTGTTTATCTTAATTCCGGGCATGAACGGAATAACTATTGTTTATTGTGCCGTGGTCCCGTGGGGGTATGAACGGGATATATTGTGACGTGGTCCTATAGGAGTATGAACGGGATATATACTGTTGAGTTACGATGAGAATTACATTAATTGATTTCAAAGGCTTGTAGAATAGATAACCTAGAAGTATAGACTCTGGGATACACGTGACACACCTATATCCTACTGTGTTTATACCCACGATTATGATTTACACTCATATCATCTTGTATAGCATCCTGATCTGATTATACTATTGTTATTGATATTATGACGCACTAACGTCTGGGTTTTGCATGGCCCAGATACTTGACATAGCATGTGAGTATTCGACAGAATTGCCGATTAGTGAGGACCATCTCATTAATATAGCTCTTGTGTTGGTTAGTTATTCCTTGGATCTTTATTTCTTCCGCTATCTTTTCCAGTTATTGTTTTTTGTGACTATTAGACATGTGGTAGATAGATTTAGTATTTTATTATTCTTGATTACTGATTGACAGTCTTAATGTGGCTATGGAAGGATATTTTCTTACCGTAGATAGCATGGATGGCTTTGTTACATCCCGAAATTTTCGTACTTTGGGAAGCGGGGCATGACAAATCTTATCACATCAATTATATTAGATCATTTAGATTTAATTAAAACCCTAATTCTAGTTTATTAGAATTAACCTAGATTTAACCGACTATGTGTATTTGTAACTCTAGAAACTACAACCGCCGAGCCCGTGTTTGACTCAACATATGAATGGAGCGGTCCCATAAAGGCTTCGTAATCAAGCAGGCCTCATGAATTCAATCGATCTTATCCTCCACCACGTCAAGCATCGCTAAAGTCATTTCTACCGGATAAGAAATATCGTCAAGAATGGCAAGAAAAATCATTCGAAACTAAATAGAGCCGGCGGGATAAGGAGATCCCTTATGGGCCATAAGTTCGTGCATCACCATGTTGCACCGAGCATCCATAAGAGCAGGATTTACTAGGCGTGAAGCGGAACGAGAAATAATTCCCCCCAACAGGTACCTCCCATGACTATCGAGGAGCATGTGGGCGATTGCAAGCCATGGTTCTTTCTCTGTGAAGGTGAAGAAGAAGATGAACACTTCTTCAAATTATAAAGATAAATATTTAAACCTTGGCACAAAAAATGTTGCACGTAATTAAAGTTGGAACGATTCTCAAGTTTTGATCCAAAAAAAGATGTTGGAAAAGAGGAGGACAGCTCAGAAAAACACGAAATCGTTTGTTCGCGTCTATTCAAAAAAATATCAGAAGCACACTTAATATGAAACTTCCAAGGGACACGTGAACATGGCTCAAGCTCTCAGATGCGATGCAACACGTGCAAAGCACGTGCGCATATATTTGTCATATGCACGTGCAAAACACGTGCGCGTATGCTAGGTGCGCATATGTGGGAAAGTCATATCTTCGAGACATACGGCACATGCAATGCACATGCGCAATGCGCACTTGATCATAGCCCGTCCCATTAATAACATACCAAATAAATTTGGGATCAAAAATTCAACGATGCGCATGCAGCTTAAATCAATTCAATAAGTGCACATGCGCACTCTTCCAAAAAAACGCTTTTAAAAAGGAATAAATCTTGTTAATAAGCAATTAAATCTTTAATTAGCAGAAAAAATATTCTGTTAATTAAAATACCTTAATAAACATATTTGTAGATTCTAATCCAATGATGCGCATGTCATCCTTAATTGATATAAATCAATTAAATCAATCTAAAATCAGATTGAAATGAAAACATATCTAACAAATCCTAATTTTTTCTCTCCTATAAATACGAGCCCCATTCACAGAAATCACATAGAGCCAACTCCCCCCATAAGCTCAAGAAAAAATTATCTTCTTCAATCTCAAAACAAGTAAAAATAAAAAGAGAAGAAGATTTATTCTCTCTCATAAAACTTTTGCTTTAATATAGAAGTATTTGCTTCTTCTTTAAATCCATTGATTAACAAATAAAAGATCAATAGATCTTAGGGAAGATCAACGGATCTTAATTTTGATCCCTCTTTTATAAAAGTTTCGACTTTTGTGATAGGTTAATCCTAAGGTTTAAGAAAATACCCATCATGGATGCCTCCGCGTAATAGAAATCGAAGCTTTTGCTTCTTGAAAAATAATAGAAGAAAGAAAAAGGCAGAAAATTAAAGAACAGAAGTTGTTGCATCTCATTAAAAGGTTTTGCTTTCTGATCTAAACAAGATCTGAACAAATGTCCACCCAAACCAAGTGCGCACCTAATTAAAATTTGTCTATGGAAAAATAAAGTCCCTGGTGATGTGCGCATATGCACATATGCGCACTCGTTGGTGCTGCCTATGGAGGCATGTGCGTCACGTGACATGTGCGTGTGCGCACTTGATGGATATTGCCAATGAAGAGATGTGCGAGCGTCATGTGATATGCACGTTGACATTTAAATATATGCGTAGATACATATGTGCGCACATTTGATTCTGAACCGATAACAAGTGCGAGCCCGCGTGATATACATGCGCGCAATACCCTGACTTGAAACAAGTGTGTAAGCATGTGCAAAGCACGTGCGCACCCTTTTCAGATAAAATAAGTTTGCATATTCATCCTATATACTTTTGCGCATTTGAACAGCAAGCTATTGTTCGATTATTTAATTAAAATTAAAATTGAAGCTTTCACTTCTCATATATGATACATTGATCAAAATATTAATAAATCCGAGTTGATCTTAGTCTCAAGGACAACTAACGGTCCTCAAATGACATATTTCAAACTGATAGACCTCGTTTACTTAAGATATGCTTCTTAAGTTCAATCGCAAATCTAATATATATAGATTTGGAGTAATCCGTGCCCTACGAGCGACGATATAAACTAGTCTCCGTATACAATTCAAGGACAACACTAAAATAAACAATATATAACATGACACAAAATGTTCTATCTTGAGAAGGTGAAAATTGTTATCACAATACGATAGCGTAATTAAGTGTTGTGGCTTGCGCCTTCAGGGAAGAGCGTCCCTACAAATAAAAACCCCTCACAAATGAGTGGGAATCTCATAAGTTACGCTACAATGGTCGCATCTATCTAAACCTCCGATGCACGGTACCATAAATTAACTTGCCATCTTCGGAGAGGTGGATGGATATATACCAAATAGTATATGCCCCTGTATTCAGGTTAGACATCATCCCGACGCCTCAGACCAACCACCAGCGGTAAACAAACCTCACTTTGCCTATTTTCTCTATTAAAAAAAGAAATGGTTAACCTTCATAAGAACTTAAGTTCTTCTTCCGGATCGAAAATTCATGAGTTAAACCTCCCCCAAAATAAGAACTTAAGTTCTCATGGAGGGATTTAATCACAAAATCCGATATCAAGGGGAAAACATAAGTGTTCTCTCCAATAAAAGATCACTAAGGATACATAAGAACTGAAGTTTAAATTTCATGTTACATAGCTCCGTAGAAAAGATTCATATTTGAGAACTTAAGTTTTGAAAATCATAAAAACATGATTTTTATGAACTTTGAATGAAAGATCATAGAAAAGATTAATCTTTCTATGGAGATTAATCTTCAAGACCCTAGTTGTTCGCTCACGTGCAAAACACGTGGCGCACGCCAAAGATCCCTATAGAGATTAACCTCTAAGATAGGCGCTCCTTGCGCCAACCAAGACAAACCGAGCCGAGCCGAAGCCAAGCCAAGCGCCAACATGCCTCTCGTCCCACCGGGCGCCACATGATATACACGTGAGCATACGTCCAAACCGCGAGCCGATACTCGAGCTGTGAGCCATGCGCCAAGAATGTTTGGATGCCAAACAGACCCATACTTAGCCCAAATCAGTTAAGTCTTAAAGCTTAAGCTTCTATTGTGATCAAATGATCAATCTGAGAATAATTTCTCATGTTGCCTAGGTTGACCTAGTTCTCAAATGAGACTAAGTGTCTCTAGGCAATGCCTATACCCCCAAAACTCTAAGTCTGATCTTAGTCTCAAATAAGACTAATGTTCCTTAAATAAAGTTTCTGCTCTCATCTGAACTGGCAGACATCATAAATGTGACATATGCTACCTAAGTTCTTTCTCGTTGACAAACCAAGATACTAACGTGGACCCAAATTATGAAAATATATATATGGATTTGGACTAATCCATGCCTTACGGGCGACGATATAAATTAGTCTCCGTGTACAACCCAAGGGCAATCCAAAATAAACAAAACCTAAAACACGACATATGAAGAAAAAACTTGGAGAAGAAGAGGGTTGTTATCGTTTTGCGATAAGGTAATTAACTATATGGGCTTGCGCCTGTCGGAAAGATTTGTCCCCACAATCAATAAATCTCTCATCCTGAGAGGGACTATGAAAGTCAGTTATATCGGTCGCATCTATCCAAACCTCCGGTATATGACGTAATAAATCAACTTAGTATCTTCAGAAAGGTGGATGGATCAAACTATGTATTTGCTCCCAAATTTAAGCAAGACATTCAATCCTAGTCCGTCTGATTGGTTTTCGGCGGTAAACAGTTATGTTATTGAGATTCGAAGGTGAAGATTGTGAAGAGTCAGTGGAGGTGGGTAGGATGTGAAGCTTGGTAGGTTAGGTATACGTGATTAGTTGCGATACTGTTCCAGGAGAGATCAAATATTGCGGAAGAGCCACTTAATGTGTACTAGATAGCTGCATGGGAAAATTAGTTTCGACGAATTTGACATAACGAGAAATTTTAATTTTGTGAGTGACGGGATCAACACATTTATACGCAGATTGAGATATTGAATAACCTTGAAAAATGCAGAGAGTGGATCTAGGTTGAAATTTGGAGGACGTGTACGGCCTTAATCAGGGATAACAAAGACGCCCAAAAATCCTGAGATGTTTGTAGTTTGGTGGACGTTGAAATATTTTTTCAAATGGGGATTGAAAGTTAAGAATCGGTATGGGAAGACGATTTATGAGATAAACGGCAGTTTGAAAAGCTTGACTCCAATACTTAGAGGGAAGTGAGGTCGTATGTAAAAGTGTGATACCGGTTTCGACAACATGACGATAACGATGTTCTGATGTGTCATTGTGTCCAGAGCTGTGTGAAGGAGTGATCAGATGAGATACACCATAAGAAGTGATGATGAAGGCAAAAGATGTGTATTTACCGCCATTATCAGAATATGGGACGGTAATTGAAAATATTTTGCGACAAGATTTTTGAATTGGGGAAAGATGGTGGCAATATCATATTTACGTCTCATAGGGTACAGCCAGATGTATTTTGTGTAATAATCAACAAAGATTACGCGATAACGAAAACTATCATATGACAATTCATTGGTCCCAAAATATCAGGGTAAATTAATTGCAAAGGTTTAGAAGCACGAAGGGAATTTTCAGAAAAAGGAAGTTTATGATTTTTACTGCAATCACACGAATTATATTGAAAATTATTAATTATCGACACATTAGACAATAACTTATTTCTTCTAACGACTGACTGAAGGATTCGGATGGAGAGACTGTTTCCACCAATCAGAGCAAAACTCTGTTTTGAATTTCAAAATTCAAAAATTGAAGCAACGCTTCAGATCCTGCGTGCTGCGCGCCACGTGTCAAAAGCAGACACACCAGCGCCAGGAGCGCTGAGCCCTAGGCAGCGCACCCCCAATCAGAGCAAAGCTCTGTTTTCAAAATTCAAAATTTAAAAAAAGTTGAACCAACGCTTCAGATCCAACGCTCTGCGCTGCGCGCCACGTGTCTAACACAGGTACGCTGGCGCAGTTGCGCTGCGTGCCACGTGTCGAGCATAGGTGCGCCAGCGCTAGGATCAAAGATTCCCACCGTTGGATCAAAGGATCTAATAATGATGATAAATCATTAATTAACCAGAATTAAATTCTGTTAAGAAAAGATTTCTCAAAATCTTTCCAAACAACAAGATTGTGCTTTAAGCACCGCTGGATCAATGATCTAATGGTAAATAATGAATTACCAAAAACAGAACAAATTCTGCATGGAAAGATTTCTCAATCTTATTAAAAACAAGAAGATTATCTTCTGTCAAACAGGAGCCTTAGGATCAAAGATCCAACGGTGGGGAATATTCCCTAATCAATCAAGAGAAAGATCTCTCAAAACTGATTTAACAAATCATTTAGCCATATATAAAGGACCCTAGACTTCAAGTCAAAAATATAGAGAGAATACATAAGAAGAGAGAAGAAAAAACCCTCTGCAAAAAAGAGCGAGCTCTTAAGAAAAGAAGAGTTTTCTTCATACTCAAGGTAAAAGAACTATATTCTTGAAAAACAGAGATGAAAACATCTCATAAAAAGAAGAATCCTCTTCTAAAAAGATCATAGATCTAAAAACAAAAAAGACCAAGGTCTTTGACGATAAGAAAAAAGATCAAAAGATCTAATTATAAAAAAATAATAATAAGAAGTATTTTTACTTCGTCCACAGATCTTTGATCTATAAAGGCAGAGCCTTTTATCAAAAACAAGAACTGTTGTTCTTGGATCTTGAGGCAAAGCAAAAGATCTAATTATAAAAAAATAATAATAAGAAGTATTTTTACTTCATCCACGGATCTTTGATCTATAAAGGCAGAGCCTTTTATCAAAAACAAGAACTGTTGTTCTTGGATCTTGAGGCAAAGCCTCCTTAGAAGAACATAAAAGTTGTTATGTGATCTTAAAATCGATCAGATGCGCTTTGCGCTATTGAAAAGTACCTTGCACTCATGAACTGCGCCCTTGCGCTCATTGGATCGGCGCACAGCGCCAGAACTTGCCGCGTATCAATCAGAGACACAATCTGCGCTTTGTGCTCCTGAAACAGAGCGTTGCGCTCATAGAATGGCGCTTAGCGCCAAGCGTGCCACGTGTCACTCGCTGGCGCGTCAACAGACTAACGCAAAATGCTCATAGATGGAAAGCGCAAGTGCGGTAATGAACTAGCGCTTAGCGCTAAGCGCGACACGTGTCACCCTCATATGCGCTAGCGCAATGCGCTCTTTAATTGGCGCAAAGCACCTGATGCGCCACGTGGCGCACTATCAGAACACCACTTTGTTCCTGATAAATGCTATGCATTTAATACCAGACAAAATGACAGAGCCCAATGCTCAGCATTATTAAAAAGGGCCGAGCCCAAATAAAGGCTTAATAGCCAGCACAGAAATAAAATGTTAAAACACTTTAATTGGACTTAGCCCAATTCTGGCCATAAGTCCTCAACTTATTTTGAATTGAGCACATCTGCTCTTTCGACCAAACCACCTCGGTTCAAGGGTACATCTCTTCACTTATTTGATATTTGTCGTTGTAATTCCTCAACATCTTCAAAGAGGTGACGGGTCCCGACAACCATACATTTTACGGACTGTGGGGTCCTTAAACTCATGGACTATGATGTCCTTAACCTTGACCGCGATGTCTTAAAACTAACGACGGATTGTAAGGTCCTTAAACTCATGGACTATGATGTCCTTAACCTCGACCGTGATGTCTTAAAACTAATATCGGACTGTGGAGTCCTTAAATCTACGGACTATGATATCCTTAACCTCGACCGTGATGTCTTAAAACTAACGTCGGACTGTGGAGTCCTTAAATCCACGGACTATGATATCCTTAACCTCGACCGTGATATCTTAAAACTAACGTCGGACTGTGAGGTCCTTAAACTCATGGACTATGATGTCCTTAACCTCGACCGCGATGTCTTAAAACTAACAATGGACCGTAATGTCCTTAAACTAATTATCGACCGCAACGTCACTAAACTAAACAATAGAGCTCAATTGCTCTCTTGTTGGATCTAAACGATCCCGTTAAGTTGATTTTAGTCTAGAATTAGACTAACGTGTCCTTAACAAACGTTTAAGTTGATCTTATCCTCAAATAAGGCTAACGTATCCTTAAACATAACCCCCTCCCCCAACCCCAAATCTAAGAAAGATACAGATTTGGACTAGTCCATGCTCTACGGGCGACAACATAACTTAGTCTCCGTATACAATCCACGGGCAACCAAACACAAAACAAACACCCACGACACGAAGTGACCATATGGAGAAGAAGAAAGTTGTTACCGCGATGCGGTAGCGTAATTAACTGCAGGGGCTTGCGCCTGCAGGGAAGAGCGTCCCCACAATCAAAAACCCCTCAAACGAGGGGGAATCTGACGAAGTCTGCTACATCGGCCGCATCCGTTTAAACTTTCGATACATGGTGCCATAAATCAACTTGGCATCTTCGGAGAGGTGGACGGATAGCACTAATTAGCATCTGCCCCCAGATTCAGGCAAGACGTCGGTCTTCCCGGCTTCCGGCGGTAAACGGATTCTGGCACGCCTGGTTGGACCTTTTCCTCTTTCCACTCCACACTTCATGTGTCGTGTTCGCAAAAGAATCGCGGTTTGCTAATGGTTGCCCTTGGGTTTCGAGGTACTAAGATTTGGCATTTTTCTTGGTGCAGAAAGCAAAGGATCAATGGTGTTCACCTGCTCAAAGTGTTCCACATGCAGCTGCAACCCACGTCCTACCTCAACTGGGGGCATAGCCTACAGGCCTCAAGCGGCCTCACTGTTCATGATGCCCGTGGAACAGGTCACTCAAGCCACCACAGGGTTGTTTTTCGGGACCATGCTCCCGCCAATGAGCTTCACCGCTCCTGTGCTGACGCCGGAAGCTCCCAAGAAGTCGGTCTTTGATTGGCTTACACCTACTGCGGCCCCTCTCAACGGGTCGTCCAGCTCCTCGGTCTTCGCCAGACTGGGCCAAAATTCCTGTGGGCCCACAATGAAGCCTGCAATCCCAGAGAAGGTTGTTCCGAAGAGGATAACCATCCTTGTTCCTAAAGTCATTAAGGCGGCTTCTCCTGCCAAGGGGTCGGTCTTTACAAGACTGACTGTCCCAACTCTCACTCCCGCTCCTGCTACTCAAAGGACATCAGTCTTCAACAGACTGACACCAGCAACAGCCCCTCACCTGAACAGGGGGCAAGACAAAGCCATACCCGTCACCGAGCCAACTCCGTCAACTCGACGCGCTTGACGTCGCTACTGGCGCCGGGTAAGGAAGGCCGGGGGCAACTCCCCCTCTGGGCTAACTCCACCAGCCCTAACGGTGGAAATCAATGCTGCTGTTCCAACCGGGAACAGCTTCGAGCTGCCGTATAAGGTGCATAGGAATTCTCCCACCGCCGTACTGAAAAGATCTCCTCCTCCGGTGGAGAATGTTGCAGAAGCCAAGCCAGAACAGTCCCCTCAGCGGCTGTCCTTCAAGATCTACAAAGTCTGGCGGCAGGTTCGGAACTCAGTAGTTGATCAAGATTACTCTCGCCAGCAGAAAAGGGTGAAGGTTCAACAAGAAGAAAGCCATCCTGCCAAGCCACGGAAAGTTATCTGGGTGCCCACTGCAACGGCCCCCTCAACTTCGACCGCTCATAAGAAGAAAAGGCCGGAGAAGATCCCCATGCCTACGACAAATGTCAAAGGCACTAAGCCCAAACGCCCTAAGTCTGGGGGCATAACGGTCCATACTATTTACATGGCATCCGGGAAAGAGGATAGCCGCACTTCTACGGGCCACCGACCACTCACCCGATCCATCACAAGGGCTCAGGAACAGCAACAGCAGATGCTCCAGGAGATGCTGACTGCAATGACCGCACTCACCGGGCCAAAAGAAAGCTCGGAGGCATCATCAAAACAACGTCACGAACACGAGACTGATGCTGAATTCCTTCGGAGAATGCTCGAAAAGAAGGACAAGGAGGCTGCGGAACAAGCGGCCAATATAAAGCAAATGGCTCTTCTGTTCCAAGACATGGTGGGTATGATGATCCAGCCGGATCCCCCAGCCGAAGATCCTCCAGTAATAATTGAAGATGACAGAGGAGAAACATCGAATCCTCTGCCGGCTCTGTCATCAGCCAAGAAGGAGACAATCTCTAAAGCTGCCCTGGATGACTATATTGCTCAGCAAATAAGAGTTCACCAGGCAAATGAAGCAGCCGGCCAAGTTGTCAAAACTGGACGACCGTATCCAGGCTGGTATGATCAGATAAAGTACCCGCCAGAATACACAATCCCCAAATTGTATGTGTACAAGGGGACAGGCAATCCCCACCAGCACGTCGCTCAGTTCAGAGCTCTGTGTGGCAACACCGGGGGCGATGATAAGCTTTTGCTCTGCCAATTCGTCGGCAGCTTATCGGAGACGGCGTTTGAGTGGTGTTCCGAACTTCCAAACGACTCCGTTAAAACTTTCGCAGAAATGGAGTTATTGTTCACCAAGAGATTCGCGAGCGCAAGTGAACGCACCCCGGTAACAGCGTTGATCAATGCAAGGGTAAAGCCGGGAGAAACTTAGGTTCAATACGCAATCTGATGGCGAAATCTGTGGTCAAAGTGCGAACAGCGCATCGAAGAAGCACCAGCGGTGGGCATGTTCATGGGCACCCTAGACCCTCATGCAACTATTTCACAGTTCATGATGTTCTTCAAACCGACCACATTCCAGGCTTTAATCGACAAGCTAGCCCAGATGGATCAGATGGGTCCTAGACCGTCTCCTCCAAAACTGGAACCGCGGAACGAAAAGGGTAAAGAGAAAGCGACCTTCGTTGCGAACACCCAATAGCAGCCCAGTGCTCCAAGACTAGCGGATCAATTGGAGGAGAGACGGCGCTATTACAATGAGAAAATGAAGCGCCCTTACTCATTCCCACAGGATAAAACGAAGAGACTGTTTGAGCTGGTGGTGCGCAACAGGCTTATCAATTTGCCAAATCCAAGGCGACCACCGCAACCCAGCGAAGTGAATAATCCCAATTATTGCCCTTACCACCAAACGGTAAGCCATCCGATCGAAAATTGCTTCGTCTTTAAGGGATGGATCGAGGATCAGTACCAACAAGGCAAGTTTGCGCTGTCTGAGAAGTGGAAAGTAAACCCACCATAACTGCACACTCCTAAGAAGACGGACACACCGGGGGCAACATCCTCTTTTGTTGAAGAAGCCCCATGGGAGATCGTTCTTTCGGCCAAAACCAAAAGGATGCTGAATGATCTCCAGACATGCCCGGCGATCAAGTGGAAGAATCCGTTGGAACCTAAGGTCATTAAGGGGATGCTGAAGCCGCGCCCAACTCCAAAAATTGGTGGTGATAGCCAAAGCGTTCATGCTCAGTCGTCGAAATCTTCGAAAAAGAAGAAGAAATCTAAGAAGCCCGTGAAGCCTGGCGACAAGCGCACGGACCTACAGAAACAGATCGACGTGCTAGAAGAGTACAACCAGAAGGCGCGAACCCCAATCACGCTTCAAGAGTTCCTCGGCCACGTCCTTGAGGACGAAGATGATGGAGAAGACTCGTCGGATGGATCTGAGGAGTACGTAGCAAGTTGTCACATGATCTCTCACTCGTCTACAGACGATGAGGAAGCCCCTTGCATAGAGAGACTGGGGGCAGGTCCTGAGCCGAAACTTCTATGACCGTCAGACGAAATGATCGATGCCTTCCTGAATGAAATTCATCTGAAAAGTAAAGCCGATCGGGAGCGCGAGATGGCCATATTTGAAAAGGCCAAATGCCGGCAACTGGACGAAAGAGTCGAGACGCTCCCGCCAAATCAAGGGACATCCGTCGCGGATAAAAACAAGTTCAAGATGAGGAAAAGGTTTGCTAAAGCTATATCAATGGGAATGAAGCTACCCCCCTTCGAAGGAAACACTATCGGTGAAGTAGAGATGCATTCTAGCTACGAAAGATTGCACACCCTACCGAAGAGTGCAACGCCTTTAAAAGATGGTGGCAGGGATATGTTGCTCACCGACAACATTTTAAACAAATGAAACGCAAAACTCGTCGGGAGCAAAGAAATACGACCGAGGAGCATAAAAAATTACCGGTAACTGTCGCATGGTCAACGCCGGGGGATCACAGGTTCTCACTTTCGGAAGCGATACTGACGAGGAAATGGCTTTGGGCCCTCTCTTTAAAGAATCCATCTTAGGGAAAGAGGAAGAACCGAAGACCTGTGAAAATACCCAGCTGCGCAACCGTACGCTTCCAGAAAAGAATCTCGGACCCACGAATAAAAAAGACAAGGGAAAAGAAAAGGTCTCTGAGGATATCGCCCAGGATGACCAAGTCATGAAAGAGCTGACCGCCAAGGACCCGCCAAAGAAAAGTAAGGTGGACTACAACGTTCTGGAGCACTTGAGGAAGTTACCCTCGCAGCTCAGCATTCTTGACGCCCTTTTACTATCCAAAGAAGCGAGAGATTCATTGATCAAGACGCTACAAGAGCCAAACCAATTCCAAGCCTTCCTTACCGAAGAAAAGATGAAGGACGAGATGGAGGAAGTACACACAGCCGATATCACCTTCGGCGACGAAGACCTCCTCCTTGGGACATACGAGCACAACCGTCCCCTCTATGTCTCAGAGTACTGCCACGATATAAAGATAGGCAAAATCCTGGTCGACAATGGGACTTCCGACAATCTCCTCAATGTGCGAGTGTTGAAGGAAATCTGCATGAGCGTCCAGTATCTCGCTCGTGATAAAATCACCATCTCTGGTTTTGACTCCCAGTCATCGCGGACTCTTGGGTCTGTGATATTGACATTACGATTCCGGCTACTTGTCACGGATATTAAATTTCATGTCATTGACGCCAAGACATGCTATAACACTTTGCTCGGCCGACCTTGGTTACACGAGTACAACATCATCCCTTCTACACAACATCAGTGTATGAAATACTTTAAGGATGGTCTCGAGTATACCGTAACAGGAGAGCTGAATCCATTCTCCGTGAACGAAGTCCGCAAGTACGAAGATGCAAAATACTTTTTGCCAGATTTCGAGGACATGGAGAGATGTCGCAAACCGGAGAACAAAGCTACCACCATTCCTGTCTTCGGGAGTAATACTGAGGAAGAGGAAGAGATAGTTTATTCAGGCCCACCCCAGTACAACAAGCCAGGACCGTCCGCTCCTATGTTGATCTTTGGCAGCGGCTCGGAAGATGAGGTCCATGCTATATTCTCTGCTCGGCCTTCAATGCAAACATTCGCTGATGAAGAGCAAAGTTTGCAAATTGCCATAGTTCCGCCCAAACATCATAAAGAACTAGACGCGCTTGATACCTACAATGTGGAGGAGTTGCAGACGTTCTATGTACCTCCCAGGCGAGAAGGCGAAAAGGCGATCATATTCTACCGCTCTGGGGAAACCAAACTGGAGAAAGAAATCTGGCATGGCGCGGATTCTATACTTGACAGGCTACAGCCCATCCGTCTGCCTAGATATTACACAGAAGGCTTGAAAAGGCTATTGAAGCGCCAAGGGATGCCCTTCAAACAGACCGCTCGAAAAGCTAAGTTCTATGACAGGATCTGGAACGTTCCCGAAACTCAGCGCAAGTTGCCTAATGGGAGATTGGAAGCGATCGGGCTTGGATATGTTCGGTCAAAGAAACGGGAGCTACTCCGGGACTGCTACGTCGTACATGATTTTGATGAAGAAGGAGATGCTCAATGGGAGAATGCTAACCCTGAACCAGAAAGAGCCTTGATCGCATGCTTTTGGCGTGTCAGATGTTCAAAGTTCTAAAGTTATAACCGCGATCAGGACGGTGTCGCTATGCAGCTAGCCGGTTGAGCACGGGTCGATCCACAGGGAGATGGTTGTATGTCCGTTCGAGTTTTAGACGAGTCAATAAAGAATGTGTATATGTTTGTTCAGTTCTATCCTAAGTGTCGTATTTTATGTTCAAGTAAGCTTGTTAAGGTTAAGATTGGTTAGTAGAGTTAGGATTAGTCTTGTACTTATCTTTTGCCATTCTTAAAACGATGTTGGGATAATCGAAAGTAGCGGGGATTAGGAGGACATAGGAATGGGATTTGCGAGTTTAACCAAGCTTTCCAATGCTAAATCCATTCCTAGTGCCCCTTGTCCGTCCGCTAAATACGCTTATTTCCAACCCTCGGCCAAACACCCGCAACCATGTATCCAATTAAGTCACAACTACATGTCACGTTGTAGTGCGCTTAAAAGACTTCTCGACTTAGGTCGCGGCTATATGTCATGTATAGCGCGCCTAAATGAGGGGGTTGCGTTTGTTTGGTCGGGGTTCGTTTCAAGATGTTTGGCGAAGAGAAGCACAAGGGATTTCTCCGTCCCTCATACCACCTTCCTTAACCTTAACTAGTGGGAAATTATTCACACATTATAAAAGAAAACAAAACAAAACAAGAAGGAAGAAAGGAAAGGAAAATACGGTTTTACAAGTGAAGTAAGCTAACTCTTGGGTCCTCACCTTAGCAAGGAACTCCGTCGAGTATCATCGCTTGAAAATACGGATAAAAGAAGAAAAGAAAAGAGCAAGAAAGGAAATAACAACAACTAGTTAACAACAAATAATAAAGTTACACTAGAAATTAAATTACAATGCAATGAAATAAAAATACAAGATAAGAAAAATAACCCTCATCTTCATTTCATCATCCACTCAATGCTCTCACTACATTTTAATGGAGGAAGACATGAAGAAGAAGAAGAAGCTAAACTAAACTACACTAAAAGAGATGGGAAAAGAAGACATCTTGGCTTGGCACAAAACTGGGCTATTTATAGGCTGCGTGCTGAAACCCTAGGGCAACATTCTGGCCCCAAATGAAGTTACCAAACTAACCCCAAAATTTGGTCATATGATGACACGAAACCGCGGCGGATCCGCCGCGAAAACCCATATTTGGCGGCGGTTCCGCCGCAGTTTTGTGGAATTGGGATCTCGTATTTTCTGGGTTTCCTTGTGTTGCTATCTTATGTTGTTCTACATGTCCCAAATTGCAAAATGCCTTCACAATTTCTTCAGATCTGCACAGTCTAAACATAGCTTCACTTTTGATTGATTTGACCTTTCTTCCTCGAGCTCCGCGCACCCATTGATTCTTGTGCTGCCTCCCTCGTGCTTTGTGCTGCCCCTCTCGTACTTTGTGCTTATCCGAGACACGAATGACCACTGTCATTTGTCTTGTCTCTGGAACTGGTACGCGGCACTGGACGGATACGGATGATTGGAACCCGGCTTTTATCTGCTGGCAACAGATGTTCTGGATTTTGGCGTAACAGTGGAGATTTTGTATCATTTGCATTATTTTGGAATAGAAACCTGTAGACTGTAAATATGTAGCAAATACGGATTAAAAGCACCTACCTATAAACAAATGAGCATAAGAGTGGGCGGTAATAAATGCAATATTCTTGTATGAACAAGCCCCCGACGTGAAAATGCCCAGTGTCCGTCGTTCGAAGAACAAATGGACAAGATTATAAGGGAAGCAGGTCAAAAGGTTCGAGACGACCATAATCGCGAAATGGCCATCTACGAGAAAGCCAGGACGCAACGCCTTCTTCAACAGGCCGCGAACGATGAAAATGCCCTTCCCTGTCAACCTGTTGTACAAAAGGCCCGACGCAGAGGCAGAAACAAGTCAAAGAGCGGAAAAGGCGTTCAACAACGACAAAACGGGACCAAGAAGTCACGCGATCGGGAATCGAGCGGTCCGGATTTGTCCCTTATGAAGAAGATGAGTCGAGCATACTCTTTTCCTCAAGACAAGACAAAAAAGATACTTGACCTTGTTATAAAATATCAGATGATTACACTTCCGGAGTCCAAACACTCCGAGCAAGCTAACGAGGTCTCTCACCCAGACTATTGCTCTTATCACCGAGCAATAGGACACCCTCTCGAAGACTGCTTCACCTTCAAGAACTAGGGCGAAGATCAATATCAGCTAGGGAAATTCGCTCTATCCAGCAGCTGGAGGGTAACCCCGCCGCAGTAGCATGAACCCAAATCCACGAGGGTAGAACTAGATCCACATCGGTCTTGGAAGCGAGCTCGTACCTGTCACATGATAATGTTGTCAGAAGAAGAACCCGAGAATATGAATGAACTCCCCTGGTGCTTCGAAAACAATGATAACGAGGTAATTTCAGAGTTTCCACCGGCGCCAAAAGAGCTAGAAGATGGAATACATACTACTGCAGATAACCTCAAGAAGATTGATTTAGGGACGGCAAGTGACTCGCGACCGACATTCGTCAGTGAGCTGCTACCTGAAGAAAGGGCGGCTGCGCTAAAAGACGTGCTTATGCAGCATAGAAATTGCTTCGCATGGAACTATTTCGAAATGCCAGGATTAGATCCAGAAATTGCTGTCCACAAATTGGCGATATCCCCAGACGTTAAGCCAATCAAACAAGCACCAAGGAGAATGCGGCTTGAGCTTAAGATGAGCATCAACGCCGAAGTCAAGAAACTAATCGACTCCGGTTTTATCCAAGAGGTTTAATATCCCGACTGGATCGCCAACTTTGTTCCAGTAATGAAGAAGAATGGGACGGTGCGCATCTGCGTAGACTTCGGGATCTCATAAAGCTTGCCCGAAGGACGACTTCCCAGTACCGGTCACCGAGCTGATGATAGACAATACGTCCACTCACGAAGTTTTCTCCTTCATTCGTCGGGATATAACCAGATAAAGATGCATCCCGAGGACCAGAAGCACACCGCTTTCCGGACCCCTTTAGGTATATTCTGCTACAAAATGATGCCCTTCGGTCTAAAGAACGCCGGTGCCACCTATCAGAGGGCCATGACGAAGATCTTCGATGACCTCATACATGAAATCGTCGAATGCTATATCAATGACCTCGTGGTTAAAAGCAAATCATACGAGGAACATCTCGAGCATCTGAAGATCGTATTTCAACGCCTTCGGCAATACAACTTGAAGATGAACCCTCTCAAATGCGCGTTCGGGGTCTCCTCGGGCAAATTCCTATGATTCATTGTCCGACACCGAGGTATCGAGATAGATCCGTTAAAGATCAAGGCAATTATGGAGATGCCCCCGCCAAGAACTCTCAAGCAATTGCGGACTCTCTAAGGGAAGCTCACGTATATCCGGCGATTTATAGCCAATATCTCTGGCAAGTGTCGTCCTTATAGTCACCTGATGAAGAAAGGAACCCCATCGAAATCCACTACATCCAACGGTGGCTAGCTGGCCGTTCGAAATGTGGGAAACTGACATAATCAGCCCCATCGAACCTGCATCGTCCAGAGGACATCGATTTATTTTGGCAACAACTGATTACTTCTCCAAATGGGCAGAAGCAGTACTGCTGAGGGAAGTGAAGACGGAGAATATCCTCCATTTCTTCAAGACGCATGTTATTTATCGGTTTGGAACTCCGCGACGGATCATCTCCGATAACGGGCCAGTCTACAGAAGCCACAAGATCAGTCGCTTCACGCAACAACATAACATAGACTGGAGATACTCCTCAGTTTATAACCCCCGAGCTAACGGTCTAGCTGAGGCTTTCAACAAAACCTTAACAAAGATCGTGAAAAAGACGGTGTCCCAAAATAAGAAGGACTGGCACGAGAGACTGCAAGAAGCTCTCTGGGCGTATCGAACTACGTACAAGACAGCCACGAACACAACTCCATTCGCATTGGTATTCGGTACAGAAGCGGTACTCCCCCTCGAGATAGAGCTACCCTCTTTACGAGTGGCAGTTCATTATGAGCTAACGGACGAAGAGAATGCTCATCTTCATCTTGAGAAGCTCGATGCCCTTGATGAAACCCGGCTCATGGCGCAGCAAAATCTGGAAGCTTATAAAGCAAAGATGACGCGCTCATACGAAAGATTGACTAGGCCGAGGACATTCCGCCAAGGCGAACTCGTGCTAGTGGTCAGAAGACCTTTGATCCCTAATCACGCTAAGCGGGGGAAATTCGAGCCGAACTATGAAGGCCCATTTATCATAGATAAGGTCTACCAGGGTGGAGCCTATCTACTCATGGACATGCATGGCGAAAGACCTTTCAGACCAATAAACGGTTGCTTCCTGAAGAAGTACTACGCTTGACGAGTCGCGGCCTAGGTCAATGATAGATGACGACGACTATGTCCGCTCGCTATCTTCCTAAGCCCAAACTCTATAAGTAGTAACCGGCTTACTTTACAACGGACCGAAACGTCCTTAAACTAACAACGGACCGAAACGTCCTTAAACTAACAACGGACCGAAACGTCCTTAAACTACCAACGGACCACTATGTCCTAAAACTAGATGTTGACCGAGATGTCGATAAACTACGGCGGATTGCAGCATCCCAAAAGCTGATACAAAAAAAAACGGTATGTCCATAAGCAAAATGGGCACGGATGAAAACCCGAAAGGGCTCCGTGAGTAAAAACAGCAGGGCTACCGGCGAGTCTTGTGAAAACCCGAAAGGGCGCAACCTCGTTTGAACAAAAAAAAAGAAAGAATAAAAAAAAAGGGGGAAACGGTATGTCCATAAGCAAAGTGGGCACGGATGAAAACCCGAAAGGGCTCCGTGAGTAAAAACAGCAGGGCTACCGGCGAGTGTTTGTGAAAACCCGAAAGGGCGCAACCTCGTTAAAAGACACTTACAGGGTCCTCTCGACCTTGTGAGGAGAAATCACCTGCGTGAGATCTTTACGACTCACAAGGGAGCAACACACTTAGGAATCCTCACGATTCTTAAGGAGAAATTACAACTACGGGATCCTCTCGACCCGTAGGGAGAACCCTCTTATGGGACCCTCACGGCTCATAAGATTCAAAAGTCTTAAGCTACAGGGACCTAAACCTGTTCTTAAGCAGCCCCCACAACCTCCAATACTGCCCTATAAGCGGCTCAATACTGACCCTTGTATACAATCCACGAGCGCGAATAAACATTTCCCTAACAAAGTCTCATCCGTGACTAGGGATATGTTCTCACGGTGAACAACCCTTGTGAGTCCCCTCGACTTATAAGGAGAAAACTCTCTTGTAAGATCTTTACGACTTACAAGAAGCCATACACTTAGGAGTCCTCACGATTTCTAAGAAGAAAACGCACCTATGAGATCCTCACGACTTGTAGGGAGAAATACCTTTATGAGACCTTTACGGCTCATGAAGTCAAAAGCCTTAGTCGACAGGATCCTAACCCTGTTCGCTAAGCCACCTTTGTTCGATATCGACAAAGGCAAATGATGATTCGCTCCTGGCAATATTCCAGTTGTAGCAGTGCTGATGCCGAAATCGGTGTCTAATCCCAAACTTGCGGCAAAAAGCTAGCGAGCCACACATGCATACGAAATAGCCAAAATGATGGGGAAACTTGCAACAAAATCAGCAAGTAAAAATGTATGCATGCAAAATAGCCGAAATGATTGGGCAACTCGCAATAAAAAGCAGCGAGTAAAAAATAAAAAAATATGGCCGAAATGATTGGGCGCCGTGAAAAATAGCCGAAATGATTGGGCAATCGCAACCTTCGCGATATAAAAGCTAAAATGATATAGCATTGCGGAATGAAATAAAAAAAATCAAATTTATACCCTACAGGTGATATTACATCAATCCCTGTATACAATCCAGGGGCGCAAACAAAGAAGGAATCACACTCCTCCTCCCCAGCTTTCATCAGAAGAAGAAGCCAAATCTCGATGGTTCACAGACAGCCTAGAGATCATCTCAATATTCGTCTCATTACAACAGACACAACATCAAGCAAAGCGGAACAGCGGCAACCCCCAGTTCCATGACTCGGCGGTGTACAGATGACCGAGAGTCAAACTCCGATTCCGTGAAATGCAGATAAAGTCAACCCTTCCTGGCTATGTGGAACGCGGATTATGTCACTTTTGACCCCGTGGAAAATTTCCAGAGCGGATCCTGGTCCTCGCAGAGCACGACAGTGAACCCGTGTGAAGCATCCAGAGTGGAGCCTAGTCCTCGCCGAACACGTCAGTGAACCCGTGTGAAGCATCTAGAGCAAAATTCCTGGCTACGTGGAACGCGGATTATGTCACTTCTGACCCCGTGGAAAACGTCCAGAGCGGATCCTGGTCCTCGCAGAGCACGGCAGTGAACCCGTATGAAGCATCCAGAGCGAAGCCTAATTCTCGCCGAACACGGCAGTGAACCCGTAGGAAGCATCTAGAGCAAAATTCCTGGCTACGTGGAACGCGGATTATGTCATTCCTGACCCCGTGGAAAACGTCCAGAGCGGATCCTGGTCCTCGCAGAGCACGGTAGTGAACTCGTGTGAAGCATCCAGAGCGGAGCCTAGTCCTCGCCGAACACGGCAGTGAACCCGTGGGAAGCATCTAGAGCAAAATTCCTGGCTACGTGGAACGCGGATTATATCACTCCTAACCCTGTGAGAAACGTCCAGAGCGGACCCTGGTCCTCGTAGAGCACTGCAGTGAACCCGTGTGAAGCATCCAGAGCGGAGCCTGGTCCTCGCCGAACACGGCAGTGAACCCGTGGGAAGCATCCAGAACAAAATTCCTGGCTACGTGGAACGCGGATTATGTCACTTCTGACCCCGTGGAAAACGTCCAGAGCGGATCCTGGTCCTCGCAGAGCACGGCAATGAACCTGTATGAAGCATCCAGAGCGGAGCCTAGTTCTCGCCGAACACGGCAGTGAACCCATGGGAAGCATCTAGAGCAAAATTCCTGCCTACATGGAACGCAGATCATGTCACTTCTGACCCCGTGGAAAACGTCTAGAGCGGAGCCCGGTCCTCGCCGAACACGGCAGTGAACCCGTGGGAAGTATCCAAAGCAAACATCGGACTGTGGAGTCCTTAAATCCACGGACTATGATGTCCTTAACCTCGACCGTGATATCTTAAAACTGACATCGGACTGTGGAGTCCTTAAATCCACGGACTATGATGTCCTTAATCTCGACCGTGATGTCTTAAAACTAATATCGGACTGTGAGGTCCTTAAACCCACGGACTATGATGTCCTTAATCTCGACCGTGATGTCTTAAAACTAACATCGGACTGTGAGGTCCTTAAACTCACAGACTATGATGTCCTTAACCTCGACCGTGATGTCTTAAAACTAACAATGGACCGTAATGTCCTTAAACTAATTTTACCTTGGTTCAAGGGTACATCTCTTCACTCCTTTGATATTTGTCGTTATAATTCCTCAACGTCTTCAAAGAGGTGACGGGTCCCGACAACCATACATTTCACGGACTGTGGGGTCCTTAAACCCATGGACTATGATGTCCTTAACCTCGACCGTGATGTCTTAAAACTAACATTGGACTGTGGAGTCCTTAAATCCACGGACTATGATGTCCTTAACCTCGACCGTGATGTCTTAAAACTAACACCGGACTGTGGAGTCCTTAAATCCACGGACTATGATGTCCTTAACCTCAACCGTGATGTCTTAAAACTAACATCGGACTGTGAGGTCCTTAAACTCATGAACTATGATGTCCTTAACCTTGACCGTAATGTCTTAAAACTAACATTGGATTGTGAGGTCCTTAAACTCATGGACTATGATGTCCTTAACCTCGATCGTGATGTCTTAAAACTAACAACGGGCTGTGGAGTCCTTAAATCCACGGACTATGATGTTCTTAACCTCGACCCCGATGTCTTTAAACTACGGTATCCTGGAAAACGTCCAGAGCGGAGCCTGGTCCTCGCCAAACACGGCAGTGAACCTGTGGGAAGCATCCAGAGCAACCCTTAACTCCGTGAAATGCGGATAAGGACAATTTCACCCATCACTTGCGGGTCCTCACGACTCGTAAGGAAGTAAATTCCTTTGTGAGATCCTTACAACTTTCAAGAGAAAACGCACTTATGAATCCTCACGATTCTTAAGGAGAAATTACACCTACGGGATCCTCTCGACCGGTAGGGAGAAAATTCTTTATGAGACCCTCATGGCTCATAAAGTTGAAAAGTCTTAGGTGACAGATCCTAACCCTGTTTTCTAAGCCATCATTACCTTACAAAGAGCACAAGATTGACAGTTATATACTATCTAAAATCACATGGCAACAACACAGCAAGGAGAAGAAAGCAACAGTATAACAAAAAAAAATGTGGCTTTATTCATGAACTCAATTGGATACAAAATACGTCATATAAAAAAATGGATACATATTATTCAAAGATTACAAGTGTCCAGCCTATATAAAAACAGCTATTAGGAGGGAGGCGCCTTTAATAGACCGGCTAGCTGCTCGCGCACTTTACTCAACTCCTCCTCACGATCAGCCGCCGCGGCTAGCTCTGCTTCAACTTGGGCCCGTTGCTGCAAATAGGATGAGAGTTTCTGATCAACTTTGTGCTGGGCAGCCTCCTGACTCTGCGCGATCTGCTCGTTAAGATCAAGCTTCTTCCTCGACACCAACCCGTCTGAGATACATCGTTAAAGGTTTTCAAAAATGGCATTCAGCTGGGCAGCATTAGCTGCAACCTCAGCGCACAGTTGGGCAGATTCAGCAGCAGTCGTCTCACGTTCCTTGCGCTTAAGGGTTGCCTCTCGTTCAAAATGGCGGAAGAACGGAACACTTTGCTCAACCTATACGGCCCGTTGGGAGTTCAAAGCCTGGGTCTCAGGGGCAAGACGCATAAGTTCAAGCTGATGTAGGCAGGCCTCGATCTTCCTGCAGTGATTAACCCAAGACTCGACGACGCCTTCATTATGGAAATTTACAAGCGTCGCCAGCATCGGATTGACCTCGGCAGCGAAACCTGCGGTAGATATGGGAGCTTCTGCGTCAAGCTCCTCGACGTATTCACTCAGCATGCGCAGACTCGTCACAGCACCCTTTGAGGATGGGCGTCTGGAGAAGGGGCCTGCCGGCGTCATAATGCAAGATTCGAAAGAGGCCGGAGTTGAAGCGACCGCTGCAAAACAAGTCACAATCAGATAACAGATCAACAAATATAGGAGATTCATGAACAATGGGATTCGCTATACCAGCTGCAGCAGGTGGCAAAGCCGGGAGGACCAATGGCGCAACTGATCTTTCATCTCCTCTTTCAATCTGTAGCACTGCAATCAAGGAAAAGAAGACTCAGAAATGATTTCATAGTCGGTAAAAAAAAGAGCATTAATTGAAAACTGTATTCACCAGCGCCACTGGATGAAGCAATCTCCGACGGGAAGGAGAAGTGGGGATGCAGCACCTGGTACAGGTGGTCAAAAAGGACTCCTGCAAAAACGCAATAACGCAATGTCAGTACATGAATTATACAGCCAAGAGACAAGACTGATGGGTCACAAATCCATACCTTCTAGCATCTGCGACGGTACGAGAGAAGGCAGAGAGGTGGTTACCGTCAGGGCGGTGACTGAAGGCACTGTCTCAAGTAGTTCGACATCTGCACTAGCCAAAACTGCATTAGAAATAAGATAAACCTTGTTAAGAAAGATTGCAGAATAAAAAGAAGGGCAGTAACCTAAAATCTACCTGAAGAGTCACCGGCCGAAGCCGTGACGAGGGCGTCACTTGATTCAACAACGGCGTCTCCCTCCTCCATCGGGATGGTCTCACCTCCCGTCGCCTCGTCCCCTGACTCCACGAGAGACGTCGTCACACTTGCGACGCCAGGAGACGGCAAAGAACCGTAAGCGGGAAGAGCGATGATCGGGGCGGTGCCCGACTTTTGAGAACGAGCAGCCATCTCGGGCCCAGCAATCGTACCCGTTTCGCTCGCCACTACCTCGGGCTCAATGATCGCAGCCGTCTTATCCACAGCTGCCTTAGGCTGGGCCGTAGTAGCCGTCTCGTCCACCGCTGCCTCAGGTTCAGCCGTAGTATCCGTCTCATCCGCCGCCGCCTCGCGCTCGGCAGTGGTAGC
The DNA here is from genome assembly GCA_030015575.1 of Agapanthus africanus. Classification (NCBI taxonomy): domain Eukaryota; kingdom Viridiplantae; phylum Streptophyta; class Magnoliopsida; order Asparagales; family Amaryllidaceae; genus Agapanthus; species Agapanthus africanus. Next base: position 194,663,580 of record JASDDO010000019.1, on the reverse strand, counting down.
TATCTTGGGCATAGCAGTCGTGACTGTCTCGTCAGCCACTATCTCGGGCTCGGCAATTACGGTTACATCGCCTACCGTCGCCCCGGATTCAGCGGCTACCTCCTCTACCGCCCTCTCAAGCTCGACGGTCGCCGCCACTCCTTCAGTAAGGCTCGGCCCTGCAGGACAAAATATATAAGAACTGATAGTTTAAAACTTTGACAACGAAGCCTCAAAACACATTACCTGGGGTCGATTTACCATTGGCTTCCCGAGCTGCACGTGCCGCCCGTCTATGAGCAGTAAACAAGGCAACCGGGAACTCCTCTGAAGGAGTAGCAGCGAGAGTAATGGCGGATGAACCTCCCCGCAGCCAAAGCAGCACTACGTTCCCTTGCTACGCGCCTCAGGCGCTTCCTTTCCTCCCGGGCCGTCACAACAGACCTTTTAGAAGCCTCCTTCAGTAAGGCGGCGTCGTCCGCATTCAGGGTTACCTCCAGAGCCGTCAAGTCTTCCATCATCGGTTTTTTGAGCAATGCCTCCTTCGGCAGTACCGAAGAGGCCGGGACTTCGGTGGCTGGCCCGAGAAGAGTCTCCACATCACCTTGCGGGACTGGCATTGTGGTCCCTACGATGAGATAAAGAAAGGGTTAGATTGTCCATAAAAAGGAGAATGAAGACTCAATGAGCCGAAACATACCAATGCCCAATAGAGCGCGATTCCTCTCCTCCTCCTCAAAAGTCCTAAGGGAAGCCGCCAGAGCCTCTTCAGTAGTAAAGCCTGTTACAAAAGGAAGAATGTCAGTCAAGACATGATAATAAAAATAAAGATATTGTTGGATATAGTGCCCTCAAAGTCAATTATTAGATCGCAGGTACGTGATTGCAATGATTGAGGAAGACCTATACCGGTAGGACAGTCTTACTCAAGATGATAGTATGCTATCTGGTTTGCCTTTATCAGTCGTGTATAGGTTCAGGTGACTGATCACGATTACACTTTGATAGAGCCCTTAGGATCTTGCTTGACTACCAACAGTATGAGGGCGATCATATACGTGAGAGTTGGGTGGTCTATAAGCATATCCTTAATAGTGGTCCCTAGTCGTGGGAGTTTCGAGACAGGGCATCGATACTCCGGAGTAGACTAGTGTATACAGTCGAGACCCGGACGAGGGGCGGTGGCCGGTCTCACAAGCCACTGGTGTCAGTTAGTTCACCTAAGATGTATACCGGTGCTCATTGGGTTATGAGTACACCGGACAGGACTCGCCGGGAATCTGCTAGTTGGTATTATACATATCGTCAGATAGCAGTTCCCTGGTGACATGTGTACAGGTTAGTTCATCGACCTGAGGTCGTCATTTGTCTCGTGTGAGTTCCCACTGTGCTTTGATTTCTACCCTACCACGGCTCAAAGGAGTCATGCAAACAGGTAGTTTTTGGGTACAGTCCCGAGCCACATGGAGGCACGTGAGCGGATCGGCAGGGGATTCGTCTCTCCCGGTATTGGGGGTAGAGGTCGCGCTGTGTCTAGGAAACCCATTACACCAAGTCCTTGGCCAAGGCAGGTGAGATTTACTGGTAGGTACTCCAGTAGTATCTCAGGGTGTTCAGGGCTTGTCTCCGACACGACTTATACAGCTATTGGGGGTCTGACGTTACTAGCCCCCTAGGCCGGATATGCGATACTCATAGACGAACGGACCGGACTGTATATACATTGTCACTGTTAGGCTCAGTAGGGTTTCTGGATGAGTTCGCTCATCAGCCTCCCTTGAGGTCAGTCCATGGGCAGCCGTTACGCATAGCTAGTGCCGCTGACGGTTTGTGGTTAAACCCAGTGCCAGGGTACTGACGAGTCATTAGAATCCCCCACAGATAGTTTCCCAAGTTCGGGAGAAACGTTGTAGAGGCCGTATGGTTTTATGGCAGGGTTCGGAAAATGCACGTGCGTTTACGCACGTGTTATTTTTCGGGCAGATAATACTGGTGGGCTTTGGTTTAAGCCGGATCCATGTATTATATAGAGTAGATATAATATCTTTGTCTCAGTTGCATTTGTATTCGGTCGTAATACAAATGCAGGTATATTTATACAGTTACGGGGTTATCCTGAAAGTCGTTTCAGGATCACTTTTGGAAGTTGCCAGTTTCCATTTTTCTATCAGCCGTCTTTTAACATTCGGTTAAAGACGGATTTATCTTTTCTTTGGAAGAGTGTGGATGCTTCTAGAAGGTTCTAGAAGCGGTGAAGTGTTATTGTTTCATTGGTTGCTTTCTTTGTGTTCACACTGTGTGTTCACACTAGATATTTATTTGTGTTCACACTAGATATTTATTTGTGTTCACACTAGATATTTTCTTATTGTCACCTCCCCCTCTCCTACACTCACCCCCCACCTCTATATATATGGCCGGCCCCTTCCCCCTCTCTCACTCTCGAACACTTGATGTTTTATCTGGTAAAAAGATTATGATAGATTTTGGGGTGTATGGAATTTCACAGCTCATTTCATTCCATCACCCGATTCCCACGGCAGCTTCATTAACCGTTCGTCCATGGTTTTGGACGAAGCGAGACAAAGTATTTCACTCATTCTCTACATCAATCTTGGTCGTCTCTTTTAGCAAACTTGACGACCGAGTTGCCTCGAGTCAGAGGCGGGAGCCCGTTTAAAGATCCGATGATGTGGTGCCACCTGGACGATGAGATCCGAGATCGACGAGATCGGAGCAGCCGCAACGGAGCGTGGGATGATGGTTAAAGAACGAAGGACTCGGATCGTTCGGTATAACCTTTCTTCCCTCTTTGTAGATTGTTAGTTTAGCGTTAATGGCAAATCCGGGTCATAGTATGCGATAGCGCCAGTTATAAAAGTTTTTGTTCCGCATTTTGGCGTCTGAAAGACGGCCGGGGCGCTACCGTAGACTTACATGGTATCAGAGCCACGCCATTAAGCTTTACTAACTTGTGCTAACGCGTTTAAAAGATCGATCGAACGGATTTTCAAAAACTACAATTTTCAAGTCTAAAGTTTCTGTTGAATTTAAATCTGGTCTAAAAAATTTTTTGAGCATCTCAGAAAGTCAAGCAGGCTTTTTAAAGAACACAGAAGAAATTTGACCCACTGATCCGACCGTACGACCGCGGAACCGCCGCCAAAGCCATGCTTTGGCCGCGGAACCGCGGCCGTCTAGGTGAATCAGTGGACCATCTTTCTTCTGTGGATTCTACTTGGGAAATTGTGGTTTCTGGAACTGTTCATTTGGGCTCAGTATTTTTTACTGTACAGCAGATTTGCGTGGGGCCCACTTCGGGAAATTTAGTCGATCGAAATTTAAACGTGTTAGTTTACAGTGCTTACATTATATCTCCGACCGTGAATGTTATTTGATCGGTAAACCGCGTCTGATTGCTATAGTTCTTTTAGACGGGTTTGCGAACGTGACATTCGCGTTGATGTTCTGTGTTGTGCTGTGATGTTGCGGATTTGTCGTGGTGGATAGCAGTGTGCAATGATAGTGCAGTTTGGTTTTATTTGTACATTTTATATTGCGGGGCGAGCGTCCAACATGTGGACTGCCGTCACTGCCTGTTGTATAATATTCTTTTGGGGCACGACCAGGTTGCGGTCGATGTACCTGTTGTACTATTTTTCATTACTGTACTAGGTTTTACCCCGCGATAGAGTGCACGGATAGCCGGGTTCTGGGGGGCAACGGGTCCGCATCTCATGGCTTTAAGAGGCAGAGGGGCCCCACTCTAGAATTGGCAGACTATTCGCCGCACTCGTAGGGGGTACAGGTTGACCCAAGGAGGGGTGCTCAAGCTACCGGATTCCGTGAAGTGCTGGGTGGTCCATTCACTATGCTGTAAGGGGGCTGCCTCGCTTCAGGTTTTGGCGGGTAACTTGCCGCACCCGTAGGGGTCTAGGTTTCATTGCACAGGCTATCCACACGACAGGGGAACATCGGGTTTCAGTAGCGGCTCTGTGAAACTCGAGGATCCCAGATTATCTGTATTGTTATGTGATGCTTATTACTTTTCTGTAATGTTGCATATTATCACGCCTGGAGCGATTATTGTATATTGGTATATATACTATTAGATGTTGTATATGTTTTACACCCGCACTAGTCCAGTCCCCGCCCTGTCGTTAGTTAAGTAACCTAACGGGTGATGACGGGACCCAGTGACGAATGCGGATGGCATATACGTACATTTTATTTTCGTTCTTTTCTTGTGTGATTAATTGATGGGACTGCGTTGATTCTGATCAATGCAAAGTAAAACAAATCTGTTTGGATGTTGTTGGAATAATTTAAAAAGTGTTATTACAAAGATGTTTCCTTTTGTTTTGCACAGTGATATTTGGTTGGAATATCCTGCACCTCATTCGACGGGGCAAGGGCCGATATCCCTTCACCGGGACTGACCCCTTGGGCAGAAGTTTGCGTCAGGGTAATAACTTCACTATAGTCGATTACATGTTGCTTTGCATCGCGGTATTCAGTGGAATATCCTGCACCTCATTCCACGAGGAAAGAGCCGAGATCCCTTCACCGGGAGTGACCTCTTTAGCAAAGGTTTTCGCCACTATATTTTATAAAAAGCTATCAGGTTCCTTCAACGAGATCAAGTTCATTACGTTAAAGGTTTTTCGCCAAAAACCAGCCGTAGCCCTCCGTCATTTCATATGAATGGTCAGTAGTATTCGAGCTATGTTGGTATGGCCCTTAGCTAGGACATAGTGATTGGTAGCTGCTGGGGTGTTCATATGTTGCATAGATAGATGCGTTGGTTTGGGACAGTCGTACAGCCTTGTTGGCCCTTAGTCAAGGGCGAGTACGGGTGGGTTCAAATTAACAAGATAATGATGGGAAGAACTTGACATGCGACTTATGATGGGTTGGCCCTTAGTCACGATCATAAGAGCATGGGGTAAAAATCATATCGGGAGTTTCTAAAGAAACTGAAACTTGCCAGGCATGCGCATACCTTCTGGAGTGTGATAACGCGAGTGGATTCCGTCACGTTATCATGCGATGAGAGTTGGATCCCGATTCCCACTGATGAGTTGGTTTACTCTTCTGGTGATCCCGATTGATTCTTCTTTCAGGTTTGGAGGAGAATTTGACAGTACAGTGGGAGGTTTCCGGATTAGATAAAGTGATAACCATTCTGATCTAGGTTAGAGTGCACGCAGAGTGTTTCTTTTCTCTCTCTCTCTTTGGCAGCGATCTTTGACCGACCCTAGACTATGACTCAGTGACCAAGTTGACCGAACCTTCTTAAAATACTGGCTTTTGGATTGTCTGAGTTGCATAAGTCATTGCCACTCCTTCTTTTACCCTTTGCATTTCTCAGAACACCCGTATTACTACGGACATCCACTTCCATTGGATAGATCCATCGTATGGTTATATAAGAACTCGAAGGGACTCCTTCAAGGATGGATCAAGGTTCAGGAGAAAAAGAATTGGTTTATTCAGTTGTCTTTTATTATCATCTTCTCTCAGGTTGCGAGGGCTCCTTGGTTTAGGAGAGTACACCTATTACGCTTATTGGATAGTCTTCTTCCAAACCATAGGCAGGTGCCGAAAGGTAGGGAATAAAGAAAACCAATTAGCCTAAGTAGGGTGTACAGAAGATAATATGTAAAGACAAAATAAAGGGATTAGAAAGAGGGCAAAGTAAGTTGCGACTGTTATCATTCACGACCAAACCACGTACTTCATCGCCACTCCTATTTCACTTTTAAAAGAATAAGGTATTATTCAGTCGTCTTTTATCATCACCTTCTCTCAGTTGCGAGTACTCCTTGGTTTAGGAGGGTACACCTATTATGCTTACTGGATAGTCTTCTTCCAAACCATAGGCTGGTGCCGAACGGTAGGGAAGGAAGAAAACCATTTAGCCTAACGATGATGTACAGAAGGTAACGACTAAAGACAAATAAAGGGATTTGGAGAGATGGCAAAGAAATATACGGTTAAAGTCATGAATTGGATTATGGAAGAGGCATTACTATGAATACCAGGATACCCCTACGAAACATTTTCATGTTTCAGTGCATTGTTAATAGAAAACTGTTTTCCCGATTAGATACTTACTCCAGGGTGTGTATTCACCAGGTTTCATTCTCATATCTGTATGGTTTACAGATGATGAGTGGGAGGAAGTTATTGGGAATTAGATGATCATCCTCATTATATCGGAATTCGTTGTAATTGGTGATATTTGAGGAAATCGCAAGGGTACAGTTTTCAACCTACGATGCACAGGTTTTGAGTTATTCAACTCAGCGGACTTATACAGAGTATTGTATGTTGTCCAGTGTCCATCAGGACAAAGGGGTAGGTCCTCGTACTATGTTCTGTTTACTTATGACTTCTCTAGTTTTTAGACAAGTGTTTTCTAGAAATACAAAGTCTAAGTTTTGAGAAGTTGTGGGTATAAGAACAAAGTAGAGAACCAGATGTCGCAAGTATCGGGATTCTTCAAAGAGATCGAAGATGTAGATACTTATGATCGGTATTCAGATGATAGTAAAAGTTTTGAGAAACTTGTTTCTCTTTCAGGTTACTCATAATTGGATGGATTCCTAAGTTGAGTAATGCTGATTAGCCTCTTTCCATTAAAGTTGATATGCACTGGAGACAGCTGCATAATTTGAATCTGGTTCCAATTAAATAAATGCCAAAGTTTCTATATTGGATATAGGTGAGTTGTCCGGCTTATGCTTAAAACCAGACTCTGGATAACTCAAGGCACGTTTCTGTAATGGCTGTTTGTGGGTTGGCCCAGGCTATGACGAGGGTTGACTTTCTACCATCTGGGAGATCAATAGTGATATTGTTCTTGACTCGCCACAGTTTTAGTAAAAAGGATTTTTTCAGAAAACAGTAGTGGGAGTATGGTAGAACTGGAAGTGATTCCAGAACCACAAACGATTACGGAAAATTTAATAGGACCTAAAGATTCAATCAGGTTTGACATTCCATTAGCCACTCCGCAGATTTGGTGGGTAACCTCAGACACCCGAGAGGTACTCCGGTAGCCTCAAGGACGGTGACAGGGAGGTTCATATCTACCCAGACTTGACACTACTGATGTTCCAGGCTATGAGCCCCAGTAGGAGGGTTGTTGTGGTCAGTGGGAGCAGCGGAAGCATAGTGGGCAAGTTGCTTATGTCTATTTATAGACTAGAGCAGTTATAGCGGAGATTGATCATCTAATTTTGATGTGACGGTCATGGGTTTGACTTCATCAGAATAGGGGATGGATCAGTTAAGAAGGTAGTAGGGTGTGATGTCCTGGTATTTAGATGACATACACAGAGTAGGAAGTAAAATTCCTATACTACGATCGGTTGTACTGTGGTCGTCACACAGTTGTTTCTCCAGACATGATATGAATATAATATTTGACATTCTGGTTTCTAGATCTATGGTTTTAGATCTGGATTTGGGTAGTTTCCCAATGTGGGTACTTTGACAGTATTCTAATGGTTTTTAGAATAGATGACTCCTGGCATGGTGGTGTACCTGCAGGTGATGGAGTCACCCTCTCTAAAGGTGTCTTACAGACTAAAGGGGAGAGGGATGTGCATGATTGGCAGATCACTTGCTTAGGCAGTTGAGTCAATCATGAGATGTCAAGTACCACACCAAATGTTGTTTTTGCACTAGATGCAATAAGTTTGTATTAATCCAATCCTGGAGAAACATAAGGAAGCAGTTTTAGAACATAAGTGGATGTTCTACGGATTTGATGACGGCAGCCTCCTTCGGGAGACGATTATCATTCCAGGCTTCAAAGGTGACATGGATGACAGAGAGATTGTCAGAGTTATAGTTTTCCCTCTGATAAAGAAGGACAGTATTTTGGACAGGTGGTCCTAGAGGATACTGTGGGAGGCAAGGTGCTGGGTACTGATTAGGTTCAGTTATCGATACAGTCTAAGAAGTTTGAATTTGGAGTTCATTTATGAACTAGGTCCCATCAGATATCCAGACATATTCTAAGACAGGTATTACTCAATTCGGGAGATAGCTTTCTCCGCGAACTTGAGATTAAGAGAGACACAGAAAGAAACATCCTGGCGGATCCACTCACTGAGGCTATTTCTTGAACACAATAGTTTTACAAACGGGCTTTGTGAAACTGATTAGTAGAGGAGTTGGGTGTTGGTTTCACACGGGCTGTGAGTACGCAACATCGCAATAATTAGCCTTAAGTGCAAGTGGGAGATTGTTGGATATAGTGCCCTCAAAGTCAATTATTGGATCGCAGGTACGTGATTGCAATGATTGAGGAGGACCTATACCGGTAGGACAGTCTTACTCAAGATGATAGTATGCTATCTGGTTTGCCTTTATCAGTCGTGTATAGGTTCAGGTGACTGATCACGATTACACTTTGATAGAGCCCTTAGGATCTTACTTGACTACCAACAGTATGAGGACGATCATATACGTGAGAGTTGGGTGGTCTATAAGCATATCCTTAATAGTGGTCCCTAGTCGTGGGAGTTTCGAGACAGGGCATCGATACTCCGGAGTAGACTAGTGTATACAGCCGAGACCCCGACGAAGGGCGGTGGCCGGTCTCACAAGCCACTGGTGTCAGTTAGTTCACCTAAGATGTATACAGGTGCTCATTGGGTTATGAGTACACCGGACAGGACTCGCCGGGAATCTGCTAGTTGGTATTATACATATCGTCAGATAGCAGTTCCCTGGTGACATGTGTACAGGTTAGTTCATCGACCTGAGGTCGTCATTTGTCTCGTGTGAGTTCCCACTGTGCTTTGATTTCTACCCTACCACGGCTCAAAGGAGTCGTGCAAATAGGTAGTTTTTGGGTACAGTCCCGAGCCACATGGAGGCACGTGAGCGGATCGGCAGGGGATTCGTCTCTCCCGGTATTGGGGGTAGAGGTCGCGCTGTGTCTAGGAAAGCCATTACACCATGTCCTTGGCCAAGGCAGGTGAGATTTACTGGTAGGTACTCCAGTAGTATCTCAGGGTGTTCAGGGCTTGTCTACGACACGACTTATACAGCTATTGGGGGTCTGACGTTACTAGCCCCCTAGGCCGGATATACGATACTCATAGACGAACGGACCGGACTGTATATACATTGTCACTGTTAGGCTCAGTAGGGTTTCTGGATGAGTTCGCTCATCAGCCTCCCTTGAGGTCAGTCCATGGGCAGCCGTTACGCATAGCTAGTGCCGCTGACGGTTTGTGGTTAAACCCAGTGCCAGGGTACTGACGAGTCATTAGAATCCCCCACAGATAGTTTCCCAAGTTCGGGAGAAACGTTGTAGAGGCCGTATGGTTTTATGGCAGGGTTCGGAAAATGCACGTGCGTTTACGCACGTGTTATTTTTCGGGCAGATAATACTGGTGGGCTTTGGTTTAAGCCGGATCCATGTATTATATAGAGTAGATATAATATCTTTGTCTCAGTTGCATTTGTATTCGGTCGTAATACAAATGCGGGTATATTTATACAGTTACGGGGTTATCCTGAAAGTCGTTTCAGGATCACTTTTGGAAGTTGCCAGTTTCCATTTTTCTATCAGCCGTCTTTTAACATTCGGATAAAGACGGATTTATCTTTTCTTTGGAAGAGTGTGGATGCTTCTAGAAGGTTCTAGAAGCGGTGAGGTGTTATTGTTTCATTGGTTGCTTTCTTTGTGTTCACACTGTGTGTTCACACTAGATATTTATTTGTGTTCACACTAGATATTTATTTGTGTTCACACTAGATATTTTCTTATTGTCACCTCCTCCTCTCCTACACTCACCCCCCCACCTCTATATATGTGGCCGGCCCCTTCCCCCTCTCTCACTCTCGAACACTTGATGTTTTATCTGGTAAAAAGATTATGATAGATTTTGGGGTGTATGGAATTTCACAGCTCATTTCATTCCATCACCCGATTCCCACGGCAGCTTCATTAACCGTTCGTCCATGGTTTTGGACGAAGCGAGACAAAGTATTCCACTCATTCTCTACATCAATCTTGGTCGTCTCTTTTAGCAAACTTGACGACCGAGTTGCCTCGAGTCAGAGGCGGGAGCCCGTTTAAAGATCCGATGATGTGGTGCCACCTGGACGACGAGATCGGAGATCGACGAGATCGGAGCAGCCGCAACGGAGCGTGGGATGATGGTTAAAGAACGAAGGACTCGGATCGTTCGGTATAACCTTTCTTCCCTCTTTGTAGATTGTTAGTTTAGCGTTAATGGCAGATCCGGGTCATAGTATGCGATAGCGCCAGTTATAAAAGTTTTTGTTCCGCATTTTGGCGTCTGAAAGACGGCCGGGGCGCTACCGTAGACTTACAGATATAACGCAATGACAAAAGTGCGACTAATATTTACTTGATTGCACGAGGGCGGCTATTTTTGCTTGATGCCTCGCGAGTCGCTCAGAAGCAGCAATAGCGGCATCGAGATCAGTGTTTACTGGCGCTATGAAGAGACCCTCATTGGTTCCATACTCACTTAGGCCTTCGGTAAGAGGAGCCTGAGGCTCTAGGCTGAGTACGGCATCAAGGGAGAGGACCGACTTCTTCTTCTTCTGTGCGCGAGTTCCGGTCGCAGCCAGAACCAGCTTGCGCTTCATGGGCACTTTGGGACGGCGAGTCCCGATATCCGAGCCCACACCAGATTCGGGGGAAGCTACGTTTACCGTCTCCACGGGAGCACAGGGCACCGAAGGCACATTCACCATCTCTACAGGAGCATGAGGCAATCCACGCGTAGGGCTTAGCGCGCGTAGAGGCTCGACTGCAGCAACCTCTCTCAGCGGAGGGGGTACAGTGACCCGTCGCTTCAAAGGGACTTTACGATCACTGGCAGGAGGTGCACTTTTGCGATCAAGCAGCAAACGCCTTTCTTCCTTAATAACGGCGCCCGTCGAATGCTGGTACCATGCCGTATATGTATTAAGGATCCATGGGACACAACTCGGCTCGCTGATAAAAAAGTGAGAGCCCGTATTCAGACGCATGAAGTGATGCAGCACGCTCTCAGTGGCAGTAGGTTCCAGCAAGAAAGCCTCCAATGGCACTCCTTGATTATAGCTCAATTGTTGGGCAAAACGATGCGAGTTATATCTCATGAAGAGCACCACATCATTTTTCCTAAACACCAGGAAGCCCGGTCTTATAGAATATAAATGGAGGGTCTCCCGAGCTGTCAGAACTGAGGCTCCATATTTGAAAATATCCTACAATGACCGCACTGTTGTGGTAGACGCCTTTCCGATGGTTAACACCTTGTCGGTGAAGGTCATCCCGTCTCCAACTGTGCGGGGATGAAGGAGCAAACCTCTGGCGTCCCGTGGCGACGGATTTACAATTGAGGCACCGACCAATTGTATAATCCGATGGAAGCTGCACCTGTTATAGAATGAAGGCCTTTTATGGATACCAAAAACGCCAAGTGCATGTAGCTCGAGCCATGACATGAAGTAATGCATCGAGAAGTTCACATGCGGTACTCCAAGTTCAGTAGTATCCGCCGCTTGACTAAGGCCGTAATACAGATGAGCTAAGCCGGCGACCCCGACAGCCACTTTTACCCCAATAGTCATCTGGTGAGCCGGGTAAAAGACAGATGGCCTCATACGGCGAAGGTGCATCGGGAGCGCGAACCAGCTCAACCATAGCCCAAGAAATCCCAAAAAGAATGCTTCCTCATCCATCCCAGGGACTGCAATCTCCGCAAAAGGAACAACTGGAGAGTTAGGAAGGAAGAAACTCTTCTGATTTACCTCCGTCACTGGCAGGTTGTCCAAACCTAAACCGAAAGGGTCATCAAGCGTGGCGAATTTAGCAGCTTCCGTCGAGAAGACTTTCGGGTGAAGGAAGCGAGCGATGAAATCCTCGAAACTAACCCCACGACTCCCAGATTCGAGAAAAAGGCGCTCGTAGATATTCAACACTTTGATCAGACTGGGAAACTTGTGTTGAACAGCATTCGCCGGAGTAAGGCCCATTATCACTGGCTTGGCACTGAAGACATATTCGTCCGTGGGAAGCAGCTCCTCATAATGCTCCCCCATGACCGGTAAGCCGGAAACTTCTGCAAACTCCTTTAAAGAGATTGACACTTCCCGGTCCAGTGAGAGGAAGGTGTGAGTAGGGATATTCCACTGCTCCAAAAAGACCTTAACCCACTAGGTGGGAAGCGTAGGGTATTGAAAGAGAGAAGCATAAACAGCGGTACACAACCCAAGCCTCATCAACTGCGACTTCTTCGCTGACAAAATGTAGCGGGCCCATTGCAGATAACCGATTGGATGACGGGGAATCAGACCTATATTATATGGTTGCCTCCATGGCCGCGCTTCGCCTTGACAAATACGGCGTCCCAAGGTATCTAAAACCATGGGAGGCTGAACGGGAATCGAAGCTATAGCGGGTTGAAGAAGGCCTTCTGAAGTCCAATTGACCATCTCAACGGCGTAGTTCACCGGGGGTAAGTTGGCGTAATGGATCGCCGTGATAGGCTCCGAAGGCACCGCGCATGAAAAGCTTTGTCGACCCCTGATAATTTGATTGTACCATGATCCCCAAAGGTGAAGATTCTTATGTTCCGGATCATGGTCTCTGATCAAAGCTAAGACCTCTCGGTCTACGGGTGCTCCAGGGAATCCTCCCTCTGAACGAACGAATGGGAATGAAGCATCGAAAGACATGTTTCCTGCAAAAAAGGGGACGGGAATCAACTGTCGGTGTTTTTTTTAATTTCTGACACTTGGTACTTTAAAATTTGTACCACACTGCAATGCAGAGGAAAGAGGACCAAAGGGGGACCCACAAAATCCAGATGACAATGCATCAATTACTAAAACAGCATCATCATTGGATGAGACTGTCAATTAATAAGGAAATCCTCAAAGAATATTCTCATTGAATGAGAAATCCCTCGGGAGAAGGAGAAAATCTCCCTTTCAGAGCAAAGCTCTATAACAGAGTGACACTTGTCAAACTCTGGTCATGAAGGACTAAAATTCCTTAGAGAGCCTAGCTCTGTAATCATGATAGAAAATCCATCAAGGATTATCAAAATTAATGCTTGAGAATTAAAATTCTGGGATCTTAAAGATCCATGAAGAAACTCTCAAGAGTTCTTCATCAAAAGATCAAAAGATCTACGTATTATCAAAAGAGCAGAGCTCTGATTCATGGGATAAGAAACCCCAAGAAAAGATCTGTTTAGATCTATGGGTTCATGAGAGCAAGGCTCTATTAATGAAACCCAAAAAGGGTTTTCTTTAGATCAAAGATCTATGAAGAGTAAGGCTCTGTTAATGGATAAGAACCCTAATTTATTAAAAATTAAAATTTCTAAATTTTACCTAAGAGTTTTGACTCTTGAAAGTTCTTAACAAAGGAGCAAGGCTCTGAGCAAAAATTCTCAAGAAGAAGATGATAATCATCTAAAGGACTAAAGATCCTATTTATAGGCACGGAACTGCCTCTTCAACTTCTGAGTTGATCCAAGGGCTCAGATGTTGCCACCGCTGCACTCACGTGTGCGCCACGTGAGCGCAACGGTGGGGGGCATTTGTTTCCCCCAATCAGAGTAAAGCTCTGTTTTAAATTTCAAAATTCAAAAATTGAAGCAACGCTTCAGATCCTACGCGGTGCGAGCCACGTGTCAAAAGCAGACACGCCAGCGCCAGGAGCGCTGAGCCCTAGGCAGCGCACCCCCACTCAGAGCAAAACATTATTTTCAAAATTCAAAATTTAAAAAAAGTTGAAGCAACGCTTCAGATCCAGCGCTCTGCGCTGCGTGCCACGTGTCTAACACAGATGCACTAGCGCAATTGCGCTGCGCTCTGCGCTGCACGCCACATGTCAAGCACGAGTGCGCTAGCGCAATTACGCTGCGCGCCACGTGTCGAGCATAGGTGCGCCAGCGCTGGGATAAAATATTCCCACCGTTGGATCAAAAGATCTGATAATAATGATAAATCATTAATTAACCAGAATTAAATTCTGTTAAGGAAAGACTTCTCAAAATCTTTCCGAACAACAAGATTGTGCTTTAAGCACCGCTGGATCAATGATCCAATGGTAAATAATGAATTACCAAAAACAGAACAAATTCTGCATGGAAAGATTTCTCAATCTTATTAAAAACAAGAAGATTATTTTCTGTCAAACAGGAGCCTTAGGATCAAAGATCCAACGGTGGGAAATATTCCCTAATCAATCAAGAGAAAGATCTCTCAAAACTGATTTAACAAATTATTTGGCCCTATATAAAGGACCTTAGACTTCAAGTCAAAAATATAGAGAGAATACAGAAGAAGAGAGAAGAAAAAACCCTCTGCAAAAAAGAGCGAGCTCTTAAGAAAAAAAGAGTTTTCTTCATACTCAAGGTAAAAGAACTATATTCTTGAAAAACAGAGATGAAAACATCTCATAAAAAGAAGAATCCTCTTTTAAAAAGATCATAGATCTAAAAACAAAAAAGACCAAGGTCTTTGACGATAAGAAAAAAGATCAAAAGATCTAATTATAAAAAAATAATAAGAAGTATTTTTACTTCGTCTACAGATCTTTGATCTATAAAAGCAGAGCCTTTTATCAAAAACAAGAACTGTTGTTCTTGGATCTTGAGGCAAAGCCTCCTTAGAAGAACATAAAAGTTGTTCTGTGATCTTAAAATCGATCAGATGCGCTTTGCGTTATTGAAAAGTGCCTTGCACTCATGAACTGCGCCCTTGCGCTCATTGGATCGGCGCACAGCGCCAGAACTTGCCATGTGTCAATCAGAAACACAATCTGCACTTTGCGCTCCTGAAACAGAGCACTGCGCTCATAGAATGGCGCTCAGCGCCAAGCGCGCCACGTGTCACTCGCTGGCGCGCCAACAGACTAGCGCAAAGCGCTCATAGATGGAAAGTGCAAGTGCGCTAATGAACTGGCGCTTAGCGCTAAGCGCGACACGTGTCACCCTCATGTACGCTAGCGCAATGCGCTTTTTAATTGGCACAAAGCACCTGATGCGCCACGTGGCGCACTGTCAGAACACCATTTTGTTCCTGATAAATGCTATGCATTTAATACCAGACAAAATGATAGAGCCCAATGCTCGGCATTATTAAAAAGGGCCGAGCCCAAATAAAGGCGTAATAGCCAACACAAAAATAAAATGTTAAAACATTTTAATTGGACTTAGCCCAATTCTGGCCATAAGTCCTCAACTTATTTTGAATTGAGCACATCTGCTCTTTCGACCAAACTACCTCGGTTCAAGGGTACATCTCTTCACTCCTTTGATATTTGTCATTGTAATTCTTCAACGTCTTCAAAGAGGTGACGGGTCCCGACAACCATACATTTTACGGACTGTGGGGTCCTTAAACTCATGGACTATGATGTCTTTAACCTTGACCACGATGTCTTAAAACTAACGACGGACTATGAGGTCCTTAAACTCATGGACTATGATGTCCTTAACCTCGACCGTGATGTCTTAAAACTAATATCGGACTGTGGAGTCCTTAAATCCATGGACTATGATGTCCTTAACCTCGACCGTGATGTCTTAAAACTAACGTCGAACTGTGGAGTCCTTAAATCCATGGACTATGATGTCCTTAACCTCGACCGTGATGTCTTAAAACTAATGTCGGACTGTGGAGTCCTTAAATCCACGGACTATGATGTCCTTAACCTCGACCGTGATGTCTTAAAACTAACACCGGACTATGAGGTCCTTAAACTCATGGACTATGATGTCCTTAACCTCGACCGCGATGTCTTAAAACTAACAATGGACCGTAATGTCCTTAAACTAATTATCGACCGCAATGTCACTAAACTAAACAATAGAGCCCAATTGCTCTCTTGTTGGATCTAAACGATCCCGTTAAGTTGATCTTAGTCTAGAATTAGACTAACGTATTCTTAACAAACTTTTAAGTTGATTTTAGCCTCAAATAAGGCTAACGTATCCTTAAACATAATCTCCCCAAACCCAAATCTAAGAAAGATACGGATTTGGACTAGTCCACGCCCTACGGGCGACAACATAACTTAGTCTCCGTATACAATCCACGGGCAACCAAACACAAAACAAACACTCACGACATGAAGTGACCATATGGAGAAGGAGAAAGTTGTTACCGGGATGCGGTAGCGTAATTAACTGCAAGGGCTTGCGCCTGCAGGGAAGAGCGTCCCCACAATCAAAAACCCCTCAAACGAGGGGGAATCTGACGAAGTCTGCTATATCGGCCGCATCCGTTTAAACCTTCGATATATGGTGCCATAAATCAACTTAGTATTTTCGAAGAGGTGGACGGATATCACCAATTAGCATCTGCCCCCAGATTCAGGCAAGATGTCAGTCTTCCCGTCTTCCGGCGGTAAACAGAGACGACCAAGACGACAGTGCCATTCACGTATTTCAGACTTGGAAGTAGCGTGAATTTGAGGTTGGTTGGAGGGTGGTAAGAAGTAGACATCATTATGGCTATTCCCACGAAGAAGAGGTGCTCCTGTGCGAAAATCCTTCACCAAAAAAATAGAGGGAAAAAACTCAAGTGGGATTTTATTTGATTTGCAAAATTTAGCAACAGAAATTAAATTTTGAGTAATAAATGGTGCACAAAGGACATTATCCAAAAGAGAGGGTTTTGGGGTGAATGCAGTGTTATGTTACCGATGAAATAAATTTTCTGCAGGGTTACCTAAGACGGCATCAAGGTTTCAGGAGGCATCGACCATGCCAAATTCAAAAATTTGCCATTTTAGCTAACCCTAACATGAATCGTTAACTAGAAATCGATGGAAACTAAAGCAAACTACTTTGCAATAAGAAATGAGCAAGGAATACAACTTTTATAGACCGGTCCTTCACTTCAATAGCTCCGTGTAGTAGTCCCTTTCGCTGCGATCATGAACTCCGGACTCTAGAAAGGCTCCGATGAAGAAATGAACATGCTTGCTTCAATGTTTTCGAGGTCGAAGATGATCTCGAGGAGACACTAACCCAAGCTATTTCTTCACTAGGTCAAGAACTTTGTGAAGAGAACACCCTATACTAAATGTCAAGTAGTAGAGGATGATGAAGTAGAAAGTGGGCTCACTTTAGATTTCATTTTCTCACATTATTTCTCATACCTCCATTGAAGCAAGAAAGCTTTGATGATGAAGAAGAAGAAGTTAACTCATCAAATGAATTATTGGTGAGATTACTAATGCAACCAAGGGTTAAGCATGTCATGCTTTAACCCTTGTAGAGAGTTAACCATGTGCTATGGTTAAAGGTTAGGTTAAAAATATCTTAAGCAAGACAAAGAAAATGGACAAAGTCAAAGATGCTTACAAGCTTCTATAAGTTTTCAACAAATATCAACCATGACTATTTTCCATAATATTTGAATTACTTAATCATAAATTTAAACCCTAATCTTAACCCTAGCATGGTTTAACCCTCATTAACCCTAATTGCATTTGTAACCTTGCATGATACATTTAACATGTATCACATATATATCAATGTATCCAAAGTGAGAAAAGAAATCATAAGTGAGCTAATACGAGTTAATGTAATGTAATATATCAAATATATAATTATAAATTAGATTATCAAATCAACTCTTGATTTAATAATCCGCCTATATTACCTATAACCGACAAATATCATATGAATCAACACTTGATCCGATAACCCGGCTATACCGTGTATAACCGACCGATATCTCATATCGCAAGAATAGAATACGGTATCTCATATCATATCAATCTCGGTCCCGCACATATCAGATATGTGCTCCTACTCCGTTTCGCTTGAGCTAGGAAACCCCTGTGTAGGACTCTAAAGACTCGTCAATACGCCGGCAGCAGGTGATGATCATATCAAACACCCACAAGCCGCAAACGGTCTGCTAAACGTAACGGTCACCCGGGTATTGAGCGATCAGAAGATTAACAAGCAAGCCTGCTCACACTCCTGCGAATCAAATCAGTAACACTACCGTACAGTCCTGTCTCTTCGTCTGATATGTCGCATATCTCGTCTAGGGGTGGTAAACGTCAGACCCCAGTAATTCGATAAGTCGTGTCGATATGAGGCTCATAACGGGTCTAGAAACTACTGATAACACTTACCAGTATATCTCTGAAGTAGCCTTGGCCAAAGACTTCCTGTTATAGCCAATCGAACACAGCGCAATATCAACTCCCAATACCGGGAGAGTCGAAACCCCTCCTATCGCTCATTGCCTCCATGTGACTCGAGACTGTACCCAAAAGCCACCATTTTGCACGTTCTCTTGAACGTGGTAAGGTGGAAATCAAAGCACAGTGGAAATCACACAAGGCTCTATGACGATCTCGGGTCTACAGACTAACCTGTACCAGTGTCATCAGAGAACTGCCATCTGACGTTAGGTATAATACCATCTGGGAGTTCTCGGCGATCCGTTCAGTGTACCCAGTCTCCACTGAGCACCCGTATACTGTCTCTGATGTCAAACACCAATAGATATGGGATCATCCATCGCCCATCTACATGGATCGAGAAGCTATACGCTAGTCTACTCTGGTATATTGATACCCTGTCTCAATACACCCACGACTAGGAACATTTGAAGGATGTACTTACCAACTACTCTATCCCCACTAGTATGATCTGCATCATAGTCCTGGTAGTCAAATACTCATCCTAAGGGCTTTATCAACATGTAACATAGAGACAATAAATGTACATGTTAAGATAAAGAGCAACCAGATAGCATACTATCATGTCGAGCAAGAAAGTCCTCCCTATATATGTCCAAGCATCCACTACAATATACATCGTTTGTACAATAATGGCCTCTAGGGCATACGTATAACTAACAATCTCCCACTTGCACTAGGGCCATCTGTTGCAGTATCCCATACCCAATAATTAGCAGTGATTGTAATGTCTCATACTCAACCATCCCATAAAAGTCTCTACTGGGAAAAGGCCTTTGTGAGTGGATCCGCCCTGTTCTCCTCTGTGTCTACTCTCCTAACCTCGATCTCCCTGGAGATCATCCATCTCCATGATCAGGTGATACTGCCTAAGAATATGTCTGGATCATAGATGGGACGGGGGTTCCTAGGCCTAAACCACAACTCCATTGTCACACAATGGTAGGAACGAAGTTCATCTCATGAACTTATATACATCCAGACTACATCTTTGGTAGCATCCTTGGTAGCGATGTATCCAGCCTTTATCGTCTAGTTTGTCACGGTATCTAGCTTGGAACTCTTCCAACATACCGTCCCTCTACTGAGGGGTGCCTGTGACTGACATTCAGTCGACCTTACCATCCTGGAAGCTATCCAGTGATTCTCCACAAGATCGATTGATACCATCTCACTACACCTAGTAAGAATCCTAATATCCACTTAGATCTATCACATAGATCCAAAACCAGGATTTAGGAGGTATCCTCTTGATCCTATATGGAGAATTCTTGTGATAAGAGGAGATTAACCAAGTGTAGCATAGGAAACTCCTTTCCTATCAAAAGTATGTCATCCACGTACAATACGAGGATCACCACTATACTCCCTACTACCTTTTTGTATATACAAGGTTCATCTACCATTTTGATGAAGTCAAACGCTTTGACTACCACATCAAAATAGATGTTCCAACTCCGCGATTCCTGCTTTAACCCATAAAGCAACTTGCACACGTTTCCACTGCTCCCACTGTCTACGAAACCCTCTGGTTATGTACTTATAGACGCTCCCTTCTAAATCACTATTTAGAAAAACTGTCATGACACCCAATCGTCAGATATCATAGTCATGGTATGTAGCAATGGCAAGTAGGATCCGGATGGACTTAAGTATAGGGACTAGAAAAGGTTTCATCATTATCCACACCTGGTTGATGACGAGAACCTTTTGCAACAAGTCTTAGCTTTGAAAGTCACAACTTTTCCATGTACACCAAGTAATCTTCTCAAGATATACTTTCTCCTGATGGGGATTTAACCCTTCAGATAAAGCAACCAAAGTCCATACTTTGTTGGTGTATATGGATTCTATCTCAGATCGCTTAGCATCCAGCCATTCTCACAGAGTCCCCACTCCTGATGGCATGCTCGAAACTAGTTGGGTCATCATCTCATGATGCAATTCTCGCTCCTACTGTCTTAGAGAAAACCGAAGTATCTCTCAGGTAGGTGAGGAACCCTACCAGATCAGCGGAGAGGCTGAGGTTCGTCGAGAACTATTGAATACTCTGGTTCTACCAAATCATCAGCTGCAGTTTGTGTTGCTGGAACTCCTTCCAGCTCTACCTCATGACCACTAATTTCTTCATAAGAAATTCCCTTTCCAAAAGGTGGCATACTGAGGAACAAAACATCTTTTGCTTCTCAGTGTGGTAGAAGATATTCCCTTGCGAATGCTTGGGATATCCAACAAATTTCTACAGAACTGATGCCTCGAGCTTGTCCGGATTTTTCTTTTAGACATAGGCCAGACAGCCCCAAATTTTAACATCCTTAAGAGATGGGCTCTTCCCATACCATATCACATATGGAGTGGTAGGCACCTGATTTTATTGGAACCCTATTCAATAGGTATGCAGCTTCTCAAGCGCATAACCCCCAAATGGAAATAGGCAACTCAGTAGTACTCATCATAGAGCACACTATATCATATAGGGTGCGATTGTTCCGCCCCGATACATCAATGTGCTGTGGTGCATACGGAGGAGTAATACTGAGAGAGAATCTCATTCTCCTTTAGAATAGTCCAGGAATTCCGTGCTTAAGTATTCTCCTCCCTGATCACATCAAAGGACATAATACTTATACCCGTTTTGGTTCTCTACTTCTAACTTATATTCTTTAAATTTCTCAAAAACTTCAGACTTGTGTTTCAATAGGAACACATGTACGAATCTTGAGAGATCGTCAGTGAATGTAATGAAGTATAAAGAACCGGTCCTTGCATGTGTAGACAGGGGACGTACACACATCATCATGTATCAATCCCAAGAGTTCAATAACTCTTTTTCTGTTTCCAATAAACAGAGCTATGGTCATCTTATCTTTGTGACATGACTGGCAAGTTTCACAATATGTAAATTCAAACTGATTTAAATATGCATCTATATGTAACTTAGCTAGTCAGGTCGCATTGATATGACCTAGTCTATAATGTCTCAAGAAGGACTCGTTCATTTCTGAACTCTTCCTCTTGTGTGTGTTCTGTACGTTGAGAACTATAGTTTGATTTAGAACGTATATAATTTTAGATAACGTGCCTGAACCGATCAACACTTGATATAGGAAAATGTTCAAAACATTATCCAACAATACAAAATTATATTCTTCTTTACTTATAAAGAGACTGATATGATATTGTATATCAGGTTCGATATCTAATAACATTCGTTCAGAATCAATGTATTTGGTAATACAGGGTGATAACTGCCAACATACTTGGCTGCAACACTTGCACCGTTTTCAACTCTTGAAACTTATCACCCGTTTCCAGTTCTCTACCTTTCTGTAGCCCATGTAACAGATTATATATGGGAGATCCTGATCCGGTATCTCATACTCAGGACGTAGAGGATACTGAGAAACAGTTCTCGGTAATGAACACACCCGAAGAAGATGCATCAGCATGCACTTTCTTCGTTTGGGCGGCACGGGAATCCTGGTAATCTCCTATTTCCTGCTCGGTTTTATAACAATTATAAGTTGGAGCGAGACCAACGTTCCCCAGCTCAGTATAACAAGCGGGTTCGGTCAATACATCCGTATTTTTATCTTGATTAAGGCGTGGCATGGTTGCTACCTGGAGAGAGAGAGAAGAAAACACTCATCGTATGCTCTTGCAAGATTAGATTGGTTATTAATATATCTATGGCTCCCACTGTTTTAGTCATATTCAAACCCTAAAAGAAAAGACTAGCCGGGATTAATTACACCCTCCAATTTCGCCAATCTTTCGGCCAGGCCAGTGCCGGTACTTTGAGGGAGGTTCCCCGTGCTTTTGCACGGACCTAATTAAAATAAACCTCGTTTTCCAAGGGGCGTAACCCCGTTAACACCTTTCTAGACACCTGCTTGATCGGCTAATTGTAATGTGTAAAACTCTCTCAGGAGTAACTCTTACTCGTAGTGGGTATCGGGATCCAACTATCTCATAGAAGGTATACAATCTCATTGCAAATTTCAACACTTGAAATTCCCGATAATGGTTTTTACCCCTAGCGTCCTATGACCTTGACGGAGGCCAAACTACCCATAGTGCGCTAGTCAAGTTCAACCCGTTCATTTCTTGATTGAATTAAACCCACCCGCACGACCCTTGACGAAGTCCAAACTACGCCGTACGAATACCCTAATCCAATCGTATCGTATGCTAGCAGATAAGCACTAGTCAGCTACCGTACACTACGCCTTGACGGAGGCCAAACTACCGCAGCACGAATACTAAGTAGTATTTATCTGAAATGACGGAGGGCTACGCAGGTTTTTAAGAAAACCATGAGCGTAATGAACTTGATATCGTTGTAGAATCGAGTGAGTTTTAAAAGGAGTGTTTTTTAGGCTTTTACTAGTTTTGCTAAAGAGGTCACTCCCGGTGAAGAGATCTCGGCTCTTTCCTTATCGAATAAGGTGCAGGATATTTCACAAATACCACTATGCAAAGCAAAAACTATAAAAGCAATCAGAAGACAAACCGAGTTTGTAGCATCTGCTAGTTCCGCTAAAGAGATCACTCCCGGTGAAGGGATCTCGGCTCTTTCCTTATCGAATAAGGTGCTGGATATTCTGCAAGGAATACCGCTATGCAAAGCAAAAACTAGAGCTACCAGTTTTCGAGACAAGTTTCTACAACATCTTTAGGTTTCTTTTATTTCATTAATCTCATTAATGAAGTCCCATTTATTATGCTTCCCAAGCATCAAATGTGAAATGAAAGCAGTAATATAAAATATATATCATATATATATAATATAGGCATTCGTCTCAGGCGGTAATATGATCTCATCATAGAACATCGCAGCAGAATAAAACATATGAAATATTGGATATACTAGGATTTCCGTGTTTTAAATTAAGCCTGTATAAAACACGGATTCCACGATCGTGATGAATAGCCAATCCCACACCCCTAGACCCCTACGAGAGCGGCAAGCAACCCTACCAATTCTAGAGTTAGGAGACCTGGTCTCGACGCCTCGAGATGGTCTCCCACTGGACCCTAGAACCCGGTTACTTGTGCTTCCCGCCTTGAGTCTATCCTAATGCGGAAAAGTAAACAATATACAATGGTGACATCATCCTCAACCCGGAAATGCCCCAATAAAAGAATATTACATATAATGAATTTTACATGAATGAAAATAAAAACTCTCATCTCACATAAAACCCCCGGCTATTCAAAACACGACGATCCAATATAACATATCACGGCAACATATAACATCACATGTCATCAACGTAAGTAAATATGTGTATCCCAATTGTCATTGACATATAGCATCGAAACCGGCGATACACCACATATTACACTTACGGTCGCAGAAAAGAAAGTGAAAAACTACAATAATTGGAATCCGCAACCACCTTAGACATCATAAACCTAATGTATCATATATATATTGGATTTCATGCCTAACCAAATGAATTCCTTAGACATCGCATGCCTAACAATTATAAACCCCGCATTTTAGTCTCGATACCGAAAACACTTTTCAATAACAAGTCGGGCAATTCAATAAGATTCCCGACATCCAGATCGAATGCTCGTTGGAAACTTTAGTAGACGGCCGCACCCCCCGATACCGTCGACGAAGTGCACTAAGGCGGAACACCGCTGCGTGAGCACCCGAACGGATGCTTTTGGTAACGGGGTTCTCTTACAGTCATTTGGTCGGGGCTATGGGGCGTGGCTATCTATTAAATTTACCCAGCGAGTATCCGCGTACGCTACGTGATTGCGACGGACTTTTGATCTCATCAAAATCCCGTGGCAACCGATCAATTGAGACTAAACTGCTAGATTTATAATATTCAAACCAGTTATCTCATAACTTCATGTGGATTCCAAATATTGTATCCTATCACATAATATCCGGACGACGATAAACTCTTCGATCGATTCATCAAAGTCCCACAATTTCCCGACAGCGTAACACTTGAGCACAGTTTTAATAATACCCAGAAGATGCCACAGTACCTATGAACCAGCCGTAAAAGGGTCAAACCAACGCCTCACATGTGACAACGCTAAATTACCACAAACCCTAGGGTTCAAGTGGCGGTTTTGACGGCCACATAATCGAGTTAAGGTTTACGTTCTTCTAGAGGGTCCACGGAATCACTTGCATATTTTTCCGAATACGTTAAACTTAGGAAAATGGGTTTTTGGCATTCGATCGAACTTTTTAACTTCACCCAGACAATACGTGAATAAGCCGAAACAATGTTAAAACTACGAATACGAAACACTCCGAATTGCTTATAGTGTAAGATTACATCACATGCAAAATTAGCCAAAATAAACAACACCTGAAACACCAAAACGCAGAGACAAGCGCATGACAAAAAATTGAACATCAAATGCTACTGTGGGGCCGGCCACCTCGGAAAATCTACCCATGTGCTCGGCCAAATTCCGAGCACAGGGTCCCAAATTTTTACCATGTGTTTATAACCTCCTAAATACCATTCTGCACTTGTTTGAAAAATTTTCTGAAAACTTTTTAAAATCGACAGAAAGTATAGTTTCGTGTTTCAAGTTACAGAGTTGTTTCGGTTTCGTAATTCTAACAAAATCCGTATTAATTTCTAGTATGGCTCTGATACCACTGCAGGGTTACCTAAGATGGCATCAAGGTTTCAGGAGGTATCGTCCATGCCAAATACAAAAATTTGCCGTTTTAGCTAACCCTAACATGAATCGTTAACTAGAAATCGACGGAAACTAAAGCAAACTACTTTGCAATAAGAAGTGAGCAAGGAATACAACCTTTGTAGACCGGTCCTTCACTTTATAGCTCTGTGTAGTAGTCTCTTTCGCTGCGATCATGAACTCCGGACCTAGAAAGGCTCCAATGAAGAAATAAACATGCTTGCTTCGATGTCTTCGAGGCCGAAGATGATCTACGTCGAGGAGACACTAACCCAAGCTATTTCTTCACTAGGTCAAGAACTTTAAGAAGAGAACACCCTATACTAAATGGCAAGTAGTAGAGGATGATGAAGTAGGAAGTGGGCTCACTTTAGATTTCATTTTCACACATTATTTCTCATACCTCCATTGAAGTTAGAAAGCTTTGATGAAGAAGAAGAAGAAGTTAACTCATCAAATGAATTATTGGTGAGGTTAATAATGCAACCAAGGGTTAAGCATGTCATGCTTAACCCTTATAGAGAGTTAACCATGTGCTATGGTTAAAGATTAGGTTAAAAATATCTTAAGCAAAACAAAGAAAATGGACAAAGTCAAAGATGCTTACAAGCTTCTACAAGTTTTCAACAAATATCAATCATTACTATTTTCCATAATATTTGAATTACTTAATCATAAATTTAAACCCTAATCTTAACCCTAGCATGGTTTAACCCTCATTAACCCTAATTGTATTTGTAACCTTGCATGATACACTTAACATATATCACATATATATCAATGTATCTAAAGTGAGAAAAGAAATCATAAGTGGGCTAATACTAGTTAATGTAAGGTGATATATCAAATATATAATTATGCATTAGATTATCAAATCAACTCTTGATTGAATAATCCGGCTATATTACCTATAACCGACTAATATCATATAAATCAACTTATCGAACCAACGCTTGATCCGATAACCCGGCTATACCATGTATAACCGACCGATATCTCATATCGCGAGAATAGAATACGGTATCTCATATCGTATCAATTTCGGTCCCACACATATCACATATGTGCTCCTACTCCGTTTCGCTTGAGCTAGGAAACCCCTGTGTAGGACTCTAAAGATTCGTCAATACGCCGGCAGCAGGTGATGATCATATCAAACACCCACAAGCCGCAAGCGGTCTGCTAAACGTAACGGCCACCCGGATATTGAGCGATCAGAAAATCAACAAGCAAGCCTGCTCACACTCCTACGAATCCAATCAGTAACACTATCATACAGTCCGGTCTATTCGTCTGATATGTCGCATATCTCGTCTAGGGGTGGTAAACGTCAGACCCCAGTAACTCGATAAGTTGTGTCGATATGAGACTCATAACGGGTCAAGAAACTACTGATAACACTTACCAGTATATCTCTGAAGTAGCCTTGGCCAAGGACTTCCTGTTATAGCCAATCGAGCACAGCGCAACATCAACTCCCAATACCAGGAGAGAAGAAACCCCTTCTATCGCTCATTGCCTCCATGTGACTCGGGACTGTACCCAAAAACCACCGTTTTGCATATTCTCTTGAACATGGTAAGGTGGAAATCAAAACACAGTGGGAATCACACAAGACTGTGACGATCTCAGGTCTACAGACTAACCTGTATCAGTGTCACCAGAGAACTGCCATCTGACGTTAGCTATAATACCATCTGAGAGTTCTCGGCGAGTCCGTTCAGTGTACCCAGTCTCCACTGAGCACCCGTATACTTTCTCTAATGTCAACACCAATGGATATGGGATCATCCATCGCCCATCTACATGGGTCGAGAAGCTATACGCTAGTCTACTCTGGTATATTGATACCCTGTCTCGATACACCCACGACTAGGAACATTTGAAGGATGTACTTACCGACTACTCTATCCCCACTAGTATGATCTGCATCATAGTCCTGGTAGTCAAGTACTCATCCTAAGGGCTTTATCAACATGTAACATAGAGACAATAAGTGTACATTTTAAGATAAAGAGCAATCAGATAGCATACCATCATGTCGAGCAAGAAAGTCCTCCCTATATATGTCCAAGCATCCACTACAATATACATCGTATGTACAGTAATGGCCTCTACGGCATACATATAACTAGCATTTTCAAAACTAAACTATCACCTATATTGATCTCATCGGGACCACCATAATCGGTGTAGCTGTGAAGAGTTCCAATATCGGATGTAACGTAATGAGAAGCATCGATGTCCAATATTCAGGAGGAGTGAGCGGGCCGGTTGATATTTGTGTTGTTTACCACAGGTTGAGAGAGCGTCTGTACCGAGTGTTGCGGTGAATATGTTTGCACTGCGTTCTTACGAAGAAAGCGAGCGACTTGACGACAATCTTTGGTGTTGTGACCGAGACGCTTGCAGAATTTGCAGTAGGCCTTAGAGCGGGACGAGTTGTTACGTGCGCCAGAATACTGGTTGTTGTTGATGTTGCAAGCGAAGTTGTTGTTGTGTTGTTGTTGCGATTGTAGGAAACACGCTTCCACGCTATTACAGAGGGCGATAAGAGGAGCGATTGAGTTGGTTGACATAGTTGGCAGTGACAAGAGAG
The DNA here is from genome assembly GCA_030015575.1 of Agapanthus africanus. Lineage (NCBI taxonomy): Eukaryota > Viridiplantae > Streptophyta > Magnoliopsida > Asparagales > Amaryllidaceae > Agapanthus > Agapanthus africanus. The sequence continues at coordinate 194,636,083 of JASDDO010000019.1, read as the reverse complement.
ACACACACACACACCAATGTTTTTCTTCTTCAGATGGCGTTCATAGTCTATGAGTTTATCGTAGAGCTCGTCAAAGGTGATAGCGTTATTATGAACTCGGATAGCAGCGGCGATCTTTTTGAATTCAGGTCCAAGACCAGCGAGGATGTGAAGAACTTGGTCATCTTCGAGAAAAGAATGGTCGGTGAGAATGAAATCGTTGGAGATAAAGCGCATCTCTTATAGGTAGTCGTTTATAAGTCGTGAACCGTGTTGATTGTTGATCAGGCGTTCCTTGAGCGACGTAACTCATGAGCGAGATTTATTCGCAAGGAGAATAATAAGGCGATCCCATGCATCCTTGGAGGAGGAAACAGAGGAGATATGGGACTGACTCGTCTTGACACAGCTGCCGAAGATAGCGTTGAGAATAAGTAACGGTACCATTGATGGTAGCCTGGATTTGCAACACACTTAGTAGTGTCATTGATGGTAGTCTGGATTTGCAACACACTTGGTAGTGTCATTGATGTCGGTAATAATCCTCATAGGAGGGGATTTGGATCGTCGATGTGACCAAGAAAATCGTGGCCAATTGGAGCTAGCCGATTGGACTTGAGATCTCCATACAGTGAAATTTGCATGAGAAAGTTTTGTTGGAAAAGGGAATTCAGTGATGACAAGGATTGAGTTTTAAGGGAGGCCATGGATCAAAAATTGAGTTTTTAATCGTAAGGCTTTAATAGCATATAGAATTTTCAGAGAAGATAGTTTTTAGGATTTGAACTTGATAATTGTATTGAATATCAAAGGTGTAATACACTTTACTTGATTTAAAACTAAAATAAAATAAAATCTTTCCTGATTACAAATATCACAAGTTATGGAAAGATCCAAATATCACAAGTTATGGAAAAATCCGTTGCTGCTGCATTCCGATGGGCGGACGTCTGAACACCACAGGTGCAGACGTTTGTGCATTCTCTGTTATTGTCGAAGACTCAAGACCAAGAGTCTGGATCTTCTCCTTCAGACGTCTGGCTTCGCTCCGTTCTTTGGTCAGATGATTCTCCTTCTGCAGGGATCTGCGCGTATATCATTCTGTTTCTGGATTGTGTGGCTAATGCAAATTTCTTTGAAATTAAAGGCCCGGAGAGAGAGATAAGGCCCCACAACACAATCCAAAGGTCAAAACATTGATTAGGGTACCATCAACCTTAATCCCACATACATCATGTATACATTGTGATGAGGAGAGGGAGAGAGAGAGAGAGAGCCAGTGAGTGAGAGGGATTTTAATGGCTTCTACTGTTTCTTACAGCATGGCCCCCGCGATTCTCTCGTTCCCCATTTTCCCAAATCTCAAAAATGAATCTCAAATCACATAGCATATGCGAGAGAGAGAGAGAGCCCCCGTGAAAATATCAAAAAAGAGAGTTTTAAGTCTGTGGTTTGAAAATCGTGCATGCGTTGCGTGTGAGGGTTGTTCCATCTCTCTCTCTCTCTCTCTCTCTCTCTCTCTCGTGTTTGTGTTTTGTGTTAAGGCTCTCTCTCTCTCTCTCTCTCTCTCTCTCTCTCTGTTTCGATCTACCTCCAAATCAACACCATTCTCTGCTCTGCTTGTTTGTGTTGCCTTCTGCTAGCTGGTCAAACTGCCAAACCAACGTGCACGTGCCAACCTCACACCCCACACATGTTTGTGTACGTGCATGTGCATCAATAAAAGATGGTATATATGGTTCCCGTAGAGAAATGTCATATATGACATCATAAGGTGGAGATATACTTACCAACGAACCGTAACCGTGCATGTTGTGCATGCTGTGGTACATGACAGTTGATATTCAATAAGAGAAAACGTAGGCTAATAAATAGGAGCTGATACATCTTTCAATCTCGGCCGGGTTGTCATGGATATATATGGCAAGCTTCTATTTAAATACATCAAATGAAAAGTATTCTACATGAACTTTACCCGGCCAAAAAAATATATGCACAGGCTGCCATACATTTTCGATCATGAAAAGAAAATACACATTTTGAAGTTGATGATGATGTTGGTCAACAGACGTTCTTTCGTCCTATCTGAAATATACAAAATAATGATTCACTTTTACAATAACATATGCAATATATAATTATAAATTAATTATGGTCGCTCTCAATGTAGAGTATATAGCAGGTCAATCAATCCCTATAATTACATATACTAGTGTTTTTCCACGTCCAGTGCACGTGTGTTGGAATTATGGGGTAAAAAAATCAAATGTATGTTTAGATTGCACAAAAATAATGTTTAGATTAGCTTAAATCTGCGAAGGGTGGATATTTTATTGTTCTTCATTATTATTATCTTTATATATTCTTCAAAATACCACATGAAAAACTATATGTAGGATGCTGTTAGAGATAATCATAGCCACAGTCTTAAGAATAAGAAATTGTTAATATATATAGTGATGAATATATAACTATCGTTATCGATGTCATTGTGGCGAGACAAGAGCAGTTAACGATCATGTCTATGTTATGAATAAATAAATGGGTTAACTTTGTTGAATGCTGATGGTTTCTTATAGCTTTTTCCAAACTATAATTAACAGTCAAATGAAATGATCAAAGTTAATTAAGCTATATATATGTAGAAGAACGTCGATCTCCTAGCTAATTTATGAGCTACACAAGAACTCATGTTGCAAATTAATACAGTTCGATGATGGCTCTTATATATCCATTTATGATGAAAAAGTGAATCAACGTACGAGATTATTTCTACCGCCAAAAAGTAAAAATTAAAAATTAAAAAAAAAAATCGAAGCAGGTTGAGCAGTCCATACTGTTTAAATGTTAATCATCAGTTATCAAACTCTCCATTAATTAATAGTGATGAAGAATGAAAACAATAGGTATGATATATTGAGAGAGAGAGAGAGAGAGAGAGAGAGAGAGAAAGGGAGAGAGGCATGCACATTAGAGGGGTGAAGAGGTGAGAAGCCCATGTTGGAGAAGGGGAGCACGTGCAAAAATTCGACGAGGAAGGGAATTTGCACGTGCCCTGCTTCTCCAACGAGGAATGCTCACCAAATTAACAGCAAGAAGCTATATATATAACTCTCTCACTCACTCATCCCTTTTGTTGTTGTTGGGGATGAAGATGCAGACATATAGAGAGAGTTCCTTTATATAAGCATATATGTATATATATACACAGAAAGAACCATAGAGAGAGAGTGTGTGTGAGTAGATTGCAATTGCTAGTCATGAATTGAAGAATTAATAAATTTGATAATTAATGAATAGATCATCGATGGAGTCTTGGAGTGGGTTTGCTTTCAAGGAGAGGCAATATATATATATACACACACACACACTCAAAGCAATCAAGTGTGTTTCCGCCTGTTTTTAAAACAGGAACAAAAAATGGAAACACCCAATCTACAACATATTTTAACGATTCAATCTGTTCAAATTGATCACCATATCCTCAAATATATGTGTATGAAAAATTAAAGGATTTAAAGATCTCTAGCCTATACGTCTATACATCGGATGATGTTTATATTGCATTATCGAAAAACGTTCATTTTTGCATCGGATGACATTTATGTTGCATTATCGAAAGATGTTCCTTTATTCACCAATAAATGCATAGGTTAGAGCTCTTTAAATTCATTGATTTTTTCATATGCATATATTTGAGAGTATGGTGATTAACTTAAACGGATCGGATCGTTAAAATATATCGTCCGTTTTTAAAATACATGGACTGGTTTTCAATGAATCACTGCCCATATTACCCCATCTTTTTCGGTCACCACCCTCGTAAAAATTTTGGAAAATAAAATCTAATACTTCCCATAAGAAATATATAAAATAAAATAGTAAAAATAGAACATTAATTATAGAGAAATATGGTATGCATGTAGTACTAGCAAGTATTAAATGTTGCAAGGGAAAAGTCATGATATGATTTACCAATTACCAATTGGTTGAGTAACTATTACAATTATGTGCTACTATTTTTTCTTTACTATTAATTATTACCGAAAAAGAGGGCATATATTTTGAAATTGATCCATAGCTTTGATTTTGAAAAAGCTTTACAAACTTTTCAAATCTTTTGGGATCTTTTAAGCTAATTAATATATATATATATATATATATATATATTACTTACGGCTTAAAACATTAAAGCATATATATAATTAAGAGTCATATGGTACCGAGAACGCTCTTATGAACGATGTCTGGAGAACGGTTTAATAATTAAATCAAGTTAATCAACCATTTTTTGGATGACCGGTCATTGTTCACCGCGATCTCGACTATAGCCTAATACATGTCACACTAACTATCATACTGTTTGGATACTCTACATACGTAAAATGTAATAAGTACATATTAAAAACCATTAATTTTGCAACCATCAAATAAGAAGGCTAAGAGTATCAAACCATGTGAAAATTGATGTAAACATGTATCAGGCCATGGAGATCAAGATGAACGGTGTCAATATTGAGCCGTTCACGGAAATGTTTTTCCGAAAACTAGGACCGTTTTCCTCTATATTTAAATTACATAATTAACAAATCTTTTTATATTTGCTTATAGAATATTAATTTTGTTATTGCATACTATCGATGAGCCATAATGCTAGTAAATATTAAAGTAAGAGGAAGGATTTACCTCCTCATCCCATGCATGCATGCTGCAATTACCAATTACTGGGACTGCAAATGTAATAATATGTTGAGTGTGTGTGTGTGTGTATAAAAGGGTCCATGCGTATAGCAATCTCTTTAATTAATTCACCCTTTGTATATTGCTAAATGGCACTTCATGTTTTCAATTGTCTCATCGCATACAGAGACAGAAGTTAGACTTTGCTACCTTTGCGATATATGACTACTTTTTAAAGTTTATGAGGGGACACATATGTATAGTTGATACGATTGAGTATTAGGCAAACTTGGCGAGATTACAATAAACTAATTAGGTCTACTAGATGATAAGATCGATCACGTCATTTCAGGATATTTTTAGGGTGTTTGTTTGTGTTGTTTATGTTATGTCTTACTCTTTTTTTAATGATCGGAAGCGCACACATTGCACATTAAGTACTTGTTTATAAACCTGATGCATATACACGACAATTGAGAAAAGAGTTTATTGTTAGCATATATGATGTATAGGATATGTGCTTCATTCATATGATTAGCGATCTCTGGACGCATACAACAGGCCAACACGGATGACAACTGATCACCATCATCCCAGAAATAGACTATGACATCTACAATACAACCTAATGTTTTGAAATAGGTTAGTTTCAAAGGCATGACTTATGAGCAGATGCATCGCACTCCAGTTTCCCTAATATCTAGTTTGGCGACGAGATTTTCAAATCGCGGTTTCGTCTAAATCAAAGCGATTCAAACCACGGTTTCGTGTGGCAAGATTAGCGGGTATTTTTTTGAGTTTGGCCTAGTTTCAACTTTCAAATTACCTGGTGGTTGAGAGTAGCACGAATCAGGGCAACAAAAAGCTGGAAGAGGACAAGGGAGGGGGAACAAAAGAGGAGGTTTGTTGATGGAAGGAAGCAGTACCCTTTTTATGATCTTTGGTTGGTTGTGGTGTTAAGATTAGATTGCGCAAGAATTTGGCACGAGAGAGGATAGATCGACCCACGGTTGTGGTTGCGTGAGAAGCAAGCCCTATATGGCTATGCATCTATGATCCAACATGATAGATGGACAGATGGAATGATGGATAGATATGATAGTAGTGTATTAGATGGAATGATGGATAGATATGATAGTAGTGTATTAGATAGATAGATCGATAGATAGAATGATACACACGATAGATAGATGTACAAAAGATAAAACCAAGAAAAATTGAGAGAGAGAGAGAGAGAGAGAGTTATTGGTTTTTACTATGGAATGGAATAGAGCCCCCTATGTATGCTGATTTGATCCCCATGATTTATGGATGTTTCCAGCAAAGGAGACTTGTATCACATCTCATATTACTCCACCTTCAACTATTGTTGCCTTGTTGGTGAAAAAAATTACCTTCAGTAGTAATAGACTTTTGAAATGCTTTATTTTGTGGGTTCATTATAGGCTTGTTTCATGAAACCACTATGTGGTTTATCCGATTTTTACAAAACCACCGTCACATTTAAACCATTTACTAAAATCTTCTGAAGTTTTGATCCGTTATTAACAACCCCGTCCGTTAGTTTGACTATATTAACTCCTCTTTCTCTAAATGATTTTTTGAAACCCGTTGTCTCAATGTTCTTGCCGCGATAAACCCTAAAAATCCCTATCTGGATTCCGGATGAAAATTTGCATAACTTTATCAAAATTCCGACGCGAACTCCATCGATGATGAACACGGGAGACTTGACTCATGAATTGATGACGGATACGATCTCATTCACAACTAGATAGAGGGAAAAGAACGTAGGCTTCAAAAAAAAATTAGTGGCTAATTTGTGGGCGTGATGATTTTATGAATCATATGGATTTTGGTATTTGCCTGTTCCAGTTATTTGATAAGGCCTCTTGATGAAATCATTAGAACTAAATTGATGCAAATCTATAGTCTCATATATAATTGAGATGAGAGGAGATCAATAAAGATTAACATCTAGTTAAGCAACACATTTTCTCAAATCACATTTTTAGTTACGTTAAAAGTTTTTTTTATATAAGCCCAGATATAGTGAGAGGAAGAGTAATTTCGGAACAAAAATATAAAATTTAGTCACATGATGGTTTAAATTGAATGAAAATGTTATAAATTAACGGTGGGGGGTTGCTATTTAACGGATCAAAACTTCGGAGGGTTTTGGTAACGGGTTTAAAAGAGAGGGTGGTATTCGACAAATTAGGTAAAACACAGGGTAGTTTCCATGAAATAAGACTTCATTATAACATTGGTATTAAGATCTGCGCAATCAAGCGGCATGAGCAATATTATATATTGTTCGGGCATCGATCCTTTTATATGATCATTTTCCAGTATTTTATGTTGGACGTAACAATTATTTCTTTCTGATATCCAAGTCAACTCACTACTACAATAAGGGGTTGCCCCTACGGATAACGTTATCCGTAGGGGCAATAAAATGTTATCCCTACGGATTAATCCGTAGGTCCATGTAATTGTCCCTACGGTACTATACGAATTAATTTAAAAATATTAAAACGTAATTTGTTATTTGGCTCTACGAAGCCGCAAAAGGACCTACGGTTTAATCCGTAGAGACATATATATGGGTTATTAATAAAAAAAATAAAACACAGAAAACGTAATTTGTTATTTGGCCTTACGGAGCCTTAAAAGAAGGACCTACGGTTTAATCCGTATGGGAAGATAAAAGGGTTATTAATAAAAAAAATAAAGCACAGAAAAGCCCTCGTTCCCAAAAAAATTACCCTCATCTCTCTCCCACGCGCGTCTCTCGTCGCCACTGCCCACGCCTCGTCGCCACCACCCGAGCCTCGTCGTCCCCGACATCACCGTCGACTTCCTTGTCGACTTCCTCTTCGCCACCGCCCACGCCTCGTCACCGATTGCGCCTCGTCGCCATTGCCTCGTCTTCGCTACAGGTTAGTAAATTTATTGTTTTTACTTCTAATTATTTGTTTGTTTCTATTTTTGTTGATTAGGATGAGGGTTAGTGTTACGGTTCAGTTTAGTGTTTAGGATTCGGGTCAATTAGCGTTGGGGTTAGGGTTAGGGTTAATTAGGGTTCGGGTTCGGGTCAGTTAGTGTTAGGGTTAGGGTTAGGATTAGTTAGTTGCGGTTAGGGTAAGACTTGGGCTACGGTTAGGGTTAGGCCTTCATTATATGGTTAGGATTAGGGTACCTAGGGTTTGGTTCAGGTTTAGGGTGGCTAGAGTTAATTTGGGTTAATTAGAGATTAGGGTTAATTTGGGTTAATTAGTGATAATTTGAAAGGGTTAGGATGTTGATTAGGGTTAATTAGGTTAATTTGGGTAAATTGAGTTAAGTTTGGGTTAATTAGGGATAATTTGTGTTAGGGTAACGATTATGGTTAATTGTGGTTAATTAGGTTAATTTGGGTTATTTAGGGTTAGGGTTTATGGCGCACTGGTTCATTCGGTAGGATACTCGATAATAACGTATGCGTACAACTTTACCATAAACGCAAGAAAAATTTACCCTAAACTAAAAACTTCGAACCCTTAATAACGAAACGTAAACGTAAAACCTATTCAAATTAAATGTTCAAGTTAAAACCAATATATGATACTCGATAATAATATGAAACTTTCATATCCTTATCGATACTGATATATGAAAATCAAAGCGCCACTTAATCCCCGTCTATCGGTTAACATACGTTCGATATTCGTCGTGACATAGAACTATACGAAGGTTGTTAAATATCGGACGGTATAGTTCGGTTCTAACAACCGTCGTATAGTCTATGTGACGAGAAAATTCAATCGTATGATAACCGATAGATTTGTCCAGTTTGGACAAGTTAGGAATGTATAAAGCAAACACCTGCATTCACTTGTGTTTTCATCTGTTTCGAGTTATTTCGTCGGTACTTTTCCGCTGGTTCTCCTTGTACAAAGATAGATTAGATGTTCATTTTAACGTTATTTCACAACTTTGAAATGATTATCTATTCTATTACAGTGTACTCGGAGAACAGCGGGGAGGTGCTGCCGAAATTTACGCGAAACGGTTGAAAGCACAAGCGAATGGGTGTCTGCTCTATACATTCTTAATGGGATAGAAGCCTTACTCCCGACAGCCGAAACACATACATACAACACGAATACACAACAAACGCACACACAGCATATACACACTAACAATCCTATACTTAAGCGAAATCATAAATTGAAACACATATATATAGAATACAACTCATACATGGGTATTCTCAAATCTAATTTTGATTATCGATAATTTATTCTTTTCAACGACAAACGCACACACAAAGCATATACACGGATTTTCTCTTTTGTCAGTAACCATCTCGTTCTTAGATTTCCCAATATAGTCATCATAACCTACAATTTATATGTTATACAGTCTAACATGGCCCATGAGTACATCAGAATTAAGGACTGGATATATGTGGATTGGCAACAACGTATGCAACCTAAGTTTGTCGCAGGAGTTGCTGCTTTTATTGAATTTGCACACGTGAAGAAGTATCCACTTCACGTTGAGTGGGCGCGACCAACACCGGCGCTCATTCGCTCTCTTCTGGGATCAGGCTCGGGTATTAATATATATTTTCATTTGATTTATCCAATATATTTATTATTAACACTTGCAATTTAATAATATTGTTTTTTTTTGTATTTGCAGTTGGATTACAATTTTCAACCTGTACCCGACCCTGATCATCCCGAGAGGGTGCTCGATCTTCACGCTCTGTACCATGGCCTGATGAAGAACATGCAATCAAAGGTCCGATACAATAGGAACGAGCTGAAAATCGACTGTTATTCCCTTTGGATGGAGACCCCCGAGGTAGAGAGAGCGGCTCTCCTACATACTCCGGCCTTTGCAAGAGTCGACGCAGATATATGGCCTCTCTTGTGCCAATATTTCAACTCTCGGTGCAAACAGGTTTGTATTTTAAATGTAATTCATTGTTTAGTATATAATTTATTTTTTTGTTTTGCTTAATTAGAAAACTAAATCTGAATGTGTTGTGCAGAAACAGACGGATCAAAATAAAGAAAATAGGAAGTCGGCGAAAAGGGGTCACCCCACTTATACAGGTGGCTCGAGGAATATTACTTGTACCATGGAGGCATCGGTAAATTACAATAGATCTACTATGATATAATGTAATATTAAGAGTTATTTTATAATATATATAAATTTTTTGCGAATTGCAGAGATCTCAGACCCTGGCACAGGGTGGTACACCGAGCGTGCTGACCGCGTATCTTGCCGTCCACGGCACCTCGACAGATCCCGCCACGGGTGAGCTTCGATATCCAGACACCGCTACCCAGGAGTATTGCGTAAGTGTTAATATTTATTCAACCCCTATTTGAAATTTTTGTTTTGAAAAGTTCAAATTTAAATGATATATTTATATTTTACTGGTTAATGTGGGTGTAGAAGCCGGTGGTTGAGCAGGCGGAGGCATCGGGGATCGATTTTACTAGACAGAATGATCCGATGCTGCTGACCTCAGTCCTAGACGCCGCACACGGAGGGCACCACGAAGGTTGGAAGAGAGGCCGGGGATTGGGTCCCAGCAGGGCCCATATGAGGTTGGACTCCACTCCGGCGGTTACTTCCTCTATCTCCCGTGAGCGACGTCTAGAGCAAGATGTTGCCACCTTGAAGGCCACCGTCCAGGAGTTGAAGAAGATGATGCTATGTATACTGCTTAATAGTAAAATATTATATCATATTATAGATAGCAACATATCCAATATTAGTACGTAGCCTGAGCTTATTTGGTTGTAGACTTAGTTTTGATTAATCATACATACATAAAAACTGTCTAATTAAAATAAACTACAGTTTTCCAAACTAAATATCCAAACGAGGTCCAAGTCCCTAAGTATTCATAGATTGGGGTTTCGCAATAACCTGATAATGATACGAATTCGACTAATACACAGTTCTTACTCGTTTATTACACACAAAACTGAACATACGCGACAGGGTAGTTCGGCTGAGGCTCCACATGCATCTCCTTCAGCTGAGGCTTCGCAAGCCACTACCTCGGCTGCGGTTGTGCAGACCACTCCTATATCTCCACAGCCCGCTCAGACTCCCGTACAGTCTGCATTGGTCGAGTTGTTGACTCAGAGTTTATCCGAGAAGCAGATGCGCCAGATTACGGCGATTATCAGAGGTGGAGCTGGACCGAGCTAGGGTGGCTTCTTGATTTTATATTTTGAGCATGTATATACTTATATGATACATATTGTATATATTTTTGACGATATTGGTGGCGTTTGCGTGTTCACGATGATTAGATTGATATCGTATTCTGTTTGTTGATTTCTTTTATATATTATGCGTGAGATGCGTGAGATTTAGATTGATGTCGTATTCTGTTTGTTGTTTATATGATGTATATATTATTGTGCACATGGCGAGAAAAAAACATACGGCCTTCTTTTTATATAAAAAAACCCTGATAATTTGTCCCTACGAATTAATCCGTAAGGCCAACAGTTACACCTACAGATTAATCCGTAGGGACAAACTTTGCCCCTACATATTTATCCGTAGAGACAAAATATCAGGATACCTGATATTTTGTCTCTATGGATTCAGTAACAGGCGTTAAACTTGCCCCTACGGATTAATCGTAAGGGCATAAGGATGGACCTACGGAGATATAAATCTGGCCCTACGTATTACGCCGTAGGGACATCTATTTGTCCCTACGGAGTAAAACGTAGGGGCAACTATTTTATTTTATAAACCGGTAAATTAAATAAATATTTTGTCCCTACAGATTACACCATAGGGACATGTGGACCTACTCATTAAGCCGTAGGGACAATTATTTAACCGTAGGGGTATGTTTAAGACAAAGACTTGCACCTGCGGCATTTGCATCTACGGTCACTTTTTGTGCCCCTACGAATATATCCGTAGGGGCAGTGGTTTGCTTCTACGGTTTTATCCGTAGGGCAAACCCTATTTGTAGTAGTGACTGCTATACAACTTAACGACCAAGCAAAAGAACTCCAGGATGGCTATAAATAATTCCAAACAAAAATCACAAGTTTTACATATGTGTTGCATCGCAACATGCAATCATAGAAAGCCAAAACATCATATTTACCATGCTGATTGGAAACTTTGCGTGGGCAGGATTTGAATTGCTGATCTTTTGCTCGAGGAAAGATTATTGGCAATGCCACTGAACCATCATTAACAATACCATTTTTTCCTATGAAGAATAGACTGTAACCTATCGCAAAGCGCGATTTAAACTCCAAACCTTTTGCTCGGCTGCAAAGAGGCTCTAAATACCACGCTATAGAATGCACTCACAACAGGACATTTTACTTGAGCCATTGGACAAAAGAGCTACTAAATAGGGTGATGTATATATACAACTATACAAGTGTGATGATTTTTTGTACATATATATGCATATTAATATACTTGATTTGGGGGATATACATGCCTTATTTAGTGAAGAAAGAGTGGGAGAGGAAGTGCAAAATCAAAATCATTGTGTGGGGGGAGCAATTGATGGGTCCTCTGACCTTTGTAGATGTTTTCTTGTGAGCAAGATATAACACTCAAAATCCCCATCCTTTTTCCCTTTGGAATTGAATGCATTTGACCTTTTAGGAAGAGAGTGCTCAGCAACTTTTTTGGCTCCTTGGATCATGACCATCATTTTTAGGGTTTTTACTTGTTGAGTGACATGTGGTTAAGTCCAAGGGAATTGGCTATGAAGCTAGGTGATGTGCATTCATGCAAGCATGAATATGTCTCTCTTTATAAATCTACCTTGTGTGTGTAGGCGTGGCCATGCGTGCATGAATGAAATAGTCGTTTCAAAACCATCCTTGTATTGATTTTCTCTCAGTTTCAAGAAGTTGTGCAATTGTATCTCACCGATATTGAATACTCCAAGGCGAGGTGAGAACTGTCAGGTGCAATGTCCCCGAACAAATATGATATAGTTGAAAATACTCATTAAGAGGCGAGGTGAGAACTGGTCAGGTGCAATGTCCCCGAATAAATATGATATAGGTGAAAATATATGAACACCCTTCAAGCGAGAAATTATTCGGTGTGCCGGGTGTGATACACCCGGGCAGGAATGAGAGAGAGAAGGGAGTTTCGGACAACCGTGGACGACATATGAGGCCCCACACTTCTATTTCTTTTTTCTCTTGTCCGGGTGTATACGGCCGGCGCATGGAATAATTTTTCCCTTCAACCATCATTTTGGACCCAACAGCTGTGTTTCTGTCTTTTTTATAATCGGATACATATAACAATCAATGCATAAAAATATCTAGAAAGATGGATTATGATTTCATGAAGATAATTATGGAGAAAATCGATTGCCACAATCATAACATGCATTTTTGAATTGAATTTATTCTCCCTTCTTAAAATTGACCAGATGAGGTAATGCATATACGGCAAGCGAACAATAAATAAAGAAAGAAAATTTGTCTTATTTGAACTAGATGTGCCCTAATAAACGCGTGCAAGCGCTGTTGGTTTTAAACGTAACCCAAAAGGTACTAGACCTTAGAATGGAGACCAAGCCCACTACTAGACTTGGTCCAGCAATAATCCCGGAAATAGTTTGCGTAAAGTCATAAATTGGGTCAATTTGGGTGTGAGACCATGTGAAATCTTGAAACACTTTGGGTAAGGAGATATGTCGACTAAGTGCATGTCCATGTATTACCAGCTCTATGAGTGGGGAAAAAGAAAAGAGAGAAAAAAACCAAGCCCGTTCAATTAGCAAACACATCACTATTTCTATAGCTTTATAAGTTTTAAAAGCAAAGCTAACACAAACAGTTCAACTAGCACAACACAAGCACTAACAGAAAGAAAACATAACAGTTTTTGCTCCATGTTACCTTGAAATCAAAGCAATTTTTTTTCTCCTCTTATCATTGATAAAGATCTTTCTCCTCCTTCAGAAACCATCAGGACCAATGTTGGGATCCAAGCAAAATGGGGTGAAGTCAAAATTCATGTCGTCTCCCAACTCCATATGTTCCAATATCGACTTGTAACCGTGCTCAGCATCGAGATACTCGTTGATTCCTGGTTGAACAGAACTTGAATCCTTGCTCTTGCTCATGCTCATGTTCATACCAAAATTTGCGGGATTCGCTGGACTGTTAATGTTCGTTTGAAACTCAATATTACCTTGAGTGAAAATCGAGCTCTCCCAGAAATTGTTACGCGAATTTGGTAACAATATTTCTTGTTCGGTAATCTTTAGATTCTGCAGCTTACGGCTCTCGTCCTCAGAAGCAGAACTCATCTCCACAATTGTGCCTGTTTAACAACGCACATCAAATAATCTATATTTTTAACACATAAATAATAGAATTAAAAGTACAATTTAAGAATTTGAAACAATTACATATTTTGAAAGGGAAAGTGTAGATTTTAATGCAAATAATACAGTTTGAAGAGCTATTGTATTTAGGAGGGAAAAAACTGTAATCCATTAGTTTGACAAGTCTGCATATCCTTTTCAAGGATAGTTCGGATTCTAAAAGCCAAGATTTACTCGGATTTTAAAAAAAAGAGAGGGTATAATGTTACCTTGTGAGAATATTGCAGTACTCTTGTCGCTTGGAATCATTTTACGTTCATCAATAGCTATTTTCTTCATTTTATGCAGTTCATTGCTCTCATCTTCAGAAGCAGCAAGTCTCTTCAATTTATTCAATCCTTTACTGTCACCTTCAGAAGCAGCAGTCATCTCCAATAATGAGCCTGTTTTGCGAATGTATACAAAAAATTAAGACCTCAATTATGTATACATATCTGTTCTCCTAAATTTAATGTAATTTTGGATATCTAATATTATTTTTTGATACAACTTAAAAATTTGAACTCATAAAAAAGACAATTCAGGTGTTAATTTATTTATTTATTATTAAAAAAGATAACTAAAGAGTATTTGAAATTGATGATTACATATCCTTGCGAGAAAATTAATCTCCCCTGGATATTAATTACCAAGATTTGGCAATAATATTTCTTCTTCAACAACAGCAATGTCCTTTGGTTTATGATGCCTGCTATTTACAACCTCAGAAGCAGAACCCATATCTATATTTATACCTGTTTAATGATTGTTCATATAATAAGAAACACCTGGTAATGATCTCTCTCTCTCTCTCTCTCTCTCTCTCTCTCTCTGTGTGTGTGTGTGTGTGTGTGTGTGTGAGAGAGAGAGAGAGAGAGACATAAACTTTGGAATAATGATGATTAAGTAGATAATCAACAGGTATTTGCAAGGGCAGATAAATGTAAATGCAGATAATATGTTTCAAAGATTTTTTGTATAAAAAAGTTTTCTGCTCTGTTTGTCTGCTCAATAAAAAGAGATGACACCTGTCGAATGTTGATGGAATCAATTGGGAATACTTTTGGAAGAAAAAAAGTATTGCAATGGTCTCAATTTGGAAGAAGAAAAATCAATCAAAGATCACCTTCAGAAAATGTTGAATTACTCTTGCAGGTAGGAAGCATTTCAAGTTCATCAATAGCAAATTTTTCCGCTCTATTTGCTTCGTTGCTCTCACTATCACCTTCAGTAGTGGTCATATCCAACAGTGGGTCTGTTTAACAAATGCCTATAGAAGTTAGCATTATAAGAGCCTCGAAGAGGGAAAAAATCACCTTTGTGAGAAATGTTGAATTACCCTTGCTTGCTGAAATCATTTCAGGTTCATCAATAGCAATTCTCTTCATCTTATTCAATCCGTTGTTATTGCCTTCAGTAAAAGTAGTCATATCCAATAATGAGCCTGTTTAACAAATGTTTGAATATATTAATAATAGTCTCAAATGGAAAAACTATTAGAGATTATAAAAAATGAAAAAAGAATGTTGGTTTTACTCTTCCTAGCTAGAATCGTTGCGTCTGTATCAATATCAATTCTCTCTATATTTGATCTGTTGCTATCACCTGCAGAAGAAGAGGTCATATCAAACAATGAGCCTGTTTAAACAAACGTGTTACAGGAGTTGGTGGGGGGGGGGGGGGGGATATTAGTATAGGTCATCTTGAGAAAATGTTAAATTACTCCTGCATGTTGGAATCATTTCAGCTTCATCAATAGCAATTCCCTTCATTATATTCTCTCCGTTAGTAGGTGTATGCAACAATGAGCCTGTTTTCACAAATGCTTATAGAATTTAGCGACAATAGTCTCATAGAAGAAAATAAAATCAACTGAAGATCATCCTGAGAGAATGCTGAATCACTCTTGTTGGTTGGAATCATTTCAGGTTCATCAATATTCACTCCAATGCTATCACTTTCAGCAGTAGTCTTATCCAACATTGAGCCTGCTAAACCAACGCTTACATAATTTAGGCCTCAATTAATTATATCTTTATATTCCTATTATGCTAAATTTTCGACACTACCATGTGCATTAAAGAAAGGTCAAATAATTAAATAATGAAGAAACAAAATATATATTTTTTAAGCAAAGTTAAATATTTGCTCTTTCAAATAGAGAGATGAGGGTTATATGCTATCACTGGACTCTTCAATAGAGAAATTCGCTTGAGAGGATCCTAACTCCTACAAATTCTCTTCGTCTAAGTATGGTAAGAGTAAGATTTAGATGCCAAATCAATTAATCGAATCAATCCGTCCATTAAGTTAATAGTAGACTAAGAATAACCCAGAGAAACAAAAAGTTCCATTAGAATTTACCTTGATATGATGAACTGGTACTGCTACAGCTCGGAATCACTCCAGGTTCATCACCAGCAACAGTCTTCATTTTATTTACTCCACTGCTCTCACCCTTTAGCAAGTTTGGAACCTTTAAATAATTGGAAAGCTCTAACGATTGGAGTAATTTTCGATTCAGCTCCTGCTCTTCTCCTCTGATAACAGCCAACCATATGTTATTCTCTCTAGGGTTCATCTTACACTGTAAAATTTGGGAATTAGCGACCCATCGACGCATCATTTGGAATTTCGGTTCTAAATTTTTTATCACTGCAATAAGCACTGCCACCTTCCATGGCTTTCTAAGATCATGAGGCTTTCTGTAAGGGGGAGGACCTAGAGATAGATCGGTTTAAAGATAAGATTAGCGTCTGCTAATTAACTAATAATATGAATCATATTTATTCTCAAGGATTGACCACCACCATGCATAATCCTATATAGTTTGCAACAATTCAATTTATATCATGTAAAATAAAATGATGTAACCACGGTTCAAGAACTCGGTTTCTTATTCGGTCCTTCAAAATTTCTTCGACATGAATATATTCCAATTAGTTTGTTGGTTTCTGTTTGAGTTTCAAAGTAGAATATTATACACACACATGTATAGTGTGTGTTACTTAACTTGTATCTAATATTCATATATATGATGTGCATGTATGTTAAGATATACCCAACACCCTATGTCCAAACTTGACTGGTTAACCAAAGATACAAACCCAAATTCCAAACACCCAAGTTTTGATCCATCCCCCCCCCCCCCAATATTTGGCTAAACTTTCTACTACTGGCCCAAACTTTCAAAATCTTGCCAAATTTTCTCGAACTTGACTGAAATGTCTGAAAACTGGCTGAAACTTCCCAAATCTGACCAAAATCAATTTTTAGCCCAAGTTTCGGATCAGTACCACAACCGATCCAAAACTTTTGAGTTAAAAGTTTTGGCCGAAACCTCAATCCATGTTGTACCATATAAATTATTGTGTTCTCTCCAATTCAGTACCGTATTGTCCATTGGAAATCTCCACAGACAATTATCCATGGCAACAGGTAGGCCCATAAACATAAAATATATTTCAATGTTGGATTTCATATTCTTGGACACTTGATGAAAGCATTAGAGAGGATCCTAATTGATTATTTTGGGTTTTGCTACATTGATAAGTCTACGCTTTGACTTAGTGGCAGAATGATAAGTAATTGAAACTTTCTATGTGAGGGAACCAAGCCATACGAATGTAGGACTGCAGTGATATGTAGAAGGTGTGCTGTTATCATAAAGAGATGCCCTCTCTAACTTAAAATTCAGAATGGACTTATGAGTTCCTTATAATGTCCATACTTCGTTACCTTCCTTGCCTAAATCCTCAGGAATGTTGAGCAATGGCCACCACTCCTCTGTTCCCTTTGGCCACCACTCGACCGGCACTCCTTCATCAAAACGGCGTTCTCGCTGTGCAGGCCTACATCTCTTCATCAACACAGAAATAATCGATGACAGTGTCGAATCCTGCAGCTCATGCAGTCCCTGCAACCCTAAAATCTCATGATCCGGAGGCGTAATCGCTCGAGGTGCATTATGTTCAAAATCAACATCGTCTTTCCACCATTGACGAAGATTATCGGATGAAGCACTCCATGTTTTGGAGTCGCCTACAATGCCATAAATGAAACCTCGAATGCTGCCATCAGACACTAAGTTATGAGATTGATTAATAATTCTTCTGAGGGTTTGGAGCATTTTGTTTCTGGATTTGATATCTTGGATTTGTTCTGGGTTGATTGTTTGATAAGCGTTTGGTTGTTCCTCAATTCTCTGCTCCAGTATTTTTAGGTATCGCCTTGTGCGGCTGAAGAGCTGCTCGATGGTGAGGAGTTTGTCTTCTTCTTTGTTATCGGTTATGACAAGGGGTTGCTGGGGTAATTCCATCAAGTTGATGCTGCTAAAGGAAAAGTAATTATATGTCGAATTAGAATATACATTCATCAAAAAAGGAAAACTTAGACAATATCGGATCATTAATTGAATGCTTGTTCCACGAAAAATTATGAATGTGACGCTACATTAGGACGTTGAAATGAAATGTGAGTAATATATTCAACCAATTTTGCCCAAAATATCTGTATGTGGATGGATGTATTCACGTGGACGTGGAAGTGCAGATGCTTCATACATGCAAATTAATAGACCAAAAAAAGCAGGTATAATTATTGTCAAGTAATAAGTCAATTTTAATTTATTTCGACTGGATGATACTAAAAAGACAATTTCGATTAGCGCTGCTAACAAATGCAACCAATATATGTACACAATCAGGGAAAAATTCACATGGGACAAGGGGAATAAAATATTTATAGGTAACTGTGCTATAGAATCAGAAAATTAAAATTAAAATAAATGATAATAATTATAAAATTATTAATCCCTCTAACGACTTCGATCAAGATAGAGCCATATCAGTAGTTAAAGTAGTTTATGACATTAAAGGTGTTTTCTTTAAAGAAAAATAATTTGTTAAGCAATTGCATATAATGAAAAAAATGAAATGAAAATGCAAAAAAAAAGGTAAGATGACAACGTAAGATTTTTTTTTATAAATCTTTTCCAAAAATTAAATATGTGACATTAAGATCATTGTAATGGAATGTGAGGGTTAAAAGCGGGCTTATTCGTGGAACCAAATACTCCTCACGCATGCATACTAATAATGAACCAAAACCAAAATGAAGCACGAAGTATCATTTTGTACTAAAAAAAGTCAATTTTATATCTTTTGAAGAATACAAAAGGTCAATTTAGATAAATAATTCACGCAAGTTTTGAACATACCAATTTAAAAAGGAGAAATTTACGCAAGACAAAAGGGGAAAAGGATGTGATAGTGCTACAAAAGTTTAGAAAACTTTTCCGTATGGTCGTCTAAGTAGCTCATATTTTCCGTTTGGTCAATCAAGATAAAGTATATTTTCTGTTTGGTCGTCTAAGTAGCTTCTAGCAATTTTTCGAAATTTTTTTTTGGTAAAGCAATTTTTTCGAGCAGTTGCATTACTCTTCTCCTCTATTGTAAAAATAAACAAAATGGAAAAAAAATTATATAGTTATTTGCAGCATAAAAATCTAAGTTGGTAAAAAATATTGGAAGTTGATAACAGCTCTAAGTAATTAAAAATAGAACTATCAAACACAAATCTCAATGGTTTGTCACAAACAAAATTAGGACCGTCTATATAAACTGCAACTTAAGGAATTGCTTTCCTTGATTTTTTTATTGTTATAGTTTTCTGAGAGAAGTCAAATATTATTACATACATCATAACCACAAATAAATATTAAATTCCCCTTCTATCCATTTACAGGTTCTCACCTATCCTATTCGTATGTGTGCAGGCTTGGCGTCATAGGTCCTATTTCTGTTCTTTTCTTTCTTCTATTCACAGAGAAAGAGATAGGACAATGTGTCCCTAAATTAATTAATAAAAGGAACAAACGAAGTACAAAAGTGGGGGGGGGGGGGGGACATATATTTTAAAAGGAGCTATCTAGAATGCTGATTTTAATATTTTTTAGATCTTATAATAGCCGTATACAATAACATGACAACAAGGAATTTTGAACTCAGCCATTAAATTTTGTATACAGTCATAAATTAAACCAATTTTCAAATGATCACTAATTATAATTATCTATAATCAGGCTGCCATATATCTTAAAAATCATATTGTTAAAAAAGGACTTCGAGACGTGAGCCTATATTTTTAAATTTATAGACTGAGTTAAAATTAAAGAAAACAGCGAACCTCGTAATAAAAAGAACCTTTAGAAAGGAACAAAACATTGGCTCCAAATGAATAATTGACTCTATTTAGTGTTGAAAATATAAAATCGATCCTAAGACCAATTTTAAACACACAACTTTTGGTTCCCCCCCCCCTCCACCCACCCCAAAAAAAAATTTGGCTGCCTGTAATTATAGGAACCATATTCTCACAGAAGACATATAGACATATGAAACTCATAATTTTTCAAAAGGAAAGATAAACATACACGATGAATCAGGAAATTAGAGAGAAACAAAACAAGAGAGCAATACAAACAAAATGCAGATTAAGAACATAAAAGCAAATGATAAAATTAAGAGAAACAACCTGAAATCACCAATAGAGCTGCTCCCCAAAAAAGGAATATAAATTTAGTGAAGATATGGCAAGAATGAGAAATTTAGGTCAACTTATAGTAGTATTTATAGGAACAATAACAATTAATGAAAAAGCTAATTAATTTGTCCACTCTTGTGAGAAGATTTACAACTTCTCTACCAAAAACTTTACATGCAAACACTATTCTACGGATAATGTATCTATGTACAGCGGAAATCCAAGACCTTTGTTTTGGGGTAGATTGAAAAAGAACTATCCGACGGATACCAAATCACACAAAAAGAATACACCAACAACAATACACAAAATTTACCGAGGTTCGGCGCAACTAGCACCTAATCCTGCAAACCGCGACGAAAACTTCCACTGTGATAAAGAATTAGATTACACCGGCTTCTCACCGGCCTTTACAAAGAAATGTCCTCTCTTACAAAACCTTGCTCTACCCCACGACCGCGCTTGGCCACTTTCTCTCACTCTAATCAAACCCTTGGTTATTAAAGAATTATACATTCTTGAAAAAACCTAAAGAAAGTCTCATATATATCGAGTATATAAATGCTATGAGATAAATCCATATTTAAACTAGAAATAAATATGAATATAATCTTGAGATTAGATTTAAATCTAAACTCAAGAGATTAGATTTAAATCCCAACCAATCCTAATTTAAATCAAATTTAACAAATACCACTCTTATAATCATTAGGCTTTAACACTAACTTTACATTTTCACTCACACTATCCAGAAATTTTTTTGTGGAGCATAACATAATATAAGATTGCATTTCTAATATGACTTCCTACTGTAATATGGTAATGACTGAAGAGTGACAATTTTTATATTTTCATACTATTATCTACCAAAAAAATTTATGTCGTTTAGTTAAATTTGATGCATGATCGCAGAGTCTTATTACAAATTCGTTTATAAATATTGTAAGATTATTAACTTCTTTTTCAAATGATTAGTATATGCATACACATACGCATTTTAAACAAGTTATAGGATAAATACATAATTGCATACGATGATGCATTTGGATGTGAATTAAATTTCTAAGTTAAGTAAAAGTAAGAATAAATAGAATCATATGAAATTATTATTATCTATATTGAATGTTTATGAATGATGTTAAGAATTATACACTTGTATTTATATGGTTTTACGAAGTGGATAATTCTAAAAAGTGATCCGACTGGCGATCTGACGAGTCGCTGTAGATTTGATATTTAGAAATACGGCTGGATTAACCGAGCGCGTGGTGTTTTCTGACAAAGTGCTTACTATTAAAGAAGGCTATCGGACGAACACTCTAACAACTAGCTAGCCGTTATACATTTGATACCAAAAGATAAAACTAGATTCGCTATAGTGACAATAACAATACTTGAGATTTGACAAAGTTAATTTCTAGATAAAGATAATGCCATATGAAAACAAATTTCACCAACAATTATGGCATTTTTCCATGAGAAAGGGTTAAATGGAAATACTTTACACTTTATATAATAAACTATTTTACCAATATTTCTAACGAATTTATATATTTTACTTCTAATTATTATTAATAACTTCAAACGGTTAAGAAAGGGTTTACATCAACCTATTTTATATCCATGCTTTGAAATTGAGCAATCTAGGAGCTATTACAAACATTGTTTAGAGTGTTGTCAAAGTGTAAAAAAGATATTAAAAATAAAATTAAAATGATGACAATTCACAATTTCTGTAAGAGATAATTATCCAAGCATGGCAATGGCTAGTCCTGAACTTTTGAACTCTTCCGTTACAAGAATCTATCTCTATACAAGGTCCAAGTTTCTTTTCAATGGAAGGTAATAGTGTTTTTCATGCATGAATCTTATCACAACACTTTGGATTGTTTCCAAAATCGTAATTTTGACCTCAATTGCCAACTCACTTTGTCTATTTACAATTAATGCATTAGTTTATTTTTCGTATGTAAATTCAATGAATTCAATGAATATATAGCAAGTTATCAGTAAATATCAACTTCATTAATTTTCTTCTATGCAAATCTTTCCGGTGATATGCAATTTACCATTTGTCATTTATCATCAAAAGCATTTTTAGTTTTTTGTGCATTCAAACACATGGTCTGGAAGTCTGAATCCTAAAAGAAGATTTGAGACTACCAAATAAAAAATGATTTTAAGATTATTTACATGCAACATATATTATATTCTCTATTGCAGCAAACCAAACAACCTATGCTTTATTGCTTATTTTCATGACCGGGGATTTCACAAAAATTAAAATTCAATGCTTAGTTTACTAATCATTATTAATTAACCCTTTACCCTCCCCAAAAGAACAACAATTGAAATTATGAATATTTCAGGTTTTTATGGGTTCTTTGACTGACATGTTCTATTTTACTATCAAATGACATTATGTATTGTTTTAGGCTTCATTCTCTTTTAATTCCAATGCTTAAACTATTTTTTAACACGAAAGTTTTCAACATAGGATTTCCATGTGGCTTACATATTTCTATTTTAACATGATATGTAATAACTTTGTTTTCTAATAGCCCTCTAAATACGAATAAAGACACATTAAAACCACATGATCTAACCCGGCTCATCACTTACTCAAATTGCTTATTTTTTGCTTCTCGAGATTAAAACTAAGCATTGAAAATGTCTCTGACTTGATCTTAATAAGACCCAAATTATGTAATTTAATTTGGTCTCGGACTTGGTCTTGATATCACAGACCCTTTCTAAGAGAACGATTTGGATTGTAAAATACGAATTTGGACCTATATTAGTCCAATTTCACGTCTGCCTATTCACACCAAAAGAAATCACTTTGAATTAGTTGCAGAAATGAATGATCGTGTTAGATTTTATATTACTTGATTCTATTGTTTATATATTCCTTAATAATGAAAAAATGCATAATTACAATAAAAACATAAATATAACAGGGTTTATATTTGTTCGTTGTTTATACACAAGTATAATATATGTAGATAGAGATGTCAATCAGATCAGGTTGGGTTCACGTCAAGTTTAACCTGCCTGTAATCGGGCCGGGTCAACCCAGCCCGATTATTAAATCGGGTCGAAAGATCAAAGATCGGAACCTGGCCCAGAGTGGATCAGATCAACCCGACCTAACCAGATTAATAGCCTGGTTGGATGGAGTGTAGGTTGAGTTATACCCGTTTCTTTTTATTAACTTTTTTGTGTATTTATTTACACAACCCCAGTTTTAGCCTAAAAAATCGTATATAAAATTACAAATTATAAGTAATATTAAAAATATAGATGCAACTAATCTTAAAAGTAATAAAATGTTGTGATCTGAATAATTTTATTATTCTCATTTCAATTTAAGTGATAATTATAATTTTATTATTTTAATGTGTTATTCCTAATCAGATCAAACAGGTTTTTTAGGTTGAAGCAATGAAAACCTTAAGCCGAGCCATTCAATAATCAGGTTGGGTAGGATTGACCCGTTTAATAATTTTACGGGTTTGGATGATTTAAAAAATCATTGAGTTCGGGTCGGGTAATCGAATCGCGAGTTATTTTGACAGCCCTGTATAGAGAGAATAATATAAGATAATGGCTTATGAGGGAATCCCTCCTATGGCGGTAAAAAAATTTCAATCCTACATCATTCTTGTTGGACGTTTGAAACCGTTCATTTTGATCTCCATTATCTAAAATATAGATACATAAATTTCATATATGGTTTTAATACTTTTTATCTATTTACTGAGCATAAAATTAATGGTTTCCAATAATAGAACTGTTGTTGCCACAAGATCAATCGACAACGCAGTGAAAAACCTTATGGATCTATAGACCTAGATCGCTTTATAGATGAATAACAAAACTTGACGCAAACCGCAATAATTAAATAACACAAGAGATTGGGGGAAACGGAAAGAACCTTTATCAGAACTTAAAAGAAAGAATAAAACCCTACAGAGAATTACACAACTCTCTCTTTACGATCTCCAACGAGATCTTCCCCTCTACAAGTTCTTCTTCGATTGTCTTGATCGTTTATGGAGCCGTCGTTTCGTCTCCCCACTGCCTTATTTTATGATATCGCATGTTAATATGCTTAGTTCGACTGTGGTATACTTGATTTTTCGCTAAGTGAATGACACTTTGACTGTCGCAAAACAAAGAAACTAACCCCTTATCGAATCCGAACTAGCCAACTAGATCCTTTAAACCATAAGGACTCCTTAGATATTTCCACTGCCGCTATGTATTCTGCCTCTGTCGTTGAGAGCGCCACGGTATCCTGAAGTGTCGGCTTTCAACTGATAGGAGATTCTGCAACCGTATATGCATAGCCTGTAATAGATCTTCTCTTGTCCAAGTCCCCAGCATAATTCGCATCTACGTATCCTTGCGGCTGGCTCGATTTATTTTTTGACTTGTGAAAAAATAAATCAAGGCCTTTAGTTCCCGTTGGATACTGAAGTATCCACTTTATCGCTTCCCAATGAAGCTCTCTTAGATTCGACATGAGCTAACCAGACATACCACATACAATATGTCTGGACGTGAGCATACCATAGCTTGTACATCAGCGAACCCACCGCACTTGCATATGGTATTCGATACATCTTTTCCTTCTCCACTGATTTTGGACACTCCTTGAAAAATAACTTGAAATAACCGGTGATAAGGGCGCTCACCTGTTTTGGATCATTCATGTTGAATCTCTTTAACACCTTCTCAATATATCTGACTTGAGCTAGCCACAGCTTTCCAGCCTTCATGTCTAGAATAATTTCCATCCCAAGAATTTTCTTTGCTTCACCTAGGTCTTTCATGTCAAATTCTACGCTCAATGAAGCTTTGAGCATTATTATTTTCGCCATACTCTTAGTCACGATCAACATGTCATCGACAAATAGGAGTAGATATATCGACGACCCATTCCTAATCCGCTTCGAGTCCACACAGTTGTCATACTCACATCTCGAGTAGTTGGTTTTCCTCATAAAAGAATCAAAACGCTTGTACCACTGCCTGAAGGACTGTTTCAACCCATATAAAGACTGTTTGAGCTCATATATATGATCCTCCTCACTGAGCTCTATAAATCCTTCAGGTTGTTTCATGAAGATCTTCTCTTCCAACTCCCCATGCAGAAATGTCGTTTTCACGTCCATTTGCTCCAACTCTAAATCTTAAGTAACTATCTTCGCCAACACTCGAATAGACGTATACTTGACTACCGGCA
Source organism: Agapanthus africanus (assembly GCA_030015575.1). Taxonomy (NCBI): domain Eukaryota; kingdom Viridiplantae; phylum Streptophyta; class Magnoliopsida; order Asparagales; family Amaryllidaceae; genus Agapanthus; species Agapanthus africanus. Next base: position 194,610,233 of record JASDDO010000019.1, on the reverse strand, counting down.
AGAAAATCTCGTTGCAGTCAACCCCTTCCTTTTGAGCAAAACCCTTCGCAACTAAACTGCCTTGTATTGCTCGTTTTCCTTTTTCCTGAATACCCACTTGCAGCCAATAGCCCTTTTGCCTTTCGGTAGCTCTGTTAATTTCCATGTACTATTCCTTCGACTTGACTCCATTTTCTCTGTCATCGCTACAATCCATCAATCTTTATCCTCTTATCCAATGGCCTCCTGATAAGAGCCGGGATCTCCGCTTTCAATGACTAAAGTGTATGCAAGCATGTCTTCGAAACCGTACCTGGTGCCTTATGAGTACGTGTTGATCTCCTTAATGCCATTGCATGTGGGTCCTGTTGGGGTTGGTCCGCACCTTCTGTTTCCATAATTTATCCGTCAACCTTCGTATCAATAGGCTGAAATTGTGCTTCGGTGTCCGTATCCTTATGAGCGCTAGATAACTCCACTTCCACCGAATCATTGTCCCTAGATGCTCCACCTGTCTCATTATCTCCAGCCACGTCTTTCAACATGGAATTCTCATCGAAAATTACATCTCGGCTGGTCAACACCCTTTTGTTTTCTAGATCCCATAACTTGTAGCCTTTAACACCAAGTTTGAATGCCAAGAAAACACACTTTTTTGACTTCGATTCCAGCTTGGTCCTATCCTTCTGATTCACGAGCGAGTAAACACCCATAAGAAATCGTAACTGACTGGCTCTCCTATTCATGCATCTTATGGGATCTGAAGATTTATGGTCGTTGATGGAGATCTGTTGACCAAATAGCACACATGACTTATCGCCTCTGCCCAGAGGTCCTCCGAAAGACCAGATTGCAACCACATACTTCTGGCTCTATCTAGTAGTGTCCTATTCATGCGCTCCGCTACCCTATTCTGCTCTGAATGTCCTAGAACGGTCCATTGTCGCTATATGCCATGTTCTTTATAATGATCCTGAAATTTCTTCGAGGTGTATTCACCTCCATTATCTGTCCATAAATACTTCATTGGTCGCCCCTTTTGCTTCTCCACGGCCGTTTTCCACTCCTTAAAACTGGCAAACACATCCGATTTGTGTTTGAGAAAGTAAACCCATACCTTCCATGAGAAATCTTCAATGAAGGTGACATAATACATGACACCTCACTTTGATGCAACCGGTGATGGCCCACATACGTCTTAGTGAATGTAATCGAAAGGTCCTTCGGTCTTATGCACGGCTTGCTTGCTTGAAGCCGACCTTATATTGCTTTCCCATCGTACAAAATTTGCAGAAATCTAACTTGCAGGAGAACATATTTCAACAACTCCTTTCTGTGCAACCCACGAAGCCACATCTCACTCATGTGGCCTAGATGCATATACGACGGCTTTGCGGTATCCTCCACCTGTTTCACCGAAACTACGGTAGCACCACCAATTACTGTGCTGTAGTCTAATCGATACAAATTCTTCAGTCGTCCCCTCATGACCACCAGGACATCCTTGACAACCTTTAGTACTCCGTCTTGACAACGAACTTGTATCCTGCCGCATCCAATGCTCTAAGAGAAATCAGGTTCTTCTTTAGTTTCGGAACGTGACGCACATTCACAAGCGTTCACACCACCCCATCAAACATGCGGACTTTGATGTTCCCTATACCAATGGCCTTGCACGCCACATTGTTCCCCATGAGAATACTACTGCCATTGTACTCTTTATAGGTGTAGAACTCTTCTTCGGGCACATGATATGAACATCCGGGATCAAGAATCCAAAAAAAAGAATCTTTCCTGGTGTGTACGGCGAGTACATCACACGGATATTCTTCTGCTTCGATCGCAACACGGGCTTGATCCGAACCCTTTATGCTGGCACATTCACCCTTCTTCTCCAACCACTGTTTATATTTCTGGCATTACTTCTTCAGATGCCCTGACTATTTCCAAAAGAAGCACGGTTTACTCTCTTGCTCGGATGATTTGGATTTTCCCCTTATACTCTTGCCTCCGTCTCTATTCCTCGACCTTCCCCCTTCACCGGCGAACAACCCGATGACTCCTCCGATGGATTTGATTTCTTCATGATCTCATTATTTAGAAGTGTCGCTATAACCTCATCCATCTTGAGAGTCTCCTTCCCACAAAGAATCGTTGTCACCAAGTGTTCATACGAAATCGAAAGTGAAGATAAAAGCAATAGCGCTTGATCCTCCTCCTTTAACTTGACTTCAAGGCATAGAAGATCGCTCACCATCTTGTTGAAGCTATCAAATGGTTGTGAATAAGAGTCTCTTCTTTTATGCGCAATCCGTAAAGTTGCTTCTTTAGATACAACTTGTTTGACAACGATTTTGTCATGTACCATCTCTTTAGCTTCAACCACAAACTTGGCGCAGAAATCTCCTTCATAATGTTATACATCATGTTATCCGCCAAACAAAATTCTATCATGCATTGTACTTTCAGATCCATCTCTGCCCACGCATCATATGTCATGGTGGTCGGTTTACCATCTCGAAGTGTCTTAAACAACCCTCCCTTCATCAGAAGTGCTTTTACCCTTCTCTACTACATCGAGAAGTTTTGTTTCTCATTAAATTTCTCCACTCAAACTTTGTGTTATTTACCTTATTATCCGCCATCCTTAATTCCAAAGAAAAACATTTCTCTTGGATTCTTACGAACTACTATCAATAGAATTATAATCTAAGAAAATGAACGGACACAAACGTCGTCATCCACCGTAAATTTAAATTGCAAAACTATAGAACATAGCTCTGATACCAATTGTTGTTGCCACAAGATCAATCAGTAACGCAGTGGCAAACCTTACGGATCTATAAACCTAGATCCCTTTATAGACGAATAACAAAATTTGATGCAAACCACAATAATAAAATAACACAAGATTGGAGGGACGACAAGAACCTTTATTAGAACTTAAAAGAAAGAATAAAACCTTACAGAGAACTACACAACTCTCTCCTTACGGTCTCCAACGAGATCTTCCTCTCTCCCTACAAGTTCTCCTTCTTCGATTGCCTTGATCCTTCATGGAGCCGTCGTTTCGTCTCACTTAAACTTTATAATCAAAATAACAATCCCTTAATGACCGTCTTGATCTCTTATGGAGTCGTCTCTTGCCTTCCTTAAAGCTTATAATCAAGTCAATATTTTTCCTTGATAAGAACACCTTTCTATTTATAGCATAGAATAAATCTTCTCCCACTTAGATTAGAATCAACATAAATCTCCTTTATCCTTATCTAATGGAATATTATCTCTTATTTAAATCTAAATCTATATTTAAATAAGAGATTTATCTATAAGAATATTTTCTCTTATCTAAATCTAAATCTATATTTAAATAAGAGATTTATCTATAAGAATATTTTCTCTTATCTAAATTTATATTTAAATAAGAGATTTATCTTAATTCTATTTATAATAACTAACTATTTAAATTTAAACTAATCTCAACAAGAACATGTTCCATTATTAGATCAATGAGTAAAACATACTAGAATCATATAAAATTTGGTGTTTCCATGTTTTAAATGATTTAAGATTAAGATGAACAATATTGATTGCCAACAAAATTGTGTAGGGTTGACTTTTGTAAAGCAATATAAGGGATTCCTCAAAAAGATTTTGTCATCCATTATTCTCTCTTACACACACTAAGGAATGCTAGGATCCTATCGATGGGACTACCTGCTTTTAGAGCGGTATATTTACTTTGAGATGTGTGCAAACAGTTATATGGAAAAATTCTCGTTTATTTAACCATTGACATAATTATTTGCACATATCCCAATGCAACTCTAGTGGCTACAAAATTGGTAGGTCCTGTAGGATTTGTTTTTCAAATCCTATTGATAGGATTCTAATCTACCAGTACACACACGGCGAGACAAAGAGAAAGGTATCCCAATTCCTACAGTGGTAGGGCACATGTATAGTGTGTTGTCATATGTTCACCACTGTAGGAAATTCCTACAAGGCAAAGCATGCTCTGATTTCTCAAATATGTGTATAATTGTTAATGTCGTGTGGATTGGTATGGTAGCGATTGTTTATCCCTATCGATTTGGTTTAAAGATCAATGAGTCATTTACTTTAATGAAATAGATCTAAATCAATATAGTTGAACTCTAGTTTTATTCCTTGAGACTCATATAGTAACCAATAGCCACAATCTCAACTCTCAGATGCCATGGGATGATGGGATTATTCATTATTAACTTTAAACTAATACCAATTCTCGCCAAAATTGTTGGCGTTAATTAGAACATCCAACTTGAATCCATTGCATTTCAATTTAGATCTAGGGGGCGCTATCTCAGATAAGCCACAATAAGATTGGTCATAATAAGATTGAAGAATGATTTTTGCTAAGTCCATAAAAGGGGGAGGGGGGAGAAGGGCCCAACATGAAGGCCCAATAAGGGCAGTCCATTCGATCAAGAGCTCACCAAGATGCCACATCAATAAGAGTCTAAGTAACACTCATTCACAAGTTTAATCCTTATCAAGGACATTAATTTTCACCCATCGGGTCATCCTAAAATTCTTCTAAGAGATCTGTCCCTTTTGTTGAAGTTAGTGCTAACATAAGCATCGGAAGCTTTGCCTGAGCGCATTTTGCACTCATGCCAAATCCTTTCCGGTTCACATATTCAGCCTCTTTGATATCAAGAAATACAAAATCCTAGCCGCTTCACATATTCAGCCTCTTCGATCTAACAAGAAGATTCGACATCAAGATGAAAAGTGAGCTTTAACAATGATAACCCCATTCAAACTAAACTCCTTGTCTGCCATAGCCAAATTAACAAGGGCACGAAAAACACGTGTTATGTTGATTAAGTTGCATCTTGATCATTATTTGTTCATGTAGTTTGCGCAATCCAATTAGATAAAAAAAAAAAAAGCTAAGCTGTAACTGCATGTTGATCAAGTACTTCTTTTAGACCAACACCCTATTTTTAATTTTTGGTTTAAAATGCATCATTCAGGTTTTATCCAATGTTGTAAAGTATATATTCTTTCTTTGTTTGGTTACCCGGCGCATAACGCATATACATATCATCCACTGCATATTCGGATTATATATATATATATATATATATATATATATATATATATATATATATTCCCAACAAAACTTTATAGACAAAGAAAATATGATGATGGGTGAGAACGAAAAGAATTGTGCATTTATAAAGTGGACAGTAAGTTTTAGCATTGTGCTTAGCTATAGGGTGGCTTATATGCATCATATTCATGTCATGATGAATATGACCATTTTCCCATGTTTATCACAAGTCTAATTATGCGGTCATTTGGAAGTATAATACTATTTGATGCGGTCGGTAGCCGAAAACATTTAAGCGCAGATTAATCACCTTTTAAAGGTGGTCTTACAACACAGGTGTCATCAGTATCCCCCTTTGGAAGTAGTCCTAATCCTAATGTTTGACGCGACGCTAAAATATAAACCAAAGAAACAATTTGAGAATGCGTTGTCTAAAATAGCTAAATAATAGATTTAGATTTTATGTCATGAAAGCCAAAATGAATAGAAAGGGAAGATGGACAGAATTGATCATGAGTAATGAAGAGACATTTTTGACCGTCATAGAGGGAAATAATTCAAATATTACTTAAAGTCATTAGTCTCTGTGCATTGCACAAAAAATGAAGTCTGTATGTGAAGACAGAGCTGATCATTAAACTTGGACTATATGAAGCAACAAGATTGTTCCGTCTATGGTTGGTAAATAAAATATTAATGTAGCCATACAAGAACATACAAAGTATATTCTACTTAAAATAAACTCTTCCAAGAGAGTTGTGCTTATTATGGCCATTTTCCAGGAAGCTCACAGCTTTTGGAATCATTAGTTTCAAGAAAAACCAGCTCAACTACTAATGCCATAGGCAACCAATGTTAAAAATCACTATATAATATCGAATTAAACAATCAACTAACTCTCTATAACACATAAATATAAGTCATTAAGAACAAACACATCCCTCTCACTATCCATCACCACCTCTTTAAAAACATTAACAAATCATGTACTATGACGACACAAATAATAAAAGTCTCAAGGCATAGTTTCATTTATCTTTAGATTAAACATGGAAGCAGCTGTCACTAGAAGATTTGCAGGTTCAACAAAAAATTACATTTTAACTCTCATATTTAATGGTCGATACCATTGTATTGAGATCTAGAAGCTAGATTTATTTAAATCTAGTGGTTTTAATATTAGTTTTGCAACCGATGAAAAGTCTAATGTGTATATAGATTTTAAGTCACAGAAATTGATATAGATGGTGTCAATTATAGATTCAAAAGGCGAAAATAGATATTTTCATCGCTCGAGAATAAAACCTCGACCTATGTTGTTGGGTTTTCCTTCCTTTATTGTTAAACAAATACATATTAATTGCATATTATAAGTGAATTTCATTACAGGCATATAAAAAATACATCAAAAATCTTATTACAAGATAAGATAAACTTCTACAACATCAGTTCAATATTAGAGGGAATATTTTACAATATATATATATATATATAGCAGATATTCATGATTCAAACCTTAGAATCTTAATGGGTTGATATATAATACAAAATGTGCAGGTAGCTCGTCATGACTTCTGAGCTAAAAGGCACCAATCTTTTATAGAAATGTATCAATCCTTCGTTTCTCTGTTTAAACAATGTGTTAAACTGCCCCCTAGCCATGAGGGGGGGGGGGTTACTGCACATTTATTACACTAATGATTATAATAGTGACAAATATTATAACTGTCAAATATCCTCTTTTTACATTTTTAATTAGATGATCACACTGTTCATGTCGAACAAAGTTGCTGTCTCAGACTTTTGTTTGCAGACCCTGCGATCGGGAACAGTCTAATGGCCGGTTTTGATGTCAATACGTGACCAATAAAAGGCATACATCATATAAAGTAGAGTTTTTGCAAGCTCGCATCGTCTTTTGTCGTCCATAATAAAGAGTCCTATATAGATCCAATCTCAATTAAACTTAAGATAGCATCAGATACCAACCCAAAAGAGTCATATATATGAGGTTAATGGAGGAAAGGTGCCATAGGAGGGAATTTCCTCCTATGGCGTCGGAAAAATGCACCCTCCACCCTGTTTTTCGACGATTGACATAAATCACGTCCATCTTTGTCATCTAAGATGTGGATACACCAAATTTTGATTATATCATATTTTCACCGTTGATTTAGTTGGTGCAAAATAAATGGTTTACCGACAATAGAAACTTTTTACATTGCTAATTCAACGGTGAAAATGTGGTGGAATCACAAGAAATTTGGTGTATGCACATCTTAGATGATAAAGATGATGATGCTGGATGTCGATCGTCGGAAAAAATGGTGGGGATTGTATTTTTTCGACGCCATAGTTGGAAATCCCCTCCTGGCCTCTTTTGTCCATTATTCTCTCTCTCTCACTATATATATATATATATATATCTATATATATATATATAGATATATAGTGATACTAAATATTTATTGATATGTTCTATAAAACAAAAATTTCAAACAATGTCTTGAAAAAACAAAGCCTTAAACACCACCTCCAACATATTATAAAGGAAACAAAAACATCTCATTCAACCTCTAAACCCCACAAATAACTTAATCTCCCTTCGCAATCAAAACCCCCAATAAAAACTTTATTCACATTCATAATCAAAATCATAATGAACCCCAATCTCATCTTTAATCCCTCTCTTCTTCGTTGCTAAATTTAGCTTATATCATTCATAATTAAAAAATTTACCTTAATGGACCGTCTCGTCGCCGTGGACCTCGCCGAGCTCCGCATCGCTTTCCGGCCATCTGCCTGCTGCCCCGCAGCCTTCACCATCACCAACCTCATGCACACCATGTCCGTCGCCGTCCACGTCAGCACCACCCGGCCCAGCCTCTTCTCCGTGAGTCCCTCCGCCCCCTCTCTCTTGCCCCCGCTCTCCTCCGCCATCTTCACCCTTATCCTCGTCCCCCTCGATCGGCCCCCGGTTACCTCACCGCCCGATCTCCTCACCGTCAGATCCGCCCTCTTCACCATCGCAAAACCAGATTCCGCCGCCATAAACCGCCTCTTCTCCCGCCACGGCGTCCACGTGTTCAAGGACGCAGCGATCCCCATCTCCCTCGTGGGCCCTCACGTGCTCGACACGCTCCTCATCTCATCAGCCGAAACCCTAGGATCGGGCTTCTTGATCTCGAAGGCAGTGGCCTCTTGCTCCACGCAGGACCTATCGGCTCTCCTCCGGCGATCCGCCGCCGCAAGAAACCCTGGCTTCGTCGCCGCAATGATCGCCGCCGGCGCTGAAGTGGACGATCGAGGGTCCGACAGAAGATCGGCGTTGTCGCTCGCGGTCTCTTCTGGGGATATCGACGCCGTTAGGGTTTTGGTCGACGCCGGCGCGGGAATCGATCTCGCGGTCGATTTGATGTTTCATGAAGCGGCGGCAGCGAATCGGGTCGATTTGATAACGGTTCTTGAGAAGTCGGGCCGGGTTACCAATTGGGCCGGGTCGGTCGATTCGGGTGGGAGAACTCCTGTCCATTATGCGGCGGCCAACGGGCATTTGGAAGCAGTTAGGGTTTGTTTGACGTCCGGTGACGGGGAGCCGGACCAAGCGGATTCGGCCGGATGGACCCCGCTGCACTATGCAGCTCATGGTGGGTTCTTGGATGTGGTTGAGTTTCTGATTTGGAGTTCTAAATTCGATCCGAAGATAGCTGTAACTTTTGATGGGAAGAAATCACCGTTGGATTTGGCGGTTGAGGATGGACACTCACACTTATATGATGTGTTAGGATTAGGGGACCAGTTGTTTCGAGCGGTTAGTGTAGGGGATGTGTTTACTGTGAAGGAATGCATTTTGAGTAATGGTGTTGCAGTTAATCAAAGGGATCAAAATGGATGGACTGCATTGCATAGAGCGGCGTTTGGAGGTTGGATCGAGATTGTTAAGTTACTTATTGAGAATGGGGCGCGGTTGGATGTTGTGGATGGTGTGGGGTTCACGCCATTAAGATGCGCAGTGGAGGCCGGTCATGTCGAGGCTGCGCTTGTGCTCGTTGGTCAAGGAGCACAAGCAAGGTTGAAAGGCAGCAAAAGTGCGAATTTGTTTTCGATGAGATTGAATTCTCATGGGGTGGATGCTTGTAATTTACTTACATTTGGTGTTGATAATCAAGCTATGGGAACATGAAACTTTTTGTGATTTTTTATATATGCTGAGGTTTTTGACGAAATGTAAATAGAATATCTTGTTATTTGTTTTGGTGGATTGGATTGAATTGTATTGCTTGTATCGCTTATTGAAAAGCTAACTTAGGGTTGTAAGCAATATATGGATCGTTTGAATTGTGTATGCATCCTCCTAATCCATTTCATTGTTCCACAAGATTGTTCCTCCAATTGTGCCTTCACTCACAATACACGTGTCGATATTTCTTATTTTAAGCTAAGGATTTTAAATATGTTTGTTGTTGAAAAAGGAGAGAGCTTCTTTATGCATTTTTTAGTCCCTCTTAGCCAATTGAAATCAGTAGATGGAATTGAAATTTGTTGAATAATTTTAGTAAGCCGATTAGAAGTGGAAGTGGACTTTCAAACTTTTCTATTAACTGGAACTGTAAGCCGAACTAGTGGCTCAAAAGTTCATTCAACTATTTTAAACCTTTCAACTTCAATTTATGTTGTGTGTTTGTGTGTGATGTGTGGATTGAGTACGTTGTGTGTGTGTGTGTGTTGTAGGCATAGACGGGCTTACGGCCAATACTAAAATAAAAATCCAACTTCTAAAAGTACACCGCGGGCCTAGTCATATACATGCTACCGTTCTTTAGGAAACAGGAGGCGTGATAGATTTCGGCGGTGGTTCATACAGGTCATGTTTGACCTGTGTGTGCTTAAAAGCAAAATATACAAAAGTTTATAATCCAACAGCATTTAGCTTCCATTTGAATCTCATCATATCCCTTAAATTCATCTCGAATTTCTCTCTCGACTTTCTTAAAGATCACATCTTGACTTTTGAATCCTTAACTTCAATTCACTCCTTTCTATTTGAATCTCTTTAAACTATCTTTGTCTGTGTCCTTGGATTGTTCTCGTTAGCTTGAGAGTTTTCCAAGTAGCAACTGTTTGGTCTTTTGAACTCCTCGATTCGAGATAAACTCTCGATTCGTGGAATCGCAATCCCAGAGAACGCGAAAACAACGAACGACGGGGTCATCATTTCCATACTCTATCGCAACGTATTCATTGAGAGAATTTCGGAGATGAAATTCCTTTAAAGAGGGTAGACCGTAACGACTGCACCGTTCATAATATTTTTGGTTTTGATATGATTTGGAGAATTTCCTTTAGTTTTGAAAAATGAATTAGTTAGATTTTTGGAAAATGATAAGAATCCTGTTTCCTTTGATCCTTTCTTACTTTTCCCGACAATCATGTATCAACGCAAAGGAAAAAAAGAAGTACAAACCCTTCGTCTCTATCTTGATCCTTCTTACAACCTATCTTAATTTTCCTTGATTTCTTGAATCCCTATTAGTTTTGTCACGCCCCGCTTCCCAGTGTACGGAAACGGTGACGTGGCATGCCGCAACGTATTTACTAAGAAATAAATACGTTAAGCATAATTAAGCAATATATATAAAATGCACAAGAATGACAAGTGATATAAATAATAAACAGCAATTTTTTTTTACATTCACTTTACATACAACTGTTTGAAAACGAAAAGATACAATGATATAAACAATGCCTAAACGGTGGCATACAAACTGAAAGTAAATATAATGAGAGCTAGAAATCTGGCTAAGCAGTGAGCTGGTCCAAGTCCTCCTGGCTAGGCTTGATCTCCTGAGAGTCCGGTCCTCTTGACGAATATTCCAAAGAAAGAAAAGACAGGAATGTCGTCAGCGAACTAGCGCTCGGTAAGTCCCAAAAGAAGGAATGGAATATAACAAGTAATGTGAAATGAACCGGTAAGCTGCACAAGTATATGATTATTATTCTAACGTGCTTGTTTGTAACTTGGTACAGAAAATATTTGTGTATACGAGAGGAGTTCATCTTACCCCGTAGACTATGGTAACATGTAGTATAAGACCCCATCAAAACCTACGGGACAACGGCACGAGAGTTCATGTAGGCGTCTTTTAAGTGACCATCTTGTGTCACGTTAATACGTTCCGTACCAATCTACCCAATTATCCCCGCGTGATGTATTGTATATGTTATGTTTACAAGTCTTGCCGAGACCATGGATACAAATTGTTCAAGCAAACAGGTTCAGAATGTAATCTTGTATTCAAGTAGTCATGTCAAGTTATAATCATAGTTCGGTCAAGTCAAATCAAGTATTCATGTTTAGTATTGATGTTTGAATTCAAGTATTCATGTTCATGTTCAAGTATTCAGGTTTGATTTTAGATTCGGGTTTAGATAGACTCAGATTTGAGTCAAACACTTGTAAACTGATTCAGATCTTAAATTAGGTTCGGGTGTCATCGGTAACTGTTGCACATGGACGACAGGATTTGCGTCTTTTTCCAAAACAATTACCATTGATAACTCCGTTATATTGTCTACCTTAAATAGGTAAGCACTCACTTTCTCCGGCTCTCTGGGGCTCAAGAGAATTGATCCCGTTTAAACCTATATTTACTAAAGTCCTTAAATATTGTTTTATATAACTCGAGGGAGTTTTATGAAAAATATTTTTAATAAAATTTCAAAATAAATCTCGAGTATTTATTTATATTATTTAGGCTTTTCATAGATACGAATTTTAAGGATTTGAGATGTTTTAGTAATAATTGCTTAGCTTGGAAGGTTCATGGTATCTTATTGTAAAACTTGTCTTTTGTTGGTATCTTGATGGTATTTTAGTGAAACTTGTAATTCTTTAATTTTAAAAAATGTAAGTTTATTATATTTTGAAAATATATGGATTTTGTAATTTTATATAATTATTAAAAAATTAATTTTATTTAATTAGAAAAATTCGTTTTTCTTAAAACCGTATTTAAACCCTTTCGAGACCGAATGCTCCGTGATGAGGTCTGCATCTCGCTTTACTAGCCCAAGAATGTGTGATAATCCACGCCATCCAATAAGGGTCCCCTAAAGAAGGTTGTAGAGATATAATCGCAAAGGATTTAAAATACAATTTAAAAGAAATCCGGTTTTTATAGTAAGTGGTATTTTCTTGTAGTAATGTTTTCGCAACGAAAAATATATTCAAAGAGTATCGTGCTATGAAACCAAGTGTGTATATGAGAGGTAGGTCGTTATCTCGTGAAGTTTTCCTAAAGGTATGTTTGTAACAAAAACTAAAAGAAGTGATATTTAAAGTTCATGATATATAAATGAAAAGTGTTACTATTGTTATTTCACATGAGAATTTTAATAAAAATTTTGATTCTAAATATTAGGGTTTAAGGTTACAAGTATTGTATAAAAATTTGTTTGGCCAAAAATAAAAGAAATTAGAGTTATAGGATTTGGAAAAAGTGATATCGGTATTAACTCCACTTACCGATATACGTTTTAAAATGAATTTTTTATAGAAAAGAAATGATGATTAGAAAGGATTTACAAGTTAGGAGGCTTAAAGAAAGGTTGAAGAAGGGGGATGAGTTTCTTAGTGTCACGGGAGCACCGGAATAGCTTCGATTCTTCGCCGGAAGTTGACCGCTTGCTAACTCCTCTTTATTCCATTTGTACTTAGAGAATTTTTTAAGAGTTTTGGTTAGAAATTTCAGAATGATATTGAGCTAAAATGTGGGGTGGTATTTATAGTGGAAAATTAGGGTTTTTGAATTAAAAATTTGGATTAAAAAGTATTAAAATTTGGTTTAATGATGAAATGAAAGGTTTCTGTTTGATTGCAGGGAAATTCTGTTTGATTGCAGGGAAATCAAACAGTGCAGTGGAGTTAGGGGTAGGTGAAGAGCCAAGTATGCAAAGCCCGGGCCTCATTGGCCACGGTTGAACCGTCGGTGCCGACCATTATAGGCTTTCCGCCGGCCGATCTAGGGCATAGGGGCTCTGGATTTATTTCACGTGTACAACTCAGTGTTCACTCCATTTTCCACATGTTTGATTTTTCCGACTTTTCATTTTTCTGAACTTTTGGGCTTCTAAAAACTTAAAAAGAAAAATCGGAAAAAAATAATGTATTTGATGAGGATCAAACACAGGGGCTACGTCACAGCAGTGCAAGGATTTACCAGTGAGCTAAAAAAAATTTCTTACTGTTATTTAATAAAATTAACTTATAACTCAATTTCAGGCTGTATAACTCATTTTCTGTATATTAAACTGGAAAATTCTGTACAGTAAATGCAGAATCGTTACAAGTTTTCTTCTTACTTGCACCTTCTAAGTTATTGTTGGGGTTAAAATTTGCACCCCGTTGACTAAAAGTCAAAATCAAAGTCAAACCACGAACAAATAGATCCAAGCCAAAGCAAACAGACCCTACTTTCGAACTCAAACCGGGCCCATACCCGAACCCAGGTCCAAGCAGGTGGGCCTAAGTCCAGATCGGCCCTATGCCAAGAAAGTACAATAAATAAATATAATATTTAAATAAATATGCAAAATGTGAAATAAATTAACAAAAGGCCAAATTTTTGTAAAGATCATGCTCATGTGCAAAAAGAAGTAAGCACAAGAGCATGAGATGGAAAATATGCCATTTTGTAAAGCCCAAAAGGTTATGTGTAAATTTGTAAGCCTATATAACCCAACATTATAAAGAAATGAAACACAATTCATTCCTCTAAAAAATATTAGGGTTTGTGCCTTCATCTTCTCTTTCTCAAGTTCTTTCTCTTTATTTCCAATTGAATTAAGAGTTTGGCTCTCTTTTTCTCAAAACTAAATAAAGTTTCACTATAAACCTATTGAAGAAGAGTTTAACTCTCACATAAAATCCAAAAAGGGAAGATCTTTACTATTTTCTTCTTACTCCTCAAGATTCAATTTGAAAGAGAGAGAGAGAGAGGAGAAGGGAAACCCAACTCTAAAGAATACATCAAAAGAAGAAAAGGGATTTTTTTCTTCACTCAAGATCCAAATCTTGGAGTTTCAAGAGAACCCATTTGGGTTTTTTCTCAAAAAAGAAGGAGGAAATCTTTTGGAGTTTAACTCCATTTTAAAAAAAAATAGGGTTTAACTCCATTAAAAATCTTTGGGAGTTTAACTCCATCAAAAATCTTTCAGAATTCAACTCCATATTTTAAAATCTTTGAGAGTTTAACTCCACATATAAAATCTTTTGAGAGTTTAACTCCACATAAAATGTTTTGGGAGTTTAACTCCAAATAAAATTGTTTTGGGCGTTAAATTCCGCATAAAATCTTTTGAAAGTTTAACTCCAAATAAAACTATTTTGGGAGTTCAACTCCGCATAAAAAAAATTTGGGAGTTTAACCCCATAATAAAAATCTTTGAGATTTCGACTCTTTATTTTAGATATTTTGGAGTTTAGCTACATAATAAAAATTCTTTTGGGAGTTTAACTCTATTAAAAATCAAAGGAGTTTAACTCCAAATCGGGTCCACACAACCTGGGCCTATGCGTGATGCGCGTGATGCGCACACTTCACCTCCACACTTGTTCTTTAAAAAATAAATATAAAATATAAAAAATATTAATATAAATATAAAAAATGTTTCTTTGAAATAAAAAAAATCTTTTGTCACAAATAAAAAAAATGAAATGAACACGCCCTTCTGCATTACTTTCAAACACCAACACTTTATATTGAGTTCGCATGACCAGTTTGACCCATCAATCGGAGGTTTTTTCACTCCAAAAGCGAGGGGTAATTAACGGCAGTTTAGTCCGCAGTTGCCGGAGATTTGGACCCCTACAATCAATAAACCCCTGCCTACACCAGGCAGGGGGATCTATACATACCTGACAAGCGCATGCATTCCCATCTTAATGGGATGACGAAAAACACTTTACAGTTATCTCTCGCATACGTCCTTGAAACTAGTCTTGTTTACCTTAATACCATCTGTTCCGGCTTTTGAAACTCCTCATCTTCCATGTTTGTTGTATCACGAACTACTCCGGCCGCACGTCTTTCTACCGATTGGAATACCGACTAGTGGAACACGCATACGATAGCGTTACAAACTACCTTGTCCAAGGGCGATAGACTCCTTGTGGGAATTTTGAGAACGAAATTCTTTTAAAGGTGGTAGAATGTAATGGCCGTGTTTTTACTACTGTTTTTAAACAAATAAAAATCTATTTGTTTCAAAATGATTCATTTTGTTAAAAAAAAGGGTTTTGAATGATTATCTTAAAATATTTATTTTGTTGTTTTTGAATTAAAAAAAATTATTCGATTTTGTATTAAAAGAAAATTAAAAAAAAGAATTTGTTTTATTTAAAAAGAATTAGTTTAAAGAAATGATTTATTCCGTTTACCTTTTAAATTATTTACTTTTGATCATTTAAAAGAATATGCATAAGTATCCTATTAGTTGAGACGTTGTGGTGTTATCCAGAGATTTCAGGATCGAACCCTGGATGCAGCAATCATTTTTTTATCAAATTATTTTTAAAACCCCTCTTATAACCTATAAATGTATTATGAACTTTCAATTTCTTTTTTTTAACTCCCACAATGAATATGTAATTAAGTAGAATCATTATGACTTTAACATCACTCTTTATATGTTCATCTTTATCATTCTTTTTTCTCATCAAACCTTCGCACAATCTTAGAGAGAACCTTTGCAAACTAGAGCTCATCTTCTTCCTCAAGCGTTCTTGGGCCTCGCAGTCGTCGGAGTTGTTTCCGCGGTTAAGATAAAGAAAACGGTGAGCTGGTTGTTATACCGACTCACACCACGAGCAAGTCCCCTCTTATCTTCCTCTTGTTGAATCTCACTCATCTTACCATGTGGCCACTCATGTCTATACTTGCACATTACGTCGGTAAATACCATGCCTAAATAACAAATACAAAGTAAAATGATAGTCTAATACATAGTCGTTTTCGTAAATCTTTTGCCTTCATGAACGGAGTATATATTAAATGGTAGCGGATTCCTTATTTTATGTTTTTGAATGAATGATTAGTAATAGTAGTTACGAGAACATGTGAATCGTATCACCCTATATTTTATGCGGCCTCAAGGAATCTGATCGTTTATAAAAAAAAGAAAAGAATGACTATTTAGCTTTTGTAGAAATCCTAGTTAATCCTTTATGTCGGCTTAGTGTATATTGCATTAACGATTCACATGCTTGTTCTGTATGTATCCTTTCACTTATTTACTCGTTGTTTTCTGTTGTATTTATATTTAGTTTTAAAATAAAACAAAGTTGCAAATAAATATCATGGTTTGTCATTTTCAAATACTATCCTAAAATACCTTTACCTTCGAAATAAATTTTTAGGGATCAATCTTGACTTCTGAAAATTCCAAGAAAATTAGATAAGATAATAAATATTTTTATAAGTGCGCTGTAAAAATTTCAAAACGATTCGCTGTCTAGTTTAAGTTTTACGGCGCTCGTAGTTACCATTTTCGGCATTCCTGAAAACCGTTTTCATACACTACTTTCAAAAATTCATAACTCGTTTCTGAGATCCAAATTGAATGGAACCAAGTTAGTTTAATAACTATATCGAAAAACCTAACTTTTTCTAGCTCAACGCTCTTCCTGAAAACTGACAGAAAAATATCGTATTCTGCATTTCTGAAACTTGTGATAGTTCTGGACTGTTTTTGTCATGCTCTGCGTAACGATACTAAAACCCATTTATCTCTCAAACCAATAGTCAAAATTAGGCGAGACTTGAACCCATACTTGCACAACATTTAGGACTAAATTTCTCGTGTTGACACCATCTTTATAGGAGTTGAGTAGCTATTAGTTTACAGCCCTTAATTATGCTACTGTTTCTGGATTATGTTGTTTGGATAATTTGGTTTGTCTTTATTCATGCTATTTGACACTCATGTACCCTTATTTCTTGATCCCTGAAATGTTGTATGGACACGATCTCATGTTTACACAATATATGTTTGACAAGAACCTGGCTCGAATCTTGAATACGTGTTTACATGAATACTTGAATTCATGAACTTGACATGAACTTGAAACCGTTTCGACGTATTCATAGAATCGTATTAAGGCTTGTGTCAAAGTATAGAACTTAATGTATGATAACGCGGGGAAGGGGTAGTTATGGTAATGAACGTACTTCGTGTCACGAAAGTCCCCTACATGTGCTGTATCACGCCCCGCTTCCCAGAGTGCACAAACTACGGCACGTGACAGAACCAACCATACTACCTGTGGATAGGAATCATCCCCCCACAGTCATATTACGGCTGTCTATGGGATATCAAGAACGGTAAAATATAAAATCTATCTAGTACATGTCCATTTGCCACAATAAAAAGAGTCAAGAAAATGTATAACCGAAAACGATACAAGCTCCAATAACCAACATCTGAAAACTCGTCCTAATATGGGCTCACATCAAGAAAATAAAACTGCGAAAAATAAACTAAACTAAATATCTCTAAACCACACATGTTTAATTCCTCACTGCTCGGCTTGACGACTAAAGTACTCCTGTTCAACCTGCGATAAAGATAGAGGAACTGGGTCATGCAAAACCCAGACGTCAGTGCGTCATAATATCAAAATAGCAGTAATAATCAGGATGTAACGATATAGCTAAACATGAATATAAATGAATAACACAATATGGAATAGTGAGGTGTATCCTAAATTCCGTGCCTCTAGATTATCTATTTTAGAAGTCTTTGAAATTAATTTAATGGAATCATCGATATAACTCAATAGTATTCCGTGCGTGCCCGGGACCACGGTCAAGATTCTCGGGCTGAATCCGAGACGTGCCGCTAGACAGTAAACAGGTAACATGTACAGATGAATGATGTCAACAGCATCATCCCGGGGCTGGCCTAGCCCGTAAAGACTGATCAGTATAAATATCGAACTGTTGAGTTATAATTCAGGTTTCATTATTGATTTCCCCTACCCCGAAAGTTATGTGTTCAAGTCAGGCGTTTATGATATGAATCTAATGCCAACACAGGATCAAGTAGGTACAGGTTTTGTCTATGCAAACAACAAGTTACGTCCATCAGGACAACAAGTCAGGATTGTTGGCATTAGTAACAAGATCAAGTAACGAGTCAGGTAGTGTGTCGTGAACATATCATGTGATACATATGTATCAAATGGATACCCGATGTGAAACTGCAATCGATATCGGAATCACGGTAAATAGTGCTGATGTCAGGATGCATATGTGTCTATCTGTAATAACCTTTTATTCGTCCATGACTATGTATGATGCAATCTAGAAAGCACGTTGTACTAATGTAATAGTATAATGATATCATGATATTTCGGCATGCAATTAGATATGCGATTATCAGTACAGATACGAACGGATATTGTAAAACTGTAAAACTATACTATTTGTTGTATAATAAAACACATGTATTATTTTTATTCATACGGGAATAGATATATTAACATAGTATGTTGTAAGTTGAACTTGCCTGATCGGATCTCACGACGGGGTACGTACGTCACGTTCGACGTCGGATAAAGGTCGCGATACAACCATGCGTATATAGGAATGGACTTGGCTAATTAAAGACGCGACTACGCTGGATGACGACAATGACCGGGTCATCCGGATCGTCGGTGATGTGGGTGACTCCGGCGAGGCGGCCGGAAAACCAAGAAATCAAGAAAAGAGAAAAGAAAGGCAGACGAAGAAGGAGAGGAATGGGCTGTGGTATTGGCTCTGGGGCTGGGGACAGAGGACATAAGGAGACGGCGATGATAGGCAGCCGTCGAAGGCGAAGTTTAACGGCGAGAGGCAGTTGGTTTCTGGGTTTCTCGCAGGGAGGGACGTGAGGAGAACAAGAAGAGAGAGAGAGTTGGTTTGTTATACTAATAGATTATTATATAATGTATGTATGTATGTATGTATGTATATATATATAGTGAGAGAGAGGAAGAGACAGAGGGGAGAGAGAGACGTGAGAAGAGAGGGAGAGAGGATATATTAGATTATATATATATATATATATATATATATATAGGGGAGAGAGAGACGTGAGAAGAGAGGGAGAGAGGATATATTAGATTATATATATATATATATATATATATATATATATATATATTAGGATTTTGCACCTAATACCCGATTATTCCGAATATTAGCCGGGTCCCTTCTAAAAATCTAGTTTTTAAATATAGAGAATATACGTAAAGGTTTAAACCGTGATGCGATAGCCTTTCAATAAAAATGTATACCCCCAAGTACAGATCTACGTAAATATACGCAGCGATCCAAACGAGTCTGTTTTAACAATTAGGACATGAACATGCTATATGGGTGTAACCATATGATCAGGGGTATGATGACATGCAAGGCTTGATATTAAAATATTATTTGGTTTTTATTTTGCATTATTAAAAGATATGCGGAATATATTATATGTGTATAATATCTAGATTTGCATGGATACTCTGTACCAGCAAATATTTGATATAATTTTGAACCATGATGGGTTTCAAACATATGGGTCGGATCGGATACTAACCACAGTTGCTAAATGCACTATCCACAACCCAAAACCAATAATAATCAAGAATTTGTCGCAAGATTTGGAAATACACCAAAAATAAAATATTGTATAACAGTGCTAGGGTGTTACATTATACCCAACTACAAAATAATTTCGTCCTCGAAATTCACGGAACAAAAGATAAGAAAATATGAATTTAAGAGAAGAGGTGTAGAAAATTTTGTCGGATCTCGTCTTCACGTTCCCAGGTAGATTCTCCGTTCGAACGATTCCCCCAAGAAATAAGTACTAGTGGGATAACTTTATTCTTGAGGACCTTTTCTCGTCGATCCACAATCGCCATTGATCGCTCTTCATATGTTAAATCTTCTATTACCGTCAATTTCGAGTGATCTAAGACGTCCGTCTCATCTTGAACATACTTGCGGAGTTAAGATACATGAAACACATCATGAACACCCGCCAAGGATGGTGGTAAAGCCAAACGATAAGCTATCTCTCTAACACGCTCGATAATACCGAAAGGCCCCACGAATCGAGGACTAAGCTTGCCTCGACTACCAAATTGGATCACTCCTTTGGTCGGTGATATCTTCAAGAATACAAGATCACCAACTGCGAACTCCAGAGATCTTCGTCCTGTATCAGCCCAACTTTTCTGTCGATCTTGTGCCGCCTTCATATGATTACGGATCACGTTAAGTTTCTCCATTGTTTGCATAATATAATCTGGTCCCAATAATCTTCTTTCTCCAATATCATCCCAACAGACAGGCGAGCGACACTTACGACTATATAATGCTTCGAATGGAGCCATTTGTATAGTCGTCTGAAAACTGTTATTATATGAAAACTCCACCAAGTGCAAATGATCTTCCCATGAACCGTTGAAGTCCAACATGTATGCTCTCAACATATTTTCAAGAGTTTAGATTGTTCTTTCGGACTGGCCATCTGTCTGCGGATGATAGGCGGTGCTAAATTTCAATCGAGTCCCCAAACTTTTCTGTAGACTCCTCCAAAAGTGCGATAAAAATCGGGTATCACGATTGGAAATGATGCTCACGGGTTCTCCATGCAATATCACAATCTCCTACATGTACCGCTCTGCTAAAGCTTCCATCGACTGACCAACTCGAAACGGTATAAAATGAGCTGTCTTGGTCAATCGATCAACAATTACCCAAACTGCATTATTGCCCTTTAGACTCTGCGGTAAAGCTGTCACGAAATCCATGGTTATATGTTCCCACTTCCACTGAGGAATCGGAAGTAGTTGCAATAAACCAGCCACCCTTTGATGTTCAGCCTTGACCTGCTGACACATCAAGCACTTCGATACATAGCGAGCAATCTCCTTTTTCATGCCTTCCCACCAGAAATGCTGTCGTAGATCTCGATACATTTTTGTGCCTCCCAGATGTACGGAATATGCAGAACTATGAGCCTCCTTCATGACTTCTTCACGAATATCTCCTTTCAGCACACATAAATGGCTCCCATATCGTAACGAACTATCTTCATGAATCAACAAGTCCGTTCGAAGTCCCGTTTCTACCTGTTCTCAAAACTTCTATGTCAGGACCCAAAATATTAGCTCGCGACCAGCACTTAAATCATGCGACGTCTACAGGCGTAACGTATTTCAAGTAAGCTGAAACCCAGAAATCTAAACCTTTTTAAGAAATAAAGAGACGAAGCTTTGAAATAAAGGTATAGTAAATCATGTTTTGTCTTTTGAAAATTTGGACAGCACCTCCTTAGTAAAAATTAACCCCGAAAACGGGTACAACATAGAATATAATAAAGCATCTCCAAATGGGAGCAAATCACGCCTAACGGCAGAAACCACCACCACAAGTATAAATAACAAGTATACGACGTCCAACGGCGAAGATCCACATAAGGAAATAAAGTAAAGCAAGACATCAACCCCAAAAGCGAACATAAAACCCATCGCTCAAGTCTCGCAACTACAAGTCTTCTAAATCTGCAATATATACAAATACTAGTTTCTGAATTGATGGAATGACTAGATACAATATGAATAATGAATACAAGAGGGGCACGATCCAACATGTACCACCTACCACAAGCAAGTCACCCGAAAACAGCTGTGCCAGCGATACCGCAACTGATCCATACGGTCAACCTGCAAGAACTGTGGCACAACGGGGGTGAGTTGCTAACTCGTGAGTAGAAAACATCATCAGGTAGAAATCGAAATAAACAACGATTTCTAGGTCAACTATATCATAAAGGAAATACTATGATATCTAGGGTGACCGTATCTGCATATGTGCCAACACATAATAAATGCCTATCAGCATGTGGATAACATCCAACAATATAATCAATGCATGTATGCAGGTGGATCTCGTCCAACAATAAAATCAATGCATGTATGCAGTGGATCTCGTCCACATGTTAACTACTGACATAACAACTCCTGCATGTAAATATCATAAAAGCATATGCAGGTAAATATGAGGATATAAAACAACGTGTGTCCCTCACGACACAACAAAATCATGGAAACCTGAGTGTCTAATCTCGACACTCGAAACATCATGAAACCCGTGTCTAGTATCGACATGTAAATCCTCATGCCTCAGGCGCCGTCCCCACGACTGGCCCTGATGTCATGTTTGTACATCACTCCGGTCGGTATCCCCATGATAACCGCCGAGTCCAAATAATATCACCGGTAGGTACTTGCCCAGCCTTCCAGGCTCATCGCCATCATCTCTGAACTTCTTGCCGAGGAGAACCATACCGGGCTCCACCATATACCCACACACGGCCCACTCCAACTCCTCGCGTCGGGTATATATCACAAATCTTAGAACCGAGAAATCTCATGGTGGACACACTGAAATATCATATCAAGAGAAACCGGATTTTCAAACAATAAATAGTTTCTTGAAACACCCCCACGGTTCTCATATTCATAAATCACATGAAATCCATATCTCAATGCGTAAATCCATGAAAACTGATATATGCAACATAAAACATCAATATGAGCATATTAAGAGAAAACCGCTCTTTTAAATGAACCTAGCTTTTAAAATACATCATGCGGTTCCCAAATCCTCCGAAATCAAGTGCAGCATCATATGAGGTGTACATGTAACTATAGCAAGATATAAGTATCCACATGTATGCATTTCATAAGCGTAATAGCACAATAACCAATGACTTAATATCACATGTCAATACAGTACCACTTAGGGGTATATGCACCTATAGCAAGATATGTGGATATACATGTCAGTATGTATGCATGAAGTACATGTAGCTGTAACCAGGTATGTAGGTGTACATGTCAGTATGTATGCAACATATAACAGGATGCAAGCATGTCCGTATATCTCATGCAATGTGGAACAGTGATATGAACATAGCAAATATATCATAGCATGATGTAGCAATTCTACTGCATAGTGACATAGCAATTATCGATGATGAAGTGTGTGCGCCGGTAATCTGTGTATGTGCAACATACGCATCATCGATAATGGTGTAGGTGCACTAGCATAGGTATATGTAATGTAATGAGAATAACATGAACGTAGCATAAAGTACATCGTCAACTAAATGCTATAAGGTATACGTGTCTACAATATATCCGAGTCGGTGAATCCATCAATCGGCATCCAGCCTCACAATATTCGCGTACGGTACAAACCATCGTACGGCATCCTCTAAACAAGGGTATGGATAAATCAACAAGTAAAACTCATCGCGTAAGGTAATCTAACGTACTGCGGCATTAAACAAATAGGTATTCTATCAACCTATACATCATCGGGGGTACAGATCTAAGTCTCGTACGGCATATCACTCAATATGCAAAACATTATCCATATATATATATATACCTATCTCTCAGGTCACATCCATGTCAATCTCATATCAGGGGACCTATAAAAGTATCAACAATCTCATATCGACTCGAAATCCATATAACGACATATTACACCAAGTCATCATATCACATCGTATACTCGTTCATCACATTAATATCTCGCATCACAATAATATAAACATCACACTTATTCTCTTTTAATTCGTACGTATCACGATTCACTTATCATTTCATAATCTCATATATCAATATGTTCATTAGCATCAATTTCTATCATATTATCGTTTGTAAATTCTACAATCATATTCGTCCCATATCATTTATCAGGATAAAATTATCGAACGATATTCCATATCAATGTTTGCGGGGGTGCTATACGCCATCCACCCGACTTCCCCCGTAGATATAAATCTATTCATCTGCTAAACTCTTCGCTTATCTGTAGTCGATGCACTTCGTCGTCTCAGAATCCACACGAAGGTACCTACAATCAATAGGAATTCGCAAAGTTATTAACATCAAATTCCGAAATCCAAATACGGCACGCGGTGCGCTCATAGGTTAGAACCGACAGCCCACGCATGCAAAATAACCAAACAACCCTCGTCGTTGACGTAAAAACGTCCAACGCCCAAATACAAAAATCCAGTCGCAAAAACCAAGAAATCCAAATACCGGAAAATATAGCCAAAACCCTCACTAGGGTCGCTGTAAATGAAAACCACCAAGCCTAAAACCCCAAATCGTACCAATAACCCTATACTAGTAAACTATAAAGTGGTTTAAGAAATTATACCGATCGATCCGTGTCCTTCGGTCTTTAGCTATCATTCCACGCTCTTCGCGGCATCTCCGGTCTCCTCGTCGAAGTGGTACCACGTCAACGAATCTTTATACGGGCTCCCACTTCAAACTGAAGCAAATCGGACATGAAGTTTGCTAGCCGACATGTCCAAGATTAAAGTAGAGAGAGTGTAGAATACCTTGTCTCAAGACACCCAACGAATCAGGTGAAGGTTAATGAAGTTGCCATGAATGGAATTAGTGAGCAATGGGTTTTTGAGCTTGGAAACAAAAATCAAGCTTTAACAATATTGGGCTCGGCCACTTCTTAAGCTCACTGGGAATTGACTTGAAGATGGGTGTATAAAATATTGTGAAGGATAAATTAATCAAGCTTGCAACCTTGTGGGGCCGGCCAAAAGATAAGCTCGCTGGGAATTGAAATGGGGGGAGGGGGTGAGCATAGCCTAGGAAGTGGTTAGCCTAAGCATCAACACAAATATACATACAAATATCTTAAGCATTACAAAAGGAATTAAATGCAACTAGTGAGTCACAAATTAAACCATGCTCATCTAGAATGCTTAAAACAATGACTCACCCAATCCACCTCATCAAGCAACGTTCGGCCATGATGCAATGAAAGATATTTTGGCCAAAAATGATACACAAACTTTAACCAATAATTTATATTTATATTATTTTACGAAAACCCCAAATTCGCAAATCGGTAGTTTTTGCAAAATATATTATTTTAATATTAAATTCCAAAATAATATTTTATATTTTCTGAAATGCTAAAATCTTCCCCTCTTAAATAAATTCGGTCTTCGAATTTAAAATTTAAACCCCCAATTTCTAAAACATTTCAATAATCATCTCAAATCAACGGGGCTACGAAATCACGGAAGATATAGAAAACCACAGCGCATCCTGTGTGCCGGAAAATGAGTACGAAAACTCAAAAACCGAACTCCGTCAAGCGTCACGCAAATCATCAGACTTGCACGCATATAATCGGAGTCATAATGGAGATACAGATCTCGAAATCCACTACTGAAATCCAATATACACTAAGCAAATGCTATAATATGTATATAGTACACATCCTTTTTGAAAAATCTCCAAAACTGAAATAACACATGCAGAATCTTTTTCTGAATCGCCGTGTGATGTGTAACTC
This sequence comes from Agapanthus africanus, assembly GCA_030015575.1. Lineage (NCBI taxonomy): Eukaryota > Viridiplantae > Streptophyta > Magnoliopsida > Asparagales > Amaryllidaceae > Agapanthus > Agapanthus africanus. The sequence continues at coordinate 194,584,706 of JASDDO010000019.1, read as the reverse complement.
ACGGCACAAATGACGGACGCTCATTTGTAAAGTAATAATATACTAGCATATATGTTTTGCTCAAATATACGTTCCGCCCTTTATAAAATATCCCAAAAGGTTTTCTTTTGTAAATGCTCGTGTCACTCGTAGACACGTAAGAAATAGCGAGACTATAGCTCCTTTTTGAAAAAGCTCTTGGTAACTTTTTATGCATGCAAAGTACACAGTTACTGTCCTCGGATCAGTCCTGCTAGGGTACTACAAAGTATAGGGCCTCATCAAGAAAACAAAGTGCTCAAAATCAATATCAGCCTCAAAAGGCGAATCCAACAATCACGTGCGTCTGGTGCGCACGGAAATCAAATCCAAGTACATGTGCCATAATATGCACAAAAGTAAGACTAAGTGCAACGGGTGTGCATGAAAGCATCTGTCCAATGCAACTGGCGTGCACGACAATAACAACTAGTGCATCAAAAGTGCCCGAAAATCTCAAACCAGTGAAAGTAACATGCACGAACGAAAACCCCAATCGAGTGCATCAGGTGTGCACAAAAATCATATCACGCGTCCAACGTGCGTGAAAGTCCAAATCAAGTGCATCCGTCATGCACAAACGAAATCGAAATCAAGTGCATCCCACATGCACGAATAAAAATCGAAATCAATATGCACGGATAAAAATCTATATCAAGGGCATCCAACATGCACGAGTAAAATCTCACTCAAGTGCATCCGATGCGCACAAAATCCAATACCAAGCTCCTAAAATACGCAAAAATTCAACCCAAGCGCGTCGGGTTCGTAAAAAACATCAAGTGCACGAAATATCAAATCCTGTGCATCCACTGCATGAAATATCAAATTCTGTGTATCTAGTGCACGAAATATCAAATCCTGTGCATCCATTGCACGAAATATCAAATCGTGTGCATCCATTGCATGAAATATCAAATCCTGTGTATCTAGTGCACGAAATATCAAATCCTGTGCATCTAGTGCACGAAATCATATCAATAACTCAAATGCATATGAAAACTATACCGAGTGTACCAAAGTGTATAAAAATCATAAACGTGTGCAACTGCGTGCACAAAACACGTATCAATGCACTGCAAGCATATGTGAGCTATACCGAGTGCAAAAATCAAATCGAGTGCGTACCACACGCACAAATCAAATCAACTGTAGGAAATTCAGGAAATCATGAACATATGCAGCTAAGGCACAAAATCGACATCAACACAACGGTGTATAAAATATATATCATGTGCAATAACTATGTACAAAATGTAAATACCCAGTAGGTGCAGCCACGGTGCACGAAAACGATATCCTGAAACTCAATCATCCAAACTCAAATCCAAGCGATATAAGCGTGATACTCGGATCACAAACGTAAATCGCAACAAATGACATTGAGGTACACTTCCTACAATGTCGAAAAAGTCGATGTGCCCAAACTGGCAGAGAAAGAATATCTGCTTCCCTCCTGCTCACAGTCTGGCGTCTTCTGTCTCTGGGTCCTTATTTCTCTGTCGCTTACCAATCTCGCACTCTTTCGGCTTATCTGCCTGGTCAGGTGTGCTAACAGAAACGATTCCGCTCTGGCACTCCTCAGGTCATATCTCGGCCAATTAATATGATCACTCATAAAGCAGCACGTCACTGTCGCCAGCCTCTGGCCCTCTGAATACATGTGACACAACTTATCCTCGGTGCAATCTCATCATAGCAGTGTCCTGGAAGGAACTGGCTCAAGGTCTCTTTCGATCTCGCCTATACCAAACTGTACGGAGGCTGGTGCACTTACAAATCTTTTCTCGCTTTCTAGACATCTGCGTTCTCAGCACAACATTTTCTCGGGAACTGGCCGTATCCCAACGCCTCTGCATACATATCAGATCTCTAATCTCGACGGGGAGTAACAACGGCTCGTCAGCATCACGCACGGACCTCTTGTTCCACTCGTCCTTATTATCGTCCACTTTGACATCATGTCATGCTATCTGCGTATTGCAAATGTTCTCGGCGACAATCAATCTGGAATCTCTCGCACGGACTCAAAATCACAAACTCGGTATCTTCATCACTCTGTAGAAGATCTTTAGCCGAACACGTCTTCGGGAACTCGTCCCAACCATCGGAGGAAGACTCAATGCTCATCCGTTTCTCGATCAACTCACAACATATCTGGATGAGGCCCTTCCATCTAAAACTGGCCAGCTTACCGATCTCACATCGGGGCATTCGACGAACAACGTCATCTCTGGCTCGATCTACTCTAGATCTGAGTAAGACTCTCCACATTGGAAATCTTCAACTCAACAGGACCAGCGTCGGCGCGTCAAATCTGACGAATCACCTCCGTCTCTCAACTCAAGATAGACTAGCTATCACCTGTCGCATCTCTGCCTGGAAGCTCCAGCAATCTCAGCTCGTAAGCTCTGAAAGCGACATCACACAATCTCAGCAACAGCTGGGTCATCTGTCTACACAGTCGATGACATCACAATCTCTGAGGTATGCTATACATCAACAGTCCTCTCACAGCAGGCAGCCACTAACAATGGCCCGATCATCCGGTACAAAACCGTACACTCGTCTCAAACGAGAGGTCACAACACAACACTACATCGATACGTTCCCATGTCACCAGAAAACACGATGGTCAGTCCTCGTCCACGACGAGCTCGCTGTTAGTTATATGTATACCCTAGAGGCCATTACTGTACATTGGATATATATTGTAGTGGATGCTGGGACATATATAGGTAGGACTTTCTTGCTCGACATGATAGTACGCTATCTGGTTGCTCTTTATCTTAACATGTATACTTTCTGTCTCTCTGTTACATGTTGATAAAGCCCTTAGGATGTGTACTCGACTTCCAGGACTATGATGCAGATCATACTAGTGGGGCCTGGGTAGTCAATGAGTACATCCTTCATTGTTCTTAGTCGTGGGAATATCGAGACGGGGCATCGATATTCCAGAGTAGACTGGCGTATATCTTCTCGACCCATGTGATGGGCGATGGATGATCCCATATCCATTAGTGTTTGACATCAGAGATGGTATGCGGGTGCTCAGTGGAGACTGGGTACACTGAACGGACTCGCCGAGAACTCCCAGATGGTATTATACCTCACGTCAGAGGGCAGTTCTCTGGTGACACTGGTACAGCTTAGTCTGTTGACCCGAGATCGTCATAGAGTCTTGTGTGTCTCCCACTGTGCTTTGATTTCCACCCTACCACGGCTCTACTGAGTCATGCAAACAGGTGGTTTTTGGATACAGTCCCGATTCACATGGAGGCAATGAGCGGTAGGAGGGGATTCGTCTCTCCCGGTATTGGGGGTTGATGTTGCGCTATGCTCGACTGGCCATAACAGGAAATCCCTGGTCAGGGTTGCAGTGATATACTGGTAAGAGTTATCAGTAGTTTCACACATGTTATGGACCTTACGTCGGCATGACTTATCGAGCTACTGGGGTTTAACGTTTACCATCCCTAGGCGAGATATACGACATATCAGACGAACAGACCGGACTGTACAGTAAGTGTTACTGGTTGGATTCACAGGAGTGTGAGCGGGCTTGCTCGTCGATCTTCTGATCGCTCAATACCCGGGTGGCCGTTACGTTTAGCAGACCGCTTGCGGCTTGTGGGTGTTTGATATGATCATCATCTGCTGTCGGCGTATTGACGAGTCTTTAGAGTCCTACACAGAGGTTTCCTGGCTCAAGCGAAACGAAATAGGAGCGCATATGAGATATGTGCGGGACCAAGAATAATGCGTGTATGTGATACCATATTCTATTCTCGCGATGAATGTATCGATTGGTTGTATGCGATATAACCTAGTTATCGAATCGAGGATTGATTCGATAAGCCGATACATTGGATATTAGTCGGTTATATGCGATATGACCGGATCGTTAAATCAAGTATTGATTTAATGATTTAATGCATAATTATATATTTGATATATTACTTTGCATTAACTAGTATTGGTTCACTTAAATTGGATTTTCTCACTTGATGTACACAAGTTGTATATGTGATATACTTTTGTGCACTTGTTTGTATCATGTTTGATGATACATGCTAACTTGAGTTTGTGTGTATGATTAAACCATGGTTATATGAATGGTTAGGGTTTTGTTTACTTATCTATTTATTTATTTATTTATTCATTTTTGCAAAATAAGTCATTGTGGCTTTCTTTGTTTGCTTGTTGAAGCTTCATGAAGCTTTGAACAAGTCCACCTTTTTTGTCTCATGCTTAACCCTAACCATTCAACCTAACCATAGTCTATTCTCTACACCTAACCATGGTTGCTAAATGATAAGTATTCATTTTATTTTCTATTTTGAAAATACTTATCATATTCTTTTCTTCTTCTTCTTCATCTTCAACAATGAAGAAACCTTGCAACCATCAATGGCAACTTGAGAAAAAGAGTGAGAAATCCAATTCTAAAGTGAACCCACTTCCTATTTCTTCATCCTCTACCACTTTCCAAGTAGTATTTCTTCACAAGTTTCATGGCTTGGTGAAGTTGGAGCTTGATCTTGTGTTGCCTCGACGTAGATCATCTTCGGCATCGAAGTCGGCGACCTAGCCCGATCTTTTCTCCGATGAAACCATCGCAAGAGTCTAGGATTTCGATTTGTACAGCGGAGGGACGTCTATGCGGAGCTAAGGAAGTGGAGCACCGGATCTACAAAGGTTGTAGCCTCTTTCTTTTAGCAATAAAATTGTTTACTTGCTTGCATCGCTTATACATCTAGTTAACGATCCGTATTAGGGTTTGTAGGCATATGGAAAAACTTGAATTGGGCATGTTTGATCACTTGTGAGACCTTATTAGTGTGCCTAGGAACCCTACAGTGGTATCAGAGCTTAGCTAGAGCCTTAGGCGGTGCGTAGACGAAGTTAGAAGTCCGATCGAACCGAAACCCTAACTCCAAAATGCTCTCTGGACATTTTTCAAAAACTGGGTTTTTTCCAGATTAAAAATTCTTAAAAAATTCAGCAGGAAGATCTAAGAATTATGGTGCAAAACGAGCTCCTGATTCCCTCATAGCGCGGCGTAACCGCGGCATTAGCATGGCTAATGCGGCGGTTCCGCGGCCAATTAGTCTCTTCAGTCAACCATTTTTGCACAGTAACTTCTTTATTCAAATGCTGAGTTTTCTGGGAAATTTTAATATTTACTCAAGAGTTGAGTTTTCTGGGTTGTATTGGGGACTCGGTGTTTCGATCGGATTGTCTAATTTTGTCTGTGTGCCTTTCCGGATAATTTTAGAATATGTTAAAAAGTTCGACCGGATATAAATACCCACTTTTTCCCCTGCCGGAAAATTTCCAAGTGTTGGATTTTTCCGTGGTTTAAGGACGTTCCAAGTAGTGCAAGTAACGCGATGGTCCCTCTAGAAGACAACAAACCTTTACTCGATTATGTGACCGTCTTGAACTGCCTTTTGAACCTTAGGGTTTGGGGTAGTACGGCGTGCCACATGTGAGGCGTTGGCTTGACCCTTCTATGGCTGGACCGTTGGTACTGAGGCATGAAGTGAATGTCTTTGAACTTATTTCATGTGTTGAGCGGTTTCGGGAAAACTTGGGTGTTCGATTGTTCGATCGAAAAGTTTAACATTTTCTATCTTATCCGGAATGTGATACAATAATTGGAATTCACAAACAGTTATGAGATAACTAAATGAATGTTATAAATCTAGCGGTTTAGTCTCACTTGATCGGTTGGCACGGAATTTTGATGTGATCAAAAGTCCGTCGCAATCACGTAGCGTACGCGGATACTCGCCGGGTAAACTTAATAGACAGCCTCGCCCCATAGCCCCGACCAAGTGACTGTAGGAGAACCTCGTCGCCGAAAGCATCCGTTCGGGTGCTCGCGGTAGCGGTGTTCCGCCTTAGTGCACTTCGTCGACGGAATCGGGGGTGCGGCCGCCTACTAAAGTTTGCGACGAGCATTCGATCAGAATGTCGGGAATCTTGTTGAATTGCCCGACTTGATATTGAAAAAAGTTTTCGATAATGAGACTAAAATGCGGGGTTTATAATTACTAGGCATGCGATGTCTAAGTATTTCATTTGTTTAGGCATGCGATGTCTAAAGAGGTTGCGGATTCCAACTGTTGTAGTTTTACACTTTCTTTTCTGTGACCGTAAGTGTAATATGTGATATCGCCGGTTTCGTTGTTATATGTCAACGACAATTGGGATGCACATATTTACTTACGTTGATGACATGTGATGTTATGTGTTGCCGGATATGTTATATTGGATCGTCGTGTTTGAATAGCCGGGTTTTTTTTATATGAGATGAGTGTTTTTCATTTTCATTCATGTAAAAACTTGTATGTAATATTCTTTTATTGGGGCACTTCCAGGTTGCGGTTGTTGTCACCTTTTGTATATTATTTACTTTTCTGCACTAGGATAGACCCAAGGAGGAGGGCACAAGTAACCGGGTTCTAGGGTCCAGTGGGAGACCATCTCGAGGAGTCGAGTCCGGGTCTCCTAACCTTAGAATTGGTAGGGTTGCTTGCTGCTCTCGTAGGGGTCTAGGGGTGTGGGATTGGCTATTCATCATGACCGTGGAATTCGTGTTTTATACTGGCTCGTATTAAAAACACGGACGTCCTAGTATATCCAATATTTCATATGATACTTTCTGCTGCGTTATCTGTGATGTGATCATGTGATTTGTTCAGATAGATATTATATATAGTATATATGATATATTATATAGACGTTGCTTATGTTTTACACCCGCACTAGCCCTGCCTCGTTCTGGCGTTAGTTACCTAACCTAACGGTGCAGACGGGACATCGAGGCAAATGCGGATGGCATAAGCGTACGTTATATTTATCTGTGATGTTTAGGTGGACTTAAATGATGGGATATTCATTAATAAGATTAATGAAAGAAAATAAACCTAGTTGATGTTGTGAAATCGAATTTCAAAATAAAACAGGTAGCTACAGTTCTTGCTTTGCACAGCGGTATATATGATATATCCTGCACCTTATTCGATGAGGAAAGGACCGAGATCCCTTCACCGGGAGTGACTCCTTTAGCAATAACTGGCAGATGCTACAACCCTCGGTTTGTTTTTTTGATCGCTTCTATAGTTTCTGCTTTGCACAGTGATATATATGATATATCCCGCACCTCATTCGACAAGGAAAGGGCCGACGATCCCTTCACCGGGAGTGACCCCTTTAGCAAAACTAGAAAAGCCTAAAAAACATTCCATTTAAAAACCATTTGATTCCGCAATGAGATCAAGTTCAAAGCGTTAAAGGTTTTCTTAAAAACCATTCGCAACCCTCCGTCATTTTAGGAAGTAGAGTACTTAGTATTCGTGCTACGTTTGTCGACCATAGCCGAGACGTAGTGTGCGGTAGCTAAGTGATGTCTTCCTACACAGCATATGATGCGATTAGTTAGGACAGTCATGTGGCTTTGTTGACCTTAGCCAAGGGTCATGTGGGTGGGTCTAATTAATCATGAAATGACGGGTAGAACTTGACTAGTACCTATAATTTGTTGACCTTAGCCAAGGTCATAGGTGCTAGGGGTAAAAACCATTATCGGGAGTTTCAAGTATTGAAATTTGCAATGAGATTGCATACCTTCTATGTGATAGTTGGATCCCGATACCCACTGCGAGTAATTGTTACTCCTGGGAGAGTTTTGCACTTTATAATTAGCTGATCAAGTAGATGTCTAGAAAGATGTCAACGGGGTTATGCCTCTGGGAAAACGAGGTTTACTGTAATTAGGTCCGTGCGAAAGCACGGGGAACCTCCCTCAAAGTACCGACACTGGCCTGGCTGAAAGATTGGAGAACTTGTAGAGTGTAATTAATCCCGGCTAGTCTTTCCTTTTAAGGTTTGAAGGAAGATTTGATAAAAACAGTGGGAGCCATCCTGATTAGATAAAATATATAACCAATCTAATCTTGCAAGAGCGCACGCAGAGTGTTTTTCTTCTCTCTCTCTCCAGGTAGCGACCATATCACGCCTTAATCAAGATAATAATATGGATGTATTGACCGAACCCGCTTGTTATACTGAGCTGGGGAACGTTGGTCCCGCTCCAACTTATAATTGTTATAAGACAGAGCAGGAATTAGGGGAATACCAGAATTCCTATGCCGCCAAAACGAAGAAAGTGCATATGATGCATCTTTTTCGGGTGTGTTCATTACAAAGAACTGTTTCTCAGTATCCTCTGCATCCTGGGTATTTGATACCGGATCAGGATCCCAGATATGTAATCTGTTACATAGGGCTACAAAAAGGTAGAAAACTGAGAACGGGTGATAAGTTTCATGAGACAGAAAACGGGGTAAGTGTTACAGCCAAGTCTGTTGGTCACTGTCACCATGTATTACCAATACATTGATTCTGAACAAATGCTATTAGATACCGAACCTGATATACAAAATCATATCAGTCTCTTTATAATTAAAGAAATGATAACATTTTATATTGTTGAATAATGTTTTGAACATTTCCTATATCAAAAGTTGATCGGTTCAGGCACGTTATCTAAAAGCATTGATGTTCTAAATCAAACTACAGTTCCTAGTATACAGAACACACACAAGAGGAAGAGTTCAGAAATGAACGAATCCTTCTTGAGGCATTATAGACTAGGTCATATCAATGCGACCCGACTGGCTGAAGTTACATTTTAGATGCATATTTAAATCAGTTTGAATTTATATCTTGTGAAACTTGCCAGTCATATCACAAAGATAAGATGACCATAGCTCTGTTTATTGGAAACAGAGAAAGAGTTAGTGAACTCTTGGGACTGATACATGATGATGTATGTAAGGTCTCCTGTCTACACATGCCAGGACCGGTTCTTTATACTTCATTACGTTCTCTGATGATCTCTCAAGATTCAGACATATGTTCCTATTGAAACACACGTCCGAACCTTTTGAGATATTCACAGAATATAAGTTAGAAGTAGAGAACCAAAATACGGGTATAAGTATTATATCCTATGATGAGATCAGGGAGGAGAATACTTGTGCATAGAATTCCTAGACTATTCTAAAGGAGAATGAGATTCTTTCTCAGCATTACTCCTCCGTATACACCATAGCACGATGGTATATCGGGACGGAGCAATCACACCCTATATGATATGGTGCGCTCTATGATGAGTACTACTGAGTTTCCTATTTTCTTTTAGGGGGTTATGCACTTGAGAAGCTGCATACCTATTGAATTAGGTTCGAATCAAATCAGTGCCTACCACTCCATATAAGATATGGTGTGGGAAAAGCCTATCTCTTGAGTAAGATTTGGGATTGTCCGGCCTGTGTCAAAAGAAAAATCCGGACAAGATCGAGGCAAGATCAGTTCTGTAGAATTGGAAAGGTTCCAGCTATACAAAACTGCAGCTGATGATTTGACAGAACCAAAGGATTCAATAGTTCCCGACGAACCTCAGCCTCTCCGCCGATCTGGTAGGGTTTCTCATCCGCCTGAGAGATACTTCGGTTTCTCGATGACAGTGGGAGCGAGGATTGCATCATGAGATGATGGCCTAACTAGTTTCGAGCAAGTCATCAAGAGTAGGGACTCTGTAAGAATGGCTGGATGCTTAGCGATTTGAGATGGAATCCATGTACACCAGCAAAGTATGGACTTTAGCTGCTATATCTGAAGGGTTAAATCCCCATCAGGAGCAAGTATATCTTGAGAAGATTACTTGGTGTAGATGGAAAAGTTGAGACTTTCAAAGCTAGACTTGTTAAAGGTTTTAGTCATCAACCAGGTGTGGATAATGATGAAACCTTTTCTAGGGACTATGCTTAAGTCCATCCAGATCCTACTTGCCATTGCTACATACCATGACTACGATATCTGGTGGTTGGGTGCCATGACTACTTTTCTAAATAGTGATTTAGAAGAGAACGTCTATAAGAACACAGCCAGAGGGCTTCGTAAACAGTGGGAGCAGCGGAAACGTGTGCAAGTTGCTTTACAAAATAAAGCAAGCATCGCGGAGTTGGAACATCTGTTTTGATATGGTAGTCAAATAGTTTGACTTCATCAAAATGGTAGATGAACCTTGTATATACAAAAAGATAGTAGAGAGTAAGATGGTCATCCTCGTATTGTACGTGGACAACATACTCTTGATAAGAAAAGAGTTTCCTATGCTACGCACGGTCAATCTCCACTTATCACATGGATTCTCCAATAGAATCAAAGTGATACCTCCTAAATCCTGAGTTTTCATCTATGAGATAGATGTAATTGGATGCTAGGATTCTCACTAGATGTAGTGAGATGGTATCAATCGATCCTGGGGAGAATCACTGGAAGGGTTCCAGGGTGATAAAGACGATTGAATGTCAGTCACAGGCATTGTCTTTACCCTCAGTAAAGGGACGGTATGTTGGAAAAGTTCCAAGCTAGATACCGTGGCAAACTAGACGATAAAGGCTGGTAACATCACTATTAAAGATACTACCAAAGAGGCAGTTTGGGTGTATATTGGTTCATAAGATGAACTAGGTTCCTACCATTATATGACAATAGAAGTGTGGCTTTGGCCAAGGAACCCCGATCCCATCAGTGACCCAGTCATATTCTGAGGCAGTATCACCTGATCATGGAGATAGTTGATCTCCAGGGTGATCGATGTTAGGAGAGTAGACTCAGAGGACAACACGGCGGATCCATTCACAAAGGCTTTTTCCCAGAGAGAGACTTATATGGGATGGTTGAGTATGTGATACTGCAACCACTGCTACAGATGGCCCTAGTGCAAGTGGGAGATTGTTAGTTATATGTATGCCCTAGAGGCCATTACTGTACATTGGATGTATATTGTAGTGGATGCTGGGACATATATAGGTAGGACTTTCTTGCTCGACATGATAGTACGCTATCTGGTTGCTCTTTATCTTAACATGTATACTTTCTGTCTCTCTGTTACATGTTAATAAAGCCCTTAGGATGTGTACTCGACTTCCAGGACTATGATGCAGATCATACTAGTGGGGCCTGGGTAGTCAATGAGTACATCCTTCATTGTTCCTAGTCGTGGGAATATCGAGACGGGGCATCGATATTCCAGAGTAGACTGGCGTATATCTTCTCGACCCATGTGATGGGCGATGGATGATCCCATATCCATTGGTGTTTGACATCAGAGATGGTATGCGGGTGCTCAGTGGAGACTGGGTACACTGAACGGACTCGTCGAGAACTCCCAGATGGTATTATACCTCACGTCAGATGGCAGTTCTCTGGTGACACTGGTACAGCTTAGTCTGTTGGCCCGAGATCGTCATAGAGTCTTGTGTGTCTCCCACTGTGCTTTGATTTCCACCCTACCACGGCTCTACTGAGTCGTGCAAACAGGTGGTTTTTGGGTACAGTCCCGATTCACATGGAGACAATGAGCGGTAGGAGGGGATTCGTCTCTCCCGGTATTGGGGGTTGATGTTGCGCTATGCTCGACTGGCCATAACAGGAAATCCCTGGCCAGGGTTGCAGTGATATACTGGTAAGAGTTATCAGTAGTTTCACACATGTTATGGACCTTACGTCGGCATGACTTATCGAGCTACTGGGGTCTGACGTTTACCACCCCTAGGCGAGATATGCGACATATCAGACGAACAGACCGGACTGTACGGTAAGTGTTACTGGTTGGATTCACAGGAGTGTGAGCGGGCTTGCTCGTCGATCTTCTGATCGCTCAATACCCGGGTGGCCGTTACGTTTAGCAGACCGCTTGCGGCTTGTGGGTGTTTGATATGATCATCATCTGCTGCCGGCGTATTGACGAGTCTTTAGAGTCCTACACAGAGGTTTCCTGGCTCAAGCGAAACGAAATAGGAGCACATATGAGATATGTGTGGGACCGAGAATAATGCGTGTATGTGATACCGTATTCTATTCTCGCGATGAATGTATCGATTGGTTGTATGCGATATAATCTAGTTATCGAATCGAGGATTGATTCAATAAGCCGATACATTGGATATTAGTCGGTTATATGCGATATGACCGGATCGTTAAATCAAGTATTGATTTAATGATTTAATGCATAATTATATATTTGATATATTACTTTGCATTAACTAATATTGGTTCACTTAAATTGGATTTTCTCACTTGATGTTCACAAGTTGTATATGTGATATACTTTTGTGCACTTGTTTGTATCATGTTTGATGATACATGCTAACTTGAGTTTGTGTGTATGATTAAACCATGGTTATATGAATGGTTAGGGTTTTGTTTACTTATCTATTTATTTATTTATTTATTCATTTTTGCAAAATAAGTCATGGTGGCTTTCTTTGTTTGCTTGTTGAAGCTTCATGAAGCTTTGAACAAGTCCACCTTTTTTGTCTCATGCTTAACCCTAACCATTCAACCTAACCATAGTCTATTCTCTACACCTAACCATGGTTGCTAAATGATAAGTATTCATTTTATTTTCTATTTTGAAAATACTTATCATATTCTCTTCTTCTTCTTCTTCATCTTCAACAATGAAGAAACCTTGCAACCATCAATGGCAACTTGAGAAAAAGAGTGAGAAATCCAATTCTAAAGTGAACCCACTTCCTATTTCTTCATCCTCTACCACTTGCCAAGTAGTATAGGGTGTTTTCTTCACAAGTTTCATGGCTTGGTGAAGTTGGAGCTTGATCTTGTGTTGCCTCGACGTAGATCATCTTCGGCATCGAAGTCGGCGACCTAGCCCGATCTTTTCTCCGATGAAACCATCGCAAGAGTCTAGGATTTCGATTTGTACAGCGGAGGGACGTCTATGCGGAGCTAAGGAAGTGGAGCACCGGATCTACAAAGGTTGTAGCCTCTTTCTTTTAGCAATAAAATTGTTTACTTTGCCTATACATCTAGTGAACGATCCGTATTAGAGTTTGTAGGCATATGGAAAAACTTGAATTGGGCATGTTTGATCACTTGTGAGACCTCATTAGTGTGCCTAGGAACCCTACACTTGCTCTTACCGCATCACCAGCAGCAGCTCAAACTGCGCTCAAACATGGTGACAGGAACCTCAATCAAGTATCGACGAAAAAGATCAAAGTGATGAAATGAATCAACAGATCCAGAATGAATATATGATCATAAAGAGGATTCAAATCACTGAGAGTATGATCATGGAAGCGAATAAAATCAAGGATCTCAAATGGATGTATAATCAAGGAAACGAAAAGAATCACAAGTCTCAAGATATATGCATTCTAAAGTCACTTAAGTGGAGTATCGTATCGTAAATATGCCGCGAAACATACGTATGCTATGTCACTCTACTCAAGCTACCTACTCCATCAATCAGGGTCAGCCTATGTAACGAAAGTTCGGGTCTAATACCCCCTTGTTCAAGTCTAAGTTCCGTAAGGTCAAACCTAGGTTCCAAAATATAAACGCCCTAGACTCCACATAGTCAAACCTAGACTCGAACCAAGGTTAAACCTAGCGCTCTGATACCAACTTTGTCACGATCCAAAATATTAGCTCGTGACCAGCACTTAAATCACGCGACGTCTACAGGCGTAACGTAATTCAAGTAAGCTGAAACCCAGAAATCTAAACCTTTTTAAGAAATAAAGAGGTGAAGTTTTGAAATAAAGGTATAGTAAATCATGTTTTGTCTTTTGAAAATTTGGGCAGCACCTCCTTAGTAAAAACTAACCCCGAAAACGGGTATAACACAGAATATAATAAAGCATCCCCAAACGGGAGAAAATCACGTCTAACAGCGGAAACCACCACTACAACTTTAAATAAAAAGTATACGATGTCCAACGGCGAAGATCCACATAAGGAAATAAAGTAAAGTAAGACATTAACCCCAAAAGCGAACATAAAACCCATCGTCCAAGTCTCGCAACTACAAGTCTTCTAAGTCTGCAATATATACAAATACTAGTTTCTAAATTGATGGAGTGACTAAATACAATATAAATAATGAATACGAGAGGGGCACGATCCAACATGTACCACCTACCACAAGCAAGTCACCCGAAAACAGCTGTGTGCCAGCGATACCGCAACTGATCCATGCGATCAACCTGTAAGAACTATGGCACAACGGGGGTGAGTTGCCAACTCGTGAGTAGAAAACATCATCAGGTAGAAATCGAAATAAACAACGATTTCTAGGTCAACTGTATCATAAAGGTAATACTATGATATCTAGGGTGACCGTATCTGCATATGTGCCAACACATAATAAATGCCTATCAGCAAGTGGATAACATCCAACAATATAATCAATGCATATATGCAGGTGGATCTCATGTATGGTGGATCTCATCCAACAATAAAATCAATGCATGTATGTAGTGGATCTCGTCCATGTGTCAACCACTGACACAACAACTCCTGCATGTAAATATCATAAAAGCATATGCAGGTAAATATGAGGATATAAAACAACGTGTGTCCCTCGCGACACAACAAAATCATGGAAACCTGAGTGTCTAATCTCGACACTCAAAACATCATGAAACCCGTGTCTAGCATCGACACGTAAATCTTCATGCCTCAGGCGCCGTCCCCACGACTGGCCCTGATGTCATGTCTGTACATCACTCCGGTCGGTATCCCCATGATAATCGCCGAGTCCAAATACTATCACCGGTAGGTACTTGCCCAGCATTCCAGGCTCATCGCCATCATCTACGAACTTCTTGCCAAGGGGAACCATACCGGGCTCCACCATGTACCCACACACGGCCCACTCCAACTTCTCGCGCCGGGTATATATCACAAATCTCAGAACCGAGAAATCTCATGGTGGACGCACTGAAATATCATATCAAGAGAAACCGGATTTTCAAACAATAAATAGTTTCTTGAAACACCCCTACGGTTCTCATATCCATAAATCATATGTAATCCATATCTCAATGCGTAAATCCATGAAAACTGATATATACAACATAAAACAGCAATATGAGAATATTAAGGGAAAACCGCTCTTTTAAATGAACCCAGCTTTTAAAATATATCATGCGGTTCCCAAATCCTCCGAAATCAAGTGCAGTATCATATGAGCTGTACATGTAATTATAGCAAGATATAAGTATCCACATGTAAGCAAGTATGTATGATGCATTTCATAAGCGTAATAGCACAATAACCAATGTTTCAATATCACATGTCAATACAGTACCACTTAGGGATATATGCACCTATAGCAAGATATGTGGGTATACATGTCAGTATGTATCCATGAAGTACATGTAGCTGTAACCAGGTATGCGGGTGTACATGTCAGTATGTATGCAACATATAACAGGATGCAAGCATGTCTGTATATCTCATGCAACGTGGAACAGTGATATGAACATAGCAAATATATCATGGTATGATGTAGCAATTCTACTGTATAGTGACATAGCAATTATCGATGATAAAGTGTGTGAGCCGGTAATCTGTGTATGTGCAACATACGCATCATCGATAATGGTGTAGATGTACTAGCATAAGTATATGTAATGAGAATAACATGAACATAGCATAAAGTACATCGTCAACTAAATGCTATAAGGTATACGTGTCTATAATATATTCGAGTTGGTGAATCCATCAATCGACATCCAGCCTCACAACATTCGCGTACGGTACAAACCATCGTACGATATCCTCTAAACAAGGGTATGGATAAATCAACAAGTAAAACTCATCACGTATGGTAATCTAACGTACCGCGGCATTAAAAAAATAGGGATTCTATCAACCTATACAACATCGGGGGTACGGATCTAAGTCTCGTACGGCATATCACTCAATATGTAAAACATTATCCATATATATATACCTATCTCTCAGGTCACATCCATGTCAATCTCGTATCAGGGGACCTATAAAGGTATTAACAATCTCATATCGACTCGAAATCCATATAACGACATATCACACCAAGTCATCATATCACATCGTATACTCGTTCATCACATTAATATCTCGCATCACAATAATATAAACATCACACTTGTTCTCTTTTAATTCGTACCTATCATGATTCACTTATCATTTCATATTCTCATATATCAATATGTTCATTAGCATCAATTTCTATCATATTATCGTTTGTAAATCCTACAATCATGTCCGTCGCATATCATGTATCAGGATAAAATCATTGAACGATATTCCATATCAATGTTTGCGGGGGTGCTATACGCCATCCACCCAACTTCCCCCGTAGATATAAATCTACTCACCTGCTAAACTCCTCGCTTAGCCGTAGTTGATGCATTTCGTCGTCTCGGAATCCACACGAGGGTACTTATAATCAATAGGAATTCGCAAAGCTATTAACATCAAATTCCGAAATCCAAATACGGCACGCGGTGCGCTTATAGGTTAGAACCTATAGCCTACGCATACAAAACAACCAAACAACTCTTGTCATTGACGTAAAAACGTCCAACGCCAAAATACAAAATCCAGTCGCAAAAACCAAGAAATCCAAATACCGGAAAACATAACCAAAACCCTCACTAAGGTCTCTATACATGAAAAACACCAAGCCTAAAACCCCAAATCGTACCAATAACCCTATACTAGTAAACTGTAAAGTGGTTTAAGAAATTATACCGATCGATCCGTGTCCTTCGGTTTTTATCTATCATTCCACGCTCCTCGCGGCATCTCTGATCTCCGGTCTTCTCGTCGAAGCGGCACCACGTCAACGAATCTTTATACGGGCTCTCGCTTCAAACTGAAGCAACTCGGACATGAAGTTTGCTAGCCGACATGTCCAAGATTGAAGTAGAGAGAGTGTAGAATACCTTGTCTCAAGGCACCCAACGAATCGGGTGAAGGTTAATGAAGTTGCCACGGATGGAATTAGTGAGCAATGGGTTTTTGAGCTTAGAAACAAAAATCAAGCTTTAACAATATTGGGCTCGGACACTTCTTAAGCTCACTGGGAATTGACTTGAAGATGGGTGTATAAAATATTGTGAAGGATAAATTAATCAAGCTTGCAACCTTGTGGGGCCGGCTAAAAGATAAGCTCACTGGGAATTGAAATGGAAGGGGGGGTGAGCATAGCCTAGGAAGTGGTTAGCCTAAGCATCAACACAAATATCCATACAAATATCTTAAGCATTACAAAAGGAATTAAATGCAACTAGTGAGTCACAAATTAAACCATGCTCATCTAGAATGCTCAAAACAATGACTCACCCAATCCACCTCATCAAGCAAGGTTCGGCCATGATGCAATGAAAGATATTTTGGCCAAAAATGATACACAAACTTTAACCAATAATTTATATTTATATTATTTTATGAAAACTCCAAATTCGCAAATCGGTAGTCTTTGCAAAATATATTATTTTAATATTAAATTCCAAAATAATGTTTTATATTTTCTGAAATGTTACATTCTACAATCTTAGATCGTGCGACTGCGTTGCTTAATACTATCGATCTGAGACAGTTGTACTTACAATTACATCATCTGTCTTAAAGAATGCGGTAATACGATCTCTAACTCGAATCTCTGAAACTCATCTATGATCTCCTTTTGTGTAGTCAACATCCGTATTGCTGGCAACCGACTTAAAGCATCCGACACTACATTAATTTTTCTCGGATGGTATTTTAGATCAAGATCATAGTCAGCCATCAGTTCCAACCATCTACACTGTCTCATGTTGAGCTCTTTCTGCGTGAACATATAGTTTAGGCTCTTGTGATCGGTAAATAGTTCTACCCTTTCACCCAATAAATAGCGTCTCCAAATCTTCAAAGCAAAAATCATTGCTGCTAGCTCCAAATCATGAGTTGGGTAGTTCTTCTCATGGCCCTTAAATTGTCTCGACACGTAGGTTATAACCATCCCATGCTGCATTAGATCACATCCCAAACCTTTCCCAGATGCGTCGTTGTGAATAACCAACCCTCCGGAACTGTCTAGTACTGTCAAGATAGGAGCGGTGGTCAATATTTGCTTCAACACATCAAAAGCTGACGCACACTTCTTGGTCCATGCGAACGGTACCTCCTTTCGTGTTAGCTTAGTCAATGGTTCTACTATTCGAGCGAAGTTCTCCACAAACCTTCTATAATATCCGGCAAGCCCAAGAAAGCTTCCGATCTCCGCTACGTTCTTTGGAATCGGCCAATCATGAACTGCTGCAATCGTTTCAGAGTCAACGTCAATTCCATCTCCGGATACGACATGACCCAAGAACTACACTTCTTCGAGCCAAAACTCGCACTTGCTCATCTTAGCATATAACCTTTCTTGCCTCAACGTTTGCAGCGCGATCTTCAAGTGTTCTGTATGCTCTTCTTAGCTCCTCGATTAGACCAGAATATCATCGATAAATACCACTACGAACTGGTCCAGATACGGTGAAAAGATTCGGTTCATTAAGTCCATAAATAATGCTGGTGCGTTCGAGACATCGAATGGCATCACTAAGTACTCGTAATGCCCATATCGAGTTCGGAACGCTGTCTTGCAAATATCTTCTGATTTCACCCGAACTAGATGATATCCGGATCGCAATTCCAGTTTCGAGAATACCTTCGCTCCACTGAGTTGATCGAATGATTCGCCGATGCGAAGGATTATGTACTTGTTCTTAATAGTTACCCATTTTAATTCTCGATAGTCAATGCACATTCTTCGCGTGCCATTCTTCTTCTTGACTAGAAGAACTGGAGCTTTCTAAGGTGAATTGCTGCTGCAAATCTAACCCTTCTCTAATAATTCGGCGACCTGTTTCTTTACTTCTTCTAGTTCCACTGGCGCCATCGGATAATACGCCTTGAAATCGGCGCTGCTCTAGGAATAAGGTCAATCACGAACTCTACATCTCGTTTTGGCGGTAACCTAAGATGTCCACAAACACATCCTTAAACTCTCGAACTACTGCTGGCGCTTCCTCCTTGTCTACTTCCATTGACGAAAGAACGACACTTGTCGGCCTAGCCCTAAATTCGACTGGCCCGACAGATCTGCTACCTCCTGAAAATATAAACTCCGAATTTTCGGGAATCTGGAAGATCACTTTCTTTGCCCTACAATTGATGTGAGCGTGGAAAGTGCTAAGAAAGTCCATTCCCAAGACAACATCATAGCTGCCAGTATCAATCACCAAGAAATCTGCGAATAACACTCGTCCGTAGATAATAATCGGACAATACTTGCACTTGCTACTAGATATAATTTTCCCATTCCCAGTGTGTATGTCCCAGCAACTAGACATGGCTACGTGTGGAATCGAGTGTGCACTAATAAACTTGGACGACATAAAACAATGGGATGCACCTGAATCGAATAATATCAATGCGAGAAAATTATGAATGAGTAGGATACCTGAAACAACTTCGTCTGAAGCTTTAGCCTCTTCGGCCGTCAAAGTGAAGGCTCGTGCTTGATTAGGCCTCCGAATAATTTGCTTCTGTCCAAGAATTTGCTTCTGCGGTGGATTCTGAATATCGTCCCTCAATTGTAGGTTTGAAGGACAAACATTGGTGGTATGGTCTGCTGATCCGCAAACAAGACAGAGTCCAAGCCTCCTTCGACAGTCCTTCTGTAGGTGTCCGGGTAGATGGCAGAAGTCACAAATCACACTTCTTTTCTGATCAGATACGACGGGCTTCTTCATAGGTACAATGCTTCGCCTGTTCACCGGGATGCCTCTGCGTACAAGAGCTTGGTTTGGCGTAAACGCCGTCTTCCGCACTACGATGGCTTGCTGTTAATTACCCTTCGCTTTCGTAGATAAACTCTGCTACTCCATGGCTGCCTTGAGAACTTGGGAGAAGGTGATCAATCCCAAAGATATAATATATCTCTGAATCTCAACGTCCAAGCTACGCATAAACCTTCGAACTCTATCAGCATCGTTGGAAACCAAAGGCCCTGCAAATCGACTAAGCCGAGTCCACTCAGCCGCATGCGCATCAACGGATCTGCCATTCTGCTTTAGGCTAACAAACCTTTCTTCCATTTCTTCTCGAGTAGATTGCGGAAATAACTTCTCCAAGAAACTTTGCGAAAACGCTACCCAACTGATCGGCTTGGGCAGACGGGTCTCCTCTACGAGCCACCACTCGCGAGCGTAATCTACCAGTTGGATGCGTACTATATCCATCCTTTTTTCGTCTAGAATCTGCGTGGCGACTAGCAGGTTCTCTATATCATCCAGCCACTGCTCCGCTAGCAATGGCTCCTCAAATCCAATAAATATGGATGGACCAAGCCTCCTAAAGTCCGCCATGGTGCCCTCACGCAGTGCTGGCCTGGATGCTACTGCGACTACGGACTGCTGGATTGTCTGTAGACCCTCCTGGAAAGCCTCGGCCTGCCGCTGATTAAGCTCAGTTTGCCGCTTCTGGTTTTCTAGCATACCACGTATAACTCCAAGCAATGCGGCATTATCAACACGCCTCTGGTACGATCGCAAATCTCTATCTGCCATGATTCTGAAGCCAAGACACTGAAGAGGATTAGCAACGGTAAACAGGATTCAATAAACAAGAAAGTTATAGATTCAAGACTGGCAAAATAGTAATGTGGCAGGACATGCTCCTAATTCCAGGTTTCCTGGTTAGTGTATTGAGTTTAATACCCAACTACAAAAGAACCAAACCCGATTAACCCTAAATCCTATGGTTCTTATACCAAACAAACCCTATCACGCCCTGCTTCCCAAAGTGCGCAAACTACGGCACGTGACAGAGCCAACTATGCTACCTGTGGATAGGAATCATCCCTCCACAGTCACATTACGACTGTCTATAGGATATCAAGAACAATAAAATATAAAATCTATCTAGTACATGTCCATTTGCCATAATAAAAAGAGTCAAGAAAATGTATAAGCGAAAACGATACAAGCTCCAATAACCAACATCTGAAAACTCTTCCCAATATGGGCTCACATCAAGAAAATAAAACCACGGAAAATAAACTAAACTAAACATCTCTAAACTACACATGTTTAATTCCTCACCGCTCGGCTTGACGGCTAAAATACTTCTGTTCAGCCTGCGATAAAGATAGAGGAACCGGGCCATGCAAAACCCAGACGTCAGTACATCATAATATCAAAATAGCAGTAATAACTAAGATGCAACTGTTTACCGCCGAAAACAGAGACGAATCGGGATGGTCTCCTGAATTTAGGGGCAGATGCTATTTGGTTTATCCTTCCACTTCTCCGAAGATGCCAAGTTGATTTATGGCACCGTGTATCGGAGGTTTGGACGGATGTGGCCGTTATAGCAGACTTCGTCAGATTCCCCCTCATTGTGAGAGTTTTTTTTATTGTGGATATGCTTTTCCCTGCAAGCACAAGCCCTTGCAGTTAATTACGTTACCGCGTAGCGATAACCACTTTCTCCTGCTCCAGAAGGTTATTTCATATCGTGGGTTTTTGTTTTATTTTTGGTTGCCCGTGTATTGTATACGGAGACTAATTTATGTTGTCGCCCGTTGGGCGTGGATTAGTCCAAATTCGTATATTCTTAGATTTGGGTTTTGGTTGGTTAAAGGATCGCTAATCTCGTTTGAGATTAAGATCAACTTAAATGTTTTTTGAGGATACATTAGTCTAATTTTAGACTAAGATCTACTCAACAGGATTTAGGATCATCCAAATCCAATAAAAGAGCATTTGGGCTCTATTGTTTAAGTTTAAGGATGTTACGGTCTGTAGATCATCATTTTTGGGGTGAGGGTTTAGTTTAAGGACGTTGCGGTCCACAGCTAGTTTAAGGACGTTGCTGTCCATTGGGAACATGCTCATGGATTTGGGAGTGCACCAAAGAGCTGTTGGTTGTCGGGACCCTCCACCTCGCTGAAGACGTTGAAGAATTACAACGACATGTATCAGAGATATGGAGAGATGTACCCTTGAACTGAATTCCAGATTGAAGGGAGAGATCGTGGTGGCATGAACATCATTTTAGATACCATATGTTAGGAGATCATTAGCCATCTTTGAAACTAAGATCAATTTGGGGAGACCTGAGCATAGGAAGGCTCGGTTGATTGGTGATCAAAAGGATTTTTTGGCCTCGGGAGACTTAGCTATTTTGGGCTAAAGTCAGCCTTTCATAGTGTTAAACACTAATATCTGCTCGGCGCTCACTTGCTCCCACGTGAGGCTCTAAAACAGTGCTAAATACTGAAATTTGGAGCGCTCACGTGTGGCACGTGAGGCGCCTGAGAATTGGGCACTGCTTCTTTGGTTTTATTCTCTTATTTTTTTATAAGTACTAAGCACTATTAGGGGTCATGTGGAATCACGTGACTCAATCTCAGTCGTTCTTTTTTGTTCATCAAAGGTGCTCACGTGGGAACACGTGATCTGTCGTTATAGCGTTGAACACTAATATGCATGTAGATCTTGTTTTGAGAATTTCAGGCCCTTTATTTTTATAAAAATTAAATTCTTTTATAAGGTTAAACCCTAGTTTTATCAGAGGAATTAAATTCCTATATCTTTTGGTAAGAATTAAATTGTTTGAACTTAGTTCTTTCCCCTAAGTTTTAAATCTGCATGACAGAATCTCCCCGATGAGAATTAAATTCTCAACTTGTGGGGGGATCTGCTTCTGCAGACCTCAATCAAAGGAAGAACTAAGTTCTTTTTAAAAGAGTTAAACTCTTGAAATGGCGAAGAAGAGATAAGATAATCTCTATATTTTTCTTCTTATCTAGGGTTTCTTTTTCTAAAAGAAAGCTCTTCTTCTTCTTTTTTGTTTCTCAAATCTTATGGGGGGTCTCTTCTGTACAAGACTTGAAGTCTTGGGTCCTTTATATAGTAGAAGCAGATTTGTTGATTTGGATAAGGAAATCTCTCGTTGAGAGATCTTAATTGATTTGGGGATTTTATCCACCGTTGGATCTTTGATCCAAAGACTTCTGTTTTACAGAAAATATTTTTCTTGTTTTTAACAAGATTTGGGAAATATTTCCCCATACAGAATTTTTCTGTAGGTAGGTGATTTTTTAATCATCATTGGATTTTTTAATCCAACGGTGCTCTGTTTTACAAAGAGTAATCTTTCTTGTTTAGAAAGATTCAAGAAAATATTTTCCAAATAGGGTTTTGATCTCTTTACTTAAAATTTAATTTTATCGGCTCAGAAGGCATTTAAGACCACTCACGTGTAGCAGGTGACCCCATAGAGTTAAGCTCCTTTACTTATGTGCAACAGCCGAAAAAGGGCATCACGTGCTGACACGTGAGCTTCTCTGGCCTATTATTTGTTTTAAAAAGGCGCCTATATACTTTGTATATAGATGCTCATGTGCTTACACGTGAGGCTCAATTTCAGCCTTAATTGTTAAGCGCAATACCTATAATCTTTGTTCATAGGCTTATCACATGTGGGCACGTAATGTTCCATTAGGTGAATTTCTTCCCATCGCCTTTTCTCCCCTTCTTTTCTTTTTTTTTTATAAGGGAAAAAATGCCCCCACAGCGTTATTCCCACGTGGCTTGCACGTGAGTGCAACGCTATCACCCTTACAACCGTTGGATTGCCTAAGAGAATGGGAAGATGAACCGCTCCCCATCACGTCTTATAAATGCAAGGGACTTGTCTTTAGGAAGCCACTATTCTTTCATCTTCTTCATTCCTTGTCTTCTTTGAGAATTTAATTCTCTTCTTCAGAGCTTAGTCCTCTGCCTCAAAATCTTTTAGAGTTAAACTCTGCAAAACATCCCTTTGGGTAAGGCTCTTGAACGACCTTTTTGGGTTTTTTGCCCTGGATTTTAAATCCACCATCAGAGTGTAGCTCTTTTCTGAAACCCATCTCTTAGAGATCCAAATACGTGATCTTTGAGTAGTGAACCTCAATATCTTGGGCATTTCTCCTCTGATCTTTAAGGATTCATGGCATTGTAATTTTATTTTTTGTTTCTTCATCATGGGGGTTTCTGGAATTGAATTCCACCGCGTAAAAGGAATTTAATTCCTCACCAAAGAGCTTAGCTCTGAAAGATCAAGAGGGGCCTTCGGGAATTTCATTCCCTGGTGTTCTTGAGAATATTTTCTGTAGGGATCCTAGGTACTCTTGTGAAGGTTCATAAGGCATCAAACATGCCCGAATAAAAATTTAGACGTGCCGAACAACCCAAAGCCGGGATCTTTGCTAGATTATTAGGGTTAAGCATGCAAGTAAACATCCTTACAACTAAAAGTGAGGGATTACAACCTTTGTAGTCCGCTCCTTCGCTTCATAAGCTCCGAGTAGAAGTCCCTTCGCCGCGATCCATGATCTCCCGGGCTCAAGAGAGGCTCCACGACTCGAACGATCCATGCTAGCTTGTAGTGTTTCGTTTCTCCGATTATCTACGTCGAAGTTGCTATAACTCAAGCTCTCTCACTCTAATGAGGTGAACACCCTAATCTAATGGGCTAGATTAGATGAGGATGATGGAGTAGTATTTATGCTTTCTTTTTATATCATAATCTCACATGAAATAATCACAAAAGGAATTTCTAGTAAGCTTTCTCAAAGCTAAAGAGAGAAGAAGAAGATGAATAATGAGATAATTCCTTTTGTCATGAATAATGAAATGTACATATGAATCAATAATGTAACCATAGTTTAGTTATGACAAGGATAACCCTTGTAGAGAATAAACTAGAGCTAGGGTTTGGTTAGGTTAGAAATGAGTCATGGATAAATATCAACCATAATATCTTAACCAAGACAAAAGAGAAAGCTTCTAGAAGGTGCAAAAAAAAGCTAACCCTAATCATACCCTAATCTTGTTTAATCATCACTAAACATGTTTCATTATTAATCATATCATGTCACAATAATATATATCACATAGATATTATATATTTGCAACAAAAGAAAATAATACAATTAACATATATCGCATATATATTAATGTATTATCCAGTGAGAAAATGAAATAATAAAGCGAGCCAATATTAGATAATGTAATACAATATATCATATATATTATTATACATTAAATCATCGAATCAACACTTGATCCGACAATCCGGCTATATCGAATATAACCGACTAATATATCATGTACCGATTCATCGAATCAACACTTGATCCGATGTCCCGGTTCATATCTAAATATCGCGAGAATATAATACGGTATCTCATATCGCATTATTCTCGGTCCTGCGCATATCACATATGTGCCTCTATTCCATTTTGCCTGAGCCAAGAAACCTCCGTGTAGGACTCTAAAGAATCGTCAATACGCCGGTAGCAGGTGATGATCATATCAAACACCCACAAGCTGCAAGTGGTCAGCTAAACGTAACAGCCACCCAGGTATTGAGCGATCAAAAGATCAACAAGCTAGCCTGTACGTTCTCCTGTGAATCCAATCAATAACACTCCCGTACAGTCCGGTCTGTTCGTCTGATATGTCGCATATCTAGTCTAGGGGTGGTATACGTCAGACCCCAGTAACCGATAAGTCGTGTCGATGTGAGGCTCATAACAGGTCGAGAAACTACTGGTAACACTTACCAGTAAATCTCTATATCAGCCCTGGCCAGGGACTTCCAGTTATAGCCAATCGAACACAGCACAACATCAACTCCCTATACCGGGAGAGACGAATCCCCTCCTATCGCTCATTGCCTCCATGTGATTCGGGACTGTACCCAAAAGCCACCGTTTTGCACGCCCTCTTGGACGTGGTAAGGTGGAAATCAAAGCACAGTGGGAATCACACAAGACTCTATGACGATCTCGGGTCTACAGACTACCCTGTACCAGTGTCACCGGAGAACTGCCATCTGACGTGTGGTATATCACCATCTGGAGTTCTCGGCGAGTCCGTCCAGTGTACCCAGTCTCCACTGAGCACCCGTACACCATCTCTAATGTCAAACACCGATGGATATGGGATCATCCATCGCCCATCATATGGGTCAAGATGCGTATACGCTAGTCTACTCTGGTGTATCGATGCCCTGTCTCGATATACCCTCGACTAGGAACAGTTATAGGATGTACTCATCGACTACCATGGCCCTACTAGTATGATCTCATCATAGTCCCAGTAGTCGAGTACAGATCCTAAGGGCTTTATCAACATGTGAGAGAAAAACAGTAAACCAATACAAGTCAACATGTTAAGATAAAGAGAAACTAAATAGCATACTATCATGACGAGCAAGAAAGTCCTCTCTATATATATCCAAGCATCCATTATAATATACATCATATGTACAACAATGGCCTCTAGGGAATTTACATAACTAACAATCTCCCACTTGCACTAAGGCCAGCTGCTGTAGTATCTCATACCTAGCATCCCTAATAATCTCTCAAACTGTATCTGGGGAATGGCCTTCATGAATGGATCCGCAGCGTTGTCCTTCGTATCTACTCTCCTGACCTCGATCTCCCGGCGATCAACTATCTCCCAGATGAGATGATACCGCCTAAGAATATGTCTGGACTTTTGATGGGACCTGGGTTCCTTGGCCAACGCCACAGCTCCATTGTTATCGCAATACAGAGGTATTGGATGTTCAATGGATGGAACCACACCAAGTTCACTAATGAACTTCTTGATCCAGACAGCCTCTTTGGCAGCATCGTTGGCAGCGATGTATTCAGCCTCCATCGTCGAGTCTGCAACGGTATCATGTTTGGAACTCTTCCAACATACCGCCCCTCCATTGAGGGTAAAGACAAATCCCGAGTGCGACTTAGAGTCGTCCTTATCACTTTGGAAGCTGGAATCGGTAAAGGACTCCACCTGGAGTTCTCCGTTACCATACACCAAGAATATCTCCTTAGTCCTTCGTAAGTACTTGAGAATGCTCTTCACAGCTATTCAGTGACTCTCTCCAGGATCTGCTTGATATCGACTCACTACACTTAGTGAGTATGCTACATCGGGTCTGGTACATGGCATCGCATACATGATAGAGCCTACTGCCAAAGCATAGGGTATCCCTTGCATGCGAGCTCTCTCCAAATCAGTCTTGGGAGACATCTCTTTGGAGAGAGTGAGTCCAGAGATCGTGGGTTGGTTCCCACGCTTGGATTCTTCCATACTAAACCTCTTTAGTATGGTGTCAATGTACCTGGATTGGGACAATCCCAGTATCCGTTTAGATCTATCTCTATAGATCATGATTCCCAATATGCAGGAGGCATCACCTAGATCTTTCATTGAGAATCTCTGTGATAAGAATAGCTTGACTGATTGCAGTATAGGAATATCATTTCCTATCAAGAGTATGTCATCCATGTACAATACGAGGAAGACAACCTTACCCTCTGCTACCTTCTTATAGATACAAGGTTCATCTATATTTTTGATGAAGTCAAACTCTTTGACTACAACATCAAAACAGATGTTCCAACTCCGCGATGCTTGCTTTAATCCATAAATGGATTTAAGCAGCTTGCACACCTTTCCGCTGCTCCCACTATCTATGAAGCCCTCTGGCTGAGTCATGTACACGCACTCTTCTAAATCACCATTTAGAAAGGCGGTCTTAACATCCATTTGCTAGATTTCGTAGTCATGGTATGCAGTAATGGCAAGTAAGATCCGGATGGACTTAAGCATAGCCACTGGAGAAAAGGTTTCGTCATAATCCACACCTGGTCGTTGACGAAAACCCTTTGCTACAAGTCTAGCTTTGGAAGTCTCAACTTTTCCATCTACACCAAATTTCCTTTTAAAGATCCACTTGCTCCCAATGGGTTTTACCCCTTCAGGAGCATTTTCCAAAGTCCATACTTTGTTGGTGTACATGGATTCCATCTCAGATCGCATTGCATCCAGCCATTTCACAGAGTCACCACTCGTGATGGCCTGCTTGAAACTAGTCGGGTCATCATCTTCCATGATGCAATCCTCGCTTCCACCATCAATGAGAAAACCGTAGTATCTCTCAGGTGGATGAGAAACCCTGCTAGATCGGCGGAGAGGCTGGGGTTCGTCGGGTACTATTGAATCCTCTGGTTCTATCAAGTCTTCTGTTATAGTTTGTGTCGCTGGAATCTCTTCCAGTTCTACCTCAATGCCACTCATCTGTTTCATAAGAAAACCTTTTTCTATGAAAGTGGCATGTCGAGAAACAAACACCTTTTGTTCCTCGGGGTGGTAGAAGATATACCCTTGTGAATTTTTGGGATATCCTACAAACTTACATAAGACAGATCTTGCCTATAGTTTGTCCGGATTTTGTCTTTTGACATAGGCTGGACAACCCCATATCTTAACATACTTAAGAGATGGTCTCTTCCCTTTCCATATCTCATATGGAGTGGTAGGCACTGATTTGGTAGGAACCATATTCAATAGGTGTATGGCTGTCTCAAGCGCATACCCCCAGAAGGAAATAGGTAACTCAGCAGTGCTCATCATAGAGCGCACCATATCTAATAGGGTGCGATTCCTCCGTTCCGATACACCGTTGTGCTGTGGTATATAAGGAGGAGTAAGCTGAGAGAGAATCCCATTCTCTTTTAGATAATCCAGAAAATCATTGCTCAAGTATTCTCCTCCTCGATCAGATCGAAGGATCTTAATACTTTTGCCCGTTTGGTTCTCTACTTCGTGCTTATATTCTTTGAATTTCTCAAAAGCTTTAGACTTGTGTTTTATCAAGAACACATGTCCGTATCTAGAGAGATCGTCAGTGAATGTAATGAAGTAGGAAGAACCGTTCCTGGCATGCGTAGACATGGGACCGCATACATCACTATGTACCAGTCCTAAGAGTTCCGTAACTCTTTCTCCGTGTCCACTAAACGGAGTTTTGGTCATTTTTCCTCTGAGACATGAATGGAAAGTATCATAAGATGATAATTCGAACGAATTCAAATATCCATCCTTATGTAACTTAGCCAGTCGTGTCGCATTGATATGACAAAGTCTACAATGCCACAAGTAGGATTCGTTCATTTCTGAACTTTTCCTCTTGTGTGTGTTTTGTATATTGAGGACTGTATTTTGATTGAGAATGAATATGCCATTATGTAACGAGCCTGATGCAATCAACTTTTGATTTAGGAAGATGTTTATAACATTATCCTGTACTACAAAATTATATCCTTCTTTACTTAATAAAGAAACTGATATAATGTTGCACATCATGTTCGGTATATAATAGCACTCATTCAGAATCAGTGTATTACGACTTGGTAATACAAGGTGATATTCGCCAACTGCTTTGGCTACAATACTTGCACCGTTCCTTACTTGAACGGAATGATCACCTTTTCCCAGTTCTCTACCTTTCCGTAGCCCATGTAACAATTTACATATGTGGGATCCTGATCCGGTATCTAATACCCAGGACGTAGGGTGAACTGAGAAACAGTTCTCAATAACTAACACACCCGAAGAAGGTGCATCAACATGCATGTTCTTCGTTTGGGCGGCATAAGAATCTAGATATTCTCCTGTTTCCTGTTCAGTCTTATAACTCTTATAAGAAAGAACGGGTCCAACGTTCCCTTGCTCAGTACAATAATCGGGTTCAGTCAATACATCCATATTATTATCTTGATTATGGCCTGACATGGTCGCTGCCTGGAGAGAGAGAGAAGAAAACACTTTAGCGTATGCTCTTACAAGATTAGATTGGTTATTATCTTATCTAATCAGGATGTCTCCCACTGTTTTTATCAAATCTACCTTCAAACCCTAAAAGGTAAGATTAGCCGGGATTAATTACACCCTACAATTTCGTCAATCTTTCAGCCAGATCAGTGTCGGTATTTTGAGGGAGGTTCCCCGTGCTTTCGCACGGACCTAATTAGAGTAAACCTCGTTTTCGCAGAGGCGTAACCCCGTTAACACTTTTCTAGACACCTACTTAATCGGCTAATTGTCCTGTGTAAAACTCTCCCAGGAGTAACTCTTACTCGCAGTGGGTATCGGGATCCAACTATCTCATAGGAGGTATGCAATCTCATTGCAAATTTCAACACTTGAAATTCTCGATAAAGCTTTTGCCCCTAACGTGCTATGACCTTGACGAATGCCAAGCAACCCATAGTCCGCTAGTCAAGTTCAACCCGTACATTTCTTGATTGAATTAAACCCACCCGTACGACCCTTGACGAATGCCAAACAACGCCGTACGAATACCCTAATCCAATCGCATCATATGCTACAGATAAATAGTAAATAGCTACCGTACACTACGCCTTGACGAATACCAAACTACCGTAGCACGAATACTAAGTAATATCTATCTGAAATGTCGGAGGGCTACGTAGGTTTTTCAGAAAACCATGAGCGTAATGAACTTGATATCATTGTAGAATCTAGTAGTTTTTGAAAAAGGAGTGTTTTTGAGGCTTTTCTAGTTTCGCTAAAGAGGTCACTCCCGGTGAAGGGATCTCGGCTCTTTCCCCATCGAATAAGGTGCAGGATATATCATATATACCGCTGTGCAAAGCAAGAACTATATAAGCTGTCAAAAACTAAACCGCGAGTTTATAGCATCTGCCAGTTTCGCTAAAGAGGTCACTCCCGGTGAAGGGATCTCGGCTCTTTCCTCATCGAATAAGGTGCAGGGTATATCATATATACCGCTATGCAAAGCAAAACTGTAGCTACCCTTTTTATTAAAGTTTTGATTCTACAACATCTTTTAGGTTTCTTTTCTTTTTATTAATCTCATTAATAAATCCCATCAGCTTATGCTTCCTAAGCATCATAGAAGAAACGAAAGCAGTAATATTTATATATCAGCATATATATATATATATATATATATATATATATATATATATATATATAGTATAAGCATTCGTCTCAGGCAGTAATATGATCTCATCACAGAACATTGTAGCAGAAGAACATATATGAAATATTGGATATACTAGGATGTCCGTGTTTTCAATACGAGCCTGTATAAAACACGGATTCCACGGCCGCGATGAATAGCCAAACCCACATCCCTAGACCCCTACGAGAGCGGCAAGTAACACTGCCAATTCTAGGGTTAGGAGACCCGGTCTCGACTCCTCGAGATGGCCTCCCACTGGACCCTAGAACCCGGTTAGTTGTGCTCCCCTCCTTGGGTCTACCTAATGCGGAAAAGTAAATAATATACACTGGTGACATCAACCTCATCCCGGAAGTGCCCCAAATAAAAGAATATTACATACAAAAGAATTTTACATGAAAGAAAATAAAAACCCTCATCTCACATAAAACCCCCGGCTATTCAGAACACGACGATCCAATATAACATATCACAGCAACACATAATATCACATATCATCAACGTAAGTAAGTATGCATACACCGATCGTCGTTGACGTATAGCGACGAAAATCGGCAATACAACTACATACTACACTTACGGTCACAGAAAAGAAATTGTAAAACTACAATATTTGGAATCCACAATCACTTTAGACATCGTAAATCCGAAATATCACATACTTCGCATTTCATGCCTAACTATATGAGTTCCACATATTGTATCATATTCCAGATAAATAGACAGTATCAAACTTTCCGAACAGATAATCAAATACCCAAGATTTCCTAAATAGCTCAACACTTGAGCGGAGTTCAAATAATCCCAGAATGTGTCACAGTACCGATGATCCAGCCGTAGAAGGGTCAAGCCAACGCCTCACATGTGGCACGTCGTATTGCCCCAAACCCTAAGGTTTAGAGGCAGTTCAAGACGGTCACATAATCGAGTTAAGGTTTGTTGTCTTCTAAAGGGTCCACCGCGTTACTTGCAAATTTTTCCGAAAGATTTAAACCCGATAAAAATTCAACACTTGAAAGTTTTTCGCGCAGGGAAAAATGAGTTAATGATATCCGTTCGAATATTTTAACAGTTTCTAAATATCCGGAAATAAAAATGAATTTAAATTTTCCGATCGAATCTTCGATTACAAAATAAACCCTAGAACACTCAACATTTGAGTCAGATTAAAAGTACCCAGAAAATTACAAAATCACAGACGGATATAACCATGGGAAAACGAGTCAATGATTTGACTGTACGGCCGCGGATCCACGGCAGAAGCAAGGTATTGCCGCGGTTCCGTGGCTGAATGTATAGATCATTGACATGTATTTCACTGTGATGCTTATATTTTCCTGCTGGTATTTTTAAGTATTTTTAATTCTGAAAAATCACAGTTTTGAAAAAAAATCCAGAGAGGGGGTCGATTCGTCGTTTCGGGGTTCGATCGGAGTTTTAACTTCGTATACACGTCGCCTAATACTCTTGCTAGGCTCTGATACCACTGTAGGGTTTCTAGGCACTCTTGTGAAGGTTCATAAGGCATCAAACATGCCCGAATAAAAATTTAGACGTGCCGAACAACCCAAAGCCGGGATCTTTGCTAGATTATTAGGGTTAAGCATGCAAGTAAACATCTTTACAACTAAAAGTGAGGATTACAACCTTTGTAGTCCGCTCCTTCGCTTCATAAGCTCCGAGTAGAAGTCCCTTCGCCGCGATCCACGATCTTCCGGGCTTAAGAGAGGCTCCACGACTCGAACGATCCATGTTAGCTTGTAGTGTTCCGTTTCTCCGATGATCTACGTCGAAATTGCTATAACTCAAGCTCTCTCACTCTAATGAGGTGAACACCCTAATCTAATGGGCTAGATTAGATGAGGATGATGGAGTAGTATTTATGCTTTCTTTTTATATCATAATCTCACATGAAATCATCACAAAAGGAATTTCTAGTAAGCTTTCTCAAAGCTAAAGAGAGAAGAAGAAGATGAATAATGAGATAATTCCTTTTGTCATGAATAATGAAATGTATATATGAATCAATAATGTAACCATAGTTTAGTTATGATAAGGATAACCCTTGTAGAGAATAAACTAGAGTTAGGGTTTGGTTAGGTTAGAAATGAGTCATGGATAAATATCAACCATAATATCTTAACCAAGACAAAAGAGAAAGCTTCTAGAAGGTGCAAGAAGAAGCTAACCCTAATCATACCCTAATCTTGTTTAATCATCACTAAACATGTTTCATTATTAATCATATCATGTCACAATAATATATATCACATATATATTATATATTTGCAACAAAAGAAAATAATAAAATTAACATATATCGCATATATATCAATGTATTATCCAGTGAGAAAATAAAATAATAAAGCGAGCCAATATTAGATAATGTAATACAATATATCATATATATTATTATACATTAAATCATCGAATCAACACTTGATCCGACAATCCGGCTATATCGAATATAACCGACTAATATATCATGTATCGATTCATCGAATCAACACTTGATCCGATGTCCCGGTTCATATCTAAATATCGCGAGAATATAATCCGGTATCTCATATCGCATTATCCTCGGTCCTGCGCATATCACATATGTGCCTCTACTCCATTTTACCTGAGCCAAGAAACCTCTGTGTAGGACTCTAAAGAATCGTCAATACGCCGGTAGTAGGTGATGATCATATCAAACACCCACAAGCTGCAAGCGGTCAGCTAAACGTAACAGCCACCCAGGTATTGAGCGATCAGAAGATCAACAAGCTAGCCTGTACGTTCTCCTGTGAATCCAATCAGTAACACTCCCGTACAGTCCGGTCTGTTCGTCTGATATGTCGCATATCTAGTCTAGGGGTGGTATACGTCAGACCCCAGTAACCGATAAGTCGTGTCGATGTGAGGCTCATAACAGGTCGAGAAACTACTGGTAACACTTACCAGTAAATCTCTATATCAGCCATGGCCAGGGACTTCCAGTTATAGCCAATCGAACACAGCACAACATCAACTCCCCATAACGGGAGAGACGAATTCCCTCCTATCGCTCATTGCCTCCATGTGATTCGGGACTGTACCCAAAAACCACCGTTTTGCACGCCCTCTTGGACGTGGTAAGGTGGAAATCAAAGCACAGTGGGAATCACACAAGACTCTATGACGATCTCGGGTCTACAGACTACCCTGTACCAGCGTCACCGGAGAACTGCCATCTGACGTGTGGTATATCACCATCTGGGAGTTCTCGGCGAGTCCGTCCAGTGTACCCAGTCTCCACTGAGCACCCGTACACCATCTCTGATGTCAAACACCGATGGATATAGGATCATCTATCACCCATCATATGGGTCAAGATGCTTATACGCTAGTCTACTCTGGTGTATCGATGCCCTGTCTCGATATACCCTCGACTAGGAACAGTTATAGGATGTACTCATCGACTACTATGGCCCCACTAGTATGATCTCATTATAGTCCCAGTAGTCGAGTACAGATCCTAAGGGCTTTATCAACATGTGAGAGAAAAACAGTAAACCAATACAAGTCAACATGTTAAGATAAAGAGAAACCAAATAGCATACTATCATGACGAGCAAGAAAGTCCTCTCTATATATATCTAAGCATCCATTATAATATATATCATATGTACAACAATGGCCTCTAGGGCATTTACATAACTAACATTTTCATAGGGTCTTACCCTTATTTGCACAAATTTAAATTTGTTAGGTATTTTAACAGAACTTGTTTTCTCTGTGAGGATGTCAAGAGTTTTTTTAAACTCCCGTGTCTGCTTAATGAGAATCTTTTTTGATTCTTACAATGATTGTCCTGTCTCATCATTGGTGAGCCATCATATTGATTTTGTGGGGTCCATTTGTTTTGCAATCAGTGGTCCCATGGAATAAACTTTCTGTCGTTTCCCTATGTTGTTATATATATA
Organism: Agapanthus africanus; assembly: GCA_030015575.1. Taxonomy (NCBI): domain Eukaryota; kingdom Viridiplantae; phylum Streptophyta; class Magnoliopsida; order Asparagales; family Amaryllidaceae; genus Agapanthus; species Agapanthus africanus. The sequence continues at coordinate 194,549,970 of JASDDO010000019.1, read as the reverse complement.
GGTTTCATTAACGGTTGTTCTTTCCCTTATTTTAGGAACAATGGATTCTCTTCCCTATTTTCCTTTTACTCACTCAGACGCCGCTTTTCCGCAATCGCCGTCGGATGAGGAAGCTATGGCGATGATCGGGGCACATGACTGGGACCGTACCAGTCTAATCTTATGGGGAGTTTGGTATGGTCACATCATCCGGGGTCGCCGCAGCTTTACTTGTGAAGTGCCAACAGAGCCCCTCCGCCCAATATCGCTGATGGAGTACCCGCAGACCGCTTATGCGGTGGGGGCGGCTAATTGGACTCCTACAGGCCAGTTTGAGCCGTCAACAACTGGGATACCCAACCAGACCTTGCCAGCTATAGATATCTTGGGGCGCCACATCTGTCAAGGTGAATCCCAACCCTGGGGACAAGTTTATAAGGTAGGGCTTACCCCTCGCCACCCAGTAGGCTATCTTTCCTGTGCTCGATATGTTCTTTCCGTCCACCGTGCGCGGTTGCAGAAGGTTGGGCTATATCAAGAGGTGTACGCGTCTTTTTTTTCATTATCAGGCCCGTCACGTCTGGTGGGTTAAAGCTTTTCCGAATCAGTGGAATCTTCCAACCGACACTTTCTTGCTAGGGGATCGCGAGATCTCTATTTCACTGGAAGAGTTTTGCGATATTTCTGGATTACCAATCAAGGGAGAGCATTAGGAAGAGCTGCTGCCTCCCGACGAGTATGTGTTCACGACCATGCCGGCTATGCTTGACGGCTTGACGACTGAAAAAGCCGTCCGCCATAAGTACCCCAGTCTAATCAAGGTTCTGGGTATTTTTGAGAAACTGTTCGCGACGTCGGAGGGGCAGGGTGTCACCTTTGAGAGCTTCATCATTTGCTTTATCCGTGAAGATGCTTCATCCAAAAAGGCTCCAAAGTTTGCGAACATTGACGACCCTTTTGGGTTCAGGCTGAATAAACTGCCGGCCAAAGAAGAAGACTTGCCGCGGTTTTATATTCCGATCTCGTCGGCCGTGTCCTTCGATGCGATTGCGGCCCCTAGCATGGATGAAGAGACCTTCTTCGTCGGCTTTATCAGCCTTTGGCTCAGTTGGTTCGCCATTCCGACGCATCGACGCTTCATGAGAGCTTCCGTCTTCTATCCCGCTCATCGCGTAGCTGAAGGGGCATGATTGGCCGTTGGTATTACGGGACTGTCGCACTTAAACCATGGATTAAGCGTTGCGGCCAATACTTCGACCCCAGGTGTGAATGTTGTGAATTTCTCCCTCCACTACTTCACGTCGTGAATCGAGATGCATTTACTGGGAGTATTTGCAGCACATCGGGGCCAGATTTTTATGAATCCTATACCTTCCCATGGGTTATGAGGTTGGTGGATGCTTCTGCTCCCGATCCGACTCAGCTAGGAGCCCTCCGTGTGTTGCTCAATCCATATTCAAACAAGGGCGGGATGGTGTTTAGTGACCGAGTCCTCTCTGCTCCTGCGGGACCCGTTCAACAGCTTTTTGATCTATCAAAAGGGAAAGCGTCATCTTTAAAGCTTAAAGAGATTATGCACCTGTACTCGATTAGGCCGGGCTACTTGGTATTCCGTAAGAATAATATGGCTCTTTTTATGCAGTATAATCCGCACCGCTTTGCCCAGTAATTGGGTTATAACCAGGGTGTCCCTTTCGAGGCGTTTTTGGTCGAGCCCACCCCGTCTCTGGAAGTTACCCGCGACGTCATCCATCATTTTATGCGACTGAACACCGGTTCCTGTTTCATGATCCCTGAGTCCGACTACCTTCCAAGGTGTGTGGGGTCTTTTACGGGTTGGTATCGTCATTGAGTCGGTCCTGTCATTGCTGAGGAGAAGCGGGTACTCTTCGAATGTAGAGTTCCAGCTCTGACCCAAGCCACCGACATTCCACTGCAGCCGCGGACAGTGGTTCGCCCTCCATTTAGGGATAGAGGTGTGGTACTTATCACCAAGGCCACAGAAACATAATCGACTCCTCGCACTGCTGGTATGCCAGTGCGCACTAGAGCCCAAGCAAAGGCCTCCAATGAGACGCCAGCGGTAGTGTCATCAGTGGCGGCGTCATCAATGGCAGTGTCATTGTTTCCCAAATCAGAGCAAAACTTTGTTTAAAATTCAAATTTTGAAATGAAGCAACGCTTCAGAAGCAGCGCCAAGTGCGTTGCGCCCTAAGCAGCGCACCACATGCAAAGCACGTGTGCGCTAGCGCTAAGTGCACTGCGCTTTAAGAAGCGCACCACGTGCAAAGCACGGGTGCGCTAGCGCTAAGTGCGCTGCTCTCTAAGCAGCGCACCACGTGCAAAGTACGGGTGCGATAGCGCTGGAACTAAAAGCTCCTCACCGTCAAATCAGAGATCCAATAAAGATGATAAATCATCAATTAATCAGAATTAAATTCTGTTAAGGAAACATTCCTTAAAATCTTTCCAAACAAAAAGATTGTGCTCTGTAAATCAGAGCACCGTTGGATCAATGATCCAATGGTGATTAAAAATCACCAAAAGTATAGAATAAATTATGTATGGAAAGATTTCCCAATCTTTTTAAAAACAAGAAGATTTCCTTCTGTAAATCAGAAGCCCTTGGATCCAAGATCTAACGGTGGGGAATCCTCAAAATCAATTGGAGAAAAGATCTCCTTAACTGATTGAACAAATCAGCTTCCCCTATATAAAGGCCCCAAGACTTCAAGTCTCAGATATATAGAAAAAATAGAGGAACCCCTCCATAAGCTTTGAGAGATCTCAGAAAGAAGAGCAAGGTTTTCAGAAAAAGAAGAGTTTCTTCAAGGTAAAAAATGAACAGAGAGATGAAATCATCTCATAATTAAAAAGAAGAATTCACTTCTTCAAAGATCAAAGATCTACAGACCAAGGTCTTTCACAAAGAGATCAAAGGAACTCATCATTAAATAAAAAGAAGAACATAATTCTTCTCACAGATCATAGATCTACAAGATGCAGGTCATTTTACAAAGAGATCATGAATATCTCATTATAAAAGAAAGGGGGAGAATAATTCAATTCTCTTAAAAATCATAGATCAATAAAGGCAAAGCCTTTCATCAATACAAGAGATTGAAGTATCTCCTATAAAGCAAGAACTTTTGTTCTTAGAACCTTTAGACAAAGTCTCTTATAAAAAGAGAATTTAATTCTCCGAGCGCAAAACTGATTTAAGTTGCATAAAAGAAGAGCCTTGGCGCTCCTAATAAAAAAGAGCCTTAGCGCTCCACATCTAGCGCAAAGCGCTGCAGAGTTTTGGCGCTCTTAATTTTGAAGAGCCTTAGCGCCCCAAACATAGCGCACTACACTCATTATCTGGCGCTCAACGCCAAGCGCGCCACGTGCTCCTCACGTGTGTGCTACTTAAAAGAAGCATCTCAACACTCCTGATCTGGCGCTCAGCGCCGAGCGCACCACGTGTGCGCCACTGAACTAATAGCGCTTTGCGCTCAATAATCAGCGCAATGCGCTCATAGACTGGCGCTCAGCGCCAAGCGCACCACGTGTTCCTCACGTGTGCGCTACTCGGCAGAAGCGCACTGCGCTCTTTGATTGGCGCAAAGCGCCAAGCGCACCACGTGATGCGCTGATAGAACATAAATTGTTCTTTAATAAGCCCCAGAGCTATGATGAATGCTCAGCTTTCAATAAAAGACAGAAATACTGTCAGAATCCAAATCAATGCTCAGCATTGTCAAATGTTTAAACATTTTAACTGAGTGGACCGAGCCCAAATTGGCTATAAACCCCTCATTCAGATTAATTGAGCCCATATGTTCATAAATCTTTTAACAGATCTTAGCCCCAAATTAGACTACAGATCTTTCAACCAAAATTGGTTCAAGGGTACATCTCTTTACTCCTCTGATATTTGTCGTTATAATCCTTCAACGTCTTCAGAGAGGTGACGGGTCCTGACAACCATACATTCCATAGACTATGACGTCTTTAAACTGGACTGTGGGGTCCTTAAACCTATAGACTATGATGTCCTTAACCTCGAACTGTGGGGTCCTTAAGCCCATGGACTATGATGTCCTTAACCTCGGACAGTGGGGTCCTTAAGCCCATGGACTATGATGTCCTTAACCTTGGACCGTAATGTCCTTAAACTAATTATCGACTACAATATCCCTAAACTAAACAATAGAGCCCAAATGCTCTTTTGTTGGATCTAAATGATCCCGTTAAGTTGATCTTAGTCTAAAAATTAAACTAACGTATCATTAACAAACGTTTAAGTTGATCTTAGTCTCAAATGAGACTAACGTATCCTTAAATCCAAACCAAAAACCCAAATTTAAGAAAATACGGATTTGGACTAATCCACGCCCTACGGGCGACAACATACATTAGTCTCCGTATACAATTCACGGGCAACCAAAAAACAAAACAAAAACACACAACACGAAGTGACCGTCTGGAGAAAGAGAAAGTGGTTACCGTGATGCGGTAGCGTAATTAACTGCAGGGGCTTGCGCCTGCAGGGAAGAGAGTCCCCACAATCAAAAACCTCTCAACGAGGGGGAATCTGAAGAAGTCTGCTACATCGGCCGCATCCGTTTAAACCTTCGATACATGGTGTCATAAATCAACTTGGCATCTTCGGAGAGCTGGACGGATAACACCTAATAGCATCTGCCCTCGAAATTCAGGCAAGACGGACCTACGCGGTCTCGTCCCCGTGTTTTCGGTGGAGAACAGATTCTGGCACGCCCGGTGGGACCTTTTCTTCTTTCCACTCCACACTTCGTGTGTCGAGTTCGCGAACGAATCGCGGTTTAATATGGTTGCCCTTGGGTTCGAGATACTAAGATTTGGTTTTGCTCCCATGCAGAAAAAAGAATATCAATGGCCTCTAACTGCTCCAGCTGCAACTGCAACTCCCGTTCCACCTCATCTGGAGGTGTAACCTACGGGCCCCAAGCGGCCTCCCTGTTCAAGAAGCCAGTAGAGCAAGTAACTCAGGCCACCACTGGGCTGTTCTTTGGGACTATGATCCCATCGATGAGCTTCAATGCCCCGCTGCTATCGCAAGAAGCCCCAATGCAGTCGGTCTTTGATCGACTTACTACTCCGCGGCCCCTCTCGACAGGTCGCCCAAATCCAACGCCTCAGTTTTTGACAGATTGGGCCAAAGCTCATGTGGGCCCGTAAAGAAGCCTGCGATACCAGAAAGGGTTATCCCAAAAAGGATAGCCATTCCTGCTCTCGAAGTCGTCAAAGCGGCTTCTCCTACCAAAGGGTCGGTCTTCACAAGACTGACTGTTTCAGCTCTCGTTTTAGGCAAAATCGTCGAGGCTGCTTCACCTGCTCAGTAGTCTGCTTTCGATAGGTTGGCCATCCCCACTCAGCGGACGTCAGTCTTCAACAGGTTGACAATGAAAACTTCTGATCAAGACAGGGGGCATGAGGAAACCACCCCGTAGCTGAGATAATTCCAACTGCAAGACACACTCGACGTCGCCACTGGCGCCGAGTGAGGAAGGCTGGGGGTAATTCCCCTTCCGGACTGACTCCGCCGGCTCTAATGGTCAAAATTGATGCTGCTGTTCCAACTGGAAACAGCTTTGAACCACTAAGGAGGGTGCGCAAAAACTCTCCGACTGCCGTGCTGAAGAGATCTCCTTCACCCATGGAGAACGCTACTAAGGTGAAGTTAGAGCAGCCCCCTCAGCGGCTATCCTCTAAAATTTATAAAGTTTGGCGACAGGTCCAGGACTCGGCGATTGATCAAGATTACTCTCGCCGACGGAAAAAGATGAAGGCTCGACAAGAAAAGAACCATTCCGTGGTACCACAGAAGATGTCATCCGTCTAGGTGCCCGCTGCAACGGCTCTCTCAACTTCAACCGCTCACAAAAGAAGGAGGCTGGAGAAAAACCCTGTGACCGCGGCGAACCGCAAGGATGCTGAATCTAAACGCCCCAAGTCTGGGGGCGTGGCAACACATACCGTTTATATGGCTTCCGAAAAAGAGGAAAGCCGTGCTTTTACGGGTCATCGACCGCTTACCCGATCGATAACAAAGGGTCAGGAGCAACAGCAGCAAAAACTTCAGGAGATGCTGACTGCAATGGCCGCACTCACTGGGCCGAAAGAAAACCTAGAGACCTCAGAGCAGCGTCAGGAACAAGAAACTGATGTTGAATTCCTCCGAAGAATACTTGAGAGGAAAAAAAAGAGGTCACGGAACAGGCGGCCAACATAAAACGAATGGCTCTTTTGTTCCAAGATATGGCCGGGATGATATTACAGCCGGAACCTCCAGCTGAAGACCTCCCGATTATCATTGAAGACGATAGAGGGGAGACATCGAACCCTCCTCCGGCTCTTTCAGCAGCCAAGGAGGAGACCATCTCCAAATCCACTCTGGATGATTACATCGCTCAGCAAATACGAGCTCATCAGGCGAGCGAAACGGCTGGGCAGATCGTTAAGACTGAACGACCCTATCCGGGCTGGTATGACCAAATAAGGTACCCTCCGGGATATACGATCCCTAAATTCCATGTATATAAAGGGACGGGCAATCCCCACCAGCATGTCGCCCAGTTCAGGGCTCTATGTGGCAACAGTGGAGGTGACGATAAACTGCTACTTCGCCAGTTTGTCGGCAGCTTGTCGGAGACGGCGTTCGAGTGGTATTCCAAACTCCCAAATGACTCTGTCAAAACTTTTACAGAGATGTAATTGCTGTTCACCCAATGTTTCACGAGCGCTAGCGAACGTACCCCAATCACAGCATTGATCAATGCCAGGGTGAAGCCTGGAGAGACATGGGTGCAGTATGCAAAACGGTGGCGGAATTTGTGGTCGAAGTGCGAGCAGCGCATCGAAGAGACGCCTGTAGTAGGCATGTTCGTGAGTACTCTCGACCCTCAGGCGACCATTTCCCAATTCATGATGTTTTCAAGCAGACCACTTTCCAGGCCTTGATTGACAAGCTGGTCCAAATGGACCAGATGGGCCACAGGCCTTCCTCTTCGAAGTCAGAGCCTCGAAACGAAAAAGGGAAGGGGAAAGCGACCTTTGTCGCCAATTCTCAACAGCAGCCGAGCAACTTAAAGCCGGTTGTTCGCCAAAACAACGTGCGTCCATGCCCATCCCTCGAGGAGAGACTGGGACGTCCTTACTCGTTTCCCCGGGATAAAACGAGGAGACTGTTCGAGCTGGCAGTGCGCAACAGACTCATTAATCTGCCGGATCCAAAGCGTCTGTTGCAGCCAGGCGATGTCAACAATCCTAATTACTGCCCTTACCACCAAGCAGTAAGCCATCCAATCGAAGATTGCTTCGTCTTCAAAGGCTAGGTTGAAGACCAATACCAACAGGGCAAATTCGCGCTGTCTAAAAAATGGAAGATGAACCCACCATAACCACATGATCCGAAAAAGATGGACATGCCGGGGGTATTGTGCTCATTCATAGAGAAAGCCTCTTGGACCGAAAAGTCCGTAAACTAGAAATTTGCCTCAAATATGGCAACGACGGACCGAAACGTCCCTAAACTAACGATGGACCGCTATGTCCTAAAACTGGCTGTTGACCGGGACGTTTATAAACTACTATGGACCACAGCATCCCAAGGCTGACAAAAAAAAAGGTATGTCCATAAGCGAGATGGGCACGGATGAAACTCGAAAGGCTCCGTGAGTAAAAATAGCAGGACTACCAGCGAGTTTTGTGAAAACCCGAAATGGCACAATCTCGTTAAAAGACACTTGCAAGGTCATCTCGACCCTGTAAGGAGAAACCACTTGCGTGAGATCCTTATGACTCACAAAGGAGAAACACACTTAGGGATCCCCACGATTCCTAAGGAGAAATTACACTCGCGAGATCCTCACGACTCGTAAGGAGAACCCTCTTATGAGACCCTCATGGCTCATAAGATTGAAAAGCCTTAAACTATAGGGATCTGAACCTATTCTTAAGCCATCGCAACCTCCAATGCTGGCCTACAAGCGGTTCAATGTTTGACCCTTGTATACAAACCATGGGCGCGAGTAAACATTTCTCTAGCAAAGTCCCACCAGTGACTAGGGATATGCTCACACGGTGAACAACCTTTGTAAGTCCTCTCGACTTATAAGGAGAAAACACTCATGTAAGATCCTTACGACTTATAAGAGAACACATACTTAAAAATCCTCATGATTCCTAAGAAGAAAATGCACCTACGAGATCCTCACGACTCATAGGAAGAAACACTTTTATGAGACCCTTACGGTTCGTAAAGTTAAAAGCCTTAGTCGACAGGATCCTAACCCTGTTTACTAAGCCACCTTTGTTCGACATCGACAAAAGACAAATGATGATTCGCTCCTGGCAATATCCCAGCTGTAGCGATACTGATGCCTAAATCGGTAGCAAATCCCAAACTCGCAATAAAAAAAAGAGCGAGTAAAAAGAAAAAATAGCCGAAATGATTGGGCACCGCGAAAAATAGCCGAAATGATTGGGCACCGCGAAAAATAGCCGAAATGATTGGACAATTGCGACTTTCGAGATATAAAAGCTGAAATGATAGAGCATCGCGGAAAGAAAAATATATAAAATGAAACTTTTTGCCCTACAGGTAAGATTACATCGATCCCTGTATATAATCCAGGGGCACAAACAAAAAGGGAACCATACCTTCCCACCAGGCTCCATAAAAAAGAAAGCCAAGTCTCGATGGCCACCTTTATAGCCTGGAGACCCACAACGGCGTTCCTTCACAGTCCAGCAGGATACAGATGCAACGTCAACGAAAGACCACACGGTCGAAACAAAGCGGAGTGATGGAAAAATCCCAGCTCCACCTCAGCATTCGTCTCGTTACACCAGACGCAATGTCAATAACAACGTTCCTTCGCAGTCCAGCAGGATGCAGATGCAACGTCAACGAAAGACCTCACGGTTGAAACAAAGCGGAGTGACGGCAAAACCCCAACTCCACCTCAGCATTCGTCTCGTTACACCAGACGCAATGTCAACAACGGCGTTCCTTCGCAGTCCAGCAGGATGCAGATGCAACGTCAACGAAAGACCTCACGGTCGAAACAAAGCGGAGTGATGGCAAAATCCCAGCTCCACCTAAGCATTCGTCTCATTACACCAGACGCAATGTCAACAACGGCGTTCCTTCGCATGCCAGCAGGATGCAGATGCAACGTCAATGAAAGACCTCACGGTTGAAACAAAGCGGAGTGACGGCAAAATCCCAACTCCACTTCAGCATTCATCTCATTACACCAGACGCAATGTCAACAACGGCGTTCCTTCGCAGTTCAGCAGGATGCAGATGCAACATCAACGAAAGACCTCATAGTCGAAACAAAGCGGAGTGATGGCAAAATCCCAGCTCCATCTCAGCATTCGTCTCGTTACAGCAGACGCAATGTCCCTCTAGGGTCAAAACAACGGAGCCACGGCATAGTCCCTATTACTAAATCTCGACGGTTCACAGACGACCTAGAGACCACCTCGACATTCTTCTCGTTACAGCAGACGCAACATCGACAAACCAGAGTGATGGCAAAATCCCAGCTCCACCTCAGCATTCGTCTCGTTACAGCAGACGCGATGTCCCCCGGCGTTCTTCCTCCAACAGGATTCGGACACGCCAAAACAACGAAGCAAAGGCAATATTCCTAGCTTCAGGGTCTTGACGGCAACTCATATAAAACCTGAAAGACTATCGGAGATCATCCCACACCAGCGCGGAGTTATCACCACCGCGACATACAGCAGACGCAATGCCAGCAAATGAAGCAAAGGCAATATTCCTAGCTTCAGGGTCTTGACGGCAACTCATATAAAACCTGAAAGACTATCGGAGATCATCCCACACCAGCGCGGAGTGATCACCACCGCGACATTCGTCTCGATACAGCAGATGCAATGCCAGCAAATGAAGCAAATGCAATATTCCTAGCTTCAGGGTCTTGACGGCAACTCATATAAAACCTGAAAGACTATCGGAGATCATCCCACACCAGCGCGGAGTGATCACCACCGCGACATTCATCTCGATACAGCAGACGCAATGCCAGCAAATGAAGCAAAGGCAATATTCCTAGCTTCAGGGTCTTGACGGCAACTCATATAAAACCTGAAAGACTATCGGAGATCATCCCACACCAGCGCGGAGTGATCACCACCGCGACATTCGTCTCGATACAGCAGACGCAATGCCAGCAAATGAAGCAAAGGCAATATTTCTAGCTTCAGGTACTTGACGGCAACTCATATAAAACTTGAAAGACTATCGGAGATCATCCCACACCAGCACGGAGTGATCACCACCATGACATTCGTCTCGATACAGCAGACGCAATGCCAGCAAATGAAGCAAAGGCAATATTCCTAGCTTCAGGGTCTTGACGGCAACTCATATAAAACCTGAAAGACTATCGGAGATCATCCCACACCAGCGCGGAGTGATCACCACCGCGACATTTGTCTCGATACAGCAGACGCAATGCCAACAAATGAAGCAAAGGCAATATTCCTAGCTTCAAGGTCTTGACGGCAACTCATATGAAATCTGAAAGACTATCGGAGATCATCCCACACTAGCGCGGAGTGATCACCACGTGACATTCGTCTCGATACAGCAGACGCAATGCCAGCAAATGAAGCAAAGGAAATATTCCTAGCTTCAGGGTCTTGATGGCAACCCATATAAAATCTGAAAGACTATCAGAGATCATCCCAAACCAGCGCGGAGTGGTCACCACCTTGACGTTCGTCTCAATATAGCAGACGAGATGTCACCACATCATTCTTCCTCCAACAGGATTCAGACGCGACAATCAAACAACGGAGCCACGGAAAAATCCCTAGTTCCAAACCTCGACGGTTCATCAACAACCTAGAGACAACCGCGATATTCATCTCGTTACAGCAGACGCAATGCCAGCAAATGAAGCAAATGCCAAATTCCTAACTTCAGGGTCTTGATGGCAACTCATATAAAACTTGAAAGACTATCGGAGATCATCCCACACCAGCGCAGAGTGGTTATAACTCATCGGGGCTACCCAAACTGAGCCTAACCTCAAGTAAAAAGCGGCATGGCAAAATTCCTAACGCTTGCTCTTCCGACGGTCAAACTTCCTAGGAAGATTGCTTGAAGACGTCTTGTCCAGCCCCCGAAGGGATCAGAGACACGACAGTCGCAAGGCTACTCGAACAACAAGATTGCCTATCGAGGGATACATCAGTCAACGCGACGGTACGACAGGCAAAGCCCTAGTACCACAGACCCTAACGGACCTCTGTCGTAAAGAGCAGAGGTTCACTGTGACGTTAGGACATTCTTGCGAGAACTTCTCGACCCGTCTCGACTCATGAGGAAATTAGTGTCTTTGCGAGAAATTCTCGATTCGTCTCGACTCGTAAGGAAAAGCCTTAGGCAATGGGGATAAGGACTTGTTTCCTAAGCACTGGGGCCCTGCAAGTCAGTCCAAAATGGACTCTTGCATACTATTCACGGGCCACACTCTCCAAAGTCGAATCTTGACAAGTAGGGAAACAACTACTTACGAGTCCTCTCGACTTGTAAGTGGGAAAATTCTCTTATGAGATCCTTACGACTCTCAAGAGAAAGCACACTTAGGAATCCTCACGATTCCTAAGGAGAAAATACACCTACGGGATCCTCTCGACCTGTAGGGAGAAAATTCTCTATGAGACCCTTACGGCTCATAAAGTTGAAAAGCCTTAGGCAGCAGATCTGAACCTACTTCCTAAGCCATCACTACCTCTCGAAGAGTTCAAGATAGAATGTTCTCTATCATCTATAGACTACATTTGCCAAAATTACACGCCAGAGAAATGGAGATGCTATTCAAGAGTGCGTAAGCTGCTTTGCACCAGATCAAAACGAAAAGGGTGTAACCTACTGACGACAACCACATGCCATGCAAAACAGTAAAAGAACGATGGATTCGCATCCGTTTAAGCATTCAAAGCATACCCACTCATGCATATGCAAAAGATTTAGTGCATAAAATAAACACACGGAGACGAGGAATTTGCTATTCATACTTCAGAAAATTCTTACATTGATGAAAACAGTGAACAAAAAACATTATTAAAATGATCATAATGGCAAAACATCAAATCCAGGACATGGATTGAGAAATTCAAAAGTGAGGCCATCCAAAATTTTGCGGGCCTCTCGGACCATCTTCGTGTGCATCCTTACACGATCACAAGCGTCAGGATCCCCACTGATGTCCTCCACCCTTCGATAGGTAGCGAGTATCACCGCCTGCTGAAAAGCTTGATGCAGGATATCAATAAGATTGTTTCGCCTTTTCTTTGAAATTAAGCCCATCAGATACACCGAGTGCACCTTATCTTCGGTGTCGTCCAATGCCTTAAGTGGCATACTGACATAGAATAGAGGAAGTGCTTCCCAGATCGCTCCCACAATAAGCTTCAAGAGAGAGGAACGACGAGGAAGCAGTCGACCATTGTATGCATTAAATCGACCCATAATTTCAGCACACTGGGCATTTGTGAATTCTCGGTATTGGGAATGGCCGAGTGCGCGAATGGCTTCATAAGAAATAATCTCGTCAAGATCATACATATGAGCGTCCATAACGTCTGGATAGGAAAATCAGTGGGAGTTAGTGGACAAACTGATTAAGGAAAAGCTTATTGAAACAGACACGGGATTTAAACAACTCTTGATATCCCTAAGGAGGAAATAAGTGCTAACTAAATCACCCAATGAATTTAATTCTGTGCAATTAAGAAAGGAAGCCTAAAAAGGATTTCGCATTTAATAAAAAGGTTTCTCGGGCTAAGGAGTAAATTTCCTCTTGAGAGCAGTGCTCTGTGACAGAGTGACATCTGTTAACTCTAATGATGAAGGAATAAAAATTCCTCAAGAGCCTTGCTCTGTAAAAACGATGGAATAACCATCAGAAAATTTAAAATAAGAGTTTTAATGAATTAAAAATTTTGAGATCTTCAAGATTTATGAATAAACTCTAAGAGTTCTTTATGAGCAAACCTCTGTTCATAGGCTAAGAAACCCCAAGAAAAGATCTCTTTAGATCTATGGGTTCAAGAGAGCAAAACTCCGTTGATGAAACCCTAAAAGGGTTTTCTTTAGATCAAAGATCTATAGAGAGCAAAGCTCCGTTAATGAAACCCTAAAAAGGGTTTTCTTTAGATCAAAGATCTATGAAGAGCAAAGCTTTATTAATGGGTAAAACCCTAGATTATTAAAAGATCCTTTAAAAGATTTAATCTTTACCTAAGATTTTGACAGAGTTCTGTCCTTAAGAAAGTTCTTAAGCCAAAGAGCTATGCTCTGCAAGAGAATAAAAATTCTCAGAAGGAAGAAGATGAATAGAAATCATCTCAAGGGCCAAGGATCTTATTTATAGGCACTAAGATGCCGTTTCAACTTTTGAGTTGATCCAAGGGCGCAGATGTTGCCACCGCTGCACTCATATGTGGGCTACGTAAGTGCAACGGTAGGGGGCATTTGTTTCCCCCAATCAGAGTAAAGCTCTGTTTAAAATTCAAATTTTGAAATGAAGCAACGCTTCAGAAGCAGTGCCAAGTGCACTGCGCCCTAAGCAGCGCACCACGTGCAAAGCACGTGTGCGTTAGCGCTAAGTGCGCTGCGCTATAAGAAGCGCACCACGTGCAAAGCACGGGTGCGCTAGCGCTAAGTGCGCTGCCCTCTAAGCAGCGCACCACGTGCAAAGCACGGGTGCGCTAGCGCTGGAACTAAAATCCACACCGTCAGATCAGAGATCCAATAAAAATGATAAATCATCAATTAATCAGAATTAAATTCTGTTAAGGAAAGATTCCTCAAAATCTTTCCAAACAAAAAGATTAAATCACCAAAAGTATAGAATAAATTATGTATGGAAAGATTTCCCAATCTTGTTAAAAACAAGAAGATTGTCTTCTGTAAATCAGAAACCCTTGGATCAAAGATCCAACAGTGGGGAATCCTCAAAATCAATTGGAGAAAAGATCTCCTTAACTGATTGAAAAAATCAGCTTCCCTTATATAAAGGCTCCAAGACTTCAAGTTTCAGATATACAGAAAAAAATAGAGGAACCCCTCCATAAGCTTTGAGAGATCTCAGAAAGAAGAGCCAAACTCTCAGAAAAAGAAGAGTTTCTTCAAGATAAAAAATGAACAGAGAGATGAAATCATCTCATAATTAAAAAGAAGAATTCACTTCTTCAAAGATCATAAATCTACAAGACCAAGGTCTTTCACAAAGAGATCAAAGGATCTCATCATAAAATAAAAAGAAGAACATAATTCTTCTCACAGATCATAGATCTACAAGATGCAGGTCATTTTACAAAGAGATCATGAGCATCTCATTATAAAAGAAGGGGGAGAATAATTCAATTCTCTTAAGGATCATAGATCCATAAAGGCAAAGCCTTTCATCAATACAAGAGATTGAAGCATCTCTTATAAAGTAAGAACTTTTTTCTTAGAATCTTAAGACAAAGTCCCTTATAAAAAGAGAATTTAATTCTCAGAGTGCAAAACTGATTTAAGTTGCATAAAAGAAGAGCCTTGGCGCTCCTAATCAAAAAGAGCCTCAGCACTCTACATCTAGCGCAAAGCGCTGCAGAGCCTTGGCGCTCTTAATTTTGAAGAGTCTTAGCGCCCCAAACATAACGCACTGCGCTCATTATCTGGCACTTAGCGCCAAGCACGCCACGTGCTTCTCACATGTGCGCTACTTAAAAGAAGCATCTCAACGCTCCTGATTTGACGCTCAACGCCGAGCGCACCACGTGTTCCCCACGTGTGCGCCACTGAACTAATAGCGTTTTGCACTAATAAATCAGCACAATGCGCTCATAGACTGGCGCTCAGCGCCAAGCGCACCACGTGTCCCTCATGTGTGCGCTACTCGGCAGAAGCGCACTGCGCTCTTTGATTGGCGCAAAGCGCCAAGCGCACCACGTGCTGCGCTGATAGAACATAAATTGTTCTTTAATAAGCCCAGAGCTATGATGAATGCTCAGTATTCAATAAAAGACAAAAATACTGTCAGAATCCAAATCAATGCTCAGCATTGTCAAATGTTTAAACATTTTAACTGAGTGGGCCGAGCCCAAATTGGCTATAAACCCCTCATTCAGATTAATTGAGCCCATATGTTCATAAATCTTTTAACAGATCTTAGCCCCAAATTGGACTACAGATCTTTCAACCAAAATTGGTTCAAGGGTATGTCTCTTTACTCCTCTGATATTTGTCGTTGTAATCCTTCAACGTCTTCAGAGAGGTGACGGGTCCCGACAACCATACATTCCATAGACTATGACGTCTTTAAACTGGACTGTGGGGTCCTTAAGCCCATGGACTATGATGTCCTTAACCTCGGACTGTGGGGTCCTTAAGCCCATGGACTATGATGTCCTTAACCTTGGACCGTAATGTCCTTAAACTAATTATCGACCGCAATGTCCCTAAACTAAACAATAGAGCCCAAATGCTCTTTTGTTGGATATAAATGATCCCGTTAAGTTGATCTTAGTCTAAAAATTAGACTAACGTATCATTAACAAAAGTTTAAGTTGATCTTAGTCTCAAATGAGACTAACGTATCCTTAAACCTAAACCAAAAACCCAAATCTAAGAAAATACGGATTTGGACTAATCCATGCCCTATGGGCGACAACATACATTAGTCTCCGTATACAATCCACGGGCAACCAAAAAACAAAACAAACACACACGACACGAAGTGACTATCTGGAGAAGGAGAAAGTGGTTACCGCGATACGGTAGCGTAATTAACTGCAGGGGCTTGCACCTGCAGGGAAGAGCGCCCCCACAATCAAAAACCCATCAACGAAGGGGAATCTGATGAAGTCTGCTACATCGGCCGCATCCGTTTAAACTTTCGATACATGGTGTCATAAATCAACTTAGCATCTTCGGAGAGGTGGACGGATAGAACCTAATAGCATCTGCCCTCGAAATTCAAGCAAGACGGACCTACGCGGTCTCGTCCCCGTGTTTTCGGCGGAGAACAGTCATCAACGGTGGTATCGCCAAAGGGGGATACAGGGAGCGGGTTGGTCAACGTCGTGCTAAAGCGTCGAGGGGAAGGAAGCGTTCTTCGGTCAGTGCTAGCACAATCTCTAAGAGGAGGAAAAGATCGGTTGCTGGCTTACTGGACACCTTGCTTGAGTCTGAGCCATTCATTCAGAATGAGCCGATAGCTATGGAGGAGTCGGACGACGGTCTTATTTATCCTGGCTTGTCCGCCGAGGAAGCCGCACAATTGGCTGAGGCTTTAAGGTGCTCACAGGATGAGACCGAGAACGTGCGCATCCGAAAAAGCCCTACCCTTCGGTTATCTTCTATGATGTTGATCCATCATTACGGCGGGTACACATGGGCCCTTTGCTGATGGAAGAAGAAAAAGCCCTCAAACAGCCCATAACGATTGCCTCCGAAGACGAACTTGCATTAAAGTCCGGCTGTCATTCATCTGCACTTGAACCCCGGCGAGCGCACTTGGCAAGAAAGGAAAAACGCCTGGAGAAAGCCATACTTCAAGCTCCTTGGCGCATTGGTATGCGTCTTTCTCATGTCCTTCTTTTAGCGAATAGTCTGTATTAATTTTATGTCTTCTCATTTTTGTGAAAACTTTGCAGGGACTTCGGCGGCGAAAAAGGATTTGAATCCAGATCGGGCCATAACTATGGACTCTACAAATGTCTCTCGTAACGCACCGGCAGGTGTAGAGGAGATCATTACAGCCACTATTCCTTCTGTGGAGCTTCCGGTGGTAGCTTCTGTTCTTTCGGTATCTATTCCTCCAGCAGAGGTGACCTCACCGGTTATGGACCCTATGGACATCTCTAGTGATGCACCAAAGGGTGCAGAAGAGATTGTCGAAGCTGTTAGTCCTATCTTGGAGCTCCCGGTGGTGACTTCCATTTCTTTAACATCTGTACCTTCCGCATAGGTGAGGTTACCAGCTGTAGATCCAGTGGGTCTCTCTGGTGGCGTCCTGGAGATTGTAGAAATGATCACTGAGACCACTGTTGCCTCCTCAGAGCCTGAAGTGGCGGCTGTTGTTTCCAAATTGGAAGCTGCCACGCCAGTAAATATCTCTAGTGATGCACCTGAGGGTGTGGAGGAGGCAGCCGAAGTTGCTATCCCTCCGGTTCAAGGCGGGCGGAGCATCGAAGGTAATCCTATACATTTCATTTTAATGATCTCTCCATTATCTGAACCTTTCTTTCCTTCAGAATTGTGGGAATTGACGGCGTCCATCGTGGATTTATCTCCCAGGAAGTGTTTCCAGCGTCTACTCAACATGGCTGCCCTACAGACGATATCCCCGCAAAGCATAGTCCTTTCTTCCGAGCAAGGTCACTGTTCTTTGACCCCTTTGTTTTATTATCATTTTTTCTATAACGATGCTAATATGCCCTCTGCAGTTCTGGAAGCCGATGACGAAGTTGAGATCTTCGATGGGCCTGGGGATCTTTCAAACCCCCCTTGCATGACTGTGGGTAAGTAAAGCTTTACCCTTGGCATTGTTTTGTTTATTCCATATTTGCCAATCTCGCTGACTGTTCATAAATCTTGACGGCTTTGCCAACCCTGACCCCGTTAGAGTCGAATCGCTATGCCACCGGGCCCATACTCCCGACGTGCGTCTGAGCGGATGGCGAAAAAAGCATTCACTCCTTGTCGGCTCTCAACGAGGATCTTCGCGCTGGTAGTTTCGTGATGGCCAAAGAATTTGCTGCCGAAGCCAAAACTTCCTTGATTTTTCTTGCCACCTATCATAACGAAACGTTGGTGCATGTTTGGGTTAAGTATTGTCATCGAGTGGAGGTTTGTCTATATGGGATTGAGTGCATACACCTTCCCTCTGACATTTTAACCATGAAAGCGCCTACGGGGATGGATTGAGCGGTGTGCCACTAATCTACAGTCATGCGAGAAGAGGCTCAACCGGAAATTTTCGGAGAGGGAGCTAGTTTCAAACGCTTTAGGGGAACTCCAGGCTCAACTCACTGCCAAGACCACTCGCGTGTATGAAATTTGGCGGGTGCTTCAAGAAGCTATTACAGAGGTGGTGGCTCTTGATAAAACCGTTATCTTTACCCGTGAAATGGTTGATGCCCATAAAGTCGCCGAAAAGGAGCTTGAGAGTCAGTTTGCTTCATATAAGACTCAGCAGACTCAGGCGGGGGCCCGTCTTGCAACAATAATGGATCTTGAAGTCGAGGTTCAGGGGAAGACTGACGAACTCACTAGCCTACTGCACCATCCACTGGCTTAAGCATTTTTTTGTCGTTGTATACTCTCATTTTCTTTTTCTTTTTGTATTCACTCCTGAATGAGAGTGTCTTGTATTCATTTTGATTCTTTTATGAATGTACCTTGTATTCACTTGAATTCATGAATAAAAGGCATATTTTATTTCATATTGGCATGTAACTCTGGTAAATGTGGCCCATAGATAGTCCATCTTGACCTCCTTGTAGGGCAGCGATGACTTTGGAAACAGGTTTGGATCTGCCGCCTAAGACTTTTCAACTTTATGAGCCGTGAGGGTCTCATAAAGACTTTTCTTCCTACGAATTGAGAGGATCCCGTAGGTGTATTTTCTCCTTAGGAGTCATGAGGGTTCCTAAGTGTGTTTTCTCTTGAGAGTCGTAAGAATCTCATAAGAGAATTTTCCCCCTTACAAGTCGAGAGGATCGTAAGTGGTTTTTTCTCTCCTTGTCGATATTCGACTTTGGAGAGTGTGGCCCTTAAATAGTACACAATAGTCCATCTTGGACTTACTTGTAGGGCCCTAGTGCTTAGAAAACAGGTTGATATCCCCATTGCCTAAGAATTTTCCCTACGAGTCGAGACGAGTCGAGAAGTTCTCGCAGGAACATTATTTTCCCTACGAGTTGAGACGAATCGAGAAGTTCTCGCAAGGATGTGTTAACGTCACTGTTCTCTTATAAAAAAAATAAAAATAAAAATAATAAATAATGAACCAAAAAGCGATGGAAGAATTCCCCAAAAGGAGCATCACGTGCCCACACATGATGCGTCTTGGAGAAAAAATTATAAGCATTACACTTAACAAATAAGGCTGAAGTTGAGCCTCACGTGCCACGTGAGCATCTATGTACAAAATATATAAGCGTCTTCATAAAACAAATAACAGGCCGGAAGGCGCATCGCATCACGTGCCAACACGTGATGCTCTTCTCTGGGACTGCGGCATATAAGCAAACCGGCCTAGTGCCATTGGTTCACGTGCTACACGTGAGGATTCCTAATACCTTCTAAGCCGATAGAATTAAATTCTATATAAAAGGGATCAGAACCCTATTTTGGAAATATTCTTCCCAATCTTTATAGACAAGAAAGATTATGCTCTGTAAATCATAGCACCGTTGGATCAAAGATCCAATGGTGATTAAAAATCACCAAGATACAAAATAAACTCTGTATGGGAAAATATTTTCCTAATCTTTCTAAATAAGAAAGATTGTGCTCTGTAAAGCAGAGCACCGTTGGATTAAAGATCCAATGGTGATTAAAAATTACCAAGATACAAAATAATCTCTGTATGGGAAAATATTTTCCCAATCTTTCTAATAAGAAAAATTGTGCTCTGTAAATCAGAGCACCGTTAGATCAAAGATCCAATGGTGATTAAAAATCACCAAGATACAGAATAAGCTCTGTATGGGAAAATATTTTCCCAATCTTGTTAAAAACAAGAAAAATATCTTCTGTAAAACAGAGGTCCCTGGATCAAAGATCCAACGGTGGATAAAATCCCCGAATTAATAAAAAATCTCTCAATGAGAGATTTCGTTAACAAAAATCAACAAACTTACCTCTATTATATAAAGGACTCGAGATTGAAGAGAGAGGCAGAGAGAGACACAGAGACCCTCCCCATAAGATTTGAAAAAACAAAAAGAAAAGGAGTTCTCTTTAGAGAAAATAATCCTAAGTGAGGAAAAGACTCAGAGATCATTTTATCTCCTTTTACAAGAGTTTAACTCTTCCAAAAAAGAACATGGTTCTTCCTCTGATTGAGGTCTGCAGAAGCAGATCTCCCCACAAGTTGAGAATTTAATTCTCATCGGGGAGATTCTGTTATGCAGTCCCAAAACTTAGAGGAAAAGAACTAGGTTTGAAGAATTTAATTCTTCCAAAGACATAGGAATTTAATTCCTTTGATAAAGCAAGGGTTTAACCTTACATAAGAATTTAATTCTTATAAAACAAATGACTTAAAATTCTCAAGACTAAGATCAAGAGCCCCATGTATATTAGCATTTAACGCTACAATGACAGATCACGTGTTCCCACGTGAGCACCTCTGAGAAACAAAAAGGAACAACTGAGATTGAATCACGTGATCCCATGTCACGCCCCGCTTCCCAGAGTACGCTAGATTGGGCACGTGACATAGCCAACCATGCTACCTGTGGGTAGGAAGTATCCATCCACAGTCACATTACGGCTGTAGAGATATCAAGAACAAGATAAAACTATCTAAAACATGTCCATAATCCATAATAACAGGAGTCAATAATAAATAAATGCGGAAGCAAATGATCCAATACAAATAACTGAAAAGGGTGTCCCATAATGCGGGCTCACATCAGGAAATAAATGCAGGAAATAAAACTAACTACTACTGAACTCACAGCTCAGCCTGCTGGCTGAAGTACTCCTGCTCGGACTGCAACAGCGGTACGGAATCTGGGCCATGCAAAACCCAGACGTCAGCGCGTCATGTCATCAAGTAATATAATATGAACAGTGTAGCAGGCAATGTAATATAAACATGAATACAGCAAGAATAACAATAATATGAATCATACCAATACAGGGTAGCGTGCAGTGGGTAAACTAAACTGTTCTATCAGGTTTTCTATTCTAAAGTCTTTGAAATCAATTGATGAATCGTCGATGTAACTCAATAGTATCCCGTGCATGCCCGGGACCACGATCAAGACCCTCGGGGCTGAATCCGAGACGTGCCGCTAGGCAGTAACAAGTAGCAGGATGGGCGAGTGATGTCAGCATCATCACTCCGGGGCTGGCCTAGCCCGTAAGACTGATCAGAACAGGTATCGAACTGTTGAGTTACAAGTCAGGTTTCACCTTTGATTTCCCCATACCCCCAAGTTATGTATGTCAAGTCAGGTATTCAGTAGTCAAGAACTAATGCCAACACAGGATCAGGTAAAAGCAGGTTTGTCTGGATAAACAACTGGAACGGTCCATGAGGACTACATGTTATGTTTGTTGGCATTAGACATAAGATCAGGTAAGAGGTAAAGCCATGGTACATCAGGTCCAGCCAGGTAATGTATAAAGGTGTCATGTCATGTCAAGAGTGTACGGTACCATGTCATGTCAAGTAGGAAGTGTAATAGGTCATGTCAGGAAACACAAGATGTCATGTGGGTGTTTATAATCAAACTAACA
Organism: Agapanthus africanus; assembly: GCA_030015575.1. Taxonomy (NCBI): domain Eukaryota; kingdom Viridiplantae; phylum Streptophyta; class Magnoliopsida; order Asparagales; family Amaryllidaceae; genus Agapanthus; species Agapanthus africanus. Next base: position 194,528,453 of record JASDDO010000019.1, on the reverse strand, counting down.
TAAGCATGTGTATAAATAAACAAGCATGAGTACTATCAGAACAATAAACTGGAACATGTAATATGATATGCAAATAGATATAATTTCAAGGATATGGATGCACAGTTATCGATTAGGGTTACATTTATAGTTCCAATATTAATTAGGATGCAATTTATTAAACATGGAGTGTTAATATCACATTATTATGTAGTAATGTGATCTATGGATGCAATTATATGTATCTTAAATGCGATGGATGCAAACGGGTATCCGAAAAGTTATAAAACTATAAAATGGTAATGTGGGATGTACAACTAAGCAATATGTGATATAAATATTGATATAATAATATTAATATGGATAGCATATTCAAAGCGATTAATAACTATAAAAGTGGTATTGATTAACCATGCACAAGAAGGTTCCGTTCAGAAATTCAGCGTCACCCTAATTTGTAAAATAGCTTAAAAATAACAAACGTTCTCGAAAAGAGACGTGTCTTATACCAAAACAAAGATAATTCAATAAGGTTTTCAGTTTTATAAGTATAAGCATCTCAGGTTGTTCCTACAAAATGTTATGAACATTCGAAGTTGAAGTTTGATGCTGGAATTTCCCTGGACAGCAGTTTGGAGACATTTTCATTTGCATTTTACGTTATTTAAAAAATTTATTTTGCAAGTAAATATTTCATAGAGTTATAGTATTCTGAGTTAGCTTCGTAACGAACTAAAGAACGTATACTAATGATTTTTCTATGATTTATAATGAATTTTATAAGATAAGGTGTACAGTAAATTTCAGATTTGTCATATCCGATTTTTCAACGACGTTTCATGTATAAACTATAAGATTTTCAAATGTATAACATTATAAAATGAAGATTATAAACTAATTAAAGATAATAATAATAAATATTACGACGATATATATTTTAAATGATATGGTTGCAGTATAATGTAATCTAGTATGTCACAAGATAAGTTTTCATGATCTAGATTTAATATGATATAAACGGAACATCGAAACGTTATAAAATTAAACATGGGGCACTAGATTTAAACTATAGGTATGGTATTTATTTAAATAGGTATAAAATGAATTATATAGCATGTAGCAAGATTAACTTGCCTCGATGGGTCGCGAATCGGGAAAACGGAACGTTAACCGTCGGCGGGGAAAACTCGCGACGGGCGCACGGTTCACGGAATGAACCCAAACGACGAACAAAGGAACCACACGGGTCGGGGTACCTCGCTGGAACGTCGAGAAGCGTCACTGGCACGATGGAATTCCGGCAACAAAAGAACAGTTAAAAAAAATGAGAAACGAGACATGAAGCAAGAAGAGAAAGAATGATAAAGAGAAGTACGAGAGAATATATGAGAGAGGGAGAAAAAGTGGAGAGAGAGAGAGAGAGAGAAAGTAGAGAGAGAGAGAGAGAGCTGCAGGTGGGGGCCCACGGAATTAAAAGGAACGCGATTGGCTAAAGGGGAATCGTTAGTTAGGGATAAATATTAATTAAAGATTCAAAACATTTTAAGGAACAGTAGAATATATATATAGATTAATTTAAAGATTTAAAAGATAGGTAATGAACAGTAAGATATCAGATTAGTTAGAAAAATATATGCGATGGTTTTAATAATATTAAAATTTGGGATTTTGGCGCCAAATAAAACATTTCCAAATCACGCCCGGATCAAGTCCAAAAATTTGAAATTGAAATAATAGGATTTTAAGCGGGATCCAAATTTTAAAATTAAGTGTTTTATGATTAAAAAGCATACCCCCAAAACGGACACATGTACGCGCGCGTAGCCGTCCAAACTCGCCCGTTTCACTGAACGGGACGAGAACACAATGCACGGACGCTACCACGAGGCTAGGGGTGTCAAGTAGGCCAAGATGAATATTTTCAATTTTATTTTAGATGCCAAAATTTGTTATATGTAGAAATGACTTTGCCGGGTAAATTTTACAGTAAGGAACAAACAAGCAAGTTAAATGAAATGAGTACAACATTATGCTCAAACAGTAACTGAAAATAGTAGCATTGGGCTCGGGTGTTACATTATACCCAACTACAAAAAGAATTTCGTCCTCGAAATTCCAAGAATACAAAGATAGATAACTACAAGAAAAGGTGAGGAAACTTCTGCCGGATTTCATCTTCTCGTTCCCAAGTGGACTCTCCATGCGAGCGATTACCCCAAGAAACAAGCACAAGGGGTTATCCTGGTTCTTAAGAACCTTTTCCTTTCGATCCACGATTTCAATCGGTCGCTCCTCAAAAGTCAAGTCTTCTCGTACTGTTAGCTCCGAATGATCCAAAACGTGTGTTTCATCTCGAACATACTTACGGAGTTGAGATACGTGAAACACATCGTGCACATTTGCCAAGGACTGCGGTAACGCCAAACGATACGCTACCTCACCAACACGCTCCACGATCTCAAGGGTCCAACGAATCGAGGACTAAGCTTTCCTCGACTTCCAAAACGAATCACCCCTCTAGTCGGTGATATCTTCAAGAATACCAAATCACCCATGGTGAACTCTAGAGGTCTTCTTGACGTATCTGCCCAACTCTTCTGTCGGTCCTGTGCTGCCTTCATATGATTTCTGATAGGGTTAACCTTCTCAAATGTCTGCACAACCAAATCTGGTCCCAATAATCTTCGTTCACCGACATTGTCCCAACAAACAGGTGAACGGCATTTACGACCATACAAAGCTTCAAATAGAGCCATCTGAATAGTTGCCTGAAAACTGTTATTGTAAGACAACTCCACCAAAAGTAGATGATCCTCCCAAGACCCCTTGAAGTCCAACATGCATGCTCTCAACATATCCTCAAGAGTTTGGATCGTTCTCTCCGACTGACCATCAGTTTGAGGATGATAAGCTGTGCTAAACTTCAATCGAGTCCCCAAACTTTCCTGTAAACTCCTCCAGAAGTGTGATAAGAACCGAGTGTCCCGATTGGACACGATGCTCACCGGTACCCCATGCAATCTTACAATCTCCTGCATGTACCGCTCTGCCAAAGTCTCTGTTGATTGACCAACCCGGAGAGGAATAAAGTGAGATGCCTTGGTCAACCGATCAATAATCACCCATACTGCATTGTTGCCCTTTGGACTCCGCGGTAAAGCCGTCACGAAATCCATGGTTATATGTTCCCACTTCCACTGAGGAATCGGAAGTGGTTGCAATAAACCAGCAACCCTTTGATGTTCAGCCTTAACTTGCTGACACACCAAGCACTTCGCCACAAAGCGAGCAATCTCCCGCTTCATGCCCTCCCACCAGAAATGCTGTCGAATATCTCGGTATATCTTTGTGCCTCCTGGATGTACAGAATAAGCTGAACTGTGTGCCTCCTTCATAAGCTCTTCACGAACATCACCCTTTGGCACACACAAACGGCTACCATACCTCAACGAACCATCTTCGTGGATCAATAAATCTGTTCGTAGCCTGGCTTCAACCTGCTCTCGAAACTTTTGCAGTCTAGGATCCTGCGATTGAGCTGCTTTAATATTCTCGATCAAAGACGAATGTACTTGCAGCTGCAACAACTGTCCCGTAGAACGCGGTAGCACAACCTCCAAGTCAAATTTTCAAAAATCTGCGACGATCTCCTTCTGCGTAGTTAACACCTGAATTACTGGTAACCGACTAAGCGCATCCGGCACAACATTAACCTTCCCCGGATGGTACTTAAGATCAAGATCGTAGTCAGCCATCAGCTCCAACCATCTACGCTGCCTCATGTTAAGCTCCTTCTGTGTGAACACATACTTCAAGCTCTTATAATCTATAAAAACTTCGACTCTTACGCCCAAAAGGTAATGTCTCCAAATTTTCAAGGCGAAAATCACAGCCGTAAGCTCCAAGTCATGAGTTGGATAATTCTTCCCATGTGTCTTCAATTGTCTCGATGCGTATGCTACGACCTTTCCATGCTGCATCAAAACACATCCCAATCATTTCCCAGATGCGTCGCTGTGAATCACCAATCCTCCGGAATTGTCTGGCACGGTCAGAATAGGGGCGGTTATCAACTTCTGCTTCAACGTCTCGAAAGCTAACGCACACTTATCCGCCCATACAAAAGGTACCTCCTTGCGCGTAAGCTTGGTCAACGGCTCTGCCAGACGAGCAAAGTTCTCCACAAATCTCCTGTAGTATCCGGCTAATCCAAGGAAACTTCTTATCTCAGCGACATTCTTTGGAATCGGCCAATCTCGATCTGCTGCAATATTTTCTGGATCGACGTCAATGCCATCGCCAGACACAACATGCCCCAAGAACTTCACTTCCTCCAGCCAAAACTCGCACTTACTCATCTTCGCATACAATTTCTCCTGTCTCAACGTCTGCAGTGCGATCTTTAAATGCTCAGCATGCTCCTCAAAACTCCTCGAGTAAACCAGAATATCGTCAATGAATACCACAATGAACTGGTCCAAGAACGGTGAGAAGATTCGGTTCATCAAGTCCATGATAACTGCCGGCGCATTCATTACTCCAAAGGGCATCACTAAGTACTCGTAATGTCCATACCGAGTTCGAAACGCCGTCTTGCAAATATCTTCTGTTTTCACTCGGACCTGATGATATCCGGATCGCAAATCCAGCTTCGAGAATACCCTCGCGCCATTAAGCTGCTCAAAAGTTCTCCAATGCGAGAGATCGGGTACTTGTTCTTGATAGCCACCCGGTTTAATTCTCGATAGTCGATGCACATCCTTCTTGTGCCATCCTTCTTCTTTACTAGAAGAACTGGAGCTCCCCAAGGCGAGTTACTGCTTCGAATCCAACCCTTCACAAGCAATTCAGCAACCAGTTTCTTAACTTCTTCCAACTCTACTGGTGCCATTGGATAATACGCTTTGGATACCGGCGCTGCACCAGGAATAAGATCAATTGCGAACTCTACGTCTCGCTTCGGCGGTAGACCCGATATATCTTCAAATACGTCTATAAAATCGCGAACAACCGCCGGCTCTTCACTACTATCAACTTCAATTGCTGCAAGAATATTGTATGTCGGCCTAGCCCTAAACTCGACTGGCCCGACAGAACTGCTTCCTCCAGTGAAGGTAAACTCTGCTGCTCTCGGTTGCCACAAGTACTTGTGAGAAAGTGGTCAAACACAGGGAGACAATCTGCCTCTGGATGTCCACGTCCAGGCTGCGCATGAACTTCCGTGCCCTGTCTGCATCGTTGGCAACTAAAGGTCCAGCGAAACTACTGAGTCTCGTCCATTCTGTTGCATGCACATCTACGAGTGCTCCCTTCTACTTTAGTCCGATGAACTTCTCTTCCATTTGCTCCCGTGCAGTCCGCGGGAAGAACTTCTCCAGGAAACTCTTCGAAAAATCCGCCCACTTGATCGGCTTGGGCAAGCGGGTCTCCTCAACAAGCCACCATTCTCGGGCGTAGTCCACTAGCTGAATGCGTACCACAACAACTTTTTTGTCATCTGGAATCTGTGCCGCAAAAAGCAAGTTCTCTGTGTCAACTAGCCACTGCTCCACTGGCAACAGCTCCTTTAAACCAGTAAATGTAGACGAACCCAACCGCCTGAAATCTGCTACGGTCCCTACTCGGTCAACTGGTCTAGCTCCAACATTGTTCACAGATTGCTGAACGATCTGCAAACCTTCCCGAAACGAGTCCGCTTGCTGCTGGATCAGCTCGGTCTGTTTCTTTGATTCTCCAGCATTCCTCTTATCACTCCAAGCATGGCGGGTTCGTCCACACGCCTTTGGTATGTCTTCAATTTCTTACCGGCCATAATCCTGAACTCAAAATACCCAACATTAGCATGATGATAGATTTTGAATATAGATCAAGGCTAGAACTCCAAGTTACTTAAATAGAGTACCGCATTGCAACTTGTTAGGTCTACGTTACCTCTCCCGGTACTTTCGGGATTGCGGAAACGGTAAAACAAAATTTTTTCTGGACTTGGCAACATGAACCGTAAAAGCCGGATCTTTACTAAACAATACACTAACATCCTAACTAGATATTTATCTACTCGGTTAGGGGTTATACCTCAACTTGAACTCCTTCTCTTCTTGTTGTTCTTCTCTTTGCTTGCTCGATGGTTGATCCGGACTTGGGTCACCTCCGCGGCCTCCTTGAGTCGAAGACGATCCACCCGAGAGATGTACACCGAGCTCCACCTCGAGCCGAGGTAACTAAGGCAAGAAGATTGCTAATCTAGAAGCCCTAGGTTGTGTAGAAGTGGTAGATGAATGGTTTTGTCTTTGTGGGATCTTTATCTCTCAACACATGAGATCAAAAGATAAATCAAGAGGAGGAAGAAGGAGGAGCTAGCTAACAACCATGGAGCTTCTCATTCCAAGAGAGAGAATGAGAATGAGCAAATGAAAAACTTAACCAAGAGAAAACACAACCATGGTTGCAATAATGCAAAAACATTATCATTACTAATCCCATCAAGATAAAGTTGATGGCTACAAATGACATGACCATTATCATCACAAAAGAAAAAGAAAACCAAAGAATACTTTAGATCTTTCAAGAAGATCCTAGTCAACTTTGGTCAAATGGTCAACAAAGTCAAGATGGTCAAATGGTCAATGTAATTAGCCATAACATAATTATCAACGAAAGGATTAGTAAATAATGTCCCCGGCTCATAATGGTTTTGACCAAACGAACTGTCAAAACCCTAATGAGCCTGCCACATAACGGTTTTGGCCGAACCAACTGCCAAAACCCTAATGAGGCGCCTCCTCCTTCATCGCTCCGGAAAACTGTGCATACACACCTGCATCCGTATTCCGTAGAATGCGGATGCACAGAAGACAAAACAAATCCATCCGTGCAATACTAGGATCCGGCTTAAACCAAAGCCCACTAGTATTGCCTGCCCGAACACCACACGCACACAAGTGTACGTAAGTGATCGCAGCCCTGCCGTAAAACCATACGGCTTCTACACGTTTCGCTCAGTGCAGGGAAACTCTCTGTGTGGGACTCTAAAGACTCGACACTACGCTGGCAGTGGGTTTAACCACAGACCGCAAGCGGCACTAGCTGTACGTAACGGTCCCCAGGTAGATGTCGATAAGAAGGCCGATGAGGTAAACCCATCCGAACTCCTACTGAGCCTGTATGTGACAATCTCCGTACAGTCCGGTCTGTTCGTCTGATACATCGCATGTCGGGCCTAGGGGGGCGGTAAACGTCAGTCCCCTAAAAGCGGTACAAGTCGTGTCGGAGTGAAGCCCAATACACCCTGAGATAACACTGGAAACCCACCAGTATATCTCGCTTGCCCTGGCCAGGGACTACTCGTGTAATGGCTCTCCTAGACATAGCGCGATGTCAACCTCCAATACCGGGAGAGACGAATCCTGTCTAACCGTCACTGCCTCCAAGTGCCTCGGGACTGCACCCAACTACTACCTGTTTGCACGACTCAGTAGAGCCGTGGTAGGGTAGTAATCAAAGAACAGTGGGAACACACTCGAGGCGAAGTGACAGTGTCAAGTCAGCAGACTAAGCTGTACTCATGTCACCTGGGAACTGATAACTGACGATAGGTATAATACCAACCATCAGTTCCCGACGAGTCCTGTCCAGTGTACTCGTAACCTAACGAGCACCCGTATACTATCTCAAGTACGACGTACTGACGGCTGTGGGACAGACCGTCTCCCATGCTGGGATGAGAAGCGCATACGCTAGTATACTCCGGAGTATCGATGCCCTATCTCGATACTCCCACGACTAGGGACGTGTATAAGGATGTGCTTGTAGATTACCCAGCCCCCACGAGTGTGATCGCCATCACAACGCCGGTAATCAAGCAAAAATCCTAAGGGCTCTACTAATGCGTATAGGTGATATAATAAATAAACGCACATGTACACATTAAAGCAGAGATAAACCAAGTAGCATACTACTATATTGAACAAGATTGTCTGTACAACTGTGAATATCCCAAGCTTCCATCAAGTAATATACATACTAGTATGATACAGTAATGGCCTCTAGGGCATATACACTAACATAACTATGCCGCGGTATCATAGCCACAATTACTTAACTCCACCCAAGTCGCTTAATTCCTAGAGATAACAAGGAATCAGGTTTCGAGTCGATATGCAAAGGAAGTTTGCACATCGTAAAAGATACGATCAGGAAGAATGTGATTCAAGAATGGTAAAACGGCAAGGTGGCAGGACATGTTTCCTAAACACGGGCATTCTGATTCGTGTATTGGGTACAATACCCAACTACAAAAGAATCAACCCAACTAACCTATGGCTTTGATACCAAAAAAACCATGTGACGCCCCGCTTCCCAGAGTACGCTAGATTGGGCACGTGACATAGCCAACCATGCTACCTGTGGGTAGGAAGTATCCATCCACAGTCACATTACGGCTGTAGAGATATCAAGAATAAGATAAAACTATCTAAAACATGTCCATAATCCAGAATAACAGGAGTCAATAATAAATAAATGCGGAAGCAAATGATCCAATACAAATAACTGAAAAGTGTGTCCCATAATGCAGGCTCACATCAGGAAATAAATTCAGGAAATAAAACTAACTACTACTGAACTCACAGCTCAGCCTGCTGGCTGAAGTACTCCTGTTCGGACTGCAACAGCGGTACGGAATCTGGGCCATGCAAAACCCAGACGTCAGCGCGTCATGTCATCAAGTAATATAATATAAACAGTGTAGCAGGCAATGTAATATAAACATGAATACAGCAAGAATAACAATAATACGAATCATACCAGTACAGGGTAGCGTGCAGTGGGTAAACTAAATTGTTCTATCAGGTTTTCTATTCTAAATTCTTTGAAATCAATTGATGAATCGTCGATGTAACTCAATAGTATCCCGTGCATGCCCAGAACCACGGTCAAGACCCTCGGGGCTGAATCCGAGACATGCCGCTAGACAGTAACAAGTAGCAGGATGGGCGAGTGATGTCAGCATCATCACTCCGGGGCTGGCCTACCCCGTAAGACTGATTAGAACAGGTATCGAACTGTTGAGTTACAAGTCAGGTTTCACCTTTGATTTCCCCATACCCCCAAGTTATGTATGTCAAGTCAGGTATTCAGTAGTCAAGAACTAATGCCAACACAGGATCAGGTAACAGGAACGGTCCATGAGGACTACATGTTATGTCTGTTGGTATTAGACACAAGATCAGGTAACAGGTAAAGACATGGTACATCAGGTCCAGCCAGGTAATGTATAAAGGTGTCATGTCATGTCAAGAGTGTACGGTACCATGTCATGTCAAGTAGGAAGTGTAACAGGTCATGTCAGGAAGCACAAGATGTCATGTGGGTGCTCATAATCAAACTAACATAAGCATGTGTATAAATAAACAAGCATGAGTACTATCAGAACAATAAACTGGAACATGTAATATGATATGCAAATAGATATAATTTCAAGGATATGGATGCACAGTTATCGATTAGGGTTACATGTATAGTTCCAATATTAATTAGGATGCAATTTATTAAACATGGAGTGTTAATATCACATTATTATGTAGTAATGTGATCTATGGATGCAATTATATGTATCTTAAATGCGATGTATGCAAACGGGTATCCGAAAAGTTATAAAACAATAAAATGGTAATGTGGGATGTACAACTAAGCAATATGTGATATAAATATTGATATAATAATATTAATATGGATAGCATATTCAAAGCGATTAATAACTATAAAAGTGGTATTGATTAACCATGCACAAGAAGGTTCCGTTCAGAAATTCAGCGTCATCCTAATTTGTAAAATAGCTTAAAAATAACAAACGTTCTCCAAAAGGGACGTGTCTTATACCAAAACAAAGATAATTAAATAAGGTTTTCAGTTTTATAAGTATATGCATCTCAGGTTGTCCCTACAAAAAGTTATGGACATTCGATGTTGAAGTTTGCTGCTGGAATTTCCCTGGACAGCAGTTTGGAGACATTTTCATTTGCATTTTATGTTATTTAAATAATTTATTTTGCAACTAAATATTTCATAGAGTTATAGTATTCTGAGTTATCTTCGTAACGAACTAAAGAACGTATACTAATGATTTTTCTATGATTTATAATGAATTTTATAAGATAAGGTGTACAGTAAATTTCAGATTTGTCATATCCGATTTTTCAACGACGTTTCATGTATAAATTATAAGATTTTCAAATGTATAACATTATAAAATGAAGATTATAAACTAATTAAAGATAATAATAATAAATATTATGACGATATATATTTTAAATGATATGGTTGCAGTATAATGTAATCTAGTATGTCACAAGATAAGTTTTCATGATCTAGATTTAATATGATATAAACGGATGCAAACGGAATATCGAAACGTTATAAAATTAAACATGGGGCACTAGATTTAAACTATAGGTATGGTATTTATTTAAATAGGTATAAAATGAATTATATAGCATGTAGCAAGATTAACTTGCCTCGATGGGTCGCGAATCGGGAAAACGGAACGTTAACCGTCGGCGGGGAAAACTCGCGATGGTCGCACGGTTCACGGAATGAACCCAAACGACGAACAAAAGAACCACACGGGTCGGGGTACCTCGCTGGAACGTCGAGAAGCGTCACCGGCACGACGGAATTCCGGCAACAAAAGAACAGTTAAAAAAAATGAGAAACGAGACATGAAGTAAGAAGAGAAAGAATGATAAAGAGAAGTACGAGAGAATATATGAGAGAGAGAGAGAAAAAGTGGAGAGAGAGAGAGGGAGAGAAAGTGGAGAGATAGAGCTGCAGGTGGGGGCCCACGGAATTAAAAGGAACGCGATTGGCTAAAGGGGAATCGTTAGTTAGGGATAAATATTAATTAAAGATTCAAAACATTTTAAGGAACAGTAGGATATATATATAGATTAATTTAAAGATTTAAAAGATAGGTAATGAACAGTAAGATATCAGATTAGTTAGAAAAATATATGCGATGGTTTTAATAATATTAAAATTTGGGATTTTGGCGCCAAATAAAACATTTCCAAATCGCGCCCGGGTCGAGTCCAAAAATTTGAAATTGAAATAATAGGATTTTAAGCGGGATCCAAATTTTAAAATTAAGTGTTTTATGATTAAAAAGCATACCCCCAAAACGGACACATATACGCATGCGTAGCCGTCCAAACTCGCCCGTTTCACTGAACGTGATGAGAACACAATGCACGGACGCTACCACGAGGCTAGGGGTGTCAAGTAGGCCAAGATGAATATTTTCAATTTTATTTTAGATGCCAAAATTTGTTATATGTAGAAATGACTTTGCCGGGTAAATTTTACAGTAAGTAACAAACAAGCAAGTTAAATGAAATGAGTACAACATTATGCTCAAACAGTAACTGAAAATAGTAGCATTAGGCTCGGGTGTTACATCCCACGTGACCTCCAATAGTGCTTAGCACTTAGAAAGGAATATGAAGATAAATTCAAAGGAGGCAGTGCCTAACTTAGTGGCGCCTCACGTGTCTACACGTGATGGTTGCAAGACTTAATTGTTTAACACTTACATGTATAGAACAAGGGAATAAGCCCAAGGAAACAGTGTCCAATATTTAGGTGCATCACGTGCCACACGTGAGTGCTCCAAGTTTCAGTGTTTAACACTGCTTAAGAGCCTCACGTGGGAGCATGTGAGCGCCAAGCATTTAACAGTGTTTAACACTGTGAGAGGCTGACCTTAGCCCAAATCAGCCAAGTCTCTCAAGGCCAAAAAACTTTTGACCATCAATCAACCAAAGCCTTCCTATACTCAGGTCCCCCCAAATCGATCTTGGTCCCAGAGATGGCCAATGATCTCCATACGCGTGGTATTTAAAATAATGTTCATTCCACCATGATCTCTCCCTCCAATCTGGAGTTCGGTTCAAGGGTACATCTCTCCACACCTCTAATATATGTCGTTGTAATTCTTCAACGATGTCAGAGAGGTGGAGGGTCCCAGCAACCAACAACTCTTGGATGCACTCTCAAACCCATGAGCATAACCCTATGGACCGCAACGTCCTTAAACTAAACTCTATGGACTATGATGTCCTTAAACTGGACCGCAAGTCCCTAAACTAAACTCTATGGACTATGATGTCCTTAAACCATATGGACCGCAACGTACCTAAACTAAACTCTATGGACTATGATGTCCTTAAACCCTAGGGACCGCGTTGTCCTTAAACTAAACTTTATGGACTATGATATCCTTAAACCCTATGGACCGCGATGTCTTTAAACTAAACTTTATGGACTATGATGTCCTTAAACCCTATGGACCGCGATGTCCTTAAACTAAACTCTATGGACTATGACGTCCTTAAACCCTATGGACCGCGACGTTCTTAAACTAAACTCTATGGACTATGATGTCCTTAAACATGAACCGCAATGTCCTTAAACAAAACTCTATGGACTATGATGTCCTTAAACCCTATGGACCGCAACGTCCTTAAACTAAACTCTATGGACTATGATGTCCTTAAACAAGACCGCGATGTCTTTAAACTAAACTCTATGGACTATGATGTCCTTAAACAAGACCGCGATGTCCTTAAACTAAACTCTATGGACTATGATGTCCTTAAACCCTATGGACCGCAACGTCCTTAAACTAAACTCTATGGGCTATGATATCCTTAAGCCCTATGGACGGCAACGTCCCTAAACTAAACTCTATGGACTATGATGTCCTTAAACCCTATGGACCGCAACGTCCCTAAACTAAACTCTATGGACTATGATGTCCTTAAACCATATGGACCGCGATGTCCTTAAACTAAACTCTATGGACTATGATGACCTTAAACTGGACCCCCGTTAAGTAGATTTTAGTCCAATATCGGATTAACGTATCCTTAACAAATATTTAAGTTGATCTTAATCTCAAACGAGGTTAAAGATTTTTAAATCAAACCAAACCCAAATCTAAGAAAATACGGATTTGGACTAATCCACGCCCTATGGGCGACAACACAAATTAGTTCCGTATACAATCCACGGGCAACCAAAAAATAAAATAAACACACACACACGACACGAAGAGACCTTCTGGAGCAGGAGAAAATGGTTATCGCGATGCGGTAACGTAATTAACTGCAGGGGCTTGCGCCTGCAGGGAAGAGCGTCCCCACAATCAAAAAACCCTCACAATGAGGGGGAATCTGACGAAATCTGCTACAACGGCCGCAACCGTCCAAACCTCCGATACACGGTGCCATAAATAAACTTGGCATTTTCGGAGAGGTGGATAGATAAACCCAAATAGCATCTTCCCCCAAAATTCAGGCAAGACGTCCTAATGTCCCGGTCGTGTCTTTTGGCGGTGAACAGATTCTGGCATGCCCGGTAGGACCTTTTCCTCTTTCCACTCCACACTTCGTGTGTCGTATTTCGCGAACAAATCGTGGTCCGCTTTGGTTGCCCTTGGAGTCGAGGTACTGAGATTTGGTGTTTTGCTCCTGTGCAGAGAAAAGAAGATCACAGATCAATGGTTTCCAAATGCACCAATGGCAACAGCAACTACCACTCAGTCCCTGCTGGAGGAGTGACTTATGGGCCCCAAGCGGCCTCCATCTTCGCAATGCCGGTAGAACAGGTGACACAGGGCACCACTGGATTGTTCGTCGGGACCATGCTCCCGCCAATGAGCTTCAACGCTCCAGAGCCGTCACAGGAAGCTCCAAACAAGTCGGTCTTCGATCGGCTTGCAACTACCGCGACCCCTCTCAACGGGTCGTCCAAGTCTACCGCCTCAGTCTTCAATAGGCTGAGCCTAAGCTTATATGGGCCCGCAAAGAGGCTCGCAGTACCGGAGAAGGCTATCCCAACTCCTGCTGCAGGTGAAGTTGTCCAAACTACTTCCCATACTCGAAAGTCGGCCTTCGACAGGTTGACCATTCCTTCCCAGTGGATGTCAGTCTTTGACAGGCTGGCGCCAATAACAGCCTATCCTCAAAGTAGGAGGCATGACGAAGCTACTCCTACGGTAGAGCTGATCCCGGCTACACGACATGCTCGACGCCGTCACTGGCGCCGAGTGAGGAGGGGGCAGTTCCCTTTCTGGACTTACTCCACCATCTCTAATGATGGAAGTTTATGCTGCTGTTCCAACTGGGAACAGCTTCGAGCCGCTCAAGAGGGCGAGCAAGAACTCTTCAACTGCTATATTGAAGAAGTCTCCTCCACCTGCGGAGAACATTACAATGGTGAAGCCGGAGCAGCCTCCTCAGCGGTTTTTCTCCAAAATCCACAGGGTCTGGCGAGGAGTCCAAGACTATGTAATCGACAAAGACTACTCCCGCCGACAGAAGAAAATGAAGGTTCGGCAAGAGGAGGACCATCCCACCACCACGCTACGGAAGGTATCGTCTGCTTGGGTGCCTATTGCAACAACCCTCTCAACTTCGACCGCCCATAAAAGGAGAAGGCCGGAGAAGATCCCCAAGCCTACGACAAATTTCAAGGGCACTGAACCTAAACGCCTCAAGTCTGGGGGCATGGTAGTGCACACCATTTACATGGCTTCCGGAAAAGAGGAAAGCCGTACTTCTGGGGGTCATCGACCACTTACAAGGTCCGTAACAAAGGCTCAGGAGCAACAACAGAAACTCCAGAAGATACTAAAAAAGATGGCCGCACTTACTGGGCAGAAAGAAAGCCCGGAAGTATCGTCGGAGCAACGCCAGGAACAGGAAACCGACGCCGAGTTCCTCCGAAGAATGCTCGAAAAGAAAGATAAAGAAGCTGCGGAACAAGCGGCTAACATAAAATAAATGGCGCTCCTGTTCCAAGATATGGTGGGATGATGATCCAGCCGGACCCTCCAGCCGAAGATCCCCCAATAGTCATTGAAGACGACAGAGGAGAAACATCAAACCCTCTTCCGGCTCTATCAGCAGCCAGGGAGGAGACGATCTCGAAAACTGTGCTTAATGATTATATAGCTCAACAGATACGAGCTCATCAGGCAAGTGAAGCCGCTAGCCAAGTCGTCAGAACTGGACGACCATACCCAGGCTGGTACGATCAAATTAAGTACCCGCCGGGATATACGATCCCTAAATTCCACGTGTATAAGGGGACAGGCAACCTCCATCAGCACGTCGCTTAGTTCAGGGCTCTGTGTGGCAATACCGGAGGCGGCGACAATTTGCTACTTCGCCAGTTCGTCGGCAGTTTATCGGAGACAACTTTTGAATGGTACTCTGAGCTTCCGAACGACTCCATCAAAGCGTTTATAGAAATGGAGCTGCTATTCACCCATCTTTTTGCAAGCGCTAGCGAACGCACCCCAATCACGGCATTGATCAATGCCAGAGTGAAGTCGGGAGAGACATGGGTTCAGTATGCAATTCAGTGGCGGAACCTATGGTCGAAATGCGAACAACGCATAGAAGAAGCCCCTGCTGTGGGCATGTTCATAGGGACCCTTGATCCGTAGGCAACTATATCCTAATTCATGATGTTTTTTAAGCCGACCACCTTTCAGGACCTGATCGACAAGCTGGCCCAAATGGACCAGATAGGACATAGACCGTCCTCCTCAAAAATGGAGCATCGGAATGAAAAGGGCAAAGGAAAAGCGACCTTCGTCGCCAACGCTCAGCAATAGCCGAGTGATCCGAAACTAGCTGCTCGCTAAAACGATAAGTCACGATCACTCGGAGAAAAGATGAGACGTCCTTACTCATTCCTTCGGGATAAAACGAGAAGACTATTCGAACTGGCGATGCGCAACTGGCTCGTCACTCTGCCGGATCCGAGACGCCCATCGCAGCCTGGTGACGTCAACCATCCCAACTACTGTCTTCAAAAACTGGGTTGAAGACCAGTACCAATAGGGCAAGTTCACGTTGTCTGAAAATTGGAGGGTAAACCCGCCACAGCCGCATACTCCTAAAAAGGTGGACACGCCGGGGGCATCATGCTCATTCAAAGAGGAAGCTCCGTGGGAAGTTGTCCTTTCAGCTAAAACCAAAGGCATGCTGAAGGATCTTCAAGCATGTTCGGCCATTAGGTGGAAAAGCCCACTGGAACCCGAGATAATTGAGGGAATGATGAAACCGCACCCAACACCGAGAGTTGGTAGCAATGGGAAAAAAACACAGGCCCAACCGTCAAAGTCTTCAAAGAAAAAGAAGAAGCCCACATAGCTTGATGACAAGCGCATGGCTCTGCAAAAGCATATTGACGCGCTGGAGGAATACAACCAGAAGGCGCAGACCCCAGTCACACTCCATGAGTTTCTCAACCATATACTTGAGAACAGAGACAACGACAATGACGAGGGAGACGACTCGTCAGGAGAACCCGAGGATTATATGGCAAGTTGTCACATGATCTCTCATTCGTCAGTAAATAATGAAGAAGCTCACTCAGTGTCGGAAGATAACATAGAGGAGCTAGGGGCAGGATTGGTGCCAAAATCCTTGGAACCGTCAGACGAGATGATTGACATGCTGCTTAACGAAGCCCGTCAGAAGAGCAAAACTAATCGAGAACGTGGAATGGCCCTATTCGAAGGGGCCAGGCGTCAGCGTCAAGTTGGAGAAACTATGATAGGGATGGGTCATAAAACACTCCAACCAAATCAAATCACATCCTAAATAGGTGAATTCCACATCATCGTCATGTATCCCGTCACGTAACAAATACACGTGCATGCAGGATGAACAGCGGACCGAAATGTCCCCAAACTAACAGCGGACCGAAATATCCATAAACTAACAATGGACCATAACATCCTTAAACTACTACGAACCGCCCTTAGACTAGCGCGGATACAAAAAAAACAGTACGTCCACAAGAGAAATGGGCACGGATGAAAACCCGAAAATGCTCCGTGAGTAAAAACAGCAGGGCTACCGGCGAGTTTGTGAAAACCAAAAAGGGCGTGTTCAGTTGATAAAACTGCACATTTAATATGACATTTTCCCTACTATTTCTATATAATAAAAGGTGTTTATTATAATATATGATACATATGAGGATTTATCTGTAAAAATACTATTTTTATGTGTTTATATATATTATAATTAACATTTGGTAGGAAAAAGTAAGCATATAATATCCATGTAACATTTGGCCCATTTAAATATGCTTACCTTATTAAAAGCCTTTGACAAATTCTTAATGGTTAAGTTAATATCTCCATAAAACAAACTAATATTATTTGTTGAGTTTGTTGTGCAGAATTTTCAGGGCTGAAATCAAGGAAATCAAAGTTGGTAAAACAAACCTGCCTAATTAAGAAATTAAACTAAAGAAATCAAGGCTGGCAGTGACGAAGAGAAGATTTTCAGTTTCCAAAGATGTTAAAAGATCACCACGTGTCAGATAAACAAAGCCCCAGAGAAATAAAGCAACGATCTCCCTATAAGGCCGCGGATCCGCTGCCAAACCCACCTATTGGCCACGGATCCGCCGCGGTTAAGAGGATTTGAGAGTTAAGATTTTGCTGTTTTGGATCTTAACTACTGGTTTCCAAATTAGAAGACTAGGGTTCTGGCTTTGGGACTATAAATAAGGACCGAGAGCCTCTTGGAAAAAGGCATCAAGCTGAAAAGATCATGAAGTTCGCGATAGGCTCACGCATCCAGGCTGATCATCAACGGTTCATCTACCTCCTTAGAAGAGATCGAGAAGCAAACTAGCATTTTGTAATCATTTTCTAAGGAAACAAAGTGTAAATGAATTTTGTTGATTAATAAAGATAGTTGTTTTTCTTATTCTATTTCTTTGTAGTTTTAATATGATTTCCCTCTCCATCTCTTTTTCTCCCAACATGCACGAGTAATTATTCGCTTGTTAGGGTTCATGGGATTAGGGTAGGTTAATGGATGATGAAGATTCTTAAACTCTTTTTAAGTCCTATAAAGTTTATAAACTTTGTCAAAATAATAATTAACATCCTAATTGGGCGCGCTATCAATTCATTGATAATCGCGACCACGATTAGAGATTAGATTAACAATTGTTTTGGTAAAGGCTAGATATGAATGGAGTTCCATATCGAGATAGGGGTTAAGAGTGGGAACCCTTTTCCCTCCAGAAACCCTAATCTACATGCATCACTGTCGTTCTAGTTTTAAATCTATTAAAGGATAAAAAGAGTAATCTTTAATTAATCATCCATAACTACTAAATCCCAAAGAACCATACAAGCCGCCTTTTATTATTAAACCTACATCCGTAGTTAATCTAGATCTATATTTTGCATCAGTATTTAACGTAGATCTAGAACCTAAAACCATCCTTCACCATTCTTTATTCTTTCTCCTTTCTTTCTCAACACGCTTAAAGTAAGATTAAAAGATTCAACGTTTCCCTGAGGACGACCCATACTCATCTCGGTCTAGCTACACGCGATACCGTTATTGATTGCGGTTAACTACACTACACACTTTTATAGATCAATCAAATGGCGCCGTTGCCGGGGATACGTGCGTAATTTTTTATTCTTACTATTTGTGTTGAATTCTTATTCGATTTATATCATAAAAACAAAACAAACTGCATCTTGCATATTTAACGATAAGTGTGCGATTTTTGCTAGGGAATCTGGAGTCACAGACTTGAGGAAACAGAGATCCAGAGACATTCATCAAGATCTAGAGAAGGAAGGGAGGCCACGTAGCAAAAATCTTCTTTAGATCTTCCTAGTCGGCGGCGGAACCGCGGCACAAAGAGCATATTGGCGGCGGAACCGCGGCGCATTACGGGATTTAGGGTTTCCAAATTCTCTGGTATCTTTTATATATCTTTCTCTCTCCTCTGAAATCCAATAAAATATCTTTTCTGCAGGATTCTTTGCAAAATTTCGCAGCTCAAAAATCTTTTTGCAAAGTTTTGTTATTGGTTTGTTATTTCATATTTTAATACGGATTTTAAGGGGTATGACCAAAATTCAGATTAGGTGGGGATTTCATCACCCTTCCTAAGCCTCACAAATCACAAAACGAGCATCCGCATCAACCCTACATTAATTTAAAAAATATCTAGACAAGACTCTAAGGACTGTTGCGATCAATAAGGACAGAGGAATGTCATGGGTAATTTATCGCTTATCTGCATTACTTTTGTGGTGCCTAGGCAAGTGGTTACTTAATTAGGCCCGCTATTTTCGGTGATTCGTATAGCGGATACCTCCCACTTACCTAGCCATAAGAGTAGTAAAGAGGTGGTAAAGGATTGATCCTACGGCTTGTCCTTTAGAAGTCTAGGAGCGGTCTAGAAACTTGACCTAGGTAACCTTAGTTCTAGGGTTGTTTGTGCATTTTTGTGTGATTTGTCTAAGTCCGACACACTTTTCAAAACAGACCATTTTTAAAAGCACACACGCTGCCACTTGCGCTAAAACCCGCTTAGTGCATGCTTGGCTGGACACGGGATTCTAGTGCCCGTCTTGTCCGCGTTCCTACTTTCGACTCCGAAGTCGGTGCTTCTTCATCTTCTTTTCCTCCACCACACACCACATCAACCGAGATGGACGGTACTCCATTAGATTATAACACCACGCTGCCACCGCCCATAGGTGCGCAGAATCCACCGCGCATCTCTCTCCAAGAGAGATGCTATCCTATCCGTGGTCCACTTCCCACTTGTCTATCTATTCCACCAGCTAACGGGGATAATTTTGAAATTAAACCCCACTACATCAATCTGTTGCCCAAATTTCACGGGCTTGAATCTGAAGACACGTACGTTTTCATCATTAAATTCGAAAACGTATGCGCAATGATGGGTACTTCACAACTGACTGTGGATGCTATGCGCTTGCGTCTTCTCCCATTCACTCTGTGCGACTTGGCAAAAAAATGGCTTTACAATACTGCCGCACACTCTATCACTAATTGGGATGAATTCGTAATAGCATTTCTTAAGAAGTTTTACCCAAACCATAAGACCACCTATATTAGGAGCGAGATCAACCAGTTCACCCAGCTTCCCAATGAACCATTTTGGAAGTGCTTTAAACGTTTCAAGGATCTGCTTGTCCAATGTCCTCATCATGGAATACAAAGATGGGATTTGTGTCGAATTATATATGAGGGCATTAATCCAGCAACAAAGCAGATGCTTGAAACAATGTGTCAATGGAATTTCATGTCTAAAGATGACGGTGAAGCTTGGAAATATCTGGAAGACCTTGCTGAAAACACTTTGCAGTGGGAAAGCATAAGACCACCTTCATTTAGGGGAGGTATTCATCAGCTCGATGTTTCCATCGCAGTAAAAGCCAAAATGGCAGCGATGTAGAAGAAACTCGACGCTATTGAGAACAAATTATCATCAGTCTCCCTAAATCAGGTAACGCTTCCCAAGACCGTGTGTAATTGCTGATCAGATCCTTCACACTTGATGGAAGAATGTCCTATGAATGCATCGTTTTAAGGTCACGAGCAAATTAATGCTGCTTTTCAGCAGCGATGTAGAAACGATCCTTATTCTTCCACGTACAATCAAGGATGGAGGAATCATCCTAACTTTTCTTGGAACCAAAACCAACCCCAAAATCAAAACCAATTCCAAAGCAATTATCAAAGACCTCCTCTACAGCAACCATAACCACAAAGTCAGCACCCCTTTCAGTCACAAAATTTTCAAAATCCGGCCAACACTTCTGTACCGCAATTGGTCGGTACTGATAAGTCTTCACT
This sequence comes from Agapanthus africanus, assembly GCA_030015575.1. Taxonomy (NCBI): domain Eukaryota; kingdom Viridiplantae; phylum Streptophyta; class Magnoliopsida; order Asparagales; family Amaryllidaceae; genus Agapanthus; species Agapanthus africanus. Next base: position 194,507,748 of record JASDDO010000019.1, on the reverse strand, counting down.
CGCACAAACTTTGGATTTGTTTATGAAACATTCCATTCAAATGTCGGCTGATATGAAGTCTTCTATTGATACCATAAAGAAAGAATCCGCCTCCCACGGTGAGAGTATTAAATCAATAGAAAACCAAATTGCACAATTGAACGCCGCAATGAGTGCAAGAGAGAAAGAAAAACTCCCATCTCAACTCCTACCGAATCCTGGCCACTCATAAAATCATAACGTGGGTGCCGATACTACGTTGAGATCGGGAAAAGTGCTGAATAACCGAGTGGGTGAGCAATTTGATGATGATAGTGATACCAATGAAACCCCAGCTTCTACTTCTTTCCCTAATTCTTCTAGTCTCCTACCTTCTTCCGAGCCTATTCTCCATTTTCCCCAAGGCTCAAACACTCAGCCCACATCTACAAATCTATCTAAAACGATCCCCACTCCAATTCTGGGATCCATTCCATCCCCACAATCCTTTCCAATTTTGGACCCAAACCTTATTGATAAAGCACCTTATCCAAATAGGTTAAGGGGCAAAGACCAAGTCCACGAATGGAGAAGATTGTGGAAATTTTTAAGCAAGTTAACATAAACATTCCTTTCCTAGATGCTATTCAACAAGTTCCGTCTTATGCGAAAATCCTAAAGGACTTGTGCACTAAAAAAGTTTTCCTTGCGAGTAATGTGAGCACTGCTTTTACAAAACAACTACCCAAGAAAAGAAAGGACCCCGGAAGTCCTACAATTTCTATTTCTATTGGGGGTAAAAATATCAATCGTGCTCTACTCGATTTAGGTGCTAGTGTTAACTTGCTTCCGTATTCTGTTTATGAGCAATTAGGGATCGAAGAGTTAAAACCGGCGCATTGCACTCTTCAGATGGCCGATCAATCTATTACCCAACCTAGGGGTGAGCTAAAGAATGTGTTAATCAAAGTCGGGGAATTTATATTTCCTGTGGACTTTATCGTTATAGATACACAATCTGTAGAGAACCCACAAAACCAAATTCCGGTGATTTTAGGTCGACCTTTTCTTGCGACTTCCAACGCTGTAATCAATTGCCGTAACGGCTCTATGAACCTATCCTTCGGGAAGATGTCAATTGAGCTTAACATTTACAAGTTGGGAAGTAAACTCTCTGAACCCTATGCTCATGTGTGTTCTGTCAAAACAATAAATTCCGATAGCAGCGAAATTGAAGAGCTTTACGATACTGATCTCGACTCCGCTATTACGTTGTTGTCCGGGTCAACATCTAACGCGGAATATGAACCTTTTATGGAGTTCGAGTATCATCCTGTTCTTTCGGATGAGATTATTATTCGGGATATCGATGAAATTTTTGAAGAAATTTTTGCTGAAGAACTCGCATTCTTAGAAAATACAGGTGGTGTGATGAATCAACCTCAACACAAAGAAGTTGAACCATCACCGCTTCTTCTTATCGATAACAAGAATGCGAGTAATCCATCATCATTGTTTCGTCTCTACAAACCGAGACGTAAACCTTTTCCATTACACCTCTTATCTCCTCCCCACTTCTTCACATCAATAGGCGACATGTTCTTCACCAACCTTGGTGCTTCATCGATAAATTTTTTGAATAATTGGTGTTGACTTTTGGTCTTTGCAAGGCTTTACTTTGACCAATAATTTTAACCCCCCTAAATAATTTTAAATGCTTAATACGATTTTACTTAAGTTTGGGGGGGGGGGATATTTTGGCTCTTAAAAGAAATTTTTTATAAGATTGTGAGCCAAAAATAAGTTTGGGGGAGGATTTCACTTTCATTATTTCTTGTCCCTTCTTTCCTCCCAAGTCTACAGATTTTTGAGCTTAACGGATGACATCAGTGAGGACACTGCTGTAAACAAGTTTGGGGGAGGTTTGTGCTTATTTACGCAATACTTTGCATTATACTATATATAAGCACAATTTTTTTTGATAATAAAAGAGTAAAAAGTGAAAAATTATATATGAAAGATAGGAATAGTTTAAGAAAACCAAGAAAATTAGAAGTTTTCTTAAACGAACTAGTAATAAGTCGTTATGAGCCGTTGTCCCAAGGGTTAGTAAGATGAAAGAAGCCACAAATCTGAGGATAAAAATAAGTCTGAAAAATAGTTCCTATTCTATAAGCCAAACATTTGAATGTTGATACCCTACTATACGCACTTACACACGTCTTGAAACTCGGGATAGTAGAGCATACCTTGAAATGCTCTTGTCTTAAAGCCAAAGTATGAAGGAAGTAAATAAATGAAGAAAATATAAAATGGTGAAGAAAAATGAACACTGGTTTTGTTATCGCCAAGGCAACAATAAAAAAATATAGCGAAGGTACTTTATCACTTAGTGCCTTAGACCAACTGGTTTGGGAGCCACTGCTAAGCCTTAGGTGTTGCAAGACGAGGAAATACGCCTAATAAGCAAGCACATGAGTAATCGGTCAGTTAGTACCTCAAGAAGTATTAACGGTCGCATGAAAAATGTGTGAGCAAATTCCATCTAAATATTCATCAATTAAAAAGTACTAAGGTAGATGGACAAGAGTATTTGCTTGAATTGAATTCTCTGAGTGTAGGGATATACAGTTCACACACGTAGGGGTATATGATCAATGTTTGGAAGAAATGTAGGTATGAAAACTAAAGGCGATGTTTTATTGAGGGATAATATGATTTCTAACATTTTTTCACGACCATTAAGATAGGGCTCATAGCAACTAAAAAACTGGTGTGGTTGAAAACTCTTATTTTCAAGATCTTTCTTTTATAGCTCTTATCTTTATATGTAACTTCACCATCTTTTTTTTATTATTGGATTTTGTGGGTGTAATCCGCTGAAAACCCTCAGGAGACAACACTTCTCCTACTAGGGACACCTAGAGGTTTAACGGCTTGTTGCACGTGCTCAGTGCAATCGTGTTGCCTACGAAAGTGTGCTTAGCTTTCTCCTTTTTTTTTTCTCCTTTTCTTGAATAAACTAGTTTGCTCGGGACGATCAAAGATAAGTTTGGGGGTATTTGTTCAGTTGATAAAACTGCACATTTAATATGACATTTTCCTACTATTTCTATATAATAAAATGTGTTTATTATAATATATGATACATATAAGGATTTATCTGTAAAAATACTATTTTCATGTGTTTATATATATTATAATTAACATTGGTAGGAAAAAGTAAGCATATAATATCCATGTAACATTTGGCCCATTTAAATATGCTTACCTTACTAAAAACCTTTGACCAATTCTTAATGGTTAAGTTAATATCTCCATAAAACAAACTAATATTATTTGTTGAGTTTGTTGTCCAGAATTTTCAGGGCTGAAATCAAGGAAATCAAAGTTAGTAAAACAAACCTGCCTAATTAAGAAATTAAACTAAAGAAATCAAGGCTGGCAGCGACGAAGAGAAGATTTTCAGTTTCTAAAGATGTTAAAAGATCACCACGTGTTAGATAAACAAAGCCCTAGAGAAACAAAGCAACGATCTCCCTATAAGGCCGTGGATCCGCGGCCAAACCCACCTATTGGCCGCGGATCCGCCGTGGTTAAGAGGATTTGAGAGTTGAGATTTTGCTGTTTTGGATCTTAACTACTGGTTTCCAAATTAGGAGACTAGGGTTCTGACTTTGGGACTATAAATAAGGACCGAGAGCCTCTTAGAAAAAGGCATCAAGATGAAGAGATCATGAAGTCCGCGACAGGCTCACGTATCCAGGCTGATCATTAATAGTTCATCTACCTCTTTAGAAGAGATCGAGTAGCAAACTAGCATTTTGTAATCATTTTCTAAGGAAACAAAGTGTAAATGAATTTTGTTGATTAATAAAGGTAGTTGTTTTTCTTATTCTATTTCTTTGTAGTTTTATTATGATTTCCCTCTCCATCTCTTCTTCTCCTAACATGCGCGAGTAATTATTCGGTTGTTTGGGTTCATGGGTTTAGGGTAGGTTAATGGATGATGAAGATCCTTAAACTCTTTTTAAGTCCTAGAAAGTTTATAAACTTTATCAAAATAATAGTTAACATCCTAATTGGGCGCGCTATTAATTCATTGATAATCGCGACCACGATTAGAGATTAGATTAACAATTGTTTTGGTAAAGGCTAGATATGAACGGAGTTCCATGTCGAGATAGGGGTTAAGAGTGGGAACCCTTTTCCCTCCAGAAACCCTAATCTACATGCATCACTGTCATTCTAGTTTTAAATCTATTAAAGGATAAAAAGAGTAATTTTTAATTAATCATCAATAACTACTAAATCCCAAAGAACCATACAAGCCCCCTTTTATTATTAAACCTATTTCCGTAGTTAATCTAGATCTATATTTTGCATCAGTGTTTAACGTAGATCTAGAACCAACAACCATCATTCACCATTCTTTATTCTTTCTCCTTTCTTTCTTAACACGCCTAAAGTAAGATTAAAAGATTCAACGTTTTCCTGAGGACGACCCGTACTCATCTCGGTCTAGCTACACGCGACACCGTTATTGATTGCGGTTAACTACACTACACACTTTTATAGATCAATCAAATGGCGCCGTTGATTCGGAAAAAAAATTTCCTGTGCACTTGCAAGATCCTCTCAACCTTGTAAGGAGAAAATACCTGCGTGAGATTCTTACGACTCATATAGGAGAAAAACACTTAGGGATCCCCACGATTCCTAAGAAGAAATTACACTTACGGGATCCTCACAACTTGTAAGGAGAATTTTCCCCATGTGAGACCCTCACGGCTCACAGGATTCAAAAGTCTTAAGATATAATGACCTCAACCTGTTCTTAAGCCATTATATCCCCCAAATCGCCCAACAGGCGGTCAATATCGGCCCTTGTATACAATCTACGGGCATATATAAGCGTTCGCTCACCGAATCCCATCGATGGTACAAATTCCCCCATGTGGTGAACGACACTTGTAAGTCCCCTCGACTTATAAGGAGAAAACACTCTTGTAAGATCCTTACGACTTATAAGAGAACACACACTTAAGAATCCTCACGATTTCTAAGGAGAACACACACCTACGAGATCCTCACGACTCATAGGGGGAAAAATCTTTATGAGACCCTTACGGCTCATGAAGTCAAAAGCCTTAGTCGACAGGATCCTAACCCTGTTTGCTAAGCCACCTTTGTTCGAACCGACAAAGGCAAATGATGATTCGCTCCTGGAAATGTCCCAGTAGCAGCGATGTCGTTGCCTAAATCGGTATCAAATTCTAAGTCCTTTCACGGCAAATGATGATTCGCTCCTGGCCATATTCCAGTTGCAGCGATGCTGATGCTAAAATTAGTATCAGGTCTTGAGTTCCGTACTCGCAGCAAAAAGTCAGCGAGCCATAAATGCATATGAAATAGCCGAAATGATAGGGCAACTTGCAACAAAAATTAGCAAGTAAAATATATGCATACAAAAATAGCCGAAATGATTGGGCAACTCGCAATAAAAAGCAGCGAGTAAAGAGAAACAAAAATAGCCGAAATGATTGAGCACCGCGAAAAAATAGCCGAAATGATTGGGCAATCGTGACTTTTGCGATATAAAAAGATGAAATGATAGAGTATCGCGGAAAGAAAAAAATAAAATGAAACTTTTGCCCTGCAGGTGAGATCACATTGACCCCTGTATACAATCCATGGGCACAAACAGAAAGGGAACCATATCGTCCCACCAGGCTTCGCCAAAGGGAAGCCACATCTCGATGGCTACACCTATAGCCTAGAAATCAATAACGACGTTCTTTTTCGTCCCAACCAGAAGCAGATGTGATGTCAGCAAAACGGAACCACGGCAAAGCCCCCTAGTTCCAAATCTCGACGGTTCACAGACAACCTAGAGACTACCTCGGAGCCATGGCAGGGTCCCTAGTTCCAACTCTCTACGGCAACATCTGCATCCTAGAAGATCAACACAGCGTTCCCTTCAATTCCAGCAGGATGCGGACGCAACATCAACAACCGACCCCAGGGAAATCAGTGTCCTTGGCAAAAACCTCTCAATTCAGGAAAATCAGCGTCCTTTGCGAGAACCTCTCGATTCGTTTTGACCCGCAAGGAAATCAGTGTCTTTGCAGGAATCTCTCGATTTGGATCGACCCCTGGGAAATCAGTGTCCTTGGCAAAAACCTCTCGATTCAGGTAAATCAGCGTCCTTGACGAGAACCTCTCGATTCGTTTCGACCCGCAAGGAAATCGGTGTCTTTGCAGGAATCTCTCGATTTGTCTCGACCCCAAGGAAATCAGTGTTCTTGGCAAAAACCTCTTGATTCAGGAAAATTAGCGTCCTTGGCGAGAACCTCTCGATTCATGTCGGCCCGCAAGGAAATCAGTGTCTTTGCAGGAATCTTTCGATTCGTCTCGACCCCAGAGAAATCGGTGTCCTTGGCAAAAACCTCTCGATTCAGAGAAATCAGCGTCCTTGGCGAGAACCTCTCGATTCTTTTTCGGCCCGCAAGAAAATCAGTGTCTTTACAAGAACTTCTCGACTCGTCTCGACCCGCGGGGAAATTAGTGCCCTTACGCATAAAAAAAAATCTCTTGAGATCTTTATGACTCTCAAGAGAAAACACACACTTAGGAATCCTCACGATTCCTAAGGAGAAAATACATCTACGGGATCCTCTCGACTCGTAGGGAGAAAAGTCTTTATGCGAACCCCACGGCTCGTAAAATTAAAAAGTCTCAGGCGGCAGACCTGAACCTATTTCCTAAGCCATCGCTGCCCTGAAAGGAGATCATGATAGACTATCTACAAGACGCATTTGCTTAAAGAGAAGCGCAAATATGAAATAAAATGTGTCTTTTATTCATGAATCCAAATGAATCCAAGGTACAATTCATAGAAGAATCAAAATGAATACATGATACTCTCATTCAGGAGTAAATACAAAAAAGGAGAATATATAAAAAAATATTCAAGCCGGCGGACGATGCAATAAGTTTGTCAGTTCATCGCTCTTCCGCTGGGCCTCGGCTTCAAGCTTTGTTATTGCCACAAGATGGGTCTCCGCCTGAGACTGTTGAGTATGATACGAAGCGAACCGACTCTCAAGCTCCTTTTTCAGCAACTTTATGAGCTTCAACCATCTCGCGGGTAAAGATAACGGCTTTATCAAGAGCTACCACCTCTGTGATAGCTTCTTGAAGCACCCACCTAATTTCATATGCACGAGTGGTCTTAGTAGTGAGTTGAGCCTGGAGTTCCGCCAAAGCATTCGAGGCTAACCCCCTATCCAAAAATTTCCGGTTAAGGCTCTTCTCGCAAGACTGTAGATTAGCGGCGCACTGTTAGTTGTATGTATGCCCTAGAGGCCAGTATTGTACAGATGTTGTATATTATATTGGATGCTTGGACATATATAGAGATGACTTTCTTGCTCGATATGATAGTATGCTATCTGGTTACTCTTTATCTTAACATGTACACTAGTCTCTTTATACTGTCTTATAGTTACATGTTGGTAAAGCCCTTAGGATGTGTACTTGACTACCTGGACTATGATGCGGATCATACTAGTGGGGACATGGTAGTCCATAAGTACATCCTTCAAGGTCCCTAGTCGAGGGTGTATCGAGACGGGGCATCGATATACCAGTGTAGACTAGCGTATACGCTTCTCGACCCATGTGATGGGCGATGGATGATCCCATATCCATTGGTGTTTGACATCAGAGATGGTGTACGGGTGCTCAGTGGAGACTGGGTACACTGGACGGACTCGCCGAGAACTCCCAGATGGTATTATACCTCACGTCAGATGGCAGTTCTCAGGTGACACTTGTACAGGTTAGTCTGTAGACCCGAGATCGTCATAGAGTCTTGTGTGATTCCCACTGTGCTTTGATCTCCACCTTACCACGTCTATGAGGGCGTGCAAAACGGTGGTCTTTGGGCACAGTCCCGAGTCACATGGAGGCAATGAGCGATAGGAGGGGTTTCGTCTCTCCCGGTATTGGGGGTTGATGTTGCGCAGTGCTCGATTGGCCGTAGCAGGGAAGTCCCTGGCCAGGGCTGATCAGAGATTTGCTGGTAAGTGTTACCAGTAGTTTCTCGACCCGTTATGAGCCTCACATCGGCACGACTTATCGGGTTATTGGGGTCTAACGTATACCACCCCTAGACTTGATATGCGACGTATCAGACGAAGAGACCGGACTGTACGGTAAGTGTTACTGGTTGGATTCACAGGAGTGTGAGCGGGCTAGCTCGTCGATCTTCTGATCGCTCAATACCCGGGTGGCCGTTACGTTTAGCAGACCGCTTGCGGCTTGTGGATGCTTGATATGATCATCATCTGCTACCGGCGTATTGACGAGTCTTTAGAGTCCTACACAGAGGTTTCCTGGCTCAAGCGAAACGAAATAGGAGCGCATATGAGATATGTGCAGGACCGAGAATAATGCGTGTATGTGATACCGCATTGCATTCTCGCGATATATGTTTCGATTGGTTATATTCGATATGACCTAGTTATCGAATCATTGATTCGATAAATCGATACATTGGATTCTAGTCGGTTATGTGTGACATGACCGGATCATTGAATCAAATGTTGATTTAATGATTTAATGTATAATTATATATTTGATATATTACTTTGCATTAACTAGTATTGGTTCACTTTAAACGGTTTTTTCTCACTGGGATTGCACATTGTATATGTGATATACTTTTGTGCACATTTTTGTATCATGTTTGATGATACTTGATCATATGGTTAAGTGAATAGAATTAAACCATGGTTATTATGATAATTAGGGTTTTGCATTTTTATTTATTCATTTATTTGTTTATTCATTTATTTGGATAAGTTTAAATGAGAATGGTGGCTATTTTTGTTTCTTATATGAAGCTTCATGAACCCTTGACTTTAGCAACCATTCTTGTCATCTTGCTTAACCCTAACCCACTCTACTAACCATGGTTTATTCTCTACACCTAACTTGAGTTAGTGTTATGATAAGTATAGATTTTCTTTTTCTTTTAAAAAAAAACTTATCATAATTCTATCATCTTCTTCTTCTTCTTCAAGCTTGCTACATTAATGGCAACTTGAGATCAAGTGAGTAAAATCCAATTCTAAAGTGAACCCACCTCCTATTTCTTCACCCTCTACCTCTTGCCAAGTTGTTTTGGGTGTTTTCTTCACAAGTTTCACAACTTTGTGAAGTCGGAGCTTGAGCTTGTGCAACCTCGACGTAGATCGTCTTTGACACGAAGCCGACGACCTATTCCGCACGTTTCTCTGATGAAGCCATCACGAGAGTCCAAGATTCATGATGGACAGCGAGGGCATGACCATGTGGAGCTAAGGAGGTGGAAATCCGGATCTACAAAGGTTATAGCTTCCGACCTTTAGTTAAATTGTTAACTAGATTTATATTTCGCCTAGATTTCTAGTCTAAGATCCGTGCTAGGGTTTCTCGGCACCATAATTTTTGTAAAATGGCATGTTCGATGCCTTGTGAGACCTCTATAGGGTGCCTAGGAACCTTTCAGTGGTATCAGAGCCTAGCTAGAGCCTTAGGCGAAGTCTAGACGCGATTTGAAGTCCGAACGAACCCGAAACCCCAAATCTATAATGCTCTCTGTACATTTTCTAAAAACCGGGATTTTTCCAGATTAAAAATGCCTAAAAAATTCAGCAGGAATATCTAAGAGTTATGGTGAAACACGATCTCTTGATTCATCTAAACAGCCGCGGAAACGCGGCAGAAGCATGCCTTTTGCCGCGCTTCCGCCGCTCACTGTTCATATTGCGCAATAATGTTTGCACAGTAACTCATATTTTATTATGCTGGATTTTCTGGGAATTTTTAATATTTATTCAAGAGTTGAATTTTCTGGAATTGTTTTGGGGATTCGGTGTTTCGATCGGAGTATCAAATTTCGTCTTTGTGTTTTTCCAGATAACTGTAGAATATGTTAAAATGTTTGACCGGATACAAATACCCAACTTTTCCCCTGCCGGAAAAATTCCAAGTGTTGGATTTTTCTGTGGTTAAAAGACGTTCGAAGTAGTGCAAGTAACGCGATGGTCCCTCTAGAAGACAACAAACCTTAACTCGATTATGTGACCGTCTTGAACTGCCCTTTGAACCTTCGGGTTTGGGGGAGTACGGCGTGCCACATGTGAGGCGTTGGCTTGACCCTTCTACGGCTGGACCGTTGGTACTGAGGCATGAAGTGAATGTTTTTGAACCTATTTCATGTGTTGATCGGTGTCGGGAAAACTTGGGTGTTCGAATGTTCGATCGGAAAGTTTAATATATTCTATTTATCCGGAATTGGATACAATAATTGGAATTCACAAACAGTTATGAGATAACTGGATGAATGTTATAAATCTAGCAGTTTAGTCCCATACGATATTGAAAAGAGTTTTCGATAATGAGACTAAAATGCGGGGTTTGTAACTGTTAGGCATGTGATGTCTAAAGAGGTTGCGGATTCCAACTGTTGTAGTTTTACACTTTCTTTTCTGTGACCGTAAGTGTAATATGTGATATCGCCGGTTTCGTTGCTATATGTCAACGACAATTGGGATGGACATATTTACTTACGTTGATGACATGTGATGTTATGTGTTGCTGGATATGTTATATTGGATCGTCGTGTTTGAATAGCCGGGGGTTTTTATGTGAGATGAGTGTTTTCCATTTTCATTCATGTAAAAACTTGTATGTAATATTCTTTTATTTGGGGCACTTCCAGGTAGCGGAAGTTGTCACCCTTTGTATATTATTTACTTTTCCGCATTAGGATAGACCCAAGGAGGGGAGCACAAGTAACCGGGTTCTGGGGTCCAGAGGGAGACCAACTCGAGGAGTCGAGTCCGGGTCTCCTAACCCTAGAATTGGCAGGGTTGCTTGTCGCTCTCGTAGGGGTCTAGGGGTGTGGGATTGGCTATTCATCACGACCGTGGAATCCGTGTTTTATACTGGCTCGTATTGAAAACACGGACGTCCTAGTATATCCAATATTTCATATGTTTATTCTGCTGCGATATCTGTGTTGTGATTCTGTGATGGATATAGTATATAGTATATATGATATATTATATAGACGTTACTTATGTTTTGCACCCGTGCTAGCCCTGCCCTGCTCTGTCGTTAGTTACCTAACCTAACGGTGCACGAGGGGACATCGAGGCGAATGCGGATGGCATAAGTGTACGTCATATCTATCTGTGATGTTTAGGTATTTAAATGATGGGACTTCATTAATGTGATTAATGAAAGATAAGAAACCTAAGATGTTGTGGAATCGAATTTTAAAATAAAATAGGTAGCTACAGTTCTTGCTTTGCATAGCGGTATATATGATATACCCCGCACCTTATTCGATGAGGAAAGGACCGAGATCCCTTCACCGGGAGTGACTCCTTTAGCAGTAACTGGCAGATGCTACACACTCGGTTTGGCTTTGATTGCTTTTAAGAGTTTTTGCTTTGCACAGTGATATATATGATATATCCCGCACCTCATTCGACGAGGAAAGGGCCGACGATCCCTTCACCGGGAGTGACCCCTTTAGCAAAACTGGAAAAGCCTCAAAATCACTCCATTTCAAAACTTCATTTGATTCTACAACGATATCAAGTTCATTACGCTCATGGTTTTATGAAAACCTGCGTAGCCCTCCGTCATTTCAGATAAGTACTACTTAGTATTCGTGCTACGGTAGTTTGGCATTCGTCAAGGCGTAGTGTACGGTAACTAACTAGTATTTATCTGCTTATGCATATGATGCAGATTGGATTAGGGTATTCGTACGGCGTTGTTTGGCATTCGTCAAGGGTCGTGCGGGTGGGTTTAATTCAATCAAGAAATGTATGGGTTGAACTTGACTAGTGGACTATGGGTTGTTTGGCATTCGTCAAGGTCATAGAGCACTAGGGGTAAAATATTATCGGGAATTTCAAGTGTTGAAATTTGCAATGAGATTGCATACCTTCTATGAGATAATTGGATCCCGATACCCACTGCGAGTAAGAGTTACTCCTGGGAGAGTTTTACACATTACAATTAGCCGATCAAGTAGGTGTCTAGAAAGGTGTTAACGAGGTTACGCCTCTGGGAAAACGAGGTTTACATTAATTAGGTTCATGCGAAAGCACGGGGGACCTCCCTCAAAGTACCGACACTGGCCTGGCTGAAAGATTGGCGAACTTGTAGTGTGTAATTAATCCCGGCTAGTCTTTCCTTTTAGGGTTTGAAGGAAGATTTGATAAAAAGCAGTGGGAGCCATCCTGATTAGATAAGATAATAACCAATCTGATCTTGCACGAGCTTACGCTAAAGTGTTTTCTTCTCTCTCTCTCCAGGTAGCGACCATTTCATGCCTTAATCAAGATAATAAAATGGATGTATTGACTGAACCCGCATGTTATACTGTGCAGGGGAAAGTTGAACCTGTTCTATCTTATAAGTGTTATAAGAATGAACAGGAAACAGGAGAATATCTGGATTCTCACACCGCCCAAACGGAGAACATGCATGTTGATGCATCATCTTCGGGTGTGTTTGTCATTGAGAACTGTTTCTCAGTTCACCCTACGTCCTGGGTATTAGATACCGGATCAGGATCCCACATATGTAAGATGTTACATAGGCTGCGAAAAGGTAGAGAACTGGGAAAAGGTGATCATTCCGTTTGTAACACCCGAGCCCAATAATACTATTTCTGTTACTAGTTGAGTGTTAGACATTGCTCATTTCAATTATCTTGCTTGTTCGGTTCTTGTTGCAAAATTTTAACCGGCTAAGTCATTTTTGCATATAACAAATTTTAGCACCTAAAATAAAATTGAAAATATTCTTCTTGGCCTACTTGACACCCTTAGCTTCGTGGTAGCGTCCGTGCATTGTATTCTCGTCCCGTTCAGTGAAACGGGCGAGTTTGGATGGCTACGTGCACGTGCGTGTATCCGTTTTGGGAGTATACTTTTTAATCATAAAACATTTCATTTTAAAATTTGGAACCCGCTTAAAATCCTATTATTTGAATTTCGAATTTTTAGACCCAACCCGGACGCAATTTGGAAATGTTTTATTTGGCGCCAAAATCCCAAATTTTAATATTATTAAAACCATCGCATATATTTTTTTCTAACTAACCTGATATCTTACTGTTCATTACCTATCTTTTAAATCTTTAAGTTAACCATATAGTATTTTTACAATCTTTTATATCCTTCTTAATTTATTCTCTCAGCCAATCGCAACCTCCCCTTTAACCCTGTGGGCCCCACTTTCTCTCTCTCTCTCTCTCCACTTTTTTCTCCCTCTCCCTCTCCCTCATATATTCTCTCGTACTTCTCTTTATCATTCTTTTTCTTCTTGCTTCATGTTCCGTTTTTCATTTTTTTTAACTGTTCTTTTGTTGCCGGAATTCCGTCGTGCCGGTGACGCTTCTCGACGTTCCAGTGAGGTACCCCGACCCGTGTGGTTCCTTTGTTCGTCGTTTGGGTTCATTCCGTGAACCGTGCGCCCGTTGCGAGTTTTCCCCGCCGACGGTTAACTTTCCGTTTTCCCGATTCGCGACCCATCGAGGCAAGTTAATCTTGCTACATGCTATATACTTTTATAATCTTCATTTTATAATATTATACATTTGAAAATCTTACAGTTTACACATGAAACGTCGTTGAAAAATCGGATATGACAAATCTGAAATTTACTGTACACCTTATCTTATAAAATTCATTATAAATCATAGAAAAATCATTAGTATACGTTCTTTAGTTCGTTACGAAGCTAATTCAGAATACTATAACTCTATGAAATATTTACTTGCAAAATAAATTGTTTAAATAACGTAAAATGCAAATGAAAATGCCTTTAAACTGCTGCCCAGGGAAATTCCAGCAGCAAACTTTCAACTTCGAATATTCATAACTTTTTGTAGGGATAACCTGAGATGCTTATACTTATAAAACTGAAAACCTTATTGAATTATCTTTGTTTTGGTATAAGATACGTCTCTTTTGGAGAACATTTGTTATTTTTAAGCTATTTTACAAATTAGGGTGACGCTGAATTTCTGAACGGAACCTTCTTGTGCGTGGTTAATCAATACCACTTTTATAGTTATTAATCGCTTTGAATATGCTATCCATATTAATATTATTATAACAATATTACCAGTTAATCATTCTTTTACTATTGAAAGGACGATAGTCATACCCATGTAGCTCTTGTACTTTCTGTCATTGCTATTGCACTACCTTGTAATTATTGCACCCCAAGGGTGCTCGAACCTGTTAATATGATAATACAATTGCACTATAGTAATGCACCATCGTGATTAAATGAACTGTTATTGTTGTTTACTTTATTTCCTGCTGTGATTCCTTATTCGATTATATACCTGTTGTGAGCACACCCTCGATTGCGTCACATATTGACCTGACCTTGATACACATGACATTTACACCTACCGATGCACCGGACATGGTACCCTTTACTACCAACTCAACCTGTTGTACCATGACTCGACCTGTTACCTGATCTCATGCCTAATGCCAACAAACCTGACTTGGGGTCCTCATGGACCATTCCTGTTGTCTATCCAGACAAACCTGCTTTTACCTGATCCTGTGTTGGCATTAGTTCTTGATTACTGAATACCTGACCTGACATACATAACTTGGGGGTATGGGGAAATCAAAGGTGAAACCGACTTGTAACTCAACAGTTCGATACCTGTTCTGATCAGTCTTACGGGCTTGGCCAGTCCGGGAGTGATGATGCTGACATCACTCGTCCATCCTGCTACCTATTACTGCCTAGCGGCACGTCTCGGATTCAGCCCCAAGGGTCTTGACCGTGGTCCCGGGCATGCACGGGATACTATTGAGTTACATCGACGAGCCATCAATTGATTTCAAAGACTTTAGAATAGAAAACCTGATAGAACAGATTAGTTACCCACTGCACATTACCCTGCACTGTTGTTTCATATTATTGCTTTATTCATGTTTATCCCTGCATTGCTTATTACCATGTTCATATTATATTATTGGTTGACATGACGCGCTGACGTCTGGGTTTTGCATGGCCCAGATTCCTTACCACTGTCGCCGACCGAGCAGGAGTACCTCAGCCAGCAGGCTGATTTGTGAGTTCTGTAGTGGTTAGTTCATTTATTGCATTTTATTTCCAGGTGCGATCCCGCATTATGGGACGTACCTTTCTATTATTGTATTGGATCATTTGCTTCCGCACTTATTTTTCATTGACTCTTATTATTATGGATTTGGACATGTGTTAGATAGTTTATTTATCTTGTTCTTGATATCTCTACAGCCGTAATGTGACTGTGGAGGGATACTTCCTACCCACAGGTAGCATGGTTGGCTATGTCACGTGCCCAATCTTGCGTACTCTGGGAAGCGGGGCGTGACATGGTTCTTTTGGTATCAGAGACATAGGTTAGTCGGGTTAATTCTTTTGTAGTTGGGTATTGTACCCCATACACGAATCAGAATACCCGTGTTTAGGAAACATATCCTGCCACCTTGACCGTTTTACCATTCTTGAATCACATTCTTCCTGATTATATCTTTTACGACGTGCAAACTTACTTTGCATGTCGACTCGAAAACCTGATTTCTTGTTATCCCTAGGACTTAGGCGACTTGGGTGGAGTTAAGTAATTGTGGCTATGATACCGCGGCATAGTTACAATGCGGTACTTTATTTAAGTATCTTGGAGTTCTAGCCTTGATCTATATTCAGAATCTATCATCATGCTAATGTTGGGTGTTTTGAGTTCAGGATTATGGCAAGTAAGAATGTGAAGACGTACCAGAGGCGTGTGGATGAAGCCGCCATGCTTGGAGTGATAAGAGGAATGCTGGAGAATCAAAGAAACAGACCGAGCTGATCCAGCAGCAAGCGGACTCGTTTCGGGAAGGTTTGCAGATCGTTCAGTAGTCTGTGAACAATATTGGAGCTAGACAAGTTGACCGAGTAGGGACCGTAGCAGATTTCAGGCGGTTGGGTCCGTCTACATTTACTGGTTTAAAGAAGCCATTGCCAGTGGAGCAGTGGCTAGTTGACACAGAGAACTTGCTTTTTGCAGCACAGATTCCAGATGACAAAAAGTTATTGTGGTACACATTCAGCTAGTGGACTACGCCCGAGAATGGTGGCTTGTTGAGGAGATCCGCTTGCTCAAGCCGATCAAGTGGGCGGATTTTTCTAAGAGTTTCCTGGAGAAGTTCTTCCTGCGGACTGCACGGGAGGAAATGGAAGAGAAGTTCATCGGACTAAAGCAGAAGGGAGCACCCGTAGATGTGCATGTAGCAGAATGGACGAGACTCAGTAGTTTCGCTGGACCTTTAGTTGCCAACGATGCAGACAGGACACGGAGGTTCATGCGCAGGCTGGACGTGGACATCCAGAGGCAGAATGTCTCTCTGGGTTTGACCACTTTCTCATAAATACTTGCAGCAGCCAAGAGCAGCAGAGTTTATCTGGGATGAAAAGGAGTTTGCAGCAGACAGCAGTTGCGTTAAGGAAGAAGTTCTATCGGGCCAGTCGAGTTTAGGGCTAGGCCGACTAACAATGTTCTTGCAGCAATGGAAGTTGATAATAGTGAAGAGCCGGCGGTTGTTCACGATTTTATGGATGTGTTTGAAGATATATCGGGCTTGCCGCCGAAGCGAGACGTGGAGTTCGCAATTGACCTTATTCCTGGTGCAGCGCCAGTATCTAAAGCGTATTATCCAATGGCACCAGTAGAATTGGAAGAAGTTAAGAAACAAGTTACTGAATTGCTTGAGAAGGGTTGGATTCGAAGCAGCAACTCGCCTTGGAGAGCTCCAGTTCTTCTAGTAAAGAAGAAGGATGGCACGAGGAGGATGTGCATCGATTATCGAGAATTAAACCGGGTAACTATTAAGAACAAGTACCCGATCCCTCGCATTGGAGAACTTTTTGAGCAGCTTAGTGGCGCGAGGGTACTCTCGAAACTGGATTTGCGATCCGGATATCATCAGGTCCGAGTGAAAGCAGAGGATATTTGCAAGACGGCGTTTTGAACTCGGTATGGACATTACGAGTATCTAGTGATGCCCTTCGGAGTAACGAATGCGCCGGCAGTATTCATGGACTTGATGAACCGAATCTTTTCACCATTCTTGGACCAGTTTATTGTGGTATTCATTGACGATATTCTGGTTTACTCGAAGAGTTTGGAGGAGCATGCTGAGCATTTGAAGATCGCACTGCAGACATTGAGACAGGAGAAATTGTATGCGAAGATGAGTAAGTGCGAATTTTGGCTGGAAGAAATAAAGTTTCTGGGGCATGTTGTGTCCGGCGATGGAATCGCCGTCGATCCCGAAAAGATTGCAGCAGTTCGAGATTGTCCTATTCCAAGGAATGTAGCTGAGATAAGAAGTTTCCTTGGATTAGCCGGATACTACAGGAGATTTGTGGAGAACTTCGCTCGTTTGGCAGAACCGTTGACCAAGCTTACGCGCAAGGAGGTACCTTTTGTATGGACGGATAAGTGTGCGTTGGCTTTTGAGACATTGAAGCAGAAGTTGATAACCGCCCCTATCCTGACCGTACCAGACAATTCCGGAGGACTAGTGATTCATAGCGACGCATCTGGGAAAGGATTGGGATGTGTTTTGATGCAGCATGGGAAGGTTGTAGCATACGCATCGAAACAGTTGAAGATCCATGAGAAGAATTATCCAACTCATGACTTGGAGCTTGCGGCTGTGATTTTTGCTTTGAAGATTTGGAGACACTACCTTTTGGGGGAAAGAGTCGAAGTTTTTACAGATCATAAGAGCTTGAAGTATGTGTTTACACAGAAGGAGCTTAACATGAGGCAGCGTAGATGGTTGGAGGTGATGGCTGACTACGATCTTGATCTTAAGTACCATCCGGAGAAGGTTAATGTTGTGCCGGATGCGCTTAGTCGGTTACCAGCAATTCAGGTGTTAACTACACAGAGGGAGATCATTGCAGATTTTCGAAGATTTGACTTGGAAGTTGTGCTACCACATTCTACGGGACAGTTGATGCAGTTGCAAGTACAGTTGTCCTTGGTTGAGAAGATTAAAGCGGCACAATCGCAGGATCCTAGACTGCAGAAGTTTCGAGAGCAGGTTGAGGCTGGACTATGAACAGATTTACTGGTCTACGAAGATGGTTCGTTGAGGTATGGTAGCCGTTTGTGTGTGCCAAAGGGGGATGTTCGTGAAGAGCTTATGAAGGAGGCACACAGTTCAGCTTATTCTATACATCCAGGAGGTACAAAGATGTACCGAGATATTCGACAGCATTTCTGGTGGGAAGGCATGAAACGGGAGATTGCTCGCTTCGTGGCTAAGTGCTTGGTATGTCAGCAAGTCAAGGCTGAACACCAAAGGGTTGCTGGTTTGTTGCAACCACTTCCGATTCCTCAGTGGAAGTGGGAACATATAACCATGGATTTCGTGACGGCTTTACCGCGAAGTCCAAAGGGCAACAATGCAGTATGGGTGATTGTCGATCGATTGACCAAGGCAGCTCACTTTATTCCTTTCCGGGTTGGTCAATCAACGGAGACTTTGGCAGAGCGGTACATGCAGGAGATTGTAAGATTGCATGGCGTACCGGTGAGCATCATGTCCGATCGGGACACTCGGTTCTTATCACACTTCTGGAGGAGTTTACAGGAAAGTTTGGGGACTCGATTGAAGTTTAGCACAGCTTATCATCCTCAAACTGATGGTCAGTCGGAGAGAACGATCCAAACTCTTGATGATATGTTGAGAGCATGCATGTTGGACTTCAAGGGTTCGTGGGAGGATCATCTACACTTGGTGGAGTTTTCTTACAACAACAGTTTTCAGGCAACTATCCAGATGGCTCCGTTTGAAGCTTTGTATGGTCGTAAATGTCGTTCACCTATTTGTTGGGATGATGTCGGTGAACGAAAATTGTTGGGACCAGATTTGGTGATGCAGACAGTTGAGAAGGTTAACACTATCAGAAATCATATGAAGGCAGCACAAGACAGACAGAAGAGTTGGGCTGACACGTCGAGAAGACCTCTAGAATTCACCATGGGTGATTTGGTGTTCTTGAAGATATCACCGACTAGAGGGGTGATTCGTTTTGGAAGTCGAGGAAAGCTTAGTCCTCGATTCGTTGGACCCTTGAGATCGTGGAGCGTGTTGGTGAGGTAGCATATCGTTTGGCGTAACCACAGTCCTTGGCAAATGTGCACGATATGTTTCACGTATCTCAACTCCGTAAGTATATTCGAGATGAAACACACGTTTTGGATCATTCGGAGCTAACAGTACGAGAAGACTTGACTTTTGAGGAGCGACCGATTGAAATCGGGGATCGAAGGGAAAAGGTTCTTAAGAACAAGGTTATCCCCCTTGTGCTAGTCTGTTGGGGTAATCGATCGCATGGAGAATCCACTTGGGAGCGAGAAGACGAGATCCGGCAGAAGTTTCCTCACCTTTTCCTGTAGTTATCTATCTTGAATTCTTGGAATTTCGAGGACGAAATTCTTTTTGTAGTTGGGTATGATGTAACACCCGAGCCCAATAATACTATTTCTGTTACTAGTTGAGTGTTAGACATTGCTCATTTCAATTATCTTGCTTGTTCGGTTCTTGTTGCAAAATTTTAACCGGCTAAGTCATTTTTGCATATAACAAATTTTAGCACCTAAAATAAAATTGAAAATATTCTTCTTGGCCTACTTGACACCCTTAGCCTCGTGGTAGCGTCCGTGCATTGTATTCTCGTCCCGTTCAGTGAAACGGGCGAGTTTGGATGGCTACGTGCACGTGCGTGTGTCCGTTTTGGGAGTATACTTTTTAATCATAAAACATTTCATTTTAAAATTTGGAACCCGCTAAAAATCCTATTATTTGAATTTCGAATTTTTAGACCCAACCCGGGCGCAATTTGGAAATGTTTTATTTGGCGCCAAAATCCCAAATTTTAATATTATTAAAACCATCGCATATATTTTTTTCTAACTAACTTAATATCTTACTGTTCATTACCTATCTTTTAAATTTTTAAGTTAACCATATAGTATTTTTACAATCTTTTATATCCTTCTTAATTTATTCTCTCAGCCAATCGCAACCTCCCCTTTAACCCTGTGGGCCCCACTTTCTCTCTCTCTCTCTCTCCACTTTTTTCTCTCTCTCCCTCTCCCTCATATATTCTCTCGTACTTCTCTTTATCATTCTTTCTCTTCTTGCTTCATGTTCCGTTTTTCATTTTTTTTAACTGTTCTATTGTTGCCGGAATTCCGTCGTGCCGGTGACGCTTCTCGACGTTCCAGTGAGATACCCCGACCCGTGTGGTTCCTTTGTTCGTCGTTTGGGTTCATTCCGTGAACCGTGCGCCCGTTGCGAGTTTTCCCCGCCGACGGTTAACTTTCCGTTTTCCCGATTCGCGACCCATCGAGGCAAGTTAATCTTGCTACATGCTATATACTTTTATAATCTTCATTTTATAATATTATACATTTGAAAATCTTACAGTTTACACATGAAACGTCGTTGAAAAATCGGATATGACAAATCTGAAATTTACTGTACACCTTATCTTATAAAATTCATTATAAATCATAGAAAAATCATTAGTATACGTTCTTTAGTTCGTTACGAAGCTAATTCAGAATACTATAACTCTATGAAATATTTACTTGCAAAATAAATTTTTTAAATAACGTAAAATGCAAATGAAAATGCCTTTAAACTGCTGCCCAGGGAAATTCCAGCAGCAAACTTTCAACTTCGAATATTCATAACTTTTTGTAGGGATAACCTGAGATGCTTATACTTATAAAACTGAAAACCTTATTGAATTATCTTTGTTTTGGTATAAGATACGTCTCTTTTGGAGAACATTTGTTATTTTTAAGCTATTTTACAAATTAGGGTGACGCTGAATTTCTGAACGGAGCCTTCTTGTGCGTGGTTAATCAATACCACTTTTATAGTTATTAATCGCTTTGAATATGCTATCCATATTAATATTATTATAACAATATTACCAGTTAATCATTCTTTTACTATTGAAAGGACGATAGTCATATCCATGTAGCTCTTGTACTTTCTGTCATTGCTATTGCACTACCTTATGATTATTGCACCCCAAGGGTGCTCGAACCTGTTAATATGATAATACAATTGCACTATAGTAATACACCATCGTGATTAAATGAACTGTTATTGTTGTTTACTTTATTTCCTGCTGTGATTCCTTATTCGATTATATACCTGTTGTGAGCACACCCTCGATTGCGTCACATATTGACCTGACCTTGATACACATGACATTTACACCTACCGATGCACCGGACATGGTACCCTTTACTACCAACTCAACCTGTTGTACCATGACTCGACCTGTTACCTGATCTCATGCCTAATGCCAACAAACCTGACTTGGGGTCCTCATGGACCATTCCTGTTGTCTATCCAGACAAACCTGCTTTTACCTGATCCTGTGTTGGCATTAGTTCTTGATTACTGAATACCTGACCTGACATACATAACTTGGGGGTATGGGGAAATCAAAGGTGAAACCGACTTGTAACTCAACAGTTCGATACCTGTTCTGATCAGTCTTACGGGCTTGGCCAGTCCGGGAGTGATGATGCTGACATCACTCGTCCATCCTGCTACCTATTACTGCCTAGCGGCACGTCTCGGATTCAGCCCCGAGGGTCTTGACCGTGGTCCCGGGCATGCACGGGATACTATTGAGTTACATCGACGAGTCATCAATTGATTTCAAAGACTTTAGAATAGAAAACCTGATAGAACAGATTAGTTACCCACTGCACATTACCCTGCACTGTTGTTTCATATTATTGCTTTATTCATGTTTATCCCTGCATTGCTTATTACCATGTTCATATTATATTATTGGTTGACATGACGCGCTGACGTCTGGGTTTTGCATGGCCCAGATTCCTTACCACTGTCGCCGACCGAGCAGGAGTACCTCAGCCAGCAGGCTGATTTGTGAGTTCTGTAGTGGTTAGTTCATTTATTGCATTTTATTTCCAGGTGCGATCCCGCATTATGGGACGTACCTTTCTATTATTGTATTGGATCATTTGCTTCCGCACTTATTTTTCATTGACTCTTATTATTATGGATTTGGACATGTGTTAGATAGTTTATTTATCTTGTTCTTGATATCTCTACAGCCGTAATGTGACTTAGGATGGATACTTCCTACCCACAGGTAGCATGGTTGGCTATGTCACGTACCCAATCTTGCGTACTCTGGGAAGCGGGGCGTGACACTGTTCAAGTAGGGAACGGTGCAAATGTTGCAGCCAAAGCAGTTGGCGAATATCACCTTGTATTACCAACCGGTGATACAATAATTCTGAATGAGTGCTATTATATACCAAACATGATGTGCAACATTATATCAGTTTCTTTATTGGGTAAAGAAGGATATAATTTTGTAGTAAAGGAAAATGTTATGAACATATTCCTAGATCAAAAGTTGATTGCATCAGGCTCGCTACATAATGGCATATTCATTCTAAATCAAAATAGAGTCCTCAATATACAAAACACACACAAGAGGAAGAGTTCAGAAATGAACGAATCCTTCTTGTGGTATTGTAGACTTGGTCACATCAATGCGACACGACTAGCTAAGTTGCATAAGGATGGGTATTTAAATCCGTTTGAATTTTCATCTTATGACACTTGCCAGTCATGTCTCAAAGGCAAGATGACCAAGACTCCGTTTACGGGACACGGAGAAAGAGTTACCGAACTCTTGGGACTAATACATAGTGATGTATGCGGTCCCATATCTACACATGCCAGGGATGGTTCTTCATACTTCATTACATTCACTGACGATCTCTCTAGATACGGGCATGTGTTCCTATTGAAACACAAGTCTGAAGCTTTTGAGAAATTCAGAGAATATAAGCACGAAGTAGAGAACCAAACGGGCAAAAGTATTAAGATCCTTCGATCTGATCGAGGAGGAGAATACTTGAGCAATGAGTTCCAAGATTATCTAAAAGAGAATGGGATTCTCTCTCAGCTTACTCCACCTTATACACCACAGCACAACGGTGTATCGGAACGAAGGAATCGCACCCTATTAGATATGGTGCGTTCAATGATGAGTACAGCTGAGTTACCTATTTCCTTCTGGGGGTATGCGCTTGAGACAGCCATACACCTATTGAATATGGTTCCTACCAAATCAGTGCCTACCACTCCATATGAGATATGGAAAGGGAAGAGACCATCTCTTAAGTATGTTAAGATATGGGGTTGTCCAGCCTATGTCAAAAGACAAAATCCGGACAAACTCGAGGCAAGATCTGTCTTATGTAAGTTTGTAGGATATCCCAAAAATTCACAAGGATATATCTTCTACCACCCCGAGGAACAAAAGGTGTTTGTTTCTCGACATGCCACTTTCTTAGAAAAAGGTTTTCTTATGAAACAGATTAGTGGCATTGAGGTAGAACTGGAAGAGGTTCCAGCAACACAAACTGTAACAGAAGACTTGGTAGAACCAGAGGATTCAGTAGAACCCGACGAACCCCAGCCTCTCCGCCGATCTAGTAGGGTTTCTCGTCCACCTGAGAGATACTACTGTTTTCTCATTGACGGTGGAAGCGAGGATTGCATCATGGAGGATGATGACCCAACTAGCTTCGAGCAGGCCATCACGAGTAGGGACTCAGTGAAATGGCTGGATGCTATGCGGTCCGAGATGGAATCCATGTACACCAACAAAGTATGGACTTTAGAAGTTGCTCCTGAAGGGGTAAAACCCATTGGGAGCAAGTGGATCTTCAAAAAGAAACTTGGTGTAGATGGGAAAGTGGAGACTTTCAAAGCTAGACTTGTAGCAAAGGGTTTTCGTCAAAGACCAGGTGTGGACTATGACGAGACCTTTTCTCCAGTGGCTATGCTTAAATCCATCCGGATCATGCTTGCCATCGCTGCTTACCATGATTACGAAATCTGGCAAATGGATGTTAAGACCGCCTTTCTAAACGGTGATTTAGAAGAGTGCGTGTACATGACTCAGCCAGAGGGCTTCGTAGACAGTGGGAGCAGCGGGAAGGTGTGCAAGCTGCTTAAATCCATTTATGGATTAAAGCAAGCATCGCGGAGTTGGAACATCTGCTTTGACGTCGTTATCAAAGAGTTTGATTTCGTCAAAAATCCAGATGAACCTTGTATCTACAAGAAGGTGGCAGAGAGTAAGGTTGTCTTCCTCGTATTGTACGTGGACGACATACTCTTGATAGGAAATGATATTCCTATGCTGCAATCGGTCAAGCTCTTCTTATCACAAAGATTCTCAATGAAAGATCTTGGTGATGCCTCCTGCATATTGGGAATAAGGATCTATAGAGATAGATCCAAACGGATTTTGGGATTGTCCCAATCCAGGTACATTGACACCATACTAAAGAGGTTTAGTATGGAAGAGTCCAAGCGTGGGAACTTGCCCACGATCTCTGGAGTCACTCTCTCCAAAGAGATGTCTCCCAAGACTGATTTGGAGAGAGCTCGCATGCAAGGGATACCCTATGCTTCGGCAGTAGGCTCTATCATGTATGCGATGCTATGTACCAGACCCGATGTAGCATACTCACTAAGTGTAGTGAGCAGGTATCAAGCTGATCCTGGAGAGAGTCACTGGACAGCTGTGAAGAGCATTCTCAAGTACTTGCGAAGGACTAGAGATATGTTCTTGGTGTATGGTAACGGAGAACTCCAAGTAGAGTCCTTTACCGATTCGAGCTTCCAGAGTGATAAGGACGACTCTAAGTCGCAGTCGGGCTTTGTCTTTACCCTTTACGGAGGGGCGGTTAGCTGGAAGAGTTCCAAGAAGGAAACCGTGGCAGACTCGACGATGGAGGCTGAATACATCGCTGCCAACGATGCTGCCAAAGAGGCTGTCTGGATCAAGAAGTTCATTACTGAACTTGGAGTGGTTCCATCCATTGAGCGTCCAATACCTTTGTATTGCGATAACAATGGAGCGGTGGCTTTGGCCAAGGAACCCAGGTCCCATCAGCGGTCCAGGCATATTCTGAGGCGGTATCACCTGATCCGGGAGATAGTTGATCGCCGGGAGATCGAGGTCAGGAGAGTTGACACGAAGAACAACACGGCGGATCCACTCACGAAGGCCATTCCCCAGACACAGTTTGAGAGACTCTTCGGGATGCTCGGTATGCGATACTACAGCAGCTGGCCCTAGTGCAAGTGGGAGATTGTTAGTTGTATGTATGCCCTAGAGGCCAGTATTGTACAGATGTTGTATATTATATTGGATGCTTGGACATATATAGAGATGACTTTCTTGCTCGATATGATAGTATGCTATCTGGTTACTCTTTATCTTAACATGTACACTAGTCTCTTTCTACTGTCTTATAGTTACATGTTGGTAAAGCCCTTAGGATGTGTACTTGACTACCTGGACTATGATGCGGATCATACTAGTGGGGACATGGTAGTCCATAAGTACATCCTTCAAGGTCCCTAGTCGAGGGTGTATCGAGACGGGGCATCGATATACCAGTGTAGACTAGCGTATACGCTTCTCGACCCATGTGATGGGCGATGGATGATCCCATATCCATTGGTGTTTGACATCAGAGATGGTGTACGGGTGCTCAGTGGAGACTGGGTACACTGGACGGACTCGCCGAGAACTCCCAGATGGTATTATACCTCACGTCAGATGGCAGTTCTCAGGTGACACTTGTACAGGTTAGTCTGTAGACCCGAGATCGTCATAGAGTCTTGTGTGATTCCCACTGTGCTTTGATCTCCACCTTACCACGTCCATGAGGGCGTGCAAAACGGTGGTCTTTGGGCACAGTCCCGAGTCACATGGAGGCAATGAGCGATAGGAGGGGTTTCGTCTTTCCCGGTATTGGGGGTTGATGTTGCGCAGTGCTCGATTGGCCGTAGCAGGGAAGTCCCTGGCCAGAGCTGATCAGAGATTTGCTGGTAAGTGTTACCAGTAGTTTCTCGACCCGTTATAAGCCTCACATCGGCACGACTTATCGGGTTATTGGGGTCTGACGTATACCACCCCTAGACTTGATATGTGACGTATCAGACGAAAAGACCGGACTGTACGGTAAGTGTTACTGGTTGGATTCACAGGAGTGTGAGCGGGCTAGCTCGTCGATCTTCTGATCGCTCAATACCCGGGTGGCCGTTACGTTTAGCAGACCGCTTGCGGCTTGTGGATGCTTGATATGATCATCATCTGCTACCGGCGTATTGACGAGTCTTTAGAGTCCTACACAGAGGTTTCCTGGCTCAAGCGAAACGAAATAGGAGCGCATATGAGATATGTGCAGGACCGAGAATAATGCGTGTATGTGATACCGCATTTCATTCTCGCGATATATGTTTCGATTGGTTATATTCGATATGACCTAGTTATCGAATCATTGATTCGATAAATCGATACATTGGATTCTAGTCGGTTATGTGTGACATGACCGGATCATTGAATCAAATGTTGATTTAATGATTTAATGTATAATTATATATTTGATATATTACTTTGCATTAACTAGTATTGGTTCACTTTAAACGGATTTTTCTCACTGGGATTGCACATTGTATATGTGATATACTTTTGTGCACATTTTTGTATCATGTTTGATGATAGTTGATCATATGGTTAAGTGAATAGAATTAAACCATGGTTATTATGATAATTAGGGTTTTGCATTTTTATTTATTCATTTATTTGTTTATTCATTTATTTGGATAAGTTTAAATGAGAATGGTGGCTATTTTTGTTTCTTATATGAAGCTTCATGAACCCTTGACTTTAGCAACCATTCTTGTCATCTTGCTTAACCCTAACCCACTCTACTAACCATGGTTTATTCTCTACACCTAACTTGAGTTAGTGTTATGATAAGTATAGATTTTCTTTTTCTTTTAAAAAAAACTTATCATAATTCTATCATCTTCTTCTTCTTTTTCAAGCTTGCTACATTAATGGCAACTTGAGATTAAGTGAGTAAAATCCAATTCTAAAGTGAACCCACCTCCTATTTCTTCACCCTCTACCTCTTGCCAAGTTGTTTTGGGTGTTTTCTTCACAAGTTTCACAACTTTGTGAAGTCGGAGCTTGAGCTTGTGCAACCTCGACGTAGATCGTCTTTGACACGAAGCCGACGACCTATTCCGCACGTTTCTCCGATGAAGCCGTCACGAGAGTCCAAGATTCATGATGGACAGCGAGGGCATGACCACGTGGAGCTAAGGAGGTGGAAATCCGGATCTACAAAGGTTATAGCTTCCGACCTTTAGTTAAATTGTTAACTAGATTTATATTTCGCCTAGATTTCTAGTCTAAGATCCGTGCTAGGGTTTCTCGGCACCATAATTTTTGTAAAATGGCATGTTCGATGCCTTGTGAGACCTCTATAGGGTGCCTAGGAACCTTTCACGCACCGCTCAATCCACCCCTGTAGGCTCACCTTTGCAGTCAGAAGCTCGGAAGGAAGGTATATGCATTCAAGACTATGTAAGCAAGCCTCCACTCGGCGACAATACTCAACCCAAACATGCCCTAATGTTTCGTCAAGATAAGTGGCAAGGAAGGGCAAAGAAGTATTGGCTTCGGCAGCAAATTTTTCGGCCGTAACAGAACCACCAGCGCGAAGATCTTCAATAAGGGCTGACAAGGAGTGAATGCTATGTCTTGCTATCCTTTCAGACGCACGTCGGGCATATGGGCCCGGTGGCATAGAGATTCGGGACTCTAACGAAGCCAGAGCTGGCAAAGCTGTCAAAATTTATGGATAGTCAGCGAGACTGGCGAACATGGAATAAAACAATGCCAAGGGTAAAGTTTTACTTACCCACAGTCATGTAAGGGGGGTTTGAAAGATCCCCAGGCCCATCAAGGATCTCCACCTCGTCATCAGCTTCCAAAACTGCAGAGGGCATATTAGCGTCGTTGTAAAAAAGTGATAATAAAGCATAGGGGTTAAAGAACACCGACCTTGCCCAGAAGAAAGAACGATGCTTTGCGGGGATATCGCCTGTAGGGCAGCCATATCAAGTGAGCGCTGGAAGGACTTTCTGGGAGATAGGTCCACTATAGAAGCCGCCAATTTCCGCAATTCTGAAAGAAAGAAGATTTCAGATAACGAGGGGATCATTAAAATAAAAATGCAAGAGATTACCTTCTATGCTCCGCTCGCCTTGAACTGGAGTTATAACAGCCTTGGCAGCCTCCTCCGCGCCCTCAGGCACATTACCGGGGACATTTGCTGGTGTAGAAGCTTCCAGTTGCGGAGCAACAACCGCCGCTTCAGGTTCCAAAGAGGGAACAGTGGCCTCTGCGGTCCTTCCTACAATCTTTAAGACGCCGCCAGAAAGATCCATTAGGTCTACGACCAGCAAGGTCACCTCTGTGGAAAGTACAGACGCCGAAGAGATAGAGGTCGTCATCGAGAGCTTCAAAATAGAACTAACAGCTTCGAAAATCTCTTCCACACCTTTCGGTGCATTATTAGAGACATCCATAAGGTCCGTGGCCAATGGGGTCACCTCCGCTCGACGAATGGACACCGAAGGAACAAGAGCAACCATCGGAGGCTCCGCAACAGGAACGACGGCCGTAGTAATCCCTTCTGCACCTGCCGATGCGTGATGAGAGACATCTATAGAGGCTGTGGCCATGACACGACCTGGGCTCAGATCCTCTTTCATCGCTGAAGTCCCTGCAAAGTTTTCGCAAAGATAAGGAGATATAAAAAGCGATACAAACTATTTGCCAAAAGAAAAAATACGGAAAGCACACATACCAATGCGTTAGGATGCTTCTAGTATGGCTTTTTCAAGTCGTCGTTCCTTCCTGAGGAATGTGCTCGCCGGGCTTCAAATACAGATTCATGCCCACCGGTCTTCAGTGCCAGCTCATCTTCAGAAGCAGCCGAGATGGGCTGCTTGAAGGCTCTTTCATCTTCCCTTCGCAGAGGATCCATATGTACTCTCCGTAGTGAAGGAGGATCTTCGTAGAAGATAACCGGGGGGTAGGGCTTCTTCGGGATGCGCACATTTTCGGTCTCATCCTGCGAGCGCCTTAAAGCTTCAGCTAATTGCGTGGCTTCCTCAGCTGATGAGCCAGGATAAATAAGACCGTCATCCGGCTCTTGCATGGAGATGGGCTCATCTTGAACAATAAGCTCAGATTCCAGCAGGAGGTCAAGCTAGCCGGCAGCTATTTTCTTCCTCCTTTTCGAGATAGAGCTAACACTGGAAGAGGATCGCTTCCTTCCCCTCGGCGCTTTGGTGCGACGTTGGCCAACCTTGCTTCCAGTATCCCCTTTTGGAAATACCACCGTGGATGACACCGCCACTGATGGTACTGTCACTGACGTTTCATCGGAGGCCTTCGTCTGAGCTCTAGTGCGCACTGGCATCCCAGCAGTGTGAGTAGTTGATTATATTTCTGCGGCTTTCGGGATAAGGACCATGCCGCCATCCCTCAACGGAGGGCGAACCACTATCCACGGCCGCAACGGAAAACCAGTAGCTTGGGCCAGAGCCGACGATCGATATTCGAAGAGTACCCGCCTCTCCTTGACGAAGACGGGACCGACTTGATGACGGTACCAACCCGCGAAGGACCCCACACACCTTGGAATATAGTTGGCCTCGGGGATCACGAAACGGGAGCCGGTGTTCAGCTGCATAAAGTGATGGATGATGTCACGCGTGACTTCCAAAGATGGAGTAGGTTCAACCAAGAACGCCTCGAAAGGGACACCCTGGTTATAACCCAACTGCTGGGCGAAGCGATGCGGATTGTACCGCATAAAAAGAGCCGTGTTGTCCTGCCGGAACACCAGGTAACCCGGCCTAATCGAGTATAGGTGCATGATCTCCTTAGATTTTAAAGACGACGCTCCACCTTTCAACAAGTCAAACAACTGCTGAATAGGCCAGGCGGGAGCGAAAGGACTCGGTCAACGAAAACCATCCCGCCCTCATTGGAGTACAAATTAAGCAACACGCAGAGGGCTCCTAGCTGGGTAGGGTCGGGAGCAGAAGCATCTACCGGCCTCATGATCCGTGGGAAGGTATAGGAGTCATAAAAATCTGGCCTCTGATGCGCTGCGAATGCTCCCAATACATGCATCTCGATCCACGACGTGAAGTAGTGGAGAGAGGAATTCACGACATCCGTACCTGGTGTTGAAGTGTTGGCCGCAACGCTCAATCTATGATAAAGATACGACAGTCCCGCGATGCCAACAGCCAACCGTGCCCCTTTGGCTATGCGATGAGCGGGGTAGAAGACAGAGGCTCTCTTGAAGCATCGATGCATCGGCATGGCGAACCAACTGAGCCAAAGACTGATGAAGCCGATGAAGAAGGTCTCTTCGTCTATTTCAGGGGCCGTAATTGAATCGAAGGGTACGGCCGATGAAACCGGAATGTAAAACTGCGGCAAGTCCTCTTCTTTAGCTGGCAGCTTATTCAACCCAAACCCAAAAGGGTCGTTAATATTCACAAATTTTAGAACCTCCTTTGATAAGACATCTTCACGGAGAAAACAGGCGATGAAGCTCTTAAAGGTGACACCCTGTCCTTCTGACTCCGCGAACAGCTTCTCGAAAATAGCCAGAGTCTTGATTAGACTAGGGTACTTATGAAGGAAGGCATTTTCGGTCGTCAAGCCGTCAAGCATAGCAGGCACGGTCGTGAATACATACTCATCGGGAGGCAGCAACTCTTCATAGTTCTCTTCCCTGATCGGCAATCCAGAGATCTCGCGGAACTCTTCCAGAGAAATTGAGACCTCACGATCCCCTAGCAAGAAAGTATTGGTGGGAAGATTACATTGATTCAGGAAAGCTTTAACCAACCAGACGTGAGGAGCCGGATAATGAAAAAGAGATGAGTATACCGCTTGATATAACCCAACTTTCTGCAACCGTGCACGGTGGGCGAAGAGGACATATCGAGCCCAAAGAAGATAGCTGATTGGATGACGAGGAGTAAGCCCTACCTTATAGACTTATCCCCAGGGTTGGGCCTCGCCTTAACAGATGCGGCGTCCCAAGATATCTATAATCGGCATAGGCCGGTTGGGTATCCCGGTTGTTGATGGCTCAAGCTGGCCTATAGGAGTCTAATTAGCCACTTCCACCGCATAATCAGTCGACGGACGCTCTATCAGCGATATTGAGCGCAAAGGCTCTATCGGCATCTCACAAGTAAAGCTGCGGCGGCCCCGGATAATGTGCTCATAACAAACTCCCATAAGAGCAAACTACTGCAATCTCTATCATAGGCCCAGATCATTGCCATGGCTTTCTCATCCAACGGCGATTGCGAAAAAGCGACGTATGGGTGAGTAAAAGGAAAGTAAGGAAGAAAAGCCATTGTTCCTGAAAAAGGGGAAGGAAAAGCCATTAATAAAACCTTTTATATATGTGTATACATATGTATAATAAGGGAAGGAAATGATCGAAAGTTTGTTCCCTGGGACCACTGATTGCAAAATCAATATGGACCCCACAAAATCAATATGGCGGCTCACCGATGATGAGATAGGGCAGTCACTATGAGAATCTAAAAGATTCTCATTAAATGGACACGGGAGTTTAAACAACTCTTGATATCCTCATAGAGAAAGCAAGTTCTGTTAAAATACCCAACAAATTTGAATTTATACAAGTAAGGAAAAACCCCATGGAAATGTTCTCGAGAACACCAGGAAATAAAATTCCTGAGGAGTCCTATTGATCTTCAGAGCAAAGCTCTTTGGTGAGGAATAAAATTCCTTTTATACGATGGAATTAAATTCTAGAAACCCCCATAAAGAGGAAATCAAATGCCATGAATCCTTGAAGGTCAGAGAAGGAATGCCCAAAGCATTGAGAGTTATTACTCAAATATCACGTCTCTGGATCTATAAGAGATGGGTTTCAGAGGAGAGCAAAGCTCTAATGATGGATTTAAAATCCAGAAGTTTTCTTTAAAGAAAAGGGTTTCTCTAATGTTCGAGATCTTTACCTAGAAAATGTTCCTTTTTCTAATAGAGTTTAACTCTGGAATTGCAATGAACAAAGAACTAAGCTCTGAAAGGGAGAACTAAATTCTCAAAGAAAACAAAGAAGGAAGAAGATGAAAGAACAGTGGCTTCCCAAAGGCTAAAACCTTGCATTTATAAGACGTGACAAGGGCGGTTCACCTCCCCGTTCCCCTAGGCCATCCAACGGCTGTAAGGTGACAGCGTTGCACTCATGTGCAAGCCATGTGAGAACAACGCTGTGGGAGCATTTGTTCTCTTATAAAAAAAATTAAATAAAAAATATAAATAATAAATAATGAACCAAAAAGCGATGGAAGAATTCCCCAAAAGGAGTATCACGTACCCACACGTGATGCGCCTTGGAGCAAAAATTATAAGCATTACACTTAACAAATAAGGCTGAAGTTGAGCCTCACGTGCCACACGTGAGCATCTATATACAAAATATATAGGCGTCTTCATAAAACAAATAACATGCCAGAAGGCACATTATGTGCCAACACGTGATGCTCTTCTCTGGGACTGCGGCATATAAGCAAACCGGCCTAGTGCCATTGGGTCACGTGCTACACATGAGGATTCCTAATACTTTCTGAGCCGGTAGAATTAAATTCTATATAAAAGGGATCAGAACCCTATTTTGGAAATATTCTTTCCAATCTTTCTAAACAAGAAAGATTGTGCTCTATAAATCAGAGCACCGTTGGATCAAAGATCCAATGGTGATTAAAAATCACCAAGATATAGAATAAGCTCTGTATGGGAAAATATTTTCCCAATCTTTCTAAATAAGAAGATTGTGCTCTGTAAAGCAGAGCACAGTTGGATCAAAGATCCAATGATGATTAAAAATCACCAAGATACAAAATAAGCTCTGTATGGGAAAATATTTTCTCAATCTTTCTAAACAAGAAAAATTGTGCTCTGTAAATCATAGCACCGTTGGATCAAAGATCCAATGGTGATTAAAAATCACCAAGATACAGAATAAGCTCTGTATGGGAAAATATTTTCCCAATCTTGTTAAAAACAAGAAAAATGTCTTCTGTAAAACAGAGGTCCCTGGATCAAAGATCCAACGGTGGATAAAATCCCCGAATTAATCAAAAATCTCGCAATGAGAGATTTCCTTAACAAATATCAACAAACTTGCCTCTGTTATATAAAGGGCTCGAGACTGAAGAGAGAGGCAGAGAGAGACACAGAGAAAGAGAGTAGACCCTCCCCATAAGATTTGAAAAAAACAAAAAGAAGAGGAGTTCTCTTTAGAGAAAAAGAAACCTAGGTGAGAAAAAGACTCAGAGATCATTTTATCTCCTTTTACAAGAGTTTAACTCTTCCAAAAAAGAATATGGTTCTTCCTCTGGTTGAGGTCTGCAGAAGCAGATCTTCCCACAAGTTGAGAATTTAATTCTCATCGGGGAGATTCTGTTATGCAGTCCCAAAACTTAGAGGAAAAGAACTAGATTTGAAGAATTTAATTCTTCCAAAGACATGGGAATTTAATTCCCTTGATAAAGCTAGGGTTTAACTGTACATAAGAATTTAATTCTTATAAAACAAAGGACTTAAAATTCTCAAGACTAAGATCAAGAGCCCCATGCATATTAGCGTTTAACGCTACAACGACAGATCATGTGTTCCCACGTGAGCACCTCTGAGAAACAAAAAGGAACAACTGAGATTGAGTCACGTGATCCCACGTGACCTCCAATAGTGCTTAGCACTTAGAAAAGAATAGGAATATAAATTCAAAGGAGGCGGTGCCTAACTTTGTGGCGCCTCACATGTCTACACGTGATGGTTACAAGACTTAAGTGTTTAACACTTACATGTATAGAACAAGGGAATAAGCCCAAGGAAACAGTGCCCAATATTTAGGTGCATCACGTGCCATACGTGAGTGCTCCATGTTTTAGTGTTTAACACTGCTTAAGAGCTTCACGTGGGAACATGTGAGCGCCAAGCATTTAGCAGTGTTTAACACTGTGAGAGGCCGACCTTAGACCAAATCAGCCAAGTCTCTCAAGGCCAAAAACCTTTTGACCATCAATCAACCAAAGCCTTCCTATACTCAGGTCCCCCCAAATCGATCTTGGTCCCAGAGATGGCCAATGATCTCCTGACGCGTGGCGTCTAAAATAATGTTCGTTCTACCATGATCTCTCCCTCCAATCTGGAGTTCGGTTCAAGGGTACATCTCTCCACACCTCTGATATATGTCGTTGTAATTCTTCAACGATGTCAGAGAGGTGGAGGGTCCCAGCAACCAACAACTCTTGGATGCACTCTCAAACCCATGAGCATAACCCTATGGACCGCAACGTCCTTAAACTAAACTCTATGGACTATGATGTCCTTAAACTGGACCGCAACGTTCTTAAACTAAACTCTATGGACTATGATGTCCTTAAACCATATGGACCGCAACGTACCTAAACTAAACTCTATGGATTATGATGTCCTTAAACCCTAGGGACCGCGATGTCCTTAAACTAAACATTATGGACTATGATATCCTTAAACCCTATGGACCGCGATGTCCTTAAACTAAACTTTATGGACTATGATGTCCATAAACCCTATGGACCGCGATGTCCTTAAACTAAACTCTATGGACTATGATGTCCTTAAACCCTATGGACCGCGACGTCCTTAAACTAAACTCTATGGACTATGATGTCCTTAAACTCTATGGACCGCAACGTCCTTAAACTAAACTCTATGGACTATGATGTCCTTAAACTGGACCGCGATGTCCTTAAACTAAACTTTATGGATTATGATGTCCTTAAACCCTATGGAACGCAACGTCCCCAAACTAAACTTATAGACTATGATGTCCTTAAACCCTATGGAACGCAACGTCCCTAAACTAAACTATATGGACTATGATGTCCTTAAACCATATGGACCGCGATGTCCTTAAACTAAACTCTATGGACTATGATGTCTTTAAACTGGACCCCCGTTAAGTAGATCTTAGTCCAATATCGGATTAATGTATCCTTAACAAATATTTAAGTTGATCTTAATCTCAAATGAGCTTAACGATTCTTAAATCAAACCAAACCCAAATCTAAGAAAATAAGGATTTGGACTAATCCACGCCCTATGGGCGACAACACAAATTAGTCTCCGTATACAATCCACGGGCAACCTAAAAATAAAACAAACACACACACACACAACACGAAGTGACCTTCTGGAGCAGGAGAAAGTGGATATCGCGACGCGGTAACGTAATTAACTGCAGGGGCTTGCGCCTGCAGGGAAGAGCGTCCCCATAATCAAAAACCCCTCACAATGAGGGAGAATCTGACAAAGTCTGCTACAACGGCCGCACCCGTCCAAACCTCCGATACACAGTGCTATAAATAAACTTGGCATCTTTAGAGAGGTGGAAGAATAAACCCAAATAGCTTCTGCCCCCAAAATTTAGGCCAGACATCTTAACGTCCCATTCGCGTATTTCGGCGGTGAACAGTCACAGTTAACCTCTGCTGATAGAAGTCCATCAGGGTCTGTGGTACTAGGGCTTTTATTCGTCGTATCGTCGTGTTGGCCGATGTAGTCCCCGATACACAATCTTGCTGTTCGAGTAACCCCGCGACTGTCGTGCCTCTGATCCCTTCGGGGGTTAGACAAGACGTCTTCAAGTAATCTTCCAGGTGATATTACCGTCGGAAGAGCAAGCGTTAGGGATATTACATGCCGCTTTTTACTTGAGGTTAGGCTCAGTTTGGGAGCCCCGATGAGTCATGACCACTCCGCGCTGGTGTAGGATAATCTCCGATAGTCTTTCAGGTCTCATTTGAGTTGCCATCAAGACCCTGAAGCTAGGGATCTTCCTTTGCTTCGTTTGTTGACACTGTGTATGCAATATTGCAACGAATGTCAAAGTTGCCTCTAGGTTGTCTGTGAATCGTCGAATCTTGGAACTAGGGACTTTACCATGGCTCCATTTTTTTGATGTAGCATCTACATCCTGCTGGAGTGAGAAGAAACGCCGTTGTTAATCTCTAGGCTGTAGATGTTGCCGTCGAGTCTTGGAACTAGGTGTAGGGTGTTTTTCGTCACCCCATTGAGATGGGAATACGCGCGCGCTTGTCAGGCGCATTACGGATTCCCTCTGCCTAGGGTAGGCCGGGGTTTATTGATTGTCGGGATCTGAATCTCCGGCAGCCGCGGACTAAGCTGCCGTTAATTACCCCTTGCCTTTGGAGCGAGAGAACCTCCGATTAACGGGTTAAACTGGTCATGTGAACTCAATGTGCAGTGTTATGTTTTGAAGGGGTTTTGGATATATCGGGGGCCTCGCAGAGTTTTTACGGGGGTCCTGCTATTCGGATAGCGGGCTGGGGGTCAAGGGGGCTAGCAGCCCCCTTGCGGGGTGCGGGGCAGCGTCCCGTTAGAA
Organism: Agapanthus africanus; assembly: GCA_030015575.1. Taxonomy (NCBI): domain Eukaryota; kingdom Viridiplantae; phylum Streptophyta; class Magnoliopsida; order Asparagales; family Amaryllidaceae; genus Agapanthus; species Agapanthus africanus. Next base: position 194,471,225 of record JASDDO010000019.1, on the reverse strand, counting down.
ATTTTTTCTAATGGGGGAGGTGTTTTTAGTGTAGAGTATGTGTGTATGTGTGTATGTATACATATATATATAAAAATGGAAAGGGCATCCAAAGGATGCGTGGGAGAAGACCCCAGCGCCCCACGTGCCAGACACGCGGGCGCTGTGCGCCAGAGCGCCAGCGCCCCACGTGCCTGGCACACGGGCGCTGTGCGCCAGAGCGCCCGCGCACCACGTGCCTGGCACACGGGCGCTGTGCGCCAGAGCGCCAGCGCACCACGTGCCTGGCATGCGGGCGCCGCGCGCCAGCGCACTACATGCCTGGCACACGGGTGCTGGGCGCTGGGCGCCAGAGCGCCATCGCCCTACGTGCTTGGCATGCGGGCGCTAGGCGTCAGCAGCAAAAGGGACTTGGTCCCTGTACTGGGAGCTGTGCTCCCGATTTGACTTATAAAGTTGAACTCCTAAGATATTTTTTGGAGCTGATGAAGGGGCTTCTCCCTTGAGTCCCGGATCTTCTCCAAAGTGGGGTTTTTGGAGATGGGTCTCCTTCCTCCTCTTTTGTCGGCTGGATCTTGAAGAACAAGAAGTATGAGATTTTAAAAATCTCTTATTTTTGAGATCTGATGGGAGATCTGAGTTCCCCTTTATGGGTTTTGTGGTGAAAAACTATAGTTTTGGAAAAGGAAGAGTAAAATTCTTGATTTAATTCAAAAGAAAGAAGAAGGTTTAGAACCTTGAGGAAGGAGAAGGAGGCACAGGAACCCTAGATTTTAGGGAGAATGAAAAGTATATGCTTTATTCATCATCATGCTGTCTTATATAGGCTTACACATTTACATATAGCCCCTTGGGCTTTACAAAATGGCATTTTTCTCATCCCATAGCTCATGTGCCATTTCTTTTTGCACATAAGCCATGGGCTTACAAAATTTGGCTTTATGCCTATTTTTCTTCCATTCATGCACAAAAAATTACATCAAAATTATTTGTTACATGATTTTTATTTTGGCATAGGGAGGCTGGCCGCGGGCTCGACTTGGGCATGGGCCCGCTTGACCTGGGCTTGGGCCTACCTGGCTTGGGGTTGACCTTGACTTTGACTTGGTCAACCGGGGTGCAAATTTTGACCCTAACACTAGGGACTCTGTCATGGCTCCATTGTTTTGACCCTGGAGTCGGTTGTTGACGTTGTGTTTACATCCCGTTGGAGTGAAAAGGAATGCCGTTGTGACATCTAGGCTATAGATGTTGCCGTCGGGACCCTGAAGCTAAGGATCTTCCTTCGCTTCGTTTGTTGACATTGTGTCTGCTATATTGCGATGAATGTCGAGGTTGTCCCTAAGTTATCAGTGAACCGTCGAGGAATGGAACTAAGGACTTTGCCATGGCTCCGTTGTTTTGACCTTGAGGTCGGTTGTTGACGTTGCGTCCGCATCCTATTGGAGTGGAGAAGAAATGCCGTTGTTGATCTCAAGGCTGTAGATGTTACCGTCGAGATTTGGCTCTCTTTCTGATGAAACCTGGTGGGAAAATGTGGTTCCCTTTTCGTTTGTACCCATGGATCGTATACAAGGGTCGATGTGGATTCACCTGCAGGGTAGAAGTTTCATTTTTCATTTTTTTTTGTTTCCGCGATACTCTATCATTTTAGCTTTTTATATCGCAAAAGTCGCGATTGCCCAATCATTTCGGCTATTTTTCGCGGTGCCCAATCATTTCGGCTGTTTTTTTACTCGCTGCTTTTTATTGCGAGTTACCCAAACATTTCGACTGTATTTTTTATATGCATATATTTCGCTCGCCGATTTTTATTGCGAGTTGTCCCATCATTTCGGTTATTTCATATGCATTTAGCTCGCTGATTTTTATTGCGAGTTGCCCCATCATTTCAGCTATTTCATATGCATTTTGCTCGCTAATTTTTATTGCGAGTATGGAACTTGAGATCCGATACCAATTTTGGCATCAGCACCGTTGCGACTGGAATATTGCCAGGAGCGAATCATCATTTGTCGTGAAAGGACTTAGAATTTGATACCGATTTAGGCATCAACATCGCTACAACTGGGATATTATCAGAAGCGAATCATCATTTGCCTTTGTCGATTTGAACAAAGGTGGCTTAGAAAATGGGGTTAGGATCCTGTTGACTAAGGCTTTGCGGCTTTATGAGCCGTAAGGGTCTCATAAAGGTAATTCTCTCTACGAGTCGTGAGGATCTCGTAGGTGTATTTTCTCCTTAGGATTCGTGAGGACTCCTAAGCGATATTTTCTCTTGCAAGTCGTAAGGATCTTATAAGAGTGTTTTCTCATTACAAGTCGAGAGGACTTATAAGTGTTGTTCACCAAATGGGGAAATTTCGCACCTTTGGTGGAACTAGGTGAGGAAACGTTTATTTATGCCCGTGGATTGTATACAAGGGCCAATATTGGACCGCCTGTATGGTAGTTTGGGGAATGTGATGGCTTAAGAACAATTCAGATCCCTGTAGCTTAAGGCTTTTGAATCCTATGAGCCGTGAGGGTCTCATAGGGGGAATTCTCCTTACGAGCCGTGAGGATCTCGTAGGTGTAATTTCTCCTTAGGAATCGTGAGGATCCCTAAGTGTGTTGTGCCCTTGTGAGTCGTAAGGATCTCACGCAGGTGTTTTCTCCTTACAAGGTCGAGAGGACCTTGCAAGTGTCTTTATTTTAACGAGATCACGCCCTTCCGGATTTTCACAAACTCGCCGGTAGCCCTGCTGTTTTTACTCACGGTGCCCTTTCGGGTTTTCATCCATGCCCATTTCGCTTGTGGACGTACCGTTTTTTTAACAACGAGATTGCGCCCTTTCAGGTTTTCACAAGCTCACCGGTAGCTATGCTGTTTTTACTCACGGCGCCCTTTTGGGTTTTCATCCGTGCCCATTTCGCTTGTGGACGTACCGTTTTTTTAACAACGAGATTGCGCCCTTTCAGGTTTTCACAAGCTCACCGGTAGCCATGCTTTTTTTTACTCACGGCGCCCTTTCGGGTTTTCATCCGTGCCCATTTTGCTTGTGGACGTACCCTTTTTTTATTACCCCTCCGTTTGCCAATGGCACTTAAGGGGGACTTCGCTACAGGGCAGCTGCATAGCCAGCAGGACTTGAGTTGCAATCCTTGCCTTTGGGACTTGTGGACTTGCATTCCCTTATCGCCGCGCTTGAGGCGACGTATTTAGTTTAAAGACATTGCGGTCGATTGTTAGTTTAGGGACATCTCGGTCTATTGTTGCCATTTTGGAGGCAACGTTTAGTTTAAGGACATTTCGGTCCATTGTTAGTTTAAGGACGTCTCGGTCCATTGTTAGCCTCGAGGCGATGTTTTGCCGGACACCACCTATAGAGTTTGGACCTAGGAAGATAGCGAGCGGACACGAGCGTCGTCATCTATCATTAACTAGAGCCGTGACTTATCAAGCATACTGTTTCTTAAGGAACCGGACATTTATTGGCCGGAAGGGTCTTTCGCCATGCATATCCATGAGCAAGTAGGCCCCACCTTGGTAGACCTTGTCTATGATGTACGGACCCTCGTAGTTTGGATCAAATTTCCCCCGCTTTGCACGGTTGGGGATCATAGGTCTTTTTATAACTAACACGAGTTCGCCTTGGCGGAATGTTCTCAGCCTGGTCAGTCTTTCATATGAGCGCGTCATCCTTACTTTGTAAGCTTCCAGGTTTTGCTGCGCTATGAGACGAGTTTCATCGAGGGCATCAAGCTCCTCAAGACGAAGATGGGCATTTTCTTCATCCGTCAGCTTGTATCGAACTGCGACTCATAGAGAGGGTGGTGTTTACCCCAATCAGAGCAAAGCTCTGTTCAAATTCCAAGGCGGGAGATGAAGCAACGCTTCATCTTTCCCCAATCAGAGCAAAGCTCTATTTTGAAAATTTAAACTTTAATAAAGAAAGCAATGCTTCAGATGAATTGCGCTCTGCGCTGCGCGACACGTGTCAGCGCAGGTGCGCTAGCGCAGCTGCGCTGCGCTGTGCGCTGCGCGCCGCGTGTCAGCTCAGTTACACTGCGCTCTGCGCTGCGCGCCACGTGGCAGCGCAGTTACGCTGCGCTCTGCGCTGCGCGACACGTGGCAACGCAGTTGCGCAAGGGCAGTTGCGCTGCGCTCTGCGCTGCGTGACACGTGGCAAGCGCTGGGGCGTTTGCGCCAAACAGAATTAAATTCTAGAAAGATCTTTCTGTTCTTGTTAAAACAAGAAGATTGTCTTCAGTAAAACAGAAGCCCTTAGATCAAAGATCCAACGGTGGGGAAAATTCCCCAAATCACTCAAAGAAAGATCTCTTTAACAAATTTAACTAATTAATGGGCACTATATAAAGACCCACAGACCCTAATTCAAATCATCATGAACATCATCATTGAGAACTCTGAAGAATTGGAGAGAATTTCTCAAGAACAAAAATGGTAAAATCCTTTAGAAAAAGAGAAAATTCTCTTATGAACAGATCATTGATCTGAGAACAAGATCAATGATCTTCAAAGAAAAATAAATAATAATAGTGCCTTGCACTTTCTTATGAACCATTGGTTCTTTGAAAACAAGAAAAACTTGTTTTCTTTGACTTAAAATCGATCAAAAGATAAAACAGTGCTCTGCACTTGCGAAAAATTGCACTGTGGCGCTCCTGTGTTGGCGCAAGCCACCAGAAAGCGCCACGTGTCAGCAGCGCAACAGCGCAGCGCACTGACACAGCGCACTGCGCTGTTGCGCTTGCGCTCATCAGAGCGTGACACGTGTCACCACCATATGAGTTTGCGCCTTGCGCTCCTCAATTGGCGCAAAGCGCCTGACAAGCCACGTGGGGCATTGTCAGAACATTGAATGCAATGCATTATTGAAAGGGTAGAGCCCAATAAAAGGGTCTATCAGACCAAAATAAAAATGCTATGCATTATTTAAAGGGCAGAGCCCAAATAAAAACAGATGCTCTGCATCATAAATAAAGGGACATAGCCTAAATCAAAAAGCCTAGCAGGCCAGAATAAAATGCAGTGCATTATTAAAAAGGGGCAAAGCCCTAGCACAGGCCTAATAGGCCAAAGGCAAATAAAAATGTTGAACATTTTTCTAACTGGACTTAGCCCAATCATGGCCGTAAGTCCTCAAATTAAATTGACTGAGTATGGCTTCTCTATTAAATCAATTCACACCTGGTTCAAGGGTACATCTCTGAACTCCTCTGACACCTGTCGTTGTAATCCTTCAACGTCGTCAGAGAGGTGATGGGTCCCAACGGCCATACATGATGGACCACCACGTCCCTAAACTGGAACATGGACCACCACGTCCCTAAACTGGAACATGGACCGCAATGTCTTTAAACTACCAATGGACCGCAATGTCCTTAAACTACCAATGGACCGCAATGTTTCTAAACTACCTATGGACCACTACGTCCCTAAACTGGAACAATAGAGCCCCCAAACGCTCTTTTGTCGGATCTAAACGATCCCGTTAAGTTGATCTTAGTCTCAAAACAGGACTAACGTATCCTTAACGAATGTTTAAGTTGATCTTAGCCTCAATACGGCTAACGTATCCTTAAACTAAAAACACCAAACCCAAATCTAAGTAAATACGGATTTGGACTAATCCACATCCTACGGGCGACGGCATTACTCAGTCTCCGTATACAATCCACGGGCAACCACAAACAAAACAAACACACACGACGCGAAGTGAAATTCTGGAGAAGGAGAAAGTGGCTGCCGCGATGCGGTAGCGTAATTAACTGCAGGGTCTTGCTCCTGCAGGGAAGAGCGTCCCCACAATCAAAAACCCCTCTAGCGAGGGGGAATCTGACGAAGTTTGCTACATCGGCCGCATTCGTCCAAACCTCCGATACACGGTGCCATAAATCAACTTGGCATCTTCGGAGAGGTGGACGGATAAAACCAAATAGCATCTGCCCCGAATCTCAGGCAAGACGTTCAGTCGTCGCCGTCTTTCGGAGGGGAACAGATTCTGGCACGCCCGGTAGGACCTTTTCCTTTTTCCACTCCACACTTCGTGTGTCGTATTCGCAAACGAATCGCGGTTTGTTAATGGTTGCCTTCGGATTTCAGGTTACTAAGATTTGGTCTTTTGTCTGGCGCAGAAATCAAGCATCAATGGCCTTTGACTGCTCGAACTGCTCGAAGTGCCAATGCAACCGACGCTCCACCTCACCTGGAGGTGTAGCATATGGGCCTCAAGCGGCCTCCATCCTTGCCCTGCCGGTAGAACAGGTGACCCAGGCCACCACCGGCCTGTTTTTCGGGACCATGATCCCTCCTGCAAGCTTCATCCTGCCAATACCCGTACCGGAAGCTTCGAAGAAGTCGGTCTTTGATCGACTTGCTACTCCCACGGCCCCTATCAATGGGTCGTCCAACTCCTCGGTCTTCACCAGATTGAGTCTGAACTCCAAAGGGCTTGCCAAAAAGCCCATGATACCTAAGAAGGCCATCCCAGAGAAGACGGCCGCTCCCGAAGTCGCCAAGGCGGCTTCTCCTGTCAAAGAGTCAGTCTTTTCAAGGTTGACTGTTCCTGCTCCTGCCACTGCTCGAGGATCTGTCTTTGACAGATTGAATATCACCCCTCAAAGAACAATATCAGTCTTTAAGAGATTGACACAAGCAGCACCTCATTCAGACATGGGGCAAAAAGAAGCTGTCTCTATCGCCGAGCCAGTCCCAACGGCTCGTCATGCTCGACGTCACCATTGGCGACGAGTAAGGAAGGCAGGGGGCAACCCCCCCTCAGGGCTAACTCCACCTGCTCCAGTGATGGAAGTCGATGCTGCTGTTCCAACCGGGAACAGCTTTGAACCGCTGGGGAGGGTACGTAAGAACTCTCCAACTGCTATACTGAAAAGATCTCCTCCACCTGCGGAGAGAGTTCCGGAAACGAAGCTGGAACAGCCCCCTCAACGTCTGTCCTCCAAAATATACAAGGTCTGGCGAAGGGTTCAAGACTCCGTAATTGACCCAGATCACTCTCGTCAACAGAAAAAGGCGAGGGTGCAAGGAGAAAAAGACCGTCCTATTAAACAGCAAAGGACAACAACCGCCAGGGTGCCCACTGTAACGGCCCTCTCAACTTCAACGAACCACAAAAGAAGAAGGCCGGAGAAAATCCCCATGCCCGTGGAAAATGCTAAAGGTGGTGAACCTAAACGCGCTAAGTCTGGGGGCATAATAGTTCATACAGTATACATGGCGTCAGGAAAGGAGGACAACCGTGCATCTACAGGTCATAGACCGCTTACACGGTCAGTGACCAAGGCTCAAGAGCAACAGCAAAAGCTCCAGGAGATGATGAACGCGATGGCCGCACTTACTGGGCCAAAAGAAAACCCTGAAACGTCTTCGGATGAACGCCAGGAGCAAGAGACTGACGCCGAGTTCCTTCGTCGGATATTGGAGAAGAAGGATAAAGAGGCTGCTGAACAAGCAGCCAACATAAAGCGTATGAGCCTCCTGTTCCAAGACATGGTGGGGATGATGATCCAACAAGATCCTCCAGCTGAAAATCCCTCGATCGTCCTTAAAGACGATAGGGGAGAGACGTCAAATCCTCCACCAGCTCTGTCAACAGCTAAGAAAGAGACAATCTCCAAAGCTGACTTGGACGAGTACATAGCCCAACAAATACGGGTTCATCATGCGACTGAAGCCGCCGGTCAGGTCGTAAAAACAGGACGACCATATCCGAGCTGGTATGACCAGATCAAGTACCCGCCGGGCTACACAATTCCCAAGTTCCATGTCTATAAGGGGACGGGCAATCCCCACCAGCATGTTGCCCAATTCAGGGCACTCTGCGGCAACACTGGCGGTGATGACAAACTGTTGCTTCGCCAGTTCGTTGGAAGCTTATCAGATACAGCGTTCGAGTGGTACTCTAAGCTCCCGAACGACTCTATCAAGACCTTCGTGGAGATGGAGCTGTTGTTTACCCAGCGTTTTGCAAGCGCCAGTGAACGCACCCCGATGACGGCACTGATTAACGCCAAGGTAAAGCCAGGCGAGACATGGGTTCAATATGCTATACGGTGGCGGAACTTATGGTCAAAGTGCGAGCAGCGCATTGAAGAAGCCCCTGCAGTGGGTATGTTTGTGGGAACCCTTGATCCGCAAGCAACCATCTCGCAATTTATGATGTTCTTCAAGCCGACTACCTTCCAGGCCTTGATTGACAAGCTATCGCAAATGGATCAGATGGGCCATAGACCTCCTCTTCCAAAGCCAGACTCCCAAAATGACAAAGGGAACGGAAAAATGATCGTTGTCGCTAATGCTCAACAACAGCCGAGCAACTCGAAGCCTGTTATTCGTCAAAATAATATGCGTCCATAACGTACCCCTTGAAGAGAGGCTAGGACGTCCTTACTCGTTTCCCCGAGATAAGATGAGAAGATTATTCGAGCTGGCGTTGCGCAACCGACTCATAAATTTGCCGGAGCCAAAACGTCCGTCGCAACCAAATGATATCAGTGAGCCCAACTACTGTCCCTATCACCGAGTACTGGGTCATCCGATCGAAGATTGCTACGTCTTCAAAAATTGGCTTGAAGACCAGTACCAACAGGGCAAGTTCGTATTATCCGACAGATGGAAGGTGAATCCACCGCAACCTCACACCTCTAAGAGGATGAATACGCCGGGGGCAACGTGCTCTCTCGTTGAGGAAGCCCCATGGGAGGTTGTGCTATCAGCTAAAACAAAGAGGATGCTGAACAATCTTCAAGCATGCCCAGCGATTAGGTGGAAGAACCCGTTGGAACCTCAGATCATTGAGGGAATGTTGAAGCCGCGTCCAACTCAAAAGTTCGATAGTAGTAGCCCAAGCACTCACAACCAGCCGTCAAAATCTTCGAAGAAGAAGAAGAAGAAATCCAAGAAGCCCGTGAAGCCTGGCGACAAGCGAACGAACTTACAAAGACAGATTGACACGCTGGAGGAATATAACCAGAAAGCACGGACTCCCATCACACTCCAAGAGTTTCTCAACCACGTCTTTCAAGAAGAAGATGAGGGGAAGAGTTCGTCGGATGAATCCGAGGAATACGTGGCGAGCTGTCATATGATTTCCCATTCGTTTGAAGACAATGAGGAGACTCCTTGCACTGAAAGGCTGAGGGCGGACCTTGAACCAGAAACTCTACGGCCGTCAGATGAGATGATCGATGCCTTCCTGAATGAGATTCGTCTGAAAGTTAAAGCCAATCAAGAGCGTGAAATGGCCATACTGGAAGGAGCTAAACATCGCCGACTGGACGAAAGAGTCGAGGCACTCCCATCAAGTCAAAAGACATCCGCTGCCGATAAAACCAAATTCAAGACAAGGAAAAGGTTTGCTAAAGCCATATCATTGGGAATGAAGCTACCACCCTCTGAAGAAAACACTCTCGGTGGAATAGAGATGTATCCTAATTATTTCCTATATCATCAGAAGATCGCACACGCTACTGAAGACTGTGACTCCTTTAAGTGTTGGTGGCAAGGGTATGTCACTCATAGGCATTACGTCAACAGAACAAAGCGGGAAGCTCGTAGACGGCCGAAAAATATGACAGATGAGCATAAAAGTGTCACCGGCAATTGCCACAGGAACGACCCCGATGAAAAAACAGCCTTTAACCCTCTCTTCGAGGAAGCCATCTCTAAAAAATTGAAGAATCATGTAAACATTCATCCGTGCGAGGGCATACTACCCGGAAAGAATCGTGGACCCGCAAACGACGGAGCGAACAAAAGGGATAAAGGAAAGGGAAAAATGACCTTCGTCGCCAATACTCAACAACTGCCGAGCAACTCAAAATCGGTTGTTCGCCAAAACAACATGCGTCCACGCCCATCACTCGAGGAAAGACTGGGACATCCTTACTCGTTTCCCTAAGATAAAATGAGGAAACTGTTTGAACTGACAGTACGCAACGGATTCGTCAATTTGCCGAATCCGAAACGTCCGCTACAGCCAGGAGATGTCAACGATCCTAATTACTGCCCTTACCATCGAGCAGTAAGTTATCCGATCGAGGACTGCTTCGTTTTCAAAAATTGGATCGAAGACCAGTACCAACAACGCAAACTCGCGCTGTCCGAAAACTGGAAGGTGAGCCCGCCACAACCACATGCTCCGAAAAAGATGGATATGCCGGGGGCATCATGCTCATTCATAAAGAAAGCCCAATGGACCACTACGTCCTAAAACTGAATGATGGATCGGAATGTCCTTAAACTAACGACGGACCGAAACGTCCTTAAACTAATACCGGACCGAAACGTCCTTAAACTAATGACGGACCGAAACGTCCTTAAACTACTACGGCAGCATCCTTAGGCTGACGAGATGAATAAAAGAAAAGAGAAATAAAAAAAAATAAAAAAAAATAATAATAAACGGCATGTCCATAAGCAAAATGGGCACGGATGAAAACCGGAAAGGGCTCCGTGAGTAAAAACAGCAGGACTACCAGCGAGTGTTCGTGAAAACCTAAAAGGGCGCGACCTCGTAATAAAAACAAAAAAAAATGGTACGTCCATAAGCAAAAAGGGAACGGATGAAAACTCGAAAGGGCTCCGTGAGTAAAAACAGCAGGACTACCAGCGAGTGTTTGTGAAAACCTGAAAGGGCACAAGCTCGTTAAAGGACACTTACAGGATCCTCTCGACCTTGTAAGGAGAAACCACCCGCGTGAGATCCTTACGACTCACAAGGGAGCAACACATTTAGGAATCCCTACGATTCCTAAGGAGAAAATACACTTACGAGATCCTCACGACTCGTAAGGAGAAATCTCTTATGGGACCCTCACGGCTCATAAGATTTGAAAGTCTTAAGTTACAGAGACCTAAACCTGTGCTTAAGCAAACCCCCCACAACCTTCGATATTGCCCTACAAGCGGTTCAATGCTGACCCTTGTATACAATCCACGGGCGCGAATAAACATTTCCCTAACCAAGTCCCATCCGTGACTGGGGATATGTACGCATGATGAACAACCCTTGTAGGTCCTCTCGATTTACAAGGAGAAAACCCTCTTGTAGGATCCTTACGACTTACGGGGGAACATACACTTAGGAATCCTCACGATTCCTAAGAAGAAAATACACCTACAAGATCCTCACGACTTGTAGGGAGAAATACCTTTGTGGGACCCTTACGGCTCATGAAGTCAAAAGTCTTAGCCGACAGGACCTTAACCCTGTTCGCTAAGCCACCTTTGTTCGACATTGACGGAGGTAAATGATGATTCGCTCATGGCAATATCTCAGTTGTAGCGGTGCTGATGCCGAAATCGGTGTCTAATTCCGGCTTTACGGCGAAAAGCCGGTATGCCGCACATGCATACGAAATAGCCGAAATGATGGGGCAACTTGCAATAAAAAGCAGCAAGTAAAAACGTATGCATACAAAACAGCCGAAATGATTGGGCAACTTGCAATAAAAAGCGGCGAGTAAAAATAAAATAAATAGCCGAAATGATTGGGCACCGCGAAAAATAACCGAATTAATGGGTAGTCGCGACTTTCGCGATCAAAAGCTAAAATGATAGAGCATCGCGGAAATAAAACAAAAAAAAATGAAAGAATGAAACTTTTGCCCTGTAGGTAAGTCCATAGTGACCCCTGTATACAATCCATGGGCATAAAAAAAAAGGGAAAGGGGACTACATTTCTCCACCAGGCTATGTCAAAGGGAAGTCAGATCACGACGACCACATTTACAGTCTGGAGACCAACAGCGGCGTTCCTCCTCATTCCAGCAAGACATGGACGTGACATCACCAATCGGAGCTACGGCAAAGTCCCCAGTTCCAAGACTCTGCGGTTCACAGACAACCTAGAGTTAGCAAATGACCTCCGTCGCGGAAAAAAGTCAACCAACGACCTCCGTCGCGGAAACAAGTCAGCAAATGACCACCGTCTCGGAAACAAGTCAGCAAATGACCTCCGTCTCGGAAACAAGTCAGCAAATGACCTCCGTCGCGGAAATAAGTCAACCAACGACCTCCGTCGCGGAAACAAGTCAGCAAACGACCTCCGTCGTGGAAACAAGTCAGCCAACGACCTCCGTCGCGGAAACAAGTCAGCCAACGACCTCCATCGCGGAAACAAGTCAGCCAACGACCTCCGTCTCGGAAACAAGTCAGCAAATGACCTCCGTCACGGAAACAAGTCAGCAAAAGACCTCCGTCTCGGAAACAAGTCAGCAAATGACCCCCGTCTCGGAAACAAGTCAAAAAACGACCTCCGTCGTGGAAACAAGTCAACCAACGACCTCCGTCGTGGAAACAAGTCAGCAAATGACCTCCGTCGGGAAACAAGTCAACCAACGACCTCCATCGCGGAAGCAAGTCAGCAAATGACTTCCGTCGTGGAAAAAAGTCACCCAACGACCTCCGTCGTGGAAACAAGTCAGCAAATGACCTCCGTCTCGGAAACAAGTCAGCAAATGAACTCCGTCGCGGAAACAAGTCAACCAACGACCTCCCTCTCGGAAACAAGCCAGCCAATGACCTCCGTCTCGGAAACAAGTCAGCCAACGACCTCCGTCGCGGAAATAAGTCAACCAATGACCTCCGTCGCGGAAACAAGTCACCCAATGACCTTTGTCTCGGAAACAAGTCAGCAAACGACCTTCTTCTCGGAAACAAGTCAGCCAACGACCTCCATCTCGGAAACAAGTCAGCCAATGACCTTCGTCGCGGAAACAAGTCAGCCAATGACCTCCGTCTCGAAAACAAGTCAGCCAACGACCTCCCCATCGGAGCAATACTTCAACTCGGAAACAAGTCAACTCACCAACCGCTTACGGGTCCTCTCGACTTGTAAGAGGGAAAATTCTCTTATAGGATCCTTACGACTTATAAGAGAAAACGCACTTAGGAATCCTCACGATTCCTAAGGAGAAAATACACCTACGAGATCCTCTCGATCCGTAGGGAGAAAAGTCTCTATAAGACCCTCGTGGCTCATAGAGTTGAAAAGTCTTAGGCGGCAAATCTGAACCTGCAGCCTAAGCCATCACTATCTCTCGAAGAAGCCAAGATGCTTACCCTATTATCTGTCAATCATGTAGTTAAGGCAGCATACTGATATTAAAAGAAAGAAGAAAGCGACAGAAAGAACATCCGATGGGCATTTGATCAAGCATTTGAGACACATTCATTCATGCATGTGCGAAAGACTCAGAACGAGAAATAAGACAAGCTGAAATAGAAATTCTCCATTCATATTGCAAACGGTTCTTACAAGCATAAAGACAATAAACAAAAACATTATTCAAATAATTACAACGGCAAAACCTCAAATCCTGGACAGGGATTGAGGAATTCGAAAGTGACCCTGTCCAAAACTTTCCAAGCTTGGCGAACCATCCTGGTGTGATTCCTTTCGCGAGCACGGGCATCGGGATCCCCACTGATGTCCTCCACCCTCCGATAGGCAGCAAGAATAGCGGACTGTTGAAAGGCTTCGTGCAAGAGATCGACGAGATTGTCTCGCCGTCTCTTTGAGATTAAGTTCATCAGGTACACTGAGTGCACCTTGTCCTCGGCGGCTTCCAATGCTCTAAGCGGCACGCCGGTAAAGAATAGGGAAAGCGCTTCCCAGATGGCTCCCACAATAAGCTTGAACAGAGGGGAGCGCCGAGGAAGTAGTTGACCGTTGTACGCGTCGAAGCGACTCATGATCTCTGCACATTCGGCATTGGTAAATTCTCGATTTTGGGAACGGCCGAGTCGGCGGATGTCCCCGTAGGAGATAATCTCGTTGAGATCGTACATGTGGGCGTCCATCACTCCTATAAAAGAAGATCGAAAAAATTAGCAACTCGTAAGAGTTTTGCTATATGATTTAAAAAGGAGCAAAGCCCCATCAATGAATCAAGAAGTTACAAATAAAATCCTCTCAGAAGAACAGAGCTTTATTAATGGAACTCTAATAGAGTTCCCCCTTAGTTCTCTTTAGACCCCTTTAGAGCAAAGCTCTGCTAAGTGAAACCCTAAATGGGTCCTCTTTAGATCAGGGATCTATTGAGAGCAAGGCTCTTAAAATTAATTTAATTTAACCCAAATTAATTTTTTACCTAAAATTCTCTAAAGTTTGAACTTTTAAAAGTGTTAAACAAAAGAGCATGGCTCTGAGATTCTGAAAATAAAATTCTTGGAGATGATGATCATCTGTGAAGAACCAAATGTCCTATTTATAAGCATCAAGTGCCCTTTCAACTTCCAAAAGTTGCCGCAACGGTTGGAATTCTGCCACCGTTGTGCTCGCGTTTAGGGCTACGTGAACGCAACGGTGGGGGGGCATTTGTTTACCCCAATTAGAGCAAAGCTCTGTTCAAATTCCAAGACGGGAGATGAAGCAACGCTTCATCTTTCCCCAATCATAGCAAAGCTCTACTTTGAAATTTTAAACTTTAATAAAGGAAGCAACGCTTCAGATGACTTGCGCTCTGCGCTGCGCGACATGAGTCAGCGTAGTTGCGCTAGCGCAGTTGCGCTAGCACAATTGCGCTGCGCTCTGCGCTGCGCGCCACGTGTCAGCTCAGTTGCGCTAGCGCAGTTGCGCTGCGCTCTGTGCTGCGTGCCACGTGGCAGCGCTCTGCGCTGCGCGACACGTGGCAAGCGCTGGGGCGTTTACGCCAAACAGAATTAAATTCTAGAAAGATCTTTCTGTTCTTGTTAAAACAAGAAGATTGTCTTCTGTAAAACAGAAGCCCTGGGATCAAAGATCCAACGGTGGGGAAAATTCCCAAAATCACTCAAAGAAAGATCTCTTTAACAAATTTAACTAATTAATGAGCACTATATAAAGACCCCCAGACCCCAATTCAAATCATCATGAACATCATCATTGAGAACTCTGAAGAATTGGAGAGAATTCCTCAAGAACAAAAAAGATAAAAACCTTTAGAAAAAGAGAAAATTCTCTTATGAACAGATCATTGATCTGAGAACAAGATCAATGATCTTCAAAGAAAAATAAATAATAATAGTGCCTTGCACTTTCTTATGAACCATTGGTTCTTTGAAAACAAGAAAAACTTGTTTTCTTTGACTTAAAATCGATCAAAAGATAAAACAGTGCTCTGCACTTGCGAAAAATTGCACTGTTGCGCTCCTGTGTTGGCGCAAGCCACCAGGGAGCGCCACGTGTCAGCAGCGCAACAGCGCAGCGCACTGACACAGCGCACTGCGCTGTTGCGCTTGCGCTTATCAGAGCGTGACACGTGTCACCACCATATGAGTTTGCGCCTTGCGCTCCTCAATTGGCGCAAAGCGCCTGACAAGCCACGTGGGGCATTGTCAGAACATTGAATGCAATGCATTATTGAAAGGGCAGAGCCCAATAAAAGGGTCTATCAGACCAAAATAAAAATGCTATGCATTATTTAAAGGGCAGAGCCCAAATAAAAACAGATGCTCTGCATCATAAATAAAGAGACATAGCCCAAATGAAAAAGCCTAGCAGGCCAGAATAAAATGCAGTGCATTATTAAAAAGGGGCAAAGCCCTAGCACAGGCCTAATAGGCCAAAGGCAAATAAAAATGTTGAACATTTTTCTAACTTGACTTAGCCCAATCATGGCCGTAAATCCTCAAATTAAATTGACTGAGCATGGCTGCTCTATTAAATCAATTCACACCTGGTTCAAGGGTACATCTCTGAACTCCTCTGACACTTGTCGTTGTAATCCTTCAACGTCGTCAGAGAGGTGATGAGTCCCGACAGCCATACATGATGGACCACCACGTCCCTAAACTGGAACATGGACCACCACGTCCCTAAACTGGAACACGGACCGCAATGTCCTTAAACTACCAATGGACCACAATGTCCTTAAACTACCAATGGACCGCAATGTCCCTAAACCGAAACAATAGAGCCCCCAAACGCTCTTTTGTCGGATCTAAACGATCCCGTTAAGTTGATCTTAGTCTCAAAACAGGACTAACGTATCCTTAACGAATGTTTAAGTTGATCTTAGCCTCAATACGGCTAACGTATCCTTAAACTAAAAACACCAAACCCAAATCTAAGTAAATACGGATTTGGACTAATCCACGTCCTACGGGCAACGGCATTACTCAGTCTCCGTATACAATCTACGGGCAACCACAAACAAAACAAACACACACGACGCGAAGTGAAATTCTGGAGAAGGAGAAAGTGGCTGCCGCGATGCGGTAGCGTAATTAACTGCAGGGGCTTGCGCCTGCAGGGAAGAGCGTCCCCACAATCAAAAACCCCTCTAGCGAGGGGGAATCTGACGAAGTTTGCTACATCGGCCGCATCCGTCCAAACCTCCGATACACGGTGCCATAAATCAACTTGGCATCTTCGGAGAGGTGGACGGATAAAACCAAATAGTATCTGCCCCGAATCTCAGGCAAGACGTTCAGTCGTCGCCGTCTTTTGGAGGGGAACAGGTGGCTCTATCTCCAAGGGAAGTCCGCTTCCGTGCCGAATACCAACGTGAATGGCGTTGTATTCGTGGCCGTTTTGAACGTGGTTCGATACGCCCAGAGAGTTTCATGCAGTTTCTCGTGCCAGTCCTTTTTGTTTCTAGACATTGTTTTCTTTATGATCTTCATCAAGGTCTTGTTGAAAGTTTTAGCTCCAATCTATATTATGCCGCTGTGCAAAGTGGCTAATCTTATGACTTCTGTAGGCCGGCCCATTATTTGAGATGATTCTTCGCGGAGTGCCGAACCGGTAGATGATATGTGTCTTGAAGAAATGGAGGATGTTTTCTGTCTTCATTTCTTTTTGCGGTACTGCCTCTGCCTACTTGGAGAAGTAATCGGTTATTGCCAATATGAACCGATGTCCTTTGGATGATGTAGGTTCGATAGGCCCGATTATATCGGATCCCCACATTTCGAACGGCCAGCTAGCCAATGTTGGGTGTAGCGGATTTGGATGCTGGTGGATGAAGTCCCCGTGAACTTGGCATGAGTGACACTGCTTCGCATATTCGAGGCAGTCCTGAATCATTGTGGGCCAATAGTATCCCATTCTTTTGATCTTCAGCTTCATCTTTGGTCCGGCTTGATGAGAACCGCAGAATCCGTTGTGAGTTTCATGGATGACCCTCCTTGCTTCCTCCGGTCCCAAGCATCTTAGCCACAAATTATCGAACGATCTCTTATATAGAGTATCATTGATGAAGGCGAAAGATAGGGCTCACTTCATGAGCTGATGTCTTGACGACGCATCTTCGGGTGTTCGATGGGATTTGAAGTAGTCTATGAAGACTTCCCTCCAGTCCTTGACCCTTTCTTCATCTTCTATTTGGAGGCCCGCTTGTCTGGTCACTTCTTTTCTTTCTGATGACTCCGGAGATATTTCTGCTGGCGTGAGAATTCGGCGGTTTTGCACAATGATCCTTACGTCATCGAGGTTTTCATCGGCCGGTTCTTTAGCGAGCTTGGCTAATGCATCCACCTTGCTATTTTCTGCACATGGTATGCTTTCTAGGATGCACGAAGGGATTTGCGTCAGCAGTTGCTGCACTCTTTCACCATACCTGATCAATTCTGGCTTGCACGTCTGATAGTCGCCATTTACTTGGCTAATGACCAGCTGGGAGTCTCCATATATGAGGATGTTTTCGATTCCCATGTCGATAGCAATCTCAAGACCTGATCAAAGCTTCATATTCCGCTTTGTTGTTTGTTCTCGGCTCAATTAAGGAAAGGGCAAAACGCATTATCCCTCCTTGTGGAGTCACGAAAATAAGGCCCATCCCAGCTTTGATCATGGGGGTGTTTTGCTTTTGCTTCTTCATGGAAGACGCTCCGTCGATGTAGAGTTCCCATTGGACATTATTTTCCTCCGTCTTCCCTTTGATTGTGTCGAACGCGTGTTCACATGGCAATTCACAATTTAAGCGAGAATCAGCTGGTATTGGATGCTCCGCAAGAAAGTCGGCGATGGCCTGGCCTTTTACTGCCTTGAGGGGTCGATATATTATCGAGAACTCCATCAAGAGGAGGGCCCATTTGGCAAGCCTTCCTGTTAGTATGGCTCTTGACATCAAATACTTGAGAGGATCCACCTTTGATATGAGATGAACCTCATGTGCCAAGGCATAATGTCGAAACTTCGTTATCGCGAAGATCTGTGTCAAGCAATGCTTTTCGATGGGGGAGTAGTTGTTTTCTACCCCCAGAAGAACTCGACTCAAATACTAGAGAGCTCTCTCCTTCCCCTGGTCGTTCTCCTGTGCCCATAGTGCACCTAAAGAATCTTCAAGGGCTGTTGTGTACAGGATGAGGGGCTTTCCCTTGACCGGAGCGGTTAGTACTGGCACATTCTGCAGGTATTGCTTGATTTCGTCCCGTGTACTTTGGCATTTCTGATCCCAGACGAACAGGGTCCCCTTCTTCATTAGATGGTTGTAGGGACGACATTTGCCGGAGAGGTTGACTTGGAGTTTGACACCTGTTTAGGCATCAGTATCGCTACAACTGGGATATTGCCAGGAGCGACTCTTCATTTGCCTTTAGAGGACTCGGAATTTGATACCGATTTAGGCATCGGCATCGCTACTGTAACACCCAAGCCCAATGCTACTAATTTCTGTTACTTTATGAATGGAGTATGGCCCTTATTTCATTTATCGTGCTTGTTTGTTACTCATCGTATTTTTAACCCCGTCAACTCAATTTTGCATATAACAATTTTTTGGCATCTAAAATAAAATTAAAAATATCCATCTTGGCCTACTTGACACCCCTAACCCCGTTGTAGCGTCCGTGCATCGTGTTCTCGTCCCGTTCAGTGAAACGGGCGAGATTGGATGGCTACGTGCGCGTACGTGTGTCCGTTTTGGGGGTATGCTTTTTAATCATAAGATATTTAATTTTAAAATTTGGATCCCGCTTAAAATCCTACTTTTTCAATTTCAAATTTTTGGACCCGACCCGGGCGCGATTTGGAAATGTTTTATTTGGCGCCAAAACCCCAAATTTAATATTCGAATATTTCCTTAAACTTATAATATATTACTGTTTCCTATATCTAATAAATCTTTTTTTCCTAACTAAACATTTAACCCCAGCCAATCACAACACTCCTTTAATCTCCCGCGGGCCCCACCCCTTCTCTCTCTTTCTCTCTCTCTCTCCCACTTTCTGCGTATCTCTCTCTCTCTTCTCTCTCTCTCCCTCAAATCTCTCTCTCTCTCCCACTCAAATCTCTCTCTCTCCCTTATATTTTTTAAAATACTTTTTCCCTCCTCCATATTTTTTTTCTCACGCGAACCCATCCGAGAACCCCATCGCAGCGCTGCCCTAGCCACCGCTGTCTCCTTCCTCTCCGCCGCAACCCCACGCCGGCACCACCGTCGCCTGTGCCCTCACCTCCTCACCTCACCAAGCCCTCTTCCTCCTTTCCCCGCGTTCCCAGCCACCTGCTCACCCCGCCGCGACCACCTGCACCCGTTCCTGCGTCTCGCTGCCGACGATCACCTCGTCGTCGCCTCCGCCATCGTCCTCGTCATTCCCTCACCATCCTCGCCCTCTCTCTCATCGATTCCCGAGCGCTTGCCCCCCCGACCAACGCCACAGCCGCCTGCACATCCCCTGCACACCGTCGGACCGCCGTCTGTCGCCGCCGGCGACCCTGTTCCCGTGTCCCCGGCCACGCAGGCACACCCCTCGGTGAGATAACTTCCTTCCTCTCTTCCCTTCCTTTTCCATTCTTGGCTAATGCATTCTTGAATCTACAGACCTCTTATCGCGGTTACTGTCGGCTGGCCGCCGGAGCTCCATTGACGTCGTCAACCTTCCCAACCTCTCTGCTGATCATCGTAAGCACCCTGCTCAGATCCTCTTTCCCTCCTTCTTTAGATTTCCTTGTGGTTCTTTTCTCCCGTGTTTCATACCATTATGTTTCATTCATTGTTCACCTTTTCGCCGGAATCTGACGATGCCGACGACGTGATCCGACGTTCCAGCGAGGTACCCCGACCCGCGTGTTTCCATTGTTCGTTGTTTGGGTTCAATCCGTGAACCGTGCGCCCGTCGCGAGTTTCCCGCCGACGTTTACGTTCCGTTTTTCCCGGTTCGCGACCCGTCGAGGCAAGTACCCCTTGCTACATGCTATACAATATTTATATATATATTATGACACCCTAAACTTGTAAATTTAACTTGGTACGATCATTTCTCATTTTTCGGTACAATATTGCATTATATCATTTTACCGTTAAACTTGGAACCTACAGTTGCAAATTGAACCTAATAACCATATTTACCTGTTTAATTACATTTTTAATGTTAACATAGCTTATGGCATTTATCCCTGTAGTTCTGTTCCATTCGAACACTCGTATGCTTTTAACCTGAAATAGCTGTACTGAACCGTTACATAAATCATTGCTCCTCTAAGGGTTCTTAAACTTGTTAACATGACTAAACAGCTATACTTGTCTTACTGCACTCTTGTAATCATCTCTGTGACAATTTGATAACTGTATTGCAAATTGAATGAAACTGCTTATTACTTAGTTCATTGCTCATCTCATGTTGTTAATACCCATATTTGATTATATATCTGACTATGAGCACACCCACGATATTGTTTGCATCTTGACCTGACTTGCTACACGTATATATATTGACATACCTGACATAGTACCGTACACTGTTGACTTGACCTGATGTACCATGACCTGACCCGTTACCTAATCTTGTGTCTAATACCAACAAACCTGACATGTAGTCCCCGTGAACCGTTCCTGTTGTCTATCCAGACAAACCTGCTTTTACCTGATCCTGTGTTGGCATTAGTTCTTGATTACTGAATACCTGACTCGACATACATAACTTGGGGGTATGGGGAAATCAAAGGTGAAACCTGACTTGTAACTCGACAGTTCGATACCTGTTCTGATCAGTCTTACGGGCTAGGCCAGCCCCGGAGTGATGATGCTGACATCACTCGCCCATCCTGCTACCTGTTACTGCCTAGCGGCACGTCTCGGATTCAGCCCCGAGGGTCTTGACCGTGGTCCCGGGCATGCACGGGATACTATTGAGTTACATCAATGATTCATCAATTGATTTCATAGACTCTAGAATAGAAAACCTGATAGAACAGTTTAGTTTACCCACTGCACACTACCCTGCACTGCTTGATTCATATTATTGTTACTCTCGTTTTATTCATGATTATTTTGCATTGCCTGTTACACTGTTCATATTATATTACTTGATGACATGACGCGCTGACGTCTGGGTTTTGCATGGCCCAGATTCCGTACCGCTGTTGCAGTCCGAGCAGTACTTCAACCAGCAGGCTGAGCTGTGAGTTCAGTAGTAGTTAGTTTTATTTCCTGCATTTATTTCCTGATGTGAGCCCGCATTATGGGACATACATGTCAGTTATTTGTATTGGATCATTTGCTTCCGCATTTATTTATTTTTGACTCCTATTATTCTGGATTATGGACATGTTTTAGATAGTTTTATTTTGTTCTGATATCTCTACAGCCGTAATATGACTGTGGATGGATACTTCCTACCCACAGGTAGCATGGTTGGCTATGTCACGTGCCCATTTTAGCGTACTCTGGGAAGCGGGGCGTGACATGGTTCTTTTGGTATCAGAGCCATAGGTTAGTTGGGTTGATTCTTTTGTAGTTGGGTATTATACCCAATACACGAATTAGAATACCCGTGTTTAGGAAACATGTCCTGCCACTTTGCCGTTTACCATTCTTGAATCACATTCTTCCTGATTATATCTTTTGCGATGTGTAAACTTCCTTTGCATATCGACTCGAAAAACCTGATTCCTTGTTATCTCTAGGACTTAGGCGACTTGGGTGGAGTTAAGTAATTGTGGCTATGATACCGCGGCATAGTTACAATGCGGTACTCTATTTAAGTATCTTGGAGTTCTAGTCTTGATTTATATTTTGAATCTATCATCATGCTAATGTTGGGTGTTTTGAGTTCAGGATTATGGCAGGTAAAAATTTGAAGACGTGCCAGAGGCGTGTGGACGAAGCCGCCATGCTTGGAGTGATAAGGGGAATGCTAGGGAATCAAAAGAGACAGACCGAGCTGATCCAGCAACAGGCAGACTCGTTTCAGGAAGGTTTGTAGATCGTTCAGCAGTCTGTAAACAATGTTGGAGCTAAACCAGTCGACCGAGTAGGGACCGTGGTAGATTTCAGGCGATTGGGTCCGTCTACATTTACTGGTTTGGAGGAGCCGTTGCCAGCAGAGCAGTGGCTAATTAACACGGAGAATTTGCTTACTGCGGCACAGATTCCAGATGACAAAAGAGTTGGTGTGGTACGCATTCAGTTAGTAGACTACGCCCAAGAATGGTGGCTTGTGGAGGAGACCCGTTTGCCCAAGCCGATCAAGTGGGCGGATTTTTTCTAAGAGTTTCCTGGAGAAGTTCTTCCCGCGGACTGCACGGGAGGAAATGGAAGAGAAGTTTATTGGGCTAAGGCAGAATGGAGCACCCGTGGATGTGCATGCAGCAGAATGGACGAGACTCAGCAGATTCGCTAGACCTTTAGTTGCCAACGATGCTGACAGGGCACGGAGGTTCATGCACAGCTTGGATGTGGACATCCAGAGGCAGATTGTCTCACAGGGTTTGACCACTTTCTCACAGGTTCTTACGGCACCTCGGGAACAGCAGAGTTTATCTGGGATGAAAGGGAGTTTGCAGCAGACAGCAGTTGCGATAAGGAAATAGTTCTGTCGGGCCAGTCGAGTTAGGGCTAGGCCGACAAACAACATTCTTGCATCTATGGAAGTTGATAAAAGTGAAGAGCCGGCTGTTGTTTGTAAATTTATGGACGTATTTGAAGATATATCGGGTTTACCGCCAAAGCGAGACGTGGAGTTCGCAATTGATCTTATTCCTGGTGCAGCGCCAGTATCCAAAGCATATTATCCAATGGCACCAGTAGAGTTGGAAGATATTAAGAAACAGGTTGCTGAATTGCTTGAGAAGGGTTGGATTCGAAGCAGTAACTCGCCTTGGGGAGCTCCAGTTCTTCTAGTAAAGAAGAAGGATGGTACAAGAAGAATGTGCATCGACTATCGAGAATTAAACCTGGTGACTATTAAGAACAAGTACCCTATCCCTCGCATTGGAGAACTTTTGAGCAGCTTAGTGGCGCGAGGGTATTCTCGAAGTTGGATTTGCGATCCGGATATCATCAAGTTCGAGTGAAAGCAGAAGATATTTGCAAGACGGCGTTTCGAACTCGGTACGGACATTACGAATACTTAGTGATGCCCTTCGGAATAACGAATGCGCCGGCAGTATTCATGGACTTGATGAACCGAATCTTTTCACCGTTCTTGGATCAGTTCATTGTGGTATTCATTGACGATATTCTGGTTTACTCGAAGAGTTTTGAAGAGCATGCTGAGCATTTGAAGATCGCACTGCAGACGTTGAGACAGGAGAAATTGTATGCG
This sequence comes from Agapanthus africanus, assembly GCA_030015575.1. Classification (NCBI taxonomy): domain Eukaryota; kingdom Viridiplantae; phylum Streptophyta; class Magnoliopsida; order Asparagales; family Amaryllidaceae; genus Agapanthus; species Agapanthus africanus. The sequence goes on along the minus strand of JASDDO010000019.1, from coordinate 194,447,746 downwards.
AAGATGAGTAAGTGCGAGTTCTGGCTGGAGGAAGTAAAGTTTTTGGGGCATGTTGTGTCTGGCAATGGCATTGCTGTCGATCCAGAAAAGATTGCAGCAGTTCGAGATTGGCCTATTCCAAAGAATGTTGCTGAGATAAGAAGTTTCCTTGGATTAGCCGGATACTATAGGAGATTTATGGAGAACTTTGCTCGTCTGGCAGAGCCGTTGACCAAGCTTACGCGCAAGGAGGTACCTTTTGTATGGACGGATAAGTGTGCGTTAGCTTTCGAGATGTTGAAGCAGAAGTTGATAACCGCCCCTATTCTAACCGTGCCAGACAATTTTGGAGGATTGGTGATTCACAGCGACGCATCTGGAAAAGGATTGGGATGTGCTTTGATGCAGCATGGGAAAGTTGTAGCATCCGCATCGAGACAATTGAAGACCCATGAGAAGAATTATCTAACTCATGACTTGGAGCTTGCAGCTGTGATTTTCGTTTTGAAGATTTGGAGACACTACCTTTTGGGCGAAAGAGTCGAAGTCTTTACTGATCATAAGAGCTTGACGTATGTGTTCACACAGAAGGAGCTTAATATGAGGCAGCGTAGATGGTTGGAGCTAATGGCTGACTACGATCTTGATCTTAAGTACCATCCGGGGAGGGTAATGTTGTGCCGGATGAGCTTAGTCGGTTACCAGCAATTCAGGTATTAACTACGCAGAAGGAGATCATTGCAGATTTTCGAAGATTTGACTTGGAGGTTGTGCTACCGCGTTCTACGGGACAGTTGATGCAGCTACAAGTGCAGTCGTCTTTGATTGAGAATATTAAAGCAGCTCAATCGCAGGATCCTAGACTGCAAAAGTTTCGAGAGCGGGTTGAAGCCGGACTACGAACAGATTTATTGATCCACGAAGATGGTTCGTTGAGGTATGGTAGCCGTTTGTGTGTGCCAAAGGGAGATGTTCGTGAAGAGCTTATGAAGGAGGCACACAGTTCATCTTATTCTGTACATCCAGGAGGCACAAAGATGTGCCGAGATATTCGACAGCATTTCTGGTAGGAAGGCATGAAACGGGAGATTGCTCGCTTTGTGGCTAAGCGCTTGGTGTGTCAGCAAGTTAAGGCTGAATATCAAAGGGTTGCTGGTTTATTGCAACCACTTCCGATTTCTCAATGGAAGTGGGAACATATAACCATGGATTTCGTGACGGCTTTACCGCGGAGTCCAAAAGGCAACAATGCAGTATGGGTGATTATTGATCGGTTGACCAAGGCAGCTCACTTTATTCCTTTTCGGGTTGGTCAATCAACAGAGACCTTGGCGGAGCGGTACATGCAGGAGATTGTAAGGTTGCATGGGGTACCGGTGAGCATCGTGTCCGATCGGGACACTCGGTTCTTATCACACTTCTGGAGGAGTTTACAGGAAAGTTTGGGGACTCGATTGAAGTTTAGCACAGCTTATCATCCTCAAACTGATGGTCAGTCGGAGAGAACGATCCAAACTCCTGAAGATATGTTGAGAGCATGCATGTTGGACTTCAAGGGGTCGTGGGAGGATCATCTACACTTGGTGGAGTTTTCTTACAACAACAGTTTTCAGGCAACTATCCAGATGGCACCGTTTGAAGCTTTGTATGGTCGTAAATGCCGTTCACCTGTTTGTTGGGATGATGTCGGTGAACGAAGGTTATTGGGACCAGATTTGGTTGTGCAGACCGTTGAGAAAGTTAACACTATCAGGAATCATATGAAGGCAGCTCAAGACAGACAGAAGAATTGGGCTGACACGTCAAGAGGACCTCTAGAGTTCGCCGTGGGTGATTTGGTGTTCTTGAAGATATCACCGACTAGAGGGGTGATTCGTTTTGGGAGTCGAGGAAAGCTTAGTCCTCGATTCGTTGGACCCTTCGAGATCTTGGAACGTGTTGGTGAGGTAGCGTACCGTTTGGCTTTACCGCAGTCCTTGGCAAATGTGCACGATGTGTTTCACGTATCTCAACTATGAAGGTATGTTCGAGATGAAACGCACGTATTGGATCATTCGGAGTTAACAGTACGAGAAGACTTGACTTTTGAGGAGCGATCGATTGAAATTGTGGATCGAAGGGAAAAGGTTCTTAAGAACAAGGTTATCCCTCTTGTACTGGTTTCTTGGGGAAATCGCTCGCATGGAGAGTCCACTTGGGAACGAGAAGATGAAATCCGGCAGAAGTTTCCTCACCTTTTCGTGTAGTTATCTATCTTTGTATTCTTGGAATTTCGAGGATGAAATTCTTTTTGTAGTTGGGTATAATGTAACACCCAAGCCCAATGCTACTAATTTCTGTTACTTTATGAATGGAGTATGACCCTTATTTCATTTATCGTGCTTGTTTGTTACTCATCGTATTTTTTATCCCGTCAACTCAATTTTGCATATAACAATTTTTTGGCATCTAAAATAAAATTAAAAATATCCATCTTGGCCTACTTGACACCCCTAACCCCGTTGTGGCGTCCGTGCATCGTGTTCTCGTCCCGTTCAGTGAAACAGGCGAGATTGGATGGCTACGTGCGCGTACGTGTGTCCGTTTTGGGGGTATGCTTTTTAATCATAAGATACTTAATTTTAAAATTTGGATCCCGCTTAAAATCCTACTTTTTCAATTTTAAATTTTTGGACCCGACCCGGGCGCGATTTGGAAATGTTTTATTTGGCGCCAAAACCCCAAATTTAATATTCGAATATTTCCTTAAACTTATAATATATTACTGTTTCCTATATCTAATAAATCTTTTTTTCCTAACGAAACATTTAACCCCAGCCAATCACAACACTCCTTTAATCTCCCGCGGGCCCCACCTCCTCTCTCTCTTTCTCTCTCTCTCTCCCACTTTCTGCGTATCTCTCACTCTCTCCTCTCTCTCTCTCCCCCCCTCAAATCTCTCTCTTTCCCTTATATTTTTTAAAATACTTTTTCCCTCCTCCATATTATTTTTCTCACGCGAACCCATCCGAGAACCCCATCGCAGCGCTGCCCTAGCCACCGCCGTCTCCTTCCTCGCCGCTGCAACCCCACGCCGGCACCACCGTCGCCTGCGCCCTCACCTCCTCACCTCACCAAGCCCTCTTCCTCCTTTCCCCGCGTTCCCAGCCACCTGCTCACCCCGCCGCGACCACCTGCACCCGTTCCTGCGTCTCGCTGCCGACGATCACCTCGTCGTCGCCTCCGCCATCATCCTCGTCATTCCCTCACCATCCTCGCCCTCTCTCTCATCAATTCCCGAGCGCTTGCCTCCCCGACCAGCTCCACAGCCGCCTGCACATCCCCTGCACACCGTCGGACCGCCGTCTGTCGCCGCCGGCGACCCTGTTCCCGTGTCCCCGGCCTCGCAGGCACACCCCTCGGTGAGATAACTTCCTTCCTCTCTTCCCTTCCTTTTCCATTCTCGGCTAATGCATTCTTGAATCTACAGACCTCTTATCGCGGTTACTATCGGCTGGCCGCCGGAGCTCTGTTGACGTCGTCAACCTTCCCAACCTCTCTGCTGATCATCGTAAGCACCCTGCTCAGATCCTCTTTCCCTCCTTCTTTAGATTTCCTTGTGGTTCTTTTCTCCCGTGTTTCATACCATGATGTTTCATTCATTGTTCACCTTTTCGCCGGAATCCGACGATGCCGACGACGTGATCCGACGTTCCAGCGAGGTACCCCGACCCGCGTGTTTCCATTGTTCGTTGTTTGGGTTCAATCCGTGAACCGTGCGCCCGTCGTGAGTTTCCCGCCAACGTTTACGTTCCGTTTTTTCCCGGTTCGCGACCCGTCGAGGCAAGTACCCCTTGCTACATGCTATACAATATTTATATATATATTATGACACCCTAAACCTGTAAATTTAACTTAGTACGATCATTTCTCATTTTTCGGTACAATATTGCATTATATCATTTTACCGTTAAACTTGGAACCTACAGTTGCAAATTGAACCTAATAACCATATTTACCTGTTTAATTACATTTTTAATGTTAACATAGCTTATGGCATTTATCCCTGTAGTTCTGTTCCATTCGGACACTCGTATGCTTTTAACCTGAAATAGCTGTACTGAACCGTTACATAAATCATTGCACTTCTAAGGGTTCTTAAACTTGTTAACATGACTAAACGGCTATACTTGTCTTACTGCACTCTTGTAATCATCTCTGTGACAATTTGATAACTGTATTGCAAATTGAATGAAACTGCTTATTACTTAGTTCATTGCTCATCTCATGTTGTTAATACCCATGTTTGATTATATATCTGACTGTGAGCACACCCACGATATTGTTTGCATCTTGACCTGACTTGCTACACGTATATATATTGACATACCTGATATGGTACCGTACACTGTTGACTTGACCTGATGTACCATGACCTGACCCGTTACCTGATTTTGTGTCTAATGCTAACAAACCTGACATGTAGTCCTTGTGGACCGTTCCTGTTGTCTATGCAGACAAACCTACTTTTACCTGATCCTGTGTTGGCATTAGTTCTTGATTACTGAATACCTGACTCGACATACATAACTTGGGGGTATGGGGAAATCAAAGGTGAAACCTGACTTGTAACTCAACAGTTCGATACATGATCTGATTAGTCTTACGGGCTAGGCCAGCCCCGGAGTGATGATGCTGACATCACTCGCCCATCCTGCTACCTGTTACTGCCTAGCGGCACGTCTCGGATTCAGCCCCGAGGGTCTTGACCGTGGTCCCGGGCATGCACGGGATACTATTGAGTTACATCGATGATTCATCAATTGATTTCAAAGACTCTAGAATAGAAAACCTGATAGAACAGTTTAGTTTACCCACTGCACACTACCCTGCACTGCTTGATTCATATTATTGTTACTCTCGTTTTATTCATGATTATTTTGTATTGCCTGTTACACTGTTCATATTATATTACTTGATGACATGACGCGCTGACGTCTGGGTTTTGCATGGCCCAGATTCCATACCGCTGTTGAAGTCCGAGCAGGAGTACTTCAGCCAGCAGGCTGAGCTGTGAGTTCAGTAGTAGTTAGTTTTATTTCCTGATGTGAGCCCGCATTATGGGACATACATGTCAGTTATTTGTATTGGATCATTTGCTTCCGCATTTATTTATTTTTGACTCCTATTATTCTGGATTATGGACATGTTTTAGATAGTTTTATTTTGTTCTTGATATCTCTACAGCCGTAATGTGACTGTGGATGGATGCTTCCTACCCACAGGTAGCATGGTTGGCTATGTCACGTGCACATTTTAGCGTACTCTGGGAAGCGGGACGTGACAGCTACAACTGGGATAGTGCTAGGAGCGAATCATCATTTGCCCCTGTCGATTTGGACAAAGGTGGCTTAGTAGACAAGATTAGGATCCTGTCGACTAAGACTTTTGACTTTATGAGCCTGTTCCCGCCAAAATTTTGGGCCAAGAGCTACTTGTTCCCTTATAAAAAAGGGGGGAGAGTCCTCAAATTTGGCCTCACGTGTAAAACACGTGAACGCTCATATGCAAAGCGTATGAGCACTGAATAAAACAATTAATGGCCAAACATGCCTTACGTGTAAAACACGTGAGCGCTCATATGCAAAGCATATGGTCGCTGAACATAAACAGGCTAAAACCAACAGCAGGGGTCATGTGTTAAACACATGAGTTCTCTTGCCTATCACATGCAAAGCATGTGAGCGCTCCAATTTAAAATGCTCCTATCAAATTCTAGAATTAAGTTCTATTTTGGGAAATATTTTCCTGATCTTTCTCAAACTAAAAAGATCTTCTCTGTTAAACAGAGGACCTTTGGATCAAAGATCCAACGGTGATCATCTGGTAGAATGAAATTCTATGATAGGAAAATATTTTCCTAATCTTGTTAAATTAACAAGATATTCATATGATCAGAATTCTATGTTAGAATAAAATTCTAATCTTATTAAACTAACGAGATATCTATATGATAGAATTAAATTCTATATTAAGAAAATATATTTCTGATCTTGTTAAACTAAAAAGATATGATAGAATAAAATTATAATCTTTTCAAAACTAACAAGATATTCATAATCTTGTTAAACAAATAAGAAATCATCTCTATTAAACAGAGGGCCTTTGGATTAAAAATCCAATGGTGAATAAAATTCACCGATTGATCTAAAAGATCATGAAATCAATCATGATCTCTCAATGAGGGATTCCCTTAACAAATTGATTCTTTTTCTTCTCATATAAATAGGAGCGGGGGGGGGGGAGAGGAAAAAAACACACAGAGGGAGAGGGGAAGAAAAATAGAAAGAGAATTTAATTCTCTAAAGAAGAGGAACCCCTCCCAAAAGCTCCCACAAAAAGAGAATTTAATTCTCAAACCAAGAGTTTAACTCTTTTCAAAGAACTTAGTTCTTCCTCTGGTTAAGATCTGCAGAAGCAGATCTCCCCACAAGTTGAGAATTTAATTTTCATCGAGGAGATTCTGTCATGCAGATTCAAAACCTAGGGGAAAGAACTGAATCCAAAAGAGTTTAACTTTTACAAAACATATAGGAATTTAATTCCTCTGATAAAACCAGGGTTCAACCCTATAAAAGAATTTAATTCTTATAAAAATAAGGGATCTGAAATTCACAAAACTCATATCAAGAGCTCCATTCTTATTAGTGTTCAATGCTACACAATAAAAGCTCACGTCTTCCCACGTGAGCACCTTTGAAGAACAAAAAAGGAAAGACTGAGATCTAGCCACGTGACCCATGAGAAGTGCTCAGCACTTATAAAAGAGAAAAGGGAATAAACCCTATTTTTGGGACGCCTCACATGATCCCACGTGACCCCTAACAGTGCTCGGCAATAGAATAAGAGAATAAAAGAGGCAGCGCCCAACTCTAAGCGCCTCACGTGCCACACATGAGCGCCCCAACTTTCAGTGTTTAACACTGCTATGGCGCCTCACGTGCCACACGTAAGCATCTCAAATTCCAGTGTTTAACACTGCCTCAAAGTATTACGTGGGGGCACGTGATCGCTGAAAATATATCAAGGAACCAACTTCAACCACAAATTAGTTATGTTCCTCCTGAGATTAAATCCCCAAGCAAACCGAGCCCCTATGCTCAGAACTGATAGCTCATCGATTTGGGATTTGGTTCAAGGGTACATCTCTTCACATCTCTGATACACGTTGTAATTCTTCAACGTCTTCAGAGAGGTGGAGGGTCCCAATAACCAATAACTCTTGGCGCACCCCTAAATTGATGAGTCTGAAACTATATGGACTATGATGTCCTTAAACCCAACAGACCGTAAAGTCTTTAAACTAACTATGGACCGCAACGTCCTTAAATACTAAACCCTCATCTCAAAAATGGTGATCTGTGGACCGCAATGTCCCTAAACTAAACTCTATAGACTATGATTTCCTTAAACATGAACTATGATGTCCTTAAACCCAATGGACCGCAACGTCCCTAAACTAAACTCTATGGACTATGACGTTTTTAAATTCTACGGACTATGATGTCCTTAAACTTACATAGACTATGGTGTCCTTAAACTCTACGGACTATGATGTCCTTAAACTTACATGGACTATGATGTCCTTAAACCCAATGGACCGTGACGTCCTTAAACTAAAACGATAGAGCCCAAATGCTCTTTTGTTGGATCTAAATGATCCCAAAATCCTGTTGAGTAGATCTTAGTTTAAAATTAGACTAACGTATCTTCAACAAACATTGAAGTTGATCTTAATCTCAAACGAGGTTAACAAGCCTTAAATCCATCCAAACCCAAATCTAAGAGAATACGGATTTGGACTAATCCCCGCCCTACGGGCGACAACATAAATTAGTCTCTGCATACAATTCATGGGCAACCAAAAATAAAACAAACACACACGGCAGGAAGTGAACTTCTGGAGCCAGAGAAAGTGGTTATCGCTACGTGATAACGTAATTAACTGTAGGGGCTTGCGCCTGTAGAGAAAAGCGTCCCCACAATCAAAAAACCCCTCAGTAATGAGGGGGAATCTAACGAAGTCTGCTACAACGGCCGCATCCGTCCAAACCTCCGATACACGGTGCCATAAATAACCTTGGCATCTTTTGAGAGGTGGACGGATAATCCCAAATAGCATCTACCCTCAAATTTAGGCAAGATGTTTGTCTTTCCCAGCTCTTGGCGGAGAACAGATTCTGGCACGCCCGGTGGGATCTTTTCCTCTTTCCACTCCACACTTCGTGTGTCGTGTTTTTCCGCGATCAAATAATCGCGGTATATATGTTTGTGGTTGCCCTTAGGGGAAGGGATTCTGAAGCCGTCGTTTTGTCTCTATGAAGTATGGTATTTGCTCCCACCCTAGCAACTCAGGCTCTGTCGTATCCGGTGGAGTTAAGTATGGGCTACTTGCAATCTCAAATCTCTGCAATCCAGCTCTTCAAGAAATCCACAGGCTTCTCTTTGGGTCGATACTCCCACTTCCCACCCTCGATGCCTCAACGCCGATGAAGGAAGCCTAGAGGAAGTCTTTCTTCCACATGCTGGTTCCCCAAATTGCAGCTTTGCCAAAGAAATCAGTCCTCAAACAACTGATACCTGCCAAAGACCAAGGTCAACGCAGGGGCAGAATATTCAAACTCTCAAAGGAAACATGGGGCAAGCTCAGCAAAATCCTGAAGCTAATCAAATCCCGGCCGTAAGAAACGGTCGATGTCGATATCGGCATCATACAAAATGAGCCGGGGGCAGTTCTCCATATGGTCCTGTTTCAATCCCAGTGGTCAATGTTGTTGTTCCAACTGGGAACAGCTTCAAACTGTTGCGATGGGTCAGACAAAATTCTCCTACCGCAATATTGAAGAAGTCTCCACAGCCCATGGAGATCCCACGAGAGCAGAAACCAGTTTGCTCCTTGAGACAACTTTCCTCATCTATATATAAGGTGTGGAAGCAGGTGAAGGGGCTTACCCCAAGACGGATCCTGATACAGCGGTTCCTCCCAAAACCAAAGTGGCTTTTCATAAAAAAAAGAGGCCCAATAAAGCTCAAATGCCCGAAGCAAACTCCAAAGGCCAAAACTCCAAACACACCAAGCCTAGGGGCATGGTAGTTCACATAGTCTATGTGGTGAATTCCAAAGACGAAGTTCGAGTTTCTACTAGTCACCGACGTCAAACTCGGTCCCTGACAAAAGTTCAACTGCAAATGTGAAAAGCTGCAGGATATGCTCACTCAGGTGGCAGCAAACAATAATCCTTCGCCTAAGGAAAGCCCCGTGGATGTACCCAAAGAAAGAATAGAGAAGCAGTCGGATATTGATTTCCTAAAGCGCGCTCTGAAAAAGAGAGATGAAGAAGCGGCAGAAATGTCCATTACAATGAACCAGATGTCCCTTCTGATTCAGAATATGGCTGGAATGATGGTTCAATCAGAACCACAAGCGAATGAACCACCGGTAGTCACTCTTAATGACAAGGGTGACATTTCAAATCCTCTACGAGTCTCATCAACGGCCGAAGAGGAAATGATTCCAAAAGCAAAGCTGAACGAATATGCCACTCAGCAAATCAAAACTCACTATGCCAGTGAAGCCGCAAATCGATCAACTATGACCGGTCGACCGTATCCGACATGGTACGATCAAATATAGTACCCGCCAGAGTACACACTTCCAACATTCCACATGCACAAAGGAACTGGGAATCCTCGCCAGCACATTGCGTAATTTAAATCCATGTGCGGAAATACTAGAGGAAATGATATACTCCTCCTATGACAGTTCGTCAGCTGTCTGGCGGGCATTGTCTTCGAATGGTATGCGGAACTCCCAAATGATTTCATGAAGAGCTTCAACGAAATGGATATGCTCTTCTGTCAGGGATTCGCTAATAAGAACAAACATACTACCGTGATGGCGCTGGTTAACGAAAGGGTTTGTCACGTCCCGCTTCCCAAAGTACGCTAAAGTGGGCACGTGACATAGCCAACCATGCTACCTGTGGATAGGAAAAATCCTTCCACAGTCACATTACGGCTGTGGAGATATCAAGAACAGGAAAGTAAACTAACTATCTAGTACATGTCCATAAGCCAGAGTAAAAGAGTCAAGAGATAATAATATGCGGAAGCCAAAAGATACAATAAATAAAACACCTGGAGTGAAACTACATACCGACAGGAACCTCACCGCTCGTCTGACAGCGGCAAAACTCCGAATCAGTCTGCAGCAAGGTAGAAGAATCTGGGCCATGCAAAACCCAGACGTCAGCGCGTCAAGTCATCAAGTAATAAAATAATAAACAGGGTAACAGGCAATGCAAATATAAACATGAATAAGCAAGGGTAACAATAATATAAATCAGAGCAGTACAGGGTAGTGTGCAGTGAGTAAACTAAACTGTTCTATCAGGTTCTCTATTCTAAAGTCTTTGAAACCAAATTGATGAATCATCGATGTAACTCAATAGTATCCCGTACATACCCGGGACCATGGCCACAATATTCTCGGCTGCAACCGAGACATGCCGCTAGGCACAAAACAGGAATGTGTACACTCGATAGTATCCCGTACATACCCGGGACCACGGCCACAATATTCTCGGCCGAAACCGAGACATGCCGCTAGGCACAAAACAAGAATGTGTACACCCAGAACAGGTAGTGAACTGTCGAGTTACAAGTCAGGTTTCACCTTTGATTTCCCCATACCCCCAAGTTATGTGTGTATGTCAAGTCAGGTATTCCGAAATCAAGAAACTAATGCCAACACAGGATCAGGTAAACAGGTTTGTCTGGATAGACAACAGGAACGGTCCATGAGGACTACATGTCAGGTTTGTTGGCATTAGACACAGGATCAGATAACGGGTCAGGTCATGGTACATCAGGTCAAGTCAAGAAGTGTACGGTACCATATCGGGTCAATCAATATGCATATAGCAAGTCAGGTCAAGATGTAAACGATACATAGGTGTACTCACAATCAGTTATATAATCAAGCATGGGTATCAACAATATGAGATAAGCAATGAAGTAAGCAATAGGCAAATTCACTGAATTAGCAGTACAGTTGTCAGTTGTGTCACAGAGATGATTTCAATGTTATGCGAATGCAGTATGCCAATTATGGCCTTTTAATCATGTTAATATGTTTAAGCACTTTAGAGGTGCAATGATTTATATAAAGGTTCAATACAGCTATTGCAAGTTAAAATGCATACGAGTGTCCGAATGGAACAAAACTATAGAGATAAATGCCATACACTATGTCAATATTAAAAATGTGATTAAACATGTAAATGTGGTTATTAGGTTCAATTGCAAACTGTAGGTTCCAAGTTTAAAGATAAAATGATATATAACAATATTGTACATGAAAAGTGGGAAATTATAATACCAAAGTTAAATTGCGGGTTTTAGGGTGTCATTAATTATAAGTAAATACTGTTTAGCATGTAGCAAGGGTTACTTGCCTCGACGGGTCGCGAATCGGGAAAACGGAACGTAGAATGTCGGCGGGAAAAACTCGTGACGGGCGCACGGTTCACGGAATGAACCCAAATGAGCAACAGTGGAACCACACGGATCGGGGTACCTCGCTGGAACGTCGGGGCGTGTCGCCGGCACGGCCGGATTTCGGCGAACTACAGATAACAAGCATTCAAGAATGGAGAAAATGAGGAATGAAGAAGAAGGAAGAAGAATGAGAAGAAAGAAGAAGAAGAAGGCTTACCGTGCTAGTGCTCTGCGTTTGCAGAGGGGGTGGTGATGTCGACGGCAAGGGATCGGAGCTCCGACGAAGAGGTTTGTTTGAAAGAGTTTGGGGTCGGCTCGGGTAGGAATTGTTGGTATCGAGATCTGCAGTGGTGTCGGGGAAGAAGCATGAAAGGGATGAGAGGATGACAGCGACGAGGTAAGGTCGACGAGGTGGTGGGTGATCGGCGGTGAGGGTGTAGGTTGAGGTCGAGGTCGATGGGTTGTCGAGGGTGGCAGGGATCTCGTCGGGGAAAGAAGTAGAGGGAGAGAAGGTGGTTATGAGAGCGATGAGACGAGGGTGAGGTCGGGTGGTGGCGATGGCGAGTCGCCGGAGATGAGGGTTCTTGGGTTGCTCGGAGTTGCAGGTGCTCGGGGTCGGGGGTCCTCGGGGATAGAAAGGAAAGAGGAGGAAGCGGAGGAGGTTATGATGAAGGTGATGGGGTGGTGGTGACGAGGTCGTAGGGAGGTCGGCGGCGGGGTGAGGGAGCGGATAGGGTTTGCGCGAGGGGTTCGTGCTCGTGAAGAAAGAAAGGAAGAAGAGGGAAATTAGAAGAGAGAGAGAGAGAGAAAATAGAGAGAGAGAGAGACGGGGAGAGAGAGAGGTGTGAGGTGTGGGGCCCGCGGGAGCAAATGAATGTTTGATTGGCTGAGAGGGATTCTGGTTTGATAAGGAAATGATTTTTAAGATATGAAAGATTATAAAAAATTTTAGATGGTTGAGTAAAGATATAAATAACGGTTTTAAAAATATTAAAATTTTGGGATTTTGGCGCAAAGTAAAACATTTCCAAATCGCGCCCGGGTTGGATCCAAAAATTTGAAATTGAAATAATAGAATTTTAAGCGGGATCCAAAAGTGAAAATGAAGTATTTTACAATTAAAAAGCATACCCCCAAAGCGGATACACGTACGTGCACGTAGCCGTCCAAACTTGCCCGTTTCACTGAACGGGACGAGAACACGATGCACGGACGCTACAACAGGGCTAGGGGTGTCAAGTAGGCCAAGATGAATATTTTTAATTTTATTTTGGATGCCATAAATTGTTATATGCAGAAATGAATTTGCCGGGTAAAATTTACAGTAAGTAACAATCAAGCAAGACAAATGAAATAAAGGTCACACTCCATTCATAAAGTAACAGAAATTAGTAGAATTGGGCTCGGGTGTTACAGGGTTAGACCGAATAAGACTTGGGTTCAATATGTTACCCGATGGCAAAATCTCTGGTCAAATACGAGCAACGTATCGACGAAGCGGTAGCTGTGGGAATGTTCATAGCCACTCTTGACCCAAATTCAAAAGGCATCCTCGTATATAGCCCTCTTCAAGCCGACGACCTTCCAAAAAACTCATGGATAAAATAGCTCGATTGGATCAGATGGGTCAAGACTCTTTCTCATCCGATGATGACGAGTGAAAAGCGAAGGTAAGATGGCGTTTGTCGCTTACGCTCAACAAAAATAAATGGCTCTGAAGCAACCCGTCGCCAAAATAGCAACGGCGTGGGTACTTATTCCCCCCGAGATATACACAGGGGGCATATCCCTCACTGGCGGAAGAATCTCTATGTGGGAGGGTCCTTTCTTCTCAAAAGGTAGGAAGCATATTAAAGGGCCTACAAACAAGTCCTACAACCTAGTGGAATGCCCCGCTAAAAAAAGGTATGTCCACAAGCAAAATGGGCACGGATGAAAACCCGAAAAGGCGCCATGAGTAAAAACGGTAGGGCTACCGGCGAGTTTGTGAAAACCCGGAAGGGCGCAATCTCGTTAAATACACTTACAAGATCCTCACGACTCATAAGGAGAATCCCCCTGTGAAACCCTCACGGCTCATAGGATTCGAAAGCCTTAAGTTACAGGGATCTAGACCTGTTCTTAAGCCGTCATATCTCTTAAATTGCCCTACTGGCAGTCCATATTGACCCTTATATACAATCCAGGGGCACGAATAAATATTTTTTTGCCAAGTTCTACAAATGGAAAGAAATGTCCCCATATGGTGAATAACACTTATAGGTCGTTTCGACTTATAAGGAGAAAACACTCTTGGAAGATCCTTACGACTTACAAGAGAAGACATCACTTAGGAATCCCCGCGATTCTTAAGGAAAAAATACGCTTACGAGATCCTCACGACTCATAGGGAGAAAACCCTTTATGAGACCCTTACGGCTTATAAAGTCAAAAGTCTTAGTCGACAGAATCCTAACCCTGTCTACTATGCCACCTTTGTTCAAATCACCTGTCACGCCCCGCTTTCCAGTATACGGCGAAGGGGACACGAATGGTCCGCTACGTATTTACTGTGAAGTAAATACGCTAAGCGTATCTAAGCAATATAAAGTAAATACACAAGAGACAAAAGATATGAACCGAACAGCAACTTTATTTATTAACATTCTTTTGTACAATGCATGGAAAAGTAAATACATGGAATAAAGCGATGCCTAAACAATGGCATAAGAGAAATGAAAAAGTACTGAAATGGAAAGTGTATAATAACTAGAGCTCGGGGTCTTCACTGAACTGGTCCAAGTCTTCAGCAGTGGGCTCGATCTCTGAAGTGTCCAGATCATCTGACGACTTTCAAAGAAGAAAGAAAGAGAATGTCGTCAGCGAACAGGTCGCTCGGTAAGTCCCAAAGTCAAGGGAGAAATAGAATAGACAGAATAAGAAGGTATCTTTTAAAGTTGTATTATATTGTTGTAATGTTGTGTTAACGCTGTTGTTTATAGTTTGGTACAGAAAAATGCTAGTGTATACGAGAGGGGTCCCTATATGCTAGAGATCAGGGCAAACGGAATGTACAAGGAACCGTCAAGCCATGGTACAATAGCAACGGAATATAGGTTAGGTGTCTTAATCTTACTGTCTCGTGCCACTTTTAACACCTTCCGTACTAATCTACCCCTTAAACCCCGTAGTGTTTTGATTGTATTGTTGTATTGTATTGTATAGATTGTATAGTTGGATGACTGACCAAAAACATGATATCAGTAACGGATGTAACTGTATAATCATGTGAATGGAATAACTGTAGAATCATGTAAATAGATGTATATCCATGGTTCGGTTCAGTCAATGTAGATTGAATGTATTGAATAGATTGAATATAGAGATTCATGTTGAATCAGAATGTTGTAGATTGTAAATTGTAGATTATAAATTGTAGATTGTACTTGAATCATATTCAAGTCAGATTATAATAAGACTCAAACCGAGTCAGACAATTAGAAAAGTAAAGTTTTAAGTCCTGATTGTTTTGATATTATCGGTAACCGCTGCACCTGGACGGCAGGATTTGTGTCTTTTTCAAAGACGATTACCTTTTTGATAACACCATTGTTAAGTTGTCTACCTTAGATAGGCAAGCACCCACTTCTCCAGCTCCCTGAGGCTCAAGAGATTGGTCCCGCTTAAACCTATGTTTACTAGGGTCCTTAGGGTAATTTATAGAACTTGAGGGGTTTTATGTAAAAATACTTTTATATACCTTTCAAAATACACCCCAAGTATTTATTATTCGTCTTTAGAGTTGTAATGAATATAGTTTTTATATTGTGATATTTCTAGTGAAAATATCCTAATTTCATAAATAAAGGTATTGATTTGTATGGAATTCATGGTATTTTAGTGTAAAATGATTCTTGTGACATTTTTATAAAAAGTGGAATATTTGTAATAATTCAAAATAGATATTTTTATGTTACATATACATATATTTATATGAAAATAATTTTAGTATATATATAATATTCTAGAAATCTCGTTTTCTTAAGATATCATATTTTAAATCTTTCGAGACCGAATGCTCCTTGCGGAGGTCTGCATCTCGCACTACTAAACCAGAGGATGTGCGATAATCCGCACCATCCCGAACGGGTTCCCCAAATGGGTTGTAGCGGCGCTTTGCAAAGATTTGTATAAATACTAATCATTAAGGGAAAACCGTTTTATTAATTATGGTATTTATTTGTAAAGATGTCGATTTCCCGTATTCTATGTTCTAGGGTCTCCTAAGTCAACTAGACTGCTCCTAACTGGTCTAAAGAAACAAATTGTGAGATATCCCTCAAATCGCCTCTTCACCGCCAATTGTGGTTAGGTAAGTACAAGTGAAGAAAGGAAGGATCCGTTCACGAATCACCGTGAGACGGGCCTTTTAAAGTTACATTTCTCACTTGTCTAGCCTAGACACCACAAAGTCAGGTTTAGATAAACGACTGAATGCCCACAATCTTCCTCTGTCCTAATGAGTGCGACAGTCCTTAATTGGCTGAGTCTAGATATTTTTATTATTAGCTCAAAAGTTATTTATTTGTAAAGATGTATTAATACTAAATCTTTTAGAAATGGTTTTATTAAGTAAAGGGTATTTAAATGAAAATGTTTGTTTTCCCGTATTCTAAGTTCTCGAGGGTATCGTGTTATGTTGCATATGAGTGTGTGAGGAGAAAGGTCATTAGCTCGTGGTCTACTTAGAGGTATAGCAAGTTTAATGAAGTTAAATGTTTAATTGAAACAATGTGGTATTTAAATGAAAAATACGATAAAGTGAAATAGCATCATTTTATGAAATGAAACTTGATCAATTTGGTTGATTAGTGTTTAATAGTCAACATGAGCGAGTTTAAGCATAATTGTATTAACGAGAAGTGAAGTTTTATAAGAAAACCGAATCGGAAATCGGATTTGTTCCGATTCCGTCGGGTTTTGTAAATCCATATTTTTAGAATGGAAAAGAAATTTAGAAATGGGACTTACGGGTTTTGGACAACTAGGAGAAAGAGATAGAACGGGAGGAGTCGCCGGTGTGTCACTTCGTCGTCGGGAGCTCCTAAAATGATCGTTGGAAGTTCGCCGGAAAATTCGCCGTAGCTTCGCTTCGTGCTCGTTTTCAAAGTATACAAGTTTCTTGGAAATTTTAGAGAGTTGGCTCAGAGTTTTAGGGTGAGAGGGTAGAGGGTAGGGGTCATATTTATAGGGTTAGGCTAGGGCTAGGGTAGATGAAGGGTTTTAAATTAAAAAATGTAAAAATAATGTTAGAATTCATTAAAAATAGAGTAAATGGGGATTAATGGTGTCTCTGGAACCGATCCAATTAAATGGAGTGTGCAGGAGGGTAGGGCAGATGAAAAATCATAACTTCCATGTTGGGGACTCGGCCGTCCGGCCGAGTCCGGCCGACGACGCCGGCCCGAGTCGGCCGAATCGGGGCATGGGAAGGTGGGGGGTCTCCTGATGTACACTCTGGTATATTTACTTCTTCAGGTGTAGTGGGAAAATTGGGAGTTATCACGTGTTGACGTTTGGACTTCTAAAAAAATTTAAAACAAAATAATATTAAAAATAATGTGGGGCATGGAATTTGAACTCTGGTAGCTTGGTTCAGCAATGCAAGTTATTACCAATGAGCTATAAGCTCCTTCTTGTAATTAAATTACTAATTAATTACTTAAGTCCTGTGCTCAGACAATAAATACCCCTTTATGGATTTTTGAAAAAAAATTGTATATAAACTTGTATAGGAAATTTAGGGTTGTTACATCAGCAAAGGAAAATGACGAGTCGCTCCTGGCAATATCCCAGTTGTAGCGATACAGATGCCTAAATAAGTGTCAAACTCCAAGTCAACCTCTCCGGCAAATGCCATCCATATAACCATCTAATGAAGAAGGGGACCCCGTTCATTTGGGATCAGAAATGCCAAAGTGCACGGGACGAAATCAAGCAATACCTGCAGAATCCGCCGGTACTGACCGCTCCGATCATGGGAAATCCTCTCATCATGTATACAAAAGCCTTTAAAGTTTCTCTAGGCGTGCTATGGGCACAAAAGAACAACCAAGGGAAGGAAAGAGCTCTCTACTATTTGAGTCGAGTTCTTCTGGGGGCAGAAAACAACTACTCCCCCATTGAAAAGCATTGCCTGGTATTAATCTTCGCGATAATGAAGCTCAGACACTATGCGTTGGCGCATGAGGTCCATCTCATATCAAAGGTGGATCCTCTCAAGTATTTGATGTCAAGAACCATACTAACGGGACGACTCGCTAAATGGGCCCTACTCTTAATGGAATTCTCAATAACATACCGACCTCTCAAGACAGTGAAAGGCCAGGCCATCGTCGACTTTCTTGCTGAGCATCTGATACCTGCCGATTCACCCCTAAATTGCGAATTGGAAGACGAGCATACGTTTGACACGATCGACAGGGAAAGAGGAGGGAGTGATACCCGATGGGAACTCTACTTCGATAGGGCATCTTCCCTGAAGAAGCGAAAGCACAACTCCCCCATGATTAAATCTGGGGTAGGCCTCGTCTTCGTAACTCCACAAGGAGGGATAATGCGCTTTGCATTTTCCTTGACAGAGATGAGGACAAACAATGAAGCAGAATATGAAGTTTTGATAGCAGGTCTTGAGATCGCTGTCGACATAGGAATCGAAAACCTCCTTATATACGGAGACTCCCAGCTGGTCATTAGTCAAGTAAACAGCGACTATCAGACGTGCAAACTAGAGTTGGTAAAGTACGGCGAGAGGGTGCAACAAATGCTGACTCAAATCCCTTCCTACGCCCTGGAAAGCATACCGCGTGCGGAGAATAGTAAAGTGGATGCATTAGCCAAGCTCTCTAAAGAACTGGCTGACGAAAATCTCGACGATGTAAGGATCATTGTACAAAGCCATCAAGTTCTTGCACCAGCCGAAATATCTTCGGAGTCATCTAAAGAAAAGGAAGCGACCAAGGAGACATCCCTACAAATGGAGGACCAGGAAAAGGTTAAGGATTGGAGAGCGGTCTTTATAGACTACTTCAAATCCCGTCGAACACCTGAAGATGCATCCTCAAGACATCAGCTCATGAAACGAGCTCTGTCTTTTGCCTTCGTCAATGATACTCTATATAAGAGATCATTCGACTCTCTGTGGCTAAGATGTCTGAGACTGGAAGAAGTAAGGAGAGTCGTCCAAGAAACTCACGACGGACTCTGCGGTTCTCATCAAGCAGGGCCAAAGATGAAGCTGAAAATCAAAAGAATGGGTTACTACTGGCCCACGATGATTCAGGACTGCCTTGAATACGCGAAGCAATGCCATTCGTGTCAGATTCATGGAGACTTCATCCACCAGCATCCAAATCCGCTACACCCAACAGTGGCTAGCTGGCCGTTCGAAATGTGGGGAACCGACATAATTGAGCCCATCGAACCAGCATCATCCAGAGGACATCGGTTCATATTAGCGATAACCGATTACTTCTCTAAGTGGGCAGAAGCAGTACCACTGAGAGAAGTGAAGACGGAGAATATTCTCCATTTCTTCAAGACACAAGTCATCTATCGGTTCGGCACTCCGTGATGGATTATCTCCGATAACGGACCGGCCTACAGAAGTCATAAAATCAGCCGCTTCACACAACAGCATAACATAGACTGGAGATACTCTTCAATCTATAATCCCCGAGCTAACGGTCTAACTGAGGCTTTCAATAAGACCTTGACGAAGATCATAAAGAAGATGGTGTCCAAAAATAAAAAGAACCGGCACGGGAGACTGCATGAAACTCTCTGGGCGTATAGAACCACGTTCAAGATGGCTACGAATACAACACCATATGCATTGGTATTCGGTACAGAAGCAGTACTCCCCTTGAAAATAGAGCTACCCTCTTTACGAGTGGCGGTTCATTACGAGCTAACAGACGAAGAAAACGCTCATCTTCGGCTCGAGGAGCTTGATGCCCTCGATAAAACTCATCTCATAGCGCAGCAAAATCTGGAAGCTTACAAAGAAAGGATGACGCGCTCATACGAAAGGTTAACCAGGCCGAGAACATTCCGCCAAGGAGAGCTTGTCCTAGTCGTAAAAAGACCTTTGATCCCCAATCGTGCTAAACGTGGAAAATTCGAGCCAAACTATGAGGGCACGTACATCATAGACAAAGTCTACCAAGATGGGGCTTACTTGCTCATGGATATGCATGGCGAAAGACCCTTCCGGCCAATAAACGGTCGATTCCTGAAGAAGTACTACGCCTGATGAGTCACGACTCAGGTCGATGATAGATAACGACGCCTATGTCCGCTCGCTATCTTCTTGAGTCGAGACTCTGAGAATAGTATCCAGCAAAACCGTTGTCTCCAAAACAGCAACAACGGACCGAAACGTTCTTAAACTAACAACGGACCGAAACTTCCTTAAACTAACAACGGACCGAAACGTCCTTAAAACTAACAATGGACCGAAACATCCTGAAACAAGCGACGGACCGAAACGTCTTTAAACTACTACAAACCGCAGCATCCTTGGGCTGACACAAAAAAGTGGTACGTCCATAAACGAAATGGGCACGGATGAAAACCCGAAAGGGCTCCGTGAGTAAAAACAGCAGGGCTACCGGCGAGTCTGTGAAAACCCAAAAGGGCACAGACTCGTAAAAGAAATTCATGCGCACTTGCAAGGTCCTCTCGACCTTGTAAGGAGAAAAATACCAGCGTGAGATCCTTATGACTCACAAAGGGAAGCAACACACTTAGGGATCCTCACGATTCTTAAGGAGAAAATACACTTATGAGATCCTCACGACTCATAAGGAGAATTCCCCCTATGAAACCCTCACGGCCCATAGGATTCAAAAGCCTTAACCTACAGGGATCTGAACCTATTCTTAAGCCATCACATCTCCCAAATTGCCCTACAAGTGGTTCAATATTGACCCTTGTATACAGTCCATGGGCACGAATAAACATTTCCCCAACAGAGTCCCACCAGCAACAAGGGATATCCTCATATGGTGAACAACACTTGTAAGTCCCCTCGACTTACAAGGAGAAAACACTCTTGTAAGATCTTTATGAATTACAAGAGAACACACACTTAAGAATTCTCACGATTCCTAAGGAGAAAACGCGCCTGCGAGATCCTCATGACTCATAGGGAGAAATACTTTTATGAGACCCTTACGGCTCAAAAAGTCAAAAGCCTTAGTCGACAGGATCTTAACCCTGTTTGCTAAGCCACCTTTGTTCGAACCGACAAAGGCAAATGATGATTTGCTCCTAGAAATATCCCAGTTGTAGCGATGCTGATGCCTAAAATCGGTATCAGATCCCAAGTCCCTTACTCGCGGCACAAAGCCAGCGAGCCATAAATGCATATGAAATAGCCAAAATGATAGGGCAACTTGCAACAAAATCAGCAAGTAAAATATATGCATTCAAAAACGGCCGAAATGATTGGGCAATTTGCAATAAAAACCAGCGAGTAAAAAAGAGAAAAAAAATAGCCGAAATGATTGGGCACCGAGAAAAATAGCCGAAATGATTGGACAATTGTGAACTTCACAATATAAAAGCTGAAATGATAGAGTATCGCGGAAAGAAATAAAAAATGAAAGAATGAAACTTTTTGCCCTACAGGTAAGTCCACATTGCCCCCTGTATACAATCCATGGACATAAACGAAAAAGGGAACCGCATTTCCCCACCAGACTCTGTCAAAGGGAGGGTCAGATCTCGACGGCAACATCTGCATACCAAAAGAGCAAAACTGTGTTCCTTCTCAACTCTGGCAGGATGCAAATGTAACGTCAACAACCGACCTCAAGGTCGCAACAAAGCGGAGCTATGGCAAAGCCCCTAATTCCAAATCTCGACAGCAACATCTACAGCCTAGAGACCAACAAAGACGTTCCTCCTCATGCCAGCAGGGCATGGACGCGATACCACCAATCGGAGCCATGGCAATGTCCCCAGTTCTAAGACTCTACAGTTCACAGACAACCTAGAGTCAACCCGACGTCATCCAATGACCTCGACTCGGATACATGTCAACCCCTGACCTCCTTGTCGTCAAGCAACGCTTCGACTCGGATACATGTCAACCCCTGACCTCCCTATCGTCAAGCAACGCTTCGACTCGGATACATATCAACCCCTGACCTCCTTGTCGTCAAGCAACGCCTCGACTCGGATACACGTCAACCCCTGACCTCCCCGTCGTCAAGCAACGCTTCGACTCGGATACATGTCAACCCCTGACCTCCCTATCGTAAAGCAATGCTTCGACTCAGATACATGTCAACCCCTGACCTCCCTGTCGTCAACCAACGCTTCGACTCGGATACATGTCAACTCTTAACCTCCCTGTCTTAAAGCAATGCTTCGACTCAGAAGCAACGCTTCGACTCGGATATATGTCAACCCCTGACCTCCTTGTTGTCAAGCAACGCTTCAACTCGGATACATGTCAATCCCTGACCTCCCTGTCGTAAAGCAACGCTTCGACTCGGAAACATGTCAACCCCTAACCTCTTTGTCGTAAAGCAACGCTTCGACTCGGAAACATGTCAACCCCTAACCTCCTTGTCGTAAAGAAATGCTTCGACTCGGAAACATGTCAACCCCTAACCCCCCGCCGGAGCAATGCTCCATCTCGGAAATACATCAACCCATGATCTCCCTGTCATAAAGCAATGCTTCGACTCGGAAATAAGTCAACACACGAACCTATCAACCCATAAAAAGAAAGTTCTCTTGTGAGATCCTTACGACTCTCACAAGAAAATGGATTTAGGAGTCCTTACGACCCCTAAGGAGAAATTGCACCTACAAGATCCTCTTGACTCGTAGAGAGAAAAGCCTTTATGGGACCCCCACGGCTCATAAAGTTGAAAAGTCTTAGGCGGCAGATTTGAACCTGTTTCTTAAGCCATCGCTTCTCGATTCGTTTCGACTCGTAAGGAAATTAGTGTCCTTGCGAGAACTTCTTGATTCGTCTCGACTCGTAAGGAAAATAATGTCCTTGCGAGAACTTCTCGACTCGTCTCGACTCGTAGGGAAAATAACGTTCCTGTGAGAACTTCTCGACTCATCTCGACAAAAGTCTTAGGCTACAAGGACTCTAAACTTATCCCCTAAGCCCTCAATTCTATTGCCATGCATAACTCTGCACTACTTTACCCACCTACATGCTTACGTTGGCAAAGTAGTGAGGGGCATTTATTTCCGCCAAAATTTTCGGCCAAGAGCTACTGGTTCCCATATAAAAATGGGGGAAGAGTCCTCAAAATTTGGCTTCACGTGTAAAACACGTGAGCACTCATATGTAAAGCGTATGAGCGCTGAATAAAATAATTAATGGCCAAACATGCCTCACGTGTAAAACACGTGAGCGCTCATATGCAAAGCATACGAGCGCTGAACATAAACAGGCTAAAACCCACAGCAAGGGTCATGTGTTAAACACATGAGTTCTCTTGCCTATCACATGCAAAGCATGTGAGCGCCCCAATTTAAAATGCTCCTATAAAATTCTAGAATTAAATTCTATTTTGGGAAATATTTTCCTGATCTTTCTCAAACTAAAAAGATCTTCTCTGTTAAACAGAGGACCTTTGGATCAAAGATCCAACAGTGATCATCTGGTAGAATAAAGTTCTATCATAGGAAAATATTTTTCTAATCTTGTTAAATTAACAAGATATTCATATGATCAGAATTCAATGTTAGAATAAAATTCTAATCTTAGTAAACTAATGAGATATCTATATGATAGAATTAAATTCTATATTAAGAAAATATATTTCTGATCTTGTTAAACTAAAAAGATATGATAGAATAAAATTCTAATCTTGTCAAAACTAACAAGATATTCATAATCTTGTTAAACAAACAAGAAATCTTCTCTGTTAAACAGAGAGCCTTTGGATTAAAAATCCAACGGTGAATAAAATTCACCGATTGATCTAAAAGATCATGAAATCAATCATGATCTCTCAATGAGAGATCCCTTTAACAAATTGATTCTTTTTCTTCTCATATAAATAGGAGCAAGGGGAGGAGGAAAAAACACACAGAGGGAGAGGAGAAGAAAAATAGAGAGAGAGTTTAATTCTCTAAAGAAGAGGAACCCCTCCCAAAAGCTCCCACAAAAAGAGAATTTAATTCTCAAACCAAGAGTTTAACTCTTCTCAAAGAACTTAGTTCTTCCTCTGGTTAAGATCTGCAGAAGCAGATCTCCCCACAAGTTGAGAATTTAATTCTCATCGGGGAGATTCTGTCATGCAGATTCAAAACCTAGGGGAAAGAACTGAATGCAAAAGATTTTAACTCTTACAAAACATATAGGAATTTAATTCCTCTGATAAAACTAGGGTTCAACCCTATAAAAGAATTTAATTCTTATAAAAATAAGAGACCTGAAATTCACAAAACTCATATCAAGAGCTCCATGCATATTAGTCTTCAATGCTACACAATAAAAGCTCATGTGTTCCCACGTGATCACCTTTGAAGAACAAAAAAGGAAAGACTGAGATCTAGCCACGTGATCCCACGTGACCCCTGAGAAGTGCTCAGCACTTATAAAACAGAAAAGGGAATAAACCCTATTTTTGGAGCGCCTCACGTGATCCCACATGACCCTCTAACAGTGCTCAGCACTAGAATAAGAGAATAAAAGATGCAGCGTCCAACTCTAGGCGTCTCACGTGCCACACTTGAGCGCCCCAACTTTCAGTTTTTAACACTGCTATGGCGCCTCATGTGCCACACGTGAGCATCTCAAATTCCAGTGTTTAACACTGCCTCAAAGTATCACGTGGGGGCACGTGATCGCCGAAAATATATTAAGGAACCAACTTCAACCACAAATTGGTTAAGTTCCTCCTGAGATTAAATCCCCAAGCAAACCGAGCCCCTATGCTCAGAACTGACAACTCCTCGATTTGGGATTTGGTTCAAGGGTACATCTCTTCACATCTCTGATACATATCGTTGTAATTATTCAACGTCTTCAGAGAGGTGGAGGGTCCCAATAACTAATAACTCTTGATGCACCCATAAATTGATGAGTCTGAAACTATATGGACTATGATGTCCTTAAACCCAACAGACCGTAATGTCTTTAAACTAACTATGGACCGCAACGTCCTTAAACTAAACCCTCACCTCAAAAATGGTGATCTGTGGACCACAATGTCCCTAAACTAAACTCTATGGACTATGATGTCCTTAAACATGAACTATGATGTCCTTAAACCCAATGGACCGCAATGAACTAAACTCTATGGACTATGACGTCCTTAAACTCTACGGACTATGATGTCCTTAAACTTACATGGACTATGATGTCCTTAAACTCTATGGACTATGACGTCCTTAAATACTACGGACTATGATGTCCTTAAACTTACATGGACTATGATGTCCTTAAACCCAATGGACCGTGACGTCCTTAAACTAAAACGATAGAGCCCAAATGCTCTTTCGTTGGATCTAAATGATCCTAAAATCCTGTTGAGTATATCTTAGTCTAAAATTAAACTAACGTATCCTCAACAAATATTGAAGTTGATCTTAATCTCAAACGAGATTAACGAGCCTTAAATCCACCCAAACACAAATCTAATAGAATACGGATTTGGACTAATCCCCGCCCTACGGGCGACAACATAAATTAGTCTCCGTATACAATCCATGGGCAACCAAAAATAAAAAAAACACATACGACACGAAGTGAACTTCTGGAGCCGGAGAAAGTGGTTATCACTACGCGGTCTGCTACAACGATCGCATCCATCTAAACCTCCGATACACGGTGCCATAAATCAACTTGGCATCTTCTGAGAGATGGAAGGATAAACCCAAATAATATCCGCCCCCAAATTTAGGCAAGACGTTTGTCTTTCCCAGCTTTCGGCGGAGAACAGAGCCGTGAGGGTCTCATAAAGGATTTTCTCCCTACGAGTCGTGAGGATCTCGTAAGCGTATTTTCTCCTTAAGAATCATGGGGATTCCTAAGTGATGTCTTCTCTTGTAAGTCGTATGGATCTCACAAGAGTGTTTTCTCCTTATAAGTCGAGAGGACCTACAAGTATTATTCACCATATGGGGACATTTCTTGCCATTTGTAGAACTTGGCACAGAAATATTTATTCGTGCCCGTTGATTTTATACAAGGGCCAATATGGACTTCCTGTAGGGCAATTTGGGGGATATGACAGCTTAAGAACAAGTCCAGATCCCTGTAACCTAAGGCTTATGAATCCTATGAGCTATGAGGGTCTCACAGGCGGATTCTCCTTACGAGTCATGAGGATCTCGTACGTGTATTTATTTTAATGAGGTTTCTCCCTTACGGGTTTTAACAAGCTCGCCGGCAGTCCTGCTGTTTTTACTCAAGGCGCCCTTTCGGGTTTTCATCCGTGCCCATTTTGCTTGTGGACGTACCATTTTTTTTGGCGGGGCATTCCACTAGATTGTAGGACCTGTTTGTAGGCCCCATAATATCCTTCATGTCTTTTAAGAAGAAATGTCCATTCTATATAGAGATTCTTCCGCCAGTGAGAAATATGCCCCCTGTGTATATCTCGGGGGGAACGAGTACCCACGCCGTCGCTATTTTGGCAACAGGTTGGTTCAGAGCCGCTTATTTTTATTGAGCGTAGGCGACAAACGCCATCTTGCCTCAGCTTTTCACTCGTCATCATTCGATGAGAAAGAGTCTTGACTCATTTGATCCAATTGAGCCATTTTATCCATGAATTCTTGGAAGGTCGTCAGCTTGAAGAGGGCTATAACGCCTTTGAATTTGGGTCAAGGGTGGATATGAACATTCCTATGGCTGCAACTTCATCGATGCGTTGCTCGTAGAGATTTCGCCATCAGGTAACATATTGAACCCAAGTCTCATTCGGTGTAACCCTTTCGTTGACCAGCACCGTCACGGTAGTATGTTCGTTCTCATTAGCGAATCCCTGACAGAAGAGAATATCCATTTCGTTGAAGCTCTTCACGAAATCATTTGGGAGTTCTGCATACCATACGAAGGTGATGCCCGCCAGACCGCTGACGAACTGTCGGAGAAGTAGTATATCATTCTCTCCAGTATTACCGCACATGGATTTAAATCGCGCGATGTGCTGGTGAGGATTCCCGGTTCCTTTATACATGTGGAACGTTGGAAGTGTGTACTCTGGCGGGTACTGTATTTGATCGTACCACATCCGATACGATCGACCAGTCTTGATTGGTCTATTTGCGGCTTCATTGGCGTAGTGAGCTTTGATTTGCTGAGCGATATGTGTCCAGCTTCTCTTTAGGAATCATTTCCTCCTCAGCCGTTGATGAGGTTTGCAGAGGATTTGAAATGTCACCCTTGTCTTTAAGACCGACTACCGGCGGTTCATCTGCCAGTGGTTCCGATTGAACCATCATTCCAGCCATATTCAATCAGAAGGGCCATCTGGTTCATTTGAGTGGAAATTTCTGCCGCTTCTGCATCTCCCTTTTTCAGAGCGCGCTTTAGGAAATCAATATCCGACTCCTTCTCTATTCATTCTTCGGGTGCGTCCTTAGGATTTTCTTTAGGCGATGGATTACCGTTTGTTGCCGCCTGAGCGAGCATCTCTTGCAGCTTTTCACATTGCAGTTGAACTTTTCTCAGGGACCGAATTTGAGGTCGATTACTAGTAGAAACTCGAACTTCATCTTTAGATTTCACCATATGGATTGTATAAACTGTCATGTCCCCGGGATTGGGGTGTTTGGAGTTTTGGCCTTTAGAGTTTACCTCGGACACTTAAGCTTTAATAGGCCTCTCTTTTTTGTGAGAAGCTGCTTTTTTGGGAGGAACCGCTGTATCAGGATTTATCTTGGGATGAGTCCCCTTGTATTTGAAAGAGGATTTGTCAGAATTTGGCAGACGTCCAGGGGAAGAGCCGCGGTTGACGATAGAGACTTTCACCTACTTCCACACCTTATATAGATGATGAAAGTTGTTTTAGGGAGCGGACTGGTTTCTGCTCTCGTGGGATCTCCATGGGCTACGGAGATTTCTTCAATATTGCGGTAGGAGAATTTTGTCTAACCCTTCACAACAGTTTGAAGCTGTTTCTAGTTGAAACAACAACATTCGCCACTAGGGTTGAAACAGGACCATACGGAGAACTGCCCCTAACTCTTTTTGTATGATGCCGATATCGACGTCGACCGTTTCTTACGGCCGGGATTTGATTAGCTTCAGGATTTTGCCAAGCCTACCCCTTGTTTCCTTTGAGAGCTTGAATATTCTGCCCCCTACGTCGACCTTAGTCCTTGGCATATGCCAGTTGTTTGAGAATTGATTCCGTTGGCAAAGCTGCTGCTTGGGAAGCCAGCCTGTGGAAGAAAGACTTCCTATGAGATTCCTCCATCGGCGTTGAGGCATCGAGAGTGAAAGGTGGGAGTATCGACCCAAAGAGAAGCCCGTTGATTTCTTGAAGAGCCGGATTGCATAGATTTGAGGCTGCAAGTGACCCATACTTGACTCCGCCAGATGTGACAAAGTCTGAGTTGCGGTGAGTGAAAGCAAACGCCATTCTCGAAAAAGACGCAATGCCAGCTTCAGTATCCCATCACCCAAGCGCAACCACAAACATATATACCACGATTATTTGATCGCGGAAAAACACGACACACAAAGTGTGGAGTGGAAAGAGGAAAAGGTCCCACCGAGCATGCCAGAATTTGTTTACCGCCGAAAACAGAGACGAATCGGGACGGTCGTCTTGCCTAAATTTGGGGGCAGATGCTATTTGGGTTTATCCGTCCACCTCTCCGAAGATGCTAAGTTGATTTATGGCACCGTGTATCGGAGGTTTGGACGGATGCGGCCGTTGTAGCAGACTTCGTCAGATTCTCCCTCGTTGTGAGAGGTTTTTGATTGTGGGGACGCTCTTCCCAGCAGGCGCAAGCCCCTGCAGTTAATTACGTTACCGCGTAGCGATAACCACTTTCTCCTGGTTCAGAAGGTTACTTCGTGTCGTGTGTGTTTGTTTTATTTTTGGTTGCCTGTGGATTGTATACGGAGACTAATTTATGTTGTCGCCCATAGGGCGTGGATTAGTCCAAATCTGTATATTCTTAGATTTGGGTTTGGGTTGGTTTTGTTGGGATTCCTACAACGGCAGCAAGGTTTCGGGAGGCATCATCCATGCCAAGTTAAAATTTTGCCATTATAGATAACCCTAAACTTAGGATCTTAACTAGAGAATCAAACTAAACTTCAAAGTAAACAACTTTACTTCTAAGAGTTAGGGATTACAATCTTTGTAGTCCGTTCCTTCGCTTCATAACCTTCGAGTTGAGGTCTCTTTGTTGCGATCATCAAGCTACCGGACTCTAGAGAGGCTCCATGAGGTGAATGAGACATCCTTGCTTGAAGACTTCACAATTCAAGATGATCTACCTTGAGGAAACACAAACCCAAGCTTTCACTTCACTAATGAAGTATTAGTAAAGTAAACTCCGTAATCTAAGTGGCTAGAATAGACGAGGATGATGAAGTAGGAATTTTGCTCTCTTTTATTTTCTATTTCTCACAATATTTCATCACAAATCAAAAGCTAGAAAGCTATTTTTGAAGAGGAGGAAGAAGATGAAGTTGTGATGAAAAATGAATTATTGTTGAGGTTAGAATTGCAACCTAGGGTTAAGCATGTCATGCTTAACTCTTGTAGAAACTTTACCATGGTCTAGAGTTAGGGTTTGGTTTAGAAATATATAAGCAAAATATCAAGAGAGAAGACTTAGTCAACAAAGGCAACTCTTTTGCCAAAAGTCTTTTCTTTTTGAATTTTGCTAATATATATATATATATATATATATATATATATATATATATATCAAACCTTAATCTTAGCCATGGTAATAATCTCAAAACCTTAGTTGCAAGTTTAACCCTAACTTGTTACAATATTATATATCACATATATAATATATAATGTAACAAAGGAAAATAATACAATTAACATATATCACATATATATCAATGTATTATCAAGTGAGAAAAAGAATCATTTAAGTGAGCTTATATTAGTTAATGTAATGTAATATATCACATATATAATTATACATTAAATTATCGAATCAACTCTTGATTCGATAATCCGGCTATATAATATATAACCGACTAATATAACATGTATTATCTTATCAAATCAACACTTGATCCGATATCCCGGCTATATCACATATACCCGGCCAATATCATATATCGCGAGAATAGAATATGGTATCTCATATCGTATTAATCTCGGTCCCGCACATATCATATATGTGCTCCTATTCCGTTTTGCCTGAGCCAGGAAACCTCTGTGTAGGACTCTAAAGAATCGTCAATACGCCGGCAGTAGGTGATGATCATA
The DNA here is from genome assembly GCA_030015575.1 of Agapanthus africanus. Taxonomy (NCBI): domain Eukaryota; kingdom Viridiplantae; phylum Streptophyta; class Magnoliopsida; order Asparagales; family Amaryllidaceae; genus Agapanthus; species Agapanthus africanus. The sequence continues at coordinate 194,417,789 of JASDDO010000019.1, read as the reverse complement.
TCAAACACCGACAAGCTGCAAGCGGTCAGCTAAACGTAATAGCCACCCGGGTATTGAGCGATCAAAAGATCAATAAGCAAGCCTGCATACACTCCTGTGAATCCAATCAGTAACACTACCGTACAGTCCGGTCTTTTCGTCTAATATGTCTCATATCCAGTCTAGGGGTGGTAAACGTCAGACCCCAGTAACTGATAAGTCGTGTCGATGTATGGCTTATAACGGGTCGAGAAACTACTGATAACACTTACCAGTATATCTCCATATCAACCCTGGCCAGGGACTTCCAGTTATAGCCAATCGAACACAGCGCAACATCAACTCCCAATACCGGGAGAGACGAAACCCCTCCTATCGCTCATTGCCTCCATGTGATTCGGGACTATACCCAAAAGCCACCGTTTTGCACGTTCTCATGAACATGGTAAGGTGGAAATCAAAGCACAGTGGGAATCACACAAGACTCTATGACGATCTCGGGTCTACATACTAACCTGTACCGGTGTCACCAGAGAACTGCTATCTGACGATAAGTATAATACCATTTAGGAGTTCTCGGCAAGTCCGTTCAGTGTACCCAGTCTCCACTGAGCACCCGTACACCATCTTTGATGTCAAACACCAATGGATATGGGATCATCTATCGCCTATCGTATGGGTAAAGACGCGTATACGCTAGTCTAGTCTGGAGTATCAATGCCCTGTCTCGATACACCCTCGACTAGGAATAGTTATAGGATATACTCTTGGACTACCCTGGCCCCACTAGTATGATCTGCATCATAGTCTCAGTAGTCGAGTACATATCCTAAGGGCTTTATCAACATGTGAGAGCAAGACAGTAAACCAATACGTGTCAACATGTTAAGACAAAGTGAAACCAAATAACATACTATCATGTCGAGCAAGAAAGTCCTCTCTATATATATCCAAGCATCCACTATAATATACATCATATGTACAACAATGGCCTCTAGGGCATATATATAACTAACAGGTTTAAGGATCGCTAATCTCGTTTGAGATTAAAATCGACTTAAACGTTTTATTGAGGATACGTTAGTCTAATTTTAGACTAAGACCTACTCAACAAGATTTAGAATCATCCAAATCCAACAAAAGAGCATTTTGGCTCTATTGTTTTAGTTTAAGAACGTTACGGTCCGTAGATCATCATTTTTGGGGTGAGGGTTTAGTTTAAGGACGTTGCGGTCCATAACTAGTTTAAGAACATTGCGGTCCACAGCTAGTTTAAGGACGTTGCAGTCCATTGGGATGTGCTCATGGATTTGGGAGTGCACCAAAGAGCTGTTGGTTGTCGGGACCTTCCACCTCTCTGAAGACGTTGAAGAATTACAACGACATGTATCAGAGGTATGGAGAGATGTACCCTTGAACTGAATTCCAGATTGAAGGGAGAGATCATGGTGACATGAACATCATTTTAGATACCATCTGATAGGAGATCATTAGCCATCTTTGAAACTAAGATCAATTTGGGGAGACCTAAGCATAGGAAGGCTCGGTTGATTGGTGATCAAAAGGGTTTTTTTGGCCTCGGGAGACTGGGCTAATTTGGACTGAGGTTGGCCTTTCATAGTGTTAAACACTAATATCTGCTTGGCACTCGCATGCTCCCACGTGAGACTCTAAATCAGTGTTAAACACTGAAATTTGGAGCGTTCACGTGTGGCACGTGAGGCGCTTGAGAATTGGACACTGCTTCTTTGGTTTTATTCTCTTGTTTTTTATAAGTGCTAAGCACTATTGGGGGTCAGGTGGGATCACGTGACTCGATCTCAGTCGTTCTTTTTTGTTCATCAAAGATGCTCACGTGGGAACACGTGATCTGTCGTTATAGTGTTGAACACTAATATGCATAGAGATCTTGTTTTGAGAATTTCAGGCCCCTTATTTTTATAAGAATTAAATTCTTTTATAGGGTTAAACCCTAGTTTTACCAGAGTAATGAAATTCCTATATCTTTTGGTAAGAATTAAATTCTTTAAACTTAGTTCTTTCCCCTAAGTTTTGAATCTGTAAGACAGAATCTCCCCAATAAGAATTAAATTCTCAACTTGTGGAGAGATCTGCTTCTGCAGACCTCAACCAAAGGAAGAACTAAGTTCGTTTTAGAAGAGTTAAACTCTTGAAATGGCAAAGGAGAGATAAGATAATCTCTGTCTTTCTTCTTACCTAGGGTTTCTTTTTCTTAAAGAGAGCTCTTCTTCTTCTTTTTGTTTCTCAAATCTTATGGGGGATTCTCTTCTGTACAAGACTTGAAGTCTTGGGTCCTTTATATAGTAGAAGCAGATTTGTTGATTTGGTTAAGGAAATCTCTCGTTGAGAGATCTTAATTAATTTGGGGATTTTATCCACTATTGAATTTTTGATCCAAAGACTTCTGTTTTACAGAAGATATTTTTCTTGTTTTTAACAACATTTGGGAAATATTTTCCCATACATAATTTTTCTGTAGATAGGTGATTTTTTAATCACCATTGGATTTTTTAATCCAACCGTGCTCTGTTTTACAAAGAGTAATCTTTCTTGTTTAGAAAGATTCAATGAAATATTTTCAAAATAAGGTTTTGATCTCTTTGCTTAGAATTTAATTCTATCGGCTCAGAAGGCATTTAAGATCACCCACGTGTAGCACGTGACCTCACAGAGTAAAGCTCAGTTACTTATTGCAACAGCACAAAAAGGGCATCACGTGCTGACGTGAGCTTCTCTGGCCTGTTATTTATTTTAAAAAGGCGCCTATATACTTTGTATATAGATGCTCACGTGCTTGCACGTGAGGCTCAATTTCAGCCTTAATTGTTAAGCGCAATGCCTATAATCTTTGTTCATAGGCTCATCACGTGTGGGCACGTGATGTTCCATTAGGGGAATTTCTTCCCATCGCTTTTTCTCTTCTTCTTTTCTTTCTTTCTTTTTTTAAAAGGGAACAGTAATGATATAGGTAAACATGAATATAAATGAATAACACAATATGGAATAGTGAGGTGTATGTATGTGATGTGTATCCTAAAGTATGTGCCTCTAGGTTATCTATTCTAGAAGTCTTTGAAATCAATTTAATGGAATCGTAGATGTAATTCAATAGTATCCCGTGCATGCCCGGGACCACGGTCAAGATTCTCGGGCGGAATCCGAGACGTGCCGCTAGGCAGTAAACATGTAACATGTACAAATGAATGATATCAGAAGCAGCATCCCGGGGCTGGCCTAGCCCGTAAAGACTGATCGGTATAAGTATCAAACCGTTGAGTTACAAGTCAGGTTTCATTATTGATTTCTCCTTACCCCCAAGGTTATATGTTCAAGTCAGGTGTTTATGATATGAATCTAATGCCAACACAGGATCAAGCAGGTACATGTTTTGTCTATTCAGAAAACAAGTTACGTCCATCAGGACAACAAGTCAGGATTGTTGGCATTAGTAGCAAGATCAAGTAACGAGTCAGGTAGTTTGTTGTGAACATGTCATGTGATGCATATGTATCAATTGGATACCCAATGTGAAACTGCAATCGATATCGGAATCACGGTAAATAGTGTTAATGTCAGGATGTATATGTGTTTATCTGTAATAACCTTTTATACGTCCATGACTATGTATGATGCAATCTAGATAGCACGTTGTACTAATGTAATAGTATAATGATATCATGATGTTCTGGCATGCAATTAGATATGCGATTATCAGTACGGATACGAACGGATATTGTAAAACTGTAAAACTATACTATTTGCTATATAATAAAACACATGTATTATTTTTATTCATATGGGAATAGATATATTAACATAGCATGTTGCAAGTTAAACTTGCCTGATCGGATCTCACGACGGGGTACGTACGTCACGTTCGACGTTGGATAAACGTCACGATGTAACCACGTGTGTACAGGACTGGACCTGGCTGATCAAAGACGCGACTATGCTGGATGACAACAATGACTGCGTAGTCCGGATCGTCGGCGACGTGCGCGACTCCGACGAGGCGGCCGGAAAACCAAGTAATCAAGAAAAGAGAAAAGAAAATAAGAAAGGAAGAAGAAGAAGGAGGAGAGGAATGGGCTGTGGTATTGGCTCTGAGGCTGTGGACAGAGGATAGAGAACACGAGATGACGGCGACGATGGGCAGCCGTCGACGGTGAAGTTTAACGGTGAGGGGTAGTGAGTTTCTGGGTTTCTTACGGTGAGGGACGTAAGGAGGAGAAGAGAGAGAGAGAGAGAGAGATTTGGTTTGTTATACTAATAAATTATTATATAATGTGTGTGTGTGTGTGTGTGTGTGTAGTGAGAGAGAGGAAGAGACAGAGGGGGGAGAGAGAGAAACATGAGAAGAGAGAGACATGATATATTAAATTATATATATATATATATATATATATAACAGTTTGTTTATATTATTAGTTATGTGAATATTATATATATATATATTGGGATTTTGCAGCTAATACCCGATTACTCCGAATATTAGCTGGGTCCCTTCTAAAAATCTAGTTTTTAAATATGAAAAATATACGTAAAATTTTAAACCATGATGTGTGTTCACCGCCGATAGATCGAACCGAGACGTTGGTACGTTTGGCCTGAATTCTTGGGCAGATGCTATTTGGATTTATCCGTCCACCTTTCCAAAAATGCCAAGTTGATTTATGGCACCGTATATCGGAGGTTTGGACAGATGCGGCCGTTGTAGCAGACTTTATCAGATCCCCCTTATTTGTGAGGGGTTTTTGATTGTGGGGACGCTCTTCCCTGTAGGCGCAAACCCCTGCAGTTAATTGCGTTACCGCATTGCGATAACCACTTTTTCCTGCTCCGAAAGTTCACTTCGTGTCGTGTGTGTTTTTGTTTGTTTTGGTTACCCATGGATTGTATACGGAGACTAGTTTATGTTGTCGCCCGTAGAGCGCAGATTAGTCCAAATCCATATGTTTTTAGATTTAGGTTTGGTTTATTTAAGGACCGTTAATTCGATTTGAGATTTAAGTCGACTTAACCATATGAGCATTTAGGCCCAATTATTTTAGTTTAAGGACATCAAGGTCCATTATCGCCATATTTGAGACGAATATTAGTTTAGGGACATTTCAGTCCAACATTCCCATTTTGGGGACGAATGTTAGTTTAGGAACATTTCGGTCCATTATCGCCATGTTTGAGATGAATAATTAGTTTAGGGACATTTCGGTCCAACATTCCCATTTTGGGGACGAATGTTAGTTTAGAGACATTTCGGTCCAACATTCCTATTTTGGGGACGAATGTTAGTTTAGGGAAATTTTGGTTCATTATCCCCATATTTAAGGCGAATAATTAGTTTAAGGACTTCTCGATCCGTCATCGCCATGTTTGGGGCGAATTTTTAGTGTAAGGACATCTCGGTCCAATATTCATCTTGCGCGCACGCGTATTTGTTACGTGACAAAGTGAATAATGTTGATATGGAATGTGCCCAATTTGGGGCACGATCCGATTTGAGGCATGCGCATCAATTTGGAAGTGTGTCAACGAAAAAAGTTGTTGGTCGTCGGGACCCGCCACCTCTCTGAAGACGTTAAGGAATTACAATGACATGTATCAGAGGTGTGAAGAGATGTACTCTTAAACCAAATCCCGTATTTAAGAGGGAAAAGGTTTGTTGTGGACTTAAGAATTTTTGGTCATATTTAAGACCTTGGAAATCAAGAGCATATAGGCTCGATTGATTTAAAAACAAAGAGGTTTAATCTCAGGAAACTTAGCCAATTTTGGGCTGAGATTGAGTTTCCATAATTACCCAAAAGTGCTAAGCACTGGGGCATACAGCGCTTACGTGTGAAACACGTGAGGCGCTGTATTAGTGCTAAGCATTAGAGTCCCATGGCACTCACGTGTGAAGGCGCTCAGATATGAGCGTTGCCCCAATCAGTGCGAAGCACTTTAGTCATTTTGACTAACTTAGAATGCCGAGTACTTTACATGATACTCACGTGGGAAGCACGTGAGTGCTGAGTGTTGGGTTTTATTTGTTCAATTCCCCTCTTTTTACAGAAGTGTTGAGCACTTGGGTTTGGCTCACGTGTGAAGCACTTGAGACACCAAATTTTGGGTTTCCAGGAGTGTTTCACGTGCATTTCACGTGACTGCTTTCTTATTTGGTGGCTGCCCAATTGACATAAAGGATTTTTTTCTTTTCTCTTCAGGTGCCCACGTGGGAAACACGTGAGGCAGTTTTAGCTTTGCTTTTGTTTATTTTGAGCACTCACGTGGGAAACACATGATGCAGTTTTATCTTTCCTTTTGCTTATTTTGAGCACTCATGTGGTAAAAACGTAAGGCTCCATAACAGTGTTGAGACGCCAAGTTATTCTTGTTGTTTGTTTTCAGAGATATTTGATCTCTGTTAATGACCTTTTTAGTCATTGATGATCATCTTGGATCATCATTATTGTTTGTATTGAAGAACTAAGTTCTTTTTGTAGGGTTAAACCCTAATTCTTGGAGAAATTAAATTCCCATATGCTCCTGTTCTCTCTTTTTTTCTTTTTAACTTGGTCCTTTTCCTCTGAGTTTTGAATCTGCAGAGCAAAATCCCCCCGATGAGAATTAAATTCTCAACTTGTGGGGAGATTTGCTTCTGCAAATCTTAACCAGATGAAGAACCAAGTTCTTATGTGAAGGGTTAAATCCTTAGATAGACAAAGGAGAGATGATATGATCTCTGTGTTTCTTTACTTAGGGTTTCAACGAGGAAAGTCTTCTCCTTTGAGAATTAAATTCTCTTTTTTCTCACGAGCTTATTGTATTTTTTTTGCAGAAGCTTGTGGAAAGTTCTCTCTTCTCTCTATTCTTTTTTCCCTTCTTTATCTATTTATAGGACAAGAGAAAAGATCAACTTGTTAAGAAAATTTATGATTGGGAGATCATGATTGATTTCATAATCAATCCAAAATGATCTTTTAGATCATTTGGTGAATTTTATTCACCATTGGATTTTTAATCCAAAGGCTCTCTGTTTAACAGAGAAGTTTTCTTGTTTATTTAACAAGATTAGGAAATATTTTTCCTAAGATAGAATTTTATTCTATCAGATGATCGATAGGTGATTTTATAATCACCGTTGGATTCTTGATCCAAGAGTTCTCTGTTTAACAGAGAAGATCTTTCTGGTTTGAGAAAGATCAAGGTAATATTTCCCACATAGAATTTAATTCTATCAGATGGTTTATTTGGTGATATTTTATCACAATTGGATTTTAAATCCAAAATTCTCTATTAGAGAAAAATCTTTCCATATTAGAAAGATCAGGAAAAACATTTCCTAAATAGAATATAATTCTATAACATAGAATTTAATTCTATCATATGTGAGTATTTTAAGATTGGGGTGCTCACATGCGTTGCATGTGAGCGCTGCCAATGAATACAGCAAGAGAACTCACGTGTTTAACACGTGACCCCTAGCGTGGGTTTTAGTCCGTTTATTTTCAGCGCTCATATACTTCTGCATATGAGCGCTCATGTGTTTAACACGTGAGACCTGTTTAGCCTATCAATTGTTTAATTACAGCGCCTATATGAATTGCATATAGGCGCTCACGTGTTTAACACGTGAGGCTCATTTAGCGCATTATTTGGTTTGATTGCAATGCTTATATGCTTTTGCATATAGGTGCTCACGTGTTTAAGACGTGAGGCTTGAGTAGTGGGGAATTTTCTCCCCCTTTCTTTCTTTTTATGAGAGAACAATGCGATGTCCTGTCAATAAAAATATATACCCCGAAGTACGGATCTACGTAAATATACGTAGCGATCCAAACGAGTCTGTTTTAATAATTAGGACATGAACATGCTATATGGGTGCAACCATATGATCACGGGCATGATGACATGCAAGGCTTGATATTAAAATATTATTTGGTTTTTATTTTGTATTATTAAAAGATATTCGGAATATATTATATGTGTATAATATCTAGATTTGCATGGATACTCTGTACTAACAAATATTTGATATAATCTTGAACCATGATGGGTTTCAAACATGCGGGTCAGGTCGGATACTAACCATAGTAGCTAAATGCACTATCCGCAACCCAAAAGCAATAATAATCAAGAATTTGTCGCAAGATTTGGAAATACCCCAAAAATAAAATATAGTATAACAGTGCTAGGGTGTTACATGCTATGATTCCGAGTGTGAACGGAAGCTAACTATTCATGAATCCAGTGTGTCGTTATTCTATGTGTCACGCCCCGCTTCCCAGTGTACGGCGAAGTGGACGCGGCGAGGCCCGCTACGTATGTACTCAGAAGTACATACGCTAAGCGTAACTAAGCAATATAAAGTAATACACAAGAGACAAGAATATAAAAGAACAACAACTTTTTATTTATTAACATTCTTTGTACAATACATGGAAAGGAAAATACAACTGAAATAGGCATAACAGGAAAAGGAAAGTACTGAAAAGAAAAGTGTACAATGAAATTATACTGCTGGGTCTTCGGCAAATTGCTCCAAGTCTTCTTGGGTTGGTTCAACTTCTGCCGGGTCCAGGTCACCTGACGACATTCAAAGAGAGAGAAACAGAATGTCGTCAGCGAACAGATCGCTCGGTAAGTCCCAAAGGTAAGAGGGAAGTAGAGAAGACAGAATAAGAAGAAACATTTTTAAAGTGTAAACTATTATTGTAATGTTATGTTAACGCTGTTATTTGTAGCTTGGTACAGAAGAATGCCAGTGTATACGAGGGGAGTCTCACTTGCCAGAGACTAGGGCACGTGTAGTACAAGGAACCGTTATGCCACGGTACAACAGCAATAGGATTCAGGTTAGGTGTATTAATCTGACCACCTCGTGCCACCTTTAACACCTTCCGTACCAATCTACCCCTTAAACCCCGCGATGTCTTGTTTGTATTGTTATCTTGTAAAATTGTATTGATTGTAAGATTGATTAACCGACTGTCCGAAACCATGATATCAGGAAATGGTTATAACCGTAGAGTCGTGTAAATGGAATACTGGGAAACATGTAAAAGGAATATCCATGGTTCGGTTCGGTCAAGTTATATAGATTGTTAACTGGATTCAGGGATTCATGTATTCATATTGAGTTGGAATATAAAAGAATAAGATTGACTTGAATCATATTCAAGTCAGAAATAGTCAGACTCTAACCCGAGTCAGACTAAAGAAGGTAAGTTGAAGTTCAATATTTGTTAGGGGCCTTATTGTAATTTATAAAACTTGAGGAGGTTTATTGTAAAAAGTAATATGATATAGTTTTCAAAATACACCTCAAGTAATTATTATTTGTCTTTATAGTTATAATGAGTGTGGATTTTATTTGTGTTATTCTAGTGAATATATCCTAATAAAAGTATTAATTGATTTATTTAAATTTCAGGATATTTTAATGTAACTTTTAAACTTGTAATTTTAGAAGAAAAAAAGTGGAAACTTTATATTATAATAAAATAGGTGTCTAAATGATAATTAAATATATTTTAATACAAGAATAATTTTAAATAAATATTTTATATTCCAAAATCTCATTTTCCTTAAATGTCGTATTTTAAACCTTTCGAGACCGAATGCTCCTTGCGGAGGTCTGAATCTCGCACTACTAGCCCGCGGGTGCACGATGAACCGTACTATCCTTAACGGGTTCCCCAAAGGTGGGTTGTAGCGGCGCTTTGCTTAGGTTTAATAAATACTACTCATTTAGAAAAACGGTTTTATAAATATAAGGTATTTATTTGTAAAAAGAGTATAGTTTTCCGTATTTTAGTTGTTAGGGTTTCCTAAGCCAACTAGCCTATTTCTAAGGTCTAAACGACAAGTCATTAGAAGCCTCAAATTGCCTCTTCACCGTCAATTGCGGCCAGGTAAGTGCCAGGTAAGTGGGAAGGAACCACAGTCGTGGGCCTAATTAAAAACCACTAGCCTTAGTCACACTTGCCTAGACACCACAAGACAGTTTAGATAAACGATCGATGTCCATGACCTATCGTGCTTTCATTTTAAAAGATTCATTTAAAATTGTGTACAACTTAAAACTTTTAGAAAAGGTTTATAAAGAATGTGGTATTTTAGTGAAAAGTCATGTATTTTCGTATTCTATGTTTTGACGTTTATCAATTAGGGTTATATTTGTGTGTGTGTGTAAAGGTAGGTCATTACCTCGTGACTTATTTTAAGGTATTGTGAAGTTTAGAGGTTAAACAAGATATATTACACTTGAAGGTATTAAAGAGCAAGAATACGGTATTTGAAAACGTTATCATTTCATGTGTGAAAATTCATTCAAATTGATTTCTACAAGTTTAGTGATCAAGATAAACGTATTTAGGAGTGAGGGAATTAATTAGAACAAGAAAAATAAACTCTATGGTATTTTTATGAAAAGAATACGGTTTTGCAAAGAAGCTATCATTTCATGTGAGAAACTTTATTTAAATTGGTTTATGGGTGATTAATAGTCAACATGAATATGTTAGGGTATTGTGGATTAGGTGACAAGTGAAATTTTGTAGAAAAACCGAATCGGAAATCGGTTTGTTCCGATTTCCGTCGGGTTCCATAAATTCGTATTTTTAAGAAATAGAAAGGTGAGAAGGATGGGACTTACGGGTTTAAACTCTTCTAAAGAGTAAAGAGAACTAGGGAGGAAGACCGAGGGGTGATTACATCGCCGGTTGCTCCAAAACGCGTCGCCGGAATTCCGTCAGGGCTTCGCCGGGAACTCGATTTCAAAGCACACTTCTTGTGGAAATTTCAAGAGAGTTTTTCTATGGTTTTTAGAATGAAAAGGTAGGGGGTAGGGGTCTATTTATAGGGTAGCTAGGTAGGGTAGGTGAAGGGTCTTCTTTTATTAAAAAAAATTGTAAAAATTAAAGAAAAACATTAAAATTTTGCATTAAAAGGGTTGTATTTAATATTCGAAACTGCTACAGTAAAAATGGAGTATACCATGAGTTACAGAAGGCCAAATGACGCAACTTTGGTGTTGGGACCCCGGCCGTCGGCACAACTCCGGCCGGCGGTGCCGGCCGTCCGCCGGCCGAGTTGGCCGATTCCGTCCGATTTCGGCCTGCGTCGGGTGGGGGGTCTCCTGACTAGGCTTTTGGCATGGTCCAAATTTTGGGTTCAGTTCACTATTTGGGAGTTATGGCCTGTGGACTTTTGGACTTCCAGGAATTTTAAAGAAAAATGTGCTAAAAATAATGTGGGATGTGGGATTCGAACTCTGGTGGCTTGGTTCAGCAGTGCAAGGTGTTACCAATGAGCTACAAGCTCCTTCTTGAAGTTATTGTAAAGAGATAGATACTTAAAGTGTTAGCAGCAACATTAATACTCCAAGTATACTTCAAATTTAGGTATACAAAAATTGGAGTTGTTACACTATGGGTTTGACGGAGCGCTAACTTAAGCTTGTGTCGTTGTTCCGTAGGTTTAATGGAGGGCTAATTCAAGCTTGTGCTGTTGGTCCCTGGTTTAATGGTCTACTCTCGTTATACATTTATTTTCATTATTAGAACTACAACAAAACACCTAACCGTAGAATTGCCATATTTATATGTATTGCCATACTTATTCACCTTATCGTGATATATATAACCCATGCTTGCTTACAAGTTCCACCGCCATATTATTATATTTATAATCATTTTAATTTTGGAGAGTAATCGAGTGCAATATTGCTGACGAACATGCTGTTTTATTTTCTTCTTTTGGGAATGTTCGTTAGGCGACTTTGGAACAGACGAGCATATAGGGGTAGAGGTCGAACCATCAGAGGATTCCCACAGTTAGCCTCCCATAGGGACTTCTAGCCGCTTACTGGTTTTCGTTTACAGTATGCCTATCTATAACGACTCTGATTTTACTGTACGAAAATTTTCAGTTTAATATACAGAATGGAGTTTGCAAGGCTGACTACAATTTAAAAGTTATTTTTGTTTATGAACGTCAAGAAACAACTTGTAGCTCACTGGTAAAGCCCTTGTACTGCTGTGACATAGCCCCTGTATTCGAATCCCCTTAGGCACATATTATTTTTTTCCTGATTTTTCTTTTAAATTTTTTGGAAGCCCAAAAGTTTACACGTGCACTGCACACAAACATGAAAAGTCTGGAAAATTAAACATGTGTAAAATGATATTTATACTGAGTAGGACACATGGCTTCAATCCGACGACCCCTTCCTTACACGTGGCCGGCAAGATCGAGCTTGGGCCGGAGCCGACGGGTGAACCATGGGGAAAAGTCCCTGTGTCTTGCACATAAAACCCTTGGCCTACCCCCATTACCCCTGCACTGTTTGTTTTCTCTGAAATTTAATAGAGAATTCAATTTTCCAATTAATCCAATTTTAAATGCATTTTAATTCATTCTTTCAATTCCAAAACCCTAATTCTACACTTTAAATACAACTCCATACCCTAGCCCTTCCTCATTCTGAAATCCCTAGCCAAAATTATCAAAAATTTTTAAGTACAAGTGGAGTAGAAGTGGAGTTAGCCTAAGGTCAACTTCCGGCGAAGAAAAGAAGCAATTCCGGTGACTCCGCGACGCCACGGCGACTACATAATCTTCTTCTACCTTTTCTTTACCCTTTTAGCAAGTAAGTCCCACCCCCTTCTTCTCTTTCTACATAAAAAGTCTCTTTTTATAAAATATGTCGGTAAGTGGAGTTATATCGACATTTGATTCTAAAATCTTTGAAACTACAATTTTTTTCTTAAGAATTACTCATTTATATTCCTATACATTGCTTGTTAATCATAAAACTAAAGTTTAGAACAACTTTCACCCTAAATCATCATGCTAAACAACTTTAAATTGAGTTTTACCTTTAAATACCATGAATTTTGTATCGACCATATTTATTTGTTTTGCTTGCTATTACCTTTATAAAACATCACGGGGTAACGACTTACCCTTCACAACACACATGATTCCATAGCACGATTCTCTTTGAAACATATATCGTGGCGATTACAACATTTCATCAAAATACCATAAACTATAAAAAAAACTCGGTTTTCTTTGAATGGTATTATCAAAATTCTTTGCAATTATACCTCTACAACCCATTTTGGGGAACCCGCTATTGGATGGTGCGGATTATCGCACATCCTAGGGCTAGTAGAGCGAGATGCAGACCTTCTTAAGAAGTATTCGGTCTCGAAAGATTTTTAATACGATTTTTAAGAAAAACGAGATTTTCTATTTTATAATAAAATTAATTTTTATAAATATAAAAATATTATCAAACCATATATTTTCAATATATAATAAAATTTCATGTTTTCTAAAAAGCTAAAAGAATGACAAGTTTCACCAAATTACCTTCAAATATCAATACAAGACAAGTATTTCACTTAAATATCTTGAACTATTCACGCTAAGTTAATATTCACTAAAATATCTCAAATCTTAAAAGTTACATCCATGAAACCCTAAATACGATAAATAAATATTTGAGGTTTATTTTGAAAGCATATAAAATATTTTTCATAAAACCCCTCGAGTTATATAAAATTGCAATTAAGGACTTTAGTAAATATGGGTTTAAGTGGAATCAATTCTCTTAAGCCTCAGGGAGCCGGAGAAAATGAGTGCTTGCCTATTTAAGGTAGAAAAACTTAATGGTGTTATCAATGGTAATTGTTTTCGAAAAAGACACAAATCCTGCCGTCCATGTGCAGCAGTTACCGATAACAGCCAAACCTAATTCAGGATCAAAATTCTGTTTAAAGTGTCTGACTCAAGTCTGAGTCTAAATCAATCTGAATCTAAACAGAATCCAATCTAAACATGAATCCAATCCAAACATGAATCAAATTCAACATGAATCCAAACTATAACATGTATACTTGAACCTGAACCTGAATACCAGAACAATATCAACATACAAACATGACTTGACTTGACCGAACCATGGCTATAACTTGACTTGACTACATGACTGCTTGATACATCCTGAAACCGTTTACATGAACAACTTATATTCATAGTCTTGGCAAGTCTAATAACTACAGTCTATATAACAAACATTACGGGGTTTAACGGGGTAGACTGGTACGGAATGTATTAGAAGTGGAACGAGATGGTCACTAAAAGACACCTACCTGAACATCCGTGCCGTTGTCCCGTGGGTTTTGACGGGGCCTCGTACTTCCGATTACCATAGTCCACGGAGCAAGTTGGACTCCCCTCGTATACACTGATATATTCTATACCAAGTTACAAACAACTACATTAGTATAACAAACATATACCTATTTATATTATCAGTTCTCTCCTCTTTACTTGTTCTATTCCATCCTTATGTTTGGGACATATCGAGCGCTAGTTCGCTGACGACATTCCTGTTTTCTTCTTTCTTTGGAATGTTCGTCAGGAGGACCCGACTCTCAGAAGACCGAGCCCAGCTAGAAGGACTTGGATCGGTTCACAGAGAAGCCAGACTTTTAGATTTTACTTGTACTTATTTCCTTTTCATTCGTATGCCCCTGTTTAGGCATTGCTATTATCATTGTACATTTTCTTTTCAAATCAGTTGTAATGTAAAGAAAGAATGTTAATAAAAGTTGCTGTTATTTTTACATCTCTTGTTATTCTTGTGTATTCATTTATATTGCTTATTTATGCTTAACGCGTTTACTTCTAAGTAAATACGTCGCGGCCCGTCATGTCTACTTCTCCGTATACTGGTAAACGGGGCGTGACACTATCTGTAAAAGCTTTTGTTTATTTCTATTTCAGTTGTACCAGATTTTCAGATCTGTTATCAGACTTCCTTTGAATATTGTGGAATTTGAATGTTATAATGTAGTTGGATTTATTTACTCCTTGCTAAATTCTTGTTGTAATTAAACTGCTTACTTTAACGCTTTAACGTATTTATACCTAGAAACATCTTTTCTCGGTATAAGTATCATGTGGGCCTAGTCACGTACGTGCTACCGTCTTTTGGGAAGCGGAGCGTGACACCCTACATCTAAACCCTAGACCATGTGATCTTCATTATCATAATAAAATTTAATCAGTTTTTAGAATTATTATTTTTCACAAGAAAAATAATAATGGAAGAATTGCCTTTTTACCCTAAATTAACGGTTTTGGCTTGGATCCGTTAGATAGGGTAGTCTTTTGCCCAAAAGAATTTATAGCGTAGTTTGCTGCCACAGCTCGAACAATAGGGGAGTTTGTTAGATTTAAGCCGCTTTTATTTAATCAAATTATAGTCATGTGAGATAAATTGTATAGATTGTCTGGGCCAATGTTGTTTTTGTTTGTTTTTTCTCTTGGTAAGAAACCCTTTCACTAATCAAAGTGTGGACCTTTCACTTTGAAGAACCTACAAAATGCTAATTTATGAGATGCGAATATAAATTAGGAATAGAGAGTAGAAAATGAGCCTTATTCAAGAAATTTAAAGATTTAAAACTAGGCCTAACCTTGTATGCCAAACTTCTCATTTCTAATTGAGTGTAATTGCTATGATGTTTTTTATTGCTTACGTTAAAGATTCACGACAAATGTGAAAAGAAAGATATGAGGAGAGACAGAGGAATACAGATTTTCAAATCATGGCTTCCAAAAGAAGGAATTTCCAAAACACCAAACAAATGTCATTTAAAAAAACATTAGAGATTTTATTATCAAATGAAATCATGGGTTAGGCCCATTACAAAAGCCTTTCAAAAGACTATATATACAAATTAGGGTTTCATCCCTTGTCGCTTCCAAAATATCTTCATTCTCCCCTCTCTCGAAATTTCTGCTGCTCTCAAAAAATATCATCGTTCTCAAAAAAAAATGCAAAATCTTTTTAGTCTTCTGTGAGAATATTCAAGGTAAAGCTTGTAGGTAAGCTACTAGTGAGGAAGAATCACTTCTTATTAAGCTATCAGTGAATAAAAAGTTTTTTTTTGAAATAGGATAGTTTAATATTAAAATTATTAAAATAGGACGATTTGTTTTAAATTTATTGAAATATGACGGTTTGAGCCCAACCCCAACCCCTCCAAACAGAGGGCGGGTTCTAGGAACACGCCCCCTACCTTATATAGGGGAGGGCGGGTTCTTAGAACCCGCCCTCCCCTATAATAGGAAGAGGGCGGGTTCGAACCCGCCCCATTTTTTAAAAAAAAATTAAATAAAAAAAACGAAATGAATTAAATATACAATAAAATAATAAAAATTGTATAATACTATTGTTGTTTAAATATGAATCTGGTATACACTCTAATAACAAAATGAATCCGTCAAATTTATAATACAAAAAAATCATATCTGTTTGTAAAAGTATATAACTATCGCTTTCCCTTTCCTTTTCCCTTTCCCAATCCGAGAAGGTTTGACATAAGCCTATGCCTCTTGGGATGACTGGAGAACCCTCCCGTTTCTTGGATATATAGCGGCGGCGGCGGCTGCTCTTCTGTTTCGGCTTCATCTTCAGCAGCGACTTGGACAGGCTGTTGTTCGGCAAATCCTGAATGTGGGACATGTGTCGGATATGTGCTGCCTCCCAACAACTATATGTAGGACGAAAAATCCGTCTCCCAACTGGGCAGTTGTTGCGAAGAACATGTCCCAGTTTCATGCGGTTGCTGTTGCACAAAACCTGGGCCCCATGGCTGCGCAAATCCTGACCCCCAAGATTGTTGTTGTTGCGCAAAACCTGACCCCCAAGATGGCTGTTGTGCAAAACCTGACCCCCAAGACTGTTGTTGTTGCGCAAAACCGGTCCCCCAAAACTATTGTTCCTCCGTTTATTGCACTTGTTGATTGATAAAGATTTTGCATATGCGTTTTGAAATCAAAGAATAGAATATACCGCAATCAAGACGGTGTCGCTTGGTAGCTAGCCGGTTGAGTACGGGTCGGTCCACAGGGAAAACGTGTCTTTTCTTATTGTTCTAACGAGTCAATTCCTATTTGTGGTAGGTTTTGATTTTTATAAAAACTGAACTTGAAATTGATTTGGATTAAAACCTTGCTAGAGTTAGGATTAGATTAGTTTGGAAAGTTAATTCTACTCACCGCTTTCTTTGCCCTAATTAAGAACTTAGGTGTTAAGGTAATAGTTAACAAAGGGATTAGCACGACTAGGAAGAAACGTAGTTCTTCCTTTTGGTCCTTGTCCGTCCTTTCTTAACTCTTATTCCTAACCTCTATGTAAATCAACCACTACCGGTCTAATTAGGGAATCACCGCTATCTTGTAGGATAGGGTGCCGTAGTGAGCGGTGGATGGTTGTTTTACATAGAGTCCTAATTTATAAAGTTATGAGGGCAAGAAAGAAGTGAGAGATTTCCATCTCTCAAACCTGCCCAATCCTAACCCTAACAAGTAAGGAACTACTCACTCATTAGGGGATTAACAATGGAATTCATTTTTTTAGTTTTCTTTTTTAATTATCTAATTAACGTGCAGATAATAAAAGACAGATATGAAAAATTGCAGAAATATAAATTGCAAATAAGGAAAATTCAAAATAAAAACTTGCTTTTATTGATGCACTCTTTGACAATTACAATGGAATGAAAATTTTAATCTAGAATTAAAAAGTGGTATGCTCCAAAAGAGGTGTACGCTTTCCTATTTATAGATAGGAGAAACCCTAGGGTTTACATCTGATCCACATCTGAAATTACAATACTACCCTAAGAAGGCCGGGTCAATGCACCGACTCCTACCGACACGCGCCGACACGGGCTCTGCACGGCCGCGGAACCGCGGCCATAAGCCTTGTTTGGCCGCGGATCCGCGGCCATATGGTGGGGTCTTAAGTTTATTTTCTCAGGGCTGCTTCATGTTACTTTTTCCTTCTAGTTTCTTCACTTGGTTTTTCAGAATCTTTTCTAGTTTCTTCCAGATTTCCACAGTGCAGAATGTTGTGGAATTTTACCGTTCGCTTCGTGTTGAAGTCTTGAATCTTGTGCTGCCTTCGTATTTTGTGCAATCGAACTGTTCATTGATCTTCATTTGTTCCTTAAACTGTAGGCGGTATAAAAAAGATTCATCTATTTGTTAGTCGTAGTCTCTCTTTTGTAGCGTTTTTTCACCATTTTCACTATATTGTTCCAAGAACCTGTAACCTGCAACTATTTAGCAGACATGGATCAAAAGCACCTATTTATTTGCAATAAGATTAAGAATGGGGAATATAATAATGCAAAAATCTGATATGAACAAATACCCCCAAACTTATCTTTTGCTCGTCCCGAGCAAAAACCAATTTATTCTCGAAAAAACCTAACCTCACTTTCGCAGGGAATCGCGATTGAACTGAGCTCGTGCAACAAGCCGTTAAATCTCTAGGTGTCCCTAGTAGGAGGAGTGTTGTCTCCTGAGAGTTTTCAGCGGATACTACCCATAAAATCCGATCAATTTGGCTTATTGACTTTCATTCTTCGATTCGATATTCTAGCAAGAAATTCTATTATCTTAAACTTAGAAATCATCAACCCGTATTTTTCACACTCACTTATCATTTAACTTAAGATTGTATATGTTCTGTAAATTTATTTAGCTTTTAGCATCTCTTGAATTTTCCTTCTAAGGTTCCATCTCAACTTAAGAATTTTTATCATCTCTACTGAAGATATAAGTCTTATTTTTCATTCCCATCTCTCATCCAAACCCCAATCATATACCCCTACGTGTGTGTATGTATCACCCCTACACTTGGAAATTCAATTCAAATTATCATGCTCTTGTCCATCGTCCAAAATACTTTTAGTTGGTGAATAGATGAAATTGCTCACACATTCTTCATGCGACCGTTAATACTTCTTGAGGTACTAAAGACCAATTACAAAATGTGTTTGCACATTAAGGCGTAATTTCTCGTCTTGTAATACCTAAGGCTTTAGTAGTGACTCCCAAACCAGTTGGTCTAAGGCACTAGGTGATAAAGCACCCTTGCTATATATTTTTTTATTTTACGCAGCCTTAAGTGATTACAAAACCAGTGTTCAATTTTTTTATATCTCTTTATTCACACTTATACTTTTATTCAATTTTTTTTCATACTAAGAATTTTAGACAAAAGCACTTCAAGGCATCCTCTACTATCCCAAGTTTCAAGGTGCGTGTATGTGCGAGTTGTAGGGTATATACTTTCAGACTTTAGACTAAAGGTTCGGAATTATTTTTCAGACTTACACTTCAATAAAAATTTCAATACTCTTCCCTTATTTTGACTTAGCCCAACAATTGAACTTAAAATTTGCCTATTTCTAAATAAACTATAAGGACATATATTTTTTACCGTTAAATTTTAAGAAAGGTTATTTTTAGGGTTTTTAATTTACTAAGTTTTGGATCTAGTTTTTCCTAACTTGTTAACCGTCTTTTCAAACTTAAGTCAAATATGGCCAAAATTGAATTTTTCAATTTTTAAAATTTTTCAATTTTTTATTTGATTTTATTTTTATAATTTTTTTATTTTCATTTTTTTTAATTTTTATAATTTTTTTATAAAGATGCAATACAGAAATAAACATGCAAAAGAAAAAATACATACAAAAATTAAAATATGCAATGCAATGATAACTATTTACAAACCACCTCCTCCCCCAAACTTACCAAAAGCAGTGCCCTCACTGCTCAGGCCCTCGCCGTCCCCTTGAGCATGAACGAAAACGCTCATCTCTAGCTAGCAGGGTTCTGATCCCCTGCTCTACTTGTGTTAGACGTTGTTCATGCTGCGTCATCATTCCAAGCAATCTTTCTATCCCCCTATTGTTTCTTCAAAGTAAGCGCGCTTGCGCAGCAGGGGTGAGCTCTTCATCCCTCGCGGTCGAGCTGGAGCTAGGTGTCCTGGCGGATACATATTCAGCCGGTTCCGTTTGTGACCATACATTAGTCAAGCGGGTATAGGACGTGGATACGCCCTCAATAAGAGGCCGAATGGGTATACCTCTATGCATGTAGAATTCAAATTCCTCCACATGGAGGAAATAGCGAAACAGTTGTGTCACTAACATGGGGCTTGGGTAATTTACGGCCCTTTTTCTAGCACCAATTGAATAAAGCAAAACCATGCACATATTAAATTTAGGGTTCTTAGTCATTAGGGTGTGCACGATATGAAGAGACGGGGTGAAAAATGTGGTATTATGTGAACTACCAAAAATGTTGTTTTGCGCCCACCAGCACACAGTTAAAACATTGGCGAAAAGGGTCCTAGCCTGTATTCCCTTCCTAGGTTCCCTCGAGCAGTCATTATCCATTAAAGGCATGTAATCTTCAAATTGAAGCGGTTGGTCGTGAACAGGTAATCTAGGGATTAAAGTGACTTCATGGATGAAGTCTTTGTCAATAATTATCTCCCTATCGTCCCAAAATAGTTTGATAAAACCGTATTGTGTAAGGCAGCCTTCCTCCATGCACTCGTAAAAACGAGTGACTAGATCTGGAAGAGCGTAAGCATTGGGATGGTTATAAATTAAAAAGTTACACCCCCTCCGTGTGATTTCATCAGCAAAATAGCTCCCGTATATCGTGTGTGAAAAGATTTGTGAAAAATCACGTTCTAATTGCATGTTCGGTGCCATTACAGAGAGTGTAGATCTAAAAGAAAAATTTAACAGAGAGGATCTAAGAAAGCAAACCTCCTCTGAAAATATCAGAGGGTGAAGACTCCAACACTCGACGGATGCGCAGCGGGAACAGGGTTTCGGCGGCGGAAGGGCGGCGGAAGAAGGAGATCTTGCTGCAAAAACTTGAGTGATGGCTAGGCTTTGCAGAGAGGTGAAAAATTAGGGTTAAGAAAACAGAGAGGGGTCGGCTTTTATTTACAGGGGGTGTAAGAAGCCCCTCTTAAAAAGAGGAAATTATTTGCAAATTTTTATTTTTATTTTATTAAAACTGGAAATTCACAAAAATACCAAAAAAAATTTTATTTTCAAATTTTTTTATTTTGTTTTTATATAATTACAAATGATACATACCCCCAAATTTGTTTGAAACAGTGTTTTCGCTAGATAATCAAAATTTAGGGGTAAATGGAGGAAGATTAGTCAATGTAGATCGGCTCCTGCAAAAACAGGAGCTCCTCCGAAGGGTCCGCAATGAAGAACGGTTTAAGTCGATGTCCGTTCACTTTAAACAGTGAACTGTCTTCTGGATCTTCTAGATCGACCGCACCGTGCGGATATACGGTGCGTATCAAAGATGGACCTTTCCATCGAGATTTGAGCTTGCCGAGATGGAAATGTAACCGAGTATCATAAAGTAAAACCTGTTGACCAGATTTGAAAGTTTTGCGCATAAGGTGTTTATCGTGGAACACTTTCGTTCGATTTTTAACAACTACTGGGTTCTCATAGGTTTCATCCCGCAGCTCGTCTAATTCGTTCAACTGCAGCTTTCTATTGCTGCCCGCATCTCCCAAAGATAGATTCAACTCTTTTATTACCCAAAATGCCTTGTGCTCTATTTCAACTGGAAGGTGGTAAGCCTTTCCATAAACAAGCCTATATGGAGACATACCAAGATTGGTCTTATAGGCAGTTCGGAATGCCCAAAGGGCATCAATAAGTTTTGATGATCAATCTTTACGGTTTTTGGAAACCGTTTTCTCCAATATCTGTTTAATCTGCCGATTCGAAATCTCGGCTTGCCCAGTAGTTTGGGGATGATAGGGCGTTGACAGCTTGTGAGTAATGGAGTATTTCTGCATTAAGGACTCGAAAGTCCTATTACAAAAGTGAGATCCATTATCACTGATAATCGCGCGAGGATGCCCAAACCGGGAAAAAATGTTTTCTTTGAGAAATCTGACGACAACCTTGTTGTCATTAGTTCGGCTGGGCACACCTCGACCCATTTAGAAACATAGTCAACCATGAGTAGAATATACATGTTCCCAAAAGAGTTGGGAAATGGTCCCATAAAGTCTATCCCCCAAACATCAAAAATTTCAACAACCAAAATTGGTTGGAGCGGCATTTCATTTCCCGAGATATCCGACCCAAGTGTTGGTACCAGGAGCATGTCTTGCAGTACTCATATGCGTCTTTAAAAATTCGTGGCGAGTAGAAACCACACTGCAAGATTTTTTCTGCTGTCTTTTTGAGGCCAAAATGCCCGCTACACGCTTAATCGTGGCAGAATGACAGCACGCTCTTAAACTCATTGTCGGGGACACACCGACGAATGATTTGGTCGGAACAGTATTTGAAGAGATACGGTTCATCTCAGTAAAAATGTTTTACTTAGGACAGGAATCGGAGTCTGTCCTGATTCGACCAATCGTTTGGTATCAGTCCGGTGGCCAAATAATTTATGATATCTGCGAACCATGGTTCTTATGACACAGTTAAGAGCTGCTCATCTGGAAAAACATCTTTTATAGGAATTTGAAGTATGGGCGAAGAAGAAAGGCGTGAAAGGTGGTCGGCGACTACGTTTTCGCATCCTCTCTTGTCTCTTATGACAAGGTCAAACTCTTGTAGCAAGAGAATCCAACGTATCAGCCGAGATTTAGCATCCTTCTTAGCGAAAAGATGGCGAAGAGCTGAGTGGTCCGTGTAAACGATGACTGGAGAGCCGACTAAATAGGGCCCTAACCTTTCTACTGTAAACACAACAGCTAAGAACTCTTTTTCAATTGTTGTGTAATTCAATTGGGCTTCATTTAAGATTCGGCTAGCGTAATAAATTACATGCGGTGTCTTATTTATATGTTGTCCAAGGACAACACCAATGGCGAAATCAGATGCATCGCACATAATTTCAAATGGATGCGTCCAGTCAGGAGATGAAAGAATGGGAGCGGAAATAAGTAAGTTTTTCAATGACTCGAACGCCTTCATGCAGGTTGAGTCAAAATCAAAAGTTGTGTCCTTGGCCAACAAAAGAGTCAAGGATCTAGCTATCTTGCTAAAATCCTTGATGAACCGTCTATAGAAACCGTCATGGCCAAGGAATGCTCGGATTTCTTTGACGCACTTGGGAGGAGGAAGATTGGAAATAACTTCAATCTTGGCTTTATCAACCTCAATGCCATTTTGCGAGATGATATGTTGATTGAGAGATTTTAACTAGCTTATGCGCTTTTAAAAGATGAATCAAAGAATATTTAGTAACCGCAATCAAGAACGGCGTCGCTTGGTAGCTAGCCGGTGAGTACGGGTCGGTCCACAGGGATTTTGTGAATTTCCTAATTGGTCTAACGAGTTAATTCCGAACGGTGTGAACGGATTGATTAAATCTAATAACTAAATCTATCTAGATCTAAATCTTGCTAGGGTTAGGTTTAAGGTAAGTTTGGAAATGTAAATAAATCTCACCGCTTTCTATACCCAAATTAAGATCTATGAGATGTTATGGTAATTATCAATAAAGGGGATATTCCCTTCCGAAGGACGGCGCACAGGACCGCGATGTCCTGACGCTGAGATTCGGGACAGATGCTATATGGTTTTATCCGTCCACCTCTCCGAAGATGCCAAGTTGATTTATGGCACCGTGTATCGGAGGTTTAGACGGATGCGGCCGATGTAGCAGACTTCGTCAGATTCCCCCTCGTTTGAGGGGTTTTTGATTGTAGGGACGCTCTTCCCTGCAGGCGCAAGCCCCTGCAGTTAATTACGCTACCACATCGCGGTAACAACTTTCTCCTTCTCCAGAATTTCACTTCGTGTCGTGTGATTTGTTTTGTTTGTGGTTGCCCGTGGATTGTATACGGAGACTAAATAATGCCGTCGCCCGTAGGACGTGGATTAGTCCAAATCCGTATTTACTTAGATTTAGGTTTGGTGTTTTTAGTTTAAGGATGCATTAGTCGCGTTGCGGCTAAGATCAACTTAAACGTTCGTTAAGGATACGATAGTCCTGTTTGAGACTAGGATCAACTTAACGTGATAATCCATTTAATATCTGGCCATCGGGACTCGTCACCTCTCTAACGTCGTTGAAGGATTACAACGGCAGATGTCAGAGGAGTTCAGAGATGTACCCTTGAACCAAAGTTGATTTGGAGTTTTATAGTCCGTTTGAATGTTTAAGGATACGTTAACCGTATTTGGGGGCTAAGATCAACTTAAACGGGATCGTTTAGATCCGGCAAAAGAGCATTTGGAGGCTCTATTGTTCCAGTTTAGGGATGTAGTGGTCCATAGGTAGTTTAGGGACGTGGTGGTCCATATTCCAGTTTACGGACGTGGTGGTCCATATTCCAGTTTACGGACGTGGTGGTCCATATTCCAGTTTAAAGACGTGGTGGTCCGTCGCCAGTTTAAGGACGTGGTGGTCCATCATTAGTTTAAGGACGTTTCGGTCCGACATTAGTTTAAGGACGTTCCGGTCCATCATTAGTTTAAGGACGTTTCGGTCCGACATTAGTTTAAGGACGTTCCGGTCCAGCATTCCCATTTAGGGACGAATATTAGTTTAAGGACGTTCGGTCCAATATTAGTTTAAGGACGTTTCGGTCCACGAGTTTAAGGACCCCGCAGTCCATATTGATGTGTGGTCGTCGGGACCCATCACCTCTCTGACGTCGTTGAAGGATTATAACGATGGGTGTCAGAGGAGTTCGGAGATGTACCCTCGAACCGGATATAAATTAATTTAAGAGAACAGCTGTGCTCAGTCAATTTAATTTGAGGACTTACGGCCAAAATTGGGTTAAGTCCAGTTGAAAATGTTCAACACCCTTATTTATTTTTTGTCTATTAGACCTGTGCTAGGGCTTTGCCCACACTTAAATAATGCATTGCATTACTTCTATTTTTTTGTTTGGGCTCTGCCCATAAAAGATGCAGAGCATCAATTTATTCTGGGCTCTGCTCATTTATGAATGATGCAATGCATCTGTTTTGTTTGGGCTCTGCCCCTTTTAAAATGCGTAGCATTTTTATTATTTCGTTTGGGCTCTGCCCATTTATAAATGATGCAGAGCATCAATTTAATTAGGCCTGCTTGGTCTCTTAATTGGGCCTGGCCCTTCAGGAAAAGAAATGCATTGCATTTGTCAGGCACTTTGCGCCAGTCACTGAGCGCAAGCGCTTGTGGTGAGGACACGTGTCATGCTCTGGTAAGCGCAAGCGCAACAGCGTAGTGCGCTGCGCTAGTGCGCTGCGCTGTTGCGTTGCTGACACGTGGCGCGCTCTGTTGAGTTGCGCCGATAAAGGAGCGCAACAGCGCAATTTTTCAAGTGCAAAGCACTGTTTTATATTTTGATCGATTTTAAATCAAAGAAAACAAGTTTTCTTTTGTTTTCAAAGAACCAATGGTTCATAAGAAAGTGCAAAGCACTATTATTACTTATTTTTCTTTTTATTTAAGATTATTGATCTTGTTCTTAGATCAATAATCTGTCCATAAGAGAATTTTCTCTTTTTCCTAAAGGTTTTTACCTTCTGTTGTTCTTGAGGAGTTCTCAAGAGTTCTCTTCTTTTTTTTTTATAGAAAGATGTTCCCCATTTTGATTTGGGGTCTGGGGTCCTTTTTATAGTGCCCATAAATTAGTTAAATTTGTTAAAGAGATTTTTCTCTGAGTGATTTGGGGAATTTTCCCCACCGTTGGATCTTTGATCCAAGGGCTTCTGTTTTGCAGAAGAAAATCTTCTTATTTTAACAAGAACAGAAAAGATTTCTTAGAAATTCAATTCTGTTTGGCGCAGATGCCCCAGCACGTGACACGTGTCACGCAGCGCACAGCGCAGCGCAATTGCGCTGCGCTGACACGTGTCGCACAGCGCAGCGCAACTGCGCTAGCGCATCTGCGCTGACACGTGTCGCGCAGCGCAGTGCTTGCGCAACTGAGGCGTTGCTTCCTTTATTTTAATTTTAATTTTCAATATAGAGCTTTGCTCTTATTGGGGAAACAGAAGCGTTGCTTCGTTTCCCGTCTTGGAATTTGAACAGAGTTTTGCTCTGATTGGGGTAAACAAATGCCCCCCCACCGTTGCGCTTATGTGGCCCCAAACGTGTGCGCAACGGTGGCGGAATTCCAACCGCCGTGACAACTTTCGAAAGTCGAAGAGGCACTTGATGCCTATAAATAGAACCTTTGGTCCCCCACAGATGCTTATCATCTTTCAGATTTTTATTTTCAAAAAATTTCAGAGTTTTGCTCTTGCCTTCAAGAACTCCAGAGCTTTACTCTCCTTTCCAAAGCTTTTAGAAAAACTTTAGGTAAAATTGATTCTTTGATTAAATTAATTTTAATTAATCTTAACCAGCAGAGCTTTGCTCATTTTCAAAGTTAGAAACTTTAGGTAAAATTAATGTAAATTAAATTAATTTAAATTAATCTCAGTCAAAGAGTTTTGCTCTCACAGATCTTTTGATCTAAAGAGATCCCCATTAGGGTTTCATTAAGCTTTTGTTCATGGGTTTTAATCCCTGAACAGAGCTTTGCTCTCTAGGAATTTAGCCCTCTATGTATATTATTTTTCTTCTATCGCTAATCTTCCTATGGTATTTCCTCCAGGTATAATGGCGGTGCATCTATACAGTTTGCACGAGTTCATCACCTATGACGATATCCGCGCACAGGGTCGTCAACAAAACCAGGAGTTTACAGACGCTCAATGTGCAGAGGTCATGGGTCGTCTGAACGCAAGCGGTGGTTGGCTGCTACCCCGTCGTTCGGCTCTTTTGAAAGTCGTGCTGGGAGCAATATGGAGAGCACTTCCGGGTCTTCATGAGGCCCTGCCGCTCAATGCGCTGGATGATGCCGAGGACAAGGTGCATTCAGTGTACCTGACAGGGCTGATCTCGAAGAAACGGCGGGACAGCCTCATTGACATCCTACACCAAATCTTCCAGCAGACGACGATAGTTGCTGCTTATCGAAGGCCGGGAGGGCTTGCCGAGGATCTTGACACAGAGGAGCGCGAGAGGCTGCGCATAAGAATAATTAGAAAGGCCAGAAGAACTCTGGATGGCCTTACTTTTGAATTCCTCAATCCGTGCCCCGGATATGAGGTTATACCGTTGTAATAATTTGAATAATGTTTCTTATTCATTGCTCTTGTGATTGTAAGAATTTTTAGCAATATGAATGGAAACCCTCCTTTTTTTATTTCAGCTTGTCTTATTTCTCGTCCTGAGTCTTCTGCCCATGCATAAATGAATGCGTCTCGAACGCCTGATCAAATGTAAATCGGATGTTCTTTCTGTAGCTTTCTTCTTTCTCTTATTATCGGCATGCTATCTTAATAAACATGGTTGACGGATAATAGAGCACGCATCTTGACTTTCTTAAGAAATAGCGATGGCTTAGGCCGCAGGTTCAGATCTGCTGCTTAAGACTTTTCAACTCTATAAGCCGTGAGGGTCTCATAGAGACTTTTCTCCCTACGGATCGAGAGGATCTCGTAGGTGGGTTTTCTCCTTAGGAATCGTGAGGATTCCTAAATGTGGTTTTCTCTTACAAGTCGTAAGGATCCTATAAGAGAATTTTTCCCTCTTACGAGTCGAGAGGACTTGTAAGCGGTTGTTCCCCTCCTTGTCGAAGTTCGACGTTGGAGAGTGAGACCCGTGGATGGTACGCAAGAGACCGTTTTGGGTCAACTTGCGGGGTCCCAGCGCTTAGGAAACAGGTTTCTTTTATGCCCACTGCCTAAGGCTTTATCTCACGAGTCGAGCCGCCTCGACAATTTTCTCACAAGTCGAGACGAATCGAGTGTTTCTCACAAGAACATCTTAACGTCGCATTTAACCTCTGCTCTTTACGACAGAAGCCCGTTAAGGTTGATGGTACTTAGGGTTTTGGCCATCGTACCGTTGCATAAGCTGATATAGTCCTCGATAGGCAATCGTGCTGTTCGAGTAGCCCTGCGACTGCCGTGTCTCTGATCCCTTCGGGGGCTGGACAAGACGTCTTCAAGCAATCCTCCTTGGCAGTTTGACCGTCGGAAGAGCAAGCGTTAGGAATTTGCCATGTCACTTTTTACTTGAGGTTATGCTTATTTTGGTGAGCCCCGATGAGTCATAACCACTCCGCGCTGGTGTGGGGATGATCTCCGATAGTCTTTCGGGCTTTATGTGAGTTGCCGTCAAGACCCTGAAGCTAGAAATTTGGCCTTTGCTTCGTTTGCTGGCATTGCGTCTGCTGTATCGAGACGAATGTTGCGGTGGGAACTAGGGATTTTGCCGTGGCTCCGTTTGTTTGATGACGTTGCGTCTGCTGTGTCGAGACGAACGTTGGGGTGACATCTCGTCTGCTGTATCGAGACGGACGTCGAGGTGGTGACCATTCTGTGCTGGTGCGAGATAATCTCCGATTGTCTTTCCGGTTTTATATGAGTTACCGTCAAGACGTCGAAGCTAAGAATGTGGCCTTCGCTTCGTTTGCTTTGGAGTGTCCAAATCCTGTTGGAGGAAGAACGCTGGGGTTGACATTTCGTCTGCTGTATCGAGACGAACGTCAAGGTGGTGACCACTCTGTGCTGATGCGAGATAATCTCCGATTGTCTTTCCGGTTTTATGTGAGTTACCGTAAAGACGTTGAAGCTAGGAATGTAGCATTCGCTTCGTTTGCTTTGTCACGTCCGAATCCCTGCTGGAGGAAGAACGCTGGGGTGACAACTCGTCTGCTGTATCGAAACGAACGTCGAGGAGGTGACCACTCCATGTGAGATGATCTCCGGTGGTCTTTCAGGCTTTATATGATTTGCCGTTAAGACCTTAAAGCTAGGAATTTGGCCTTCGCTTCATTTGCTCACACTGCGTCTGGTGTATTGAAACGAATGCTGAGGTGGAGCTGGGATTTTGCCGTCACTTCGCTTGGTTTCGACCATGGGGTCTTTTGTTAACTTTGCATGTACACCCTGCTGAACTGCGAAGGAACGCCGTTGTTGACATTGTGTCTGCTGTAACGAGACGAATGCTAAGGTGAAGTTGGGATTTTGCCGTTACTCCAGTTTGTTTCGACCGTGAGGTCTTTTGTTGACGTTGCATCTGCCTCCAGCTGGACTGCGGAGAAACGCTGTTGTTGACATTGCGTCTACTGTATCGAGACGAACGTTGGGGTGACATCTCGTCTGCTGTATTGAGACGGACGTCGAGGTTGTCTCTAGGTTGCTGATGAACCGTCGAGTTTTGGAACTAGGGATTTTGCCGTGGCTCCATTTGTTTGATGATTGTTGCGTCTGCTGTGTCGAGACGAACGTCGAAGTGGTGACCATTCCGCACTGGTGTGAGATGATCTCCAGTTGTCTTTCAGGCTTTATATGACTCGCCGTTAAGACCTTGAAGCTAGGAATTTGGCCTTCGCTTCGTTTTCTTTGCCACGTCTGAATCTCCGCTTGTTTGATTATGTTGCGTCTGCTGTGTCGAGACGAACGTCGAGGTGGTGACCATTTCATGCTGACATGAGACGATCTTCAATTGTCTTTCTGGCTTTATATGACTCGCCGTTAAGACCTTGAAGCTAGGAATTTGGCCTTCACTTCGTTTGCTTTATCACTTCCGAATCCTGTAAGAGGAAGAACGCTAGGGTGACAACTCGTCTGCTGTATCGAAACGAACGTCGGGGTAGAGCTGGGATTTTGTCGTGGCTCCGTTTGTTTGATTGTTAGGCCGTAGATATTGCCGTTAAGATTTGGCTCCGTTTTCTGATGGAGCATTGGGAAGGAAAGGGTGCCTCCTTCTTTGTTTGTGCCCCTGGATCGTATACAGGGATTGCTGTACTATCGCCTGTAGGGCCAAAGTTTCATTCATTCATTTTTTTTTATTTCCGCGATGCTCTATCATTTCAGCTTTTATATCGCGAAGGTCGCGATTGCCCAATCATTTCGGCTATTTTTCGCGGTGCCCAATCATTTCGGCTATTTATTTTATTTTTACTCGCTGCTTTTTATTGCGAGTTGCCCAATCATTTCGGCTATTTTGCATGCATACATTTTTACTTGCTGCTTTTTATTGCAAGTTGCCCCATCATTTCGGCTATTTCATATGCATGTATGGCTCGCTGATTTTTTATCGCGAGTGTAGAACTTGGAATCTGACACCAATCTCAGCATCAGCATCGCTACAACTGGAATATTGCCAGGAGCGAATCATCATTTTCCATGAAGGGACTTGGAATTTGATACCGTTTTAGGCATCAGCATTGCTACAACTGGGATATTGCCAGGAGCGAATCATCATTTGCCTTTGTCGATATCGAACAAAGGGTGGCTTAGTAAACAGGGTTAGGATTCTGTCGACTAAGGCTTTTGACTTCATGAGCCGTAGGTGTCTCACAAAGGTATTTCTTCCTACAAGTCGTGAGGATCTCGTAGGTGTGTTTTCTCCTTAGGGATCATGAGAATTCCTAAGTGTATGTTCCTATGTAAGCTGTAAGGATCTTACAAAAGGGTTTTCTCCTTATAAGTCAAGAGGACTTGCAAGGGTCGTTCACCGTATGGACATATCCCCAGTCACGGATGGGACTTGGTTAGGGAATGTTTATTCGCGCCCGTGGATTGTATACAAGGGTCAGTATCGAACCGCTTGTAGGGCCATAACGAAAGTTGTGGGGGTTGCTTAAGCACAGGTTTAGGTCTCTGTAACTTAAGACTTTCAAATCTTATGAGCCGTGAGGGTCCCATAAGAGAGTTCTCCTTACGAGTCGTGAGGATCTCGCAAGTGTATTTTCTCCTTAGGAATCGTGGGGATCCCTAAGTGTGCTGCTCCTTTTGTGAGTCGTAAGGATCTCATGCGGGTGGTTTCTCCTTACAAGGTCGAAGGGACCTTATAAGTGTCTTTTAACGAGGTTGTGCCCTTTCGGGTTTTCACGAACACTCGCCGGTAGCCCTGCTGTTATTTACTCACGGAGCCCTTTCGGATTTTCATCCGTGCCCGTTTCGCTTATGGACATACCGTCTCTTTTTTTTTGTGTTTACGAGGTCGCGCCCTTTCGGGTTTTCACGAACACTCGCCGGTAGTCCTGCTATTTTTACTCACGGAGCCCTTTCGGGTTTTCATCCGTGCCCGTTTTGCTTATGGACATACCGTCTCTTTTTTTTATTATTTACGAGGTCGCGCCCTTTCGGGTTTTCACGAACACTCGCCGGTAGTCCTGCTGTTTTTACTCACGAAGCCCTTTCGGGTTTTCATCCGTGCCCGTTTTGCTTTTGGACATACCATTTTTTACTTTTATTTTTATTTTTTTTATTCTTTATATATATATATTTTTTTTTTATTTTTTTTTATCTCGTCAGCCTAAGGATGCTGCGGTAGTAGTTTAAAGACATTTCGGTCATTTGCAAGTTTTAGGACATTGAGGTCCATCATTAGTTTAAGGACATCTCGGTCCGCCGTCGCCGTATTTGAGGCGAATATCTAGTTTATTGACTTTTCGGTCTATGGGTCTTTCTTTATGACTGACCATGATGCCCCCGGCGTATCCATCTTTCTCGGAGCATGCGGTTGTGGCGGGTTCACCTTCCAATTTTCGGACAGCGCGAACTTGCCTTGTTGGTATTGGTCTTCAACCCAGTTCTTGAAGACGTAGCAATTCTCGATCAGATGACCTACCGTTTGATGGTAAGGGCAATAATTAGGATTATTAACATCGCCTAGCCGCAACGGACGTTTTGGACTCGGCAGATTGATGAGTCTGTCGCACACTGCCAGCTCGAACAGTCCCCTTGTTTTATCTTGCGGAAACGAGTAAGGACGTTTCAACTTTTCCTGGAGGGGTTGCCGCTTGTTGCTTTGGCGAGCAACCGGTCTAGGGTCACTTAATTGTTGTTGAGCGCTGGCGACGAAGGCCGTTTTTCCTTTTCCTTTATCCTTTTTGTTCGCTCCGTTGTTTGCGGGGCCGGGATTTTTTCCGAGTAGCGTGCGATTGCATGGCTGAACGTTCTCGCAGCTCCTCAATTCCTTCATTTTTGAAATAGATTCCCTGAGGGAAGGGTTGGGGGTAGCTTCTTCGTCAGAGTCGCTTCCAAAGGTGATAATTTGCGATACCTTAGAGTCGGCCGTATGACAATCGTCGGCGGCTCTTTTGCGATCATCTATCGCATTTTTTCGACGTCTACAAGCTTCACATTTTGTCCTGTCGAAGTGTTGCTTTTGAGCGACATACCCTTGCCACCAACAGTTAAAAGATTCGCAGTCTTCGGTAGGATGTATGATCTTCTGATGATATAAGCAGAAGTTTGGGTGCATCTCTACCTCAGCGAGAGTATTTTCTTCAAAGGGCGGTAGCTTCATTCCTACTGATAAAGCTTTGGCGAACCTTTTCCTCGTCTTGAATTTGTTTTTATCCGCAGTGGATGGCTTTTGATTTGACGGGAATGCTTTGGCTTTTTCCAGTATGGCCATTTCATGCTCTTGATTGGCTTTTGCTTTCAGACGAATTTCATTTAGGAAGACATCGATCAGCTCGTCTGATGGCTGTAGAATCTCCGGTTCGGGGTTCGCCATTGGTTTCTCGGCGCAAGAAGCTTCTTTATTATCTGTCAGTGAGTGAGAAATCACATGACAAGTCGCTACGTAGTCTTCGGATTCATCTGATGAGTTTTCTCCATCGTTTTCATCCTTGACTAAAGAACAAACTGCCCCCGGCGTGTCCGTCTTCTTTGGAGAGTGCGGCTGTGGTGGGTTTACCTTCCAGTTTTCCGACAGCGCGAACTTGCCTTGTAGGTACTGATCCTCGATCTATCCCTTAAAGACGAAACAATCCTCAATCGGGTGACTTACCGTTTGGTGGTAAGAGCAATAATTGAGATTATTGACATCGCCTGGTTGCGACGGACGTTTTGGACTCGGCAGATTGATGAGTCTGTTGCGCACTGCCAGCTCGAACAGTTTTCTCGTTTTATCCTGAGGAAACGAGTAAGGACGTCCCAGTCTCTCCTCGAGGGATGGGCGTGGACGCATATTGTTTTGACGGACAACCGGCTTTAAGTTGCTCGACCGTTGTTGAGTATTGGCAACAAAGGTTGCTTTCCCTTTGCCCTTTTCATTCCAAGGCTCTGTCTTTGAAGGAGATGGTTCATGGCCCACCTGGTCCATTTGGGCCAGCTTGTCAATCAAGGCCTGGAAGGTGGTCGGCTTAAAAAACATCATGAATTGGGAGATGGTCGCTTGAGGGTCGAGAGTACCCACGAACATGCCCACGGCAGGAGCTTCTTCGATGCGCTGCTCGCACTTTGACCATAGATTACGCCACCGTATCGCATACTGGACCAAAGTTTCTGCAGGCTTCACCCTGGCATTGATCAATGCCGTGATTGGGGTGCGTTCGCTAGCGCTTGCAAAACGCTAGGTGAATAGCAACTCCATCTCTGCGAAAGTCTTGACAGAGTCATTTGGGAGTTCAGAGTACCACTCGAACGCCGTCTCCGATAAGCTGCCGACGAATTGGCGGAGCAAGAGTTTATCATCGCCGCCAGTGTTGCCACATAAGGCTCTGAATTGAGCGACGTGCTGATGCGGATTTCCCGTCTCCTTGTATACATGGAACTTAGGGATCGTATATCCCGGCGGGTAACTGATTTGGTCATACCAGTTCGGGTATGGTCGCCCAGTTTTGACGACTTGGCTGGCCGCTTCACTCGCCTGATGAGCTCGTATTTGCTGAGCTATATAGTCATCTAGTGCAGCTTTGGAAATGGTTTCCTCCTTGGCTGTTGAATGAGCTGGAGGAGGATTAGATGTCTCCTCTTTATCGTCTTCAATAATGACCGGAGGGTCTTCAGCTGGAGGGTCCGGCTGTAACATCATTCCCACCATGTCTTGGAAGAGAAGCGCCATCTATTTTATGTTAGCCGCTTGCTCTGCAGCTTCTTTGTCCCTCTTTTCGAGGACTCTGCGTAAAAAGTCAGCGTCGGTTTCTTGTTCTTGACGCTCATCCGAAGACGTTTCAGAGCTTTCTTTTGGCTCAGTGAGTGCAGCCATTGTAGTCATCATTTCCTGAAGCTTTTGTTGTTGCTCCTGGGCTTTCGTCATGGATCGGGTAAGCGGTCGGTGGCCCGTAGAAGTGCGGCTTTCCTCCTTTCCAGAAGCCATATAAACAGTGTGCACCACCATGCCCCCAGATTTGGGGCGTTTGTGTTCAGCGCTTTTATGCTTCGCCATGTTCACAGGGGCTTTTTGCGGCCTCCTTTTCTTCTGAGTGATTGGAGTTAAGGGGGCCATTGTAATGGGCACCCGGGTAACCATTGGTTTTTGGGGCTTGACGAAGTAATCCTTCTCTTGCCGAACCTTCATTTTTTTCGTTGGCGGAGATAGTTTTCATCAATCACTGACTCCTGGACCTGTCGCTAGACTCTGTAAATTTTAGAGGACAGCCGTTGAGGGGGCTGTTCTAGCTTCTTCTCTGGAGTATTCTCCATAGGTGAAGGAGTTCGCTTCAGCACCGCAGTAGAAGAGTTTCTGCGCACCGTGTTTAGCAATTCAAAGCTGTTCCCGGTTGGAACAGCAGCATCGGTCCCTACCGTTGGAGCTGGCGGAGTTATCCCAGAGGGGGAGTTGCCCCCAGCCTTCTTTACTCGGCGCCAGTGGCGACGTCGAGCATGTCGTGCTAATGGAGTTGTTTCAGCTATAGGGGTGACCTCCTTATGCCCCCCGTGTTGGTCAGAATATGCTGGTACCAGCCTTTTAAAGATCGATGTCCGTTGAACGGGGACGGCCAACCTGTCAGAAGCGGACTTCCGAGCATGGGAAGCAACCTTGGTGACTTCGCCAAGAACGGGAGCTGGGATGGCTATCCATTTCGGGATAACGTCTTCTGGTATGGCAGGCTTCTTCATAGGCCCGATGGAGTTCTGGCCTAATCCATTAAAACCTGAAGCAGTGGAGTTGGACGACTTGTTGAGAGGGGTCACGGCAGTGGTAAGTCGATCGAAGACCGACTTCTTTGGAGCTTCTTGCAATGTCATTGGGGCGTTGAAGCTCATTGGTGGGAGCATGGTCCCAAAAAATAGTCCAGTGGTGGTTTGAGCCACCTGCTCTACCGGCATTTTGAAAAGGGAGGCCGCTTGGGGCCCATAAGTCACTCCTCCAGCAAGGACCGAGCGAGAATTGCAGTTGTAGGCAGTGCAGTTTGAAGCCATTTATCTTCTGTTTTCTGCACGGAGCAAGACACCAAATCTTAGTACCTCGAATCCACAGGCAACCACAGTAAACCGCGATTCATTCGCGAACACGACACACGAAGTGTGGAGTAGAAAGTGGAAAAGGTCCCACCGGGCGTGCCAGAATCCGTTCCCCTCCAAAGGACGGCGCACAGGACCGCGATGTCCTGACGCTGAGATTCGGGGCAGATGCTATATGGTTTTATCCGTCCACCTCTCCGAAGATGCCAAGTTGATTTATGGCACCGTGTATCGGAGGTTTAGACGGATGCGGCCGATGTAGCAGACTTCGTCAGATTCCCCCTCGCTTGAGGGGTTTTTGATTGTGGGGACGCTCTTCCCTGCAGGCGCAAGCCCCTGCAGTTAATTACGCTACCGCATCGCGGTAACAACTTTCTCCTTCTCCAGAATTTCACTTCGTGTCGTGTGTGTTTGTTTTGTTTGTGGTTGCCCGTGGATTGTATACGGAGACTAAATAATGCCGTCGCCCGTAGGACGTGGATTAGTCCAAATCCGTATTTACTTAGATTTGGGTTTGGTGTTTTTAGTTTAAGGATGCATTAGTCGCGTTACGGCTAAGATCAACTTAAACGTTCGTTAAGGATACGATAGTCCTGTTTGAGACTAGGATCAACTTAACGTGATAATCCATTTAATATCTGGCCATCGGGACTCGTCACCTCTCTAACGTCGTTGAAGGATTACAACGGCAGATGTCAGAGGAGTTCAGAGATGTACCCTTGAACCAAAGTTGATTTGGAGTTTTATAGTCCGTTTGAATGTTTAAGGATACGTTAACCGTATTTGGGGGCTAAGATCAACTTAAACGGGATCGTTTAGATCCGGCAAAAGAGCATTTGGAGGCTCTATTGTTCCAGTTTAGGGACGTAGTGGTCCATAGGTAGTTTAGGGACGTTGCGGTCAATGCTCCAGTTTACGGACATGGTGGTCCATATTCCAGTTTACGGACGTGGTGGTCCATATTCCAGTTTAAAGACGTGGTGGTCCGTCGCCAGTTTAAGGACGTAGTGGTCCATCATTAGTTTAAGGACGTTTCGGTCCGACATTAGTTTAAGGACGTTCCGGTCCATCATTAGTTTAAGGTTTTCAAAGAACCAATGGTTCATAAGAAAGTGCAAACCACTATTATTACTTATTTTTCTTTTTATTTAAGATTATTGATCTTGTTCTTAGATCAATAATCTGTCCATAAGAGAATTTTCTCTTTTTCCTAAAGGTTTTTACCTTCTGTTGTTCTTGAGGAGTTCTCAAGAGTTCTCTTCTTTTTTTTCTTTAGAAAGATGTTCCCCCTTTTGATTTAGGGTCTGAGGTCCTTTTTATAGTGCCCATAAATTAGTTAAATTTATTAAAGAGATTTTTCTCTGAGTGATTTGGGGAATTTTCCCCACCGTTGGATCTTTGATCCAAGGGCTTCTGCTTTGCAGAAGAAAATCTTCTTGTTTTAATAAGAACAGAAAAGATTTCTTAGAAATTTAATTTTGTTTGGCGCAGATGCCCCAGCGCGTGATAGGTGTCACGCAGCGCACAGCGCAGCGCAACTGCGCTAGCGCATCTGCGCTGACACGTGTCGCGCAGCGCAACTGCGCTAGCGCATCTGCGCTGACACGTGTCGCGCAGCGCAACTCGCAGCGCAACTGCGCTAGCGCATCTGCGCAGACACGTGTCGCGCAGCGCAATGCTTGCGCAACTGAGGCGTTGCTTCCTTTATTTTAATTTTAATTTTCAATATAGAGCTTTGCTCTTATTGGGGAAACAGAAGCGTAGCTTCGTTTCCCGCCTTGGAATTTGAACAGAGCTTTGCTCTGATTGGGGTAAACAGGGGATTAGTACCATCGGGAAGAAACGGTGTTTCTTCCTCTAGATTCTTGTCCTTCCTTTATCGATCCTTACCCTAACCTCCATGGAAAACACACTCAACCGGGCCTTTATACTACGGTATCACCGCTACCTCGTGGGATAGGGTGTCGTAGGGAGCGGTGTGTGCATGTTTTGCATGGAGTCCTAATAATTATATGTTAAAGGCAAGAAAGGGGTGAGAGATCTTCATCTCTCAAGCCTTCCCCAAAACTAACCCTGACAAGCGAGGAGACTACTCGCTCATTAGGGAATTGAAGAACATATCTAACTATCTAACTAGGGCAAGGAATTAAAGATCTATACTAAGGCAATTAAATAAAACTACTTACTTTATTGATGGTTCTCTCCAAACATTTACACAGGACTTTTTAGATCTGAATAGATGAAATGAAAAGAGGCATCGATGCTCTCTAAAAAGAATTCTGAATTTTATTAATGAAAGGAGGCATGACCTAATACAAGATTTAGGGTTCATATTTATAGATTCATAGAAACCCTAGGTTACAATCGCGTCACATCTTCTTTTACAAAAATACCCCCTAAGA
Organism: Agapanthus africanus; assembly: GCA_030015575.1. NCBI lineage: Eukaryota > Viridiplantae > Streptophyta > Magnoliopsida > Asparagales > Amaryllidaceae > Agapanthus > Agapanthus africanus. The sequence continues at coordinate 194,380,309 of JASDDO010000019.1, read as the reverse complement.
AAAAGACCTAGTTAAAGCCCGCCAGCGCACCGACTCAATTTGCACTGACACGGGCATATAACGGCTGCGGAACCGCGGCCATAGGGCCTGTTTGGCCGCGGTTCCGCGGCCAAGAGGGAGGCTCATGGGCTGAATTTCCTTGGGCTTGGTCTGATGCATTTTGGCTACTTTTTTCTTTACTTTTTTCTTCAGAATACCTTCGGGTTTTCTTCCAGATTTCCACAGTAATTAATTGTAGTGGATTTTTACCGTTGCTTCGTGACGAAGTCTTGAATCTTGCACTGCCTTTGTTCTTGTGTGAACTTGTTCATTGATTTTCATTGTTCCTCAAAATGTGGCATGATCAAGATTCCACCATTTATCGGTCGTAGTCTCACTTTTGCATCATTTTTTGTTAATTTCACCGTTTTTATTCCGAGAACCTGTAACCTGCAACTATGTAGCAGACATGGGTCAAAAGCACATGTTTATTTATAAAAAGCATAAGAATGGGGTTTACAAAAATGCAATATTATGGTATGAACAAATACCCCCAAACTTATCTTTTGCTCGTCCTCGAGCAAACTAGTTTTATTCTCAACAAAAACCTAACCTCATTTTCGCAGGGAAACGCGATTGCACTGAGCACGTGCAACAAGCCGTTAAACCTTTAGGTGTCCCTAGTAGGAGGAGTGTTGTCTCCTGAGGATTTTCAGCGGATACTACCCACAAAATCCTATCAATTAGGCTCATTGACTTTTACTCTCCAATTAGGTTTTCTAACAAGGAAATCTATTATCTTCGACTCGTAAATTATCCACCCGTATTCTTCACGCTTCCTTATCATTCAACTTAAGATTATATATGTTCTTGTGAATTTACTTAGCTTTTGGCATCTCTTAAGTTTTCCTTCTAGGGTTCTATCTCAACTTAGGAATTTTTATCATCTCTATTAAAGATACAAGTCCTATTCTTCATTCCTATCTCTTATCTAAATCCCAATCACATACCCCTACGTGTGTGTATATATCACCCCTACACTTGGAAATTCAAATCAAACAATCATACTCTTGTCCGTTGTCCAAAGCACTTCTTAATTGGTGAATTTTTAGATGAATTTCGCTCACACATCCTTCATGCGATCGTTAATACTTCTTGAGGTACCAACAACCGATTACAAGATGTGTTTGCACATTAAAGTGTAATTCCTAGTCTTGTAACACCTAAGGCTTTAGCAGTGACTCCCAAACCAGTTGGTCTAAGGCACTAGGTGATGAAGCACCCTCGCTAAATATTTTTCTATTTTTGCAGCCTTAAGTAATCACAAAAACCAGTGTTCATTTTTTTTTATCTCTTTATTCACACTTGTAATTTTTTATTTTCTTCGTACTAAGGACTTTAGACAAGAGCATTTCAAGGTCTCTTCTACTATTCCAAGTTTCAAGGTTCGTGTTTGTGCAATTTGTAGGGTATACATTTTCAGAATTTAGACTTAAGCTAGGAATTATTTTTCAAACTTATACTTTAATAAAAATATCAATACTCTTATCTTGTTTAAACTTAGCCCAAGAAGTGAACTCAAAATTTGCCTATTTCTCAATAAACTACAAGACATATACTTTCTACCGTTAAATTTTAAGAAAGGTTATTTTTAGGGTTTTTAATTTACTAAGTCTAAGATCTAGTTGTTCCTAGCTAGTTAACTTATTTGTCAAACTTAAGTCAAATATGGCCAAAATTGAATACTTTAATTTTTATAATTTTTGAAAATTTTTAATTTTTTATGGGTTTTAAAATAAGTATGCAAATGCAAAAAATATACACATGAATGCGAAGGAAGAAAGCTTACCGAGCATACCCCCAAACTTAACTTTGACAGTGTCCTCACTGTCATGCTACACCAAGAGGGTCAAAATGTCGGCACTCCCCTGTTTATTTATTTATAAATTTTTTTTAATTTTTTTAATTTTTTTGTTATTAGAAAAAGAAAACAAAAAATATATATACATATATACAACAAGGTCCTCCCCAAACTAAACAAGGCCTTACACAGGCCAAAGGTTAGCACCAACCATTCAAAATTTTATCGTGATAATGGTAGGGTTGGTGGAAGAATGGAGTGTAGAGAAAGGAATCGAGAAACACACGAGACCGTATGGGAAGAAGAGTGGAATATGGTCTTGGTGGAGGAGAAGAACGGCGGAAAAGAGAAAGAAGTGTGGTACGATCTTGAGGATGTAAATCGAGTGAATAAATTAGCGCAATTTGTGATGACCGATGTGTTAAAAGTGATTATGCTAATCTATTAACCCGTCGAGAAATGGGGTCAAATCCCTCAAGATTTGCAAGAAAGCATGGGTACGTCGAACTTGGTAAACCAACCATTGAAAATGGAAACACGACGGAGTCTTGCGTGGTCGAAACGATAGGAAGGACGAAAGGGAGTGATTTAGGGATAGTCTTAATCTCACTTAAGTAATCTGTCTCGAACTTGAAGGATTCCATCAATAGTTCGAAATGACTGTAAGCAACCGAGTTTGATGGTTCAACTAACTCATCTGAAAATGTAAAGGACTCAAACTCGGGAGGTGAGTTTTCAACATCGTCCGAAAAAGTGAAACACTCGTAATCGTTATCGTCTGTGAGAACTGTGTCAGATTCAAAGAGAAATTTTTCAAGCTCACAGTCTTCAAGCGTGGTCTTTTGCGTGGTCGGAACGATGGAAAGGAGGGAGGGTGATTTAGGAAGTATAACAGTTAAAGATTCATGAGGATGAATTGGAAAATCCGACACATCAAACAAAAATGGTCCATCCTCAATACTATCCTCAATACTCTCCTCAATACTATCCTCATAATTCTCCTCAAAATTTAGCTTATCCATGCCATTATCATTAAAATCAAGACGCATATGAGGCTCGGGAGAAACATTTAATGACTCGGGATGATGAATTGGAGATAAAATTTCAGTCAAATTTACGGGTTCATCATCCAAAATATTCCCGGCGTCTATATCCCCAATCAAGTGAAAATCAATTTTTTCTGACACCTCATCAAAAACATGGATATTTATCAATTCAGGTTCTAGAGTGGAGGTATAAGGTTCAAAAGGATTAGGTGTGGTTTCACTCGAAAGGGACTCTTCATAATCTGGCAAATCAAGCACTACAAAGTCGCACAACTCGTTAAATGTTTTATTTTTAACTTGTGAATCATTTGGGACAATCGATGGAAAATCGGAGTTGTGGGATTCAATTGGGTATGGGTAGGTTTGATTTGGAAAGGTGTAGAACTCACTCTCTCCTCTCAAATTCTCACTCTGTCCAACCGCCTTCTCATACATTGGAATTTTTGGAGCTAGTTGGAAACTGGCTACCCGTTTATTAGGTTGCATAAGGGCGGCAATGGACGCATCCACATTCCTCATCATTTGGTTTGTCGCTACCATATAGGCTTCCAACGACTGTTCCAAACTAGACATGGGTTGTGAAGGGGTTTCAGTAAAAGATTCAAAGTTGCTTGGATTCTGGAAACTCCCAAATGGATGTGTAGAAGCAATGTCTAGGGAAGGTGTGAAAGTTGGGTAAGACTGGTAGGAATTGAATGGTTGGACAGGAGTAGGATCAACATTTGGATAAAAAGGTGAATGGACTTATTGATCCCTAGAACTGGATGTGTGGAGAGGAGTGAAAGATCGGATACGAGATTGTTCAATATGCTCAGCAATAGACATGGGTTTAGGAGTTACAACAGGACTCGAAAAAGTGGTATCAACGTACGAAGGTGGTGAAGGTTGACACGGTTGATACAAAGTGGATTGCGGAGTCCAACTGTTTCTCCTAGACGCTTCTATTCGATCTTTCAAAGAAATTTTAGGTATGGAGGGGTCGTCCGTAATTCGACCAAAACAATTCGCGTAAGAGGCAAAGTTTGGTTTAGGGTACCAAAGTTCGGCAAGAGATTTGTGAGGTGGGGTACCCATGATGTAAAAAGGAGAAGAGAAAGAAGATGGGTGGTGCAAGGAGTTCTTAGCGACAAGTTGCAAGTTTTTATAAAAAAAAATTCCTTTCTTTTTTTTTATGTGGTGCTCTTTGCAAAAAAATTTCGATAAAGGGCTCAGACACACTTTCAATCACCCACAAATGCACAATCAGACCTAAATCTAGGGTCACCTAGGTCAGCTAGACAGCTCATAACTGTTCCAAAAGGCTAGAAATAGGACCTCAAACCCCCTCTTCACCGCCAATTGCAGCCAGGTAAGTGCCAGGTGAGTGGGAGGCTCTCCACTACAAGTAGTGGCCCTAATTAAGTAACCACTCGCCTTAGACACACTTGCCTAGACACCGCAAAGTCAGGTTAGGATCAACGGCCGATGCCTACAACTAGTCCTCTGTCCTATTGAGCACGACGTCCTTAGGGCCGAGTCTAGTATTTTTTAATTAATTGAAGGTCAATGCAATATGCCTTATGTGATTTCTGGGGTCCTGGGAAGGGTGATGAAATCCCCACCCAATCTGAATTGGTCTCAAGCCCCTTAAAGTCCGATTAAAAATACGCAAAATAGTAACAACCACTTGCAATCAAATTTTTTTTAATTTTAAGCGCGGCGCAAAGAATCCTGCACAAGATCAATTATTGGAAGGGGAAAGATTTTTTAAGCGCAAAGAATTCTGCAGGAGATTTTTCAGAGAAGATATCAGAGATTTGCAGAGGAAGAGAAAGAAAACAAACAGAGATTTTTCCACCAGCTGAAGTGACCAGGTCGCGGCGGTTCCGCGGTCGGGAGAGGGCTAGCGCGGCGGTTCCGCGGTGGAGGAGGCGGCTTGAGTCCCGAGAAAAATTTGCAGGTGCTGACGTCACCTACAGACCGCGGATGCGCGGCAGGAATGGTCTTCTGGCGGCGGAAGCGCGGTGGGTTGATCAGTTCAGCTCTCCAGATTTTTTTCTATTGTTCTGTTGTTGAAATCTTCTGCTGTTCAGATCTTCTATTTTCTGTTTCGCCTTCTGGATTTTTCCAGATCCGAACTCGATTGTAGATCCTGCAAAATTCAAACAAAAATACCCTTCACAAAATAACAAAATGATAAATTTTTATATATTTTTTTAATTTTTCAGTTTTTATGATTTTTCAATTTTAGATTAACCCGAAATTGCAAAAAGAAAATAACACGCCATCCCCAGCAACGGCGCCATTTGATTGAGAGATTTTAACTAGCTTATGCGCTTTTAAAAGATGAATCAAAGAATATTTAGTAACCGCAATCAAGAACGGCGTCGCTTGGTAGCTAGCCGGTGAGTACGGGTCGGTCCACAGGGATTTTGTGAATTTCCTAATTGGTCTAACGAGTTAATTCCGAACGGTGTGAACGGATTGATTAAATCTAAAAACTAAATCTATCTAGATCTAAATCTTGCTAGGGTTAGGTTTAGGGTAAGTTTAGAAATGTAAATAAATCTCACCGCTTTCTATACCCAAATTAAGATCTATGAGGTGTTATGGTAATTATCAATTAAATGGATTAGTACCATCGGGAAGAAACGGTGTTTCTTCCTCTAGGTTCTTGTCCTTCCTTTATCGATCCTTACCCTAACCTCCATGGAAAACACACTCAACCGGGCCTTTATACTACGGTATCACCGCTACCTCGTGGGATAGGGTGCTGTAGGGAGCGGTGTGTGCATGTTTTGCATGGAGTCCTAATAATTATATGTTAAGGGCAAGAAAAGGGTGAGAGATCTTCATCTCTCAAGCCTTCCCCAAAGCTAACCCTGACAAGCGAGGAGACTACTCACTTATTAGGGAATTGAAGAACATATCTAACTATCTAACTAGGGCAAGGAATTAAAGATCTATACTAAGGCAATTAAATAAAACTACTTACTTTATTGATGGTTCTCTCCAAACATTTACACAGGACTTTTCAGATCTGAATAGATGAAATGAAAAGAGGTATCGATGCTCTCCAAAAAGAATTCTGAATTTTATTAATGAAAGGAGGCATGACCTAATACAAGATTTAGGGTTCCTATTTATAGATTCATAGAAACCCTAGGTTACAATCGCGTCACATCTGCTTTTACAAAAATACCCACTAAGAAAAAGACCTAGTCAAAGCACGCCAGCGCACCGACTCAATTTGCACCGACACGGGCATATAATAGCCACGGAACCGCGGCCATAGGGCCTGTTTGGCCGTGGTTCCGCGGCCAAGAGGGAGGCTCATGGGCTGAATTTCCTTGGGCTTGGTCTGCTGCATTTTGGCTACTTTTTTCTTTACTTTTTTCTTCAGAATACCTTTGGGTTCTCTTCCAGATTTCCACAGTGATTAATTGTAGTGGACTTTTACCGTTGCTTCATGACGAAGTCTTGAACCTTGCACTGCCTTTGTTCTTGTGTGAACTTATTCATTGATCTTCATTGTTCCTCAAAATGTGGCATGATCAAGATTCCACCATTTGTCGGTCGTAGTCTTACTTTTGCATCGTTTTTTGTCAATTTCACCGTTTTTATTCCGAGAACCTGTAACCCGCAATTATGTAGTAGACATGGGTCAAAATCACCTGTTTATTTGTAAAAGCATAAGAATGGGGTTTACAAGAATGCAATATTATGGTATGAATATTTGTCCTAAGACAATACCTTCCCGTACCATAAAGTGGCATTTCTCCCAATTTAAAGTGAGGTTCTTATCCCTACACCGGGTAAGAACTGCGTCTAAATATAGCAAACACTCATCAAAGGAGTCGCCGAAAATAGAGAAATCATCCATAAAAATCTCCAAGAATTTTTCCACCGTGTCTGAAAAAATGCCCATCATACACCGCTGGAAAGTAGCGGGTGCATTGCATAACCCAAAGGGCATGCGACGGTAAGCGAATGTTGTAGGGTTCCTAGGCACTCTAATGGAGTCTCACAAGTGATCAAACATGGCCAATTGAAATTTTTACAAGTGCCTACAAACCCTAATACGGATCGTTAACTAGATATATATAGGCGAAGCAAGCAAGTAAACGGAAAAATAGCTAAAAGGAAGGGGCTACAACCTTTGTAGATCCGGTCCTCCACCTCCTAGGCTCCGTGATGAAGTCCTCTCCGCTGTCCAAATTGAACCATGACTCTCACGGTGGTTTCATCGGAGGAAAAACGGGCTAGGTCATTGACGACGATGCCGAAGATGATCTACGTCGAGGCATCGCTAGATCAAGCTCCAACTTCACCAAGTCAAGAAAACTTGTGAAGGAAACACCCTATACTACTTGGCAAGAGGTAGAGGATGAATAAATAGGATGTGGGTTCACTTTAGAATTGGATTTCTCACTAGTTTTTATCACTTGCCATTGGAGTAGCAAGCCTTCTTCATGAAGGAAGAAGATGAAGAAGAAGAATAAGATATGATAAGTATATTGTAAATGATAAATAAATCAATACTTATCATTTACTAATCCTTGGTTAGTTGTAGAGAATGGACCATGGTTAACTTGAATGGTTAGGGTTAAGGATGAGACAAGAATGGTGACTTAGTCAAAGTTTCAAGAAACTTCAACTACAAACAAATCAAGCCACCATTCTATATTCTTTATCATTTTCTTTTTCCAAAATAAACAAAAAGAATAAATAAATGAATAAGTAAATAAAATGATACCCTAACCACTAACTAACCATGGTTTAATACTTTACACAAAACCAAGCTAGAATGTATCATCAAACATGATACAATCATGTGCACAAAAAAATATATCACATATACAATGTGCAATACAAGTGAGTAAATCCATTTAAAGTGAACCAATACCAGTTAATGCAAAGTAATATATCAAATATATAATTATACAATAAATCATTAAATCAACACTTGATTCAATGATCCGGTCATGTCGCATATAACCGGCTAGTATCCAACGTATCGGCTTATCGAATCAATCCTTGATTCGATAACTAGGTTATATCGCATACAACCTAATCGATATAATCATCGCGAGAATGGAATACGGTATCACATACACGCATTATTCTCGGTCCCGCACATATCTCATATGCGCTCCTATTTCGTTTCGCTTGAGCCAGGAAACCTCTGTGTAGGACTCTAAAGACTCGTCAATACGCCGGCAGCAGGTGATGATCATATCAAACACCCACAAGCCGCAAGCGGTCTGCTAAACGTAACGGCCACCCGGGTATTGAGCGATCAGAAGATCGACGAGCAAGCCCGCTCACACTCCTGTGAATCCAACCAGTAACACTTACCGTACAGTCCGGTCTGTTCGTCTGATATGTCGCATATCTCGCCTAGGGGTGGTAAACGTCAGACCCCAATAGCTCGATAAGTCATGCCGACGTGAGGTCCATGACAATAGTGAAACTACTGATAACTCTTACCAGTACATCACAGCAACCCTGGCTAGGGATTTCCTGTTATGGCCAGTCGAGCATAGCGCAACATCAACCCCCAATACCGGGAGAGACGAATCCCTTCCTATCGCTCATTGCCTCCATGTGAATCAGGACTGTACCCAAAAACCACCTGTTTGCACGACTCAGTAGAGCCGTGGTAGGGTGGAAATCAAAGCACAGTGGGAGACACACAAGACTCCATGACGATCTCGGGTCAACAGACTAAGCTATACCAGTGTCACCAGAGAACTGCCATCTGACGTGAGGTATAATACCATCTGGGAGTTCTCGGTGAGTCCGTTCAGTGTACCCAGTCTGCACTGAGCACCCGCATACCATCTCCGATGTCAAACACCAATGGATATGGGATCATCCATCGCCCATCACATGGGTCGAGAAGATACACGCTAGTCTACTCTGGAATATCGATGCCCCGTCTCGATATTCCCATGACTAGGAACAATGAAGGATGTACTCATTGACTACCCAGGCCCCAATAGTATGATCTGCATCATAGTCCTGGAAGTCGAGTACTAATCCTAAGGGCTTTATCAACATGTAATCAGAGAGACAGAAAGTATACACGTTAAGATAAAGAGCAACCAGATAGCGTACTATCATGTCGAGCAAGAAAGTCCTACCTATATATGTCCCAGCATCCACTACAATATACATCCAATGTACAGTAATGGCCTCTAGGGCATACATATAACTAACAATCTCCCACTTGCACTAGGGCCATCTGTAGCAGTGGTTGCAGTATCTAATACTCAACCATCCCATAGGAGTCTCTCTCTGGGAAAAGGCCTTCGTGAGTGGATCCGCCGTGTTGTCCTCTGAGTCTACTCTCCTAACCTCGATCACCCTGGAGATCAACTATCTCCATGATTAGGTGATGCTTCCTCAGAATATGTCTGGGTCACTGATGGGACCAGGGTTCCAGGGCCAAAGCCACATTTCCATTGTCACACAATGGCAGGAACCTAGTTCATCTTATGAACCAATATACACCCAAACTGCCTCTTTAGAAGTATCTTTAATAGCGATGTTACCAGCCTTTATCGTCTAGTTTGTCACGGTATCTAGCTTGGAAATCTTCCAACATACCGTCCCTTTACTAAGGGTAAAGACAATGCCTGCGACTGACATTCAGTCGTTCTTATCACTCTGGAACCCTTCCAGTGATTCTCCCCAGGATCGATTGATACCATCTCACTACAACTAGTGAGTATCCTAACATCCAATTAAATCTATCTCATAGATCCAAAGCTTAGGATTTAGTAGGTATCACTTTGATCCTATATGGAAAATCATTGTGATAAGCGGAGATTGATCGAGCGTAGCATAGGAAATTCCTTCCCTAACAAGAGTATGTCATCCACGTACTCTACGAGGATCGTCACCATACTCCCTACTACCTTTTTGTTTATACAAGGTTCATCTACCATTTTGATGATGTCAACTTCTTTGACTAATCCATCAAAACAGATGTTCCAACTCCGCGATGCCTGTTTTATCTTATAAAGCATCTTGCACATGTTTCCGCTGCTCCCACTGTCTACGAGGCCCTCTGGCTGTGTTCTTATAGACGTTCTCTTCTAAATCAATATTTAGAAAAGTAGTCATGGCACCCAACCACCAGATATCGTAGTCATGGTATGTAGCCGTTGCAAGTAGGATCTGGATGGATTTAAACATAGTCCCTGGAAAAGGTTTCATCATTATCCGTGCCTGGTTGATGACGAAAAACTTTAACAAGTCTAGCTTTGAAAGTCTCAACTTTTCCATGTACACCAAGTAATCTTCTCAAGATATACTTGCTCCTGATGGGGATTTAACCCTTCAGATATAGCAACCAAAGTCCATACTTTGTTGGTGTATATGGATTCCATCTCAGACCGCTAAGCATCCAGCCATTCTTACAGAGTCCCTACTCTTGATGGCCTGCTCGAATCTAGTTGGGTCATCATCTCATGATGCAATCCTCGCTCCCACTGTCATCGAGAAACCGAGGTATCTCTCAGGCAGGCGAGGAACCCTACCAGATCGGCGGAGAGGCTGAGGTTCGTCGGGGACTATAGAATCCTTTGGTTTTGTCAAATCTTCAGCTGTAGTTTCGTATAGCTGGAACCTTTCCAGTTCTACAGAACTGACCTTGCCTTGATCTTGTCCGGATTTTGCTTTTGACATAGGTCGGACAATCCCAAATCTTAACTTATTTAAGAGATAGGATCTTCCCTTTCCATATCACATATGAAGTGGTAGGCAGTGATTTGATTCGAATCTAATTCAATAGGTACGCAGCTTCTCAAGCGCATAACATCCAAAAGGAAATAGGTAACTCAGTAATACTCATCATAGAGTACACGATATCTAATATTGTGTGATTACTCCGCCCCGATACACCGTTGTGCTGTGGTGTATTCAGAGGAGTAATACTGAGAGAGAATCTCATTTTCCATAAGAATGGTCCAGGAATGCCATGCACAAGTATTCTCCTCCCTGATCTCATCATTGGACATAATACTTATACCCGGTTATTGGTTCTCTACTTCTTACTTATATTCTGTGAATATCTCAAAAGGTTCGGACTTGTGTTTCAACAGGAACATATGTCAAAATCTTGAGAGATTATCAGAGAATATAATGAAGTATAAAGAACCAGTCCTGGCATGTGTAGACAGGAGACCTTACATACATCATCATGCATCAGTCCTAAGAGTTTACTAACTCTTTCTCAGTTTTCAGCAAACGGAGCTATGGTCATCTAATCTTTGCGACATGACTGACAAGTTTCACAAGATGTAAATTCAAACTAATTTAAATATGCATCTAAAATGTAACTTCAGCCAGTCGGGTCGCATTGATGTGACCTAGTCTACAATACCTCAAGAAGAATTTGTTCATTTCTGAACTTTTCCTCTTGTGTGTGTTCTGTATACTAGGAACTGTAGTTTGATTTAGAACGTCAATGCTTTTAGATAACGTGCCTGAACCGATCAACTTTTGATATAGGAAATGTTCAAAACATTATCCATCAATACAAAATTTTATCATTTCTTTACTAATAAAGAGACTGATATGATTTTGTATATCAGGTTCGGTATCTAATAGCATTTGTTCAGAATCAATGTATTGGTAATACAGGGTGACAGTGACCAACAGACTTGGCTGCAACACTTGCCCCGTTTTCTGCCTCATGAAACTTATCACCCGTTCTCAGTTTTTCTACCTTTTTGTAGCCCTATGTAACAGATTACATATCTGGGATCCTGATCGGGTATCAGATACCCAGGATGCAGAGGATACTGAGAAACAGTTCTGCATAATGAACACACCCGAAGGAGATGCATCATATGCACTTTCTTCGTTTGGGCGGCATAGGAATTCTGGTATTCCCCTATTTCCTGCTCTGTCTTATAACAATTATAAGTTGGAGCGGGACCAACGTTCCCCAGCTCAGTATAACAAGCGGGTTCGGTCAATATCCGTATTATTATCTTGATTAAGGCGTGATATGGTCGCTACCAGGAGAGAGAGAGAGAAGAAAACACTCTGCGTGCGCTCTGTCAAGATTAGATTGGTTATATATTTTATCTAATCAGGATGGCTCCCACTGTTTTTATCAAATCTTCCTTCAAACCTTAAAAGGAAAGACTAGCCGGGATTAATTACACTCTACAAGTTCGCCAATCTTTCAGCCAGGCCAGTGTCGGTACTTTGAGGGAGGTTCCCCGTGCTTTCGCACGGACCTAATTACAGTAAACCTCGTTTTCCCAGAAGCGTAACCCCGTTGACACCTTTCTAGATACCTACTTGATCGGCTAATTGTAAAGTGCAAAACTCTCCCAGGAGTAACAATTACTCGCAGTGGGTATCGGGATCCAACTATCATATAGAAGGTATGCAATCTCATTGCAAATTTCAACACTTGAAACTCCCGATAAAGGTTTTTACCCCTAGCACCTATGACCTTAACTATGGTCAACAAATCATAAGTACTAGTCAAGTTCTACCCGTCATTTCGTGATTAATTAGACCCACCCACATGACCCTTAACTAAGGTCAACAAAGTCACGCGACTGTCCTAACTAATCGCATCATATGCGGTGTAGGAAGACATCACTTAGCTACCGTACACTGTGCCTTGACTATGGTCAACAAACACAGCACGAATATTAAGTACTCTACTTCCTAAAATAACGGAGGGTTGCGAATGGTTTTTGTGAAAACCTTTAACGCTTTGAACTTGATCTCGTTGCGGAATCAAATGGTTTTTAAATGGAATGTTTTCGAGGCTTTTCTAGTTTTGCTAAAGGGGTCACTCCCGGTGAAGGGATCGTCGGCCCTTTCCTCGTCGAATGAGGTGCGGGATATATCATATATATCACTGTGCAAAGCGGAAACTATAGAAGCGATCAAAGACAAACCGAGGGTTGTAGCATCTGCCAGTTATTGCTAAAGGAGTCACTCCCGGTGAAGGGATCTCGGTCCTTTCCTCATCGAATAAGGTGCAGGATGTTCTATAATGAACACCGCGATGCAAAGCAAGAACTGTAGCTACCTGTTTTTATTTTGAAATTCGATTCCACAACATCAATTAGGTTTATTTTCTTTCATTAATCTCATTAATGAATATTCCATCATTTAAGTCTACCTAACCAACACAGATAAATATAACGTACGCTTATGCCATCCGCATTCGCCTCGATGTCCCGTCTGCACCGTTAGGTTAGGTAACTAACGGCAGAGCGGGGCAGGGCTAGCGCGGGTGTAAAACATAAGCAACGTTTATATAATATATCATATATACTATATATAATATCTGTCACAGAACATCACATGATCACATCACAGATAAATCACAGCAGAAGAAACATATGAAATATTGGATATACTAGGACGTCCGTGTTTTCAATACGAGCCAGTATAAAACACGGATTCCACGGTCGTGATGAATAGCCAAACCCACACCCCTAGACCCCTACGAGAGCGGCAAGCAACCCTACCAATTCTAGGGTTAGGAGACCCGGACTCGACTCCTCGAGTTGGTCTCCCACTGGACCCCAGAACCCGGTTACTTGTGCTCCCCTCCTTGGGCCTATCCTAGTGCAGAAAAGTAAATAATATACAACAACGGTGACAACTTCCGCAACCTGGAAGTGCCCCAATAAAAGAATATTACATACAAGTTTTTACATGAATGAAAATGAAAAACACTCATCTCACATAAAAAAACCCCCCGGCTATTCAAACACGACGATCTAATATAACATATCCAGCAACACATAACATCACATGTCATCAACGTAAGTAAATATGCGCATCCCAATTGTCGTTGACATATAGCAACGAAACCGGCGATATCACATATTACACTTACAGTCACAGAAAAGAAAGTGTAAAACTACAACAGTTGGAATCCGCAACCTCTTTAGACATCACTGTTGGAGATAGTGCCCTCATAGTCAATTATTGGATCGCAGGTACGTGATTGCAATGATTGCGGAGGACCTATCCCGGTAGGACAGTCTTACTCGAAATGATAGTATGCTATCTGGTTTGCCTTTATCAGTCGTGTACATGTTCAGGTGACTGATTGCATGTTACACTTTGATAGAGCCCTTAGGATCTTGCTTTACTACCAACTGTATGATGGCGATCGTATACGTGAGAGTTGGGTAGTTTATATGCATATCCTTAATTGTGGTCCCTAGTCGTGGGAGTTTCGAGACAGGGCATCGATACTCCGGAGTAGGCTAGTGTATACAGTCGAGACCCCGACGAGGGGCGGTGGCCGGTCTCACAAGCCACTGGTGTCAGTTGGATCACCTAAGATGTATACAGGTGCTCATTGGGTTATGAGTACACCGGACAGGACTCGCCGGGAATCTGCTAGTTAGTACTATACCTATCGTCAGATAGCAGTTCCCTGGTGACATGTGTACAGGTTAGTTCATCGACCTGAGGTCGTCATTTGTCTCGTGTGAGTTCCCACTGTGCTTTGATTTCTACCCTACCACGGCTCAAAGGAGTCGTGCAAACAGGTAGCTTTTGGGTACAGTCCCGAGCCATATGGAGGCACGTGAGCGGATCGGCAGGGGATTCGTCTCTCCCGGTATTGGGGGCGAGGTCGTGCTGTGTCTAGGAGAGCCATTACACAAAGTCCATGGCCATGGCAGGAGATTTACTGGTAGGTACTCCAGTAGTATCTCAGGGTGTTATTGGGCTACACTCCGACACGACTTATACTGCTTCTGGGGGTCTGACGTTACTAGCCCCCTAGGCGGATATGCGATACTCATTAACGAACGGACCGGACTGTATATACATTGTCACTGTTAGGCTCAGTAGGGTTTCTGGATGAGTTCGCTCATCGGCCTCCCTTGAGTTGGCTCATCGGCCTCCCTTGAGGTCAGTCCATGGGCAGCCGTTACGCATTGCTAGTGCCGCTGACGGTTTGTGGTTAAACCCACTGCCAGGGTACTGACGAGTCATTAGAGTCCCCCACAGACAGTTTCCCAAGTTCGGGCGAAACGTTGTAGAGGCCGTATGGTTTTATGGCAGGGTTCGGAAAATGCACGTGCGTTTACGCACGTGTCAGTTTTCGGGCAGATAATACTGGTCGGCTTTGGTTTAAGCCGGATCCGAGTATTATATTGAGTAGGTATAATATCTTTGTCTCAGTTGCATTTGTATTCGGTCTTAATACAAGTGCGGGTATATTTATACAGTTACGGGGTTATCCTGAAAGTCGTTTCAGGATCACTTTTGGAGGTTGCCAGTTTCCAGTTTTCTATCAGCCGTCTTTTAACATTCGGTTAAAGACGGATTTATCTTTTCTTGGATGAGAGTGAGTCATCATTCTAGAAGGTTCTAGAAGTGATGAGGTGGTTAATGAGTCATCTTGACATTGATTGGTGCATTAAAGGCTTGATGATGTGTATTAGCGAGTCATTCATTTCATTAATGAGTTTTGTTTACTTAAAGATATTTGTTCTTGATCTTTTCTTCAAGATAAGCTTCATCCTCTTATGGTTACCTTCCCCTCCTCCTACACTCACCTCCCTCCACCTATATATGGCCGGCCCCTCCTCTCTCTCTCACTTGCTTGAGTTTTCACTTGCAAAAGATTATGATAGTATTTGGGGTGCATGGAATTTCACAGCTCATTTCATTCCATCACCCGATTCGAGTGGCAACTTCATTAACCGATCGTCCACGGACTTGGACGAAGTGAGACAAAGTCATCTACTCATTCTCTACATCACTCTTGGTCGTCTCTTCTAGCAAACTTGACGACCGAGTTGCCTCGAGTCAGAGGCGGGAGCCCGTTTAAAGAATCGTCGACGTGGTGCCACCTCGACGAGGATATCGGAGATCGACGAGATCGGAGCAGCCGCAACGGAGCGTGGGATGATGGTTAAAGAACAAAGGACTCGGATCGTTCGGTATAACCTTTCTACACTCTTTACAGTTTGTTAGTTTAGCAATAATGGAAGATCCGGGTTAAAGTATACGATAGCGCCAGTTTAAAAGTTTTATTCCGCATTTGGCGTCTGTAGACGGCCGGGGCGCTAACGTAGACTTACAGTGGTATCAGAGCCTCACCATTTTACTATACTAACTTGTGCTAACGCGTTTAAAATATCGATCGAACCGGAAATCAAAAACTGCAAAATCCATGCTTGACAGTTTCTGTCGATTTTAAATGGCCTCCTAAAAATATTTTGACCATACCAGAAAATCAAGCAGGGTTTTTTAGGAATACTGCAGAATTTCGACGAAGTAATTCCACTGTTCCGCCGCGGATCCGCGGCCCAAGCATGGGTTTGGCCGCGGATCCGCCGCAGGAAAGTGACATCACTTTTCCAATTTTCTACAGTGAATTCTATGTTGGATATTGGGGTTTTTGGTATATATATTTTGGGCCCAGATTTTATTACTGTTCTCCAGATTTGCGTGGGGCCCACTTTGTGATATTTAGTCGATCGAAATTTAAACACGTTAGTTTACAGTGCTTACATTATATCTCCGACCGGGAATGTCATTTGATCGGTAAACCGCGTCTGATTGCTATAGTTCTTTTAGACGGGTTTGCGAACGTGACATTCGCGTTGATGTTCTGTGTTGTGCTGTGATGTTGCGGATTTGTCGTGGTGGATAGCAGTGTGCAATGATAGTACAGTTTGAGTTTATTTGTACATTTGATATTGCGGGGTGAGCGTCCAACTTGTGAACTGCCGTCACTGCCTGTTGTATAATATTCTTTTGGGGCACGACCAGGTTGCGGTCGATGTACCTGTTGTACTATTTTTCATTACTGTACTAGGTTTTGCCCCACGACGGAGCGCACGGATAGCCGGGTTCTGGAGGGCAACGGGTCCGCATCTCATGGCTTTGAGAGGCAGAGGGGCCCCACTCTAAAATTGGCAGACTATTCGCCGCACTCGTAGGGGGTACAGGTTGACCCAAGGAGGGGTACTCAATTTACCGGATTCCGTGAAGTGCCGGGTGTTCCATTCACTATGCTGTGGGGACTACCTCGCTTCAGGTTTTGGCGGGTAACTTACCGCACCCGTAGGGGTCTAGGTTTCATTGCACAGGCTATCCACACGACAGGGGAACGTCGAGTTTCAGCAGCGGCTCTGTGAAACTCGGGGATCCCAGATTATCTGTATTGTTCTGTGATGCTTATTACTTTTCTGTAATGTTGCATATTATCACGCCTGGAGCGATTATTGTATATTGGTTTATATACTATTAGATGTTGTATATGTTTTACACCCGCGCTAGTCCAGTCCCCGCTCTGTCGTTAGTTAAGTAACCTAACGGGTGATGACGGGACCCAGTGACGAATGTGGATGGCATATACGTACATTTTATTTTCGTTCTTTTCTGGTGTGATTGATTGATGGGACTGCGTTGATTCTGATCAATGCAAAGTAAAACAAACATGTTTGATGTTGTTGGAACAAATTTAAAAAGTGTTATTGCAAAGACGTTTCATTTTGTTATGCATAGCGGTATTCAGTGGAATATCCTGCACCTCATTCGACGGGGCAAGGGCCGATATCCCTTCACCGGGACTGACCCCTTGGGCAGAAGTTTGCGTCAGGGTAATAACTTCACTATAGTCGATTACAAGTTGCTTTGCATAGCGGTATTCAGTGGAATATCCTGCATCTCATTCCACGAGGAAAGAGCCGAGATCCCTTCACCGGGAGTGACCTCTTTAGCAAAGGTTTTCGTCACTATATTTTAAAAAAGCTATCAGGTTCCTTCAACGAGATCAAGTTCATTATGCTAAAGGTTTTTCGCCAAAAACCAGTCGTAGCCCTCCGTCGTTTCTTATGGATGGTCAGTAATATTCAAGCTATGTTTGTTGGCTTTCGTCAAGGCATAGTGTTTGGTAGTTGCTGGGGTATTCATTTGTTGCATAGATAGATGTGTTGGTTTGGGACAGTCGTATTACCTTGTTGGCTTTCGTCAAGGGTATGTACGGGTGGGTTCAAATTAACAAGATAATGACGGGCAGAACTTGACATGTGACTTATGATTTGTTGACTTTCGCCAAGGTCATAAGAACATGGGGTAAAAATCATATCGGGAGTTTCTAAAGAAACTGAAACTTGCCAGGCATGCACATACCTTCTGGAGTGTGATAACGCGAGTGGATTCCGTCACGTTATCATGCGATGAGAGTTGGATCCCGATTCCCACTGATGAGTTGGTTTACTCTTCGGGTGATCCCGATTGATTCTTCTTTTTGGTTTGGAGGAGAATTTGACAGGACAGTGGGAGGTTTCCGGATTAGATAAAGTGATAACCATTCTGATCTAGGTTAGAGTGCATGCAGAGTGTTTCTTTTCTCTCTCTCTTTGGCAGCGATCTTTGACCGACCCTAGACTATGACTCAATGACCAGGTTGACCGAACCTTCTTAAAATACTGGCTTTTGGATTGTCTGAGTTGCATAAGTCATTGCCACTCCTTCTTCTACCCTTTGAATTTCTCAGAACACCCGTATTACTACGGACATCCACTTCCATTGGATAGATCCATCGTATGGTTATATACGAACTCGAAGGGACTTCTTCGAGGATGGATCCAGGTTCAGGAGAAATAGAATTGGTTTATTCAGTTGTCTTTTATTATCACCTTCTCTCAGGTTGCGAGGGCTCCTTGGTTTAGGAGAGTACACCTATTACGCTTATTGGATAGTCTTATTCCAAACCATAGGCAGGTGCCGAAAGGTAGGGAATGAAGAAAACCAATTCGCCTAAGTAGGGTGTGCAGAAGGTAATATGTAAAGACAAAATAAAGGGATTAGAAAGAGGGCAAAGTAAATTGCGACTGTTATCATTCACGACCAAAACCGCGTACTTCATCGCCACTCTTATTTCACCTTTAAAGGAATAAGGTATTATTCAGCTGTCTTTTATCATCACCTTCTCTCGAGATGCGAGTACTCCTTGGTTTAGGAGGGTACACCTATTATGCTTACTGGATAGTCTTCTTCCAAACCATAGGCTGGTGCCGAACGGTAGGGAAGGAAGAAAACCATTTAGCCTAACGATGGTGTACAGAAGGTAACGACTAAAGACAAATAAAGGGATTTGGAGAGATGGCAAAGAGATATACGGTTGTAATCATGAATTGGATTATGGAAGAGGCATTGCTATGAATACCAGGATACCCCTACGAAACATTTTCATGTTTCAGTGCATTGTTAAAGAAAAACTGTTTTCCCGATTAGACACTTACTCCAAGGGTATGTATTTACCAGGTTTCATTCTCATATCTGTATGGTTTTACAGATGATGAGTGGGAGTAAGTTATTGGGAATTAGGTGATTATCCTCATTATATCGGAATTCGTTGTAATTGGTGATATTTGAGGAAATCGCCAGGGTACAGTTTTCAACCTACGACGCACAGGTTTTGAGTTATTCAACTCAGCGGACTTATACAGAGTATTGTATGTTGTCCAGGTGTCCATCAGGACAAAGGGGTAGGTCCTCGTACTATGTTCTGTTTACTTATAACTTCTCTGGTATTTGGACAAGTGTTTCGTAGAAATACAAGATCTAAGTTTTGAGAAGTTGTGGGTATAAGAATAAAGTAGAGAACCAGGTATCACAAGTATCGGGATTCTTCAAAGAGATCGAAGATGTAGATTCTTGTGATTGGTATTCAAATGATAGTGATGGTTTTGAGAAACGTGTTTCTCTTCCAGGTTACTCATAATTGGATGGATTCCTAAGTTGAGTAATGCTGATTGGCCTCTTTCCATTAAGTTGATATGCACTGGAAACAGCTGCATGATTTGAATATGGTTCCAATTAAATAAGTGCCAAAGTTTCTGTATTGGATATAGAATGGATCGTACCTTAAAAGATGTTAAGGTACGGGGAGTTGTCCAGCTTATGCTTAAAACCAGACACTGGATAACTCAGGGGCACGTTTCTGTAATGGCTGTTTGTGGGTTGACCCTGGCTATGACGAGGGTTGATATTCTACCATTTGGAAGATCAATAGTGATATTGTTCTTGACTCGCCACAGTTTTAGTAAAATGGATTTTTTCAGAAAACAGTAGTGGGAGTATGGTAGAACTGAAAGTGATTCCAGAACCGCGAACGATTACGGAAAATTTAATAGGACCTATATATTCAATCAGGTTTGACATTCCAATAGCCACTCCGCAGATACGGTGGGTAACCTCATACACCCGAGAGGTACTCTGGTAGCCTCAAGGACGGTGACAGGGAGGTTCTTATCTACCCAGACTTGACACTACTGTTGTTCCAGGATATGAGACCCGGTAGGAGGGTTGTCGTAGTCAGTGGGAGCATCGGAAGCATAGTGGGCAAGTAGCTTATATCTATTTATAGACTTGAGCAGTTATAGCGGAGATAGATCATCTAATTTTGATGTGACAGTCATGGGTTTGACTTCAATCAGAATAGGGGATGGATCTGTTAAGAAGGTAGTAGGGTGTGATGTCATGGTATCTGGATGACATACACAAAGTAGGAAGTAAAATTCCTATACTACGATCGGTTGTACTGTGGTCATCACACAGTTGTTTCTCCAGACAGGATATGGATATAATATTTGACATTCTGGTTTCTGGATCTATGGTTTTAGATCTAGATTTGGGTAGTTTCCCAATGTGGATACTTTGACAGATATTCTAATGGTTTTTAGAATAGTTGACTCCTAGCATGGTGGTGTACCTGCAGGTGATGGAGTCACCCTCTCTAAAGGTGTCGTATAGACTAAAGAGGAGAGGGAAGTGCATGATTGGAAGATCACTTGCTTAGACAATTGAGTCAATCATGAGATGTCAAGTACCACACCAGATGTTGTTTTTGCACTAGATGCAATGAGTTTGTATTAATCCAATCCTGGAGAAACATAAGGAAGCAGTTTTAGAACATAAGTACATGTTCTACGGATTTGATGACGGCAGCCTCCTTCGGGAGACGATCATCATTCCAGGCTTCAATGGTGACATGGATGACAGAGTGATTGTCAGAGTTATAGTTTTTCCCTCTGACGAAGAGGGACAGTATTATGGACAGGTGGTCCAAGAGGATACTGTGGGTGGCATGGTGCCCGATACTGATTAGGTTCAGTGATCGATACAGTCTAAGAAGTTTGGATAAGGAGTTCATTTATGAACAAGGTCCCATCAGATATCCAGACATATTCTAAGACAGGTATTACTCAATTCGGGAGATGGCTTTCTCCGCGAACTTGAGATTAAGAGAGATATAGAAAGAAACATCTAGGCGGATCCACTCACTGAGGCTATTTCTCGAACATAATAGTTTTACAAACGGGCTTTGTGAAACTGATTAGTAGAGGAGTTGGATGTTCGGTTTCACACGGGCTGTGAGTAGTCGACATCGCAATAATTAGCCTTGAGTGCAAGTGGGAGATTGTTGGAGATAGTGCCCTCATAGTCAATTATTGGATCGCAGGTACGTGATTGCAATGATTGCGGAGGACCTATCCCGGTAGGACAGTCTTACTCGAAATGATAGTATGCTATCTGGTTTGCCTTTATCAGTCGTGTACATGTTCAGGTGACTGATTGCATGTTACACTTTGATAGAGCCCTTAGGATCTTGCTTTACTACCAACTGTATGATGGCGATCGTATACGTGAGAGTTGGGTAGTTTATATGCATATCCTTAATTGTGGTCCCTAGTCGTGGGAGTTTCGAGACAGGGCATCGATACTCCGGAGTAGGCTAGTGTATACAGTCGAGACCCCGACGAGGGACGGTGGCCGGTCTCACAAGCCACTGGTGTCAGTTGGATCACCTAAGATGTATACAGGTGCTCATTGGGTTATGAGTACACCGGACAGGACTCGCCGGGAATCTGCTAGTTAGTACTATACCTATCGTCAGATAGCAGTTCCCTGGTGACATGTGTACAGGTTAGTTCATCGACCTGAGGTCGTCATTTGTCTCGTGTGAGTTCCCACTGTGCTTTGATTTCTACCCTACCACGGCTCAAAGGAGTCGTGCAAACAGGTAGCTTTTGGGTACAGTCCCGAGCCATATGGAGGCACGTGAGCGGATCGGCAGGGGATTCGTCTCTCCCGGTATTGGGGGCGAGGTCGTGCTATGTCTAGGAGAGCCATTACACAAAGTCCATGGCCATGGCAGGAGATTTACTGGTAGGTACTCCAGTAGTATCTCAGGGTGTTATTGGGCTACACTCCGACACGACTTATACTGCTTCTGGGGGTCTGACGTTACTAGCCCCCTAGGCGGATATGCGATACTCATTAACGAACGGACCGGACTGTATATACATTGTCACTGTTAGGCTCAGTAGGGTTTCTGGATGAGTTCGCTCATCGGCCTCCCTTGAGTTGGCTCATCGGCCTCCCTTGAGGTCAGTCCATGGGCAGCCGTTACGCATTGCTAGTGCCGCTGACGGTTTGTGGTTAAACCCACTGCCAGGGTACTGACGAGTCATTAGAGTCCCCCACAGACAGTTTCCCAAGTTCAGGCGAAACGTTGTAGAGGCCGTATGGTTTTATGGCAGGGTTCGGAAAATGCACGTGCGTTTACGCACGTGTCAGTTTTCGGGCAGATAATACTGGTCGGCTTTGGTTTAAGCCGGATCCGAGTATTATATTGAGTAGGTATAATATCTTTGTCTCAGTTGCATTTGTATTCGGTCGTAATACAAGTGCGGGTATATTTATACAGTTACGGGGTTATCCTGAAAGTCGTTTCAGGATCACTTTTGGAGGTTGCCAGTTTCCAGTTTTCTATCAGCCGTCTTTTAACATTCGGTTAAAGACGGATTTATCTTTTCTTGGATGAGAGTGAGTCATCATTCTAGAAGGTTCTAGAAGTGATGAGGTGGCTAATGAGTCATCTTGACATTGATTGGTGCATTAAAGGCTTGATGATGTGTATTAGTGAGTCATTCATTTCATTAATGAGTTTTGTTTACTTAAAGATATTTGTTCTTGATCTTTTCTTCAAGATAAGCTTCATCCTCTTATGGTTACCTTCCCCTCCTCCTACACTCACCTCCCTCCACCTATATATGGCCGGCCCCTCCTCTCTCTCTCACTTGCTTGAGTTTTCACTTGCAAAAGATTATGATAGTATTTGGGGTGCATGGAATTTCACAGCTCATTTCATTCCATCACCCGATTCGAGTGGCAACTTCATTAACCGATCGTCTACGGACTTGGACGAAGTGAGACAAAGTCATCTACTCATTCTCTACATCACTCTTGGTCGTCTCTTCTAGCAAACTTGACGACCGAGTTGCCTCGAGTCAGAGGCGGGAGCCCGTTTAAAGAATCGTCGACGTGGTGCCACCTCGACGAGGATATCGGAGATCGACGAGATCGGAGCAGCCGCAACGGAGCGTGGGATGATGGTTAAAGAACGAAGGACTCGGATCGTTCGGTATAACCTTTCTACACTCTTTACAGTTTGTTAGTTTAGCAATAATGGAAGATCCGGGTTAAAGTATACGATAGCGCCAGTTTAAAAGTTTTATTCCGCATTTGGCGTCTGTAGACGGCCGGGGCGCTAACGTAGACTTACAATCACATGCCTAATCAAATGAATTACTTAGACATCGCATGCCTAACAATTATAAACCCCGCATTTTAGTCTCGTTATCGAAAACACTTTTCAATATCAAGTCGGGCAATTCAACAAGATTCCCGAAAAACTGATCGAATGCTTGTCGCAAACTTTAGTAGGCGGCCGCACCCCTGATACCGTCGACGAAGTGCAACAAGGCGGAACACCGCTGCCGCGAGCACCCGGACGGATGCTTTCGGCGACGGGGTTCTCCTACAGTCACTTCGTCGGGGCTATGGGGTGAGGCTGTCTATTAAGTTTACCCGGCGAGTATCCGCGTACGCTACGTGATTGCAACGGACTTTTGATCACATCAAAATTCCGTGGCAACCGATCAAGTGAGACTAAACTGTTATGTTTATAACATTCATCCAGTCATCTCATAACTATTTGCGAATTCCAAGTATTGTATCACATTCCGGATAAATAGAAAATGCTAAACTTTTCGATCGAACAATCGAACACCCAAGTTTTCCCGATACAGCTCAACGCATGAAATAAGTCTAACAACATTCAGTTCGTGCCTCAGTACCAACGGTCCAGCCGTAGAAGGGTCAAGCCAACGCCTCACATGTGGCACGCCGTACTGCCCCAAACCCGAACAATTGGAAATTTCCCGGCAGGGAAAAATTGGGTATTTATATCCGGTCGAACTTTTTAACATATTCTAAAAATACCCGGAAAAGCACACCGACAAAATTAGACAGTCCGATCGAATACACCGAGTCCCCAATACAACTCAGAAAATACAACTCTGTAATAAATATTAAAAACATCCAGAACACACAAGAAACACCAACAGAAACAACTGAAGAAAACTCACAGCCTGATCATCACAGACGGCCGCGGAACCGCCGCAAAATGGGGGTCAACGCCGCGGTTCCGCGGTCGTACTGTAGAATTAGGCTGTCGTTTTCTGCAGTTTTTCTTAGAATTTCCTTCACATTTCTCTGCATATTTTTAATTCTAAAAAATCCACGATTTCAGAAAAAGTAAAGAGAGTAATATTAGAGTTTGGGTTCTGATTCGATCGGAGTTCTAATTCCGTCTGGACTTCGCCTAAGGCTCTAGCTAGGCTCTGATACCACTAAAGGGTTCCAAGGCACTCTAATGGAGTCTCACAAGTGATTAAACATGGCCAATTGAAATTTTTACAAGTGCCTACAAACCCTAATACGGATCGTTAACTAGATATATATAGGCGAAGCAAGCAAGTAAACGGAAAAATAGCTAAAGGGAAGGGGCTACAACATTTGTAGATCCGATCCTCCACCTCCTAGACTCCGTGATGAAGTCCTCTCCGCTGTCCAAATCGAACCATGACTCTCACGGTGGTTTCATCGGAGGAAAAACGGGCTAGGTCATCGACGACGATGCCGAAGATGATCTACGTCGAGGCATCGCTAGATCAAGCTCCAACTTCACCAAGTCAAGAAAACTTGTGAAGGAAACACCCTATACTACTTGGCAAGAGGTAGAGGATGAAGAAATAGGATGTGGGTTCACTTTAGAATTGGATTTCTCACTAGTTTTTATCACTTGCCATTGGAGTAGCAAGCTTTCTTCATGAAGGAAGAAGATGAAGAAGAAGAATAAGATATGATAAGTATATTGTAAATGATAAATAAATCAATACTTATCATTTACTAACCCTTGGTTAGTTGTAGAGAATGGACCATGGTTAACTTGAATGGTTAGGGTTAAGGATGAGACAAGAATGGTGACTTAGTCAAAGTTTCAAGAAACTTCAACTACAAACAAATCAAGCCACCATTCTATATTCTTTATCATTTTCTTTTTCCAAAATAAAAAGAATAAATAAATGAATAAGTAAATAAAATGATACCCTAACCACTAACTAACCATGGTTTAATACTTTACACAAAACCAAGCTAGAATGTATCATCAAACATGATACAATCATGTGCACAAAAAAATATATCACATATACAATGTGCAATACAAGTGAGTAAATCCATTTAAAGTGAACCAATACCAGTTAATGCAAAGTAATATATCAAATATATAATTATACATTAAATCATTAAATCAACACTTGATTCAATGATCCGGTCATGTCGCATATAACCGGCTAGTATCCAACGTATCGGCTTATCGAATCAATCCTTGATTCGATAACTAGGTTATATCGCATACAACCTAATCGATACAATCATCGCGAGAATGGAATACGGTATCACATACACGCATTATTCTCGGTCCCGCACATATCTCATATGCGCTCCTATTTCGTTTCGCTTGAGCCAGAAAACCTCTGTGTAGGACTCTAAAGACTCGTCAATACGCCGGCAGCAGGTGATGATCATATCAAACACCCACAAGCCGCAAGCGGTCTGCTAAACGTAACGGCCACCCGGGTATTGAGCGATCAGAAGATCGACGAGCAAGCCCGCTCACACTCCTGTGAATCCAACCAGTAACACTTACCGTACAGTCCGGTCTGTTCGTCTGATATGTCGCATATCTCGCCTAGGGGTGGTAAACGTCAGACCCCAATAGCTCGATAAGTCATGCCGACGTGAGGTCCATGACAATAGTGAAACTACTGATAACTCTTACCAGTACATCACAGCAACCCTGGCCAGGGATTTCCTGTTATGGCCAGTCGAGCATAGCGCAACATCAACCCCCAATACCGGGAGAGACGAATCCCCTCCTATCGCTCATTGCCTCCATGTGAATCGGGACTGTACCCAAAAACCACCTATTTGCACGACTCAGTAGAGCCGTGGTAGGGTGGAAATCAAAGCACAGTGGGAGACACACAAGACTCCATGACGATCTCGGGTCAACAGACTAAGCTGTACCAGTGTCACCAGAGAACTGCCATCTGACGTGAGGTATAATACCATCTGGGAGTTCTCGGCGAGTCCGTTCAGTGTGCCCAGTCTGCACTGAGCACCCGCATACCATCTCCGATGTCAAACACCAATGGATATGGGATCATCCATCGCCCATCACATGGGTCGAGAAGATACACGCTAGTCTACTCTGGAATATCGATGCCCCGTCTCGATATTCCCACGACTAGGAACAATGAAGGATGTACTCATTGACTACCCAGGCCCCAATAGCATGATCTGCATCATAGTCCTGGAAGTCGAGTACTAATCCTAAGGGCTTTATCAACATGTAATCAGAGAGACAGAAAGTATACACGTTAAGATAAAGAGCAACCAGATAGCGTACTATCATGTCGAGCAAGAAAATCCTACCTATATATGTCCCAGCATCCACTACAATATACATCCAATGTACAGTAATGGCCTCTAGGGCATACATATAACTAACAAATGTACCGAAAGGATAAGTAAATGTGGTCTTGTCTTGGTCCTTTTCGGCGATGGGAACTTGATTATAGCCGGAGTAGCCATCCAAAAAGCAATAGTACTCGTGCCCAACTAATCGTTCTAGTATTTGGTCAATGAAAGGTAATGGAAAGTGGTCTTTCCGTGTCGCGGCGTTGAGTTTTCTATAATCGATGCACACTCACCACCCAGTTTGGGTGCGAGTAGGTATTAACTCATTCGCCTCATTAGTTATGGCCGTTATGCCCGATTTCTTTGGGACAACGTGAATGGGGCTAACCCACTGGCTATCAGAGATAGGGTAAATGATACCACTATCAAGACATTTTACAATCTCCTTTTTAACAGCCTCCTTCATGATAGGGTTGAGGCGTCTCTGTGGATCCCTTACTGGCTTGGCATCATCCATCATATGTATATAATGTTCAACTATGAGGGGACTGATCCCCTTGATGTCCGCCATAGTCTAGCCAAAAACTTGCCGATTATTTTGTAAGACAATTAAAAGGGCTTTCTCTTGCTCGGGGGCTAGAGAGGCCGATATAATAACAGGAAGGGTCTCATTTTCACCCAAGTAGGCGTATTTAAGGTGAGACGGCAACAGCTTGAGTTCGAGTTATGGAGGGGAAACAATTGATGGTAAAATTGGTGAAACTGTCTCAAACTCGAAGGATTCCAATAGAGGTTCAAAGCGAGTGTAAGCAACCGAGTCGGATGGTTCAGGTAACTCATCCGAAAATTCAAAGGACTCAAACTCGGGTGGTGATTCTTCAAAATCGTTCGAAAAAGTGAAACACTCGTAATCGTTATCGGGTGTGAAAACTGTGTCAGATTCAAGGAGGAACGCACTAGTTGCATCAAAACTGCTGTGATCGAATAGAAATTTTTCGAGCTCACAGTCCTCCTGAATGATCTCTTGGATTGAGCAAACATCAAGTATATTAGCATTATGCTCGGAGGGGTGATTCCCTAACTTAAAAATGTTGAGTTCAATTGTCATGTTTCCAAAAGATAGGTTCATCGAACCATTACGACAATTGATCACCGCATTAGAAGTCGCAAGGAAGGGTCGACCGAGTATCACCGGAATTTAACTCCGGGGGTTAGCTACAGGCTATGTGTCCATAACAATGAAATCAACGGGGAAAATGAAGTCCCCTACTTTAATCAACACATCCTCTAACTCACCCTTAGGATGGGTGATGGATCGATCGGCCATTTGGAGAGTACAATGTGTGGGTTTATACTCTCCAATGCCTAATTGTTCATATACTGAATAGGGAAGGAAATTAACACTGGCGCCAAGATCTAAAAGTGCGCGATTGATGTTCTTATCCCCAATTGTTATTGAAATTGTAGGACAGCCAGGGTCCTTACGTTTTTGGGGTAAAGGTTGAGTAAGAGCATCACTTACTGCACTAACCACGAAAACTTTCTTAGGTACCCGCGATTTCCTCTTCTTGGTGCATAAGTCCTTCAAGATTTTAGCGTAAGAAGGAACTTGTTGGATTGCATCCAAGAGAGGTATGTTAATGCTAACCTGTTTGAATAACTCCACAATCTTCTCCATTTGTGGAGTTTGTTTATTGGATCTCAACCTGTTTGGAAATGGAATATTTTGAAAATTTGTTGAGTCCAATGTTTGTAGAGTAGATTGCGGAGTTGGAGCGGATCCCAGTGTTGGTGTTTTCGTGGAGTGAGATGTGGGTCCGTTCGAATTAGAAGAATTAGAGCCTTGTGAAGAATGAAGAACAGGCTCTGAAGAAGACGAAGAAGATGATGAAGAAGAAGAAGCGGCGGCCGGGGTGTCATCATTATTGCCAACATTATTGTGCAATACCTTTCCAGATCTCAATGTAGTCACGGCACTCACATTATGATTTTGTTGTTCATGAGCAACATATGTATTTTGTGTGTGACCGGGATTTGGCAGTGGTTGAGATGGAAATTTCCCCTTCTCTCGCTCTCTTAACGCAGCATTCAATTGTGCAATTTGGGCTTCAATTGTTTTGATGCTCTGATCATGTGAAGCAGTGTGTTACACCAAAGACTGAATGGACGATTGGATGCTGGCTGAGGAATGCATAGATTGTTTTAAAAACGCATCCAGACTTCGTTCTAGCGAGGAAACCTTATCGTTATTCGGCTGAACAAAATTGTTTTGAGGATAAAAGTTGTTTGATATAAAATTGTTCATTTGGTTTTGGTAAGGTTGGGGTTGGAAAGGTTGCTGGTATTGAGTTTGTTGAGGGGCTTGTTATTGTGGAGGAGGCCTCTGAAAATTGTTGTTGCCTTGGAATTGTTGTTGATTTTGATTCCAAGCAAAATTTGGGTGGCTCCTCCAACCAGGATTATAAGTTAAAGAGTATGGATCATTTCTTTGTCTTTACTGAAAGGCGGCATTGACTTGATCTTGTCCTTGAACAGGTGGGTTGTAAGGACACTCTTTGGTTAGATGGGTCGAATCTGAACAACAAGCGCAAATAGTGCGTGGGGGTAAAGCTGGAGAAGGAGAAGGCGATGAGAATTTGCTCTTAATTGCTTCTAGTTTTTTCGTGAGTGCAGCCATTTTGGCCTTCATTGCAATCGACATATCAAGCTGATGTATGCCTGCCCTAGACTGACCTGATGAAGTAGATGAAGTGGTCTTAGTGCTTTCCCACTGAAATGTTTGTTTAGCAAGATTGTCGAGAAACTGCCAAGCTTCTTCGCTCGATTTTGTAAGAAAGTGACCTTGACAAATGATTTCTAACAACTGTTTAGTTGTTGGGTTCAGTTCTTCGCATAAAGTTTGGTAAAGTTGTCATTTCTCGATACCGTGGTGAGGCCACTGAACAAGAAGGTCCTTAAATCGTTCGAAACACTTCCAAAAAGGTTCGAAAGGAAGCTGGGAAAATTGATTAATTTCATTTCTGATTCTCGCGGTCTTGTGGTGTGGGTAAAACTTTTTTAGAAAAGCCTTAACAAACTCTTCCCAATTTTTTATGGAATGCAATGTTGTGCTATATAACCACTTTTCAGCTAGGTCACATAAAGTGAATGGAATGACACGTAGGCTTATAGCATCATCGGAAAGTTGGGCGGTCTTCATCATTGCGCAAACGTTCTGGAATTTGTTAATGAAGATATAGGCATCTTCGGATTCCAGCCCATGAAATTTGGGCAACATATTGATGAAGTGGGGTTTAATTTCGAAGTTATCCCCATTAGCCGGTGGAAGTGAAAGACAAGTGGGAAGTGCGGTGCGGGTTGGATAGAAAAGATCCTGGAGCGCGATTCGTTGGGGCGCTTCGACAGGAGGGTGTGGTGAGTTATTCACACCCAGTTGAGGTGGAAGCAGTCCCGACGTAGGTAAGGGGTTGTTAGGATTGAATCCCGACATCTCCTTAGAAGATGGTGAATTTGAAGATAAAGGTAAAGAAGTGGAAGGAGTTTCGACTTCGGAGTCGAACGCGTCGTCAATAGGCACTAACGAGACATGGACTAAATGGGCACTAGTGTCCCTAGTCCAACCGGACATACACTAACGAGGTGTAGTGTAGTCAAAAAGTAAAAATAGAAGATGGGGGTAAGAAAACGTCAATGTGAGAATGTGGGTGCAAGTAGGGTGCAATGGATTTCTTAGCGACAAAATGGCAAGTTTTTGTAAAAAATTTGTTTTGTGGTTTTTTTTATAAGTGGTTTTTGCAAAAGATTTTTATAAAGAACTAAGACACACTTTCAAGCAATCACAACATGCACAATCAAGTCTAGAGGTAGGGTCTCCTAAGTCAACTAGACTGCTCCTAACTATTCCAAAGGGCAAGTTGTGAGATATCCTTGAATCGCCTTTTCACCGCCAATTGTGGCCAGGTAAGCATAAGTAAAGAAAGGAGGGATCCGCTCATGAATCACCGTGAGACAGGCCTTTTAAAATTATCTTTCCCACTTGTCTAGCCTAGGCACTACAAAATCAGGTTTAGATAAACGACCGATACCCACAACCTTCCTTTGTCCTAATAAGCACAACAGTCCTTATTGGCTGAGTCTAATATTTTTTAATTAACTCGAGAGTTGATGCAAATGTTTTTTGTGATTTTTTGGGGTCCTAGGAAGGGTAATGAAATCCCCACCCAATCTGGATTGGTGTTATAGCCCCTTAAAAGTCCGTTTTAAAAATACAAAGTAAACACACAAAAATCCAAAACACTTGCCAAATTTTTTTTTATTTGCGGCACAAAGAACCCTGCACAAGATTGATTTATTGGAAAGGGAGAAGAAATTTTGCGCAAAGAACCCTACAGGAAAATTTTTCATAGGAGATCAGGGGGTTACAGAGAAGATAAGGAATACTTACAGAGAAATCAGATTGCTGACGTCAGCAAACCGCCGCTGTTCCGCCGCCAATTGCTTGTTAGTGCCGCGGTTTCGCGATGGAAGAGTCGGTTCAGATCTCCAAAATCTTTCTGTTTTCTGTTGTGGTTCTCCTCTGTATGTTCAGATCTTCTGTTTGCTGTTTTGTTCACTGGATTTTTCCAGATCTGAATCTGTTCGTCTTTCCGATCCTGCACAATTCGCACGAAAATCCTTCAAAAAATAACAAGATGATAATTTTTTTGTTTTTATATTTTTCAGTTTTTATGATTTTTTTAATTTTTAATTAACCCGAAATTACAAAAAGAAAATAACTACCGTTATCCCCGGCAACGGCACCATTTGATTGATAGAGATTTTGCGTATGCGTTTTGAAATCAAAGAATAAAATATACCGCAATCAAGACGGTGTCGCTTGGTAGCTAGCCGGTTGAGTACGGGTCGGTCCACAGGAAAAACGTGTCTTTTCTTATTGTTCTAACGAGTCAATTCCTATTTGTGGTAGGTTTTGATTTTTATAAAAACTAAACTTGAAATTGATTTTGATTAAAACCTTGCTAGGGTTAGGATTAGATTAGTTTGGAAAGTTAATTCTACTCACCGCTTTCTTTGCCCTAATTAAGAACTTAGGTGTTAAGGTAATAGTTAATAAAGGGATTAGCACGATTAGGAAGAAACGTAGTTTCTTCCCTTTGGTCCTTATCCGTCCTTTCTTAACTCTTATCCCTAAACTCTATGTAAATCAACCACTACCGGTCTAACTAGGGAATCACCGATATCTAGTAGGATAGGGTACCGTAGTGAGCGGTGGGTAGTTGTTTTAGATAGAGTCCTAATTTATAAAGTTATGAGGGCAAGAAAAGAGTGAGAGATTTCCATCTCTCAAACCTACCCAATCCTAACCCTAACAAGTGAGAACTACTCACTCATTAGGGGATTAACAATGGAATTCATTTTTTTAGTTTTCTTTTTTAATTATCTAATTAACGTGCAGATAATAAAAGACAGATATGAAAAATTGCAGAAATATAAATTGCAAATAAGGAAAATTCAAAATAAAAACTTACTTTTATTGATGCATTCTTTGACGATTACAATGGAATGAAAATTTTAATCTAGAATTAAAAAGAGGCATGCTCCAAAAAGAGCTGTACGCTTTCCTATTTATGGATAGGAGAAAGCCTAGGGATTACATCTGATCCACATCTGAAATTACAATACTACCCTAAGAAGGCCGGGTCAATGCACCGACTCCCACCGACACGCACCGACACGGGCTCTGCACAGCCTCGGAACCGCGGCCATAAGCCTTGTTTGGCCGCGGATCCGCGGCCATATGGTGGGGTCTTAAGTTTATTTTCTCAGGGCTGCTTCATGTTGCTTTTTCCTTCTATTTTCTTCACTTGGTTCTTCAGAATCTGTTCTAGTTTCTTCCAGATTTCCACAGTGCAGAATGTTGTGGACTTTTACCATTCGCTTCGTGTTGAAGTCTTGAATCTTGTGCTGCCTTCATACTTTGTGCAATCGAACTGTTCATTGATCTTCATTTGTTCCTTAAACTGTAGGCGGCATCAAAAAGATTCATCTATTTGTTGGTCGTAGTCTCTCTTTTGTAGCGTTTTTTTCACCATTTTCACTGTATTGTTCCGAGAACCTGTAACCTGCAACTATTTAGCAGACGTGGATCAAAAGCACATATTTATTTGCAATATGATTAAGAATGGGGAATATAATAATGCAAAAATCTGATATGAACACTTGTCTGGTATGCCAGGGTTGCTGCTGACAGTATGGTGATCCAAACCACCGATCCTGCTGCTCTGGATCTCCCTGATGCTGCAGCTCTGGTGCCGGCTCATGCTGTGGCTCCGGTGCCGGTTCATGCTACTGCTCCGGTGCCGGCTCATGCTGCTGCTCTGGTACCGGCGATAAATGTGGAAGCATATTATATGAACCGAATATACCACCAATATATGAGTCTACATTTGAAAATAAAGCCTGAGTATCCGGACCAACATCAGTCGGATATGGATCCTGCATCATTGATTGTATATGATGCAACCCACGAGCCTGTCGTTACTTTAGAAATAAGAAATAAGTATTAACTCATACCACCGGATGTTAAAAAGTAATATAATTTAAAGAATTCAACTTACCATTTCTCGTTCCACATGGCCTCTAGGCTCGTACCGCTGGATATTTGGAAAGTCGTTAGGGGGAGCAGAAAGATATTTTATGGTGACACGCTTATACCACTGTAGATATGCTTCGGTAGCTTCGGTGGTTATTTGGTCACCTATTTACTGTAAGGCAATATTACGCTGCATAGCCTCCCATCTCAGCAAATATTGATGATGATGCTCCCTCCAATCACGCTCCGCCTTTCCTCCTCGTATGTCTCCCTCTATTGTCATAAGCGAAGGCGGCGGGACAGGAATATGTTGCAATCTACTGAACTGTCGCAACACCCGGTCCGGTAGGTGCATGACAACGATATTAATACAGAGGAGTGGGTATCGAGCTCACCAAACCGGCTCTCCTTCAATACAAATGCCGGGTAATCCATGTAGACGATATGCTGTATAAGGCGTCCACGTGAACTACGCAAATAACATAGTACCAAATTGTAATGAAGGCAATTTAAAATTTTTAAACAAAGTTAATTACCTAAGTTGTGGTTACTTGAGTCGCCTCCATGCGATCCAACTCATCTCTATAATACCTAAGTACTCGACGAGGAGACTTATAAGCTTTCTTGCCATTCCACCAATAGCCGAGAGGCTTTCCAGGGGTATCCACGGCAGTGATTTTAATTCGATCCGGTCTTCCCATACACATGTGCTCTCATGACCAAATCTATAAATAAAGTGTCAGATGATAAGAAAAAGAACCAATATTACAATTTTGCAAATGTCTAGCTGTTAAAAACAAGGAATGTACCTGAAGTAATGTAATGCAGGCACAAATTTTATTCTTCGTTGGAGCACATGTCTTATCGAGTTCCTTATAAAGATAGTCCAGGACCCCAGCTCTCCAAGCATATTGGCCACACACATCAAAGTCCGTAAGGAACCCAAGGTATAAAGGATGGACATGCGTTGCCGATTGGTTCGGTATCAACCAAGAACCGATCATGTACAGAATGTAGGCACGTGCATGTCTATCCAAGACTTCATCGGTGGCTTCATCAGGCATATTAGTAAATGTATCTTTCAGCCAGTTTAAGCTGATCTTATACCCCTTACTATAACCTCCTGGTGCCTGATATTAGCATTTTTTGTGAAATATTAAAGCTAAAAATAATGTACAAAATGTCCATACAATAGGTACACTAAAGAGGGGAAATAAGAGAGAATCTGAATCTGAATATTAAATATAAATAATTTACTTAGCTAAAATTTAAACTTCATAATTATATTAAAAATAAGATCTAGTTTTCAATAAGGTATAAAACAATATTTGGTGTTGAAAAGATATCGAGAGATTATTGACATTAATTTTTTTACCTGTCTGAGAGCAGAATCGGCATATGTATCCCAGTATGGGTGGTCGATATCTGGACCAACAATTTTTCCTCCGACCAATCCAAGCCCATTGACCCATAAACCGAGTAAGAGGCCAATATCCTGAAGTGTGATAGTGGCCTCACCCAATCTAAGATGAAAAGTGTGGGTCTCTTTTCTCCAACGCTCAACAAGAGAGGAAACGAGACTGTGGTCGATTTGGATATGACGAAGCAATGAAGCTTCATAAAATCCGGCCTTTCGAATCCGCTCGATTATTCGCTGGTCAGTAACTTGCCACTTGTCAGAACTATGGCTGACGACTGTGAGATTATCTCCACCCTGTAAAATTAAATCATGTTATTTTCAACTATTAGAATTTTAAAAAATGGGGAATTAAAAAAAATTGAATAAGTTTTGAATCTTTCCTCTCTGTGTAATATATTGAAATATCTGTGTTCTTTTTTATCTACGAGCAGAGATTTGTCGAATGGTTGATTTTCCATTGAAGTTATTTTGATATTTTAATCCCTGAAAGATTTAGATAAGAGAAGGAAATTTGGACACAAAGTTAATTTGACCACAGAGCTGCGAAAACCATACTGAAGAGGGCGGGTTTTTATAGGAAAAGGAAAGCGGGTTATCGGAACCCGCCCTCATCTTTGCAGTGATATGTTCTTTTGGACGCAGTGATATGTTTTTTTAATGTATAGTGATTTTTTTTGTAGTGTTGTCACATCATTTTTTTAATGTATAGTGATTTGGTTTTTTTTGGACGCAGTGATATGTTTTTATTATGTATAGTGATTTGTTTTTTTTTGTAGTGTTGTCACATCATTTTTTTTATTTAGTGTAAAGTCACATCATGTTTTTCAATAATTTGAAGAGGTCGTGTTCCAAGAACCCGCCCTCATCTTTTATTAATATTTTTTTACAGTGTGTTGTCAAATCAAGCAGGATCAATAATTAAACTTGTGAAACGAAGAGGGCGGGTTCTTAGAACGCGCCCCCTTCAATAATTTGAAGAGGGCGTGTTCCAAAAACCCGCCCTCATCTTTTCTTATTCTTATAAATACAGCTCCTATCCAACAACTCTCAATTCCACTCCAAATACCCTTATTTTGTGCAAGTGTGCAGGTTAAGAAAAAGGTCAAGTTCAGTGCTATAGTAGTGGGGAGTTAGACTCATATTTCGCGGCTACACCGCGACGGATCAAGACGGAACCACGGCTTGCTGTAAAATTCTGGAGCAAATTCAAAGACCAAACCAAGGTTCAGAGGCTCTAAACAGGAAGATGAGACCAAAACAAGCACAGGGAAGAAATTTGAAGTTCCAAATTCTCTGTGAGTATTTCAATTCTCTTCTCCCTTCCTCTGAACTCCTCTGAACTATTCTTCCTGCAGCATTCTTTGCACAAACTCTCTTCCCCTCTCCAATAAAACTGTTTTTGTGCAGGATTCTTTGCGCCGCCGCTAAATAAATTTTTTGCAAGTGTTTTAGATTTTTGTTTGTTAATGTTTTGCATAAATAATACAAACTTTAAGTGGCTATAACACCAATTCAGATTGGGTGGGGATTTCATCACCCTTCCTAAGACCCCAAAAATCACTAAAAGCAGACGCATTACCCTTGAGTTTAATAAAAAAATATCTAGACTCAGCCAACTAAGGACTGTCGTGCTCAATAGGTCAGAGAAAGGTTGTGGGCATTCGATCGTTTATCTAAACTTGACTTTGCGGTGCTTAGGCTAGACAAGTGAGAAAGGTAATTTTAAAAGGCCCGTCTCACGGTGATTCGTGAGCGGAACCCTCCTTTCCCCACTTGTGCTTACCTGGCCACAATTGGCAGTGAAGAGACGATTTGAGGGTTATCTCACAACTTGTCACTTTGGAATAGTTAGGAGCAGTTTAGTGGACTTTGAAGACCATAGCTCTAGGTATGATTGTGCCTAGTCCGCGTTTCGTTAGTCGCTACCGACTACGCGATCGACTCCGACATCGAAACTCCATCCACACCTCTTTCACCTTTACCTCTGCCGGCCAACTCCGACGTTGACCGGAATTCTATTCATACATCCTCACCTCTTTCGCCTAATCCGCGTTTCGTTAGCATTTTTTGTAGTGTTGTCAGATTAAGTTGTTAACGCTTTTTTTATTGTTGGCTTGATATTGTATGATGCAGATTATGGCAAGTTCAAGTTTATTTGTTGTATGTAAATACGATGGCTGGATTATCACGAGTGCACAAGGTCCCGAGTATATGGGCGGGTCCACAAGAATCATGCGATTAGAACCATCAACGACTTATAATGAAATCGAGAATAAAGTGTTTAAAATCACGAAATACGATCCCCGTGAAATTAAGCTTAAGTTAAGTTGTATATGACCTATATTTAGTGGAAATGCATTGGTTGAAATTATAGACGATGCATCAATATCTTCGATGATAGACTTCGGTCTGGAAAACACCCAGCATTCTTTTGAACTTTTGGTTCAGAAGGAACAATTGGAAGTATCAGATGTCGCTCCAACGGGTAATTTTGATGGTAATGCTGGAGGTAGTTCCTTGGGGTACGGTCACATGGTTAACGATGATACCGTCAGTCTCGGTGGATATGACTATACACAACATTATTCAAATTTTCAAACTCAAGGGTAAACATTTTATAAATCCACCTTTTGTAATACCAAAATACTAATATATTTTATATATTGAATACAGGTTTTCCCAATCGACTGCCGCAGTTACATTCACCCCTGAAGAACAACAAGGATTACCATATACAATCTTCCAAAGGTAAATAAATCTGAAACAAGTGGTGATTATATTTATATTCTTCGTAATACGAAAATATTAAGGAATAATTATATAAGAACAATTTATATACTAAACGCAGATCTTCCCATACCTCCGCATCATTCTAACACGATCCAAGTAGCCCATTCCAAGTATGTCCGTCCACATCTTTCCGGTCTTTTCATCCCGAACCATCCACATTACACCGACCCCAACCATCATATATTGCACCTGAGCCTTATGTTGCTACGGGTGACATTGATATGTGTGGCAGCGATGATGATGAAACTGGTGAGGATCATCAAGGGGAGGATAGCGTGGAATATGCCGCTGGATTGAATAAAGTAGCATTGTTTGATGATATGGCTGTGAATAATGATTTTGTCGAACTAGAAGATCCCGGCCTCGGTCCCCTGGAAGATGATAGTTGGGTAGACTTAGCCGTGGCAGAAGTAAATACGGAACCCTATTTGGAAGCGACAGTAGCAAGCGAAGTTTGCGTCACTGTTGGGGATATATTTCAAGAAAAAGAGGATCTTATTTGTAAGCTGAAGTTTTGGGCTATTCAAAAAAAGTTACATTTAACACCCAAGAGTCAAATAAGACGTACTATACCGTGGTATGTACGAAAGCTCCTAAATGTAAGTGGAGATTGCATGCATGTTGTTCCAAAAGAGCCAAAGCTTGGAAGGTCACGAAATACAACCAAGAACATACTTGCATCAATTCTATTATATTAAAAGATCACAGGAATTGCACTTCATCTTACATTTGCTCACTAATCATGCCACTAATCCGTACAGATGTGGCGATGACTCCCCGAGATACGGCTCTACGTTAGCGGAGAGCACAAAATTCAGATTTTGTATGTGAAGGCATGGGATGCTCGTAGAAAGGCTTTATGCAAGATATTTGGGGATTAGGAAAACTCGTACAACTCACTAGTCCCTTTTATGGAAGCCATGAAATTATCAAATCCGGGGTCTGTATACCGGTTAAAAACCATAGAAACAGATGTTGATGGCTGTGTCAGGTTTCAAAGAATTTTCTGGTGCTTCGCTCTTTGTGTGGCTGGTTTCACATACTGTCGGACGGTATTGTGCGTGGATGGGACGTATCTATATGGTAAGTATAGAGGTTGCATGTTAATTGCTACAGGTGTTGATGCTAATAACGGTATATTTTCGTTAGGATTTTCTATTGTCGATAGTGAAAATACATCATCCTGGTCATGGTTTTTCCGTCAACTCAGAAGTATCCCATCTGTTAATGATAAAACAGATTTATATATCATATCTGATAGACATCTAGGAATATTAGCTGCAATGAGAGCTGTATTTCTGACGACCCCACATAGGTTTTGCCTGCGGCATTTTAGGCAAAATTTTGATAGAAAATTTAAAAATTCAGATCTACATAACCTTATGTACAAAGCCGGTGAAGTGTCTGATCCTGATGTTCATAACATGTATATGACGAAAATTGGAGAGATGAGTCAAACCGCGAAAGCGTGGTTAGATGAGTATTCGGTACGCATGTGGTCACAAGCACATAATAATGGATGCAAATATCTACTAATGACCACTAATATGTCTGAAGGCTTCAACAGGGTCCTTAAAGGTGTTAGAGGCTTACCGATACAGGGGTTGATTGTTCGAATTTTTTTCCGAGTGAATACTTACTTTATGCATAGAAGAGAAAAGTCCTTCGCGATGGAGACTCCACTCACCGCGTATTACGAAGATATATTCCGGAAAAGAGAGCGCAGAGCACAATACTACAGATCTGAAAGATTTGACACGGCGGAGTTTCAAGTTACGGGAAGTAATGAGAATCAATATTGTTTACCGCCGGAAGCCGGGAAGACAGACGTCTTGCCTGAATCTGGGGGCAGATACTAATTGGTGTTATCCGTCTACCTCTCCGAAGATGCCAAGTTGATTTATGGCACCATGTATCGAAGGTTTAAACGGATGCGGCCGATATAGCAGACTTCGTCAGATTCCCCCTCGTCTGAGAGGTTTTTGATTGTGGGGACGCTCTTCTCTGCAGGCGCAAGCCCCTGCAGTTAATTACGCTACCGCATCGCGGTAACAACTTTCTCCTTCTCCATATGGTCACTTCGTGTCGTGGATGTTTGTTTTGTTTGTGGTTACCCGTGGATTGTATACGGAGACTAATTTATGTTGTCGCCCGTAGGACGTGGATTAGTCCAAATCCGTATTTTCTTAGATTTGGGTTTTGGTTTAGGTTTAAGGATACGTTAGTCTTATTTGAGACTAAGATCAACTTAAACGTTTGTTAAGAATACGTTAGTCTAATTTCCAGACTAAGATCAACTTAACAAGATTATTTAGATCCAACAAGAGAGCATTCGAGCTCTATTGTTTAGTTTAGGGACGTTACGGTCGCTTTCCAGTTTAAGGACATGGTGGTCCAATGTTAGTTTAAGGACATCCCGGTCAAGGTTAAGGATATCATAGTCCGTGGAATGTATAGCTGTCGGGACCCGTCACCTCTCTGAAGACGTTGAAGGATTACAACGACAAATATCATAGGAGTTCAGAGATGTACCCTTGAACCAATATTGGTTGGGAGATCTATAGTCCAATTTGGGACTAAAGTCTGTTTGCAGGTTTATGAGCATATGGGCTCAATTGATATGAGTTGAACATTTTATTGTTCTGGCTATTGAGCCTTTATTTGGGCTCGGCCCATTTAATAATGCATAGCATTTATCAGAACAAAGTATGTTCTGACAGTGCACCACGTGGCACGTCAGGCGCTTTGCACCAAGGAAAGAGCGCATTGCGCTTCTGTTGGATAGCGCACACGAGGAGGACACGTGTCGCGCTTAGCGCTGAGCTCTAGTTTGTTGG
Organism: Agapanthus africanus; assembly: GCA_030015575.1. NCBI lineage: Eukaryota > Viridiplantae > Streptophyta > Magnoliopsida > Asparagales > Amaryllidaceae > Agapanthus > Agapanthus africanus. Next base: position 194,339,943 of record JASDDO010000019.1, on the reverse strand, counting down.
CGCATTGCGCTTTTAATTTATGAGAGCGCTGCGCTAGTTTGTTGGCGCACCAGTGAGTGACACGTGGCGCACTCTGACGCAGTGCGCCAGTCTAAGAGCGCAGTGCGCTGTATTTAGAAGCGCAAAACGCAAACTATTCTGTGGTTGACACGTGGCGCGTTCTGGCGCAGTGCGCCAGTCCAAAGAGCGCAAAGGCGCAATTCAAGAGTGCAAAGCACTGTCCAATAGCGCAGAGCGCAGTTTGATCAATTTAAGATCAAAGATTCAAGAACCAAGTTTCTTATTCTCATCAAAATGCTGTGCCTTTCTAAATCAAAAGATCTGTGAATGAAGTAAATTACTTCTTTTAATCTTTTATAATTAGATCTTTTTGATATTTTTCTTTTTATTGAAGATCTTGATCTTGTTCTTAGATGTTTGATCTTCTTAGAAGATGGCTCTTCTTTTTTAATGAGATGATTTCATCTCTGTTATTCAAAAATATCATTCTTTACCTTTAAAGATGAAGAAAATGATCTTCTTTCTTCAAACGCTTGCCTTTCTTTCTCTTTGAGTTTTTTCTCAAAATTTGCAGAGGGTTTTTTCTCTATGTGAGACTTGAAGTCTTGGGGCCTTTATATAGGGCCAATTGATTTGTTAAATTAGTTGAAGAGATCTTTCTCTGATTGATTTAGGAATATTTTCCACCGTTAGATCTTTGATCCTAAGGCTTCTGTTTTTACAGAAGATAATCTTCTTATTTTAATAAGACTGGAAAGATCCTTCCAGAACAGAATTTTAATTCTGATTATTTAATAATTTATTATTATTATTAGATCTTTTGATCTAACGGTGGGGAATTCTTTTAATTCCAGCGCTGGCGCACTTGGCGCGAGCGCGCGCCGGCGTTCGACACGCGGCGCGCAGCGCAGAGCGCAGCGCAACTGCGCTAGCTCGTCCGCGTTCGACACGCGGCGCGCAGCGCAGAGCGCAGCGCAACTGCGCTAGCGCGTCCGCGTTCGACACGCGGCGCGCAGCGCAGAGCGCAGCGCAACTGCGCTAGCGCGCCCGCGTTCGACACGCGGCGCGCAGCGCAGAGCACTGGATCTGAAGCGTTGCTTCAATTTAAATTTTGAATTAAAACAGAGCTTTGCTCTGATTGGGTACGCTGCCTAGGGCGCAGCGCTCCTGAGGCTTGCGTATCTGCTTTTGACACGTGGCCCGCAGCGCGCAGAATCCGAAGCGTTGCTTAAATTTTTACTTTAGATTTTTAATACATAGCTTTGCTCTTTATTGGGAAAAGGAAGCGTCGCTTCATTTCAAATCTTGGAATTTGAACAGAGCTTTGCTCTGATTGGGGAAACAAATGCCCTCCCACCGTTGCACTTACGTGGCCCAAGCATGAGTGCAGCGGTGGTTGGATCAACTTTTTTGGAAGTTGAAAAGGCTCTGCATGCCTATAAATAGGACCTTTGGTCCCTTAGATGATTTCCATCTTCTTTCTTGAGAATTTTCTCTTATTCAGAGCATTGCTTTTCAATTTAAGAACTTTTCAAGAGTAAAACTCTGTCAAAACTTAGGTAAAGTTTAAAAACTTTTAATAAACTAGGGTTTTACCCATTAACAGAGCTTTGCTCTCTATAGATCTCTGATCTAAAGAGAACCCTTTTAGGGTTCCATTAATAGAGCTTTGCCCTCTAAAAGGTTTTTATTTATGGTTTCTTAATTCATTAATGGAGCTTTGCTCTTTTCAAATCATATAGAAGAATTCTTAAGAGTTTGTTCATGGATCTTGAAGATCAAAAATGAAATTTTATTTTTGATGGGTTATATCATCTTCTTAGAGTAAGGCTCTAAGCGTTCTCGGGGAATTTATTTAAATTCTCCTCATAACTGATTTTGACGGGTGTCACTCCTGTCTGCAGAGCATTGCTCTCAAGGAGTTTAACTCCCTGTGTCTATTTTTCCTCATTTCTAATCTTCCAATGATGTTTCTTTCAGGCACTATGGCTGTTCATTTATACAGTTTGAACGAGTTCATTACTTATGAGGATATCCGTGTACAGGGCCGTCACCAAAACCAAGAGTTTACAGATGCCCAGTGTGCGGAGATTATGGGTCGTCTGCATGCACGCGTTGGTTGGTTGCTTTCTCGCCGTTCTGCTCTCTTGAAAGTCGTACTGGGAGCAATTTGGAGAGCACTTCCGGAGTTTCACGAGGCCATGCCGCTTAATGCGCTGGATGATGCCGAAGACAAGGTACATTCAGTGTACCTGTCGGGGCTGATCTCGAAGAAACGGCGAGATAGCCTCATTGACATTCTGCATCAAATTTTACAACAGACGACGATAATTACTGCTTATCAAAGGATGAGGGGCCTTGCCGAAGATCTTGACACGCGTGAGCGCGAGAGGATGCACACGAGAATGATCAGAAAGGCCAGAAAGACTCTAGATGGCCTTACTTTCGAATTCCTTAATCCATGCCCTGGATCTGAGGTTTTGCCATTGTAAACATTTCAATAATGCTGCTTTTGTTTATTGTCTTCATTGATGTAAAAAAATTTCGAGTATGAATGATAAATCTTTTGCCTCCTTCCTTTTATTTTCTGCTTTGTTATTGGCATATTCCTTAAGTAAGCGTAGCCTGTAGGTGATATAGAACATTCCGTCTTGAATACTTCGAGGAGTAATGATGGCTTAGGAAGCAGGATCAGATCTGCTACCTAAGGCTTTTCAACTTTATGAGCCGTGAGGGTCTCATAAAGACTTTTCTCACTACGAGTCGAAAGGATCTCGTAGGTGTAAATTCCCCCTAGAAATCGTGAGGATTTCTAAGTGTTCATTACCTTCGTGAGTAGTAAGAATCTCACTCGGGTATTTTTCCTTATGAATCGTGAAGACCCGTAAGTAGCTTCTTCACTTCAGCGGCGAATGTGGCTTTGGCAAATGTGACTCATAGATGGTAGATGGCGGTTCATCCTGAACTCTCCGAGAGGTAGTGATGGCTTAAGGAACAGGTTCAGATCTGCTAACTAAGGCTTTTCAACTTTATGAGCCGCGAGGGTCTCATAAAGACTTTTCTCCCTACGAGTCATGAGGATCCCGTAGGTGTATTTTCTCCTTAGGAATCGTGAGGATTCCTAAGTGCGTTTTCTCTTGAGAGTCGTAAAGATCTCATAAGAGAATTTTCCCTCCTACAAGTCGAGAGGACTCGTAAGTGGTTGTTTCTCTCCTTGTCGAGATTCGACTTTGGAGAGTGTGGTCCGTGAATAGCATGCAAGAGTCCGTTTTGGACCGACTTGCAGGGCCCCAGTGCTTAGAAAACAGGTTTTTTAATCCCCGCTGCCTAAGGCTTTTCCTCATGAGTCGAGACGAATCGAGCATTTTTCGCAAGAATATCCTAACGTCACAGTTAACCTCTGCTCTTTACGACAGAGGTCCGTTACGGTCTGTAGTACTAGGGTTTTGTCCGTCGTACCGTCGCGTTGGCTAATGTATTCCTCGATAGACAATTTTGCTGTTCGAGTGGCCTTGTGACTGCCGTGTCTCTGATCCCTTCGGGGGCTGGACAAGATGTCTTCAAGCAATCCTCCTAGGCAGTTTGACCGTCGGAAGAACAAGCGTTAGGAATTTTGCCATGCCGCTTTTTACTTGAGGTTAGGCTCATTTTGGAGAGCCCCGATAAGTCATAACCACTCCGCGCTGGTATGGGATGATCTCCGATAGTCTTTCAGGTTTTATATGAGTTGTCGTCAAGACCCTGAAGCTAGGAATTTGGTCTTTGCTTCGTTTGCTGGCATTGCGTCTGCTGTATCGAGACGAATGTCGTGGTTGTCTCTAGGTTGCTGGTGAACCGTCGAGGTTTGGAACTAGGGATTTTGCCGTGGCTCCGTTGTTTGATTGTCGCGTCTGAATCCTGCTGGAGGAAGAACGCTATAGTGACATATCATCTGTTGTGTCGAGACGAACGTCGAGGTAGTGATCACTCCATGCTGGTGTGAGATGATCTCCGATGGTCTTTCCGGTTTTATATGAGTTGCCGTCAAGACCTGAAGCTAGGAATTTGGCCTTCACTTCGTTTGTTGGCATTGCGTCTGCTGTATAGAGACGAATATCGTGGTTGTCTCTAGGTTGCTGATGAACCGTCGAGGTTTAGAACTAGGGATTTTGCCGTGGCTCCGTTGTTTGATTTTCGCGTCTGAATTCCTGCTGGAGGAAGAACGCTGTAGTGACATATCGTCTGTTGTGTCGAGACGAACGTCGAGGTGGTGATCACTCCATGCTGGTGTGAGATGATCTCTGATGGTTTTTCTGGTTTTATGCCGTCAAGACCTGAAGCTAGGAATTTGGCCTTCGCTTCGTTTGCTGGCATTGCGTCTGCTGTATCGAGACGAATGTTGCGGTTGTCTCTAGGTTGCTGATGAACCGTCGAGGTTTGGAACTAGGGATTTTGCCATGGCTCCGTTATTTGATTGTCGCGTCTGAGTCCTGCCGGAGGAAGAGCGCTGTGGTGACATCTCGTCTGTTGTGTCGAGACGAACGTCGAGGTGGTGACCATTCTATGTGGGATGATCCCTGGTAGTCTTTCAGGTTTTATATGAGTTACCGTCAAGACCCTGAAGCTAGGAATTTGACCTTCGCTTCGTTTGCTTTGGCGTGTCCAAATCCTGTTGGAGGAAGGACGCTATAGTGACATCTCATCTGCTGTATCGAGACGAACGTCGAGGTTGTGGTGGGATTTTGCCCTCACTCCGCTTTGTTTGATCTGTGAGGTCTCTTGTTGACGTCGCGTCCACACCCTGCTGGACTGTTGAGGAACGCCGTTGGTGATCTCTCGTCTGCTGTATCAAGACGAATGCTGAGGTGGAGCTAGGATTTTGCCGTTGCTCTGTTGTTTTGACCCTGGGGTGACATTGCGTCTGCTGTAACGAGACGAATGCTGAGGTGGAGCTAGGATTTTTCCATCACTCCGCTTTGTTTCGACCGTGAGGTCTTTCGTTGACGTTGCATCTGCATCCTGTTGGACTGCGTAGGAACGCCGTCGTTGACATTGCGTCTGGTGTAGCAAGACGAACGCTGAGGTGGTCTCTAGGTTGTTTGTGAACCGTCGAGACTTGGAACTAGGGGATTTGCCATGGCTCCGTTTCGCTGTGACTCTGAGGCCGGTTGTTGACGTCATATCTGCATCTGGTTGGAGGGACGAAGAACGCCGGTGTTGATCTCTAAGTTGTCGATGTTGACGTCGAGACCCTGAAGTTAGGGATCTTCCTTTGCTTCATTTGTTGACATTGTGTCTGCAATATTACGACAAATATCGAGGTTGTCTATGAACCGTCGAGATTTGGCTTCGCTTTCTGATGGAGCCTGTTGGGAAGGTATGGTTCCCTCTTTATTTGTGCCCCTGGATTGTATACAGGGATCGATGTGATCTCACCTGTAGGGCATAAATTTCATTTTTATTTTTATTTTATTTCTTTCCGCGATGCTTTATCATTTCAGCTTTTATATCGCGAAAGTCGCGATTGCCCAATCATTTCGGCTATTTTTCGCGGTGCCCAATCATTTCGGCAATTTTTATTATGTTTTTTTTTTATTTTTACTCGCTGCTTTTTATTGCGAGTTGCCCAATCATTTCGGCTGTTTTTATATGCATACATTTTTACTTGCTGATTTCGTTGCAAGTTGCCCCATTATTTCGGCTATTTCATATGCATTTTTGCATTTTTTTTGGCTCGCTGATTTTTTCTCGCGAGTAGGGGATTTGGGATCTGATACCAATCTTAGCATCAGCATCGCTGCGACTGGAATATTGCCAGGAGCGAATCATCATTTGCCGTACAAGGACTTGGAATTTGATACCGTTTTAGGCATCAGCATCGCTACCACTGGGATATTACCAGGAGCGAATCATCATTTGCCTCTATCGATGTCGAATAAAGGTGGCTTAACAAACAGGGTTAGGATCCTGTCGACTAAGGCTTTTGATTTCATGAGCCGTAAGGGTCTCATAAAGTTATTTCTCCCTACAAGTCGTGAGGATCTCATAGGTGCGTTTTCTCTTTAGGAGTCGTGAGGATTCCTAAGTGCATGGTCTCTTATAAGTCATAAGGATCTTACAAAAGTGCTTTCTCCTTATAAGTCGAGAGGACTTACAAGGGCTATTCACCATGTAAACATATCCCCAATCACGAATGGGACTTTGTTAGAGAAATGTTTATTCGCGCCCGTGGATTGTATACAAGGGTCAATACTGAACCGCTTGTAGGGCAGTATTGGAGGTTGTGGGGGCTGCTTAAGAACAGGTTCAGATCTCTGTAGCTTAAGACTTTTGAATCTTATGAGCCATGAGGGTCTCATAAGAGGGTTCTCCTTACGAGTCGTGAGGATCCCGTAAATGTAATTTCTCCTTAGGAGTCGTGAAGATTCCTAAGTGTGTTGCTTCCTTTGTGAGTCGTAAGGATCTCACGCGGGTGGTTTCTCCTCACAAGGTCAAGAGGACCTTGCGAGTGTCCTTTAACGAGGTTGCGCCCTTTCGGGTTTTCACAAACACTCGCCGGTAGCCCTGCTGTTTTTACTCACGACGCCCTTTCGGGTTTTCATCTGTGCCCATTTTGCTTATGGACATACCGTTTTTTTTACGACGCCAGCCTGAGGATGCCGCGGGTTGATAGTAGTTTAACGACATTTCGGTCATTTGCAAGTTTTAGGATATTGCGGTCCGTCGTTGCCCTATTTAAGGCGAATTTCTAGTTTACGGACTTTTCGGTCCATGGGGCTTTCCCCATGAATGAGTATGATGCCCCCGGCATATCCATCTTTTTCAGAGCATGTGGTTGTGGCGGGCTCACCTTCCAGTTTTCGGATAATGCGAACTTGCCCTGTTGGTATTAGTCTTCAACCCAGTTTTTGAAGACGTAGCAGTTTTCGATCGGATGGCCCAATACTCGGTGGTAAGGGCAATAATTAGGATTGTTGATATCGTTCAGTTGTAGTGGGTGTTTCGGCTCCGGTAGAGTGATAAGCCCGTTGCACACTGCTAGTTCGAACAGTCTCCTTGTTTCATCCCGGGGAAATGAAGAAGGACGTTTCAACTTCTCATAGAAGGGTTGCCGCTTGTTGCTTTGGCGAACAACCGGTTTAGGGTCACTCGATTGTTGTTGAACGTTGGCGACGAAGGCTGTTTTTCCCTTCCCTTTATCTTTTTTGTTCGATCCTTTGTTTGCGGTTCCGAGATTCTCTCCGGGTAGCGTGCGATTGCACGGCTGAATGTTCTCGCAACTCCTCAGTTCTTTCGTTTCAGAGATGGATTCCTTGAAGAGAGGGCCGAGGGCTACTTCTTCGTCGGAGTCGCTCCCGAAGGTGAGAACTCGCGATTCCCCGGGATCAAGCCTATGACAATTGCCGGCAATTCTTTTACACTCGTCTGTCGCATTTTTCCGCTGTCTACGAGCTTTATGCTTTGTCCTCTTGAAGTGTTGCCTGTGAGCGATATACCCTTACCACCAACACTTAAAGGAGTTGCAGTCTTCAGTAGGATGTGCGATCTTCTGATGATATAAGCAGAAGTTAGGATGTACGTCCGCTTCATCAAGATGTATACCACCGGGAGAATTTTCTCTGAAAGAGAGCAGTCTCATCCCCATCGATATGGCTTTGGCGAATCGTTTCCTTGTCTTGATCCTGCTTTCATTTGCGGCGGATATACTTTGATCTGGTGGGAGTATTTCGACCCTTTTGTCCAGTCGCCGGCGTTTGGCCTTTTCAAATATGGCCATCTCGCGCTCCCGATCAGCTTTGCTTTTTAGACGGGCTTCGTTCAGGAATGCGTCAATTGTTTCGTCTGATAGCCCTAGAAGTTCTGGTTCGGGATCTGCTCCCGGTTTCTCTGCGTCAGGAGCTTCTTCATTGTCTATCGACAAGTAAGAGATCATATGGCAGCTTGCCACATAATCCTCAGGTTCATCCGACGAGTCTTTGTCATCATCTCTGTCCTCAAGGACGTGGCTGAGAAATTCTCGGAATGTGGCTGGGGTCCGCGTCTTCTGATTATTTTCTTCCAGTGCATCAATATGTTTTCGCAGATCCGTGCGCTTGTCATCAAACTGCGCGAGCTTTTTGGTCTTCTTCTTTTTCTTTGAAGACTTTGACGGCTGTGCCTGGGTGTTTTGCCCACTGTTATCAATTCTCGGTGTTGGGCGTGGTTTCAGCATCCTATCAATGACCTCGGGCTCTGGCGGACTTTTCCACCTGACGGCTGGGCATGTGTGAAGGTCCTTCAGCATTCTTTTAGTTTTGGCTGAAAAGGTGACCTCCCACGGAGTTTCTTCTATAAAAGAGCACGATGCCCCCGGCATGTCCACTTTTTTAGGGGCATGAGGTTGTGGCGGGTTCACCTTCCAGTTTTCGGATAATGCGAACTTGCCTTGTTGGTATTGGTCCTCAATCCAGCCTTTGAAAACGAAGCAATCTTCGATTGGATGGCTTACTGCTTGATGGTAAGGGCGGTAATTAGGATTGTTGAGATCGTCTGGTTGCAACGGGCATTTTGGACTCGGCAGATTGATGAGTCTGTTGCGCACTGCCAGCTCAAACAGTTTTCTCGTTTTGTCTTGAGAAAACGAGTAAGGACGTCCTAATCTTTCCTCAAGGGATGGACGTGGACGCATATTACTTTGGCGAACAACCGGTTTTAGTTACTCGGCCGTTGTTGAGTATTGGCGATGAAAGTTGCTTTTCCTTTCCCCTTTTCATTCCGAGGATCCGTCTTTGAAGGAGATGGTCTATGACCCATCTGATCCATTTGGGCCAATTTGTCAATCAAGGCCTGGAAAGTAGTTGGCTTGAAGAACATCATGAATTGCGAGATGGTTGCTTGAGGGTCGAGGGTGCCCACGAACATGCCTACCGCAGGTGCTTCTTCGATACGTTGTTCGCACTTCGACCATAAGTTTCACCACCGGATTGCATACTGCACCCACGTCTCTCCCGGCTTTACTCTGGCATTGATCAATGCCATGATCGGGGTGCGTCTGCTAGCGCTCGCAAATCTTTGTGTAAACAGCAGCTCCATTTCCGCAAATGTTTTGACAGAGTCGTTAGGTAGCTCCGAATACCATTCAAAGGCCGTTTCCACTAAGCTGCCGACGAATTGGCGAAGCAACAGTTTGTCGTCACCTCCAGTGTTGCCGCATAGAGCCCTGAATTGAGCGACATGCTGATGTGGATTCCCCGTCCCTTTATATACATGGAACTTAGGGATCGTATATCCCGGCGGGTAACTTATTTGGTCATACAAGCCCGGATAGGGTCGTCCAGTCTTGATAACTTGGCCAGCCGTTTCATTCTCCTGGTGAGCTCGTATTTGCTGAGCTATATAGTCATCCAGGGCAGCTTTAGAGATTGTCTCCTCTTTGGCTGTTGAAAGAGCTGGCAGAGGATTCGATGTTTCCCCTTTGTCGTCTTCAATTATCACTGGAGGATCTTCGGCTGGAGGATCCAGCTGTAACATCATCCCGACCATGTCTTGGAAGAGAAGCGTCATTCGCTTTATGTTAGCCGCTTGCTCTGCGGCTTCTTTGTCCTTCTTTTCGAGGACTCTGCGAAGGAAGTCAGAATCCGTTTCTTGTTCGTGACGCTGTTCCACGGGTATTTCCGGGCTTTCTTTTGGTCCGGTGAGTGCGGCCACCGCAGTCAGCATCTCCTGAAGCTTCTGCTGCTGTTCTTGGGCTTTTGTCACAGATCGCGTAAGCGGTCGATGGCCTGTGGAGATACGGCTATCCTCTTTTCCGGATTCCATATAGACGGTATGCACCACCATGCCCCCAGACTTAGGGCGGTTGGGCTCAGTGCCTTTGACATTTGCCGCAGGCATGGGGGCTTTCTCCGACCTCCTTCTTTTATGAGCGGTCGAAGTTGAGGGGGCCGTTGCAGTGGGCACCCAAGTGGTTGTCGTCCGTTGTGTTTTGACAGGATGGTACTCTTCCTTCTGAGCCTTCAGCTTCTTCTGTCGGCGGAGATAGTCCTGATCCACCACCGACTCTCGGACTTGTCGCCAGATTTTGTAAACTTTGGAAGACAGCCGTTGAGGGGACTGCTTTGGTTTCATTTTTATGACCGTCTCCACCGGCGGAGGAGATCTTTTCAGCACGGCGATATGAGAGTTCCTGCGCACCTTGTTAAATAGTTCAAACCTGTTCCCGGTTGGAACAGCAGCATCAACTTCCACCGTTGGAGCTGGTGGAGTAAATCAAGACGGAGAGGTGCCTCCAGCCTTCCGTGCTCGGCGCCAGTGACGACGACGAGCATGTCGTGTAGATGGTGTTGGTTCGGCTATGGAGATGGCTTTGTCCTGCCCCCTTGTTTTGAGGAGAGGCTGTTATTGGCGCTAGCCGGTCGAAGACTGACGTTCATTGAGAGGGGATAGTCAATCTTGCGAAGACTGGCTCTCGAACAGGGGAAGCAACTTTTGTGACTTCGCATGGAGTGGGAGCTGAAACGGGCTGTCTTGTGAAGACCGACCCTTTAGCGGGGGAGGCTGCCTTGACGACTTTAGGAGTAGGAGTGGCTATCCGCTTTGGGATGGCCGCTTCAGGTATCGTGGGCTTCTTCATAGGCCCGCTTAAGCTTCGGCCCAGTTTGCTGAAAACTGAGGCATTGGACGTGGGCGACCCGTTGAGAGGGGCCGCGGTATTTGTAAGCCGATCAAAAACCGACTTCTTTGGAGCTTCTTGCGACGACATTGGGGCATTGAAGCTCATCGGTGGGATCATGGTCCCAAAGAACAGCCCAGTGGTGGCCTGAGTCACCTGCTCCATCGGCATAGCGAAGATGGAGGCCGCTTGGGGCCGTAAGTCACTCCTCCGGACGGGATGGAACGAGAGTTGCAGTTGCAGTTAGCTCAGTTTGAAGCCATTAATCTTCTGTCTTCTGCATGGAGCAAGACACCAAATCTAAGTACCTCGAATCCACAGGCAACCATAGCAAACCGCGATTCGTTCACGAACACGACACACGAAGTGTGGAGTGGAAAGGGGAAGAGCTCCCACCGGGCGTGCCAGAATCTGTTTTCCGCCGGAAGCCAGGAAGACAGATGTCTTGCCTGAATCTGGAGCCAGATGCTAATTGGTGTTATCCGTCCACCTCTTCGAAGATGCCAAGTTGATTTATGGCACCATGTATCGAAGGTTTAAACGGATGCGACCGATGTAGCAGACTTCGTCAGATTTTCCCCTCGTCTGAGGGGTTTTGATTGTGGGGACGCTCTTCTCTGCAGGTGCAAGCCCCTGCAGTTAATTATGCTACCGTATCGCGGTAACAATTTTCTCTTTCTCCATATAGTCACTTCGTGTCGTGGATGTTTGTTTTGTTTGTGGTTGCCCGTAGATTGTATACGGAGACTAATTTATGTTGTCGCCCGTAGGACGTGCATTAGTCCAAATCCGTATTTTCTTAGATTTAGGTTTTGGTTTTGGTTTAAGGATACGTTAGTCTTATTTGAGACTAAAATCAACTTAAACGTTTGTTAAGGATACGTTAGTCTAATTTCCAGACTAAGATCAACTTAACATGATCATTTAGATCCAACAAGAGAGCATTTGGGCTCTATTGTTTAGTTTAGGGACGTTACGGTCGCTTTCCAGTTTAAGGACATGGTGGTCCAATGTTAGTTTGAGGACATCCCGGTCAAGATTAAGGACATCATACCGTGGAATGTATGGCTGTCGGGACCCGTCACATCTCTAAAGACGTTGAAGGATTACAACGACAAATATCAGAGGAGTTCAGAGATGTACCCTTAAACCAATGTTGGTTGGGAGATCTATAATCCAATTTGGGACTAAAGTCTGTTTGCAGGTTTATGAGCATATGAGCTGAGTTGATATGAGTTGAACATTTTATTATTCTGCCTATTGAGCCTTTATTTGGGCTCGGCCCTTTTGATAATGCATAGCATTTATCAGAACAAAGTATGCTCTGACAGTGCGCCACGTGGCATGTCAGGCGCTTTGCGTCAAGGAAAGAGCGTATTGCGCTTCTGTTGGATAGCGCACACGAGGAGAACACGTGTCGCGCTTAGCGCTAGTTTGTTGGCGTATTGCGCTTTTAATTTATGAGCGCGCTGCGCTAGTTTGTTGGCGCACCAGCGAGTGACACGTGGCGCACTCTGGCGCAGTGCGCCAGTCCAAGAGCGCAATGCGCTATATTTAGAAGCGCAAAGCGCAAACTATTCTGTGGTTGACACGTGGCGCGTTTTGGCGTAGTGCGCCAGTCCAAGAAGTGCAAAGGCGCAATTCAAGAGTGCAAAGCACTGTCCAATAGCGCAGAGCGCAGTTTAATCAATTTAAGATCAAAGATTCAAGAACAAAGGTTCTTATTCTCATCAAAAGGCCGTGCCTTTCTAGATCAAAAGATCTGTGAATGAAATAAATTATTTCTTTTAATCTTTTATAATTAGATCTTTTTGATCTTTTTCTTTTTATTGAAGATCTTGATCTTGTTCTGAGATCTTTGACCTTCTTAGAAAATGGCTCTTCTTTTTTAATGAGATGATTTCATCTCTGTTATTCAAAAATATCATTCTTTACCTTTAAAGATGAAAAAAATGATCTTCTTTCTTCAAAGGCTTGCATTTCTTTCTCTTTGAGTTTTTTCTCAAAATTTGCAGAGGGTTTTTTCTCTATGTGAGACTTGAAGTCTTGGGGCCTTTATATAGGGCCAATTGATTTGTTAAATTAGTTGAAGAGATCTTTCTCTGATTGATTTGGGAATATTTCCCACCGTTGGATTTTTGATCCTAAGGCTTCTGTTTTTACAGAAGATAATCTTCTTATTTTAATAAGACTGGAAAGATCCTTTCAGAACAGAATTTTAATTCTGATTATTTAATAATTTATTATTATTATTAGATTTTTTGATCTAACGGTGGGGAATTCTTTTAATTCCAGCGCTGGCGCACTTGGCGCGAGCGCACCCGCGTTCGACACGCGGCGCGCAGCGCAACTGCGCTAGCGCGTTCGTGTTCGACATGTGGCGCGCATCGCAACTGCGCTAGCGCACCCGTATTTGACACGTGGCGCACAGCGCAGAGTGCTGGATCTGAAACGTTGCTTCAATTTAAATTTTGAATTAAAACAGAGCTTTGTTCTGATTGGATACGCTGCCTAGGGCGCAGCGCACCTGGCGCTGACGTGTCTACTTTTGACACGTGGCGCGCAGCGCGCAGAATCCGAAGCGTTGCTTAAATTTTTACTTTAGATTTTTAATACAGTGCTTTGTTCTTTATTGGGAAAAGGAAGCGTCGCTTCATTTCAAATCTTGGAATTTGAACAGAGCTTTGCTCTGATTGGGGAAACAAATATACCGTAAATTTTAGAGATGAAGAGCTCTCTTCGTGCACATACGGTATTTTCCAGCAACAACATTTACCCTGTGCTCACGCAATTGCTGCTGCAAGCAGCATGCATAATTCACATCACAATTTTGCTTCCCATTACTATACAGTTTCCAATTACCTAGGCGCATACGATCCAAAATATCATCATATACCAGACAGTCGCTATTGGCACTATTATACTGGGAACATATAAACACCAACTGTATTACCGCCGGAAAAAAATATAGGGCCCGGAAGATCTAAGGTGCGTCGAGATCGAATGACAATGGATGCCGATCCATAGCAAAGGCACGCCGGATATCGCCTATGCAAACAATCAGGTCATTATAGGACCAGATGTTCAGGACAGTCAACAGGGGCGGGACTTTCGAGATCGTGACAAGTGCACCGGAAGAAAATCGGTTAGCACTTGTAAAGAAACTTTTACAATTTACATTTTACAAACAGATATGATTTTTTGTATTATAAATTTGACGGATTCATTTTGTTATTAGAGTGTATACCAGATTCATATTTAAACAACAATAATATTATACAATTTTTATTATTTTATTGGAAATTTAATTCATTTCGTTTTTTTATTTAATTTTTTTTTTTTTAAATGGGGCGGGTTCTGAACCCGCCCTCTTCCCATTATAAGGGAGGGCGGGTTCTAGGAATCCGCGGTTTCCAAGAACCCGCCCTCTGTTTAGAGGGGGTGGGGTCGGGCTCAAACTGTCCTATTTCAATAAATTTAAAACAAATCATCTTATTTTAATAATTTTAATATTAAACTACGTTATTTCAAAAAAAAACCGAATGAAAATCTCATTTTTTAAGCTTGCAGTTCCATTTCTGGACTAAAAAACATCAGATCTGAGTTCTCCTTTTGGAGATCGAAGTTCTTCTGTCTTAACTTTTTCAAATATAAATTTTTCTTCATGATTTCCTTGATACTCCTGCAATCTACAGAGGTAAGATTTTGGTAAGCGCAAAATTCATTTTTTTCAAAGTTTTGAAGCTTTTTCCTTGTAGCATCTTTGCAGATGTACAACATTTATTATATGTGAACCCCCTGTTTCCATAAAATTCTCCAAAAGAGGAGACTTTAACTCCAAAATCAAAATTTTCTTCGCAGATCCTTCATCAAAGTAATATAAATTAAGTTTTTCCATTAAAAATTGCGTTAAAAATTGAGTCTTTAACATTTCTCTTCGGTCGAAATCTGGGAAGGTAAAAAGATCCAATAGATTTAGCCTTTTAATGTATGCTGGAATCATATAACCTGTGTATCTGCTACTTGCCTTTTCAATTTGTGCCTGAGTTGCCAAAAAAATTGCAATGGCATTAGCTTCAATGAAGGAGCCAACATCTTTAATAACTTGAACTGTATAAAATAAAGACCACTTTGGCTTACTGCTTCTAGTAATATAATCAATGCATATTGTGGAATCTGACTCAATTTCAACTCCTTTTATCCCCTTAAGCTTACACTGAATCATATCATTTAGAATAGAGTTGCATTCAGCTTCAAGAATTCCCCCTGAACCATAAAAGAATTTACAGGCAAAAATAATTTCACCTTTCTCATTTCTATGAACAGCACCACCTGAAGTCGTATTGTTCTGTAAATTGCTGTCATTTCTAAGAACAGCACCACCTGAAGTCATATTGTTCTGTAAATTGCTGGCCCCATATGAATTTAGCTTAACTTTATTTATGTCTGTTCTCTCCCAAGAGGTAATAATAAAGCTTTGAGAATTTTCCACTGAAATTATTTCATCAATTCTCAACTGGTGTAGAATAAGAGCACAAGGATTTGCTTTTATGTTTATATTATATGCCAATATCAGATTCTTAATGTCACTAATGATTTTGTACCAAACCGTTGTATGAGATATAACCTCATCTTCCTATACTTGTGTAACAAGGCTATAAAAAGAGCCTCTCTGTATACTGCATTTTGTGTGAAAGAAAGTTCAATTCGCTTATATGGTATCAGAGCGGTAAAACTTTCTCCAAAAATAAAAAATCACCATTTCTCCTCAATCAAAAGAAATCCCAGTTCTTTTTTTTTCCAGCCATAATGTCCTCCACCATAGAGACTGAAGTATCCTCCGTGTATCAACCAACATACAGGTCCGGAACTCAAGGGGATCGGAACACCAGCCAGAGTCATTTACTAAAACAGGCTTTGCAGATCGAGTCTGATGGTTCTCAGGAGTCAAGAATCAATTCAGAATCGCCTCCATTCACAAAGGAACAACTGGAGCACCTGTACAAGTTCTTTAACTCCACCGCAGACCCGTCAACACAACCCTCCCGTTCTTTAGCCCAAATCGGTAACAATCACCCTATCTCTTTTTCATGTATCAATCAACTTCCTTGAATTCTTGACTCTGGAGCAACTGATCACATGACCAGTTGCTTCACATTATTTTCAACTTACACACTCTATGCAGGAAACAAAAGGGTCAAAATTGCAGATGGTTCGTATTCTGCCATACCCGGCCAAGGAACCATCACAATCTCTCCTTGTTTAACCCTTCTTAATGTTTTACATGTTCCAAAGCTTTCCTGAAATCTGATTTCCATTATAAAGCTAACTCAAGACCATAAGTATCAAGTTAAATTCATGTCCTCTCATTGTGAAATTCAGGTTTTGAACTCGGGGACGATGATTGGCAATGCTAGGACCAGTGGAGGTCTGTACTTGCTTGAAGAAGGATCACATCTCAATAAATCTGCATCTAGTTTGTGTTCTCAGTCCATATTTGTTTCTCATGACAATGAATTAATTATGTTACATTTTCGTCTAGGTCATCTTAGTTTCCATTATATGCAGTATTTGTTTTCAAAGTTGTTTCGGAATAAAAATTCTTCTCAATTTCAATGTGAAGTATGTGTTTTGGCCAAACACAAAAGGACAATTTATCCACCTCGACCCTATAAACCTTCAATACCGTTTGCCTTAATCCATAGTGACATTTAGGGACCATCCCGCGTTTTATTTGTTTTCGGAAAAAAATGGTTTGTTTCGTTTATTGATGATCATACTAGAGTCCTTGGGTGTTTTTGCTAAAGAAGAAATCAGAAGTTGAACAAGTTTTCACAACCTTTTATGCCATGGTTAAAACACAGTTTAACATAAAAATTCAGAATTTTCGAAGTGACAATGGAAGAGAATTTTTTAACGAAATCTTAGGAGATTTTTTTTGCAAAGAAAAGCATCATTCACCAAAGTTCTTGCATTAACACACCGCAACAAAACGATGTGGCTGAAAGAAAAAATAAACACATTCTTAAAATTGTTAGGGCATTATTATTCACCAACCATGTTCCAAAAACATTATGAAATGAAGCAATTTTAACAGCAACCTATCTTATTAATAGAATGCCCTCGAAAATTCTCAATTTTAAAAAACCTGTTGCCTTGTTAAAATCCCTTTACCCTCAAAGCCTCCTTGCAATCTCGGATCTGCTTTTGAAATTTTTTTGTTGTACCGTGTTTGTTCACGATCACAACCCCACTAGGGGCAAACTTGATCTAAAATCGAAAAAATGTGTTTTCATTGGCTACGCCACGAATCAAAGAGGGTATAAATGCTTTGATCCTTTATCAAATAAAATATTTATCACAATGGATGTGTTGTTTTTTGAAAATAAATCTTTTTTAAGCCTCCTCTTCAGGGAGAAACAAATAGTGAAGACTCGGTTTCCATAAAAAATAGTCTTCCAAAAATACCCAATTTAATCCCACATACAAATTTACAAGATCTAGATTTTTTAAATCAAGACATTTTAGACCAGTCTTTTGAACACCTGAAAACCAAAACAGTGAAAATTCACCGGACACTCAAAAAAAGGTTCTTAAAAACTCAGAATATGTCTGTTGAAAACTCAGTTCCTTTATTAGAAAATCCGGAAAAATCCCATAAAAATAGGAGCACACCACCGACTTCTAAAACAACTTGTCCGTGGATTTAAATCCACCAGAAACTGATGTGGAAATTAAAACTTACAAAAGAAAACAACGTGAAACAGGTCTGGAGAAAACGCAACATGAGCATTTAATTCAGATAGATCCTTCTCCACAAGCAGAGACCGACTTTGTCCAGCCCCACCAAGAATCCGACTCGAGAACAGAACCGGATCACAGTGAGCTGGATCTTCCCATAGCCATCCGAAAGTCCACAAGGTCATGTACTAGTCGTCCCTTGTATCCAATATCAAAATTTGTGTCCTTAAATAATCTCTCACCCAGTTTTTCAGCCTTTACCTCTAATGTGTCTGCTGTAGAGATTCCAAAAACTGTACATGATGCTCTGAAAGCTCCAGAGTGGAGAAAGGCGATTTTCGAGGAGATGAATGCATTTGAGAAAAATCAGACTTGGAAAATGGAGGAGCTGCCGAGAGGAAAGAAGACTGTAGGATGCAAATGGGTATTCACACCAAAGTTTCGTGCAGATGGAACCCTAGAACGATATAAGACGAGGCTCGTTGCTAAAGGGTTCACTCAAACATACGGGATTGACTATACGGAGACTTTTACACCTGTGGCTAAGTTAAACACGATCTGGATCTTACTGTCAGTTGTAGTAAATCTCGATTGGCGACTTCAACAACTAGATTGAAGAACGCGTTTTTGAATGGAGACCTGGACGAAGAAGTGTACATGGAACCTCCGCCGAGGTTTGAAAAAAGGTTCGGCTCCAAAGTGTGCAGATTGAAAAGATCAATTTACGGTCTTAAACAATCTCCACGAGTTTGGTTCGAACGTTTCCATCAGTTTGTGAAAGGGCAAGGATACAATCAGGCTCAGGCAGATGACACCATGTTCTACAGATTCTCGAGACATGGAAAAATTGCAATACTAATTGTTTACGTTGATGACATCATTGTTACAGGAGATGACGAGGAAGAGTTCAACCAGTTAAAAGAAAGTCTCACCAAGGAGTTCGAAGTAAAAGACTTGGGAGAATTGAAGTATTTCTTAGGTATGGAAATTGCTCGAAGTAAGAAGGGCATTGTCGTGTTTCAACGGAAGTATGTTCTCGATCTTCTCAAAGAAATAGGGATGACAAACTGCAAACCTGCGGAGACACCGATAGATCCAAATAAAAAGCTCGGAGAATTTACACAGAGCCAGTCAGTGGACATTCCACAATACCTGAGGTTAGTGGGAAAATTGATCTCTCTCACACACACATCCCGATATCACCTTTACAGTGAGTATGATAACCCAATTTATGCACCCACCTCAAGAAGAGCACCTTGATGCAGCATATAGAGTTTTGAAGTATTTAAAAGGCACACCAGGAAGAGGTTTATTTTTCAAAAAAGGTGAGACTCGCAGCGTTGAAGTATTCACTGACGCAGATTGGGCAGGTTCCATCGTAGACAGGAAGTCAACTTCAGGGTATTGTACGTACGTGTGAGGCAATCTAGTTACATGGCGGAGCAAGAAACAAAGTGTCGTGGCAAGGAGTAGTGCGGAGGCAGAATTTTGAGCCATGGCCAACGGTATTTGTGAAGTTCTGTGGGTTCAACGGGTACTACAGGAAATAAAGCAGCCTATAACTCAGCCACTAAAACTATACTGCTACAACAAAGCTGCCATCAGTATAGCACACAACCCCGTACAGCATGACTGAACGAAGCATATTGAAGTCGACCGCCACTTCATCAAGGAAAAACTGGATACCGGTACCATCTGTATTTCCTATATTCCGACAAAAGAACAAACTGCAGATATCTTTACAAAAGGACTATTCAAAGCAGTGTTCGAGGGACTCATAAGCAAGTTGGGTATGATGGACATCTACGCATCAACTTGAGGGGAGTGTTGGAAATAGTCAACAGATATTTCTCAGATTAGTTAGAATCTGTTTGTAACAAAATCTGTTAGAATCTGTTTGTAACAGAATCTGTTTGTAACTTCCTTATTTTATTATTTTCCTCATATCTTCCTATACTTGTGTAACAAGGCTATAAAAAGAGCCTCTCTGTATACTGAATTTTGTGTGAAAGAAAATTCAATTCGCTTATACTCATCATCAAACTTATATCCGCATCTTACCTTCCATATATTCCAGCAAACTACATATGGGATCCATTTAGCAATATCTGTATACTTCTGTAGATTATGCCATAACTCATATATATCCTCAATCGTATTGTAATCTGCTGCTTGTTTCCCGATCTGGAAAATTCTATGCATATAATCCCATAAGAAAGTAGCAATCTCACTTTTAACAAACATATTCTCTTTATCTTCTTGCTAAGGCTCGGTACAACAAATACATTTGCTAGGCATATGAAAACCCAATTTTCTGATCATAGAATCAAGAGGCAAAACATTGTTGAAAAGCTTCCAACTGAATAGCATAATATTTGTTGGCAGTTTATCATTGTTCAGGAATTTTACTTTGTACTCTTTTTGCTTCTTCCTTCTGATATAATTCCATGCAGACTGCAAAGTAAAGTCTCCAGTATTTGTGAGTTTCGATATTTTGTATCTGGGGAGCTGCCGATATAGTAATTCTTATACTTGATACTAGCAATAATATTTTCAGGTAAGAAATCTTTTATAACAGAAATGTCCCATTCTTTCCCTGAAAGGATATTATTTATAGTAATAGGAGAAGTGGGTTTAGTAGCGTTCTCTTGCAAAATATAATCTTCATGCCATGATTCTGACCAGAAATCAATTTTTCCTTGTCCAATAATCCATTTTGACATAGTATTGACAGCATGAATATGAGAATATATTTTCATCCAGCTACTTGATGCAAAAGAACTGATATAATGTTCTGATTTTCTGAAATACTTAAAATGCATATATTTAGACCATAAATTGTCCCCTTTTATATACTTCCATGCTTTCTTCATATTATAAGCTTCAGCAACTTCATGTAGAAGTCTAATACCAAGTCCACCTTCTTCATATGGCTTATAAATCTTTTCCCAAGATACCCAATGAAGATGCTTAGTTGTCTCTCTATCATTCCAAAAGAATTTAGCAAAAAGAGAAGAAATTCTGTTCCGTACAGTATTAGGAGTATTGCAAGAAGCTAACAAATGAACATGATTTATAAAAGTATATTTTCCAGCATTTGAGAGAGGTTTATTGTGCCACCCTTGTAATTTGCTCTTAATTTTCTCTACTAAAGGCTCAAAATAACATACCTTCACTCTTCTATGAAATATGGGAGCTCCCAAATATATAAAAAGCTGCGTGCCTTTGTTAATATCAACCAGCCTCTGAATATTCATACAAGCAGTAGCAGGACAGTCTTTGCTAACGCACTCTTTTGCTTATTTATCTTTTGCTCAGAATTTTACTCATATTCATGTAGGAATGTAAATAGATTCTTCAAACTACTGCTGCTGCTATTTATAAAAATCAAAGTATCATCAGCATATAGCAGGTGAGAGATGCAAACATTAGCAGCTTTATTCTTGTATGGAATAATCTTGTTTCTTGTAGTTAAATCTGTTTAATCTCTACTTAGATATTTAGATGTCATAATGAAAAGAGCTGGGGATACAGGATCTCCTTGTCTAATTCCTCTGGACCCTTGAAAAAAACCTCCCAGCTGCCCATTCATATTAATATAAAAGTGTTGAGTATTCAAACATCCTTTGATAAGCTTGATAAAATTCTCAGAAAAACCAAAACTTTTCATTTTGAGGAAAATAAAAGACCATACTATCTTGTCAAATGTTTTCTTCATATCCAGCTTAAAAATGATATTGTGTCCCCTTGATTTTTTGCTGAAGTCTTGAGTGACTTCCTGTGCTAAAGAGATATTTTCAATAATGTCTCTGCTTTTAACAAAAGTTCCATGTTTCTTGGAAATAATCCTTGGCAATACACCTGCAAGCCTGATGGAGAGAATTTTAATAAAAATTTTATATATGAAATTGCAGAGGCTGATTGGTCTATAATCAGTGATTTTGATACAGTTTTGTTTTTTGGTATTAGGCAGATTACTGTAGAATTAACAAATTTGGGAATATAGCCATTCTTGAAAAAGAAAACCACAGCCTCCTGAAGATCCTTATGTACAATACTCCATGCAATATTATAGAATTTCCCATTATAGCCATCGGGACCTGGAGCACTATCCTGATCCATCTCATTAACAGCAGCTTTAATTTCTTGTAAGTCAGGAGTTGAGATAAGATTTCTGTTATCTTCATCAGTAATCAGTTGTGGAATCATACCAACATTTCCTGCAACAGAGCAACTGTTCTGAGTAGAAAACGCATTCTGAAAGTGTTTAACTGATAAAGCAATAAGACTTTTCTGATCTTCTACCAAATTATCATCATGATCTTGCAATCTGGTAATTTTGTTACCATTTTTAGTATTCACACATGCGTGAAAATATTGTGTTGCTATCATCATCTTTTAGCCACTTTACTCTAGATTTCTGCTTCCAGAAAATCTCCTCATGATGCAATATGTTTTCAAAACCTATCTTGGCTGTCCACAGCTCTGAATAATTTTCATTTGACCGATTTTCATCAAACTGCTTCTAATTTTCAGCAATAATCTTTTCAGTGTTCTGAACATTACTCAGCAGATTACCAAAAGTGTTCTTATTCCAATCTTTTAGACTTTGCTCAAGCATTTTCAGTTTAAAAGCAAATTTATGAATACGATCCATGTAAGATATTAAATATTTTCCCCCACATTTTTCCACAACACTGAGAAAACTTTCATGTAGCACCCACATGTTCTGAAATCTGAAAGGCTTTGGAAAAGTTTTAAAATCTGGGTAAAAGTATGAAAGTGGGATATGATCAGAGCATCCTCTAGAAAAATGCTTTACTTGACCACATGGAAATTTAGCAATCCAGGTTTGGTTGAGGAGATGTCTATCAATTTTGGTCCATACTCTTCTATAGCCATCTGAGCATCATGATAAGTATAAGGTGTGCCAGTATATCCACAGTCAATCAAGTCACACGAATTTATCATATCATTGAATTCATCTAAACTTTGCAAGTGAGGCTTTCCACTTCCTTTTTTTTATCTGTAACAGATGCAATAACATTAAAGTCACCACCAACAATCCAAGGAACAACAACTCCATGGCCAAAAGCAGTAAGTTCCTCCTATAACTCTTCTTTCAATATAATTGTTCTTACCATAGACAACAGTAATGATACATGACTCATTAGCATTAATTTTAATTGAAAGACTTTGTTCTGAAGAAGAAATAACATCAGCCTTGACCTTATCTTCAGCAAAAATCCAGATTTTATTAAAAATATTATTCCAGACTTGCCCATAACCAGTAGTACCTGCTATATATTTTGCTTTAGAGAAATCCACCATTGGCTCCATAATACAGAAAATCTGAGAATTTGTATTCCTTTTTATCATGGTGATTCTTTGTTGAGTTTGAGGATTTGCAATACCTCTTAGATTCCAAAAACAGAAATTCATCAATTAACAATCCTCAAAAATTTTTGGGGAGGCTCTAAAGGCTCTTAAACCTTCTCTTTTAGGAAATAAAGTATTCTTCTTCTTTGCTTTAGAAGGCTTTAAAGCATCCTCTACATTTTTTAAACTATTATTCTGCAAAAATAACTCGATCTGATGAATTATCTCTCTGCCATCTTTTAGGAATTGTTCCTTCTCTGACAACATATGCTTAAATGTGAAATAAGGTTATTGTGTTGTATTTTCCAATTCTCTTGCCTGAAGCAAATCACCAGTAACATGACTACCAGTCAAATTTTCACAAAATTTAGAAATTACTAAATGCTGATCATTACAATTTTCTCTGCACTGCATAGAAAATGTGAGTACATATGATTTAGAAACACATTCCTTTAAATCTGAATTTCTCTTCTTATCTTTAACAGTGGCTCTAATGTTTTCTGAGCTTCTGCCATCAACAAAATTATACTCAATAGATTTACCAGCAATTTCATCTGCACTATTTATACTATTATTCATCTCTTACCCAACTGCAGATTCTTCAGTGGCTATAATGATTTCTGAGCTTTTATTTCCAATAAAATCTTTCACATCAAATTTTTCTCCATGATCTTCTCCAATGATTATATCATTGACTTTGTAATTTTCTAAAATTTTGCTATCAATCAAATTAAACTCAACTGATTTAGTGCCAGTAACTTCAATATTACTCTTCAAACTATCCTTCATTACTTTACCAACTATAATGTCTCTAGTAACTATGATGGTTCAGAGCTTCTGTTTCCAACTAAATCTTGCATTTCTGATTGTTTACCATGAACTTCATCTCTGCTTTGCAGTTTTCCTTTTTGTGTTTTGTCAACAATTTTCCACACAGGCAAAGTAATAACAGATATTTCTTCATATGGTACAACACTGGCTTTGTAATTTGGAGGTTAAAATTTACCTTTCTGCTTGCCCCGATTTCTGAAGTTGCTGGAAGGAAAATGTTTTGTTTCATCATCATCACACTAAGATTTTTCAATAGCAGACCCTTTGAATTTTCTGCAGTTCAAAGTGGAATGCTATGTTTTGTGACATACTTTGCAGTAATCAAATCTATTCTCAAAGTAATAATTCTGAGCAAATCTTGAGGTTGGAGAAGTACCCATCCAAATTTTATCAGTTAAGGTTTTCTATAAATCAAACTCAATACAAACTTTAGCTCTATCTGTTCTGTGCAATTTGAGCGTATCTGTATCCACAACAAGCAACTTTCCAACTGGCTTGATAATATCATTTAACATATCAAAGTTATAGAAATTTGGAGGCAATCCAGGTAGAGTAAATCAAGCAGGTACTATAGTGGACTCTTGTTTGAAAGAAAAGAAGGGATCCCACTTGAAATATCTAACAAAAACCCTTGTATGTATATATATTCATATCTTCAGAAAATCTGCTCTGCTTGTAAACCTGAACAACAAACGTTTTCTATCAAGTGAAGTGATTACAATTTTCTCTTGCAAATTAAACTTCTGCTGTAAAGCTGTATGAATATCCAAAAATGAAGGCTTTCCATAAGCACACTTAACTATCAAGGCAAGTTGAAAGTTTTCTGAAGATTTCTTCATTTCAGTCTCAGAGAAATAAATTGCAGGGGAACCATCTTCATCAATAAGCACATCTTTCTCAGTAATTTTCAAATTCTCAGCAGTGTCCTTATGCATTAGCATTTCAGCAAAAAAGGGCTTTAGCACTTTAATTCCAGTCAAATCAGAATGAGCCAAATTTTCTGAACATGCTTGTTTATGAATAATATCAACAAATGACAGTTGCAAGACTGTATTCCCATTTTCCCCAGAAATATTCGACTGAACAGAAGATTCTTTAAGATTCAAAGTATCAGAAACAGAAATCCCTGAAACCTTACCTAAGTCTCTAATTCTTACAAATGTTCTCAATGTCTTCAATATTTTTCTGAGAATTCAAACCCACCGTTGCCGGTCCCAAGTCCGGATGAGAAAGGATGAGGGTCGTGGTAGGCTTGTGACAGCCAACGTAAAACTTTGTCGCATTCTATGACATGAACCATAATAAGAATATCGTTGGGACGTTCCCTATTCAGCGACGCGCTACATCGAATCCTGGATGTAGTATTAAGTATGCAAGGGCTTCTAGGTCGTCGTCCAGATGCGGCGCGCTACATCGGACTTCAGGTGCAGTGACAAATAAGCAAGGGTCGTCGTCTAGAGACGGCGTGCTACATCGGACCCCGGGTGTAGTGACAAATAAGCAAGGGTCGTCGTCCAGAAACGGCGCGCTACATCGGACCCCGGATGTAGTGACAAATAAGCAAGGGTTTCATACGATCCGTCTAGCTTCCTGGAACATAGGTTCCCTTACGGGTAGACTAATAGAATTAGTGGAGGTGATGATTAGGAGGAGAGTTGGTATTATGTGTTTGCAAGAAACTAAGTGGGTAGGTGAAAAGAGTAGAGTCATAGAGCCTTGGAGTTATAAGCTTTGGTATACGGGTAGAGATAAAAGGTGATAGAATTTTACTGGTTAAGCTTATTCTAGGTGGAGAGATCATTAATATTATTAGCGCTTATGCACCACAGATAGATCTTGATAACGCTAGTAAACGTCTATTCTGGGAGGATTTAGACGAGGTGGTGCAAAATATACCTAGTGGAGAGAAATTATTTATTGGTGGTGATCTTAATGGACATGTAGGTACTAGTCGTAGTCGGTTTGATACTATCCATGGAGGTTTTGGTTTCGGATAAAGGAATGAAGTGGGTGACTCGATTCTAGATTTTGCCTTATCTTATGACTTGATCTTAGCAAACACTTGGTTTAGGAAAAGAGAGTCCCACCTTATCACTTTTAGGAGCGGATCAAGTGCTAGTCAAATAGACTTTTTTTCTGACGAGAAGAATAGATAGAGGTGGTTGTATCGACTGTAAGGTAGTGCCAGGTGAGAGTGTAACTACTCAACATAGACTTTTAGTTCTAGATTTTCGATTTAGAAGAGAACCTAAGAAAATTAGACGTAAGGTAGAGCCTAGAATTAAATGGTGGCGATTGAAAGAAGGTAACCAAAAGGCTTTTATAGATCGTGTAGTCCAAGAAGCGGATTGGCAGTCGGAAGATGATCCAGACAAAACATGGAACAAAATGGCTAGTTGTATCAAGAAGGTAGTTAGAGATCTACTTGGTGAGTCGAGAGGTGGTGCTCCACCATCTAAGGACATATCATGGTGGAATAAAGATGTAAATGCTGCTATTAAAATTAAAAGGGATTCTTATAAAGATTTGAAGAAAAGTAGAGATGTGGAGAGATTTGAGAAGTACAAAATGGCTAAAAAGGAAGTTAAGAAAGCTGTTCGGGAAGCTAAATCTAAGGTCTACAAGGAGGTGTACGAGAAATTAGACACTAAAGAGACTGCAAATGATATATACCGGATTGCTCGGATGCGGGAAAGGAAGACTAGAGACTTATGTGCGGTGAAATGTGTCAAAAATGAAAATCAGAAGGTTTTAGTTCGAGATGAGGATATCAAGGAAAGATGGAGAGATTATTTTGACAAATTGTTCAATGAGAGCTTTACTAAGAATTTGGATGGACTTGTCATTCAATCTCAAGATATAAACCGTGATTTCATGCGTAAAATAAGACTAGCTGAGGTTAAAGAAGTTTTGAATAGAATGAGTTTAAGAAAAGCGGTTGGCCCTGACGGGATTCCTATCGAGATTTGGAGATACTTAGGAGAAATAGACGTTAAATGGCTGACAGATCTGTTTAATAAGATTTGGCAGACAAAAAAGATGCCAAATGAATGGAGAAAAAGTATTCTTGTACCTATCTACAAGAATAAGGGTGACATTCAAAGTTGCTCAAACTACCGGGGAATAAAACTTATGTGTTACACCATGAAACTTTGGGAGAGAGTGATTGAACACAGGCTAAGGAAGGATATTAAGATAACAGAAAACCGGTTTGGGTTCATGCCTGAATGATCAACGACAGAGGCTATTCATTTGCTTCGTCAACTTGTCGAGCGTTTTCGAGAGAAGAGAAGAGATTTGCATATGATATTTATTGATTTAGAAAAAGCGTACGATAAGGTACCTAGAGAGGTATTATGGGGGACAATGATGAAGAAGGGGGTCTCCGTCAAGTATATTGACATAATCAAGGATATGTACGATGGAGTAGTGGCAAATGTCAAAATTTGCGGCGGCTTAATGAGTGATTTTCCGATTACTATTGGTTTACATCAAGGATCTGCATTAAGTTCATTCCTGTTTACCATCGTGATGGATGAGCTTACTAGAACTATCCAAGATGAGGTACCTTGGTGTATGCTATTCGCTGATGATATTGTTCTAGTAAATGAGACGAAAGCAGGGGTTAATGCCAAATTGGAATTATGGAGGCAAATATTGGAATCTCGGGAATTCAGATTGAGCAAGTCCAAGACAGCATATATGCATTGCAAATTTAGTAACCAGAGAAGTCAAAACCATATTGGTATAACATTGGAAGGGCAAGAGATATCACCGAGCGACCAGTTTAGATATCTAGGTTCCATTATCCAAAAGAATGGGAAGATCGATAGTGATGTTAATCAAAGGATCCAAACTGGTTGGTTGAAATGGAGGAGTGCAACAGGGATTTTGTGTGATCGTAACTTTCCTTTAAAATTGAAAGGGAAGTTTTATCGGAGCGCTATTCGGCCTGCCTTATTATATGGTACAGAATGCTGGGCTCCTAAGAAGCATCATACACAGAAGATGCACGTAGCGGAGATGCGCATGCTTCGTTGGATGTGCGGTAACACTAGAAAAGATAAGGTGCGAAATGAGGATATTCGTACAAAAGTTGGTGTTGCACCTGTGGAAGAGAACATGCGGGAAAACCGGCTAAGATGGTTTGGTCATGTGCGACGCAGACTTATGGAAGCACTGGTCCGACGAATAGATACTCTCGATATGGGCAATGGCAAAAGGGCAAAAATGAGACCAGAAAAAATATGGATGGAGGTGATACGAAACGATATGGTTGCCAAAGGACTCAATGAAAGTATATTGTTCGATAGGAATGAGTGGAGGCAGAGGATTCATGTGCTGGACCCGGCGTGATTCTCATGTTGGTTCATGTAGCCTACCCCATATGCTTGGGATAAAAGGCTTAGTTGTTGTTGTTGTTGTTGTTGTTGTATTGAAGTAGAATTTTCAGAGGCCAGAATAGAAAATAGATTGCTAGAGGAACTAACAATCATGATGTCATGAAAATCAAATTCAAGATCTATCTACAGGCAAGTGAAGAAATTCTTACAACAACGAAAGGTGATTCGAAATATTCGATATGATCTTTCGAGAAATTTGAGAAAGAAAACGGGGAGAAATCCTAAATATCCAGCAAAATTCTCCTCAAGAATCTTCTCAATAATCGCCTCTTCAAGAATCTTCTCCTCAGCAGCAAGAATCGCCGCAGCAAGCAAGAATCACCAAAGCAACAATGATCACTATCAAACCTTTTCCTGTCTATTTATCTTTATAATATACAAATTTGGTAAGCAAGGAAGGAAATTTTGATAATTCCACTTCTGTCCCCCACTTTTCACCCAATATCATAATTACAAAATTTGGATTCTGTAGGCAAAATTGATGTTTTGATGAAGTTGTAAGGGTAATTACGGTAAATCATTCTATGGCAGAACTTCACTTAAATTACAGCTTTGCCATCAACTATAAGTCCTTGCTATTTACACATTTGTCATTTTTCCCTACATTAATTCAAAATCTCATGTGAATTTTTCACTAAAATACGATGAATTTTTAATAGTTTTTTTTTAGATAAAAGCTGTGGATTTTTTTATTACAAATAAATATCATGACTTCAAATAGATATCATGGGATTTTTTTCAAATAAATACCATGATCTTCCCAACCTATTTTAAATAGATACCATGAACCTTTTTTTTTCAAATAAATTTCACGAATTTTTGACATTTTTCAAATAGATATCATGGACATTGCTTTATACAAATAGATAAAAAGAACTTTTATTATTTTTCGGATAAGTACTATTGAAACTTTTTTTTACAAATTTAAAACCACTTACTTTTAATGTTTTCCAAATAAATACCATGGGTTTTCTTTATTACAAATAAATATCACGACTTTGTTTATTACAGAAAATGAGACAAGTTTCAAATAAATGAACCCTTTTTATTGCAAATAAATACCGCCGAACTTTAACGATTTTTCAAATAAATACCATGACCTTTGTTTTTTTGCTAATAAACATCATGGACTTTGTTTCTTACTAATAGAAAATACCATAGATTTTTACATCGATAAATCTTGAATCATATATAAATATCGCTTTATATAATAAAGTTTTCAATGGATAAAATTTTTATGAATTATTCGTAAATCCTGCGCATCGCGCAGGGTTTAACCCTAGTAACAGAATAGAAAGTGGTAAGCAAGTGAAACATTCAAAATTCCATATTTTTGCCCTATTTTATAATTAATCTGGCTTTTTCGAAAAAATAATAAACGTGTTTCTTATTTGTAGTTTTGATGATGTTTGAGCAAATGTGGAAAATGCATGTAAAAGATAAGCTCTTATGTTTTAAAAAAAATACTTTTTCTATCTGGATCGTTGAATACACATAGCAGCATGAATTCTCATGAGGGTAAAAAATGGGCATAATATAGAAGTGCAAAAGTATTCTCCTATGTATACCTTCATTATACACTTTGGGCCCCACCTGCGTGTACATTATCAAGATACCTTGAAGTAAAAAAGAAAAAAAAAGTGCGTGCGCTCCACTTCTGCTATTTTGATCTTGAGACAGGCTTTGTCTCTCATCTTCCTTCTTGTCACTGATCCTCCCGTCCCTGACCCAAATTCTCAAATCTCTCTTCTTTTAGGCGCAGTTTGTAAAATACAAGGTCTTACAAACAAAATATTTTGTCTTTAGGAATTGCCATTGCATTGTTTGTTTGTAAAGAATTGGAATGGTTTTTGTCTCCTTCAATCTTTTCCTTTATTTGGTTGAACAAATAAAAGTAGGGATTGAGTTTTGAGAATTGGATAGAGAGAAGAAAGAGCAAGAGAGATAGTAGGCAACCATAATTTTTCCCCAATAAAATAACCCCTCTAATTCTATGTCTTTGGGAATGAGTAATTCCACCCGAAAAAGTTTCGATTTGGAATTGCCAAAAATGTGATGTCAATTTACATTCTAATGAAGTTTATACCCAAAACCTGCAATTCATATTCCATGCAAACAAACAAGAATAACAATTCCATATTTTTTTTGTGTTTTGATGGACCGCGTCTTGCCCCTCAATTCCCATAAGCATTGGCAATTAATTGCAAACAAACAACCCCTTACTGAGCACTTACTGAGCAGGCTCCAAATCCCTCTTCATTTAATCCCCCCCCCGCCCCCGCCCCCGCCCCCGCCTTCATGGATCGCTCTACTTATCTTTTCTATTTTTACCATTAGGAAAAGGAGATAAATCAATTAAGAACTCCAATTTATCACCATGGAAGTTTAATCGTTTGTTCTTAATTAGTCTTAACTTTTATCATCCTTTCCGATTTTTATTTCCAAATGGCAAATTTTTTTGATTTCGGATCATCCTATTCAAAAAAATGATTAATGAAAAAACATTTAACATGTAATCTCACTTGCTTTCAAAATTGTGGAACAAAAATGGATTTGGCTATTATGTTGGAAAGAAGAGGAGCAGATGATGATGAGCAAGTTATTTATCCGTGGGTCAATAAATCCTATCCTTCATTGAAAATGGACAGTTTGGATCACATGCCCGGATGACTCTTTAATCACCGAAGAGGATTTCGATAAGCATAAGCTCAACTTTTCTATCCATGAAATAGCTTATAAGCTTAATAATATGTTTGAAATTGAAAAGGGTTTGCTAGGTGATGATGCTCAATATTGACGATCTCCAAGATTAGGACACGTGGTAAGTGACGTGTCCCAGAACTCAGAAGAAAGGGCCCCCAGGAGCCGACCAAGCCACCCTGTGCTCGACCTGCAAACCCGAGGTGGCCCTTCTCGGGGCCCCCTGCGAATTAGCCTCCTCGATCCCTCAGCTCGCCCCGAGCTACCACAAGACCAAGACTCCTCGGCCTCCTCGCTCGTCTCCGGGCTCCCGGCCGAGGCCGTCTTTCTCGGCCCTCCGACCAAGGCCACCGCTCACAGGCGTAACCGCCGCTCCGCGAATCTCGCCATGCGCAGATTCTACGCCAACAACATCCCACGTTCCGCGCCATCACGATCCCTATTAATGGGCGATCCGCTCTCTACGTGGGCGTGACGTGGGGAGCGTAACTGCCGGCGAGATTCTCGTGCCTGCTGCTGCGTGCCACCGCCGCTATATAAACCCCCATCACAGAGGGGTCAAGTAAGCCATTCTTTACTCTTCTAAGCCGTTACTCTGCTCAGATCACATCACTAACTTGATCGTCGGAGGGTCCTTGGTGGTACCAAATCACTCCGGAACTTCTTTGCAGGTACTCGGCACCAAACTCCTCTCCCACCAAAACCCATTGAGACCCACACGCAACAGGAGATAACTAACAAAGTCCACCGGGAGATCACCGGAAGACAACATCTGACGGGGACCCGGAAAGGACCCCCATCAGTTGGCGCCGTTTGTGGGAAACTCAAAAACTCCACAAAAACAGAAGTTGGCCTTCCGATCTCCGCCCACATGGCAATCGATCCCCCCGAAAATCCAAACACCCGCTGTCGCCTCCCTCACAACGGAGACGCAGACGGACCCTCACCCAATGTCGTCGGCCTCCCCGCTGGCTGCCGTCCTATAGGCCCCGGCGACCGCCCGAGCAAAAGTGCTAGGGGTCAAGAGCCCATCACCTTTGGCGACGAGGATCTCCATGGTATATTTGTGCCCCATAGTGACCCGCTGGTGATCATAGCCCAAATTCACCGGTACGAGGTCCACCGGATACTCATCGATTCGGGCAGCTCGGCGGATGTCCTCTTCCACGACTGCTTCCTGCAGATGGGGCTCGCCCCAACAGACCTTAGACCGACCTCCCACGTCCTCTCGGTGTTCACCAACCACTCCGTCCCAGCACAAGGGGTGGTCACCTTGCAGTTCACGATCGAGGAGCCCGGCCGCACGCTACCTGTGGACTTCATCGTATCGAAGGTTCCGTCGGCCTACAACGTCCTCCTCGGCCGCCCGACGCTGAACTCCCTCCAGGCCCAGATCTCGACATACCACCTGGCAATAAAATTCCCCCTCGATCGGGGCGGGATAAGTCGGGCATACGGGAGCCAGCGGGTCGCGAGGATAGGCCTTACAGAGACGTCTTCGCCCGAGCAGCACGCTGACGACGCCGATGCGTGCGGCGACATCAAAGGATCCCTGGACACCTGGGACGAGCGGAAGGAGGTCCGTGTGGCGCCGGTCGAACCTCTTACCGAGGTGCCCCTAGCAGAAGGAGACCAAGGAAAGACCGTCCAGGTCGGGTCGCTCCTGACGGGGACCCAGCGGGATGACCTGATCAAGTTCCTCAGAAGCAACTCCGACGTTTTCGCCTGGGCGCCTGCTGGCATGCCTGGGATCGACCCCAAAATTCTCCCACAAGCTCGAAGTTGATCCTACGGCCCGACCCGTCAGACAGAAGAAAAGAAGCTTCGCCCCGGTCAAGCAGAAGGCGATCGAAGAGGAGGTTGATCGGCTCCTCGCCGCCAACTTCATCAGGAATGTGCCCTACTCAAAGTGGCTGGCAAACGTAGTCCTGGTCAAGAAGTCGAGCGGGAAATGGCGAATGTGCGTCGACTTCACCGACCTCAATAAGGCCTGCCCCAAGGACAACTTCCCGCTCCCCCGCATAGACCAGCTCGTCGACAGCTCGGCCTGTCACGAGCTACTGAGCTTCATGGACGCTTTCTCCGGCTTCAACCAAATCCGTATGAACCCTGAAGACGAAGACCTGACCGCGTTCACAACGGACCGGGGGGTGTGCTGCTACAGGGTGATGCCCTTCGGCCTCAAGAACGCCGGGGCCACGTACCAAAGGCTGGTCAATCGCATGTTCAAGCCACAGATCGGCAGGAACATGGAAGTCTACGTTGACGACATGCTCGTCAAGTCTGTCTCGTCGGCCGACCATGCCAAGGACCTGGGCGAGGCATTCGGAGTGCTCCGCAAATTCAACATGAAATTAAACCCCGCCAAGTGCGCATTCGGAGTCACCGGAGGAAAGTTTCTCGGGTTCATGGTCACTCACTGTGGAATCGAAGCTAACCCGGAGAAGATCGATGCCATCCTGAGCATGGCCGCACCCAAGACCAACGTCGAGATCATGCGGCTCACGGGACGGGTCGCCACTCTGAGCCGTTTCATGTCCAGGTCGGGGGAGAAGTGCCTTCCATTCTTTAAGGCACTGAGGAAAATTCCGAGATTCGAGTGGTCGGAGGAATGCCAAGACGCCTTCGACCAATTGAAGAAGCACCTCGCAACACCGCCACTGCTCACCCGGCCAGTGGAAGGGGACGAGCTGTCACTGTATCTGGCAGTATCCGACCAAGCATCAGGCTCGATGCTCGTCCGAGAGGCCGAAGGGGCGCAGAAGCCGGTGTACTATGTGAGCCACGTGTTTAAGGACGCGGAGACGAGGTACCTCGCCATAGAGAAGATTGTCTTGGCCCTCGTGGTAACCTCGCAGAAGCTGCGGCACTACTTCCAAGCACATACCATCATCGTCCTCACCGAGCGCCCGTTGGGAGCTATCTTGGCATCACCGGAATCTTTAGGCCGCCTGGAAAAATGGAGATGGGAGCTATCTCAATTCGACATAAGATATCGCTCGAGGCAAGCCATCAAGGCGCAGGCCCTGGCCGATTTCATCGTCGAATGCACCATCCCTAGCAGGAAGCCAGAGTCCGTGCCGCCCCTCGCAACCCGGTGTCCCATCCCGGAAGGCCCTAGCTCAGTTCCAGAGTGGGTCATCTACGTCGACGGGTCTTCTACCGAGGAAGGCTGCGGTGCCGGCCTCATCATCCGGGGCCCAAACGAAGCTGAGATGGAGTACTCCTTGAGGCTCGATTTCAAAGCGTCGAACAACGCGGCAGAATACGAGGCCCTCCTGGCCGGACTGCGCATGGCCGTCGGGCTGGGGCTGAAGATAATTCGAATCCGCAGCGACTTGGCCCTTGTTGTCGGCCAAGTGACCGGCCGTTTCGAACCCCGAGAGCCTCTAATGATGAAGTATCTAGACGAGGTAAGGAAACTCCGGAAAAACTTCAACGAGGTCCAGGTAGAACAAATACCCAGACAGCTGAATGCCCAAGCAGACGCCCTGAGCAAGCTAGCTTCGTCGTACTCGGCCAACAATAGGCGGTCAATCCTCTTCGAAACCTTGCCTCGACCCAGCGTGGGAGACGAAGCGACGATCCTCTACGTGTACGCGGCGCAGGAGAGCGACCAGGATTGGAGGAAGCCCCTTATGGAGTTCCTGAAAGACGGCGCGCTCCCGGAGGACCGGGCAGCCGCCCGCCGTCTCCGGGCCAAAGCCCGCCACTTCGTCCGGAGCAACGGGAACCTCTACAAGAAGGCTTTCACTCAGGCCCTGCTCCGATGCGTTGACCCCCAAGAGGCCGACTACGTCCTTCAGGAAATCCATGAAGGGGTGGGCGGCGCGCACCAGGGGGCTCGAACCTTGATCCAAATGGCGTTACTCTAAGGGTACTACTGGCCCACCATGCATGAGGACGCCCTGAAGCTGGTCAGGAGGTGCAAGAGCTGCCAGCTCCACGGCAGCATTCCCCGCCTCCCGGCTACCGAGCTAACTGCCCTGACGTCCCCATAGCCGTTCGCCCAGTGGGGACTGGATATGATCGGCCAGTTCCCTACCGGAACAGGCGGGCACAAATACGTCCTCGTTGCGGTGGACTACTTCACCAAGTGGATCGAGGCCGTCCCCATCAGGAAACCGAATGCCGCTACAACCATCAAGTTCCTGCAAAATAACCTGATACTCCAGTTTGGCATCCCAAGGTGCATCATCACCGACCACGGGACGAACTTCGAGAACGAGAAAATGAAGGACTTCTGCAAAGAGTACCATACAATCATGAAGTTCGCCGCGGTCGCGCACCCCCAATGTAACGGGCAGGCCGAGGTCGCTAACCGAGACGTCCTCCGGGGTTTCCGGACCCGCCTAGAAGGGAGACAAGGCAGTTGGGTCGAAGAGCTGCCCCGGGTCTTATGGGCCCTGCGCACGTCAAAAAAGACTCCCACCGGGCAGACCCCCTTCAGCCTCTGCTACGGGACCGAAGCGATGGTCCCAGCGGAGATCGGGCTACCTAGTCACCGGGTCGAGCACTTCGACGATGACGCAAACACCATAGCGCTACGGACCAACCTCGACATATTGTTGGAGAAAATGGATCGGGCCCAGATCAGAACCGCCGCCTATCAGCAACAGACGGCCCGATACTACAACGCTCGGGTCAAACGCCGCTCCTTCAAGACCGGGGACCTGGTCCTACGGAGGAACGAGTTCATCGACCAAGTCAGGCTTCACAAGTTCTCCCCAAAGTGGGAGGGTCCTTTCCTCGTCTCTGAAGCGCTCCCCGGCGGAGCCTACCGCCTACAAGACGCGGACGGACGAAAGCTGTGTTGGATATAGTGCCCTCAGAGTCAATTATTGGATCACAGGCACACGATTGCAATGATTGAGGGAGGACCTATACCGGTAGGACAGTCTTACTCGAGAGGTTTGTATACTATTTGGTTTTTCTTTATCATCGTGTACAAGCTTTAGGTGACATGTTCACTATTACACGTTGATAGAGCCCTTAAGATCCTGCTTGACTACCAACAGTATGATGGCGATCATATACGTGAGAGTTGGGTAGCCCATAAGCACATCCTTAAAAGGTCCCTAGTCGTGGGAGTTTTCGAGACAGGGCATCGATACTCCAGAATAGACTAGTGTATACAGTCGAGACCCCGACGAGGGGCGATGGCCGGTCTCACAAGCCATTGGTGTCAGTTGGTTCACCTAAGATGTATACAGGTGCTCATTGGGTTATGAGTACACCGGACAGGACTCGCCAGGAACATGCTAGTTGGTATTATACCTGACGTCAGATAGCAGTTCCCTGGCGACATGTGTACAGGTTAGTTCATCGACCTGAGATCGTCATTTGTCTCGTGTGAGTTCCCACTGTACTTTGATTACTACCCTACCACGGCTCAAAGGAGTCGTGCAAACAGGTTTTAGTTGGGTACAGTCCCGAGCCATATGGAGGCAGTGAGCGGATCGGTAGGGGTTCATCTCTCCCGGTATTGGGGGTGAGGTCGCGCTGTGTCTAGGAGAGCCATTACACGAAGTCCTTGGCCAAGGCAGGAGATTTACTGGTAGGTATTCCAGTAGTATCTCAGGGTGTTCTGGGCTACACTCCGACACGACTTGTACCGCTTTTGGGGGTCTGACTTTTACCAACCTCTAGGCCCGCCATGCGATGCTCATAGACGAACGGACCGGACTGTACGGATATTGTCACTGACAGGCTCAGTAGGGTGTCAGGATGAGTTCGCTCATCGACCTCCCTTTTGGTCAATACTTGGTAGCCCGTTACGTACGGCTAATACCTCTGACGTGCTAGTGGTTAAATTCACAGCCAAAATATTGACGAGTCTTTAGAGTCCCCCATAGACAGTTTCTCAAGTTCGGACGAAACGCTGTAGAGGCCGTATGGATTTATGGCAGGGTTCGAACGTACGCGTGCACTTGTGCACGTATTATGGTTCGGGCGGATAATACTAGCGAGCTTTGGTTTAAGCCGGGTCCTAGTATTATACAGTGTAGATTTTGTCTCATTGCATTTGTATTCGGACGGAATACAAATGCGGATATGTATATACAGTCGCGGGGTTTTCCTATAATTTATTACGGGATCGTTTTTTGAAGTTACCAGTTTGCATTCCGTTTCGGCCATTTTTCTTTATTCTTTCTTGGCTGAAATTCCTTTGATGGAGGGGGTTCTTTTTGCAAATATGCAATTTGTTATGGAGAGGGTTTTGTGGCACATGGTTGCTTCATGATGGTTCTAGCCTCTTATGATTACTTTTTGGTCCATCATTACTTGCTATTTGATTTGATGGAGATTGGATTGGTTATGATTATGAAGTGAGGTTTGCTTTTGGCTTATGATCACCTCTTGCCTTTTTCCTACACTCACCTCCCTTAGCTACCTCCTTCCTCTCTCCATTTTATCCTCTCTCCATTTTATTGAAGGGGCCGGCCATAAAAAAGAATAGGAGGGGATTCATTTTTGTGGTGGGGAAATTGATCTCATTTTGATTCACACAAAATTCCTAAGCTCCATTTCAAAGTTCATCTCCAAAGTTCATTCCTCCATCTCCATTGTAGCAACTTCATTAACCCCTTGAGACAAAACGTTCTACACTCAGTCTACAGCAATCTTGGACACGTCGGCTTGCCAACTTCGTGTCCGAGTTGCCTCGGTTCAGAGATGGGAGCCCGTAAAAAGACTTCTCGACGTGGTGCCCTTCCGACGAGGAGATCGAGACCGGAGATACCGCGGGGAGATCGGGATGGTGGCCGAAGACCGAAGGACACGGATCGCTCGGTATAGCCTCTCTACCCTTTCTCTAGTTAGCTAGTAGTAGGTTAATGGTCCGATCCGGGTTTATAGTCCGCGGTAGCGCCGGTTTCTAGTTAAAGAAAAGTTTTTGTTTCCGCATTTTGGTCTCGGACAGACGGCCGGGGCGCTACCGTAGACTTACATGGTATCAGAGCCACGCCATTAACCTTTTCTAGCCTGCTCTAACGTGTTTAAAACTCGATCGAACGAATTTTCTAAAAACCGCATTTTCAAAGCATCGGTTTCTGTCGATTCTGTTTTGTGCTCGAAAATTATTTGGTGTATTGCAGAAATACGTGCAGGGATTTTTAAGAGTTCTGTGAAAATTTGGTTGCTTGTTTCCACTGTTCCACCGCGGAACCGCGGCCGTACCCATGCATTGACCGCGGTTCCGCCGCCATAATAACTCTTTACTGCACCAAATTTTCTACAGATGTCTCTGACTTGGAAATGGGGTTTTTGGTAAACTTTGTTTGGGCCCAGATTTTTTTTTGAGTACTGGGTATTGTGCTTGGGGCCCACTTCGGGAAATTTAGTCGATCGAAAATTTTAAACATGTTAGTTCACAGTATTTACATTATATCGGCGACCGTGAATGTCACTTGATCGGTAAATCCTGTCTAACTGCTAAAGCCCTTTTAGACTGATTTGCGAACATGACATTCACGTTGATGTTCTGTGTTGTGCTGTGATGTTGCGGATTTGTCGTGGTGGATAGCCTGGATGCAATGGTAGTACAGTTTGGTATTATTATGTACATTTGATATTGCGGGGCGAGCGTCCGACATGTGGACTGTCGTCACTGCCTGTTTGTATATTATTCTTTTGGGGCACGACCGGGCTGAGGTCGATATACCCGTTGTATATATTTACTTTCTGTACTAGGATTACCCCGCGGTGGGATGCACGGGTAGCCGGATTTTAGAGGGCAACGGGTCCGCATCTCATGGCTTTGAGACGGAGGGGGCTTTACTCTAGAATTGGCGGGCTATTTGCCGCACTCGTAGGGAGTATAGGTTGACCCAAGAAGGGGTGCTTAAGTTACCGGATTCCGTGAAGTGCTGGGTGGTCCATTCACGTTGTTGAAGGGGGCTACCTCGCATCAGGTTTTGGCAGGTAACTTGCCACGCCCGTAGGGGTCTAGGATTTCATTGCACAGGCTATCCACAAGACCAGGGGAACGTCGGGTTTCAGTAGTGGCTCTATGAAACCCGAGGATCCCAGATTATCTGTATTGTTCTGTGATGCTTATTATATTTATGTGATATTGCATTTTATCACGCCTTGAGCGAATATTATATATTGATATATATACTAGTAGATGTTGTTTATGTTTTACACCCGCGCTAGTCCATTCCCCGCTCTGTCGTTAGTTAAGTAACCTAATGGGTGATGACGGGACCCAGTGGCGAATGCGGATGGCATATATGTACATCGTATTTTTGTTCTTTATTGGTGTGATCAATTGATGGGACTGCATTGATTTGGATCAATGCAAGCAAAACAAACCTATTCTGATGTTGTTGGAACAATTTTCAATAAAAGCTGTTATTGCAAGGGCGTTCTCTTTTGTTTTGCACAGTGGTATTCGGTTATGAATATCCGGCACCTCAGTCGACGAGACAAGGGCCGAGATCCCTTTACCGGGAGTGACCCCTTGGACAGAAGTTTGCGTCAGGGCAATAAATTCACTATAGTCGATTGCCTTCTGCTTTGCATTGTGGTATTCAGTTGGAATATCCTGCACCTCATTCTACGGGGAAAGAGCCGAGATCCCTTCACCGGGAGTGACCTCTTTAGCAAAGGTTTTCGCCACTATATTTTTATAAAAGCTATCCAGTTCCTTCAACGTTATTAAGTTCATTACGTTAAAGGTTTTTCACCAAAAACCATTCGTAGCCCTCCGTCATTTCAGACGAGTAGCACTTAGTATTCATGCTATGTTTGTTGGCCTTCGTCAAGGCATAGTGTATGGTAGCTATTTGTTACCTTTCTGCTGCATAGATAGATGCGTTGGTTTGGGACAGTCGTATAGCCTTGTTGGCCTTCGTCAAGGGCTTATACGGGTGGGTTCAAATTAACCTGGACAATGACGGGTAGAATTTGACACGTGACTTATGATTTGTTGACCTTCGTCAAGGTCATAAGAGCATGGGGTAAAAATCACATCGGGAGTTTCTAAAGAAACTGAAACTTGCCAGATATGCGCATACCTTCTGGAGTGTGATAATGTGAGTGGATTCCATCACATTATCATGCGATGATAGTTGGATCCCGATTCCCACTGATGAGTTGGTTTACTCCTCGGATGATCCCGACTAATTCTTCTTTCAGGTTTGGAGGAGAATTTGAGATTACAGTGGGAGGTTTCCTGATTAGATAAATTGATAACCATTCTGATCTAGGATAGAGTGCACGCAGAGTGTTTCTTTTCTCTCTCTCTTTGGCAGCGACCATGACCCGACCCTTGACTATGACTCAGTGACCAAGTTGACCGAACCTTCTTAAAACACTGGCTTTTGGATTGTCTGAGTTGCATACCTCATTGCCACTCCTGCTTTTACCCTTTTCTCCAGGACACCTCATATTACTACAAACGTCCACTTCCATTGGATAAAACTATCGTATGGTTATATACGAACTCGAAGGAACTTGTTCCAGATTCGAGAATGGTTTCCGGTTCTGGAGAAAACGAATAAGACTATTCAATTGTCTTTTCCTTTTACCTTCTCTCAGGTTGCGAGTGTTCCTTGGATTAGGACAGTACACCTATTACGCTAATTAGATAGTCTTCTTCCAAACCATAGGCAGGTGCCGAACGGTAGGGAATGAAGAAAACCAATTAGCCTAACGATGGTGTACAGAAGGTATTAAGTAAAGACAAAAAAGGGATTAGAAAGAGGGCAAAGTAAATTGCGACTGCTATTCACGACCAAACCAAGTATTTCATCGCCACTCCTACTTCACCTCTGTATTTCTCCAGAACACTTCGTATCACTACGAAGATCCACAGTTATTTGGATATTCCATCGTATGGTTATATACGAACTCGAAAGGAACTTGTTCCAGTTCGGGGATGGATTCTGGTTCAGGAGAAATAGGAATAAGGTTTATTCGGTTGTCTTTTATCTTCACCTTCTCTCGCATTGCGAGTGCTCCTAGGATTAGGACAGTACACCCATTATGCTTATTAGATAGTCTTCTTCCAAACCATAGGCTGGTGCCGAACGGTAGGGAAGGAAGAAAACCATTTAGCCTAAGAGGGTGTACAGAAGGTAATGACTAAAGACATATGAAGGGATTTGGAGAGATGGCAAAGAAATATACGGTTAGAGTTGTGAATCTGGATAATGGAAGAGGCATTACTAGGAATACCCGGATACCCCTTCGAAACATTTACATGTTTCAGTTTCACTGTGTATTGTCAAAAGAAAACTGATTTCCCAATTAGTCCTTACTCCAAGGTATGTATCTACCAGGTATGATTCTCACATCTGTATGGTTTTACAGATGATGAGTGGGAGTAGGGTATTGGGAATTAGGTGATTGTCCTCACTATATCGGAATTCATTGTAATTGGTGATATTTGAGGAAATCACCTGGGTAGTTTGCCGGACGGCAAATATATGGTTTTGAATATCCGTTGTAATGCACCAATTTCAAATTGATATATCTGTACGTTTATTTTTATAAAATGAGATATAACTTTTTGAAATTATGTCTATGACATTTACCTATATCAGTGGATGGTTAGGTAAGGAGCATTAAACAGCGGTGTAATTCTTCTTAACCATAAGTACAGTTTTCAACCTACGACACACAAGGATTGAGTTATTAGACTCAGGGGATTTATACAGACTATTGTATGTTGTCCAGTGTCCATTAGGACAGAGGGGTTGGTCCTCGTACTGCATTCTGTTTACTTATGACTTCTCTAGTTCTTAGACAAGTGTTTCGTAGAAACACAAGGTCCAAGTTTTGAGAAGTTATATGTATAAGAGTAAAGTAAAGAACCAGGTGTTGCAAGTATCGGGATTTTTCAAGGTGATCGAAGATGTAGATACTTGTGTATGGTATTCAGTTGATAGTAATGGTTTTGAGAAACTTGTTTCTCTTTCAGGTTACTCATATCTGGATGCATTCTTAAGTTGAATAACGCTGATCGACCTCCTTCCATTTAGTTGATATGCACTGGAGACAGCTGCATGATTTGAATCTGGTTCCAATTAAATCAGTGCCTCTGTTTCTATATTGGATATAGAACGGTTCATATCTTAACGTTGTTAAGGTACGGGGAGTTTTCCGGCTTATGCTTAAAACCAGACTCTGAATAACTC
This sequence comes from Agapanthus africanus, assembly GCA_030015575.1. Taxonomy (NCBI): domain Eukaryota; kingdom Viridiplantae; phylum Streptophyta; class Magnoliopsida; order Asparagales; family Amaryllidaceae; genus Agapanthus; species Agapanthus africanus. The sequence goes on along the minus strand of JASDDO010000019.1, from coordinate 194,298,115 downwards.
AAGGCACGTTTCTGTAATGGCTTTTTGTGGGTTGACCCGGGCTATGACGAGGGTTAACTTTCTACCATCTGGAAGATCAATAGTGATATTGTTCTTGACTCGCCACAGTTTTAGTAAAATGGATTTTTTCAGAAAACAGTAGTGGGAGTATGGTAGAACTGGAAGTGATTCCAGAACCGCAAACGATTACTGAAAATTTGATAAGAACCTAAAGATTCAATCTGGTTTGACATTCTATTAGCCACTCCGCAGATATGGTGGGTAACCTCAGGCACCCGAGAGATACTCCGGTAGTCTCAAGGACAGTGACAGGGAGGTTCTTGTTTACCCAGACTTGCCATTGCTGTTGTTCCAGACTGTGAGACCCGGCAGGAAGATGAATATAGCGTTGTTCTAAATTAGCTTTAGAAGTGCACGTATATGACTCTGCCAGAGGGTTGTCGTAGTCAGTGGGAGCAGCGGAAGCATAGTGGACAGACAACTTATGTCTATTTATGGACTAAAGCAGATATAGCGGAGATAGATCATCTATTTCTGATGTGACAGTCATACGTTTGACTTCATCAGAATAGGGGATGGATCTGTTAAGAAGGTAGTAGGGTGTGATGTCCTGATATTTGGATGACATACACAGAACAGGAAGTGAAATTTCTATACTACGATCGGTTATACTTTGGTTGTCACACGGTGGTTTCTCCACATAGGACTGGGATATTATATCAGATATTCTGGTTACTAGATATATGGTTTTAGATCTAGATTTGGGTAGTTTCCCAATCTGGGCACTTTGACAGCATTCTAAAGGTGTTTTAGAATGGATGACTCCTGGCACGGTAGTGTACCTGCAGGTGATGGAGTCACCCTCTCTAAAGGTGTCTTACAGACTAAAGGGGAGAGGGATGTGCATGATTGGCAGATCACTTGCTTAGGCAATTGTGTCAATCACGAGATGTCAAGTACCACACCAGATATTGTTTTTGCACGAGATGCAATAAGATATTAATCCTATCCTGGAGAAACGTTCGGAAGCAGTTTTAGAACATAAGTGAATGTTCTAGGGATATGATAACGGCATTCTCCTTCGGGAGACAGTTATCATTCCAGGCTTCCAAGGTGACCTGGATGACAGAGTGACTGTCAGAGTTGTAGTTTTCCCTCTGACGAGGGGCAATGTTTTGGACAGGTGATCCAAGCGGACACTGAGAGAGGCATTATGCAGGATACTGATTAAGTTCAGTTGACGATACAATCTAAGAAGTTTGGATTTGGAGTTCATTTATGAACTAGGTCCCATCAGATATCCAGACATATTCTAAGACAGGTATTGCTCATTTCGGGAGATAGGTTTCTCCACGAACTTGAGATTAAGAGAGACATAGAAAGAAACATCAAGGCGGATCTACTAGCTGAGGCTATTTCTCGAACACAATAGTTTCGCAAACGAGTTTTGTGAGACTGATTAGTAGAGGAGTTGGGTGTTCGGTATCACACGGGCTGTGAGTATGCGACATCGCAATAATTAGCCTTGAGTGTGAGTGGGAGATTGTTGGATATAGTTCCTTCAGAGTCAATTATTGGATCATAGGCACGTGATTACAATGATTGAGGGAAGACCTATACCGGTAGGACAGTCTTACTCGAAAGGTTTGTATACTATTTGGTTTTTTTTTTATCATCGTGTACAAGTTTTAGGTGACATGTTCACTATTACACGTTGATAGAGCCCTTAGGATCCTGCTTGACTACCAACAGTATGATGGCGATCATATATGTGAGAGTTGGGTAGCCCATAAGCACATCCTTAAAAGATCCCTAGTCGTGGGAGTTTTCGAGACAGGGCATCGATACTCCAGAGTAGACTAGTGTATACAGTCGAGACCACGACGAGGGGCGATGGCCGGTCTCACAAGCCATTGGTGTCAGTTGGTTCATCTAAGATGTATACATGTGCTCATTGGGTTATGAGTACACCGGACAGGACTCGCCGGGAACATGCTAGTTGGTATTATACCTGACGTCAGATAGCAGTTCCCTGATGACATGTGTACAGGTTAGTTCATCGACCTGAGATCGTCATTTGTCTCGTGTGAGTTCCCACTGTACTTTGATTACTACCCTACCACGGCTCAAAGGAGTCGTGCAAACAGGTTTTAGTTGGGTACAGTCCCGAGCCACATGGAGGCAGTGAGCGGATCGGCAGGGGTTCGTCTCTCCCGATATTGGGGGTGAGGTCGCGCTGTGTCTAGGAGAGACATTACACGAAGTCCTTGGCCAAGGCAGGAGATTTACTGGTAGGTATTCTAGTAGTATCTCAGGGTGTTCTGGGCTACACTCCGACACGACTTGTACCGCTTTTGGGGATCTGACTTTTACCAACCCCCTAGGCCCGCCATGCGATGCTCATATACGAACGGACCGGACTGTACGGATATTGTCACTGACAGGCTCAGTAGGGTGTCAGGATGAGTTCGCTCATCGACCTCCCTTTTGGTCAATACTTGGTATCCCGTTACGTACGGCTAATACCTCTGACATGCTAGTGGTTAAATCCACAGCCAAAGTATTGACGAGTCTTTAGAGTCCCCCACAGACAGTTTCTCATGTTTCGGGTGAAACGCTGTAGAGGCCGTATGGATTTATGGCAGGGTTTGAATGTACGCGTGCACTTGTGCACGTGTTATGGTTCGGGCGGATAATACTAGCGGGCTTTGGTTTAAGCCGGGTCCTAGTATTATACAGTGTAGATTTTGTCTCATTGCATTTGTATTCGGACGGAATACAAATGCGGGTATGTATATACAGTCGCGGGGTTTTCTTGTAATTTATTACGGGATCGTTTTTTTGAAGTTGCCAGTTTGCATTCCGTTTCGGCCATTTTTCTTTATTCCTGCTTGGCTGAAATTCCTTTGATGGAGGGGGTTCTTTTTGCAAATGTGCAATTTGTTATGGAGAGGGTTTTTATGGCACATGGTTGCTTCATGATGGTTCTAACCTCTTATGATTACTTTTTGGTCCATCATTACTTGCTATTTGATTTGATGGAGATTGGATTGGTTATGATTATGAAGTGAGGTTTGCTTTTGGCTTATGATCACCTCTTGTCTTTTTCCTACACTCACCTCCCTTAGCTACCTCCTTCCTCTCTCCATTTTATTGAAGGGGCCGGCCACAAAAAAGAATAGGAAGGGATTCATTTTTGTGGTGGGGAAATTGATCTCATTTTGATTCACACAAAATTCCTAAGTTCATCTCCAAAGTTCATTCCTCCATCTCCATTGTGGCAACTTCATTAACCCCTTGAGACAAAATGTTCTACACTCAGTCTACAGCAATCTTGGACACGTCGGCTTGCCAACTTCGTGTCCGAGTTGCCTCGGTTCAGAGGTGGGAGCCCGTAAAAAGACTTATCGACGTGGTGCCCTTCCGATGAGGAGATCGAGACCGGAGATGCCGCGGGGAGATCGGGATGGTGGCCGAAGACCGAAGGACACGGATCGCTCGGTATAGCCTCTCTACCCTTTCTCTAGTTAGCTAGTAGTAGGTTAATGGTCCGATCCGGGTTTATAGTTCGCGGTAGCGCCGGTTTCTAGTTAAAGAAAAGTTTTTGTTTCCGCATTTTGGCATCGGACAGACGGCCGGGGCGCTACCGTAGACTTACAAGCTGCCGCGGCCCTACAACGCCGAGAAGCTCAAGCTATACCAATGAGGTCAAAACCAGCGAGTGTTGGGCCCCCCCTCGAGATTTCCCTTTCACAAAGATGGTGTAATGCGTTCTCTGAAATTCCTATCCATACGAATAAAGAAACGTCGAATCTTTTTCCCCCAGTAGAGTTCCTCCTTTACAACTCAAGGCCCTCACCAAGAGGCGGCCATGCAACCCACGGGCCCTCGCCACAGTGCGACCGTGCACCCCGCTGCCCGGACCAAAAAGCCTCCCAGAGGCAGTCGAGTCCGAGGATCCCTCGCTCGGCTATCTCCCGCGTGTAGCTTCCCTGCCACAACGCCGGGGATCCAAAAGCCCTCACAGAGGCAGTCGAGCCCGAGGATCCCTCGCTCGGCTATTCCCAGCGGGCAGCTTCCCTGCCACAACGCGGGGTATCAAAAAGCCCTCCCATAGGCAATCGAGCCCGAGGATCCCCCTCTCGGCTATCCTTCAGGACAAAAGCCCTCGCCAAGAGGCACCGGGCAGTAACCCTGCCCGGCCAAGGGTCCTTGGTAGGCTTCTACAGCCCCTCCCGCGCTAAGGATCAAAGTCCTCCCAGAAGCAGTCGAGTCCTTGCTCGGCTATCCCCGGCTGGTAGCTTCCTACCACAACCGACAGGGATCAAAGCCCTCGCCAAGAGGCACTGGGCAGTAACCCTGCTCAGTTCCCGTCCTGAAGGATCAAAGCCCTCGCAAGAGGCAACCGAGAAGCTACCCTGCTCGGTCTACTCCGGCTGGTAGCTCCCTACCCACGACGCCAGGGATCAGAATGCCCTCAGAAGAGGCACCAGAACGGCTACCCCGCTCGTCTATCCCAGGCTGGTAGCTGCTTACCCCTGACGCCAGAGGTCAAAGCTCTCGCCAAGAGGCAACCGCGCAGCTTCACTGCCCGGTCATCCTTAGAGAGCTTCTTACAGCCCCTCCAGTGCTAAGGACCAAAGTCCTCCAAGAGGCAGTCGAGTCCTTCCTCGGCTATCCCCGGCTGGTAGCTTCTCTACCACAACGCCAAGGATCGGTAATCCCCTGCAAGAGGCAACTGCGCAGCTACCCTGCCCAATCACCCCCGGCTAGTGGTCGATGCTCGAAGTCAAAGATGCCCTGTGGCCCGCGAAGGATCCGAGACATCAGAGAGGGACGTCAGGTTTATCCAAGTCTAGACGATCTCCCCTCGACTCCGGGGCCCATAGGGATACCTCCTCGGTAGCGCTTGACATACTCGTCGGCTAGTGATTGAAGTCAACTCGACGGAAGATCGCCAGACAGATGGCCAACCTGATATGAAAACACAACGGTACAAGCAAAGATATCCTACGAACATCCTTCACACATAGAAGGTGAAATGCAAACCGACGAAATAAGGATTTTCTTTTATTGCCAAAAGCAAAGTTTTTACAAAGGGTATTCTGGGGTTCCCCAGCCCTACAAACTGCCCAGAGGCTTACTTCGGTCCCTTCATCGCTAACATCACGGCCTGCCGGGGGCTCTACCACAAGAGATTTTGCCACCAGGGGCGCGCCCTGCTCCCCTCGCTATCTCCCACCGGAGGTCTCGCCGCCGGAAGCGGAGCCCGAGCATGGAGCTCACCATCATCGAACTCAGGAAGCTGTTCCTTCATGACGTCCAGGGCCTTGTTCCATGCGACGACAGAATACTCCCCGAGCTCGGCATAAAACTGCTCTGACGCCTTATAATCGGCCACAACTTCTTAGCCCGAGCCTCGGCGACCTGGGCCTCTAGAAGCGCCGCCTCGGCATCCCCCTGCCGGCGTCCCTCTCTTTTTCCAGGGCCGCGAAGTGTTCGACCAGATCTGCCAGCTTCCTATCGGTAACCCGGAGGGACGCATTCAGACGACGAAGGGCACCCCGATTCGCTGAATTAGCAAGTTCCGCAGCCTTCGCCCGGCCCGCCAAGACGTCGGTCCTTGCCCTCTCCAGGCGCAGGTCACATCGCAAAACCTCGACCTCTGAAGGGAACGCTTCCACTGGCCTCGGGGCGTGGAACGCCCCCTCGACCTCCATACGAGTGGCAAGGGCGCAGTGTTGAAGAACCTGACGGAAAGCCGATAAGAAATCAGGAGGCCCCCGATCCAAGGAAAGGTATACCGAGAAAAATACACGTAAAGGGGTTCGTACCTGGACCGCCACCTGGGCCATGGCCTCCAATTGATCCCTCAGGGAGCCGTGCGGCAGCTTTCCCCCAGCCGACTCCTCCATCCCGGCGAGCAGGCCAGCGGCAACGGAAAGTCCAGATGGAACCGTGAAGACGGCGCCCCCTTCCTGCACGGAAATTCCCTCATGGACCCTCGACGACGACGCGCGAGAAACCGTCCTCTTCCTCTTAAGAGGGGGCCTGCCCTCACCCTTCCCTCTGTCCCCCGTCTGGGGCTCGGGTAACTGTGGACGTCTCTGGCCGCCACCGGAGAAACCACCAGATGCCGTCGACGAAGCAGACGGCCCTACCGCCGGCAGAGGATCCAGCGGAGGGCATGAGCTAGCCGGGGGCTCGGCCGCGCCACTGGCCTCCTTCTGGCGCGGGCAGGCCGAAGAGTGGGAGCGAACCATGTATTCAAAAGGAGGAAGAACGCCGAGCAGCAACGACTCAAGGAAGAGGAAAAATGAAAGATTGGGGGCCCTGGGGCGGGCCCCACCCCTGTTTATTGCTGCATACGGCCTCATCCAACGGCGCTTGTCATCTCCCGCCGAAACGACTCCTCTCGCCTAGCGGATCCGATCGCCCCACGTGTCGATCCTGCGCTGAACCACGTCCCATCAGACGCCGCAGGCCTGCATACGTCGCGTCAGCCAGTCGACGCTTGACACGTGGACCGTCGCTTCAGTTGCAGAGTGCACGAACCGGCGCACCTTCTTTAAATGCATAGATCTCGCCTTGATTCGCTAGCAGAAAAGATAACCGACGGCCCGAGAACTCGTCCCGGCAAAACCCTAGAAATGAGCTCACCTCGGGAGGCCCGGCAGTCCACTCCTGACCCGACCCGTTAGCTGGTCGGGACAGGAGTGGAGGGCTAATGATGATGCTCAATATTGGCGATCTCCAAGATCAGGACACGTGGCAAGTGACATGTCCCAGAACTCAGAAGAAAGGGCCCCCAGGGGCCGACCAGGCCATCCTGTGCTCGACCTGCAAACCCGAGCTGGCCCTCCTCGGGGCCCCCTGCGAATTAGCCTCCTCGATCCCTCAGCTCGCCCCGAGCTACCACAAGACCAAGACTCCTCGGCCTCCTCGCTCGTCTCTGGGCTCCCGGCCGAGGCTGTCTTCCTCGGCCCTCCGACCAAGGCCACCGCTCACAGGCGTAACCGCCGCTCCGCGAGTCTCGCCATGCGCAGATTCTACGCCAACAACATCCCACATTCCGCGCCATCACGATCCCCATTAATGGGCGATCCGCTCTCTACGCGGACGTGACATGGGGAGCGTAACTGCCGGCGAGATTCTCGCGCCTGCTGCTGCATGCCACCGCCGCTATATAAACCCCCATCACAGAGGGGTCAAGTAAGCCATTCTTTATTCTTCTAAGCCGTTACTTTGCTCAGATCTCATCACTAACTTGATCGTCGGAGGGTCCTTGGTGGTACCAAACCATCCCGGGACTTCTTTGCAGGTACTCGGCACCAAACTCCTCTCCCACCAAAACCCATTGAGACCCACACGTAACAGGAGATAACTAACAAAGTCCACCGGAAGATCAACGGAAGACAACATCTGACGGGGACCCGGAAAGGACCCCCATCACTAGGTTTATTTAGAGTAAAAAGAAATGAAATTGAAATTGAAATTGTTCACTGAAGTATTTTTTAATTCTCAAAATAAATATTATAAACTATATGAGTGGCGAATAAATACTGTTAAATTAGTGTTTTGAAAACAACCGCCATAAATATTTTGTTTCTCTGCTTAGTATCAGACTCATTTTTATTTTTAAAATAACGTAAAGCCACATGCATCGCCCGGGGTTTCATCCTAGCACCTAAATTAAATGGAACAAATTGAACCCTAAGGTTTTTTTTTTCTTTTTTCTTTAGGCACTGATTCGTAAGCCTTAATCTATGCACGGCCCAAACCACACACTCATGCATACATCACACACAGGCACACGACACGCACACATCCAGGAAACTCATAAATTTGCTCCGAAAACGTTAATTTGTGGCCGCTTCTCCCGGGATTCGAAACCCACACTCATTGGTATTGAACACATAGTTTGATTCTCAGTACAACAAATGCAAGTGCGATCCTTACGAAAAATCATTAAAAAGGAGTAATATTAACGGTTTCTTCTTAAAATTTCAATACTTTCACCTCCTCTCGAATCCTTAAAAGTGTTTTTTCCCTATTTAAATGCAAGGATTAGGAATGAAACTGCCAAAAAAATTTACCATTTTCTTTTGCTAATTGCTCAAATCTTCTCAAGCCGTTAAACGTACAATCAATTCGAGGAATTACAATGTGAATTTTTTTGAACGGTGTTGACTTTTAGCTTTAAGGATCGTCCCTTTTTTGAATTTCAAAAACATTAAAATTTGTTTGCTTTTAGGCAATTTTGTACTTGGCGTCTAGCTGGAGCACCTCTTACTGCAAAAGCCAAAACAATCCTAAACATTAGGCAATTTTGTAAGAAGAATGGCAAAAACTATCTTTAAAATACCATGTTATTTTTGATCGTTTACGAATAGTGTTTAGCGGCGCTGTGCTGCACAGCGCCGTGCAATAAGGGGAAGAGAGGGAGGGGGGATGATCTCTGTAGCAAATGAGTGGGCCCCACCCCCTAGTTGTGTTGCACGCGCATTTCCCAGCTGCGCAACATGACTTTTCTCTTACAAATATGGAAAAAAAAAACATCGGTTTTGTGTTGCCCGCATAAATAACAAAACCATCATATCTAATTCTTCAAATTACCTTTCTGTTGGATTTTACTTTATATCTAAATTTATATGTGAGTAAATGATAAAGATAATTACATTTCTACCAAGCGAGAGCATCATTGAATATCCCGTATTCCCTTTTAGCTGTGATTTTGTAAGATAATTATGGGTTAAAGCCCAAAAGGGTTAGACACATAAACCCCCTTCACCTATTGCTGGGCCGATTGATGTTGAAAACATAAGCAACCCACTCCCAAATAGCGTTTCAAGAAAAAAATTTACACATTTTTGCTCCAATTGGATATTTTTATTTCGGTAAATTGTAAAAGACCCCGGCCCAACTCTGAAGTTGTCTTAAAAACTCCTTTTCAAAATGGTTGGGTAGGGCCTAATGACCAAAATCTTTATGAAAAAGCCCCTGGGCAGCATTTCATTTAAGCCTTTATTCACTCCAAGTGCGTAAATATTACAGACAACAGCTTAGATATTACATGCAGCTTTTTAGATATTTCATTTTTCGGCATTGGCTCGTAAGCCCTAGCAGATATTACCTGCAACTAGTTTAAAGAGGGTTTTAATTGGGCCTCCAGATTTTTAACAAGGGCAAAATGGCCCAGGGGTTTTACACAAGTCTGAAACAGGCTGGGGGCTTTTTGACAATTTATCCTTTAAAATCATATACATAAAACAATAGCCCTAAAATATACTTAGGTCCAAAGCCCAGCAGATCTGACCATCAGCTAAAGCCCATATAAATTAGGGATTGCAACTTATTTGTTCCTTATTATTCTGCTTCTTTTCTTTTCCTTTACATACCTTAAACTTTTTTAGTTTAGGCATGTAATTGTCTTGGTGATGCAGGTCATTTAGGAACATCTCGAATACCAAGAAGAAATGGAGAGACCAGTGTATTTTCTTCTCTCATCGCCTCTGTTTTAAACGAATATAATCGGTTTGGAATGTCAACGCGGAGAGAATCTAAATCCATTCAAATATGTAAATCACTGGTCTTATCTATAACTTAAGATTTAGAAAGTTATGTAATGGCATTACAAATACTTCGGCATAGATGTTGCTATGTATATGCACATGTATTTCCAAATGTAGGATGAATCAAAGGATGAATGATGGTGATGACCATGGATGTAGACAAAAAAAAAAATCGGCAAAAGCATGCATTGAGTAACGGCATGCATGACATGGGCAACATCAAGCACGCTTAGAGACTAGAGAGCATGTGATGACTTCCTTGTGCCTCATAAATTACTTACTCTCTCTCTCTCTCTCTCTCTCTTCAGAAAAATTATTACACATGCCGGCCGTATATAGACCGGACAAGGAAGAGAAGAAATAAGAATACGGGTCCCACATGCTGCCCGAGAATCCTCGCTCTCTCTAATCCCTGTCCGGATGTATTACATATAGCACATCGAATGATTTCTCCTCTCTTTAGGTTGTAAATTGATGAGATGGCATGCATGTTGGTGATGAGCCCTGCACATGGCCATTCCTCATGCGTCATCATCCACATGCATTCTAACTTCTACCATGAATGAGTGAGAGAGAGAGAATGAATGAATGAGTCAATTGCTGTGGGTTCAAACCCAAAACCATGCATGGTCTATTGTGGCTCGTTTATATATTGTGGGTGAGTAGGGGCTTAACTCCAAATGATAGAAGTAATTGTAATGCCTTGTTTCAAGGAGAAAAAGAACGACAGAAACAAAGGGGAGTTATGTTCTTTGATGCCGTATGCTAACAAAAAACGAAACGGCATATACTAAATGGAAATATTTAATTTATATATGAATTAATCATTATGCATTCATTGGTTTGTCCTTTCCCTTTTTGTTTTATTTTTAGGGTTTTTTTTAATAAAACCCTCAAAGATAAAGGATTTTGAAAAAAACACCCCTAAAGATCAAATTTTTTAGAAACAACCCTTAAAAATTGACCGTTAACTAAATATAAGCTTCTGTTGTACTTACTCAACTTTGATCCTGATTTTCTGACATTCCATTCATCCCCAAATATCATACCCTTCCTTATCCCACATACAAAAACCCTAGCTCTATCCTCCTGAAAGCAAGCCATCACCCACATCCTCCGACTAACTCCTCACTCTTAAACAACATTCACATAATCCCCTTCATCTTCTCCTTTCGCTTGTAATCTCAACCCCCCATCCGCCATGTCGCTCTCCTTCACTGTCTCATCCCTCCTTCTCTCCTTCACAAAACCTCATCCATCATGATCCTCTATCTCTACTCAATCCATCGCCATATCAAGAGCCTAACATAAATTCGACTTAATGCCTCAAAGAAACAGGAAAAATGCTTTTATCCGGAATTCTCTCATCTCGGGTTATGTTGAGCTTAGCCAATTCGAAGATGCCATTGCGATTTACTACCATATAGAAGAAGACATCGATTTGTGCTTTATTTCATGGTTTAATCCTTATTTTTCCTTATTGATAGCTGAAAAATCTATGCTTTGTTGATCCAAAAGGACTTAATCTAGGAATTTTGAAATGATTGCAATTCGCAAAAGGTGGTTTATTGTTGAATGATGCATTGATTATGGTATATGAATACTTTGTTGTTCATGTGATTCGTTGCTGAGAGTGGAACTTCAGTTTTTTGCTTCCTCTTTGGGTTGTTAGGAATTAAGATGCATATTATACCTCCTCACATGAATTTATGCAAAATAGATAATTATGTAACGTAGAGATTAATTTAACTATTTAAATAGCAAGAAAGTATGCTCGCCAAATGGAAAATATTGAAGATAGAAAGAAGAGAGTAGAAAAAGAAGTGGAGGAGGTTAATGTGTAAAGTGCTGATTATTTATTGCTGCAGTGAAGACCGGAGGGAAGTTGTGATTGAAGCTTAATACTAGCCATTGGAGAGGGGTAAAAATGTCATCTTACAGCCCCGAAGAATAGTGCTTTGTAGAGTATTTTTCGTCATCTCATAGAGATGGATGCGCTCGCTTGTCAGACATTGTACAGATTCCCCCAGTCCAATACTGGACATGGGTTTATTGATTGTGTGGATTTTAATCTCTGGCAGCCGTGGACAAATCTGCCGATAATTATCCCTCATTTTGAGATGAGAGAATCTCCGATTGACATGTTATGCGTATCATACGAACACATTCTATGATATGTGTGTTGTGCTTGAAAACAATTTTAGGTCTCTTTGAACATGTCGAGAGCCATCACACAGGGTTTCGTTGTCCGTTCAGCGGGCTGGGGGTCAAAAGGGCTAGCAGCCTCCTTGCTAGGCTCGGGATAGTGTTCTGAAACAAAACTTTATTTGAGAGAACTGACTTGAGCGTGATGAAAAGATTCGAGAAAACGAAAGAGAGAGAAAGAACTTTGGGTGGCATCCCAAAGTGGAGACCCTTTTGGGGTTCCCGAAAGGGTGGACCTCCTTTTGGGAAGTCCCGAAGTGATGGGACCTCTAAGAGATGGGTCCCAAAGTTTTGAGATTCATTTAGGGGTCCCAAAGTCGGGAGACTCCCATTTGGGGGAAGCTCCGAAGATTCTGAAGCAGAGGAGCTCTTTTGTGGGGGGTTCCGAACGCGGAAACCCTTTTGGGGGTTCCGAAATAGAGAAATCCTTTTGAAAGGGGGTTCTGGAAGGGGATCCCGAAACTGAACACCGGTGGATTCCGTGTTCACAATTTGATGTGGAATATGGTTTGTGTCTTATATCATGGATCTCATGGAAGATCCGGTTCTGAAAGAGTTCATAAGGGTGAAAGTAATGAACTTTCACTCCAAAATCATCGGTATTATGCGTTTGGATAGTGAATATTGTACTTGCTTGGGGGTGAAAGCCATGAGTTTTCACCCCAAGAGATTTTGTTCTTTTTTCTGAGTATTGACGGAAAAAGGGAATATCTTTCTCTAATTTTTGGTGTTAAATTAGTTTTATTTGAGGTTTTAGAAAAGAAAAGAACTCTTTTTGTGAGCTTTCTAAAGGAAGCAGATGATGAAGAAAGAATCTTGCCTTGATGATGCTCAATACCGGCGACCTCCAAGATCAGGACGCGTGGCAGGCGACGTGTCCCAGAACTCAGCAGAAAGGGCCCACAGGAGCCTACCAGGCCACCCTGTACCCGACCTGCAAACACAAGCTGGCCCTCCTCAGGACCCCCTGCGAATTGGCCTCCTCGGCCCCGTAGCCTATGCCGGGCTGCCACAAGACCTGGACTCCTCGGCCTCCTCGCTCGTCCCGAGCTCCAAGCCGTGGCCGTCTTCCTCGGCCCTCCGACCAAAGTCACCGCTCACAGGCGTAACCGCCGCTCCGCGAATCTCTCCACGCGCAGATTCTACGCCAGCAACACCCCACGTTCCACGTCATCAATCCCCATTAATGGGCGATCCGCTTTCTACGCGGGCGTGACGTCGGGGGCGTAACTGCCGGCGAGATCCTCGCACCTGCTGCTGCGTGCCACCACCGCTATATAGACCCCATCATAGAGGGGTCAAGTGAGCCATTCTTTACTCTTTAAGCCGTTACTCTGCTCGGATCTCATCACTAACTTGATCGTCGGAGGGTCCTTGGTGGTAGCCAACCATCCCGGGACTTCTTTGCAGGTACTCGGCACCAAACTCCTCACACTACTTCTTCCATCAAAACCCATTGAGACCCACATGCAACAGAAGGTAATCACCCAAGCCCACCGGGAGATCAGCGGAAGACAACATCTGACGGAGACCCGAAAAGGGCCTCCATCAATTGGCGCCGTCTGTGAAAAAGTGACTCCAAAAAACACAAAGTTGGCCTTCCCATCTCCACCCTCATGGCAAGCAACCATCTTGAAGATCCCGGTACCAGCCGTCGCCTTCCGCTCACCGAAGGCGGGGACGAACCTCCTTCGATGACCGTCATCAACGCCCTCGCAGGCCGGATAGATCGGCTGCAATCCCTAGTGGAGGCCTTCGCCCGTGTCCAAATGTCTGGGCCCGGGCCCCAGATCGCCGACCACCAGCAGGCTGCGTCCCCTGTCCACCGATCTCTCGAGCCGGTGCTCCCTGAGGCCTGCTAGGCGCCCCAGGGCTCCACGCCAAGGTCCGCCGCCAGGACACCTCGCTTCGAGCCTCCTCACGACCCTTATCCCCCTGAGGAGATGTCGGTCACCTCGCCTGTCCACAGACGTGGTCAACCCCACCACCATCGGCGGGGCCGCACAGAAGGGGTCCGCCCCGGCGACTCGAGAGCTACCTCACCCTGGGACCTGAGGCACCTCCTCGAGAGGAACCGGGGCCGCTCCCAAACACAGGACACCCACAGCGGAGGCCAGGGGTCTCAAGGCGCCGATTCCTCGGGATACCACGGTCAGCTCGACGCCCTCGAGAAGAAAATCGAGGGCATGCGCCGGGAGGCTCACCTCTCGAGCGACCGAGCTAAGTACGCCTCCGACTCGCTCACGAAGCCGTTCACCGAGGAATTGCTCACCGTCCACGTGTCCTCGCGCAACAAGCCCCCAAAGGTCTCTCTGTTCGACGGGAAAACCGACTCGAAGGACCATTTGGACGCTTTCACCGCGGGGATGAGCTTCCAGGATCATTCCGACGCCGCCCAGTGCAGAGCCTTCCCGGCCACCCTTATCCACGCAGGTCGGGACTGGTTCCAGGGGCTCGAGCCCCGCTCAATTTTGACCTTCGACGAGCTAGCTACTTAGTTCCTCAGCCATTTCGTGGAGAACTGTCGACAAAAGCGCACGGTCGACTACCTCTTCACGGTTAAGAGTGGGGATAAGGAAACGTTCAAGGCCTACATTACCCGTTTCTACAACGCCCTCCTCGAGGTGCCCGAGCACCGGGACGAAACCGTCATCACGGCGCTTAGATCTGGTCTGAGGCACAAGGAATGGTTGCGCTCCTTCGCGTTGGCGCAACCTAAGATCATGGCCGAGGTCAAGGCGTGGACCAAGCGCGAGGTTCAGTTGGAGTTCGAGGTGAATGCTAACCTCCCCCGGGCAGAACGGCCCGACCAGAAGAAGAGGGCTCGGGAGGAGAGGCCGGAGCGTCAGCAGCCCTACCACCCGAAGTTCCAGGAGTATACCCCACTCAACGTCTCCCTCGCAGTGTTGCTGGAGGCGGCCCAGAACGAGGGGTTCTTCAAGTTCCCTCCGATCCCGCGTCAGGACGCAAAGCGAACCCGGGGCCCCTACTGCGCTTTCCACCGGGTACTGGGCCACGCCACGGAGGACTGCAAACAACTAAGGGACTACATCGAAGAGATCATTCGGTCTGGGCACCTCGCCGCTTACCTGAGGGATAAACGGCAGGCCGACCGTGAGCACGAGCAGCATCACCCTCCCGCCGACCTGACCATCAGTCAGATCATGCTCGTCTCAGCGGACGGCCAGCCCGGAGCACGGGGAGCCCCATGCCCTATGCCAAGCGCGGGGACCAACAGCCCTTCAGGGAGCTCGGCCCAAGCCAATAAAGTCATCTACTAGCCTGTACCTTTCTTTTAAAGCGATGTAAATTCTTCCTAGGATCTATTGTTAATTTAATAAAGATCAATGGAGTATTGCGAAAAGGAAAGAAAAGCTTTGTTTATTCAAAGGGTATTATGGGCTCCTCAGCCATGCATGCAAAAAGAAAAGAAAATTACAACAATGGGAGAAGGGGGTGCAGCGAGCACTGCTCGTGGTACTCGGTAAAGATTTCCGCCAACCGGGGCCTCGCGAGATCCAACCTCTGTCCCCGGTTCCCCCCGCGTGTGTCGACCCCGAGCTTCAGCTCGTAGCATTCGCGGACAAGCGCCTCTGAGCGGGCCAACCGGTTTGCGGAGATTAGGCCGAAGCGCCTCAAAGACCGCAGCTTGCCCACGGCCTCATCGTAGAGCAGCTCAGACAGGGGGTTGTAAAGCCCCGGCGACGCCTTCCAGATGGAGTACATCAGCAGCTGCAGCAGGGAGGAGCGTCGGGGGAGCAGCCGGCCGAAATGGTCCTCGATGCTCCCGTGGACCAGCTACACCGTGTCCTCGATGCAGTAAGGGTCGTAGAGGTACACATCTTCGAAGCGGACAATGTCGGGGATGGTAAACGGGAAGTCCTCCATTCTCGATGACCTGTTTGCTAAAGATGGAAGGACCAGTATTCCTTCTGCCTTATATATCCCACTGCGCAGCCTAACAGTCACTCGCTTGCACCCAGGGTGTCGCTGCCACGCGGCAGCCATCGAGCCCTCTCCGGTGGAATCGAGGCGAAGTGCCCCTAGCGCTTCGCCTCCCCCCGCATTCAATGCGCTAGCTACGCGCACCGTTGCCTCGACCATTCCCATTCTCCGCACCTACAGTTGAACGGTTGGGCTACACCCCGCCAAGATCTGACCCAGCAGCTACCCTGCTCGGTCACCCTTGACGGGTAGCTCCCCTACCACAACGCCAGGGATCGGAAAGTCCTCTCAGAGGCAGTCGAGTCCGAGAATCCCTCGCTCGGCTATCCCCGGCGGGCAGCTTCCCTGCCACAATGCCGGGGATCAAAAAGCCCTCCCAGAGGCAGTCGAGACTGAGGGTCCCTCGCTCGGCTATCCTTCAGGACAAAAGCCCTCGCCAAGAGGCACCGGGCAGTAACCCTGCCCGACCAAGGGTCCTTGGTAGGCTTCTACAGCCCCTCCCGAGCTAAGGACCAAAGTCCTCCCAGAGACAGTCGAGTCCTTGCTCGGCTATCCCCGGCTGGTAGCTTCCTACCACAACCGACAGGGATCAAAGTCCTCGCCAAGAGGCACTGGGCAGCAACCCTGCTCGATCCCCGTCCTGAAGGATCAAAGCCCTCGCAAGAGGCAACCGAGCAGCTACCCTGCTCGGTCAACTCCGGCTGGTAGCACCCTACCCACGACGCCAGGGATCGAAAGCCCTCACAAGAGGCACCAGAGCGGCTGCCCCGCTCGCTCATCCCAGGCTGGTAGTTGCCTACCCACGACGCCAGAGGTCAAAGCCCTCGTCAAGAGGCAACCGCGCAGCTTCATTGCCCGGTCATCCTTAGTGGGTTACTTACAGCACCACAAAGGCAGTCGAGTCCTTGCTCGGCTATCCTCGACAGGTAGCTTCCTTACCGCGACACCAGGGATCTGAAGCCCTCGCCACTGGGCAGCCGCGCAGCTTCACTGCCCGGTCACCCTTAGTGGGCTTCCTACAACCTCTCCAGCGCTAAGGACCCAAGCCCTCGCTTGGCCATCTCAGGTGGGTAGCTCCCCTACCACAACGCTAGGGACCAGAAGGCCCTTGCAAGAGGCGACTGAGCAGCTCCCCTGCCCAGTCACCCCGGATGATGATCAATGCTCGGAATCAGAAATGCTCGCCGGCCCGCGGAGGATACAAACCCCAGTGAGGGGCGTCAGGTCTATCCACGTCTAGGCGACCTCCCCTCGACTCCGGGGCCCAGGGAAACACCTCCTCGGCAACACACTCATCGGCCAGTGATTGAAGTCAACTCGACGGACGATCGCCAGACAGACGGCCAACCCGACATAAAAGCACAACGGTATAAGCAAAGATATCTTACGAGCATTCTTCACAAACATATGGTAGAGCGCGACGTAATTCTATGGAGCCGAAGAAAAAACTTAAACTATATTACTACCAAAGGCAAAAGTTTTTACAAAGGTTTTTTTTTTGGGCTCTCCAGCCTTACAAAATTCAAGAAAACAAAATAAAAAGAGGAGAACGGGGGCTCTACACCTCGGGGTCAGGTACGACCTCGAGGTCCTCGACCTCCACCACGTGGCGTGCCGGGTCCTCGGCCACCTCCTCACCGGGAACCTCTTCCCCTTGCTCGTCGGCGCCCACGAGAGGGAACTCGGCCAGGAGGTCTGCGTTGGCGAACTCCGGCATCCGGGATTTGACGGCATCGAGGGCGTCGTACCAAATACGGGTCGTGGCCACGGCCAAGTCGTCATAGAAGTCCTTCGACTTCTTATAGCTATCCATCGCCTTCAATTCAGCTGACTTGGCCGCCTCAGCCGCCGCCCCCAATTCCTTTCGGAGGGCCTTCACCGTCCTCTTCAGGTTACCGGCGAGCACCTGAGCATCCCCGAGCTTGCCCTCGGCGATAACGGCGGCCTCGCGGTGTCGGGCGTCCTCCCGTTTCCCGGCCACCACTTCGCCTTCCAAGGCGGCAACCCTCGCCGACATCGCCTCCAGCTCTCTTGCAGCGAGGCGAGCTAACCCGCAGCCTCCAACGCCGGGGATACCACCTCGGCTTCCATGCGTAGGGCGAAGGCCACGTGCTGGAGGACCTGGGAGACACAAAAAATCATCAGAAAGACGAAGGGGGCACTGAATATCACAATGAACCAAGAAACTTACCTGCACGGACTCCTGGGCGATGGACGCTAGCTGAGCCCGGAAGGTCCCTCCTGGGACTCTGCCCCCTGCCGAGGTCTCTATCTCATGCAGGAGGCTGTCCGCCATGGACAGCCCCGATGGCACCGCAAATCGAAGGCCCCCTCCCACCACCACGGTCGGCGAGGATCGGCCCCGGGAAGGTCTCTGGGAGCTCCTCTTGAGCGGCTTCGAGGGAGAGCCGATCTCCTCTTCCGAGACCGAGTCCTCCTGAATCATGGCCCGCTTCCGGCCCGATGCTCTGCTGGGACCCGGGGCGGGATCCGCCGCCGAGCGCTCGCGGGGCGCTGCTACCGGAGCGGTAGGAGTCGGGGCGGGCCCCGCACGGGAGGAACTGGCGCCCCCAGCCCTCGTAGGCTGCCTCGGTTGGAGCATGGAGGCCCTGAGTGTGATGAAGTCCATAGGTCCTGCACGAAACAAATACCAGCATATCAGCGACACGAGTAAAACATAAACCCAAAAAAAGCAAGCCTAACTTACCGACGAACTCGACGGGGCTAAGCCCGGCCCTGCTCAAGACCCTCTCGGATAGCAGCACATCGGGTCGAGGGATGGGCTCCCACGACGCCACTCTCACCGCGGCGGGGTCATCGGACTGGTTCCCCGGCAGACACTTCTCCCTCGACCACTTGGTAGGCACGGGCCAGTCATCGCCCTCGGGAGGGGAAACGAAGAAAAATTTCTTTTTCCAATCATGAATGGAGGAGGGCAAGGTCATGACCCCGGTCCCGGCGGCGCCCCCCGGCCGCTTCCTGAAGGTGAAATAAACCCATCACGGGTCGCCCGCTCGACCACCAGGGTGACTTTTGAAGACGAGGGAGGAATCGAGAAGGGAAAGGCTGAAGGGGACCGCCTGCAACTTCAGGCGGATCAAGAATCCAAGGAGGATCCTCCACGAGTTCGGCACTAACTGGCCGGGGGCCAAACCGAAGAAATTCAGCGCGGCGACGACCTCAGGAGAGAAGGGCAGGCGCATTCCGTCCCAAAAAGCATCCAAATACATGGCAATCTCCCTGCCCTGTACCTGGTCTGCCCTCTCTCCCTCCTTGGCCAGTCGAAGCGTGTAGCGTGAGGGAATGTGGAAGCGAGCCCGAGCGTTGGCGAGCTTGTCCTTGTGTCTCACCCAGCACGAGGTGCTGTGGGCCACATCTGCCTCCTCCTCCCTGGAGGCGGCCCCCGCCTCACGATCCCGGGGAGAGGATCCAACCCCTGCTCCTCGAGGAGACTCAGACACAGCTAAAAGAACCCTAGCACCTACTCCTACAATGTCTACTGATTCTACAGAGGAAGACATCTAACCTTGGAAAAGAAAATCTTCAAAGGATGGAAACGAGAGAAGGGAGACGAGCGCCGAGCAGCTAAGACTTGAAAGAGGGAAATATGGAGGAGTGAGGGCCCTAGAGCGGGTCCCACCCCTGTTTATTGCTGCACACGGCTTCATCCAACGGCGCCCGTCGTCTCCCGCCGAAACGGCTCTTCGCGCCCAGCGGCCCCGATCGCTCCACGTGTCAGTTCTGCGCTGGGCCGCGTCCCATCAGACGCCGCAGGCCTGCATATTTCGCATCAGCCAATCGACGAGAGACACGTTGACCGTCTTTTCAGTTGCAGAGTGCACGAATCGGCGCGCCTTCTTTAAATGCGGAGATCTCGCCTTGATTCGCTAGCAAAAAAAGACAACCGACGGCCCGAGGACTCATCCCGACAAAACCCTGAAAAGGAGCTCACCTCGGGAGGCCCGGCAGTCCACTCCTGACCCGACCCGCTAGCTGGTCGGGACAAGAGTAGGGGCTAATGATGATGCTCAATACCGGCGACCTCCAAGATCAGGACACGTGGCAGGCGACGCGTCCCAGAACTCAGCAGAAAGGGCCCACAGGAGCCGACCAGGCCACCCTGTACCCGACTTGCAAACACAAGCTGTCCCTCCTCAGGGTCCCCTGCGAATTGGCCTCCTTGGTCCCGTAGCCCGCGCCGGGCTGCCACAAGACCTGGACTCCTTGGCCTCCTCGCTCGTCCCGAGCTTCAAGCCGTGTCCGTCTTCCTCGGCCCTCCGACCAAAGTCACCGCTCACAGGCGTAATCGCCGCTCCGCGAATCTCGCCATGCGCAGATTCTACGCCAGCAACACCCCACGTTCCACGCCATCAATCCCCATTAATGGGCGATCCGCTTTCTACACGGGCGTGACATCGGGGGCGTAACTGCCGGCGAAATCCTCACACCTGCTGCTGCGTGCCGCCACCGCTATATAAACCCCCATCACAGAGGGGTCAAGTGAGCCATTCTTTACTCTTTGAGCCGTTACTCTGCTCGGATCTCATCACTAACTTGATCGTCGGAGGGTCCTTGGTTGTACCCAACCACCCCGGGACTTCTTTGCAGGTACTTGGTACCAAACTCTTCACACCACCTCTTCCATCAAAACCCATTGAGACCCACACGCAACAGAAGGTAACCACCCAAGCCCACCAGGAGATCAGCGGAAGACAACATCTGACGGAGACCCGAAAATGACCACCATCATGCCTCTTTCTTGATGGAGGCATAAAACCCTATCAAATTTTATGGGAAGGGGAAAAAACTTGCTCATTTTCATATGGTGGGTTTAAATACCCTTACACATTTGCACTTAAGCCCTTGAGCTTTACAAAATTGGCTTTTACTTATTTTTCTTATATTCTTCTTACTTATTGCATATTATATATGCTTACTACATTTTAACTCTCTTCTTGGCATTGGGCCGTCCCCCATGCTTAAGCTTGGACCGGTTCGGGTCGGGTTTGGGCCAACATGACTTGGGTTCAGGCTTGAGCCCACTTGACTTGGATTCGGGTTTAGGTCTGGGCTCACTTTTTGGGTTTTGATTTTGACTTTTTTATTGACATTTTGACTTTGGCTGTGAGGTGTAATTTTTGAACCCAATAGTGTGAACACCGTTGATCATTGCAGCTAACTACATGGCTGTTTGTAGTAAACTTAAAATCTTTAGGGTTGTTTTTAAAATTTTTGATCTTTACGGGCGTTTTTTCAAAATCCTTCACCTTTGAGGGTTGTATATAAAAAAGCCCTTATTTTTATTATCAAAATATAATAAAAAGGATTGGGAGGACATTAGGACTTATGCAACTAATCATTAGAAAAATGGTTAAGACCAATCTTGGTTTTGTGTTGTAATTTTAATATGACAAGATATCTAATTAATTAATTAAGTGGGAAAACGTTTTGTGGGTATTTTTGTTTTTTAGCTATAAGAGGCGGATGTACACTAACTAAATGAATTCAGGCTACAGCTTACGTGATAGGGTTAGCACGAGTTCGGCTTGCTAACTAAATAAGATGGAATTCTTAACCCAAGCTTAGTAAGCTCATTTGTTTATAAATAAACCAAAATTGAACGAGCAATTCTCAAGCCGAATCCCTACCTAAACTGAGCCAACTCACTTCAATTAGCAAACTATTAAGCTCCCAAATTGATAATGCTCAGTATTGACGACCCTCAAGATCAGGACACGTGGCGGACGACACGTTCCAGAACTCAGAAGAAAGGGCCCACAAAAGCAGACCATGCCACCCTTGTACCCGTCCGGACAACACAAGCTAGCCCTCCTCGGGGCTCCCTGTATATTGGCCTCCTCGGCCCCTCAGCTCGTCCCGAGCTGCCGCCAGACCAAGTCTCCTCAGCCTTCTCCTTCGTCTCCGAGACCCCTTGCCGAGGCTATCTTCCTCGGCCCTCCGACCAGTTCCGCCGCTCACAGGCGTAACCGCAGCCTCGTGAATCTCGCCATGCGCGGATTCTCCGCCAGCAACATCCCACGATCCACGCCTTCACGATCCCCAATTATGGGCGATCCGCTCTCTACGCGGGCGTGACGTCGGGAGCGTAACTGCCGGCGAGATTCTCGCGCCTGCTGCTGCATGCTTCCACCACTATGTAAACCCCCATCACAGAAGGGTCGAGTAAGCTATTTTTACTCCACCTAGCCGTTACGTTGTTCGGATCTAATACTAACTTGATCATCGGAGGGTCCTCGGTGGTAACAAACCACCCCGGGACTTCTTTACAGGTACCTGGCGTCAAACTCCTCCAATTACCAAATCTCCTCAAAACCCATTGAGACCTACACTCAACAGGGGATCCCCTCCAGAATCCACCGGGAGATCGACGGAAGACAATATCTGAAGGAGATCTGAAAAGGACCTCCATCAGTTGGTGCCGTCTGTGAGAACGCAAGCTCCACAAAAACAAAGTTGGCCTTCCGATCTCCGTCCACATGGCAAGTGACCATCCTGAAAATTCGGGTACCAGCCGCCGCCCCCTCTCACCGGAGGCGCGGATGAACCCCCAACGGCGACCACCGTCCACGCCCTCGCCAGCCGAATAGATCGGCTACAGTCCCTCGTGGAGGCGCTCGTCCGCGCCCAAACAGCCGGGCCTGGGCCGCAGATCTCCACTCCTCCGCCTCCCGAAGGCCTTGCCCCCGTCGGCACGACCGACCACCGGCGGGCTGCGACTCCTGACCACGAATATTACGGACCGATACTCCCTGAGGCCCGTTGGGCGCCTCGCGGATCCACCCCGAGGTCCGCTGCCGGAGTACCACGCCTCGAACCTCCTCGTGACCCGTGCCCCCGTGAGGAGATGTCGGTCACCTCGCCTGCCCACAGGCATGACCGATACCCTCTTCCCCGACGGGGTCGCACAGAAGGGGCTCACCACGACAGCTCGAGAGCCTCCGCGTCCGGGGATCTGAGGAACCTCATCGAGAGGAACCGGAGCTGTGCCCAGACGCAGGTCTCCCACAGCAGAGGCCAGGGATCACGAGGCGCCGAGTCCTCGGGGTACCCCGGCTGACTCGACGCCCTCGAGAAGAAGATCGAGGGCATGCGCCGGGAAGGTCACCTCTCGGCCAACAGGGCCGAGTACGCCGCCGACTCGCTCACCAAACCGTTCACTGAGGAACTGCTCGCTGTCCACGTCTCCTTGCGCAACAAACCCCTAAAGGTCTCTCTGTTCGACGGGAAAACCGACCCCAAAGACCATTTGGATACTTTCACCGCGGGAATGAGCTTCCAGGACCATTCCGATGCCGCCCAGTGCAGGGCCTTCCCTGCCACCCTCATCCGATCTGGTCGGGACTGGTTCCGAGGACTCGAGCCTCGCTCAATCTCGACCTTCGACGAGCTGGCTACTCAGTTTCTCGGCCACTTCGTTGGGAACCGTCGGCAGAAGCGCACGGTCAACTACCTCTTCACAATTAAGAGTGGAGACAAGGAGACGTTCAAGACTTACATCACTCGCTTTTACAACGCCCTCCTCGAGGTTCCCGAGCACTGGAACGAGACCGTCATCACGGCGCTCAGATCTGGTCTGAGGCACAAGGAGTGGCTGCGCTCCTTTGCGTTGGCACAGCTTAAGACCATGGCCGAGGTCAAGACGTGGACCGAGCGTGGGTTCAACTAGAGTCCGAGGTGAACGCGAACCTCCCCCTGGCAGAATGATCTGACCAGAAGAAAAGGGCTCGGGAGGAGAGGCCGGAGTGTCAGCAGCCCTATCACCCAAAGTTCCAGGAGTACACCCCGCTCAACGTCTTCCTCGCAGTGTTACTAGAGGAGGCCCAAGGCGAAGGGTTCTTCAAGTTCTTTCCAATCCCGCGTCAGGCCTCAAAGCGGACCCGGGGCCCTTACTGCGCTTTCCACCGGACGCTGGGCCACGCCACCGAGGATTGCAAGCAACTCCGGGACTACATCGAGGAGCTCATCCGATCGGGGCACCTCGCCGCCTACTTAAGGGACAAACGGCAGGCCGACCGCGAACAGGAGCAGCGCCCCCTCCTGCGGAGCTGACCATCGGCCAGATCATGCTTGTCTCTTCAGACGACCAGTCCGGCGCGTGGAAAGCCCCATACCCGGTGCCAAGCATGGAGACCAGCAAGCCGCCAGAAAGCTCGGGCCACGCTGATAGGGTCATCTATTAGCATGTACTTTCTTTTGAGGCAATGTAAACTCTCCTTAAGGCCTATTGTCAATTTAATAAAGATCAGCAGAACATCGCGAAGAAAGTAGAAAAGTTCTTATTTATTCAAAAAAAAGGGGGGTATTATGAGCTTCTCAGCCATACATACAAAAAGAAAAATTATTATTACAACAGCGGGGGAAGGGGGTGCAGAGAGCACTACTCGTGATACTCGGTGAAGATCTCCGCCAGCCGAAGCCTCGCGAGATCCAACCTCTTCCCTCGGTTCCCCCCGCGCGCGTTGATCCCGATCCTCAACTCATAGCACTCGTGGACGAGCGCCTCCGAGCGAGCCAGCCGGTTCGCGGAGATGAGGCCGAAGCGCCTCAAAGACCGCAGCTTGCCCACGGCCTCGTCATAGAGCTGCTCGGACAGGGGGTTGTAAAGCCCTGGCGATGCCCTCCAGATGGAGTACATCAGCAGCTGCAGCAGGGAAGAACGTCGGGGGAGCAACCGGCCGAAGTGGTCCTCGATGCTCCCGTACACCAACTGCACCGTGTCCTCGGTGCAGTTCTGGTCATACAGGTACACATCTTCGAAATTGATGATGTCATGGATGGTAATGGGGAAGTCCTGCATTCTCAACACTCTGTTTGCAAGGGAAGGAAGGTCTAGTACTCCTTCAGCCTTATATAGCCCGCTGCGCCCCCAGAGGAACTCAACGATCACCCGCTCTCGTCCTAGGAGTCGCCGCCACGCGGCGATCATTAAGCCTCCTCCGACGGAATCGAAGCGACACGGCCCTGGCGCTTCACCTCCCCCCGCATTCAATGCGCATGCTAACCGTTCCAGTTCCCCAAATGTATGGTCGGGCGAAACCTCTTGAAGATTCGGCCGAGTAGCCGCCCTGCACGGTTATCCCTGATGGGTAGCTTCCCTACCACAACGCCAGGGATCGGAAAGTCCTCCCAGAGGCAACCTAGCAGCTGCCCTGCTTGGTCATCCCCGGCGAGTAGCTCCCCTACCACAACGCCAGGGATCAAAGACCTCACCAAGAGGCAACCCAGCAGCTGCGCTGCTCAGTTATCCCTGGCGGGTAGCCTCCTTGTCGCAACGCCGGGGACCAAAGCTCTCACCAAGAGGCAACCCGGCAGCTGCCCTGCTCAATTATCCCTGGCGGGTAGCCTCCCTGCCGCAACGCCAGGGATCAGAAAGTCCTCCCAGAGGCAGTCGAGCCCAACCATCGCTCGGCTATCCCTGGCGGGTAGCTTCCCTGCCGCAATGCCAGGGATTAGAAAGTCCTCCCAGAGGCAGTTGGGCCCAACCATCGCTCGGCTATCCCTGGCGGGTAGCTTCCCTACCTCAACGCCCAGGATCAGAAAGCCCTCCCAGAGGCAGTCGAGCCCGAGGATCCCTCGCTCGACTATCCTTCAGGACAAAAGCCCTCGCCAAGAGGCACCGGGCAGTAGCCCTGCCCGGCCAAAGGTCCTTGGTAGGCTTCTACAGCCCCTCCCGCGCCAAGGACCAAAGTCCTCCCAGAGGCAGTCGAGTCCTTGCTCGGCTATCCCCGGCTGGTAGCATCCTTCCACAATCGACAGGGATCAAAGTCCTCGCTAAGAGGCACTGGGCAGTAACCCTGCTCGGTCCCCGTCCTGAAGGATCAAAGCCCTTGCAAGTGGCAACCGGGCAGCTACCCTGCTCGGTCATCTTCGGCTGGTAGCTCCCTACCCATGATGTCAGGGATCAGAGCCCTCGCAAGAGGCACCCGGGCGGCTACCCCGCTCGGTCGTCCCAGGCTGGTAGTTGCCTACCCACGACGCCGGAGATCGAAGCCCTCGCCAAAGAGCAACGAAGCATCCTCCATCCATCCTGGGCCCAAATAAGGCAGGCAGTCCTCCGCCCACCACACGCAGATGGTCCGAGCTGCCAACCAGGGGCATCAGGTCTATCCAAGTCTCGAGCGATCTCCCCTCGACTTCGGGGCCATGAAGACGCCTTCTCCTCAGCAGCGCTTGAATCAACTCGACGAATGGTCGCTGAACAGGTGGCTGACCTGACATGAAAGCCCAGCAGCACAAACAGAAGATAAAGTGCGGACCGATGAAACCAAAAAAGAAGTTTTATTATCAAACGCACAGTCTTTACAAAGGGTACTTCGGGCTCCCCAGCCTTACAAACTGCCCGGAGGCTTACAAAAGGGGGACAAGAAAATATCAAAAAGACCTAAGTCGCAAACCCCCTCTCCCTGCGCCTCGCTTCCCTCGTCGCCGGGGGCTTCACCACTGGAGGTTTTGCCACCAGGGGAGCGCCTCATTTCCCCCATCGTTGTCAGCCGGAGGCCTTGCCACCGGGAGCGGGACCCGAGCACGGAGCTCGCCGTCGGCGAAATTGGGAAGCTGCTCCTTCACGGCATCCGGACCCTTATTCCATGCGACGACAGAATACTCACCGAGCTCGACGTAAAACTGCTCTGACACCTTGTAATAGTCCACGACTTTCCTGGCCCGGGCCTCAGCGGCCTGAGCCGACAGAAGCACCGCCTCGGCATCCCTCCGGCTGGCATCTTTCTCCTTCTCCATGGCAGCGAAGCGATCAGCCAGGTCCGCCAGCTTCCTCTCGGAAACCCGGAGAGATGCACTCAGGCGACGGCGGACGCCCTGATTCGCTGAATTGGCAAGCTCCACAGACTCCGCACGGGCTGCCAGAACATCGGCCCTGGCCCTCTCCAGGCGCAGTTCACGCCGCAGGACCTCGACCTCCGAAGGGAATGCCTCTACTGGGCTCGGTGCGTGGAACGCTCCCTCGGCTTCCATACGAGCGGCGATGGCGCAGTGTTGAAGGACCTGGCAGGAAGCGGGTGAGAAACCAGGAGTCACTCGGGCCAAAGAAAGGAAGGCCAAAAACAACGCGTGAAGGGGTTCGTACCTGGACCGTCCCCTGGACTATGGCCTCCATTTGGGCTCAGGGTGCCGCACGGAAGTCTCCCTCCTGCCGACTCTTCCATCCCGGCGAGCACGCCGGCAGCGACGGAAAGCCCGGACGGAACCATGAAGACGGCCTCTCCCTCCTGCACGGGGATCCCTTCAGGGACCATTGACGGCGATGCACGAGAGATTTTCCTTTTCCTCTTAAGGGGGACCCCGTCCTCGCCCCCTCCTCCATCTCCCGTCTGAGGCTCAGATGACCGCGGGCGCCTCTGACCGCCGCCGGAAAACCCCCCAGGAGCGGCCAACGGGGTGGACGACCCTGCTGCCGGCAGAATATTCGACTCAGAACCTCGGCTAGTCAGGGGCACGCCCGCGTCGTGGGCCTCCCTCTGGGACGAGCGACCCAAAGAGTGGGAACGAACCATGTATTCCCAAAAAGAGGAGCGCCGAGCAGCTAAAACTTAGAAGAAAGGTGAGATGAAGGATTAGAGGCCATGGAGCAGGCCCCACCCCTATTTATTGCCACGAGCAACCTCATCCAACGGTTCCCTTCGTCTCCCGCCGAAATGCCTCCTCGCGTCCAAACGGCTCAGATTGCTCCACCTGTCGTTCCCACATTGGACCGCGCCCTTTCAGGCGTCGCAAGTCTGCGCACGTCGCGTCAGCCAACCGACGCTCGACACGTGGACCGTCACTTCAAAGACAAGATACACGAACCGGTGCACCCTCCTTAAATGCAGAGATCTCGCCCTGATTCGCTAGCGGAAAAGACAGCTCACGGCCCGGGGACGCGTCCCGACGAAACCTTAGGAGGGAGCTCACCCCGGGAGGCCCGGCGGTCCACTTTTGATCCGACCCGATAGCTGGTCGGGACAAGAGTGGGAGGCTAATGATAATGCTCAGTATTGGTGACCCTCAAGATCAGGGCACGTGGCGGACGACACGTCCCAGAACTCAGAAGAAATGGCCCACAAAGGCAGACCATGCCACCCCTGTACTCGTCCGGCCAGCACAAGCTAGCCTTCCTCGGGGCTCCCCGCATATTGGCCTCTTCGGCCCCTCAGCTCGCCTCGAGCTGCCGCCAAACCAAGTCTCCTCGACCTTCTCGCTCGTCCCCGAGCCTTCTTGCCGAGGCTGTCTTTCTCGGCCCTCCGACCAGTTCCGCCGCTCACAGGCGTAACCGCAGCTCCGCGAATCTCGCCATGCGCGGATTCTCTGCCAGCAATATCTCACGTTCCACGCCTTCACGATCCCCATTTATGGCCGATCCGCTCTCTACGCAGGCGTGACGTCGGGAGCGTAACTGCCGACGAGATTCTCGCGCCTGCTGCTGCATGCCTCCACCACTATATAAACCCCCATTACAGAAGGGTCAAGTAAGCCATTTTTACTCCACCTAACCATTACGCTGCCCGGATCTAGTACTAACTTGATCGTCGGAGGGTCCTCGGTGGTAACAAACCACCCCGAGACTTCTTTGCAGGTACCTGGCGTCAAACTCCTCCAATTACCAAATCTCCTCAAAACCCATTGAGACCCACACTCAACAGAGGACCCCCTCCAGAATCCACCGGGAGATCGACGGAAGACAACATCTGAAGGAGATCTGAAAAGGACGTCCATCACAAATCTCATCATGAAAAATATCTGACCTACCGCAACAACTGTGTTATGCAAGACCTATACTGGTTGAACTGTTTACAAAAAGCGAAGGTTGTGTGTTTCAAATCAATTATGCATAGTTGAACCGAGCAATACTAGTTCAATTGCCAACCATGTTTTATAATTAATAAAAGACATTAGTAGGCGGCCTTAAAAAGAATACGACGATTAATTGCTTGTTTGGATGATCGAAAATATATAGTCTAGAAATTACTTGGAATTTGTCATGCAAGCAGACGACCTTAGAAGTTAATTTTAATATTTGTTTGCAAATTTTTAAAGAACTGACAAAATTGTGAAGTGAATTCTTGTGACTTCCAAACCAGCAAAACAAACATACAAAACTATATCCTAATAATAACAAATCACCGATCCTTGGAAATAATAAATAAGAATAATAAACATTAGTATTTCTTTTCCATATTCCTTGTGTGCTTTTCCTTTGTGGAACCCTGACTTCGCCTCATGCTTCCAGTTAGACGGAAAGGGTGCTTCCACACTTTCTTCCAATTCAAAACGAAGAATAACAAAATTTGGAAGTAGGCAATGTAGAGTGTTTTTTGTCATCCATTGAGATGGATGCCGATGGAGGTCCTTTTTCAGATCTCCTTCAGATGTTATCTTCCGTCGATCTCCTGGCGGATTCTGGAGGGGATCCTCTGTTGTGTGTGGGTCTCAATGGGTTTTGAGAAAGTTTGGTGATTGGAGGAGTTGGACGCCAAGTACCTGCAAAGAAGTCCCGGGGTGGTTTGACGCCATCGAGGACCCTCCGACGATCAAGTTAGTACTAGATCCGAGCAGCGTAATGGCTAAGTAGAATAAAAAATGGCTTAGTTGACTCCTCTGTGATGGGGGTTTATATAGCGGTGATGGCACGCAGCAGCAGGCGGGAGAATCTCGCCGGCAGTTACGCTCCCGACGTCACGCCCGCGTAGAGAGTGGATCGCCCGTTAATGGGGATCGCGGAGGCGTGGAACGTGGGATGTTGCTGGCGGAGAATCCGCGCATGGCGAGATTCGCGGAGCGGCGGTTACTCCTGTGAGCGGTGGAGCTGGTCGGAGGACCGAGGAAGACGGCTTCGGCCGGGGGGCTCGGAGACGAGCAAGAAGGCCGAGGAGACTTAGTCTTGTGGCAGCTCAGGGCGAGCAGAGAGGCCGAGGAGGCGAATCTGCAGGGGCCCCGAGGAGGGCTAGCTTGTGATTGCAGGTCGGGTACAGGGGAGGCCTGGTCGGCCTCTGTGGGCCCTTTCTTCCGAGTTATGGGACATGCCATCCGCCACGTGTCCTGATCCTAGGCGTCGCCAATATTAAGCATCATCATTAGCCCCCTACTCTTGTCCTGACTAGCCAGCGGGTCGGGTCAGGAGTGGACCACCGGGCCGCCCGGGGTGAGCTCCCTCCTAATGGTTTCGTCGGGACGCGTCCCCGGGCCGCGAGTTGTCTTTTCTGTCAGCGAATCAGGGCGAGATCTCCGCATTTAAGGAGGGTGCGCCGGTTCGTGTATCCTGCCTTTGAAGTGACGGCCCACGTGTCGAGTGTCGGTTGGCTGACGCGACGTGTGCAGACCTGCGACGTCTGAAAGGGTGCGGTCCAATGTGGGGACGACAAGTGGAGCAATCGGGGCCGTCAGATGCGAGGAGGCGTCTTGGCGGGAGATGAAGGGCACAGTTGGATGAGGTCGCTTGTGGCGATAAAATAGGGGTGGGGCCCGTTCCGGGGCCCCTACTCCTTTATATTTCCCGTTCCAAGTCTCGGTTGTTCGGCGCTCATCTTCTTCCTACCACTTTCGTTCCCCGAGGATCATTCTTCCTAAGGTTAGATGTCTTCTCTTGTCGAGTCGGTAGATGTCGTTGGGGTAGGTTCTAGGAACCCTTTAGGTGAGCCTGAGTCCTACCGGGGGGCAGGGGTTGGCTCCTCTTCCCGGGATCATATGGCGGGGGCAGCCCCCAGGGAGGAGGCGGTAGATGCTGCTCCCAGTGCCTTGTGTTGGATAAGGCATGAGGACGAGCTTGCCAACGCGCGGGCTCGCTTCCACATCCCCTCGCGCTATACGCTCCGCCTGGCCAAGGAGGGAGAGAGGGCAGACCAAGTACGGGGCAGGGAGATCGCCCTGTATTTGGAAGCATTTTGGGGTGGAATGCGTCTGCTCTTCTCTCCTGAGGTCGTTGAAGCGTTGAACTTCTTCGGGTTAGCCCCCGGTCAGTCGGTGCCAAACTCGTGGAGGATTCTCCTCGGGTTCCTGGTTCGCCTGAACTTACAGGCGATCCCCTTCAGCCTTTCCCTCCTTGATTCTTCCCTCGTCTTCAAAAATCATCCCGGTGGTCGAGCGGCCGACCCGAGATGGGTTTATCTCTCTTTCAGAAAGCGACCAGGGGCCCCCGCCGGGACGAAGGTTGTGGCCCTGCCTTCTTCCATTCACGACTGGAAGAAGAAGTTCTTCTTCGTTTCCCCTCCCGAGGGCGAGGACTGGCCCGTGCCTACAGAGTGGTCGAGGGAGAAGCACTTGCCGGGGAACCAGTCCAGTGACCCCATTGCAGTGAGAGTGGCGTCGAGGGAGCCCATCCCCCGTTTCGACGTGCTATTGTCTAAGAGGGTTCTGAGTTGGGCCGGGCTCAGCCCTGTTGAGTTCGTCGGTAAGTTTAGGTTTTCCTTTTTGGTTCGTATATTGCCCGTATCGCTGACTCCCTCTACATTTGGTTATGTGCAGGACCCATGGACATAGACTCGCTCCGGGCTTCAATACGCCAGCCGAGGCCGGCTGCGAAGGTTAGGGGCGCCGGTTCTTCCTGTTCACAGCTTGCCCCGGCTCCTTCTCCCCCTGTGGTAGTGTCCCGCGAGCGCTCGGAAGCGAATCTCGCCCCAGGGCTCAGCAGAATGTCGGGTCGGAGGCGGGCTCGGATTCTGGAGGACCCGGCCTTGGAGGAGGAGACCGGCTCTCCCTCGAGGCCGCTCAAGAGGAGATCTTCCTGGGGACCGTCTTCGCCGATCACGGTGGAGGAAGGCGGTCTCCAGTTTGCCGTGTCTTCGAGGCTATCCGTCGTGGATAGCCTGCTGCATGAGATAGAGGTATCGGCCGGGGGTAGAGTCCCCGGGGGGACCTTCAGGGCTCAGCTAGCGTCCATCACCCAGGAGTCCGTGCAGGTAAGCGCTTGTCTTTCACTACTATTTGAGGTTCGGTGCCTCTCTCATTTTCCTGATCTCTTTTCTGCCTTTCAGGTCCTTCAGCACGTCGCCCTCGCCTTGCGCATGGAGGCCGAGGTGGTAGCCCCGGCGATGAAAGCTGCGGGCCAGCTCGCCTCGCTGGAAGAGAGCTCCAAGCGGGAGCTGGAGGCGATGAAGGCGAGGGTCGTCGTCCTGGAGGGTGAGGTGGAGACCGGGAAGTGGGAGGTCACCCGGCACCGTGAGACCGCCGCAGTCGCTGAGGCCAAGCTTGAGGTTGCTCAGGTGCTGGCCGGCAATCTGAAGAAGACAGTAAAATCCCTTCGGAAGGAGCAGGGGGCGGCGGCCGAGTGGGCGAAGTCGGCCGACCTGAGGGCGGCCAAGTTGGCCGACCTCTCGGCGGCGAAGGCGGTGGAGGGCTACAAGTAGTCGAAATACTTCTATGATGATTTGGCCGTCGCCACGACCCTCATCTGGCACGACGCCCTCGACGCTGTTAAGGCCCGAGTGCCGGGGTTCGCCGATGAAGAGCTCCGGGCCCAGTACCCCCTCGCGGACACCAGTGGGCAGGAGAAAGAGATTAATGACGAGTAAGTTGCTGAGGACCCAGCTCGCCTCGTGGTGGATGTCGAGGGCCCTGAGGTCGCTCATGGCCCCGAGGCCTAAAAGCCCCCGTCTTCCTCCTCTTTTTATTTTGCTGCGTCTAGAACTTTGTAAGCCTCCGGGCATTTTGTTAGGATGAGGAGCCAAAAATACCCTCTGTAAAGACCGCCTTTTAGTAATAAATTTTTTTCTTTCTTTGGTTTCCTTGATTTGCGCTTTTGTCTTTTGTTCATGAAGAATGCTTGTAAAATTTTTCTTCTTGCGCTGTTGGGCCTCCATGTCAGGTCGACTATCTGCCTAGCGATCGTCCGTTGAGTTGATTCAAGCGCTGCTGAGGAGAAGGTGTCTCCATGCGTACCTATGGCCCCGAATTCGAGGGGACATCGCTCGAGACTTGGATAGACTTGATGCCCCTGGTTGGCAGCTCGGGCCATCTGCGCGTGGTGGGCGGAGGGCTATCTGCCTTATTTGGACCGAGCAGGGTAGCTGTCCAGTTGCCTTTTGCGAGGGCTTTTGATCCTTCAGGACGGGGACCGAGCAGGGTTACTGCCCAGTGCCTCTTGATGAGGACTTTGATCCCTGTCGGTTGTGGTAGGAAGCAACCAGCCGGGGATAGCCGAGCAAGGACTCGACTGCCTCTGGGAGGAGTTTGGTCCTTGGCGCGGGAGGGGCTGTAGAAGCCTACCAAGGACCCTTGGCCGGGCAGGGTTACTGCCCGGTGCCTCTTGGCGAGGGCTTTTGTCCTGAAGGATAGCCGAGCGAGGGATCCTTGGGCTCGACTGCCTCTGGGAGGGCTTTCTGATCCTTGGCATTGAGGTAGAAGAGCTACCCGCCGGGGATGACAGAGCAGGGGAGCTGCTAGGTTGCCTCTTGGTGAGGGCTTTGGTCCTCGGCGTTGCGGCAGGGAGGCTACCCGCCAGGGATAACCGAGCAGGGCAGCTACTGGGTTTCCTCTTGGTGAGAGCTTTGATCCCTGGCGTTGCGGTAGGGGAGCTACCCGCCGGGGATGACTGAGTAGGGCAGCTGCTAAGGTGCCTCTGGAAGGACTTTCCGATCCCTGGCGTTGCGGTAGAGATGCTACCCGCCAGGGATAACCGATCAGGGCGGTTGCTAGCAGCTGCGGGTTGCCTCTTGGTGAGGGTTCCGATCCCTGGCGTTGCGGTGGCTCTCGAGCCGTCGTAGCGAGCCCCTTCTGTGTGACCCCGTTGGGGGAGTGGGTGTCGGTCATGCCTGTGGGCAGGCGAGGTAACCGACATCTCCTCAGGGGGGCAAGGGTCGCGAAGAGGCCCGAGGTGTGGTGCTCCGGCGGCAGGCCTGGGGGTGGAGCCGCTAGGCGCCCAACGGGCCTCAGGGAGTACGGGTCCGTGGGATCCGTGGTCGGGAGTGGCAGCCCGCTGGTGGTCGGACGTGCCGACGAGGACAGAGCGTTCCGGAGGCGGTGGAGTGACGATCTGGGGCCCAGGCCTTGCCGTTTGGGCGCGGACGAGCGCCTTCACAAGGGACTGTAGCCGATCTATTTGGCTGGCGAGGGCGTGGATGATGGTCGCAGGAGGGGGTTCATCCGTGCCTCCGGTGAGGGGGAGGCGACGGCTGGTACCCGAATCTTCTGGATGGTCGCTTGCCATGTGGATGGAGATCGGAAGGCCAACTTTGTTTTCGTGGAGTTCGCGTTTCCCACAGACGGCGCCAACTGATGGAGGTCTTTTTTCAGATCTCCTTCAGATGTTTTCTTCCGTCGATCTCCCGGCGGATTCTGGAGGGGATCCTTTGTTGTGTGTGGGTCTCAATGGGTTTTGAGGAAGTTTGGTGATTGGAGGAGTTGGACGCCAAGTACCTTCAAAGAAGTCCCGAGGTGGTTTGATGCCACCGAGGACCCTCCGACGATCAAGTTAGTACTAGATTCGAGTAGCGTAATGGCTAAGTGGAATAAAAAATGGCTTACTTGACCCCTCTGTGATGGGGGTTTATATAGCGGTGATGGCACGCAGCATCAGGCGCGAGAATCTCGCCGGCAGTTACGCTCCCGACGTCACGCCCGCGTAGAGAGTGGATCGCCCGTTAATAGGGATCGCGGAGGCGTGGATCGTGGGATGTTGCTGGCGGAGAATCCGCGCATGGCGAGATTCGCGGAGCGGCGGTTACGCCTGTGAGCGGTGGAGCTGGTCGGAGGACCGAGGAAGACGGCTTCGGCCGGGGGGCTCAGAGCGAGAAGGCCGAGGAGACTTAGTCTTGTGGCAGCTCAGGGCGAGCAGAGGGGCCGAGGAGGCGAATCTGCAGGGAGCCCTGAGGAGGGCTAGTTTGTGATTGCAGGTCGGGTACAGGGGAGGCCTGGTCGGCCTCTGTGGGCCTTTTCTTCCGAGTTATGGGACATGCCATCCGCCAGTGTCCTGATCCTAGGCGTCGCCAATATTGAGCACCATCAGATGCGCATACTTGTAAGACGTTGTACAGATCCTCTTTCCGACAGCCGTGAACAAACCTGTCGTTAATTACCCCTCGAGGGAACCTCTGATTAACAGGTCGTACGTATCATGTGAACTCAATGTGAAAGTGTGTATATGTGTGTGGAGAGTCATGTTTGAAAACAATTTCCAGGCCTGTTTGAACATTTCGGGGGCCATCATACGGGGGTCCCGCTGCCCGGCCAACGGGCTGGAGGTCAAGATTAATTTTATTGCTGACATTTAGGAATCTTTGTTTGAATAGATATTCCATTTGAGTGAATGTCACAACTGAGTTGTCTGGTATACTTTTGTACCATTCAGAGGTCGTGTTTGTCAGACTTTTGACGAATTGCCTGAGGAGCAGCGCATCATTACCTCTAATATTTCCGCATTGCGCTTTGAAATGGGCGATGTGCTGATTTGCATTCCCGATATCGTTAAATCTTTTGAACCTGGGGGCAACATAGCCGCATGGATATTCCACAAGGTCATATTCCGCGGGGCATGGTCTTCTACCATTGGTACAGTCTTTCTGCATCCCGGTTTATGTTACCAATATTTTGACTTTGCCGTTGACTATGCCTGCAATCTTGTCCTGAATGAACATGTCATTATTGAGCATTATGGTTCCTTCCGAAGTTGAGTATGGCTAGCTTTCATAGGGACGCTGCATGCCTGGACCAGAAAGGATGATTGTTGATTGTTTTGAGACGTCATCCTCTGGCTTATAGGTGGATCCCTATGTTTGTTGTGTCTGCATCCAAGCAATTTGGGTCGTGAGTTGCACAAGGACGCTCGTCATATTAGCTGTTGGGACCCGGTTCTTGCTCACGGAACAAAGTGACACATGGAACAAAGTGCCACGCCAATTGTCATGCCAAGAGGGCGGGGGCCACCTCTTGAATCCGTCGGTGCCCCCTCTTGAATCCGTGGGACCCACTGTAAAACAACGGGGAATCTTCGGAACACATTCCGAAAGAGGACCGAACTGCATTATAAATGTAATGATACTACTCTCAATTACAGAGGCGTATTTTAAGAGAATCGGAACTACAGGAGCTTGAGAACTCCGTAGTTAAGCGTGTTCTGGCTAGGGAAGTCTTGGGATGGGCGACCTCCAGGGAAGTGGTCCCTGGTTGGGTCCGGTTCGCTTTAAAGGGCAAAACCGTGTGGTTTCGGCCAGAGCGGACAATACCATCTGTACTGGGTCGTAGGGAGTTACATTAGCAAGTTTGGAATGGACCATGGATAACTCTTTATCTTTTTCCTGGAGCCGCTTTTGAAGGCCTTGGAGCGATGTTCGTTCTGTATTTTAGATACGCATATTGGGTTTGTTCCCCCAATATTTGAACGTTATTAAAGAGCTAAACTCTGTCAAAATTTAATGAGGCTGCGCCTCACGAGCTCCCCACGAGAGCGCCAGCGCCAACCCTTAAAATTGAATCCAATGATGGCACTGCACATGAAGCTCACATGGGCGCCAATATGCAAAGCACATGAGCGTCCATCATATATATGAATTAAATTCTTAAGTGGCGCCCACGTGCACAATACGTGAGCGTCGGCGTCCACGTGCACAACACGTGAGCGCCGACGCCCAAACAAAATCAAGTAGAATTAAATTCCACATGTGGATATTTCCCTAATAATTGGGATACTCTCTTTTAAACAGAGCCATTTGATCAAAAATCCAATGGTGATGATAAATTGTTAAATAAAAGAATAAAATTCTGTTATGGGAAAATATCTTCCTATATCTTTTTAAACAAAGAAAGACGTGCTCTGTATAACAGAGAGCCCTTTGATTAAAAATCACCATTTTACAGAATAAAACACTGTATATGAGAAAATATTTCCCCAATCTTGTTAAAAACAAGAAAACATATTCTGTAAAACAAAGATTCTTGGATCAAAAATCCAATGGTGGATAAAATTCTCCAAGTAATCTTTAAGACCAATAAAATCAATTGGAATATCTTAATGAGGATTTTTCTCAAATTAATTAACA
Source organism: Agapanthus africanus (assembly GCA_030015575.1). Classification (NCBI taxonomy): domain Eukaryota; kingdom Viridiplantae; phylum Streptophyta; class Magnoliopsida; order Asparagales; family Amaryllidaceae; genus Agapanthus; species Agapanthus africanus. Next base: position 194,261,412 of record JASDDO010000019.1, on the reverse strand, counting down.
AACTTGCCTCTCTTATATAAAGGATCCGAGATTTCAAGTCTCATATAGAGGGAACCCCCCATAAGCTTCTGCAAAAAAAAAAAAAAAGAATACAGAAGGCTCTAAAAAACAATAGAGAATTTAATTCTCAGTAGAGAAGATCTTTTTCCTCTCAAATCCTAGGTAAAGAAACCATAGAGATCAAAACATCTCCTTTACATATCATAGCATATCTAAGGGTTTAACCCTTCTCAAGAACTTAGTTCTTTCTCTGGATTTTCTTTCTCTAGATCAGAGATCTACAAGACAAGTCTCTCATAAGTTGAAAATTTAATTCTCGTTGAGAAGATCTTGTTCTTGATAATCAAAGATTCAGAAAAGAACTAGGTTAAAAAGAAAGAAAAATGAAAATAACCTATCCTATGGAAATTTAATTTCTCGAAAAATAGGGTTTAACCCTAAAAGAAACTTAGTTCTTATAAAAAAAAACCAACATAAGAACTTAGTTCTTGAAGAAAACATGATCCTAGATCTTCAAAACAAAGATCTTGGTGATCATTGATTGTAAAAATACCATTATCAGAGAGTCAATCTCTGAAAAAGAAAAGGAATTAGCGCTGTTACACCCCGCTTCCCGATAGATGGAAACGGTGACGTGGTAAGCCCACGGTATATTTATCCTGAGAAGGCCATTCCCTAATTAAATATACTAGGCGTATTGAAACAATAATACAAAATGCAAGAATAAATTGAGACTGTAAATTTTTTTCAACAAATATCTTTATTTACATTCAAATTCCAATATTTACAAATACAAGAGTTTATGCTGGAAAGTAAATATAATAAAGAAAATGCCTAAACAAGTGGCATACATAAACTGAAGGAAAAGAAGCTTAGCCAGCCCTGAGTAGCTATCTGGTCATAGTCCTCCTCTGTGGCTTCAACTTCCTTCGTCTCGACAGTACCTGACAAACATTCCAAGAGAAGAAAAATAGATAGAATGCCCGTCGGCGAACTAACGCTCGGTAAGTCCCAAGAATAGGTAAGAGTAAAGAAAATGAAAGAGTAGAATATATATATATATATATATATATATATATATATATATGATGAGTAAGAGTATATGATCATGGGTAAATATATACTATAGGTCTCTAGATGATCATTATGTTAACGTTAAGTTCCAAGTATAAATATCAACGCAGCCGTAGAAGTATTCACGAGCTTAAGAGTGGGGCCCTAGGAGCAAGGAAACATGGACCCAAATCATGTGTTAGTGGCGGAGCTCTAGGCTGTGGATGAGTCAAACCGACTGATATTCGAGTAAAATAAAAAAAGAGGTTAATACGGGGATCCTGAAACTCCGTTGAATTCACACAAGAAACTATCCCAAGCACCCCATGTATAATATATTATCACTGGTTAATATGGTTATCTAATTTGATTGATTGATATTTCTTGATCGAAACCCTAGATTGCAAACGGTGTAAATTGTATTCGAGTGAGTCGAGTAATGTGCGAGTCATGACAATTGCAATCTGGGTTCGAGTCAAGTTGGTTCGAGTAGATTGGATTCGATTTCATATTCAAGTTTAGATTAGGGTTTGAGTTTGTATTCGAGTTCAAGTTCAAGTTTAGATTTGAGTTTGGATTTGAGTTCATGTCTTTTCATGTGAATTGATATAAATTGTTAAACTCTTATGTTCAGGAGAAATCAGCAACTGCTGCACATGGACGACAGTATTTGTGTCTTTTTCCAACATAATTGCCATTGATAACTCTGTTAAATTGTCTAACCTGAATAGACAAACACTCACTTTCTCCGGCTCCCTGGGGCTCAAGAGAATTGATCCCGCTTAAACCTATATTTATCTAAGATCCTTAAAATATTGTTTGCATATCTCGAGAGGGTTTTATGAAAAATATTTTAATATAGTTCAAAATAAACCTCGAGAGTGATTTATAACATTAAGGTTTTCATGAGCATGTATTTTAATTATCGGGGTATTTTAATGATACAACCTAGCTTTTTGAAAGTTTGTGGTATTTTTATGAAAACTACTACTTTTGGAAATTTGGTAGTATTTTATTTACAATTTTTAATCTTTTATTTTAAAAATATAGTTTCTGAATTTGTTTTTATTGAAAATAGAGATTTCATAACTTTTTATATAATTTTCCTAAAAATTAGTTTTTTATTTGAAAAAGTCGCGTTTCTTAAAAAACCGTATTTTTATTCCTTTCGAGACCGAATACTTCGTGAGGAGCTTTGCATCTCGCTCTACTGTCCCAAGGATGTGCGATAATCCGCACCATCCATTAGCGGGTCCTCTAACGAGAGTTGTAGAGACGTAATTGCCAAGGACTTCGAAATACCGATTTAAAGAAACCCGTTTTGAAACGGTGTAGTATTTTAATAAAAAGCTTATTTCTTTAACTTAGCCATAGATCTAGAATACTGTGCTATGGAACCATGGTGTGCGTGTGGGGTAGGTCGTTACCCTATGAAGTTTTTCTAAAGGTATTTAAACTAATTATCGATGAGAGGGCGATACTAAAGTTCATGGTATTTTACTGAAAAAGTTTGTTATATGTTCGTTACATATTAAAAACTAAAAACTAATTGATGTGAATAAGGTTAGGATTATTGTAGCATGTTAGTTTGATCTCGTTTGCATATCACATGGCTTGCAAAGGTTAAAAAGAAAGCGATATCGGAGATAACTCGTCTTTTTCGGTTTGTTTTAAAAAGTGGTTTGAGATAGAAAGAGAGAGGGATGAAAGGACTTACTGTTTTTATATGACTATGAAGAGGTTGAAGAAACTCTTGGGGGTCGTGGTTTCGTCGGAGATGCTCCGGTCGTCGTGTTTGGCTCGCTACTGCATTTAAGGGGTTTAACTCCACTTAGCACTTAGAAGTTTTTAGAGAATTTTTGCTAGAATTTCAGAATGGTGAAGAGCTAAGACATGGGGTGGTATTTATAGTGAAGAATTAGGGTTTGGAAATTAAAATTTTGGATTAAAAAGCATTAAAAAGATGTTAAATAGTGAAATGATGGGTCTCTGTTTGATTCCATGGAAATCAAACAGTGCAGAGGAGTAAAGGGGAGCTGAAGGGATAAGTGTGCAAAGCACGGAGCCCATTGGAGCTCATCAGACCGTCGGCGTCGGCTTATAGGGCAATTTGGACGGTCGGATCTCGAGGTTCTGCCTCAAGATTCGTGCCGCGTGGGTATTTCTTTGTTTACTCCATTTTGCGCATGTTTGATTTTTCTGAAACTTTTCATTTCTTTGTGTATTGCATGCGCAACTCTTGGGCTTCCAAAGATTAAAAAGAAAAATCAGAAAAAATAATTGTGTCTGATGGGAATCGAACACACAGGCTACGTCACGGCATTGTAGAGGCTTTACCAATGAGCTACAAGTCGATTCTTGATTTTATTAAACAAATCTAACTTATAACTCTTACATAGGCTGTAATACCCTTTTCTATACAATAACAAGAATTTTCTGTACAGTGATTTCAGAGTCGTTACATTCTACCCCCCGTATAAAAATTTCGTCCTCGAAATTTACAATTACATAGGGACTAATTTTCAAATAGGTAAGGGTATCATGTACGCATATCGTCTTCTGTTTCCAAAGTTGATTCTCCTGGCGAATCCTTTCTCCACATCACTCGGACCAAGTTTACTTCCTTTTTCCGCAATGTCTTCACCTTTCGGTCCAGGATCTCAACTGGTTGTTGCTTGCAGGTTAAGTCAGATTGTACTGTGAGCTCTGAGTGATCAAGTATGTGGTTGGGGTCACTCACATATCGTCGTAGTTGGGATATGTAGAACACATTGTGCACTCCTTTCAATGAGGGCGGTAGTGCTAAACGGTATGCTTCTTCTCCAACTCGTTCGAGTATGTCGAACGGTCCAATGTATCTTGGACTGAGTTTGCCCCTCTGGCCAAAATGGATCACTCCTCTGTTTGGAGAGATCTTCAGGAATACATGGTCTACAGGTTGGAACTCCAGGTGTCGGCGCTTTATATCTGCTTAATGCTTCTGTCGGTCTTGGACGACGCGCATTCTTTCCCTGATCGTGCGAACTACGTTCACAGTTACCACGATCATCTCTGGTCCAAGGAGTTCACGATCTCCAACGTCGTCCCAACTCAGCGGGGAACGACACTTCCGTTCGTAGAGTACTGCGAATGTTGCCATCCCAATGCATGCCTGATAACTGTTGTTGTATGAAAACTCCACAAGGTGTAGGTGATCTTCCTATGAACCTCCAAAGTCTAACATACAGGCTTTTAGCATGTCTTCCAGAATCTGAATTGTTCGCTCTGACAGTCCGTCTGTTTGTGGATGATACACCATACTGAAATTCAGACTCGTTCCTAGGCTAGCTTGCAGACTGCCAAAATTGTGATCGGAATCTTGTATCACGATCGGAGACGATGCAAATAGGTACTCCATCTAATTTTACGATCTCCTGCATGAGTTTATGGGTATAAAAAATGGTACATCTTGAAGGGTTTAAATCTTACTTTAGATTTATGCTCACCTCCATATACTTCATTGCTAACGTCTCAGTTGATTGGCCAACTCGAAATGGAATAAAGTGAGCCGACTTGGTGAGTCGATCCACAATAACCCATATTGCGTCGTTACCCTTCGTGCTGCGAGGAAGAGCAGTCATGAAGTCCATGGTAATGTGCTGCCATTTCCATTCTGGGATTGATAACGGTTGAAGTAGACCGGCAGTTCTGTGATGTTCAGCTTTCATTTGCCGACACACCAAACACCCGGCTACGCTCCTTGCTACTTCTCGCTTCATTCCATACCACCAGTAGTGTTGCCGTAGATCTTTATACATCTTCGTGCCACCAGGGTGTACCGAATAAGGAGAGCCGTGAGCTTCTTTCATCAACTCTTCTCAAATAGGTCCGACTGGCACGCATAAACGACTTCCATATTGTAAGGATCCATCTTCGTGGATGATGAAGTCGGTTCGTAGTCCACTTTCTACTTGTTCTCGGATCGTTTATAGCTTGGTGTTCCCCTCCGAAAGACGCGGCGGAGACGCGATAAACGTCTTGCCTGAATTTCGGGGCAGATGCTAATTGGTGCTATCCGTCCACCTCTCCGAAGATGCCAAGTTGATTTATGGCACCATGTATCGAAGGTTTAAACGGATGTGGCCGATGTAACAGACTTCGTCAGATTCCCCCTCGCTTGAGGGGTTTTTGATTGTGGGGACGCACTTCCCTGCAGGCGTAAGCCCCTGCAGTTAATTACGCTACCGCATCGCAGTAACAACTTTATCCTTCTCCAGATGGTCACTTCGTATCGTGGGTGTTTGTTTTGTTTGTGGTTGCCCGTGGATTGTATACGGAGACTAATTTATGTTGTCGCCCGTAGGGCGTGGACTAGTCCAAATCCGTATCTTTCTTAGATTTGGGTTTGGGGGGTTGGGTTTAAGGATACGTTAGCCTCATTTGAGACTAAGATCAACTTAAACGTTGTTAAGGATACGTTAGTCTAATTTTAGACTAAGATCAACTTAACGGGATCGTTTAGATCCAACAAGAGAGCAATTGGACTCTATTGTTTAGTTTAGTGACATTGCGGTCGATTAGTTTAAGGACATTACAGTCCATTGTTAGTTTAAAGACATCACGGTCGAGGTTAAGGACATCATAGTCCATGGGTTTAAGGACCCCACAGTCCAATGTTAGTTTAAAGACATCATGGTCGAGGTTAAGGACATCATAGTCCATGGGTTTAAGGACCCCACAGTCCAATGTTAGTTTAAAGACATCACGGTCGAGGTTAAGGACATCATAGTCCATGAGTTTAAGGACTCCACAGTCCAATGTTAGTTTAAAGACATTACGGTCGAGGTTAAGGACATCATGGTCCATGGGTTTAAGGACCCCACAATCCATGAAATGTTTGGTTGTCGGGACCCGTCACCTCTTTGAAGACGTTAAGGAATTACAACGACAAATATCAAAGGAGTGAAGAGATGTACCCTTGAACCAGGGTGGGTTAAGTGATCTGTAGTCCGATTTGGAACTAAGATCAATTAATTATATTATGAGCACAATAGCTCAGTTAAGTCTGAATTGAGGACTTATGGCTAATTTGGGCTAAGTCCAATTAGATTTAAAATGTTGGCCCTTTGTTGGACTCTTAGACATCTGTTTGGGTTCAGCCCTTCATCACTTAGCAATGCTAAACAAGAGTTTGAGGGCTCTGTTATCATTTGGGTCTTTGGCTGGGGATTAAACATTATACCTCTGAGTTTCTACTCAATTTTGAGATTCAATTGAAGGGGAGGCTTTGCCTCTAGAAAATTAGACAATTTGGCTAAAAATAGTGTTAAACACTAGAGAACAACAGTGTTAAACACTGGAAATAAAGCTCTCAAATTAGTGTTAAACACTAGAAGATAGCAGTGTTAAACACTGGAAATAAGATTCTCAAATTAGTGTTAAACACCAGAAGGTAACTGTGTTAAACACTGGAAATAAGATTCTCGAATTAGTGTTAAACACTAGAGGAAAAGGGGGTCACGTGGGGACACGTGAGGGCGCCCAAAGGTGGGGACAGATTTCTTTACTTTGTTCTGCAAATAAGTGTTAAACACTTTTTGACTTTTGGCCGTCACGTGTGGGCACGTGATAAGCACTCATGCACTGATTTATAAGGCATTTATTAGGGGTCACGTGATAACACGTGAGAGCGTCCAGGACCAACATTTCTTTTGCTTTTATTCTTTTGGTTTTAAAGGTCACGTGGGAGCACGTGAGGCATTGCCTCAGAGCTTTTTCCTTCTCATTTTTGGGGATCTTTTCAGGGGTCACGTGGGGCCACGTGACCTTAGTTCTTTGCATGCATAGAGATCTTTTAAGTCTCCTTATTTTTTAAGAATTAAATTCTCTGTAGGGTTAAACCCTAATTATGATTTTGGAGGAATTAAATTCCTATTGTGAAAGAATTAAATTCTTATGTAGGTTTAAACCCTAATTTCTTTTTTAGAGGAATTAAATTACCATATATGTAAAAGAATTAAATTTTTGTATAGGGTGAAACCCTAATTTCATTTTAGGAGGAATCAGGTTCCTGTGAATTTGAGAGAATTAAATTCTCAATTAGGGTTAAACCCTAGTTTTGTCCATCTTGAAGGAATTAAATTCTTATAATTTTGGGAGAATTGAATTCTCATATAGGGTTAAACCCTAGTTTCATTTTGGAGGAATTAAATTCCTGTAAATTGAGAGAATTAAATTCTCATATAGGGTTAAACTCTAGATTTGTTTTGGGAGAATTAAATTCTCTAAACTCAATTCCCCCTCTATGTTTTGGATCTGCATGGCAGAATCTCAACCCGATGAGAATTAAATTCTCAACATATGGGTAGATTTGCTTCTGCAGATCTTCAATCAGAGGAAGAACTAAGTTCTTTTGTAGAAGAGTTAAACTCTTAGATTGAGAATTAAATTTTCTTTTTAAAGTTTTGAAGCTTTGATCCCTTTCTCACCTAGGTTTTCTTTCTTGAGAATTAAATTCTCCTTTCTTTTCTCTCTGCTTTTTGCTTTTTGAAAATTTCAAGATCCCAAAAATTCTATATCTCTTCTATTCTTTTGGCTCCTATTTATAGGAGAAGGAAAAGAATCAATTTGTTTAGTAAATCTTTCATTGAAAGATTTTGTTTGTTTTCATAATTAATATGATCTTTTAGATCACACAGTGAATTTTAAATCCAAAGATATTCTGTTTGTTATTTCTGGTGAGATTTTAGGGAAATCTTTCCTTGTCTAAAATCTTTCCATAAATTGGTGATTTTTAATCACCCTTGGATTTTTAATCCAACGGTTCCCCACAATCCTTTTTCGTTTGGAAAGATTTTAGAGAATTTTAGAATTTAATTCTATTAATTTATAAGGCTTTCAAAGCCTGTCACGTGCTAGCACGTGACCCTTGGTCACGTGTGAGCACGTGACCCCCAATTGGTTCCTCCTTCAGCCGTTTGTTTTTATTTCTGTTTTAACTATCACGTGTCAGCACGTGACCATTGGTCACGTGTGAGCACGTGACCCCCAATTGGGTCCTCCTTCAGCCGTTTGTTTTTATTTCTGTTTTAACTATCACGTGTCAACACGTGACCATTGGTCACGTGTGAGCACGTGATACCTCATTGAGGTAATTCCTGATTTTTAATCAGGGAACAAATGCCTCCACAGCGTTGCTCTCACGTGTCTGCACGTGAGTGCAACGCTGTCACTTTTGTGACCGTTGGATCTGTCTAGGGAATAGGGGAGATGAAGCGTTTCCCATCACATCCTATAAATGCAGGGGTCTCTTCAGAAGCGCCTCCACTCTTTCATCTTCTTCCTTGCACACTTTTCTTTTGAGAATTTAATTCTCGTTCTCAGAGCTTAGTTCTCTGTTCCAAAATCTTCAGAGTTTAACTCTGTTTAAGAAAGACCCATCTCTTCAGGTAATGGTTTTGGACGATCGAAGAACTTTCATACACATAAACTCTTTGGATTTTAAATCCACACCAAGAGTTTCCCCTTTTAACAAGAACCCATTTTTTCTTTAAGTTCTTTAAAAAGAAAACCACCCATCCTTTAATCAATAGGCCCCTTAGGGTTTCTTCGATCTTCAGGGGTTAATGGTGGTGTTTGCCTTTTTCTATGGAATTTAATTCCATCTCAAAAAAAGTCTCTGGGAATTTAATTCCCCTTTTCCAAAAGGAATTTAATTTCTATGAAGAACTTAGTTCTTCCCAGAGAGCTTCTTGGGGTTTTCTTGCCCTGAGTTGTCTCTTTGCAACCAAGAAGAAGAAGTTTGCAGTGGTGCTTTCTGGGAATTTAATTCCCTTGATTCTGTTTGATTTGTTACAGAGTCCAAGATGGATTTCTCTTAGGGGAATGTGTAGGGTCATTTGAAATCCACTGCTTATTTAATGAGAATCTTCCTTTTGTCTCATTGTAATTGCTTCGCCTCATCATTAGCAAGCCGTCATCTTTGATTTTGTTGGACCCATGTGTTTTGTAACCAATGGTCCCATAAAATGAATCCTCTATCGCTGTCTTTTTATATATATATATATTTATAGTCATATACATATATACACTGTTGGCTTTGCTTTAACAGTTTCCCCTTATTTTATTTCAGGTACAATGACTTCCGTTCCGTACTTTCCTTTCACTCGCTCGGAAGCCGCCTTTCCTCAGTCGCCATCTGACGAGGAAGTGATGGCGATGATCAGGGCTCATGACCCGAATCACACCAACTTACTTCTGTGGGGGACCTGGTACGGTCACATCATCCGTGGTCACCGGAGTTTCCTTTGCGAAGTACCGACGGAGCCTACCTATTCGTTCCTGCCGATGGATTCCCCAAGGACAGTCTTTACCGTGGAGATGCCGAATTGGACCCCGATGGGACGGCTTGAGCCTTCGACGACTGGCATCCCAAATCATTCTATCCCGGCCATAGATATTCTGGGATGCCGCATTTGCCAGGGCGAGGCTCAACCATGGGGGCAGATCTACAAAATAGGGCTCACCCCTCGATACCCCACGGGCTACCTTCTTTGGGCTCGCTACATCCTGTCCGCCCATCGCGCGCGACTGCAGAGGGTTGGGCTTTATCAGACGATCTATGCGTCCCTTTTCCACTACCCATCTCCTCACGTCTGGTGGGTTAAGGTTTTCCTGAACCAGTGGAATCTTCCCACCAACATTTCCTTCTAGGGGATCGCGAAGTTTCGATTTCCTTGGAAAAATTCCGCGAGATCTCGGGTCTGCCGATCAGGGGGACACTTTATGAAGAGTTGCTGTCTCCCGAAGAGTACGACTTTGAAACTGAGCCCGCAATGCTTGACGGTCTGTCTACCGAGAATGCCGTCCGCCACAAGTGCCCGAGTTTGATTAAGGCCATGGGCATCTTTGAAAAACTGTTCTCCGAATCAGAAGAGCAGGGCGTCACTTTTAAGAGCTTTATCGCTTGCTTCCTTCGCGAGGGTGTCCTATCGAAGACGGCTCCGAAGTTTGCGAACATCAATGACCCCTTTGGGTTTGGTTTGAACAGGCTGCCGACTAAGGGAGAGGATTTACCGCAGTACTATATTCCTATCATGTCGGCGGTGTCTTTTGAATCGATTGCAGCTCCCGGCATGGATGATGAGACCTTTTTTGTGGGTTTTATCAGTGTTTGGCTCAGCTGGTTTGTCATCCCCATGCATCGCCGCTTCATGAGAGTCTCGGTCATCTACCCTGCTCATCGTATCGCTGAGGGAACACGACTAGCCGTGGGCATCCCAGCGCTAGCGCATCTTTATCACGGGTTGGGCACCGCGGCTACTACCTTAACTCCGGGTGTGGACGTAGTAAACTTCTCTCTTCATTACTTCACGTCTTGGATTGAGATGCACGTGTTGGGGGCTTTTGCTGCGCACCAGAGACCTGCATTTTACGACGCCTATACTTTTCCGCGACTCATGCGGCTGGTGGATGCTTCTGCTCCCGACCCGACTCAGTTCGGGGCTATTCGCATATTGATCGCTCCCTATGCTAGCGCGGGCGGACTGGTATTTATTGATCGGGCCCTATCCGCTCCTTCAGGTCCAGTTCAACAACTCTGCGACTTGTCGAAAGAGGAGGTACCTTCTCTGAAGCCCCGAGAGGCCACGCACTTGTACACGATCAGACCAGGTTATCTGGTATTCCGTCAGAACAGCGCGGCCCTTTTTATGCGGTATAATCCGCATCGCTTCGCCCGGCAGCTTGGATATGATCAGGGCGTTCCCTTTGAGGCTTTTACAGTTGCGCCGGTCCCTTCACCCGAAGCTGTTCGTGATGCTGCTTATCACTTCGTGAGGCTGAACACTGGTTCCCGCTTCATGATCCCCGAAGCTGACCATATTCCCCGATGTGTGGGATCCTTCATGAGCTGGTACCTTTATCGGGTCAGCCCGATTATTGCTGAGGAGAAGAGGGTGTTTCTTGGATATGGCGCTCCTGCTCCGGTTCAGGCCACGGGAGTTCCGCCGCGACCGCGCGCACCGGTCCGCTTTCCCCTGAGGGACACCAGCGTTGCGCTTATTCCGGGGGCGTCGGAGGTGGATCTTACTCCCACAGTTGGTATGCCATTGGGTACCCGGGCTCAGTCGAGGGGTAAAAGGGTGCCAGTAGCAGTACCACCGTCCGTGGCATCGACAATGGCCGTGTCGTCCTCAGTCGCAGCGCCAAGCGAGGGCGTTGGGAGTGAGGGTGTTGAAGGTGAGGTGGGTCGGCGTCGTGCCAAGGCTCCACGAGGGAGGAAACGGTCATCCTCGGCGGTCGGTTCTACATCCAAGCGGCGGAGGAAAACGGCTACCAATCTGCTCGACTCTTTAGTAGAGTCTGAGCCCATTCTTCAGGACGAACCATTGGCTATGAAAGAGTCGGATGCTGGCCTACTTTTTCCGAGTTCAACTGCCGAGGAAGCCGCACAATTGGCTGAGGCTATAAGACGTTCGCAAGACGAGTTGAAAAACGTAAGGATTCTGAAGAAGTCTTATCCCGCCGTAACCTTTTACGAAGACCCTCCGTGGATCCGACGACGATTCATCGGCCCTTTGGAAGAATGGGGATAACGGTCCCTTAAACAGGCTGTTTCGGCCGACGCCGAGGACGCGCTTTCACTGTGGACCGGAGGCCACGAATCCACCCTCGGACCTCGGCGAGCACACCTTCTTGAGAAGGAGCGTCGGCTTGAACAAGCCATACTGAAAGCTTCCTTGCGCATCGGTATGTTCCTGTATTTCTTTGTAATACTTCATATTGTCTGCACGCGTATATATGTATTCTTATCCTTGTGTGAACTGTGCAGAGACTTCGGCAATGGCGGAGGCTCTAAGCCGTGCTCTGACCGTAGAGCTTGCTGACATCCCCAGTGAAACACCGCTCAGTGTGGAGGGGGTTGATGAAACTGTCCCTCTTACGATAGAGCCTCCTGCGGTGGTTCCTGCTCCCGAAGCACTTGCTCCCTCGGGGGAGGCACCTTTGGTGGTCGCCGTTCCAATGGATCTACCTGAGGGCGACCCGGGGGCTAGGGTGCAGGTAGCCGAGGTTGCCCTCCTTTCATTGGAGCCCGCAGCGGCAGCCGTTGCTCCTCATTCCGAAGCCGCTGCACCGGCCCATGTCTCCGATATTGTGCCCGAGTTCACGGCGGAGGCCGTTGAAGCTGCTATCCCTCCAGCTCAGAATGAGAGGAGCGTCGAAGGTAACCTTCTATATTTTAAATTAGTAATCTTTCCATTATCTGAACTCTTTTGTCTTTTCAGAATTGCGTGGATTGGCGGCTTCCATTGCCGACTTGTCTCCCAGGCAGTCTTTTCAGCGCCTGTTGGAGATGGCTGCTCCGCAACCGATATCTCCTCAGCGCATCGTCCTCTCTTTTGGGCAAGGTTAGTGTTGCTTACCCCCTTTTCACAGCATTGTTACTATTCCATAAAATGACATTGATGTCTTTTACAGTTCTGGAGGCCGACGACGAGGTTGAGATACTTGAGGGGCCAGGGGAGCCTTCAGCTCCTTCTTGCATGACTGTGGGTAAGTAAAGTCCCAACGTTGTTCCATTTGTTCTTTGCTTACAAGTTTCACCGACTGTTTATAAATCTGAACAGCCCTGCCAGTTCTCACCGCGCTGGAGTCACGCATCGCCATGCCACCCGGCCCTTATGCTCTGCGTGCCTCGGAACGTATGGCAAAACTAAGCCTCGTCTCACTGTCATCCTTGATCGAGGAACTTCGTGCTGGCAGCCTACGGCCTAAGCGTTCGCTGCTGAAGCTAACGGCTCTCTTCCCTTTCTTGCCACCTATCATAGAGAAGCAGTGGTGCAAGTCTGGGTTGAGTTTTGTCGGTAGGTGGAGGCTTGCTTGCATGTGCTCGAGTGTACCCGCCTTTCTTCGGAGGCTGTGGCTGCGAAGGCAAGCTTACGGGGCTTGATTGAGCGGTGTGCGGAGAATATGATATCTTGTGAGAAGAGGCTCGGCTGCAAGTTTTCGGAGAGGGAGTTGGCTTCGAAAGCGCTGATAGAGCTTCAGGCCAACCTTACAGCCAAGGCCAATAAAGCGTATGAACTTTGGCGAGTGCTTCAAGAGGCCATCAAGGAGGTGGTGGCCATCGACAAAGATACCGTGTTCACTCGTGAAAAGGTTGAGGCTTATAAGGCTACTGAGAAAGAGCTCGAAGGCCGGCTTGCCTCATATCAGGGTCAGCAAGCTCAGGCGGAGGCCCGTCTTCTGACAATACTGAACCATGAAGGCGAGGCCCTGCGAAAGAGGGACGAACTGGCCAACCTGTTGAATCGCCCGCCTACTTGAAGAATTGTAGATATATATATTTTCTTTTATTCATTCTTTGCACATACTCCTGAATAAGAGTATTTTTTTGTCTCTTTCACGAATTGTACTTTGTATTCATTTTGATTCATGAATAAAAGACATATTTTTCTTCACAATTGCGTGTCCCTTTTTATTGAATGTATTCTGTGGATAGTCTATCTCGATCTCTTTGCAGGACGACGATGGCTTAGGATTCAGGGTTAAGATCTACCTCCTAAGACTTTTCAACTTTATGAGCCGTGTCACGTCCCGCTTCCCAAAATACGGAAAACGAGGGATGACTAGGCCAGCCATGCTCCTACGGTCAAGGAATCATCCCGCCGTAGTCACACTTCGGCTTCTAGCGTTACATGGTGATCAGTATATAAGCACAGTATTAAAGGAATCACAACACTAATTTATTACATTAAAATTGCATTGTTCACAGATTACAGATAATAAGAACGATAACTAACCAAGCTCAATCTCACAATCTCTTTTATGGAAAGCAGTAAATGAAGAAGGTACACCAAACTATATCTCCGTGAACTCAAAGGATAGATCCGTCTCCTGTGCTGGTCCTCCCGCGGAATCTGAGCATGCATACTCAGGTTGTCAGAGCGACACAAATAATAATATTATTATAATCAGATGTAACAGGTAAATGAGGTAATACTGGTATGAGAATAATGCAAGTAATCACTATGTCACAATATGATGCAGAATATGTTATGTGTCCCTATCGGTTTCTAGGTCATATTTGAAACCACATAGTGGAAGGAGGATCATGTTTAACAGGAGTCTCGTACATACCCGAGACAACGGCCCACATGCCCGGGACATAACCCTGTCAGCCGGATCGCTAGATCCTGTCCTACACGTATAAGTATCGCGGTTCGAATGATCATCCTCTAAACACGGTCCCGCTAAATACGATACTCTTTCCACTTTGATTTCCCCTTTTTCCCCAGGTTACACTATTTAAGATATTGATCTAGTTATGTACGAGTATACCAATGGCACGGTTTCACCACTGTCCACTGTATCAATCACTGTCACGAATATTCACTTTCCATTGGTGTACTCGTCACTCCTAAACCAACATCTATCACGCACGATAATGCAATGTCCACACGCACTACCACTGTGTAAATGACAAGGGTATGATATATGTATTGTATGCTACCAATAAGCACGGTATGTTATGAATTAGCATGCATGTCATGAATTAAAATAAATTGCACAGATTAATATGTTACGAATTCAGCAAAAATGATGTAGGTAAGATATATAGAACAATCAGTCATTAATTCATCAAAATTTGTTTCATTTCAATCGGAGTTTCGGTTTTCAAGATATAACTGTTTCAGTTTAAGTGTTCGCGGATGGAATTTCAATTTCAGAACTGAACGTCTGTTTCGCGACACGAATTTCGCCCAGTTGGGCTCAGAATTTAGCGATGTCACAGTTAGATGAAATTTAGGGTTTTCAATAAAGTATTCAACGCAATAGACGGATCCTCAATCGCATCTGTACGTTGAAAGTTATACACAGTTCAATCTCAAATGTCATTTCAGAAAGTGTTCTGGACAGCTTTACGTTCTGCCTTTTTAAAATAAGTTTAAAATAACAAACTGCGATGAATCGGAATGAAACCACTTGTTTTCTTTCATTAACAGAAATATCCTATAACTACTGTAAAGTTCCGCATCATACTATTTCAGAAAACACGGGGACGCAGGACTTTAGACAGAACACACTAATCAGAAACGCTCTGGACTGCAGTCCAGAGTCGTGTTCCAATCCACTTATCTTCATGGTTTCAGAACAGAAAACATTAAAATTCTACATAGGGTTAAAGTTCGTCGAGTCGGCTTCGATTTAAGCCCTCGAACGCATCTCTCCAATATGTGTAAGATTTATGGTGTTTTTATTCGTTTTCAGTTACGAGAGAATTCTAGTTTTGACGACATGTTTGGGGGTATCGATTTTTGTTACAAACAATCGTATTTTTCAGCGAGATTCCTACACTATATTTATCATCATGCGGGCCAACCGAAACTATCAATTTCCGTCAAAATAAACAATCATTTCTATTAGGATCATACATCGAACACATACGTCAAAATATATATATCGTTATTCGATAAGTTTATAATTATATGATTTTAAGATTGTACCACTAATATTTTAGCATGAAGCAAGTAAACACTTGCCTGGAGAACGCCTCGGGGTCGTACGACGGCAACGATATCGCGAACGCGCGTTGTGCGCCACGTTCCGGATTCCCGCGAGCCTAGTTCGAAACACGAATGTCGCGTCGGAGTTTTCCCGGAGTCGTCTTGCGTGCGCTGGAAGCTTAGGGGGTGCTCTCTGGTCCGTCTGAGAAGTGTTGGGGTTTCCGAAGGTCGACGGCGTCGCTCCGGCAACTTGCGCAGTGAAGTGCCCAGTGGGGGAAAATTGTTTGGAAAAGGTTTTGGAGTTTTGGAGATAGATGGGGAGCAGTGGTGTAGTGGATTACGGTGATGGTGATGATGCTGAGGGGGTCGTAGGGAGATCGACGATGTGGTGGGGGGTTCACCGGCGTCGAGAGTGTAAGGTGGTGACTCGAGCTCGGCCGGTTAATTGGGTTTCTGTGTGCAGGGTTGGATTGATGGAGGGGCTCGGGTTGATGAAGTGTGAAGCCTTAGAGGGAAAAGAGAGTTGGTGGAGGAGACGTGAGGTGATGCAGACGGGGATCGGAGGAAGTTCGTCGTCGTCGTGGGTGGAGGTTGTAGTGGGTTATGGGAGGTTTGGGGGCTCGGTGAAAGTAGAGGAAAGATGAAGAGTGAGTTGGAGAGGGAGAGACGAGGTTGAAAACGTGGGGGGGGGGGGGGTAATGGCAGGAATGAGGGCGTGGGCGTGGGCGTGAAGCGCGGCGAGAAGTTGGGATCGCGCGTGAGTTAATGGAGGTAGCCGTTGGGGATTTTTGAATGGAAGATGAACAGGGGCCGGGTCTGAAGAGGAGGCTGGGAAAAGAGATTGGGCTCGTGGGATTTCTTTTTTTTTTTTTCGAGAAAAAATATATGGTGGGCTGTAAACGAATCGGGCAGGGAAAATTCAAAAATGATTTTGAATTGGGCTGAGGAAAAAAAATAAGAGGGAATGGGCTGAGGGTAATATTTAATAAGGAATTTTATTAATTAAAATGTGTGTGCTGAAAGAATTTTAAGGGGATGGGCCGGGGCTTTTCATGTGTTAATAATAAAATTTTAATGTGTTGGGCTGGGTAAAAGGGGACGGGCTGAGGCTATAAGTAATGTAGTTTGGGTTTTAATTTATTTTAACCTTGGTATTAATTTGTTCTGGGTCTGGGTTTTAACTTCTAGGTTTAGGATTATGATTTCAAAAGAGCTGGAAAAATTAGGGTTTCAATAACCAACTAAAAATATATGAAGTCAAGAATAAGGTAATCACTAGAATTCAAAAAAATAGGAAATTTCATTTAGAAAGGAAACGGGGATTTACATCATACCCCCCTTAACAAAAATTTCGTCCTCGAAATTTAACAAGGATACAAAGAAACAAAAGTACTAAACAAAGAGATGTGGATAACGATCACGGATATCTTCCTCCCGCTCCCAGGTGGATTCTCCTGGGGAACGAACGCCCCAAGACACTCGGACTAACGGAATGACCTTATTCTTCAGCACTTTCTCTCTGCGGTCGAGGATGGTAGTAGGCTGCTCTTCGTACGATAAGTCAGTACCCAAGACTAGCTCTGAATGGTCCAGGACATGGCTCTCATCCCGGACATAACGCCGCAACTGTGACACGTGGAAGGTATTGTGCACACCAGCTAGCGATGGAGGCAAGGCCAGTCGATAGGCCACCTCTCCTACTCGCTCTAGCACCTCAAAAGGTCCGATAAAACGGGGACTAAGCTTTCCCCGACTTCCGAACCTGATAACTCCACGAGTAGGGGAAATCTTTAAGAACACATGATCTCCAACTTCGAACTCAAGTGCCCTTCTGCTGGTATCTGCCCAACTCTTCTGTCGATCTTGAGCCGTCTTGATACGCTGCCTGATCATTTGGACCTTGTCAACTGTCTGAACGATGAGTTCGGGGCCCAGTAATCTTCGTTCTCCCACATCATCCCAACATACTGGGGATCGACACTTCCGCCCATATAGCGCTTCAAAAGGAGCCATCTGAATACTAGCCTGATAACTATTGTTGTAAGAAAACTCGACTAGGTGCAGATGGTCCTCCCAGGAACCCTGAAAGTCCAACATACAGGCTCTCAACATATCCTCGAGCGTCTGAATTGTACGCTCGGATTGTCCATCCGTCTGTGGGTGATAAGCTGTGCTGAATTTGAGGCGGGTTCCCAAACTCTCCTGTAAGCTCTTCCAAAAGTGTGACAAGAATCTCGTGTCCCGGTCTGACACAATGCTGACTGGAACACCGTGAAGTCGCACAATCTCCTGCATATATCTTTCTGCCAGTGATTCTGTCGACTGTCCCACTCGGAAAGGTAGAAAGTGTGCAGCTTTTGTGAGGCGATCGACGATAACCCAAATAGCATTATTGCCTCTAGGGCTCCGTGGTAAGGCCGTCACAAAATCCATAGTAATGTGCTCCCACTTCCATTCAGGTATTGGCAATGGTTGTAATAATCCTGCTGTCCTCTGATGTTCCGCCTTCACCTGTTGACATACCAAACACCTGGATACGAACCTCGCAATTTCCCGCTTCATTCCGTTCCACCAAAAGTGCTGCTTTAGGTCCTGATACATTTTTGTACCTCCTGGATGCACAGAATAAGCTGAACTGTGTGCTTCAGCCAAAACTTCTTCTCGTACGTCTCCTTTAGGTACACAGAGTCTGCTACCGAATCTCAAAGAGCCATCTTCATGTACAATCAAATCCGTTCTCAGTCCAGCTTCCACTTGCTCTCTGAACTTTTGCAATCGAGGATCACCCGCTTGTGCAATCTTGATACGATCCATTAGGGAAGATTGCACCTGTAGTTGCCAAAATTGACTTAGTGCGTTCGGCGTAACGACCTCAAGTTCAAGTCTCTGGAAATCCTCAATAATGCTCCTCTGATCGGTCAACATCATGACCGCTGGTTTACGACTGAGCGCATCTGGTACAACATTGACCTTCCCCGGGTGATACTGAAGGTCCAGATCATAATCTGCCATTAGCTCTAGCCACCGGCGCTGCCTCATGTTCAGTTCCTTCTGAGTGAATACATATTTCAAGCTCTTATGATCCGTGTATACCTCCACTTTCTCACCCAAAAGATAGTGCCTCCAAATCTTCAATGCAAAAACTACCGCAGCTAACTCCAAGTCGTGCGTAGGGTAGTTCTTCTCGTGGTTTCTCAGTTGTCGAGAGGCGTAAGCAACTACTCGTCCGTGCTGCATCAAAACACAGCCTAAACCCTTTCCTGAGGCATCACTGTGTATCACTAAACCACCGGAATTATCTGGTACTGTAAGTATAGGTGCCGTAGTTAACTTCTGCTTTAGTGTGTCGAATGCCTGAGTGCACTCCTCTGTCCATGTAAATGGCATGTCCTTCCGTGTCAGCCGCGTCAATGGTTCTGCGATTCTTGAGAAATCTTGGACGAATCTCCGATAATAGCCTGCTAATCCCAGAAAACTCCTGATCTCAGCCACTGATTTCGGCGTCGGCCAATCTCTGACAGATTCTATCTTTGCCGGGTCCACCGAGATGCCTTCGCCCGAAACAATATGTCCCAAAAACTGCACCTTGTCGAGCCAGAACTCACACTTGCTTAGCTTCGCATACAGCTTCTCTTCCCGAAGAATTTGTAGGACTGTGCGCAAGTGTTCAGCGTGCTCCTCTTGAGTCTTCGAGTAGACAAGTATGTCGTCGATAAACACAACGACAAACGTGTCCAAGTATTTTGCGAACACCCTGTTCATTAAATCCATGAATATTGCTGGGGCATTGGTAACACCGAACGGCATCACAAGGAACTCGTAATGTCCGTACCGGGTCCTGAAAGCCGTCTTGCATACATCCTCGGCTGCTACTCTGATTTGATGATATCCAGAACGGAGATCCAACTTCGAGAAAACCTTGGCTCCACTTAGCTGATCGAATAGGTCATCGATACGCGGGATTGGGTACTTGTTCTTTATTGTGACCTTGTTCAGCTCCCGGTAATCTATGCACATTCGCAGCGATCCATCCTTCTTCTTTACCAATAGAACTTGTGCACCCCAAGGTGAAGCGCTTGGCCGAATAAACCCCTTCTCCAACAGTTCTTCAACCTGCTTCTTCAATTCCTCCAATTCCACTGGTGCCATTCTGTATGGGGCTCTGGATACTGGGGCTGTACCTGGAATCAAATCGATTGAGAACTCCAAAATTCGAGGAGGTGGTAGACCTGGTAGATCTTCAGGAAATACGTCTAGAAAGTCCCGAACAATTTCTGGGGCTGGGCTCTTATCAATCTCCATATCTGTCAGCTCCTTAGGCTTTGCTCTATACTTAGCTGGCTCCAAAGATTCGCTTCCGCCCTCGAAAATGAACTCCGGGTGATTAGGGATGCGGAAGATCACCTTCCTTGCACGACAATCGATAACTGCATGGAAAGTGCTCATCCAATCCATCCCGAGAATTGCGTCGTAACTGCCTGTCCCAATTAGGAGGAAATTCACATAGAATTCCCTACCACACACTACAACCGGGCATAATCTACATTCTCGACTAGATATAATAATGCCATTACCCGTATGAATTTCCCACCCCTTGGTTAGTGGTTCATGTGGTATTGAGTGTGTGTTAGTGAAATGCTCAGACAAGAAACAACGCGATGCTCCCGAATCAAATAGTACTCTAGCTGGCAAGGAATGTATAAGTAGAGTACCTGTGACCACGTCTCCTGATGCCTCTGCCTGCTCAGCGGTCAAGGTGAAAGCCCGTCCCTGACCGCGACCTGTAAATGGCTGTCTCTGTTCCTGCGGCCTCTGCTGTGGCGGTCCAAAACTTCCTTGTATTTCTGCTCGCTCAGGACAACTGTTAATCCTGTGCTGACTGGAGCCGCAAATCAAACACTGTCCCTTAGCACGGCGACAGTCCTTCTGGGTATGCCCTCCTCTACCGCAATGCCGCAAGTTACGCCCTGCCTTTGGGGGCGATGCTGTGGTACGAATGGGAGCTTCATTTGAGTCGTTCCTGCTCTGTGAACCGGTATGGCCCCTCGAGAAGGCACGTGGGTACGTGCTGGAACGACCGGGGGTCTCCTGAACTTGCTAATCAATTGCTCTTGAACTCTCGCCGCGTTGAGTACCTGTGCGAAAGTCTGTAGATCTAACGATGCAATTAGCTGCTGCAACTCAAAATCTAACCCCTGAAGGAAACGCCTGGCCCTGGTGACTTCTGATTTGACCATGTATGGAGCAAAGCGGCTCAGACGGTTGAACTCTGCCGCATAAACGTCCACTGGGCGTCCATTCTGCTTCAAAAGAATAAACCTTTCCTCCATTTCTGCCTTGGCTGTGGGAGGAAAATAGTGATCTAAGAAGCACTCCTTAAACTTGTTCCATTCAATCGGCTCTTCAAGTCTGCTTTCTTCTACCGACCACCATGTACGAGCTTCGTCTTCTAATTGTATCTTTATCACATTCACTCTGTCTTCCTCTGGAACCCTGGCGGCTGCCAATAAATTCTCCATGTTTACCAGCCATTGCTCAGCTTCAAGTGGTTCAGCTAGCCCTGTGAACGCAGCTGGGTGTAACCGTCGGAAGTCTGACACGGTACCGGCCCTAGCCTGATAAGCTGGTGGAGTAGCGCCCTCGGAGGTGGTAATCAGTGCGGAGGGTCCTCCTGCGGCGGTAATCGCCCTGAGTCCCTCAGCAAGCAAATCTGTCTTCCTCTCCTGAGCTTCCGCGAGAGTGGTCAGTGCACTGAGTATTCTTTCCGTGCGATCCTGAGAGCTGGAGTCCGAGGAGGGGTCGTTCGGGGACGTCATATCACTGGAAGATTCAAAAGAATAGGATCAGATTCAAGGTTAGAAATCAAGAGTAGTGAAACAAGAATAACGTAATATCGCCTAGTGAATGTTATCCCTTGATGCTAAACACAGGCTCTGATACCAACTAAACCATATCATGCCCCGCTTCCCAAAATACGGAAAACGAGGGATGACTAGGCCAGCCATGCTCCTACGGTCAAGGAATCATCCCGCCGTAGTCACACTTCGGCTTCTAGCGTTACATGGTGATCAGTATATAAGCACAGTATTAAAGGAATCACAACACTAATTTATTACATTAAAATTGCATTGTTCACAGATTACAGATAATAAGAACGATAACTAACCAAGCTCAATCTCACAATCTCTTTTATGGAAAGCAGTAAATGAAGAAGGTACACCAAACTATATCTCCGTGAACTCAAAGGATAGATCCGTCTCCTGTGCTGGTCCTCCCGCGGAATCTGAGCATGCATACTCAGGTCGTCAGAGCGACACAAATAATAATATTATTATAATCAGATGTAACAGGTAAATGAGGTAATACTGGTATGAGAATAATGCAAGTAATCACTATGTCACAATATGATGCAGAATATGTTATGTGTCCCTATCGGTCTCTAGGTCATATTTGAAATCACATAGTGGAAGGAGGATCATGTTTAACAGGAGTCTCGTACATACCCGAGACAACGGCCCACATGCCCGGGACATAACCCTGTCAGCCGGATCGCTAGATCCTGTCCTACACGTATAAGTATCGCGGTTCGAATGATCATCCTCTAAACACGGTCCCGCTAAATACGATACTCTTTCCACTTTGATTTCCCCTTTTTCCCCAGGTTACACTATTTAAGATATTGATCTAGTTATGTACGTGTATACCAATGGCACGGTTTCACCACTGTCCACTGTATCAATCACTGTCACGAATATTCACTTTCCATTGGTGTACTCGTCACTCCTAAACCAACATCTATCACGCACGATAATGCAATGTCCACACGCACTACCACTGTGTAAATGACAAGGGTATGATATATGTATTGTATGCTACCAATAAGCACGGTATGTTATGAATTAGCATGCATGTCATGAATTAAAATAAATTGCACAGATTAATATGTTACGAATTCAGCAAAAATGATGTAGGTAAGATATATAGAACAATCAGTCATTAATTCATCAAAATTTGTTTCATTTCAATCGGAGTTTCGGTTTTCAAGATATAACTGTTTCAGTTTAAGTGTTCGCGGATGGAATTTCAATTTCAGAACTGAACGTCTGTTTCGCGAAACGAGTTGCGCCCAGTTGGGCTCAGAATTTAGCAATGTCACAGTTAGATGAAATTTAGGGTTTTCGATAAAGTATTCAACGCAACAGACGGATCCTCAATCGCATCTGTACGTTGAAAGTTATACACAGTTCAATCTCAAATGTCATTTCAGAAAGTGTTCTGGACAGCTTTACGTTCTGCCTTTTTAAAATAAGTTTAAAATAACAAACTGCGATGAATCGGAATGAAACCACTTGTTTTCTTTCACTAACAGAAATATCCTATAACTACTGTAAAGTTCCGCATCATACTATTTCAGGAAACACGGGGACGCAGGACTTTAGACAGAACACACTAATCAGAAACGCTCTGGACTGCAGTCCAGAGTCGTGTTCCAATCCACTTATCTTCATGGTTTCAGAACAGAAAACATTAAAATTCTACATAGGGTTAAAGTTCGTCGAGTCGGCTTCGATTTAAGCCCTCGAACGCATCTTTCCAATATGTGTAAGATTTATGGTGTTTTTATTCGTTTTCAGTTACGAGAGAATTCTAGTTTTGACGACATGTTTGGGGGTATCGATTTTTGTTACAAACAATCGTATTTTTCAGCGAGATTCCTACACTATATTTATCATCATGCGGGCCAACCGAAACTATCAATTTCCGTCAAAATAAACAATCATTTCTATTAGGATCATACATCGAACACATACGTCAAAATATATATATCGTTATTCGATAAGTTTATAATTATATGATTTTAAGGTTGTACCACTAATATTTTAGCATGAAGCAAGTAAACACTTGCCTGGAGAACGCCTCGGGGTCGTACGACGGCAACGATGTCGCGAACGCGCGTTGTGCGCCACGTTCCGGATTCCCGCGAGCCTAGTTCGAAACACGAATGTCGCGTCAGAGTTTTCCCGGAGTCGTCTTGCGTGCGCTGGAAGCTTAGGGGTGCTCTCTGGTCCGTCTGAGAAGTGTTGGGGTTTCCGAAGGTCGACGGCGTCGCTCCGGCAACTTGCGCAGTGAAGTGCCCAGTGGGGGAAAATTGTTTGGAAAAGGTTTTGGAGTTTTGGAGATAGATGGGGAGCAGTGGTGTAGTGGATTACGGTGATGGTGATGATGCTGAGGGGGTCATAGGGAGATCGATGATGTGGTGGGGGGTTCACCGGCGTCGAGAGTGTAAGGTGGTGACTCGAGCTCGGCCGGTTAATTGGGTTTCTGTGTGCAGGGTTGGATTGATGGAGGGGCTCGGGTTGATGAAGTGTGAAGCCTTAGAGGGAGAAGAGAGTTGGTGGAGGAGACGTGAGGTGATGCAGACGGGGATCGGAGGAAGTTCATCGTCGTCGTGGGTGGAGGTTGTAGTGGGTTATGGGAGGTTTGGGGGCTCGGTGAAAGTAGAGGAAAGATGAAGAGTGAGTTGGAGAGGGAGAGACGAGGTTGAAAACGTGGGGGGGGGGGGTAACGGCAGGAATGAGGGCGTGGGCGTGGGCGTGAAGCGCGGCGAGGAGCTGGGATCGCGCGCGAGTTAATGGAGGTAGCCGTTGGGGATTTTTGAATGGAAGATGAACAGGGGTCGGGTCTGAAGAGGAGGCTGGGAAAAGAGATTGGGCTCGTGGGAATTCTTTTTTTTTTTTTTTCGAGAAAAAATATATGGTGGGCTGTAAACGAATCGGGCTGGGAAAATTCAAAAATGATTTTGAATTGGGCTGAGGAAAAAAAATAAGAGGGAATGGGCTGAGGGTAATATTTAATAAGGAATTTTATTAATTAAAATGTGTGGGCTGAAAGAATTTTAAGGGGATGGGCCGGGGCTTTTCATGTGTTAATAATAAAATTTTAATGTGTTGGGCTGGGTAAAAGGGGACGGGCTGAGGCTATAAGTAATGTAGTTTGGGTTTTAATTTATTTTAACCTTGGTATTAATTTGTTCTGGGTCTGGGTTTTAACTTCTAGGTTTAGGATTATGATTTCAAAAGAGCTGGAAAAATTAGGGTTTCAATAACCAACTAAAAATATATGAAGTCAAGAATAAGGTAATCACTAGAATTCAAAAAAATAGGAAATTTCATTTAGAAAGGAAACGGGGATTTACATCATACCCCCCTTCAGCAGGAAAAAATAAGAATTATGATGCAAAATTTTTCCGATGAACAGTACAAACCGCGGCGGATCAGCGGCATAAGCCTGCCTTATGCGGCGGTTCAGCGGCGGAATGATGACGTCATCGTACACTGTTTGCACAGTAACTCCTATTATTTTATGCTGGATTTTCTGGGAATTTTTAAATTTTATTCCAGAGTTGTATTTTCTGGGATTATTTTGGGGATTCGGTGTTTCGATCGGAGTATCAAATTTTGTCTGTGTGGCTTTCCGGATAAATTTTAGAATATGTTAAAAAGTTCGACCGGATATAAATACCCAATTTTTCCCCTGTCGGGAAATTTCCAAGTGTTGGATTTTTCAGTAGTTTAACGACGTTCTAAGTAGTGCAAGTAACGCAATGGACCCTCTAGAAGACAACAAACCTTAACTCGATTATGTGACCGTCTTGAACTGCCCTTTGAACCTTCGGGTTTGGGGCAGTACGGCGTGCCACATGTGAGGCGTTGGCTTGACCCTTCTACGGCTGGACCGTTGGTACTGAGGCACGAACTGAATGTTGTTAGACTTATTTCATGTGTTGATCTGTATCGGGAAAACTTGGGTGTTCGAATATTCAATCGGAAAGTTTAACATTTTCTGTTTATCTGGAATGGGATACAACAATTGGAATTCACAATTAGTTATGTGATAACTAATGAATGTTATAAACGTAGCAGTTTAGTCTCACTTGATCGGTTGCCACGGAATTTTGATGTGATCAAAAGTCCGTCGCAATCACGTAGCGTACGCGGATACTCGCCGGGTAAACTTAATAGACAGCCTCACTCCATAGCCTCGACCAAGTGACTGTAGGAGAACCCCGTCGCCGAAAGCATCCATCAGGGTGCTCGCGGTAGCGGTGTTCCGCCTTGGTGCACTTCGTCGACGGCGTCGGGGGTGCAGCCGCCTACTGAAGTTTGCGACGAGCATTCGATCAGAATGTCGGGAATCCTGTTGAATTGCCCGACTTGGTATTGAAAAGTGTTTTCGATAATGAGACTAAAATGCGGGGTTTATAATTGTTAGGCATGCGATGTCTAAGTAATTCATTTGGTCAGGCATGCGATGTCTGAGGTGATTGCGGATTCCAACTGTTGTAGTTTTACACTTTCTTTTCTGTGACCGTAAGTGTAATATGTGATATCGCCGGTTTCGTTGCTATATGTCAACGACAATTGGGATGAACATATTTACTTACGTTGATGACATGAGATGTTATGTGTTGCTGGATATGTTATATTGGATCATCGTGTTCGAATAGCCGGGGTTTTTTTATGTGAGATGAGTGTTTTTCATTTTCATTCATGTAAAAATCTGTATGTAATATTCTTTTATTGGGGCGCTTCCAGGTTGCGGAAGTAGTCACCTTTTGTATATTATTTACTTTTCCGCACTAGGATAGACCCAAGAAGGAGAGCACAAGTAACCGGGTTCTGGAGTCCAGTGGGAGACCAACTCGAGGAGTCGAGTCCGGGTCTCCTAACTCTAGAATTGGTAGGGTTGCTTGCCACTCTCGTAGGGGTCTAGGGGTGTGGGTTTGGCTATTCATCACGACCGTGGAATCCGTGTTTTATACTGGCTCGTATTGAAAACACGGACGTCCTAGTATATCCAATATTTCATATGATTCTTCTGCTGCGATATCTGTGATGTGATCATGTGATGTTCTTTGATAGATACAGTATATAGTATATATGATATATTATATAGACGTTACTTATGTTTTACACCCGCGCTAGCCCTGCCCCGCTCTGTCGTTAGTTACCTAACCTAACGGTGCACGAGGGGACATCGAGGCGAATGCGGATGGCATAAGTGTACGTCGTATTTATCTGTGATGTTTAGGTAATTAAATGATGGGACTTCATTAATGTGATTAATGAAATAAAAGAAACCTAAGATGTTGTAGAATCGAATTTCAAAATAAAACAGGTAGCTACAGTTCTTGCTTTGCACAGCGGTATATGTGATATATCCTGCACCTTATTCGATGAGGAAAGGACCGAGATCCCTTCACTGGGAGTGACTCCTTTAGCAATAACTGGCAGATGCTACACACTCGGTTTGTCTTTTGATTGCTTTTAAGTGTTTTTATTTTGCACAGTGATATATATGATATATCCCGCACCTCATTCGACGAGGAAAGGACCGACGATCCCTTCACCGGGAGTGACTCCTTTAGCAAAACTAGAAAAGCTTCAAAAACACTCCATTTTTAAAATCATTTGATTCTACAACGATATCAAGTTCATTACGCAATAGGTTTTCAGAAAAACCTGTCGTAGCCCTCCGTCATTTCAGATAAATCCTGTTTAGTATTCGTGCTGCGTTTGTTGACCTTGTCAAGGTGCAGTGTGCGGTAGCTAACCAGTATTTATCTGCTTATGCATATGATGCAGATTGGGTTAGGGTAGTCGTGCGGCCTTGTTGACCTTGTCAAGGGTCGTGCGGGTGGGTTTGATTCAATCAAGAAATGACGGGTTGAACTTGACTTGCGGTCTATGGTTTGTTGACCTTGTCAAGGTCATAGATCGTTCGGGGCAAAATATTATCGGGAATTTCAAGTGTTGAAATTTCAATGAGATTGCATACCTTCTATGAGATAGTTGGATCCCGATACCCGCTGCGAGTAAGAGTTACTCCTGGGAGAGTTTTACACATTACAATTAGCCGATCAAGTAGGTGTCTAGAAAGGTGTCAACGGGGTTACGCCTCTGGGAAAACGAGGTTTACATTAATTAGGTTCGTGCGAAAGCACGGGGGACCTCCCTCAAAGTACCGACACTGGCCTGGCTGAAAGATTGGCGAACTTGTAGTGTGTAATTAATCCCGGCTAGTCTTTCTTTTTAGGGTTTGAAGGAAGATTTGATAAAAAGCAGTGGGAGCCATCCTGATTAGATAAAATAATAACCAATCTATTCTTGACAGAGCGCACGCTGAGTGTTTTCTTCTCTCTCTCTCCAGGTAGCGACCATATCACGCCTTAATCAAGATAATAAAACGGAATATTGACCGAACCCGCTTGTTATACCGAGCTGGGGAACGTTGGTCCCGCTCCAACTTATAATTGTTATAAGACCAAGCAGGAAATTGGGGAATACCAGATTTCCCGTGCCGCCCAAACGAAGAGAGTGCATGCTGATGCATCATCTTCGGGTGTGTTCATTATACAGAACTGTTTCTCAGTATCCTTTACGTCCTGGGTATGTGATACCAGATCAGGATCCCAGATATGTAATCTGTTACATAGGGCTACAGAAAGGTAGAGAACTGAGAACGGGTGATAAGTTTCATGAGGCAGAAAACGGGGCAAGAGTTGCAGCCAAGTCTGTTGGTCACTGTCACCCTGTATTACAAATACATTGATTCTGAACGAATGTTGTTAGATACCGAACCTGATATACCAAATCATATCACTCTCTTTGTTAGAAAAGAAAGGATATAATTTTGTATTGTTGGATAATGTTTTGAACATTTCCTATATCAAAAGTTGATCGGTTCAGGCACGTTATCTAAAAGCGTTGATGTTCTAAATCAAACTACAGTTCTTAGTATATGCAACACACACAAGAGGAAGAGTTCAGAACTGAACGAATTCTTCTTGAGGCATTGTAGACTAGGTCAGATCAATGTGACCCGACTAGCTAGAGTTACATATAGATGCATATTTAAATCAGTTTGAATTTACATCTTGTGAAACTCGCCAGTCATGTCGCAAAGATAAGATGACCATAGCTCTGATTAATGGAAACAGAGAAAGAGTTAGTAAACTCTTGGGATGATACATGTTGACATGCCAGGACTGGTTCTTTTACTTCATTACATTCTCTGATAATCTCTCAAGATTCAGACATACGTTCCTGTTGAAACATAAGTCCGAACCTTTTGAGATATTCACAGAATATAAGCGAGAAGTAGAGAACCAAAATACGGGTATAAGTATTATGTCCTTTGATGAGATCAAGGAGGAGAATACTTGAGCACGGAATTCCTGGACTATTCTAAAGGAGAATGAGATTCTCTCTCAGCATTACTCCTCCGTATACACCATGGCACGATGGTATATCGGGGCGGAGCAATCACACCCTATATGATATGGTGTGCTCTATGATGAGTATTATTGAGTCACCTATTTCCTTTTGGGAGTTATGCACTTAAGAAGCTGCATACCTATTGAATAGGGTTCGAATCAAATCAGTTGCCTACCATTTCATATGTGATATGGAAAGGGAAGAGCCCATGTCTTAAGCTAGTTAAGATTTAGGGTTGTCCGGCCTATGTCTAAAAGCAAAATCCGGACAAGCTCGAGGCAAGGTCTGTTATGTAGAACTGGAAATGTTCCAGCTATACAGACTGTAGCTGATGATTTGGTAGAACCAAAGGATTCAATAGTATCCAACGAACCTCAGCCTCTCCGCCGATCTAGTAGGGTTTTCTCACCCACCTGAGAGATACATTGGTTTCTCTATGACAGTGGGAGCGAGGATTGCATCATGAGATGATGACCCAACTAGCTTCGAGCTGGCCATCAGGAGTAAGACTCTGTAAGAATGGCTGGATGCTTAGTGATCTGAGATGGAATCCTTATACACCAACAAAGTATGGACTTTGGTTGCAATATCTGAAGGGTTAAATCCCCATCAGGAGCAAGTATATCTTGAGAAGATTACTTGGTGTACATGGAAAAGTTGAGACTTTCAAAGCTAGAATTGTTAAAGGTTTTCGTCATCGACCAGGCGTGGATAATGATGAAACCTTTTCCAGTAGCTATGCTTAAGTCCATCCAGATCCTACTTGTCACGGCTACATACCATGACTGCGATATCTGGTGGTTGGGTGTCTTGACTGCTTTTCTAAATGATGATTTAGAAGAGAGCGTCTATAAGTACACAGCCAGAGGGCCTCGTAGACAGTGGGAGCAGCGGAAACGTGTGCAAGATGTTTTATATGATAAAACAGACATCGCGGAGTTGGAACGTCTATTTTGATGTAATAGTCAAACAGTTTGACATCATCAAAATGGTAGATGAACCTTGTATATACAAAAAGGTAGTAGGGAGTATGGTAATGATCCTCGTAGAGTACGTGGATGACATACTCTTGATAGGGAAGGAGTTTCCTATGCTACGCTCGATCAATCTCCGCTTATCACAAGGATTCTCCAAATAGGATCAAAGTGACACCTACTAAATCCTGGATTTTGGATCTATGAGATAGATCTAAATGGATGTTAGGATTCTCACTTTTCGAAGTGAGACGGTATCACATGATCCTGGGGAGAATCACTGGAAGGGTTCCAGGGTGATAAAGACGACTGAATGTCAGTCGCAGGCATTGTCTTTACCCTCAGTAAAGGGACGGTATGTTGGAAGAGTTCCAAGCTAGATACCGTGACATACTAAACGATAAAGGCTGGATACATCGCTACTTAAGATGCTACCAAAAGAGGATGTTTGGGTGTATATTGGTTCATGAGATGAACTACGTTCCTACCATTGTGAGACAATGGAGTTGTGGCTTATGCCGAGGAACGCCGGTCCCATCAGTGATCCAGACTTATTCTAAGGCAGCATCGCCTGATCATGGAGATAGTTAATCTCCAGGGAGATCGAGGTTAGGAGAGTATATTCAGAGGACAACACAGCGGATCCACTCACAAAGGCCTGTTCCCAGAGAGAGACTTTTATGGGATGGTTGAGTATGAGATACTGCAACCACTGCTAAAGATGGCCCTAGTGCAAGTGGGAGATTGTTAGTTATATGTATGCCCTAGAGGCCATTACTGTACATAGGATGTATATTGTAGTGGATGCTGGGACATATATAGGGAGGACTTTCTTGCTCGACATGATAGTATGCTATCTGGTTACCCTTTACCTTAACGTGTATACTGATTGTCTCTCTGTTACATGTTGGTAAAGCCCTTAGGATCTGTACTTGACTACCTGGACTATGATGCGGATCATACTAGTGGGGACATGGTAGTCCATAAGTACATCCTTCAAAGTCCCTAGTCGTGGGTGTATCGAGACGGGGCATCGATATACCAGAGTAGACTAGCGTGTACCTTCTTGACCCATACAGATGGGCGATGGATGATCCCATATCCATTGGTGTTTGACATCAGAGATGATATACGGGTGCTCAGTAGAGACTGGGTACACTGGACGGACTCGCCGAGAACTCCCAGATGGTATTATACCTCACGTCAGATGGCAGTTCTCTGGTGACACTGGTACATAGTAGTCTGTTGACCCGAGATCGTCATAGAGTCTTGTGTGGTTCCCACTGTGCTTTGATTTCCATCTTACCACGTCCAAGAGGGCGTGCAAAACGGTGGTTTTTGGGTACAGTCCCGAGTCACATGAAGGCAATGAGCGATAGGAGGGGATTCGTCTCTCCCGGTATAGGGAGTTGATGTTGCGCTGTGTTCGATTGGCTAAAACAGGAAATCCCTGGCCAGGGTTGCTGAGATTTACTGGTAAGTGTTACCAGTAGTTTCTCGAAGTGTTATAGACCTCATATCGACACGACTTATCGAGCTATTGGGGTCTGACGTTTACCATCCCTAGGCAAGATATGCGACATATCAGACGAACAGACCGGACTGTACGGTAGTGTTACTGGTTGGATTCACTGGAGTGTGAGCGGGCTTGCTCGTCGATCTTCAGATCGCTCAATACCCGGGTGGCCGTTACGTTTAGCAGACCGCTTGCGGCTTGTGGGTGTTTGATATGATCATCACTTGCTGCCGGCGTATTGACGAGTCTTTAGAGTCCTACACAGAGGTTTCCTGGCTCAAGCGAAACGAAATAGGAGCGCATATGAGATATGTGCGGGACCGAGAATAATACGTGTATGTGATACCGTATTACATTCTCGCGATGAATGTATCGATTAGGTTATATGCGATATACCCTAGTTATCGAATCAAAGGTTGATTCGATAAGCCGATACATAGGATACTGGTCGGTTATATGCGATATGACCGGATCGTTAAATCAAGTGTTGATTTAATGATTTAATATATAATTATATATTTGATATATTACTTTGCATTAACTAGTATTGGTTCACTTTAAATGGATTTTCTCACTCGGATGTGCGCATTACATATGCGATATGATTTTGTGCACTTGATTGTATCATGTTTGATGATACATGTTTACTTGGTTAAGTGCAAAGAATTAAACCATGGTTAAAAGAATGGCTAGGGTTTCATTTCCTTTATTTATTCATTTATTTATTTGTTTATTCATTTTGGAAAAGAAGAGAAAAGAATGGTTGCTAGTTTTGGAGTTTAGTTGAAGCTTCATGAAGCTTTGATCAAGTCAACCATTCTTATCTCATCCTTAACCCTAACCATTCCCACTAACCATGATTCATTCTCTACACTTGACTATAGTTAATGATATGATAAGTATTTGTTTTTCTATTATTTTTAATTAACTTATCATATATCATTTCTTCTTCTTCTTCCTTGAACTCAAGAAGAAAACCTTGAGGTCATCAATGGTGGATTGATGATTTGAGTGAGAAATCCAATTCTAAAGTCTACCCACTTCCTATTTCTTCATCCTCTACCTCTTGCTAAGTAGTAGAGTGTGTTTTCTTCACAAGTTTCTTGACTTGGTGAAGTGAGAGCTTGATCTTGCGATGCTTCGACGTAGATCATCTTCGGCATGGACATCGACGACCTTGCTCGCTTATTCTCCGATGAAGTCGACGCTAGAGTCCGGATTCCTTTTGGACAGCGGAGAGGACTTCGTTGCGGAGCTATGGAGGTGGAGCACCGGATCTACAAAGGTTGTATTTCCGATTCTCATAGTTAAGTGTTAACTAGTTAGCTTTTTCGCCTAGTTTTCTAGCAAACGATCCGTAGTCGGGTCTCTCGGCACCCATAAATTTTTATATTGGCATGTTCGATGCCTTGTGAGACCTCATTAGGGTGCCTAGGAACCCTACAGTGGAGTTAGCCCAGAGGGAGAGTTTCCCCCAGTCTTCCTCACTCGGCGCCAGTGGCGACGTCGAGCGTGTCTAGCTGTTGGGATTGCTTCAGCTTGAGGGGTGACTTCGTTATGCCCCCTGTTCTGGTGAAGAGCTGTTGCTGGCGTCAGCCTCTTGAAGACTGAGGTCCGTTGAGTAGCAGTATTTAATCTGTCAAAGACAGACTTTGGAGCGGGAGCCGGAGTGGTTAATCTTGTAAAGACCGACCCTTTGGCAGGAAAAGCCGGCTTAACGACTTCAGGAGCAGGGATGGCTATCCTTTTCGGAATAACCTGTTCTGGAATTGTAGGCTTCATCGTGGGCCCACATGAACTTTGGCCCAATCTGGCGAAGACTGAGGCGCTGGATGACCCGTTGAGAGGGGCCGTGGTAGTAGCAAGCCGATTAAAGACCGACTTTTTGGGAGCTTCTGGTGCTGGTACAGGAGTGCTGAAGCTCATCGGTGCGAGCATAGTCCCAAAAAATAACCCGGTGGTGGCTTGAGTCACCTGGTCCACCGGCATCGCGAACAGAGAAGTCGCTTGGGGCCCATAAACTATTCCTCCGGACGAGGCGGAGCGTGAATTGCAGTTGCAGGGGGAACACTTCATGCAAGTGAACGCCATTGATCCTCCGCTTTCTGCACCAAGCAAAACGCCAAATCTCAGTACCTCAAACCCAAGGGCAACCATTAGCAAACCGCGATTCGTTCGCGAACACGACACACGAAGTGTGGAGTGGAAAGAGGAAAAGGTCCCACCGGGCGTGCCAGAATCTGTTCCCCTCCGAAAGACGCGGCGGAGACGCGATAAACGTCTTGCCTGAATTTCGGGGAAGATGCTAATTGGTGCTATCCGTCCACCTCTCCGAAGATGCCAAGTTGATTTATGGCACCATGTATCGAAGGTTTAAACGGATGCGGCCGATGTAGCAGACTTCGTCAGATTCCCCCTCGCTTGAGGGGTTTTTGATTGTGGGGACGCTCTTCCCTGCAGGAGCAAGCCCCTGCAGTTAATTACGCTACCGCATCGCGGTAACCACTTTCTCCTTCTCCAGATGGTCACTTCGTGTCGTGGGTGTTTGTTTTGTTTGTGGTTGCCCGTGGATTGTATACGGAGACTAATTTATGTTGTCGACCGTAGGGCGTGGACTAGTCCAAATCCGTATCTTTCTTAGATTTGGGTTTGGGGGGTTGGGTTTAAGGATACGTTAGCCTCATTTGAGACTAAGATCAACTTAAACGTTGTTAAGGATACGTTAGTCTAATTTTAGACTAAGATCAACTTAACAGGATCGTTTAGATCCAACAAGAGAGCAATTGGACTCTATTGTTTAGTTTAGTGACATTGCGGTCGATTAGTTTAAGGACATTACGGTCCATTCTTAGTTTAAAGAAATCACGGTCGAGGTTAAGGACATCATAGTCCGTGGGTTTAAGGACCCCACAGTCCAATGTTAGTTTAAAGACATCACGGTCGAGGTTAAGGACATCATAGTCCATGGGTTTAAGGACCCCACAGTCCAATGTTAGTTTAAAGACATCACGGTCGGGGTTAAGGACATCATAGTCCATAGGTTTAAGGACCCCACAGTCCAATGTTAGTTTAAAGACATCACGGTCGAGGTTAAGGACATCATAGACCATGGGTTTAAGGACCCCACAATCCATGAAATGTTTGGTTGTCGGGACCCGTCACCTCTTTGAAGACGTTGAGGAATTACAACGACAAATATCAAAGGAGTGAAGAGATGTACCCTTGAACCAGGATGGGTTAAGTGATCTGTAGTCCGATTTGGAACTAAGATCAATTAATTATATTATGAGCACAATAACTCAGTTAAGTCTGAATTGAGGACTTATGGCCAACTTGGGCTAAGTCCAATTAGATTTAAAATGTTGGCCCTTTGTTGGACCCTTAGACATCTGTTTGGGTTCAGCCCTTCATCACTTAGCAATGCTAGACAATAGTTTGAGGGCTCTGTTATCATTTGGGTCTTTGGCTGAGGATTAAACATTATACCTCTGAGTTTCTACTCAATTTTGAGATTCAATTGAAGGGGAGGCTTTGCCTCTAGAAAATTAGACAATTTGGCTAAAAATAGTGTTAAACACTAGAGAACAACAGTGTTAAACACTGGAAATAAAGCTCTCAAATAAGTGTTAAACACTAGAAGATAGCAGTGTTAAACACTGGAAATAAGATTCTCAAATTAGTGTTAAACACTAGAAGATAACGGTGTTAAACACTGGAAATAAGATTCTCGAATTAGTGTTAAACACTAGAGGAAAAGGGGGTCACGTGGGGACACGTGAGGGCACCCAAAGGTGGGGACAGATTTCTTTACTTTGTTCTGCAAATAAGTGTTAAACACTTTTTGACTTTTGGCCGTCTCGTGTGCGCACGTGATAAGCTCTCATGCACGGATTTGTTAAGGCATTTATTAGGGGTCACGTGATAACACGTGAGAGCGCCCAGGACCAACATTTCTTTTGCTTTTATTCTCTTGGTTTTAAAGGTCACGTGGGAGCACGTGAGGCATTGCCTCAGAGCTTTTTCCTTCTCATTTTTGGGGATCTTTTCAGGGGTCACGTGGGGCCACGTGACCTTAGTTTTTTGCAGGCATAGAGATCTTTTAAGTCTCCTTATTTTTTAAGAATTAAATTCTCTGTATGGTTAAACCCTAATTATGATTTTGGAGGAATTAAATTCCTATTGTGAAAGAATTAAATTCTTATGTAGGTTTAAACCCTAATTTCTTTTTTAGAGGAATTAAATTCCCATATATGTAAAAGAATTAAATTCTTGTATAGGGTGAAACCCTAATTTCATTTTAGGAGGAATCAGGTTCCTGTGAATTTGAGAGAATTAAATTCTCAATTAGGGTTAAACCCTAGTTTTGTCCATCTTGAAGGAATTAAATTGCTGTAATTTTGGGAGAATTGAATTCTCATATAGGGTTAAACCCTAGTTTCATTTTGGAGGAATTAAATTCCTGTAAATTGAGAGAATTAAATTCTCATATAGGGTTAAACCCTAGTTTTGTTTTGGGAGAATTAAATTCTCTAAACTCAATTCCCCCTCTATGTTTTGGATCTGCATGGCAGAATCTCAACTTATGGGGAGATTTGCTTCTGCAGATCTTCAACCAGAAGAAGAACTAAGTTCTTTTGCAGAAGAGTTAAACTTTTAGATTGAGAATTAAATTCTCTTTTTAAAGTTTTGAAGCTTTGAACTCTTTCTCACCTAGGTTTTCTTTCTTGAGAATTAAATTCTCCTTTCTTTTCTCTCTGCTTTTTGCTTTTTGAAAATTTCAAGATCCCAAAAATTCTATATCTCTTCTATTCTCTTGGCTCCTATTTATAGGAGAAGGAAAAGAATCAATTTGTTTAGTAAATTTTTCATTGTAATATTTTGTTTGTTTTATTAATTAATATAATCCTTTAGATCACACGGGGAATTTTATTCACCGTTGGATTTTAAATCCAAAGATATTCTGTTTGTTATTTCTGGTGAGATTTTAGGGAAATCTTTCCTTGTTTAAAATCTTTCCATAAATTGGTGATTTTTAATCACCCTTGGATTTTTAATCCAACGGTTCCCCACAATCCTTTTTCGTTTGGAAAGATTTTAGAGTATTTTAGAATTTAATTCTATTAATTTATAAGGCTTTCAAAGCCTGTCACCTTGGTCACGTGTGAGCACGTGACCCTTGGTCACGTGTGAGCACGTGACCCCCAATTGGTTCCTCCTTCAGCCGTTTGTTTTTATTTCTGTTTTAACTATCACGTGTCAGCATGTGACCATTGGTCACGTGTGAGCATGTGACCATTGGTCACGTGTGAGCACGTGACCCCCAATTGGGTCCTCCTTCAGCCGTTTGTTTTTATTTCTGTTTTAACTATCACGTGTCAACACGTGACCATTGGTCACGTGTGAGCACGTGATACCTCATCGAGGTAATTCCTGATTTTTAATCAGGAAACAAATGCCCCCACAACGTTGCTCTCACGTGTCTGCACGTGAGTGCAACACTGTCACTTTTGTGACCGTTGGATCTGTCTAGGGAATAGGGGAGATGAAGCGTTTCCCATCACATCCTATAAATGCATGGGTCTCTTCAGAAGCGCCTCCACTCTTTCATCTTTTTCCTTGCACACTTTTCTTTTGAGAATTTAATTCTCGTTCTCAAAGCTTAGTTCTCTGTTCCAAAATTTTCAGAGTTTAACTCTGTTTAAGAAAGACCCATCTCTTCAGGTAATGGCTTTAGACGATCGAAGAACTTTCATACACATAAACTCTTTGGATTTTAAATCCACACCAAGAGTTTTCCCTTTTAACAAGAACCCATTTTTTCTTTAAGTTCTTTAAAAAGAAAACCACTCATCCTT
Organism: Agapanthus africanus; assembly: GCA_030015575.1. Classification (NCBI taxonomy): domain Eukaryota; kingdom Viridiplantae; phylum Streptophyta; class Magnoliopsida; order Asparagales; family Amaryllidaceae; genus Agapanthus; species Agapanthus africanus. The sequence continues at coordinate 194,224,251 of JASDDO010000019.1, read as the reverse complement.
TAATCAACAGGCCCCTTAGGGTTTCTTCGATCTTCAGGGGTTAATGGTGGTGTTTGCCTTTTTCTATGGAATTTAATTCCATCTCAAAAAAATTCTCTGGGAATTTAATTCCCCTTTTCCAAAAGGAATTTAATTCCTATGAAGAACTTAGTTCTTCCCAGAGAGCTTCTTGGGGTTTTCTTGCCCTGAGTTGTCTCTTTGCAACCAAGAAGAAGAAGTTTGCAGTGGTGCTTTCTGGGAATTTAATTCACTTGATTCTGTTTGATTTGTTACAGAGTCCAAGATGGATTTCTCTTAGGGGAATGTATAGGGTAATTTGAAATCCACTGCTTATTTAATGAGAATCTTCTTTTTGTCTCATTGTAATTGCTTTGCCTCATCATTAACAAGCCGTCATCTTTGATTTTGTGGGACCCATGTGTTTTGTAACCAATGATCCCATAAAATGAATCCTCTGTCGCTGGCTTTTTATATATATATATTTATAGTCATATACATATACACACTGTTGGCTTTGCTTTAACAGTTTCCCCTTATTTTATTTCAGGTACAATGACTTCCGTTCCGCACTTTCCTTTCACTCGCTCGGAAGCCGCCTTTCCTCAGTCGCCATCTAACGAGGAAGTGATGGCGATGATCAGGGCTCATTGACCCGAATCACACCAACTTACTTCTGTGGGGGACCTGGTACGGTCACATCATCCGTGGTCGCCGGAGTTTCCTTTGCGAAGTACCGACGGAGCCTACCTATCCGTTCCTGCCGATGGATTCCCCAAGGACAGTCTTTGCCGTGGAGATGCCGATTTGGACCCCGATGGGACGGCTTGAGCCTTCGACGACTGGCATACCAAATCATCCTATCCCGGCCATAGATATTCTGGGACGCCGCATTTGCCAGGGCGAGGCCCAACCATGGGGGTAGATTTACAAAATAGGGCTCACCCCTCGACACCCCACGGGCTACCTTCTTTGGGCTCGCTACATCCTGTCCGCCCATCGCGCGCGACTGCAAGGGTTGGGCTTTATCAGGCGATCTATGTGTCCCTTTTCCACTACCCATCTCCTCACGTCTGGTGGGTTAAGGCTTTCCTGAACCAGTGGAATCTCCCCACCAACACTTTCCTCCTAGGGGACCGCGAAGTTTCGATTTCCTTGGAAGAATTCCGCGAGATCTCGGGGCTGCCGATCAGGGGGAAACTTTATGAAGAGTTGCTTCCTCCCGACGAGTACGTCTTTGAAACTGAGCCCGCAATGCTTGACGGTCTGTCTACCGAGAACGCCGTCCACCACAAACGCCCGAGTTTGATCAAGGCCCTGGGCATCTTTGACAAACTGTTCTCAGAATCAGAAGAGCAGGGCGTCACTTTTAAGGGCTTTATCGCTTGCTTCCTTCGCGAGGGTGTCCTATCGAAGACGGCTCCGAAGTTTGCGAACATCAATGACCCCTTTGGGTTTGGTTTGAACAGGCTGCCGACTAAGGGAGAGGATTTACCGCAGTATTATATTCATATCATGTCGGCGGTGTCTTTTGAATTGATTGCAGCTCCCGGCATGGATGATGAGACCTTCTTTGTGGGTTTTATCAGTGTTTGGCTCAGCTTGTTTGTCATCCCCATGCATCGCCGCTTCATGAGAGTCTCGGTCATCTACCCTGCTCATCGTATCGCTGAGAGAACACGACTGGCCGTGGGCATCCCAGCGCTAGCGCATCGTTATTACGGGTTGGGCGCCGCGGCTAATACCTCAACTCCGGGTGTGGACGTAGTAAACTTCTCTCTTCATTACTTCACGTCTTGGATTGAGATGCACGTGTTGGGGGCTTTTGCTGTGCACCAGAGACCCGCATTTTACGACGCCTATACTTTTCCGCGACTCATGCGGCTGGTGGATGCTTCTGCTCCCGACCCGACTCAATTCGGGGCTATTCGCGATTGATCGCTCCCTACGCTAGCGAGGGCGGACTGGTATTTATTGATCGGGCCCTATCCACTCCTTCAGGTCCAGTTCAACAACTTTGCGACTTGTCGAAAGAGGAGGTACCTTCTCTGAAGCCCCGGGAGATTACGCACTTGTACACGATCAGACCAGGTTATCTGGTATTCCGTCAGAACAGCGCGGCCCTTTTTATGCGGTATAATCCGTATCGCTTCGCCCGGCAGGCCACGCACTTGTACACGATCAGACCAGGTTAACCTCGACTTGAGTTCTACAAAAGCTTTTTCACATGCTTCTGACTACACGAATGCTTCATCTTTACGCGTGAGCTTGGTCAGGGGTGCTGCAATCTTTGAGAATCCTTCGATGAATTGTTGATAGTATCCTGCTAAGCCTAAGAAATTTCGTATATTTTTCACCGTCTTTGGTGTCGGCCACTCGGTGACAGCTGACACCTTAGCTGGATCCATAGAGATTTCTTCGTCTGAAACAATATGTCTGAGAAATCCAACTTGATCTAGCCAAAACTCACACTTGCTGTATTTGGCGTAGAGATGATGTTGTCGCAATGTCTCCAGGATAATTTGTAAGTGCTCGGCGTGTTCTTTCTGATTTTTTGAATATACTAGGATATCGTCTATGGAGATGACAACAAACCTGTGTAGATACTCTCGAAAAACTTGATTCATCAGGTTCATAAAGATGGCAGGTTCATTGCTCACTCCGAATGGCATTACGAGATATTCATAATGACCATAACAAGTCCTAAACGCCGTCTTCGGAATGTCGAACTCTTTGACTTTCACCTGATGGTAACCCGAACGAAGATCTTTCTTTGAAAAGACATAAGATCCACTTAACTAATCGAAAAGGTCATCGATGTGCGGTAGTGGATACTTGTTCTTAATTGTCACTTCGTTCAGAGCTCGATAATACACACACATCCTGTATGAACCTTCCCTCTTCTTCACCAGCAGCACCGGAGATCCCCAGCTTGAAGTACTGGGATGAAACCAACCTTTCTTCAGGAGTTCGTCCAACTGAATGCGGATCTCCTTCAATCCCTCCGGACTTAATCGGTATGGAACTTTTATTACTGGTTGTGCGTCGGGTTGTAAATCGATGCTGAATTCAAGAGCTCGATCGGGAGGCAAACCTGATATATCTTCCGGGAATACATCTTCGAACTCTCTAACTACCTCTGGGTTCGATTCTTCCTCTTGCAACACTGCAACCTCTGCCTTCTTTGGTTTTCCTTTGTAGATGCTAGGTTCTAAGGTATATTCTCTACGCTTGAAATAGAACACTGAATGATCTGGTATTTCAAACATTGCCCTCCTTTGGCGATAGTCGATGGTAGCGAAGAAAGTTCCCAGCTAGTCTATTCCCAAGACTATGTCGAAGTTTGGTATGTCCAGCACCTTGAAGTCCGCATAAAATTCTCGACCGCAGACGACTACTAGACAAAGATCGTATCCTAAAGTTGCTTTTAGAATGCCGTTCCCTGAACTAACGTTCCAGCTGGATACGAGCGGTTTAACTGGGATCGCATGAGTTCGGACGAACCATTGCAACATAAAGCAATGTGATGCCCCAGTATCGAAGTGTGCTAGAGCAGGTATGGAGGCTACTAAGATTGTATCTAAGTTGTGTGGGATAGGTTCAGGTATAACAGATATAAGATGATTATGAATTGAAAGGACTTGAAAGGGAATAGGGAAGGGATTTACCAGTGATAACCTGACCCGTAGGTTCGGCCTCTTTGACCGACATGGGGAATACTTGGCGTCGCGGCACTTTCCTCTGTGCCTGGTTAAACACTCGGCGTTGGGGTTGAGTGGTCTGGGTGCATGGAGCGGGAGCTGGTAGAGCTAAACGGGTAAGAGGAGCTTGGATCGCCGGTCCAGCTGGAGGGTTGTTGCGTCCTCAGTTCTGGGGGCATGCTCCAATGGCATGAGTAGAAGACCCACAGATCAGGCACAAGTTGTTTTCCATGCGACAGTTCTTCACAAGATGAACTGTTCTTTTCCAGTAGGTGCAAAAGTCTGGCCTGTTGTTGGCGAACGAACCTACTGGCCTTCGAGATGGTGCGTTAAAAGCTGGCCTGGAAGAGGCCCCTCCTGTAATCTGGCGGACAGGGCATTTCTCAACGGCAATCTGCGGCCTGCCCTACTTCTTCACAACTGCCTCATAGCGTCAGGCAGCCTTCAAAGCAAGTTCATGGGTTGGAAAATCCCCTGTAGCGAGTGCAGCTTGGATTTCAGGGTCCAACCCTTTCTGAAATTATCGTGCTCGGATCTCAGTAGTGGGAATAAGGTGTGCAGCGAACTGGTTGTTTCCCCAATATTTAACCTAATAAAAGAGCAAAGCTTTGTTTGAATTAAATGAGGCAACGCCTCATGTGCTCTCCACCAGGACGCCAGCGCCAGAGCCAATCATATATGATTAAACCCTATGGTGGTTGATTTATCAAAGAATAATTTATAACCACAATCAAGAACAGCGTCGCTTGGTAGCTAGCCGGTGAGTACGGGTCGGTCTACAGGGATTTTGTGTATTCTCGATTTGTTCTAACGAGTTAATTCCGATTGTTGTCGGATTGATTAAATCTAAAAACTAAAGTAGATCTAAACTAGGATTAGAATCTTGCTAGGGTTAGGTTTATGTTAGGTTTGGAAAGTCAATATTCCTCACCGCTTTCTATACCCTGATTAAGATCTATGAGGTGTTATAGTAACAATTAATAAAGTGGATTAAGACCATCGGGAAGAAACGATGTTTTTTCCTCTAGGTTCTTGTCCTTCCTTTCTTAATCCTTACCCTAAACTCCATGGGAAACACGCTCAACCGGTCCTTTATACTACGGTATCACCGCTACCTCGTGGGATAGGGTGCCGTAGGGAGCGGTGTGTGCATGTATGCATGAAGTCCTATAAAAATGTGTGATGGGCAAGAAAGGGGTGAGAGATCTTCATCTCTCAAGCCTTCTCCAAATCTAACCCTAACAAGCGAGGAGATTACTCATTCATTAGGGAATTAAAAGACATGTTCTAAACTAATTAACTAGGGCAGATAATAAAGATCTATGCTAGGGCAAGAAAGAAATTACCTAGGGCATGGAAATAAAATTTAACTAGGGCAATGAAAAGAAAACTTACTCCTAATTTTTATTTGATGCTCTCTTCCTTCTTTACAGAAATTTACAGATCTAAATTTAGATAGATGAAATGAGGCACAAGAAGAGGCATCCCCTAAAAAGGTTTTAGGGCTTCTATTTATAGAACATAGAAACCCTAGGATTACATTCGAGTCACGTCTGCATTTACAATTTTACCCCATAAGAAAGACTAGTCAACGCGCCGCCAGCGACACTTTTTAGCACCGACACGGGCACTATATGGCCGTGGATCCACGGCCAAAACCCCTGTTTGGCTGCGGTTCCGCTGCCAAATAGAATGATCTTGGTCTGAGATTTTTAGGGAATCTTCTGGTGGCCTTTAGCTTCTTCTTTCTTTGCTTTTTTTCTCAGGTTGTTTTCTAGTTCTCTTCCAGATCTCCATAGTGAATAATGTAGTGGACTTTTACCGTTGCTTCATGTTGAAGTCTTGAACCTTGCGCTGCCTTTGTTCTTTATGAAATCGTCCATTAATCTTCGTTTAGTCTTCAAACTGTATGCATGATGAAGATCTTTCTATTTGTTGGTCGTAGTCTCACTTTTGTATCGTGTTTTCATCGTTTTCACTGTTTTGTTCTGAGAACCTGTAACCTGCAACTATGTAGCAGACATGGATCAAAAGCACCTGTTTATTTGTAAAATGAATAAGAATGGGGAATATAATAATGCAAAATTATGATATGAACAAATACCCCCAAACTTATCTTTTGCTCGTCCTCGAGCAAAGCTAGTTTTATTCTTGAAAAAGACCTAGCCTCACTTTCGTAGGGAAACGCGATTGCACTGAGCTCGTGCAACAAGCCGTTAAACCTCTAGGTGTCCCTAGTAGGAGGAGTGTTGTCTCATGTGGGTTTTCAGCGGATACTACCCACAAAATCCTATCAATTTGGCTTATTAACTTTTATTTTCCAATTAGGTTTTCCAACAAAAAATTCTTTTATCTTTGACTCGTAAATTATCCACCCGTATTCTTTACGCTTCCTTATCATTTAACTTAAGATTATATATGTCCTGTAAATTTACTTAGATTTTGGCGTTTTTTAAGTTTTCCTTCTAGGGTTCTATCTCAACTTAGGAATTTTTATCATCTCTATTAAAAATATAAGTCCTATTTTTTATTCCTGTCTCTTATCTAAATCCCAATCACATACCCCTACGTGTGTATATATATCACCTCTACACTTGGAAATTCAAATCAAGCTATCATACTCTTGTTCGTCGTCCAAAGCACATTTCAATTGGTGAAACTTTAGATGAAATTGTTCACACATTCTTCCTGCGACCATTAATACTTCTTGAGGTACCAACGACCGATTACAAAATGTGCTTGCATAATAATGCATAATTCCTAGTCTTGAAACACCTAAGGCTTATAGCAGTGACTCCCAAACCAGTTGGTCTAAGGCACTAGGTGATAAAGCACTCTTGCTAAATATTTTTTCTGTTAATGCAGCCTTAAGTAATCACAAAAACCAGTGTTCATTTTTTTATTATCTCTTTATTCACACTTGTATTTTTATTTTTTTCGTACTAAGGACTTTAGACAAGAGCATTTCAAGGTCTCTTCTACTATTCCAAATTTCAAGGTTCGTGTTTGTGCAATTTGTAGGGTATATATTTTCAGAATTTAGACTTGAGCTTAAGAATTATTTTTCAAACTTATACTTTAATAAAAATATCAATACTTTTCCTTTGTTTTAACTTAGCCCAAGAAATCAACTCAAAATTTGCCTATTTCTAAATAGACTACAAAGACATATACTTTCTACCGTTAAATTTTAAGAAAGGTTATTTTTAGGGTTTTTAATTTACTAAGTCTAAGGTTTAGTTGTTCCTAGCTAGTTAACCTTGTTGTCAAACTCAAGTCGATTAAGGCCAAAATTGAATGTTTTAATTTTTATAATTTTTGAAATTTTCAATTTTTATGGGTTTTAAAATAAGTATGCAAATGCAAAAATATACATATGAATGCGAAGGAAGAAAACTTACCGAGCATACCCTCAAACTTAAACTTAACAGTGTCCTCATTGTCAGGCTACACCAAGAGGGTCAAAATGTCGGCACTCCCCTGTTTATTTATTTATAATTTTTTTTTATGTTTTTTTTATTGTTAAAAGAAAAAAAAGAAAAGAAAAAGCAAAATATATAAACAACAGTCCCCCCAAACTTAAGTGAAACAGTGTTTCCACTGTTTAAGCGTTTAAAAGTTCAGAGTTAGGGAGGAGAAAAATCAAACTATACAAGGCCTTACACAGGCCAAAAGTTAGCACCAACCATTCAAAAATTCTATCGTGATAATGGTAGGGTTGGTGAAAGAATGGAGTGTAGAGAAAGGAGTTGAGAAACACACAAGACCGTATGGGAAGAAGAGTGGAATATGGTCTCGGTGGAGAAGAAGAATGGCGGAAAAGAGAAAGAAGTGTAGCAAGAACTTGAGGGTGTAAATTGAGTGAATAAATTAGCACAATTTATGATGACCGATGTGTTAAAAGCGATTGTGCTAATCTATCAACCCGTCGAGAAATGGGGTCAAATCCCTCAAGTTTCGCAAGAAAGCATGGGTACGTTGAACTTGGTAAACCAAACATTGAAAGTGGAAGCGTGACGAATTCTTGCTCGGTCGAAACGATGGAAAGGGCGACGGGGAGTGATTTAGGGATAGTCTTAATCTCACCTAAGTAATCTGTCTCGAACTTGAAGGATTCCATCAATGGTTCGAAATGACTGTAAGTAACCGAGTCTGATGGTTCAACTAACTCATCTGAAAATTCAAAGGACTCAAATTCGGGCGGTGAGTCTTCAAAATCGTCCGAAAAAGTGAAACACTCGTAATCCTTATCGGCTGTGAGAAGAGTGTCAGATTCAAGGACGAACGCACTAGTGGCGTCAAATGTGCTGTGATTGAACAGAAAATTTTCAAACTCACAGTCCTCCTGCATGATCTTTTGCATGGTCGGAACGATGGAAAGGATGGAGGGTGATTTAGGAAGTATAACAGTTAAAGGTTCAGGAGGATGAATTGGAAAATCCGACACATCAAACAAAAATGGTTCATCCTCAATACTATCCTCAATACTCTCCTCAATACTATCCTCATAATTCTCCTCAAAAATTATCTCATCCATGCAATTATCATCAAAATCAAGACGCATATGAAGTTCAGGAGAAACATTTAATGACCCGGGATGATGAATTGGAGAGAAAATTTCAGTCAAATCCACGGGTACATCATCCAAAATACTCCCTGCGTCAATATCCTCAATCAAGTGAAAATCTATTTTTTCAGACACCTCATCAAAAGCATGGATATTTATCAATTCAGGTTCTAGATTGGAGGTGTAGAGATCAAAAGGATTGGTGACGGTTTCACTCGAAAGTGACCCTTCACATTCTGGCAAAGCAAGCACTACAAAGTCACACAACTCATTAAACGTTTTATTTTCAACTGGTGAATCATTTGGGACACTTGATTGAAAACCGGAGTTGTGGGATTCAATTTGGGATGGGTAGGTTTGATTTGGAAGGGTGTATAGCTCACTTTCTCCACTCAAATTATCGATCTGTCCAACCGCCTCATTATACATTGGAATTTTTGGAGCTAGTTGGAAACTAGCTACCGGGTCACTAGGTTGTATAAGGGCGGCCATGGACGCATCCACATTCCTAATCATTTGGTTTGTCGCTACCATATAAGCTTCCAACGACTGTTCCAAACTAGACATGGGTTGTGAAGGGGTTTCAGTAAAAGATTCAAAGTTGCTTGGATTCTGGAAACTCCTAAATGGCTGTGTAGAAGCAATGTCTAGGGAAGGTGCGGAAGTCGGGTAGGACTGGTAGGAATTGAATGGTTGGACAGGAGTAGGATCAACATTTGGATAAAAAGGTGAATGAACTTGTTGATCCCAAGAACTGGATGTGTTGAAAGGAGTGAAAGATCGGCTACGAGATTGTTCAATATGCTCAGCAATAGACATGGGTTTCGGAGTTACAACAGGACTCTCAAAAGGGGTATCAACGTAAGAAGGTTGTGAAGGTTGAAATGGTTGATACAAAGTGGATTGCGGAGTCGAACTGTTTCTCCTAGACGCTTCTATTCGATCTTTCAAAGAAATTTTGGGCATGGACGGGTCGTTCGTAATTCGACCAAAACAATTCGCGTAGGAAGAAATATTTGGATGAGGATACCAAATTTCGACAAGAGTTTTATGAGGTGGGGTACCCATGATGTAGGAAAAGAGAAGAAAAAGAATGTGGGTGGAAGTGAGGTGCACGGATTTCGTGGCGACAAAATTTTGTAAGTCTTTGTAAAAATTTCCCTTTTTTTTTTATATGTGGAGCTTTTTGCAAAAATTTTCGATAAAGGGCTTAGACACACTTTCAATCAACCACAAATTCACAATCAAGCCTAGATCTAGGGTCACCTAGGTCAGCTAGACAGCTCCTAACTGTTCCAAAGGGCAAGAAATAAGAGCTCAAACCGCCTCTTCACCGCCAATTGTGGCCAGGTAAGTGCCAGGTAAGTGGGAGGCTCTCCACCACGTAAGTAGTGGACCTAATTAAGTAACCACTTGCCTTATACACACTTTCCTAGACACCACAAAGTCAGGTTAGGATCAACGGTCGATGCCTACAACTAGTCCTCTGTCCTATTGAGCGCGAAGTCCTTAGGGCTGAGTCTAATATTTTTTAATTAAAAGATGGTCAATGCAGTATGCCTTATATGATTTCTGGGGTCCTGGGAAGGGTGATGAAATCCCCACCCAATCTGGATTGGTTTCAAGCCCCTTAAAGTCCGATTAAAAATATGCAAAGCAGTAACAATCACTTGCAATCAATTTTTAGAGCGGCGCAAAGAATCCTGCACAAGATCAATTATTGGAAGGGGGAGAGATTTTTTAGCGCAAAGAATCCTGCAAGAGATTTTACAGAGGAGATATTGGGATTTGCAGAGGAGGAGAGAGAAACAAACAGAGATTTTTCAACCTGATGACGTCACCAGGCGGCGATGGTTCCGCGGCAAGGAGGGGGTTCTGGCGGCGGAAGCGCGGTCACGTGGACGGTTCAGATCCCAGGGAATTTTTGGAGATGATGATGTCACCAAGCCGCCGCGGATGCGCGGTCCGAACAGGGTTGGCGCGGCGGAAACGCGGTGGCGGAGGCGGTTTGGTTCCCGAGATTTCTTCTTCTGCTTTGTTTTTATTTTCCTCTGTTTTTCAGATCGGCCGTTTTCTGTTTCGATCTCTGGATTTTTCCAGATCTGAATTTGTTCTTCGGTCCTGCAAAATTCAAACAAAAATACCTTTCAAACAATAAAAAGATGATAAATTTTTATATTTTTTAATTTTTCAGTTTTATGATTTTTTTAATTTTATATTAACCCGAAATTGCAAAAAGAAAATAACACGCCATCCCCGGCAACGGCGCCTTTGATTGATATTGTTTTGCGTGCTTGCGCTTTCGAAAGATATATCAAAAATATTTGTTAACCGCAATCAAGAACGGCAACGGTGCCATTTGATCCCCGGCAACGGCGCCATTTGATTTATCAAAGAATAATTTATAACGGCAATCAAGAAAGGCGTCGCTTGGTAGCTAGCCGGTGAGTACGGGTCGGTCCACAGGGATTTTGTGTATTCTCGATTTGTTCTAACGAGTTAATTCCGATTGTTGTCGGATTGATTAAATCTAAAAACTAAAGTAGATCTAAACTAGGATTAGAATCTTGCTAGGGTTAGGTTTATGTTAGGTTTGGAAAGTCAATATTCCTCACCGCTTTCTATGCCCTGATTAAGATCTATGAGATGTTATTGTAACAATTAATAAAGTGGATTAGGACCATCGGGAAGAAACGATGTTTCTTCCTCTAGGTTCTTGTCCTTCCTTTCTTAATCCTTACCCTAACCTCCATAGAAAACATGCTCAACCGGTCTTTTATACTACGGTATCACCGCTACCTCGTGGGATAGGGTGTCGCAGGGAGCGGTGTGTGCATGTATGCATGGAGTCCTATAAAAACGTGTGATGGGTAAGAAAGGGGTGAGAGATCTTCATTTCTCAAGCCTTCCCCAAATCTAACCCTAACAAGCGAGGAGACTACTCACTCATTAGGGAATTAAAAGACATGTTCTAAACTAATTAACTAGGGCAGATAATAAAGATCTATGCCAGGGCAAGAAAGAAATTACCTAGGGCATGGAAATAAAATTTAACTAGGGCATTGAAAAGAAAACTTACTCCTAATTTTTATTTGATGCTCTCTTCCTTCTTTACAGAAATTTACAGATCTGAATTTAGATAGATGAAATGAGGCACAAGAAGAGGCATCCCCTAAAAAAGGTTTTAGGGCTTCTATTTATAGAACATAGAAACCCTAGGATTACATTCGAGTCACGTCTGCATTTACACTTTTTAGCGCCGACACGGGCACTATATGGCCGCGGATCCGCGGCCAAAAGCCCTTTTTGGTCACGGTTCCGCGGCCAAATAGAATGATCTTAGTCTGAGATTTTTAGGGAATCTTCTGGTGGCGTTTAGCTTCTTCTTTCTTTGCTTTTTTTTTCCAAGTTGTCTTCTAGTTCTCTTCCAGATCTCCACAGTGAATAATGTAGTAGACTTTTACCGTTGCTTCGTGTTAAAGTCTTGAACCTTGCGCTGCCTTTGTTCTTTATGAAATCGTCCATTAATTTTCGTTTAGTCTTCAAACTGTAGGCATGATCAAGATCTTTCCATTTGTTGGTCGTAGTCTCACTTTTGTATCGTGTTTTCATCGTTTTCACTGTTTTGTTCCGAGAACCTGTAATCTGCAACTATGTAGCAAACATGGATCAAAAGCACATGTTTATTTGTAAAATAAATAAGAATGGGAAATATAATAATGCAAAATTATGATAAGAACAGTGGTGCCTCACGTGCTCCTCACGCGGGCGCCAATGTACAAAGCACAAAAGAATCTATTAAATAAAAGTTATATCTTAAATGGCGCCGCACGTGCTCATCACATGGGCGCCAATGTACAAAGCACGGGAATACCCATCTTAAGAATTAAATTCTTAAGTGGCGCCGACGTGCACAACACGTGAGTGCCAGTGTCCAGGTAGAATTAAATTTTATAGTACTTGATCAGTCGAAAATATTGCATTTTTAACACATCAATTTCCCTACTATTTGCAATCATCTAAAGGTGTTCGGTATGAATATAGCACATATTAGCAAATTGTCTGTAAAATACCAAATAACATGTGTTATATATTATAACCGGCATTTTGAGGGAAATTGAGTGTTTATTATTGCACGCATGATCTTTGTAAATCGCAACACTTGTCTCGAGATTGTGTGCAGGAAATTCCAGGTAAAAGAGCCGAAACTGTTAAAAGTGTTGATAAAAATACGCCAAGTCCAAGACTTGAGATCTGACATAAATCAAGAGAGTATAAAAATATTACAGACATCAGGAAATAGCCCTAAAGCCAGCACAAGATCACCCAGAAAATTCCATGCATCAAAGCCACCAAAGGGCCGCGGATCCGCGGCCGAATGGGCTTGTTGGCGGCGGATCCGCGGCTAATGGGACACGTCAGCGCTTCTCATTTTTCCACGTGGCTTTCCATAACAGCCTCAGCTTCCAAAAGACTCCCAAAGACCACGTGGCTTCATCCAGAAGGCTCGGCCTAACAACCTTATCCTAGAATATTCCTTATTCTAGAATCTTCCCTCCAACAAACCTCTTCTAGAAGCCTCTCTCTAACAACCTAGTTTTGGAGGGAAGATTCAAATGAGGAGGCTATAAAATGAGATCTAGATCTAGGGTTTTGGGGTTGTTGATTTTGGAGGGAAAAGTTGTTGAAATTTGAGAGAAAAAATTGTAGATCCAAATTAAAATCAAAATCAAATTGGGTGACACAATTTGATCAAAAATCAAGATCTATCGAGTGCCGATTCAAGCAAGAAGCCATCACGCCTTTTTGAAGCGACGCCGATCTTCATCAGAGCAAGTGATCCAAGACGATCCACGACTCACGGAGACGATGCGAAGCTAATTCGACGATCTAGTTCTCTCCTCAATTTCTTGTAGTCTTGAGAGAATTGTAACAAAAATGTTGAATAAAGAAAGGTGAAATTTCTTTGTCTTGCTTATCTTTATATTTGACCATTATGATGAGTTTTCAATTCTTGATTGATTTCTTTGATATGATATTTGAATAAAAACTCCGCTCGTGGAGGAATCGAGAAAATAGATAGATGATGATGATTATATTTTTGAACGATTCTTAAGTCTTATGAGTTTTGTAAACTCTAGTAAATTGAATCATCGACAACCTAGTTTCGAGCGAGACGCTTTCTTGAATGTTTTCGCTCTTAATTAGAGATCAACGATCGATGCTTGAATTTCCTAGAGGCTAGAATGTGAGTGATAATCAACGAAAGGACAAGGGATAAATGATGAAACCCTAGTTTCCGCAAGAGATCCATAATTCTCATTGATCGTCATCGATCTAGCAACAAATCATCAATAGATAAGAATACGTAATCACAAGTCTTCATCCTCACTATCGATTCGATCGATTCCTACGAGCCTCTCTACAAATCTTGATAACTAATTCAATTTGGATAATTCTTGATTCTCGATTCTTGATCTTTAGTATTTCTTTAAAATTCTTGAAACTAAACTTCAAAATTCATGAATCATTTTCTTTTCATCTTTTCATTTCGACTCATCTAAAACAATAGCGTGCTAAACACACATCTCAGTGGACGATCCGTATTCATTAATGCGCTACATCGACACCGTTAATTGATTGCGGTATAAATTTCTTTGGTTGTGAAACATCTTATATACGACATCCAAATCGAAGATCAATCAAATGGCGCCGTTGCCGGGGAAGTGTGCTATTTTGTTCGTTTTTGTTATTTGAGTTGAAAAATTATTATTCCATCAAATTTTCATCCAAGACCCGCTTCAAGTGCTTAACGATTAATGTTGAATTTTTTGCGAGAGAATCTGGAATCATTTCAGCAGTGCGATCAAGATTCAGAGAAGATCTGAAGAATCCAGAGAAGCACAAGGACCTGCACAAAAATTTCCAACCCCTAGTTCCCCCATAGCGCCGCGGATCCACGGCCAGAGAGGAATTTTTGCGGCGGAACCGCCGCCGTTTAGGATTCGTTCTGTGCCAAAATTCTCAGGTTTGCTCTCTGTTCTCCTCTCTTCTCTCTGATCTTGTCCAATAATCAATTTCTTGCAGGATTCTTTGCAAAATTCAGCGCCGCTAAAAAATTAAATTTGTTGCGATTCTTGAAATTGGTTGTTTGCATATTTTAATACGGAAATTAAGGGGCAAAGGCCAAATTCAGATTAGGTGGGGAGTTCATTACCCTTCTTAAGCCCCGGAAATCACAAACTTGCATCCGCATCACCTTCATTAATTAAAAAATATCTAGACAAGACTCAAAGGACCGTCGCGCTCACTTAGGACAGAAGGAGGTCGTGGGTAATCTATTTCTTATCCGCGTTTCTTTTGTGGTGTCTAAGGCAAGTGTGTCTAAGGCAAGTGGTTACTTAATTAGGCCCACTACTTACGTAGTGGAGAACCTCCCACTTAGCTGGCACTTACCTGGCCACAGGAGGGGCAAAGAGGTAGTAGAGGATTTATCCTGCGATTTGTCTTCTAGAAGTCTAGGAGCGGTCTACAGACTTGACCTAGGTGACCATTAGATATAGGGTTGCTTGTGCATGTTTGTGTGAATTTTCATAAATCCGTTTCTTTTTCAAAACAAACCAATTAATTCCCCCCTCCCCCTTTTTCCCCCTTTTACCCTTCTCCCCCTTCTCTTCTTATAATGGGTGACCCGAACAGAAAAACTCTTGCCGAGCTTTGTTATCCACAACCAGATATTGCTTGTTTTCGTAATCCCTTTGGTATACCGTCCGGCTCTTCCATGTCCTTTAGAGATCGGATAGAACAAGTAGGTAGAAATAGTTGGCCACCTCAGTCTAGGTCCTATCAACCGTATCCTAATTCTACATCCGTTCCAGTTGATACTCCGAGTGAGGAAGCCCCTAGACGAATGTCCATTGCTGAGCATATAGCTAGGGCTAGAAGCCAAAGTTTCAATCCGAACCAATATCAACCGTATCCTAATCCTACATCCGTTTCAGTTGATACTCCGAGTGAGGATTCCCCTAGACGCATTTCCATTGCTGAGCATATAGCTAGAGCTAGAGGCCAAAGTTTCAACCCGGTCCAATATCAACCATCACCTCCACTTTCCAAAGAAGAATTTCATAATCGGTTTATGGCATGTATGATGTCCAATAACCAACCGACGAACCAATATCAATTATCACAATGTTGACCCTACTCCTGCCCAATTTTCACAGCCATTCTGTTCCTATCAATCAAATCCGACTTTTCCACCTTCTCTAAACGGTCCTTCTAATCAGCCATTTGGGAGTTTTAACTGTCCACCAGAATTTCAATCTTATACTGGAACTCCTTATTGACCCAAGTCTAGTCTTGAGCGGATATTAGAAGAAGGTTTAGTGATGTTGAACCGCATCAGAGAGGAATGGAAGGGAACCATGGCTAAATATGAAGAACCAGCCTAAAAATTTTCAGTATATAATTCGGGCATAGGACAAAATGAGAATTTGGGTAGTGAGAGAGAACTGTACATCTTTCCTAATCAAACATTCCCTTTCCAAACTGAAATCCACAACTCCAGTTTCACAGATTCATCGAGTGCACCAAAGGATTCACCAATTGACGATAAAATGTATGAGAAGTTGTGTAATAATGCAATGTTTGATTTACCCGACTGCGAAGGGTCTATTTCAAGTGAAATCATGCCAAATCCTTGTGATCTCTACACTTCCACTCTTGAACCAAAGTTGATTGAAAACCAGTCTTTGCATGAGGTGTTTGAGAATTTTAACCTTCACTTGAATGAGGTGATTGACGTTGGGGATATATTGATTGATGAACCCGAAATTTTGGATGAGTTTGTCCCACCAATTCATCAGATCCTTTCACTTCCTTGTGGTCATCATCTTGAGCCTTTAATCCTTCCCGAACCCTAAATACGTCTTGAAGTTGATGATAATCATATACCCGAAGAGCAAACTGAAATTCAGCCTTCATTTCCCACATCTGGTTTAGCGACACTTGACACATCGATACGTTTACCCATTTCATCTTCCACTCTCTCTGGTTCTTCTTCTGTCCCCGAAATGATAGTGAGTGTTGATGAATCGCAATCCGACAGTTCAAGTTCGACAATCCCAGAAAGCCAACTTGATTTGGATATTTTTGAAAATGAGGTAGATGAGTTTTTCACCTCCACATATTTTGACAAATCAAGTATGGTAAAATCTGGCACAAAACTTTTTGATAGCAAAATGTTCGATCATACCATTGATAAAAGTTTTGAAGAACTTTTTGCCGATGAGCTTGAATTTTTAAACAATACGGATTTTGTGATTGTTCAACCTCCACTTATAGAAGTTGAACCGCCACCATTCCTTCTTCCTAATCATTCACATTCATTCTCATTCTTTCTTTTCTCTAATTTAAAATTCAAACCCTTTCCAGACCACCTTTTATCCCTTCCCCAATTTTTCTTGACTCGATACAACACATTCTTCCACCGACCTATACGCTATACCAATAAAATCTTTGAATGGTTGGTGTTAACTTTTGGTCTTTGTAAAGTTTTACTTTGACCAAATGACTCACCCCCTCTTAAAATGCTTCAAATTGTCTAACTCATGTTTGAGGGGGGGTATTTTTGGCTCTTGAAATAACTATTGTCCTCAATATTGTGAGCCAAAAATAAGTTTAGGGGATGATTTTCACTTTAATATATTTTGCCCCCATTAATAAATGTCCTCCCAAGCTTACGGGTTTTTTGAGGTTTAGAAGATAGCAATAGCGAGGACACTGTTGAAAACAAGTTTGGGGGAGGTTTGTGCTTATTTTCCCATCACTTCGTATATTTCGCACAAGGACAAAACATATCATTTAAAACATAAAAAAAAATATTAAAAAATTTGTACATAAATAAGATAATAAAAGATTAGATAGTGAAAAATTACATCCAAAAGATTAGAAAAATTTAAGAAAACCAAGAAAATTAGAAGTTTTCTTAAACGAACTAGTAATAAGTAGTTATGAGCCGTTGTCCCATGGGTTAGTAAGATGAAGGAAGTCACTAATCTGAGAATAAAAATAAGTTTGAAAAATAGTTCCTATTCTGGAAGCCAAACATTTGAACGTTGATACCCTACTATACGCACTTACACACGTCTTGAAACTCAGGATAGTAGAGGATACCTTAAAATGCTCTTGTCTAAAAGCTAAAGTATGAAGGAAATTATAAATGAATAAAATATAAAAATGGTGTTAAGAAAAAAATGAACAATGGTTTTGTTATCGCCAAGGCAGCAATAAAAAAATATAGCGAGGGTGCTTCATGACCTAGTGCCTTAGACCAACTGGTCTAGTAGTTACTGCTAAGCCTTAGGTGGTGCAAGACGAGGAAAATGCTAATACGCCTAATAAGCAAGCACATGAGTAATCGGTCGGTTAGTACCTCAAGAAGTATTAACGGTTGCATGAAAAATGTGTGAGCAATCTCATATTCATCAAATTAAAAAGTACTGAGGCAGATGGACAAGAGTATGATAGCTTGAATTGAATTCTCCGGGTGTAGGGATGTTCTTTACACACACGTAGGGTTATATAATCGATATTTGGAAGAAAGATAGGGATGAAGAATAAAGACGATGTTTTATTGAGGGATGATGTGATTTCTAATATCTTTTCATGACTATTAAGATAGTGCTCATGACAACCGAAAAGCTAGTATAGTTGGAAACTCTAATTTTCAAAGTCTTTCTTTTACGATTCTTGTCTTTATATGTAACTTTCACGGTCTTCCTTTTATTATTGGATTTTGTGGGTGCAATCCGCTGAAAACCCTCAGGAGACAACACTCCTCCTACTAGGGACACCTAGAGGTTTAAAGGCTTGTTGCACGTGCTCAATGCAATCGTGTTGCCTACGAAAGTGTGCTAGTTAGTTTTTGTTTTTCTTATATTTTCTCCTTCTCTTTCTAATAAAACAGTTTGCTCGAGACGACCAAAAATAAGTTTGGGGGAATTTAATCAGTCGAAAATATTGCATTTTTAACACATCAATTTCCCTACTATTTGCAATTATTTAAAGGTGTTCGGTATGAATATAGCACATATTAGCAAATTGTCTGTAAAATACCAAATAACATGTATTATATATTATAACCGGCATTTTGAGGGAAATTGAGTGTTTATTATTGCATGCATGATCTTTGTATATCGCAACACTTGTCTCGAGATTGTGTGCAGGAAATTCCAGGTAAAATAGCCGAAACTGTTAAAAGTGCTCATAAAAATACGCAAGTCCAAGACTTGAGATCTGGCATAAATCAAGAGAGTATAAAAATATTCCAGACATCAGAAAATATCCCTAAATCCAGCACAAGATCACCCAGAAAATTCCATGCATCAAAGCCACCAAAGGGCCGCGGATCCGCGGCCGAATGGGCTTGTTGGCGGCGGATCCGCGGCTAATGGGATACGTCAGCGCTTCACATTTTTCCACATGGCTTTCCATAACGACCTCAGCTTCCAGAAGACTCCCAAAGACCACGTGGCTTCATCCAGAAAGCTCGGCCTAACAACGTTATCCTAGAATATTTCTTATTCTAGAATCTTCCCTCCAACAAACCTCTTCTAGAAGCCTCTCTCTAACAACCTAGCTTTGGAGGAAAGATTCAAATGAGGAGGCTATAAAATGAGATCTAGATCTAGGGTTTTGGGGTTGTTGATTTTGGAGGGAAAAGTTGTTGAAATTTGAGAGAGAAAATTGTAGATCCAAATTAAAATCAAAATCAAATTGAGCGACACAATTTGATCAAAAATCAAGATCTATCGAGTGTCGATTCAAGCAAGAAGCCATCACGCCTTTTTGAAGCGACGTCGATCTTCATCAGAGCAAGTGATCCAAGACGATCCACGACTCACGGAGACGATGCGAAGCTAATTCGACGATCTAGTTCTCTCCTCAATTTCTTGTAGTCTTGAGTGAATTGTAACAAAATTGTTGAATAAAGAAAGGTGAAATTTCTTTGTCTTGTTTATCTTTATATTTGAGCATTATGATGAGTTTTCAATTCTTGATTGATTTCTTTGAAATGATGTTTGAATAAAAACCAATTAATTTCCCCCGTCCCCCTTTTACCCTTCTCCCCCTTCTCTTCTTATAATGGGTGACCCGAACAGAAAAACTCTTGCCGAGCTTTGTTATCCACAACCAGATATTACTTGTTTTCGTAATCCCTTCGGTATACCGTCCGGCTCTTCCATGTCCTTAAGAGATCGGATAGAACAAGCGTGTAGAAACAGTTGGCCACCTCAGTCTAGGTCCTATCAACCGTATCCTAATTCTATATTCGTTCCAGTTGATACTCCGAGTGAGGAAGCCCCTAGACGAATGTCCATTGCTGAGCATATAGCTAGGGCTAGAAGCCAAAGTTTCAATCCGAACCAATATCAACCGTATCCTAATCCTACATCCGTTTCAGTTGATACTCTGAGTGAGGATGCTCCTAGACGCATTTCCATTGCTGAGCATATAGCTAGAGCTAGAGACCAAAGTTTCAACCCGGTCCAATATCAACCATCACCTCCACTTTCCAAAGAAGAATTTCATAATCGGTTTATGGCATGTATGATGTCCAATAACCAACCGACGAACCAATATCAAAATTCTTCTTATCACAATGTTGACCCTACTCCTGCCCAATTTTCACAGCCATTCTGTTCCTATCAATCAAATCCGACTTTTCCACCTTCTCTAAACGGTCCTTCTAATCAGCCATTTGGGAGTTTTAACTGTCCACTGGAATTTCAATCTTATACTGGAACTCTTTATCGACCCAAGTCTAGTCTTGAGCGGACATTAGAAGAAGGTTTAGTGATGTTGAACCGCATCAGAGAGGAATGGAAGGGAACCGTGGCTAAATATGAAGAACCAACCCAAAATTTTCAGTATATAATTCGGGCATAGAACAAAATGAGAATTTGGGTAGTGAGAGAGAACTATACACCTTTCCTAATCAAACATTCCCTTTCCGAACTGAAATCCACAACTTCAGTTTCACAGATTCATCGAGTGCACCAAAGGATTCACCAATTGATGATAGAATGTATGAGAAGTTTTGTAATAATGCAATGTTTTATTTACCTGAGTGCTTAGCACTTTTTCATAAAAAGAGAAGGGCTGAACAGATAGTGCCCAAATAAGTGCTTAGCACTTTTTGAATAAAATAAAAAGAAAAGAGTAGACAGACTAAACCCAAATTGGCTAAGCCTCTGAAGTTTCTTGCAGCTGAGCCCAAATGCTCTTTTGATGGATCCTACGTAAAAATGATCCTTAAAAAATATTATTGAGCCGATTTTAGTCTCAAACATGATTAATGATCTTTCATTGATGATATCCAAAATGATATTCATCTCATACCTCCTAAGGTAATCTTAGTCTCAAATATGACTAACGATTCTTAGGTCCACCACAACCTCTTTTTCCTCAAATACGGGATTTGGTTTAAGGGTACATCTCTCCACACCTCTGATACATGTTGTTGTAATTCCTTAACATTTTCAGAGAGGTGGCGGGTCCTAACGACCAACAACTTCTCTCATCCCACATTGATGCACTTCCAAATTGACGTACATGCCTCAAATCGTCT
This sequence comes from Agapanthus africanus, assembly GCA_030015575.1. Classification (NCBI taxonomy): domain Eukaryota; kingdom Viridiplantae; phylum Streptophyta; class Magnoliopsida; order Asparagales; family Amaryllidaceae; genus Agapanthus; species Agapanthus africanus. The sequence goes on along the minus strand of JASDDO010000019.1, from coordinate 194,203,355 downwards.
CATGTCCCAAATTGGACACATCCTATATCACTATTGTTCACTTCGTCACGTAACAAATACACGTGCGCGCAAGATGGATGTTGGACCGAGATGTCCCTAAACTAATATTCGTCCTCAAAATGGGAATGTTAGACCGAAATGTCCTTAAACTAATATCTTCCCCAAACACGGCGGTAATGGACCGTGACGTCCTCAAACTAAAACAAACAGAGCCCCAAATGCTCATATTTATTTAAGTCGATCTTAATCTCAAACCAGATTAACGGTCCTTAAATAAACCAAGCCCGAATCTAAAAATATACGGATTTGGACTAATCCACGCCCTACGGACGACGACATAAACTAGTCTCCGTATACAATTCACGGGCAACCTAAACAAACAAAAACACACACGACATGATGTGAACTTCACGAGCAGGAGAAAGTGGTTATCGCAATGAGGTAACGTAATTAACTGTAGGGGCTTGCGCCTGCAGAGAAGAGCGTCCCTACAATCAAAAAACCCCTCACAAACGAGTGGGAATCTGATAAAGTCACGCTACAACGGCCGCATCTATCCAAACCTCCGATATATGGTGCCATAAATCGACTTGGTATCTTCGAAGAGGTGGATGGATAAATCCAAATAGAATCTGCCCCCAGATTCAGGCAAGACGATCCATCCCGGTTCGTCCCTTTCTTCCGGCGGTGAACAGATTCCGGCACGCCCGGTGGGACCTTTTACTCTTTCCACTCCACACTTCGTGTTTTATGTTTCGTAAACAAAATCGCGGTTCACTATGGTTGCCCTTGGATTCGAGGTACTAAGATTTGGTGTCTTGTTCCTGTGTAGAAAAAGAAAAATCAATGACTTCCAACTGCACAACTTGCAACAGCAACTCCCACTCCGCCCCAACTGGAGGAGTGATCTACGGGCCCAACGCGGCCTCTATCTTTTCAATGCCGGTGGGGCAAGTAATGCAAGTCACCACTGGACTATTCTTCGGGACCATGTTTCCACCATTGGGTGTCGGTGCCTCAGCGCCGCAGGAAGAAGCTCCCAAGAGGTCGGTCTTCGATCGACTGGCGATCACAACGGCCCCTCTCAACGGGCCGTCCAAATCTGGTGTGTTAGTCTTCAACAAGCTGAGCTAAAACCCAAACGGGCCCGTAAAGAAGCCCGTGATACCTGAAGGGGCTACCCCAAAATGAATAGCCCTCCCAACTCCTGCTACGGGCGAAGTCGTCAAAGGTGCTTCCCCTATTAGAAAGTCGGTCTTCGAAAGATTAGTCGATCCTCCTCAAACTCTGCCAAGGACGTCAGCCTTCAACAGGTTGACACCAACAGTAGCCCCTCACCAAAGATAGGGGCACGAAGAAGCCACTTCCAAAACTGAGGCGGCCCCTTTTGCAAGACATGCTCGACGTCGTCACTGGCGTCAAGTGAGGAGAGCTGGGGGAAACTCCCCCTGGACTTATCCCACCAGCTCCAATGGTGAAAGTTGATGCTGTTGTTCTAACCGGGAATAACTTTGATCTACTCAGAAGGGTACGTAAGAACTCCCCAACGGCGGTGCTAAAGAAATTGCCCCCGCCTGCAGAAACCACAGTGCAGCCAAAGATGGAGCACCCCCATCAACGGCTTTCCTCGCAAATTTACAGGGTCTGGCGAAAAGTCCAAGACTTCATGATTGATCAAAACTACTCTCGTCGATCGAAGAAATCGAAGGTTCGATAAGAGAAAGACCACTCCTCCGTCATACAGCGAGGGACTTCTTCTGCACAGGTGCCTGTTACAACGGCTCCTTCAACTTTGACCCCCCACAAAAAGGACGAGGCCAAAGAAAATCCCACCGCCGTCGGCAAACTCAAAAGGCGATGAACCCAAACGTCCTAATTCTGGGGGCATGATCGTGCATACAGTCTACATGGCTTCCGGGAAAGAGAAAATCTGTGCTTTCGTAGGTCACCGGCCGCAAAATTGGTCGCTGACAAAAGTTCAGGATCAACAATAAAAGCTCCAGGAGATGCTGGCCAAAATGGCAGCACTTACCGGGCAGAAAGAGAGCCTGGACACAACAGCCGAACAGCGCCAGGAGCAGGAGACCGATACAGTGTTTCTGCGAAGGGTGCTTGAAAGAAAGGACAAGGAAGCTGCTGAGCAGGCTACTAATATAAAGCAGATGGCTCTCTTGTACCAAGATATGGTTGGAATGATGATCAAGCCAGAACCCCCAGCCGAGGATCTGCCGATAATTATCGAGGATGACAGAGTGGAAACATTAAACCCTCTTCCGGCTTTATCGATAGCCAAGGAGGAAACGATCTCCAAGGCTGCTCTTGATGATTACACCGCTCAACAAATACAGCTCATCAAGTCAAATGAAGCGGCCGTCTAAACTGTCAGAACTGGACAACCGTATCCAGGCCGGTATGACCAAATCGAGTACCTGCCAGGATATATCCCCAAGTTCTATGTGTATAAGGGGACATGCAACCCATATCAGCACGTCGAGCAGTTTAGAGCTCTGTGCGGTAACACTGGAGGTGACGACAAACTGTTGCTTCGCCAGTTCGTTGGTAGCTTGTCAGAGACGGCCTTTGAATGGTACTCGGAGCTCCCAAATGACTCCGTAAAGATATTCACAGAGATGGAGCTGCTATTCACACAGCGGTTTGCCAGCGCAAGCGAGCGTACCCCGATCATGACTTTAATCAATGCCAGGGTATGGCCGGGAGAAACCTGGGTCCAATATGCGATCCGGTGGCAGAAACTGTGGTCAAAGTGCGAACAACGCATCGAAGAATCCCCCGCTGTGGGCATGTTCATCAGGACCCTAGATTCACAAATTACTGTGTTCCAGTTCATGACGTTCTTCAAACCGATGACCTTCCAGGCTCTGATTCATAAACTAGCCCAAATGGACCAGATAGGCCACGAGCCTTCCTCCTCAAACAAGAACCCTCGAAAATCCAAGGGTAAAGAGAAAGCGGCCTTTGTCGTCAACACTCAACAACAACCGAGCGACCCAAAACCGGCGGTTTGCCAAATCAATGCACGTCCACGTCTATCCCTGGAAGAAAGGCTAGGACGCGCTTACTCGTTTCCCCGCGATAAGACGAGGAGACTATTTGATTTGGTAATGCGTAAAAAACTCATCATATTGCAGGACCTACGGTGTCCACTGCAACCCGGCGACGTCAACAACCTCAACTACTGCTCCTGTCACAGAATGGTGAGCCACCCAATTGAAAATTGTTATGTCTTCAAGAACTGGGTCGAGGATCAGAATCAACAAGGGAAGTTCGCGATGACTGAGAACTGGAAGGTGAACCCACCACAGAAGCACACTTCCAAAAAAGTGGATGCACCGGGGGCATCATGCTCGCTCGTGGAAGAAACTCCATGGGGAGTCGTTCTTTCAGCTAAAACCAAAGGAATGCTGAAAGATCTACAGGCAAGTCTGGCAGTCTGGTGGAAAAGCCTACTTGAACCTGAAATTATCGAACGGATGCTGAAACCGCGTCCCATACCGAAAGTTGTTGACAAAGGGCAAAATCCCCTAGTCAAGCCTTTAAAGTCTTCAAAAAAAAAGAAAAAGATCAAGAAGCCTGTGCAGCCTGCTGAGTATGACGACAAGCGCACAAATTTAAAAAATTACATCAACGCATTGGAGGGGTACAACCAGAAGGCGCGGACACCGGTCACCCTCAAAGAGTTCCTCAAGTATATTCTTGAGAACGAAGATAGTGACAACGATGAGAAAAATGACTCATCAAAGAAACCGAAGACTATGTAGCAAGTTGCCACATTGTCTCCCATTCGTCGTTAAATGGCGAAGAAGCTCCCTCAGCGTCAGAAAACAGCGCAGAGGAACTGGGGGCAGGATCGGTGCTAAAATCCCCGGAACTGCCAATAGACCTGATCGATAGGCTATTAAACGAAGCCTTTCGAAAAATCAAAGCTCGCATACGTCACCGGGGTATCGCAATTCCTAAGAGACTCCTTAGGAAAATTCCTAGGATTCATCATACATCACCGGGGTATCAAAATCGATCCTTCAAATATCAAGGCGATTACGGAAATGCCCACGCTAAGGACCCTAAAACAATTGCGATCCCTCAAGGAAAGCTCGCATATATCCGACAGTTCATAGCCAACCTCTTCGGAAAATGCCGTCTCTACAGTCATCTGATGAAGAAAGGGACCCCGTTCATTTGGGATCAAAAGTGCCAAAATGCATTAGACGAAATCAAGCAATACTTGCACTGCTCCGGTTAAGGGAAAACCCCTTATCCTATATACAACAACCCTTGAGGGTTCTCTAGACGCGCAATGGGCACAAGAGAACGATCAGGGAAAGAAGAGAGCTTTGTATTATTTGAGCCGAGTTCTCCTAGGGGCAGAAAACAACTACTCCCCCATCGAAAAGCATTTCCTGGCACTGATCTTCACGATAACGAAGCTCAGACATTACGCCTTGGCATATGAGGTCCATCTCATATCAAAGGTGGACCCTCTCAAATATCTGATGTAAAGGGCCATATTAACAGGAAGGCTTGCCAAATGGGCCCTTCTCCTGATGGAGTTCTCAATAACATATCGACCTCTCCAAGCAGTGAAAAGCCAGGCCATCGCCGACTTTATCGCAGAGCATCCAATACTAGCTGACTCCCCCTTAATTTGCAAGTTGCCGGAGGAACATGCATTCGCCACAATCAAAGAAGAGAAGGAAGAAAATGATTCCTAATGGGAACTCTACTTCGATGGAGCAACTTCCATGAAAAGGCAAAAGCAAAACACCCCCATAATCAAAGCCGGGGTGGGCCTTATCTTCATGACTCCGCAAGAAATATTGCGTTATGCCCTCTCCTTAACGAAGCCAAGAACTAACAACGAAGCTGAATATGAAGCTTTGATAGCGGGCCTCGAGATCGCTGTCGACATAGGAATCAAAGACCTCCTCATATATGGAGACTCCCAGCTGATCGTTAGCCAAGTAAATGGTGACTATCAGACGTGGAAGCCAGAGCTGATAAAGTATGGAGAAAGAGTGCAACAACTGTTGACATAAATCCCCTGCTACATCCTGGAGAGTATACCGCGTGCAGAAAACAGCAAGGCGGATGCGTTGGCCAAATTAGCTAAGGAATTAGCCGACGAAGACTTCGATAACGTAAAGATCACCGTGCAAAGCCGCAGGATCCTCGCGCCAATAGAAATATCTTCGGGAGACTTAACAGAGCCATCCGAAGGAAAAGAACCGACCGAACAAGTAGCTCTTCAAATTGGAGGGAAGTCTTCATAGACTACTTCAAATCCTAACGAATGCCCAAAAATGCATCGTCTAGACATCAGCTCATAAAACGAGCTCTATCCTTCGCCTTCGTTAACGATACTCTATATAATAGATCTTTCAACTGTCTGTGGTTAAAATGTCTGGGGCCGGAAGAAGCAAAGAAAGTCGTCCAAGAAACTCATGACGGACTCTACGGTTCTCACCAAGCTGGGCTAAAAATGAAGCTGAAGGTCAAAAGAATGGGTTATTATTGGCCCATAATGATTCAGGACTGTCTCGAATATGCGAAGCAGTGTTGCCCGTGCCAAATTCACGGGGACTTCATCCACCAGCATCCAAACCCGCTACTCCCAACAGTAGCTAGCTGGCCATTCGAAATGTGGGGAACCGATATAATTGGCCCCATTGAACCAGTATCGTCCAAAGGACATCGGTTCATATTGGTAACGGCCGACTAATTTTCTAAGTGGGCAGAAGCAGTACCACTAAGGGAGGTAAAGACGGAGCATATCCTCCATTTCTTCAGGACACATATCATCTACCGGTTCGGCACTCCGTGATGAATTATCTCGGACAATGGGCCAGCCTACAGGAGCCAAAAAATCAGCCGCTTCGCAGTACAACATAAAATAGATTGGAGATATTTTTCAGTCTATGATTTTCATGCCAACGGTCTGGCTGAGGCTTTCAACAAGACCTTGACAAAGATTATAAAGAAAACAGTGTCCAGAAACGAAAGAGGCTGGCACGAAAGGCTGCATGAAGCTCTCTGGGCGTACTGAACAACGTTCAAAATAGCTACGAATAAAACACCATACGCGTTGGTATTCGGCACGAAAGCAGTGCTCCCCTTGGAAATATAACTCCCTTCTCTACGAGTAGTGGTTCGAGACGAGCTGACAGATGAAGAAAATACTTATCTTCGGCTTGAGGAGCATGATGCCCTCGACGAAACTCGTCTTATAGCACAACAAAATCTGGAGGCTTATAAGGTAAGGATGACACGGTCATACGAAAGACTGACTAGGCCGAGAACATTCCGCCAAGACGAGCTTGTGCTAGTCGTCAAAAGACCGATGATCCCCAATTGTGCAAAACGAGAGAAATTCGGGCCGAAATATGAAGGCCCGTACATCATAGACAAAGTCTACCAAGGTGGAGCCTACCTGTTAATGGATATGCATGGCGAAAGACCTTTCCGGCCAATAAACGGCTGATTCCTCAAAAAATACTACGCCTAATAAGTCATGACCTAGGTCAATGATAGATGACGACGCTCGTGTTCGCTTGCTATCTTCCTGAGTCAGGACTCAGAGAATAGTATACAAAGAAGCTCCGTCGCCTCAAACATGGTGATGACGGACCGAGATGTCCTTAAACTAAAAATTCACCTCAAACATGGCGATAAAGGACCGAGATATTGTCGGGACCCGGTTCATGTTCACGGAATAAAGTTCCACACGGAACAAAGAGCCACGCCAATTATTATGCCAAGGGGGCGGGGTCCACCTCTTGAATCTGTGGGGGCCACCTCTTGAGTCAGTGGGACCCACTGTAGAACAATGGGGACCGAACTGCATTATAAATGTAATGGCACCAGCCTAAATTACAGAGCCGTCTTTTAAGTGAATCGGCACTACAGGAGCTTGAGAACTCCGTAGTTAAGCATGCTCGGTCCAGGGAAGTCTTGGGATGGGTGACCTCCTGGGAAGTGGCCCCTGGTCGGGTCCAGTTCGCTCTAAAGGGCAAAACCATGCGGCTTCGGCCAGAGCGGATAATACCATCTGTATTGGGGCGTGGGGCGTTACATTTATGGTCGCCCATGCAGGTCCCTTAGTAGTAGGTTTATGGTTCGAGGATGAACCATTGTTCAAAGGCAGGGAGAATGTTGGGACCCGGTTCTTGTTCACGGAATAAAGTACCACACGGAACAAAGTGCCATGCTAATTATTATGCCAACGGGGCGGGGGCCACCTCTTGAATTCGTGGGGGCCACCTGTTGAGTCCGTGGGACCCACTGTAGAACAATGAGGAATTTTCGGAACACATTCCGAAAGAGGACCGAACTGCATTATAAATGTAATGGCACCACCCTCAATTACAGAGGCACTTTTTAAGTGAATCGACACTACAGGAGCTTGAGAACTCCGTAGTTAAGCGTGCTCGGGCCAGGGAAGTCTTGGGATGGGTGACCTCCTGTGAAGTAGCCTTTGGTCGGGTCCGGTTCGCTCTAAAGGGCAAAACCGTGCGGCTTCGGCCAGAGTGGATAATACCATCTGTACTGGGGAGAGGGGCGTTACAGATGTCCTTAAACAAGAAAATTGTCTCAAACATGGCGATAACGGACCGGGATGTCCCTAAACTAGAACCTCACCTCAAATATGGTAATATAGGACCGAGAAGTCCTTAAACTAATTATCTGCCTCATACATGGCAGTACGGACCGAGAAGTCCTTAAACTGACAACTGACCGAGATGTGCTTAAACTAAAACTTCGTCTCAAACATGGCGATACTGGACCGGACCGTCCCTAAACTAGCGCGTCGCCCCAAATATGGCGATACACTCCCTTGAGATCTATATTGCAATCGAAATCTCAATGGCGAGGGTTGCAACTCAAGTCCCACTAGCAACATAGCTACTCCAGCAATGAAACCATCTCCAAGTCCCACCGGCAAACAGATGGGTCACCTGCGGTGAACCTATTTTCGATAGTTCCATCGTTCGCAAAAAACAGGTATGTCCACAAGCGAAATGGGCATAGATGAGAACCCGAAAGGGTGCCGTGAGTAAAAACAGCAGGGCTACCGGCGAGCTTATGAAAACCCGGAAAGGCGCGATCTCGTTAAAAAAACGGTATGTCCACAAGCAGAATGGGCACGGATGAAAACCCGAAGGGCGCCTTGAGTAAAAACAGCAGGACTGCCATCGAGTTAGTGAAAACCCGAAAAGGGCGCACACTCGTAAAATAAAAAAATTCATATGCACTTACAAATTCTTCTCGACCTTGTGAGGAGAAAATACCCGCGTGAGATCCTTACGGCTCACAAATGAAGAACGTACTTAGGAATTCTCACGATTCCTATAGAGAAATTAACTTATGGGATCCTCACGACTCGTAAGGAGAATTCCCCTTATGAGACCCTCACGGCTCATAAGATTCAAAAACCTTAAGCTATAGTGATCCGAACCTATTCTTAAGCCGTTATATCCCTAAAGTTGCCATACAGGCGGTTCTATATCGACCCTTGTATACAATCCATGGGCATGAATAAACATATCCTTCACCAAGTTCTACTAATGGCGAGAAATGTCCCCATATGGTGAACGACAATTGTAAGTCCTTTCGACTTATAAGGAGAAAACACTCTTGGATGATCCTTACGACTAATGAGAGAAAATATCACTTGGGAATCCCCATGATTCCTAAGGAGAAAATACACCCATGAAATCCGTACGACTCGTAGAGAGAAATACCTTTATGAGATCCTTATGGCTCATAAAGTCAAAAAAGTCTTAGTCGACAAAATCCTAACCCTGTTTTCTAAGCCACCTTTGTTCAAACTGGTAAAGGCAAATGATGAGTCACTCCTGGAAATATCCCAGCCGTAGCGATGCTGATGCCTAAAATGGTATCGAACTTCAAGTCCTTTCACGGCAAATGATGATTCGCTCCTGACAATGTCCTAGTTGTAGTGATGCTGATGCCAAGGTTGGTACCAGATTCCAAACTCGTAATAAAAATCAGCGAGTAAAAAAATATATATGCATATAAAAACAGCCGAAATATTTGGGCAGCTTGCAATAAAAAGCAGCGAGTAAAAATATAAAAAAAAAACCGAAATGATTGGGCACCGCGAAAAATAGCCGAAATGATTGGGCAATCACGACTTTCACGATATGAAAAGCTGAAAAGATAGAGCATCGTGGCAGTAAAAAATAAAATAAAATAAAATTTCCTCTGCCCTGCAAGTATGTCCATATTGACTCTTGTATACGACCAATGGGCACAAATAAAAGAAAGGGAACCATATTTTCCCACCAGGCTCCGTTAAAAGGAGAGCCAGATCTTGACGGCAATATCTATAGCCTAGAGATCAGCTCGACGTTCTTCTCATTCCAACAGGGTGCGGATGCAATGTCAACAAAATCTCCAAGGAGCCGAATCAAAAAGGAGTGATGACAAAATCCTAACTCCAGCCCGACATGCTTCATATGCCAACATGATGCAGATGTAACATCAACAAAAGACCCAAGGGTCGAAACAAAAATGGAGCCATGGAAAAATCACAGCTCTAAGTCTTGACGGTTCATATACAACTCAGAGACTATCCCGACGTTCCTCCTCAGTGAAAACACAACGTCAACAAAAGACCCAAGGGTCGAAACCAAAAAATGGAGTAACGGCAAAATCCTAACTCCAAGTCTAGACGGAGCGTGCAACCTAGAGACCATCCTAATGTTCCCCCTCATTTCAGCAGGATGCGAATGCGGCTATCAAATGAAATTAGAGGAATGGCATATTCCTAGCTCCAGACTTCAACTGCAATACATACAGCATAAAAGTCTTACAGATGTTTACCCTACTTCTGCAAAGAAACGATGCGACATCGTCAAAACAAAAAATGAAGCAACGACATATTCCCAGCTTCGGGTCTAGAAGGCAACTCATATAAAGCCTAAAAGACTATCAGAGATCATCCCACATCAGTGCAGAGTGGTTATGTCTCATCAGGGCTCCAAACTGAGCCTAACCTCAAGTAAAAAGTATCATAGCAAATTCCTAACGTTTGCTCTTCCGACGGTAATATGACCTAAGGAGATTACTTGAAGACGTCTTGTTCAGCCCCCGAAAGGATCAGAGACACGACAGTCGTGGGGCTACTCGAACACCAGCTGAAAGGCTGCATATTGAGGAATATATCAGCCAACGCGACGGTACCACGGACTAAAACCCTAGTACCACAAACATAATGAACCTCTGTCGTAAAGAATGGGGGTTATCTATATACAACGTTAGGACAAGTTTATCTGTAAACCCAAGGGAGGTAACTAAAAAACTCTGATACGAGTGAATAAACCAGAAACTCCGAAACGAGTGAATAAACCAGAAACTCCGAAATGAGTACATAAACTAGAGACTCCGAAACAAGTGAATAAACTAGAGACTCCGAAACGAGTGAATAAACTAGAAACTCCGAGACGAGTGAATAAATTACAGACTCCGAAACGAGTAAATAAACTAATGAGCGTGAAATTAAGACATCAAGAAACGGAAAGGCGCAACTCATGGGCCTTAGGGTTCAAAACTATATTTCTTAAGGATCGAGATTTAAGAAGACGCTTGTATCCGCTCGCTATCTTTTCAGATCAAAATTCTAATAAAAGTCGTGAACGCCAGCTCGAAACCAGCCAGATGCTATGCATCACTTCAGTCCAATGTTCACCTATGTCTAGATGCATGCATCAGAAACTTCTAAAGATTAAAATACAAAATATATGTATAGAGGCAAGATACCCATATGAATATGTGCTGGGGATGAAACGTTCAGTGGTTGACATTATTATTATTATTATTACATAGAGAAAAGATCGCCAAATATGGGATCAAAGATACAAGAATTAACAAAACGATATACAAGATTCTCTAATTCCCTCTCTGCCTTTTCCACCATGTCGAAGCAGCGATTTTCACGAGGAGTCTCTCCCCATCGGTCAGCGCCGTACTCATCAGCGAAGGCAGACATGATGGCCTGCTATGCCCGTATCTGGCTTAGCAGACGAACCGAACAATCCCTTAGAGGCTGGGTAATCAAACAAGCCTCATGGAAGCACTCAATCTTGTCCTCCGCCGCGTTGAGCATCGCCAAAGTCATCTCCGCTGGATGAGGAGGGTTGTCAGTAAGTACAGACGAGAAGATCGTCCGAAGCCAAATGGAGCCGACAGGAAGAGGAGATCCCCTACGAGCCAGAAGCTCGTACATCACCGTGTCACACTGATAATCAGTGAAAACGGGATCTGCTAAACGCGCAGCAAAACGAGAGACAATTCCCTCGATAGGTACCTCCCACTGTTGCTGATGTGCATGCGGATGGTTGCAAGCCATAACTTTTGGTTTGTTAAAAGGCGGTTCTCCCCTTGTGAAAGAAGAGGGAAGCAGAGATTCATATTATAAAGAGAAGCATTCAAGTCTAGGCAAAGAAAATGTTGTGCATAGTGGAGCTATTTCCAAGGCCCGGCAAAAAGGGCATGGGAAAGGAAAAAGTTGACTCATGGGAATCAGAGCATGGAGGTGAAATGACTCCATCAGTAGCGCCTCACGTGCATGACACGTGAACACCTGCATTGATTCTGTTCGGGACTAGAGTGGCGCTTCACGTGCATAACGTATGAGCGCCGACACTAGTTCAGGATTAAAATCCTCAGTAGCGCCTCACACGCATGACGCATAAGCGCCAGCAACAGTTTCAATATATGTAAAACAACACTTTATGTAAGACACATATGAGTATTGGCATGAAACGAAAAGGGAATTTTGTCATTCATACTTCGAAGAAATTTATAAATTGGCGATAAAAAAACATCATCAAAGTTTTTACAATAGCAAAACACTGAATTCCGGACACGAATTTAGGAACTTGGAAGAAAGTTTGAGTAAAGTGCTTTCGGCTTCTTTGGTCATTTTCTTATGCATTTTCTCATAAATGCAAGCATCGAGATCCCCACTAATGTCATCCGTTCTCTGGTATGCGGATATTATCGCCTTCTGTTAGAAGACGCGATACAAAACATCGACAAGATCATCTCGCCACTTCTTTGAGATCAGGCTCATCTGATATACTGAATGTACCTTTTCTTCGGCATCATCAAGCACCTCGAGTGGCATGGCCTCGTCATGCCCAGGAATTGCTTCCTAAATCGACCCAACGATAATTTTCAAGAGAGCAGAACGGCGGGGGAGTAACCAACCGCTGTAGTCGTCAAAACGACGCATCATCTCAGCGCATTAGGCGCCAGTGAATTCCTGGCCTTGATAGCGGCCTCGGATGCGAATCTCTTCATAAGAGATAATCTCTTCATAAGAGAAAATCTCTTCAAGATCATAAAGACGAGAAGCCATAGGATCTAAAAGCAGAAAATCTCTTCAAGATCAGAAAGACGAGAAGCCATAGTATCTGATAGCGGTCCTTTAAATAGCCCTAGAAGCAGAAACCCTAGTGCCTATGTGTGATTATTTACTGTTGCGATCACACTGAGAAAATCTCAGATCCTACGACCATGATTTTGCCGCGGATCCACCGCAGATATGCACATTTGGCCGCGGCTGGACGGTGGCATGGTGAGATCAGGGTTTGAGAATTCTTGTGCTTCTAGATGTTGACACATGGAAATTGTTGTGATGTCAGGATTCTTTAAATCTTTCTCTGAGTCTCCACCATTATTGATTTTATGATTTGATTCAATTTTATCGACAGAATTTGTTCCCGACATCTCGAATATCTCGATCTCCAGACTGTTCATATCATAATTTTGCATTATTATATTCCTCATTCTTATTCATTTTGCAAATAAATAGGTGCTTTTGATCCATGTCTGTTGAATAGTTGCAGATTATAAGTTCTCGGAACAAAACAGTGAAAATAATAAAAAGACGTTACAAAAGTGAGACTACGACCAACAAATAGAAGAATCTTTATCATGCCTACAGTTTGAAGAACAAACGAAGATCAATGAACAATTTCACAAAGTATAAAGGCAGCGCAACATTCAAGACTTCAACACGAAGCGAACGGTAAAAGTCCACAACATTCTGCACTGTGGAAATCTGGAAGAAACTAGAAGACATTCCGAAGAACCAAGTGAATAAAATAGAAGGAAAAAGCAACAGAATGAAGCCCTGAAGAAATGATGCATCAATACCATCAAATGGCCGCGGATCCGCGACCATGCTAAGCGCGTGTCGGCGCGTGTCGGTGCGTGTCGGTGCGTCGGTGCATTGACTCGGTTTTCTTAAGGGTATTTTTTTAATTCTAGATATAGATCAGATGTAAACCCTAGGGTTTCTATTATCTGTAAATAGGAACCCTACAGCCTCTTTTGAGGTGTGCCTTCTTTTGGGTGCCTCTTTAGAGATGCCTCTTTTAAATTCCAGATCTTAGATTTTCAATTCAATGTAATCGTCAAAGAGTGCATCAATAAAGAAGTAAGTTTTTTTTATCTTGCCCTAGTTAATTTCTTTTCTGCCCTAGTTATAAATTTCTTTTCTGCCCTAATTATAAATTTTATTTATCTGCCGTAGTTGTTAATCTTATTTATCTGCCGTAGTTGTTAATTTTATTTATCTGCCGTAGTTGTTAAATTAAAATCATAAAAATGAACTCTTAGATCTTAAAATAAAAACACCATTTTTTTGGATTAACTCGTTAGAACACAAAGATAAGGAATCCATCTCCCTGTGGACCGGCCCGTACTCACCGGCTAGCTACCAAGCGACGCCGTTCTTGATTGTGGTTAATAATTCTTTGATCTATCTTTTAAAGCGAAAGCGCATATAAAATCTCTAACAATCAAATGGCGCCGTTGCCGGGGAGACGGTAGTCTCTTTCTTTGTGTTATTTCGGGTTAATATAAAAAAAATTATAAAAAGATAAAAAATTTAAAAATTATAAAAATTGAAATTTTTTAAAAACAAACATTTTTTTTTATTTTAAAAAATCCAATAAAAATAAGAATCATCTTGTTCTATTTGAGAGGTATTGTGTGAATTGTGCAGGAAAGGAAGAAGGACAAATTCAGATCTGGAGCAAGCTCGGTGAACAAATCCAAAAACAGAAGATCTGAACAGACAGAGGAAAATCAGAACAGAACAGAAATTTTGGGATCTGAACCGCCCACATAACCGTAGAACCGCCGCAAATCAGTGCCTTTGGCCGCGGATCCGCCGCGGCCTGCTGACATCATCACCTCATATCCCTCTGTGAGTATTTTTTATCTCCTCTGTAACCTCCTGATCTCAACTGAAAATTTCCTGCAGGGTTCTTTGCGCAAAATCTTTCTCCCTCTCCAATAAATTGTTTTTGTGCAGGATTCTTTGCGCTGCAAAATAAAAAAATTTTGAAAGTGTTTTAGATTTTTTTTGTTTACTGCTTTGCATTTTTAAAACGGACTTTAAGGGGCTTTAACACCAATCCAGATTGGGTGGGGATTTCATTACCCTTCCTAGGACTCCAAAATTCACAAAAGGCATTTTGCATCAACCCTCGAGTTAAATTATAAAAATATTAGACTCAGCCAACTAAGGACTGTCGTGCTCATTAGGACAAAGGAAATGTTGTAGGCATCGGTCGTTTATCTAAACCTGACTTTATAGTGATTAGGCTAGACAGGTAGGAAATGTAATTTTAAAAGGCCTGTCTCACGATGATTCGTGAGCGGACCCCTCCTTTCTTTACTTGTGCTCACCTGGCCACAATTGGCGGTGAAGAGGCGATTTGAGGATCTCACAACTTGCCCTTTGGATCAGTTAGGAGCAGTCTAGTTGACTTAGGAGACCCTAGCTCTAGGCTTGATTGTGCATATATAAATTGTGATTGTGCCGTAGTGCCGTACAAATTTTTGCAAAACTATTTCTAAAAAAAAAACACTTTCAAAAATTTCAAAAACTCCAAAATCAATTTTTTTTAAAAAAAAAATTAAAAAAATTAAAAAAAATAAATCATCACATTCTTTTTCTTCTCCTTTCTCACATCATGGGTACCGCACCTCCCAAAACTCTTGCCGAACTTTGGTACCCTGAACCAAACTTTGCTTCCTACGCGAATTGTTTTGGTCGAATTACGGACGACCTCTCCATGCCCAAAATTTCTTTGAAAGATCGAGTAGAAGTATCTAGGAGAAACACTTGGACTCCGCAATCCACTTTGTATCAACCGTTTCAATCTCCACCATCTTCTTACGTTGATACCCCTTTTGAGAGTACGAAGGTAACTCCGAAACCCATGTCTACTGCTGAACATATTGAACAATCTCGTAACCGATCTTTCACTCCTTTCAACACTTCCAGTTCTTGGGATCAACAAGTCCATTCACCTTTTTATCCAAATGTTGATCCTACTCCTGTCCAACCATTCAATTCCTACCAGTCCTACCCGACTTTCGCACCTTCCCTAGACATTGCTTCTACACAGCCATTTGGGAGTTTCCAGAATCCAAACAATTTTGAATCTTTTATTGAAACCCCTTCACAATCCATGTCTAGTATGGAACAGTCGTTGGAAGCTTATATTGTAGCGACAAACCAATAGATGAGGAATTTGGATGCGTCCATTGCTGCCCTTATGCAACCTAGTGACCCGGTAGCTAGTTTCCAATTAGCTCCAAAAATTCCAATGTATGATGAGGCGGTTGGACAGATCGAGAATTTGAGTAGAGAGAGTGAGCTATGCACCCTTCCAAATCAAATCTACCCACTCCCAATTGAATCCCACAACTCCAATTTTGAATGTCTATCCAGTTTCCCAAATGATTCACCAGTTGAAAATAAAACATTTAATGAGTTGTGCGACTTTGTAGTGCTTGATTTGCCAGACTGTGAAGGGTCTCTTTCGAGTGAACTCACACCCAATCCTTTTGAACTTTACACCTCCAATCTAGAACCTGAATTGATAAATATCCATGCTTTTGATGAGGTGTCTAAAAAAATTGATTTTCACTTGATTGAGGATATTGACGCTGGGAATATTTTGGATGATGAACCCGCAGATTTGACTGAATTTATCTCTCCAATTCATCATCCCGAGTCATTAAATGTTTTTCCCGAACTTCATATGCGTCTTGATTTTGATGATAATGGCATGGATAAGCTAAATTTTGAGGAAATTATTGAGGATAAACCAGTTTTGTTTGATGAGTCGGATATTCCAATTCATCCTGTTCTTCCCACTGACTACGTACACCCTCCGGAACCTTTAACCAATACCCTTCCTCACTCACTTCTCTCCATCATCGTTCCGACCACGCAAGAATCCGTTACGCTTTCATCTCCAATGTCTGGTTTACCAAGTTCGACGTACCCATGTTTGCTTACGAATTTTGAGGGATTTGGTCTCATTTCTCCGTGGGTTGATAGATTAGCACAATCACTTTTTACACATCGGTCATTACAAATTGTGCTAAATTATACACTCTATCGCCACCCTCAAGTTCGTATTCCCACTTTCTTTGGTTTTTCTAATCTTCCTTTAACGATACCGAGCGTTGATGAATCACAATCCGATATTTTGAGTTCGATAATTTTAGAAAAACAACTTGATTTAGAATCTTTTGAGAATAAGGTAGATGAGCTTTACGAGTCTCCTACCTCTGTAATTTTTGAAAAATCATGTGTGTTGAATTCTGGCGTGACACTTATTGACATTGAAACGTTCAATCGGACCTTCGATGAAAGTTTCAAAGATATTTTCGCCGACGAACTCACATTCCTAAATGACACGGATTTTGTGATTAATCAACCTCCTCTTGAAGAAGTCGAACCACCACCATTTCTTTTTCTCTTCCGCCATTCTTCTCCTCCACCGAGACCGTATACTGCTTCTATCTCCACACGGTCTCGTGTGCTTCTCATCTCCTTTCTCTACACTCCATTCTTTCACCAACCCTACCATTATAACAATAAAATTTTTGAATGGTTGGTGCTAACCTTTGGCCTGTGTAAGGCCTTGTATAGCTTGATACTGTGTTTTTCTCCTCCCTAACTCTGCATTTTAATGCTTCAATAGTGGAAACACTGTTTCACTTAAATTTGGGGGGGACCTTTTTGTATATATATTTTGTTTTCTTTTTCTGTTTATAATTAAAAAAAAAAGAAGAAAAAGAAGAAAAAAACAGAGGAGTGCCGACAATTTTGACCCTCTTGGTGTAGCCTGACAGTGAGGACACTGTCAGGTTTAAGTTTGGGGGTGTGCTCGGTAAGCTTTCTTCCTTCGCATTCATGTGTATATTTTTGCATTTGCATACTTATTTTAAAACCCATAAAAATTGAAAATTTTTAAAAATTATAAAAATTGAAAACTTCAATTTTGCCCATATTTGACTTAAGTTCAACATGACGGTTGAATGGTAGGGAATTACTAGATCCTAAACTTAGTAAATTAAAAACCCTAAAAATAACCTTTCTTAAAGTTTAACTGTAGAAAATATATTTCCTTGTAGTTTATTTAGAAATAAGAAAATTTTGAGTTCACTTCTTGGGCTAAGTTAAAATAAAGGAAGAGTATTAAATTTTTATTGAAGTGTAAGTCTGAAAAATAAATCCGAACCTTAAGTCTAAATTCTGAAAATATACACCCTACAACTTGCACAAACACGCACTTTGAAGCTTGGAATAGTAGAGGATATCTTGAAATGCTCTGGTCTAAAATCCTTAGTATGAAGGAAAACAAAATAAAATTATAAGTGTGAATAAAGAGATATAAAAAATGAACACTGGTTTTGTAATTACTTAAGGCTGCGTAAAATAAAAAAATATATAGCGAGGGTGCTTTATCACCTAGTGCCTTAGACCAACTGGTTTGGGAGTCACTGCTAAAGCCTTAGGTATTACAAGACGAGGAATTAAGCCTTAATGCGCCATCATATTTTGTAATCAGTTGTTAGTATCTCAAGAAGTATTAACGGTCGCATGAAAGATGTGTGAGCAATTTCATCTAAAATTCACCAACTAAAAGTACTTTGGACAATGGATAAGAGTATGATAGCTTGAATTGAATTTCCAAGTGTAGGGGTGATACATACACACATGTAAGAGTATATGATTGGGGTTTGGATGAGAGATATGAATGAAAAATTGGACTTATATCTTTAGTAGAGATGATAAAAATTCCTAAATTGAGATGAAACCTTAGAAGGAAAATTCAAAAGATGCTAAAAGCTAAGTAAATTTACAGAACATATACAATCTTAAGTTCAATGATAAGGAAGCGTGAAAAATATGGGTTGATAATTTCTAAGTTGAAGATAATAGAATTTCTTGCTAGAACACTAAATTGAAGAATAAAAGTCAATAGGCCAAATTGATAGGATTTTGTGGGTAGTATCCGCTGAAAACCCTCAGAAGACAACACTCCTCCTACTAAGGACACCTAGAGGTTTAACGGCTTATTGCACGAGCTCAGTGCAATCGCGTTTCCCTACGAAAGTGAGGTTAGGTCTTTTTCGAGAATAAACTAGTTTTGCTCGAGGACGAGCAAAAGATAAGTTTGGGGGTATTTGTTCATATCATAATTTTGCATTATTATATTCCCCATTCTTATTCATTTTGCAAATAAATAGGTGCTTTTGATCCATGTCTGTTGAATAGTTGCAGGTTACAGGTTCTCGGAACAAAACAGTGAAAATGATGAAAAGACGTTACAAAAGTGAGACTACGACCAACAAATAGAAAAATCTTTATCATGCCTACAGTTTGAAGAACAAACGAAGATCAATGAACAATTTCACAAAGTACAAAGGCAGCGCAACATTCAAGACTTCAACACGAAGCGAACGGTAAAAGTCCACAACATTCTACACCGTGCAAATCTGGAAGAAACTAGAAGACATTCTGAAGAACCAAGTGAATAAAATAGAAGGAAAAAGCAACAGAATGAAGCCCTGAAGAAATGATGCATCAAGACCATCGAATGGCCGCGGAACCGCGGCCAAACCATGCTTATGGCCGCGGATCCGCGGCCGTGCTAAGCGCGTGTCGGCGCGTGTCGGTGCGTGTCGGTGCATCGGTGCATTGACTCGGTTTTCTTAAGGGTATTTTTGTAATTCTAGATATGGATCAGATGTAAACCCTAGGGTTTCTATTATCTGTAAATAGGAACCCTACAGCCTCTTTTGAGGTGTGCCTCCTTTTGGGTGCCTCTTTAGAGATGCCTCTTTTAAATTCCAGAACTTAGATTTTCAATTCAATGTAATCGTCAAAGAGTGCATCAATAAAGAAGTAAGTTTTTTATCTTGCCCTAGTTAATTTCTTTTCTGCCCTAGTTATAAATTTCTTTTCTGCCCTAGTTATAAATTTTATTTATCTGCCGTAGTTGTTAATTTTATTTATCTGCCGTAATTGTTAATTTTATTTATCTGCCGTAGTTGTTAAATTAAAATCATAAAAATGAACTTTTAGATCTTAAAATAAAAACACCATTTTTTTGGATTAACTCGTTAGAACACAAAGATAAGAAATCTATCTCCCTGTAGACCGACCCGTACTCACCGGCTAGCTACCAAGCGGCGCCGTTCTTGATTGCGGTTAATAATTCTTTGATCTATCTTTTAAAGCGAAAGCTCATATAAAATCTCTAACAATCACAGACCTAAGCTCATATCTGTACAATATCTCAATTCATAGTCCTAGTAATATTTGTTATTTATTTTGAGATATTATCCTAACCATTAGTATGATATGATATTTTAATAATATTGATTAGGATTATTTGATATGATATGCATATTTAAATTATCAAAATATCATATAAATATTATATGCATATATTTTCCTTCATAATATTAATTATAATATATAAACATATGATAAAGAGTATTTTGCAAATAAACCCACATATGTTCCATAATTACAATAAACACCTTTAAGTACTTAACAAAAGTAAGGGAAATGTTCTATCAAATGTACAATATTTTCGATTGAACAAATACCCCCAAACTTAATTTTGATCGTCACGAGCAAACTAGTTATTCAAGAGAGGGAGAAAAAAGGAAAAGAAAAACCTAGCACACTTTCGTAAGCAACACGATTGCACTTAGCACGTGCAACAAGCCTTTAAACCTCTAGGTGTCCCTAGTAGGAGGAGTGTTGTCTCCTGAGGGTTTTCAGCGGATTACATCCACAAAATTCCATAATAAAAGAAAGAAGATGAAATTTACATACAAAGATAAGGAATATAAAAGAAAGAACTTGAAAAGAAGTGTTCCAAACTATACCAGCTTTTCAGTTGCCATGAGCCCTATCTTAATGGTTATGAAAAGATGTCAGCAATCACATCATCCCTCAATAAAACATCGCCTTAGTCTCCCCCTACCTTTCTTCCAAATATCGATCATATACCCTTACATGTGTGTAAAAGACATCTATACACTTAGAAAATTCAATTCAAGCTATCATACTCTTGTCCATATTTCTTAGTTCTTTTTAGTCGGTGAATATTTTAGATGGAATTGCTCACACATTCTTCATGCGACCGTTAATACTTATTAAGGTACTAACCGACCGATTACCAAATGTGCTCACTCATTTAGGCGTAATTAGCAATTTTCTCGTCTTGCAACACCTAAATCTCAGCAATGGCTCCCAAACCAGTTGGTCTAAGGCACTAGGTGATAAAGCACCCTCGCTATATTTTTTTATGCTGTCTTAAGCAATTACAAAACCAGTGTTCATTTTTCTTCACCATTTTTTCATTTATATTTTTGTTTGTATATTTATTTTTCTTCATACTAAGGCTTTTAGACAAGAGCATTTCAAGGTATCCTCTACTAACCCAAATTTCAAGATGTGTGCAAGTGCGTATAATAGGGTATAAACGTTTAGATGGTTGGACTCAAGAATAGGGAGTATTTTTCAGACTTAATTCTATCCTCAGATGTGATTCCCTTCATCTTACTAACCCTCGGGACAACAGCTCATGACTACCTGTTGCTAGCTTCGTTATAAATTATCTAATTTTCTTGCTTTTCTAAAACTTTTCCTTCCCGTAATTTTTCACTTTCTAACTTTTATTATCAAAAAATTTTCAGCTATAAAAAAAATTTATATAGTGCCTAGTGCCAAATGATATTTCAGTACATACAAACCTCCCCCCAAACCTGTTTTCAGCAGTGTCCTCACTGATGTTGTTCTTTGTGCGCATAGACTTTTAGACTTGGGAGGAGAATAATAGAGGTAAAATAATAATGAAATACTACTCCCAAACTTTTTCTATGGCACGCACAGATATTCAGTTTTATCTTAGTTCACTCATCTCCATTCTTATATGAAACAGTATTACCGAAATATGGAGGTGAGGCAAAGGAAAGTTAGTTATGATAAAGCGGCTCCTGTAAAAACAGGAGCTCCTCAGCTGGGTCAGCGGAAAAGAACGGTTGTATTCTATGCCCATTGACATTAAAAATAAAGCCGTTTTTAGCATTTTCTATATCCACTGCGCCGTGCGGGTACACATACCGCACTACAAAAGGTCATTTCCAACGAGATTTAAGCTTACAGATGAAGGTGGAGGCGAGAATCGTAAAGAAGGACTTGCTGTCCCGAGATGAAAGTTTTTCTAAAAATGTTTTTGTCGTGGAACACTTTAGTCCGGTTCTTTACTATAACCGCATTATCATAGGCTTCATCGCGAAGTTCGCTAAGCTCATTTAATTGCAGCTTCTGATAGCCGCAGGCTCGATCAATATCAAAGTTAAGCTCTTTAATAGCCCATATTGCTTTATGTTCGATCTCGACAGGAAGGTGGCAAGCCTTCCCAAACACTAGTCGGTACGGAGACATAACAAGATCGGTCTTATAAGCGGTACGAAATGCCCAAAGAATATCCATCAATTTGGTGGACCAATTTTTACGGTTCTTAGAAACCATTTTCTCCAAAATTTGTTTGATTTGTTTATTGGAAATCTCAGCTTGCCCGCTCGTTTGGGGATGATAGGGCATAGAAAGCTTGTGGTTGATTGAATATTTCCGCATCAAAGTCTTGAAAGACCGATTACAGAATTGTGTCCCGTTGTCGCTAATTATAGCATGAGGGTGTCCGAATCACGAAAAAATATTTTCTTTAAGGAAATTAATAACAGCCTTGTTGTCATTAGTGCGATACGGTACTGCTTCCACCCATTTAGAGACATAATCAACCGCAAGTAAGATGTATAAATTCCCAAAAGAGTTGGGAAATAGGCCCATAAAATCAATTCCCTAAACGTCAAATATCTCCACAATCAAGATAGGTTGGAGCGACATCTCATTTCTCCGTGAAATCTGACCCATGTGTTGACACCGTGAACAAGTTTTGCAATGATCATATGCATCTTTAAATAATGTTGGCCAATAAAAACCACATTGCAAAACTTTCTCCTCCATTTTGTGTGGACCAAAGTGACCGCCACATGCTTGATCATGGCAGAAAGACAAAACACTCTTGAATTCATCATTAAGGACGCATCGGCAAATGATTTGATCGGGACAATACTTAAACAAATAAGGTTCATCCCAGTAAAAGTGTTTTACTTGGGATAAAAATCGGTGATTGTCTTGTTTCGACCATTCGCTAGGTATAAGTCCCGTCTAAATAATTCACAATATCCATGAATCAAGGTTCGGAGGATATGGTCAAGAGCTGTTCGTCAGGAAAGGAATCGTTTATTGGCACGATCAACATTTGCGAAGAAGAGAGGCGTGAAAGATGGTCTGCTACTCCGTTTTCACATCCACTCCTGTCACGTAAGACAACATCAAATTCTTGTAACAACGGATCCAACGTATTAGCCTGACTTTAGCATTCTTCTTCGATAAAAGATTGTTCCCCTCCGAAACACGGAGACGCGACCGCGTAGGTCTGTCTTGTCTGAATTCTGGGCAGATGCTAATTGGTACTATCTGTCCACCTCTCCGAAGATGCCAAGTTGATTTATGGCACCGTGTATCGAAGGTTTAAACGGATGCGGCCGATGTAGCAGACTTCATCAGATTCCCCCTCGTTGAGGGGTTTTTTGATTGTGGGGACGCTCTTCCCTGTAGGCGCAAGCCCCTGCAGTTAATTACGCAACCGCATCGCGGTAACCACTTTCTCCTTCTCCATATGATCACTTCGTGTCGTGTGTGTTTGTTTTTGTTTTTGGTTGCCCGTAGATTGTATACGGAGACTGATTTATGTTGTCGCTCGTAAAGCGTGGATTAGTCCAAATCCGTATTTTCTTCGATTTGGGTTTGGGGTTTTTGTTTAAGGATACGTTAGTCTCATTTGAAACTAAGATCAATTTAAACGTTTGTTTAGGATACGTTAGTCTAATTTTTATACTAAGATCAACTTAACGAGATCGTTTAGATCCAACAAAAGAGCATTCGGGCTCTATTGCTTAGTTTAGGGACATTACGGTCGATTACCAGTTTAAGGACATGGTGGTCCAATGTTAGTTTAAGGACATTACGGTCCAAGGTTAAGGACATCATAGTCCATGTGTTTAAGGACCCCACAGTCCGAGGTTAAGGACATCATAGTCCATGGGTTTAAGGACCCCACAGTCCGTCGTTTAAAGACGTCATAGTCTATAAAGTTTAAGGACATCATAGTCCATGAGTTTAAGGACCCCACAGTCCATAGAATGATTGGCTATCGGGACCCGTCACCTCTTTGAAGACGTTGAAGGATTACAACGACAAATATCAAAGGAGTGAAGAGATGTACCCTTGAACTAATGGTTATTGGGAAATCTGTAGCCCAATTTAGGGCTAAGATCAATTAATTGGATTATGAGCACATGGTCTCAGTTGAAACTGAATTGAGGACTTATGGCCAACTTGGGCTAAGTCCAATTAGGTTTGAAATGTTGGCCCTTTGTTGGAATGTTGAACATTTGTCTGGGTTCAGCCCCCCATTATTTAGCAATACTAAACAGAGGTTTGGGGTTCTGACAACACTTTGTCTTTATCGAGTGCTGAATACTCATATATCATATGAGACGATCAATCTTAGAAGACAAGGGTGTGTTTGAGGCTCAGTCAAAAGGGAAGTCTTGCTTTAGAAAGACTTAGCCAATTTGGGCTAAGACTGGTTTGAAAATAGTGTTAAATACTGGCACATATTTGGCGGTCACGTGTTCCTACGTGATGAATTTAGAATAGTGTTAAACACTAGGGATGAAATGCTCAAGATAGTGTCAAACACTAGAAAGATGAAGCGCTCACGTGAGGATACATGAGGCGCCCTAGGATTAGGCTAAGCTTCATTTATTTTATTCTCGGAATATTCAAATAAGTGTTAAACACTTAAGTCTTCACGGCCATCACGTGTGGGCACGTGATGGGTATCCATGTACTGGATATTAAAGGGATTTGCTAGGGGTCACGTGGGGACACATGAGGGCGCCCATGCATTGGGTTTTAATCCTTCAGTTCTTTCCATCTTCTCTTTTTTTAAAGAGGTGTTTGTCAGGGGTCACGTGGGAACACGTGAGACATTGCCTCCAAGCTTTTTCTTTCTCATCTCGAGGAGTCTGTTTAAGGGTCACGCGGGGACACGTGACCTAGCCTTGTTCATTCTTTTTTATTCATTGAGGATGAGGGTCACGTGTTACCACGTGACCAGGTTAGATACTTGATCTTTACGTGCATGGAGAGCTTTAAGTCTCTTGTTTGAGAATTAAATTCTTTGGTAGGGTTAAACCCTAATTCTGTTTTGAGGAATTAAATTCCTATGTATATGGAAGAATTAAATTCTTATGTAGGGTTAAACCCTAATTTTATTTGGAGGAATTGAATTCGTATGAGTTTGGGAGAATTAAATTCTCATATAGGGTTAAACCCTAGTTTCATTTGGAGGAATTAAATTCCTATGAATATGGGGGAATTAAATTCCTTAAACTCAATTCTCCCTCTAAGTTTTGGATCTGTATGGCAGAATCTCCCCGATGAGAATTAAATTCTTAACTTGTGGGGGTATCTGCTTCTGCAGATCTTTATCCAAAAGAAGAACTAAGTTCTTATTCAGAAGAGTAAAACTCTTTAATTGAGAATTAAATTCTTTTTGTTTTATGCAACTTAGATCTCTTTCCCATTTCTCACCTAGGGTTTTTTTCTTTTCTGAAGAAATCTTCTTTTCTCTCTGTTGTTGTATCTCTCTAAAAAAAAATCCTAAAAGATCCTTCTCTTCTCTTCTTGGCTCCTATTTATAGGAGAAAGAAAAGAATCAATTTGTTTAGTCAATCTTTCATTGAAAGATTTCAATTGATTTTGTAACCAACATGATCTTTTAGATCACTCAGTGAATTTTATTCACCATTAGATTTTTAATCCAGAAGATATTCCGTATGTTATTCTTGGTGAATTTCAGGGAAATCTTTCCTTGTATAGGATCTTTCTATAAATTGGTGGTTTTTAATCACCATTAGATTTTTAATCCAACGGTGCTCCACTTTACAGAGCACAATCTTTTTTTTTGTTTGGAAAGATTTAGAGAAATATTTTCCAATTAGGGTTCTCGATTCCTTCTTAATTAGAATTTAATTATATTAGTTCAGAAGGCTTTAAAAGCCTATCACGTGTTGGCACGTGATCCCAGTATTTGATCATTTAAATAGAATTTAATTCTATTAATTAAAAAGCTTAGGAACCCATCACGTGTTAACACGTAACCCCCCTTGATTAACATTTTAACCAGAATTTAATTCTGCCGTTTTAAACAACTGAGGAATCATCATGTGTCAGCACGTGACCCTTAGTCATGTGTGAGCGTGTAATGCCCCATTGGGGTTTTCCCTTAGTTTTTTATTATATCTTTTAATCCCATTCAGTGGGTTTAAGGGCCCATCACGTGTGGGCACGCGACTCCTGTTGATTAGGATTCTATTCTATTATAACAGAGTTCCCAGTAAACCATCACGTGTTAGCACGTGACCCTTGGTCACGTGTGAGCACGTGATGCCCCATTGAGGTTTCTTTCCCGAAATTTTATGAGGGAACAAAGATGTCTGAGGGCGGAATGATCGGTGTAAACTGCAACTGGAGAGCCAATCAAGTAGGGCCTGAATTTTTCTAATGCAAATACAACTGCCAAGAGTTCTTTCTCGGTAGTTGTATAATTCATTTGGGCATCGTTCAAGGTCCTACTTGCATAGTAAATTACATGTTGCATCTTATCAATGTGCTGTCCTAAGACTGCACCAATAACAAAATCGGATGAATCACACATAAGCTCAAACAGGTGATTCCAGTCCGGAGATGACAGAACGGGGGCTGTAATGAGGGAGATTTTAAGTGATGCAAAAGCAGGATCACAATCTGAATCGAAGTGAAATGTTGTATTCTTGGCCAAGATAAGAGTTTAGGGTTTAGCAATTTTGCTAAAGTTCTTAATGAATCGCCTATAAAATCCTGCATGACCAAGAAAGGATCGTACATTTTTGACGCATTTAGGAGGAGGAAGGTTATGGATTACATCTATTTTAGCTGTCTACCTCCATACCTTTTTTTGGAATGATATGTCCAAGGACAATACCTTCTTGAACCATGAAATGGCATTTTTCCCAATTCAAAGTTAAATTCTTATCCTTACAGCGGGTAAGAATAGCGTCAAGATGACGAATGCATTCCTCAAAAGAGTCCCCAAATATGGAGAAATCGTCCATTAATATCTCCAGAAAATTCTCGACCATGTCCAAGAATATCACCATCATGCACCGCTGAAATGTAGCGGGAGTATTGCATAACCCAAAGAGCATGCGTCTATAAGCAAAAGTACCGAAAGAACAAGTAAATGTTGTCTTATCTTGATCCTTTTCAGTGATGGGGATATGGTTATAGCTGGAGTATCCGTCCAAGAAACATCAGTATTCATGCACGGTTAATCGTTCTAGCATCTGGTCAATGAAAAGTAGAGGGAAGTGATCTTTCCTCGTTGCTGCATTGAGTTTTCTATAATCAATACATACCCTCCATCCAGTTTGGGTGCGTGTTTGGATCAACTCATTAGCCTCATTAGTTATGACTGTGATGCCAGACTTTTTAGGGACCACATGAATAGGACTTACCCATTGGCAATTAGATATTGGGTAAATAATGCCATTATCTAGGCATTTGACGATTTCTTTCTTTACCGCCTCCTTCATGACGGGATTCAACCGTCTTTGTATGTCTCGGGTTGGTTTGGCTTCATCCATCAAATGTATATGATGTTCAACAATAAAAGGACTAATCCTTTTGATATCTGCCATTGTCCAACCAAAAGTTTGCCGATTTGATCTCAAGACCGATAAAAGAGCACTATCTTGCTCTAAAACTAGAGAAGCGGATATGATCATGGGTAAAGACCCATTCTCACATAAATATGCATATTTAAGATGAGAAGGTAGCGGCTTGAGATCTAGTGTCGGCGGAGAGACGATAGAAGGTAGGGTAGGGGAATTATACTCGGACTCCCTAAAAGGTTCATAACTAGCATAGGATATTGACTCGGAAAACTCAACTGACTTTTACGACAAGTCAAAGGATTTGAACTCGGGGGTGGACTTGTCAAAGGTGTCCTCACTAGTATAGTAATTTGCTAGATCAAATAATGACGCACTAGTGTCATCGAGATCATTGTCGCAAAGTCCCTCAACTTCGCAGCTGTCGGAAGCTATCTCGTTGACAGAACAGATATCGATTAGATGAGTAGAAGGTTTAGATGGTTGACTTCCTAGCTTGTAAATATTAAGCTCAATTGTCATCTCCCTGAAGGATAAGTTCATAGAACCGTTACGACAATTAATTACAGCATTGGAAGTTGCTAGAAAAGGCCGACCGAGAATCTCCGGAATTTGGTTTTGTGGGTTCGCTTCAGGCTGTGTATCTAAAACAATAAAGTCTACAGAGAATATAAATTCCCTGAGTTTGATTAACACTTCCTCTGGCTCACCCCTAGGTTGGGTTAGATCGATCGGCCCTCTGGAGAGTGCAGTGTGCAGGTTTCAACTCTCCATTACCTAGCTGCCCATATACAGAATACGGGAGCAAGTTAACACTAGCGCCTAGATCAAGTAGAGCACGATTGATGCTTTTACCCCCAATAGTTAAAGATATTGTAGGACAACCAGGGTCCTTACGTTTCTTAGGCAATTGTTGGGTAAAACTGTGCTCACATTGCTCGTTAAGAAAACCTTTTTCGACACTTGAGTTTTTCTCATCCTGGTGTACAGTCCTTAAGGATTTTCGCATAAGACAGAACTTGTTGAATTGCATTTAGGATAGGAATATTTATATTAACTTGCTAGAAATATTATATTTCCATAATATTCTCCATTTGTGCATTAGGTTTTGTTGGCTCTCAACCTATTGGGAAAATGAGCTTTATCAATAAGGGTTGGGTCCAACATTGGAGAAGAAGTTTATGGGGATGGAATCGATCCCAGAATTGGAGTTGGAATCGTTTTAGGTTGACTCAAGGGAGTGGGCGGAGGGTTTGAGCCTAGTGGAAAACGGAGAATAGGCACAGAAGAAGATGGTGGGCTAGACGAATTAGGGGTAGAAGAAGAATCCAGGGTTTTATCTGATTCAACATCATTAACCTATTCACCGACTTGATTGCTCAGAACTCTTCCCGATATCAACGTGGTTACGACACTCACATTATGAATTTGTGAGTGGCTAGGATTCGGAAGAGGTTGAGATGGGAGTTTTCCTTTCTCCCTCTCACTCATCGCGGCATTTAACTGTGCAAGTTGTGCTTCTATCGATTTTATGCTTTCACCGTAGGAAGTAGTGTGCTGCACTAACGTTTGGATAGAACATGTTAAATTAGCCGTCTTTTCTTGGAATGTTTAATAAACGTTTCCAAGCTTCGTTCGAGTGCAGAGGATTTTTCGGTACCGTCCGTTGAGAAAGAATTATTATAAGATGCAGAGTTGTTGGCCGAATTTGAAAAGTTTGCGGTTGAAAGGGGTGCTGACTCTGTTGTGGTGGTTGTTGTTGCTGTGGAGGAGGTCTTTGATAGTTATTTTGGCTTGGGAACGTATTTTGAGTTTGAGTTTGAGTTTGGTTTTGGTTCCAAGCAAAATTAAGATGATTTCTCCATCCCTGATTGTATGCGGAAGAATAAGGATCGTTTTTAGATCGTTGCTGAAAAGCAGTATTAGTTTGTTCATGACCTTGAAATGGAGGATTCAAAGGACATTCTTCCGTTAAATGTGATGGGTCAAAACAGCAACCATACACGGTTTTGGAAAGCGTAACTTGGTTTAGGGAGGCTGAAGAGACTTTGGTTTCTATAGCTTCGAGTTCCCTTTTTATCGCGGCCATTTCGGCTTTTACTGCGATGGAAACATCAAGCTGATGGATACCTCCCCTAGACGATAGTAGTCTAACATTTTCCCACTGCAAAGTTTGTTTGGCGAGATCTTCCAGAAATTGCCAAGGTTCACCATCGTCTTTAGACATGAAAAGGCATTGACAAATGGTTTCAAACATCTGTTTTGTCGCTAGATTTACACCCTTATACATAATTCGTCAAAGCTCCTATCTATTGATTCCGTGATGAGGGAATTGGACAAGAAGATCTTTAAACTGTTCAAAATATTTCCAAAATGGTTCATTGGGAAGTTGGGTAAATGTTCATATCATATTCTTGCATTATTATATTCCCCATTCTTACGCATTTTAAATAAAACAGGTACTTTTGACCCATGTCTGCTACATAGTACAGGTTACAGGTTCTTGGAGAGAAAGCAGTGAAAAAGATAACAGATAATGCAAAAGTGAGACTTTGACCAATAAACAGAGAATCTTGATCAAGCCTACACAGAGATCAGTACAAAACAACGCAAGGTTCAGGACTTCGTCACGAAGCAACGGTAAAAGTCCGCTACAATGTTCACTAGAGATCTGGAGAAGACCTAGAAGCCCAATTGAAAAAGGACATATATAAACAGGAACCAAGAGTCAACAGAAGCCAGACACAGAAGACTCAAAACCCAAAGCTTTCTTTTGCCCGCGGAACCGCGGCCAAACCTGGCCTCGGGCCGCGGTTCCGCGGCCGTGTATAGCGCATGTCGGTGGAAAAGTTCACGGGAGCTCTGGTGGTGCGTTGACTAGTCGTCCTAGGGGCAATTTTGTAATAGCACATGTGCGAGTCATTGTAACCCTAATTTCCCTATCCCCTATAAATATGTATTCTAAATATTGTATGAGGGATGCCTCTTTTTCATAAATAAAAATTCAGATTCAATCAAAGTTGGGGAAGCATCATTGTGTAAGTTTATCTTTTATTTTTTTCTGCCTTAGTTTTATAATTAAATTCTTGCCCTAGATAAATCATTTGTTTGCCTTAGTTTAATCTAGTGTAGAATCTCTTGACTTGCAGTAGGTAATTAATCTATTAGATCTAAAAAATATATACAATAAAAATGATGTTTTTAATAGATCTCTTAATGAGCGAGTAATTTCCTCGCTTGTTAGGGTTAGGAATAGGGAAGAGTTTGAGAGATGAAGATCTCTCATCTCTTTCATGCCCAATCATTTGCAAAAATTAGAACTTCATGCACGCATGCATGATCCGCTCCCTACGGCACCCTACCCACGAGGTAACGGTGAAACCGTAGTATAAATGACCGGACATGCATGTCTTCCATGAAGGTTAGAGTAATTATTAGGAAAGGACGGACAAGGACCTAGAGGAAGAAACTTCGTTTCTTCCCAATCATCCTAATTCTCTTTACTAATAATTGCTATAACTCCTAAAAGATTTAATTTAGGGCATTGAAAGAGGTGTGAAATTTAATCTTACAAAACTCCACCTAGACCTAATCCTAGCAAGTTTCCTAATTCTCGTACAACTTAGTTTTTAGATTTAATTAGAAGATCCGACACCCATTGGAATTAGCTCGTAAGAACATTTAGGAAATTAACACCATTCCTATGGACCGACCCGTACTCACCGGCTAGCTGCAAAGCGACGCCGTTCTTGATTGCGGTAAATTATTTTTGATCGTAAAAACTCCTCTAAATCAAATGGCGCCGTTGCCGGGGATGGCGTAAAAAATTCCCTTTTTGTAATTTCGGGTTGATATAAATTTTAAAAAAATCATAAAAATCTGAAAATATAAAAAGTACAAAAATTTTTATCATATTTTTTTTTATTGTTTGAAGGGTTTATCGTTTGAATTTTGCAGGAACAACGAAGAATCTCGGATCTGGAAAAATCCAGAGTGCGAAACAGAAAAGGGTATATCAAAACAGAAAGAGAAGTCCACAACAGAATAGCACAATTTTTCTCGGGAAGTGATCCTTCCACCAGACCGCTAAACCGCGGCCTAAGCGTGCTCCCGCCGCCCTTCCGCGGCTGCCACGTGGCCACAGTGCGCAAAATTTTGTCGGTTTGTTTCTCTTTCCCTCCTCTGCCAACCTCCGTATATCTTTTGTCAAAATTTTCTGCAGGATTTCTTTGCGCTAAAAATCTTCTTCCCCCTTCTAAATAACAGATTTTCTGCAGGTTTTTTTGCGCCGCGCTAAAAAAAATAATTAATTGCAAGTGAATTTACTGTTTTGCATATTTTAATCGGACTTTAAGGGGCTATTGACCAATTCAGATTGGGTGGGGATTTCATTACCCTTCCCAGGACCCCAGAAATCACTTAAAGCATTTGCATTGACCACTCTTAATTAAAAAATACTAGACTCAGCCCTAAGGACGTCGCGCTCACTAGGACAGAGGACTAGTTATAGGCATCAGCCGTTTATCCTAACCTGACTTTGCGGTGTCTAGGCAAGTGTGTCAAAGGCTAGTGGTTTTTAATTAGGCCCACCACTATGGTTCCTTCCCACTTACCTGCCACTTACCTGGCCGCAATTAGCGGTGAAGAGGCGGTTTGAGGTCCTATCTCTAGCCCTTTGGAACAGTTAGGAGCTGTCTAGCTGACCTAGGTGACCCTAGATCTAGGCCCGATTGTGCATTTGTGGTTGAGTGCATTTGTGTCAAAAGTCTCTTTTCAAAAATCTTTTTGCAAAAAAAATCTCACATAAAAAAAGAAAAAAAGAAAAAAATCTTTTCAAAACTTGCAACTTGTCGCTAAAGAAATCTTGCACCTCACTTACACCACTTCCTCTCATTGACGTTTTCTTACCTACACATTCTGTTTTTCATTTTTCTGACTACACTACCCATTTAGTGTATGTCACTTTGGACTAGGGACACTAGCGCCCGATTAGTCCGTATTTCGTTGGTACAGACCGACGAACCTTTCGACACCGAAGTCGAAATTCCGTCCACTTCCTTATCTCCACCTTCAAATTCTTCTTCCGAAGGTATGTCGGGATACAATCCTAACAACACCTTACCGACGAGACTGATTCCACCTCCGTTAGGTGCGAATAACCCGAATCAACCGCCTGTTAAAGCCCCCACACGAGTCGCGCTCCAGGATCTCTTCTACCCTATCCGCACCTCTTTACCTACCTGTCTTTCACCCCCACCGGCAAATGGGGACAATTTTGAAATAAAACCCCACTTCATCAATATGCTGCCAAAATTTCATGGATTGGAATCCGAAGATACCTATATCTTTATTAATAAATTCCAAAACGTTTGCGCCATGATGAAAACTACCCAATTAAGTGATGACGCTATAAGTCTAAGGGTCATTCCTTTCACCTTATGTGACCTAGCCGAGAAGTGGCTATACAGCACCGCATCACATTCAATTAGAAATTGGGACGAGTTTGTGAAATCTTTTCTTAAAAAGTTCTATCCTCATCACAAAACTGCTAGAATCCGTAATGAGATTATACAATTTTCACAGCTTCCTTCCGAACCATTTTGGAAGTGTTTTGAAAGATTCAAAGACCTACTCGTTCAATGCCCTCACCATGGGATCGAAAGTTGGCAACTTTGCCAAACATTATACGAGGGATTGAACCCGGCAACGAAGCAGTTGCTAGAAACCATTTGTCAATGTCACTTTCTAACCAAATCTAGTGAGGAAGCGTGGCAGTTTCTTGAGGACCTTAGTGAACAAACAATTCAGTGGGAGAGCACCAAGACCACATCATCATCTTCTTCTTTTGGTCAATCTAGGGCAGGCATACATCAATTAGAGATGTCGATTGCTATGAAGGCCGAGATGGCCGCTCTTACGAAAAAGCTAGAAGCGATTGAGACCAAAATCTCATCGTCTTCTCCTGCCCCTGTTATGCCTCCACGAACTGTGTGTGCTTGTTGTTCGGATCCATCACATCTCACCGAAGAGTGTCCTTACAATGCATCTACTCAAGAACATGATCAAGTCAATGCTGCCTTTCAGCAACGACAAAGAAATGATCCATACTCTTCGACATACAATCCGGGTTGGAGGAGTCACCCAAATTTCGCTTGGAACCAAAATTAACAATTCCAAGAAAACAACAATTTTCAAAGGCCTCCTCCTCCACAACAACAAGCACCTCCACACACTCAATTTCAGCAACCTTTCCAACAACAACCTTACCCTAATCAAGTGAACAATTTTGTGCCTAACAATTCTTACCCGCCAAACAATTTTGTTCAACCTAATAATGACAAGGTTACCTCGCTCGAAAGAAGTCTAGATGCGTTCCTAAAGCAATCTACACAATCTGCAGCAAGATTAGAGACTTCTATTCAATCTTTGGTGCAAAACAGTGCCTCACACGATCAAAGCATCAAATCTATTGAGGCACAAATTGCACAACTCAATGCAGCATTGAGCGAGCGAGAAAAAGGAAAGCTCCCATCTCAACCACTGCCAAATCCCGGTCACGCACATGCTGCATATCAACAGCAAAATCATAACGTAAATGTTGTGACCACGTTGAGATCCGGAAAAGTGTTGCAAAACAATGTGGGTATTAACCATGACACCCCTGCCGGTGGTTCTTCTTCATCTTCTTCACCTTCTTCTTCTTCGTTAGAGCCTCTTCTCCATCCTTCATAAGGCTCTACTTCTTCTAGCTCGAACGGACCCACCTTTCACAACACGAACACATCTACACGGGGTTCCGTTCCAACTCAACAATCTGATCCGTAAAAATTAGACTCAACAACCTTTCAAAATGTACCTTTTCCAAACCGGTTGAGATCCAATAAATCAACTCCACAAATGGAGAAGATTGTCGAGTTGTTCAAACATGTTAGCATAAATATCCCTCTTTTGGATGCAATCCAACAAGTTACTTCATATGCAAAAATCTTAAAGGACTTCTGCACCAAAAAGAGGAAGTCACAAGTACCAAAAAAAGTTTTCGTGGCTAATACTGTTAGTGATGGTCTTGTCCAATCTTTACCCCAAAAGCACAAGGACCCCGGTTGTCCTACTATTTCGATAACAATTGGGGACAAGAACATCAATAGAGCACTATTAGATCTTGGTGCTAGTGTCAATTTGCTATCTTATTCTGTGTACGAGCAATTAGGCGTTGAAGAGCTTAAGCCCACTCACTGTACTCTCCAAATGGCTGACCGATCAATCACCCACCGTAGGGGAGAGCTGGAGGATGTGTTAATTAGAGTAGGGGATTTCATTTTCCCCGTTGACTTTATTGTTATGGATACACAACCTGTCGCTAAACCCCGGAGTCAAATTCCGGTGATACTTGGTCGACCATTCCTTGCGACTTCTAACGCAGTGATCAATTGTCGTAACGGTTCGATGAATCTATCTTTTGGCAATATGACAATTGAACTCAACATTTTTAAGTTGGGAAATCAGCCTGCCGAGCCTAATTCTAGCGTACTTGATGTTTGCTCGATCAATGAGATCGCGGAGGAGGACTGTGAATTCGAAAATTTTATGTTCGATCACAGCAATGTTGACGCCACTAGTGCGTCCCTCCTAGAATCCGACACAGCTTTCACGGCGGACAACGATTATGAGTGTTTCACCTTTGTTGACGATTTTGAAGACTCACCACCCGAGTTTGAGTCTTTTGCTTTTTCGGATGAGTTAGTTGAACCATCCGACTCGGTTGCGTACACTCAATTTGAACCTTTGATGGAATCCTTCGAGTTTGAAACAGTTACTCCATTGTTACCATCTATTGTTTCACCTCCTAAACTCGAACTAAAGCTTTTGCCGTCGCACCTTAAATATGCTTATCTAGGTGATAATGAGACCTTACCCGTTATCATATCGGCCTCTCTAGCTCTTGAGCAAGAGAAGGCCCTTTTAATGGTCTTACACAATAATCGGCAAGCTTTTGGCTGGTCTATGGCGGACATCAAGGGGATTAGTCCCCTTA
Organism: Agapanthus africanus; assembly: GCA_030015575.1. NCBI lineage: Eukaryota > Viridiplantae > Streptophyta > Magnoliopsida > Asparagales > Amaryllidaceae > Agapanthus > Agapanthus africanus. Next base: position 194,168,092 of record JASDDO010000019.1, on the reverse strand, counting down.
TAGTCGAACATCATATACACTTGATGGATGATGCCAAGCCGGTAAGGGATCCATAAAGACGCCTCAACCCCATTATGAAAGAGGCTGTCAAGAAGGAGATTGTTAAATGTCTTGATAGTGGTATCATTTACCCTATCTCGGATAGCCAATGGGTTAGCCCCATTCATGATGTGCCAAAGAAATCGGGCATCACGGTCATTACCAATGAAGCAAATGAGTTAATTTCCATTCGCACCCAAACTGGGTGGCGAGTTTGCATCGACTATAGAAAACTCAATGCCGCGACAAGGAAAGACCACTTTCCTTTACCTTTCATTGACCAAATACTAGAACGATTGGCTGGGCATGAGTTCTACTGCTTTTTGGATGGCTATTCCGGCTATAACCAAGTCCCCATCGCCAAAGAGGATCAAGACAAAACCACATTTACTTGTCCCTTTGGCACTTTTGCTTATCGTCGCATGCCCTTTGGGTTATGCAATGCACCCGCTACATTTCAGCGGTGTATGATGGGGATCTTTTCAGACATGGTTGAAAAGTTTTTGGAGATCTTTATGGATGATTTCTCCATTTTCGGTGACTCCTTCAACGAGTGTTTACGACATCTTGACGCAGTTCTTACCCGCTGTAGGGATAAGAACCTAACTTTAAATTTGGAGAAGTGTCATTTTATGGTACGAGAAGGCATTGTCTTAGGACATGTCATCTCGCAAAATGGCATAAAGGTTGATAGAGCCAAAATTGAAGTCATTTCTAATCTTCCTCCTCCTAAATGCGTCAAAGACATCCGAGCTTTCCTTGGCCACGCCGGTTTTTATAGACGGTTCATCAAGGATTTTAGCAAGATTGCTAGACCTTTGACTCTCTTATTGGCCAAGGACACAACATTTGATTTTGACTCAACTTGCATGGAAGCGTTCGAGCCATTGAAACACTCTCTCATTTCTGCGCCCATTCTTTCATCTCCAGACTGGACGCACCCCTTCGAAATCATGTGCGACGCATCAGATTTTGCCATTGGTGCTGTTCTTGGACAGCACATTAATAAAATGCCGCACGTGATTTATTACGCTAGCCGTACATTAAATGAGGCCCAACTAAACTACACAACAACAGAAAAAGAGTTTTTAGCAGTTGTGTTTGCACTTGAAAAATTTCGGCCTTATTTAATCGGCTCTCCAGTCAGTGTGTATACGGATCATTCAGCTCTTCGCCACCTTTTTGAAAAGAAGGATGCTAAGTTGAGGCTAATACGTTGGATCCTCTTGCTACAAGAATTTGACCTTGTCATAAGGGACAAAATAGGATGTGAAAACGTAGTAGCCGATCACCTTTCACGACTTCCTTCTTCGCCTACACTTGAAATTCCGATAAAAGATGTCTTTCCCGATGAGCAACTCTTAACCGTTTCTTGCGAACCATGGTTCGCTGATATCGTCAACTAGTTAGCCACCGGCTTGATACCTAAAGATTGGTCGAAACAAGATAAACTTCGATTCTTGTCCCAAGCAAAGCATTTTTACTGGGATGAACCTTATCTTTTTAAATACTGTTCCGACCAAATCAATCGTCGGTGTGTACCTGAAAATGAGTTTAAGAGTGTGCTGTCTTTTTGCCACGATCAAGCATGTGGCGGGCACTTTGGCCCAAAGTAGACAGCCGAAATAATCTTGCAGTGTGGTTTCTATTGGCCATGACTCTTTAAGAATGCATATGAATACTGCAAGACATGCTCCCGGTGCCAACACTTGGGCCGGATATCGCGGAGAAACGAAATGCCGCTCCAACCAATTTTGGTTGTGGATGTTTTTGATGTTTGGGGAATAGACTTCATGGGACCATTTCCCAATTCTTTTGGAAATATTTATATTCTTTTGGCCGTTGACTATGTTTCAAAGTGGGTCGAGGCTGTGCTTAGCCGAACGAATGACAATAAGGTTGTCGTTCGATTTCTTAAAGAACACATCTTTTCTCGATTTGGGCACCCTCGAGCGATCATAAGTGATAATGGTTCTCACTTTTGCAATAGGACTTTTGAGTCCTTAATACACAAATATTCTATTACCCACAAGCTATCAACGCCATACCATCCCCAAACATGTGGGCAAGCCGAGGTTTCAAATCGGCAAATCAAGCAAATCTTGGAGAAAACGGTTTCTAAAAACCGTAAAGATTGGCCACTCAAACTGATCGATGCACTATGGGCTTTCCGTACTGCATACAAGACCGATCTTGGTATGTCTCCATACCGGCTTGTGTACGGGAAGGCTTGCCACCTCCCAGTAGAGATTGAGCATAAGGCATTTTGGGCTATCAAAGAGTTGAATTTATCATTAGGAGATGCGGGCAGCAATCGAAAGCTGCAGTTAAATGAACTAGAAGAGCTGCGGGATGAGGCTTATGATAATGCCGTAATTGTTAAGAACCGAACTAAGGTGTTCCACGATAAACACCTTTTGCGAAAAACTTTTAAACCTGGTCAACAGGTTTTACTCTATGATACTCGGTTACATATCACCCCGGCAAGCTCCGTTCTAGGTGGAAAGGACCATTTGTAGTTCACACCGTTTATCCGCACGGTGCAGTCGATCTTGAAAATTCAGAGGACGGTACTTTATTCAAAGTAAATGGACATCGATTGAAACCGTTACTCACAGCGGACCATTCGGAGGAGCTCCTGTTTTTGCAGGAGCCGATTTACACTGATTGATTTTCCTCCACTTTCACCCCCGAATTTCCAATCTATTTTTCCAAAACTTTATTTCAAATAAGTTTTGGGGTGTGTATCATTTGTAAATATGTTAATAAGCAGGAAATTGCCGACATTATCGACCCACTTGGTGCAACATGACAGTGAGGACACCGTCCAGTTTAAGTTTGGGGGTATGCTCGGTAAGTTTTCTTCTTTTGCATTCATATGTATATTTCTGCATTGCATCTTTATATGAAAATCATAAAAATCATAAAAATTTGAAGAAAAAAAATAGTAAAAGAAAAACTCATAAAAATTTAAAAAATTAAAAAAGTATAAAAAGTATTGTATTCAATTGTGGCCATATTTAACTTGAGTTTGACAAATTGGTTAACTGGCTACGAACAACTAGATCTTAGACTTAGTAAACTAAAAACCCTAAAAATAACCTTCTTTAAAGATTAACAGTAGAAAGTATATGTTTTTGTAGTTTATTTAGAAATAGGCAAATTTTAGGTTCACTTCTTGGGCTAAGTCGAAATAAAGGAAAAGTATGTCAAGAGTAGTGAAACAAGAATAACGTAATACAGTATAGTTAATGTTATCCCTTGATACTAAACACAGACTCTGATACCAACTAAACCATGTCACGCCCCGCTTCCCAAAATACGGAAAACGAGGGATGACTAGGCCAGCCATGCTCCTACGGCCAAGGAATCATCCCGCCGTAGTCACACTTCGGCTTCTAGCATTACATGGTAATCAGTAAATAAAGCACAGTAGTAAAGGAATCACATCACTAATTTATTACATTAAAATTCCATTGTTCACAAATTACAGATAACAAGAACAATTACTAACCAAGTTCAATCTCACGATCACTTTTATGGAAAGCAGTAAAGATAGGAAGTACACTAGACTATATCTCCGTGAACTCGAAAGGTAGATCTGTCTCCTGCGCCGGTCCTTCCACGGAATCTGAGCATGCATACTCAGGTCGTCAGAGCGACACAATAACAATATTAATATAATAAGATGAAACAGGTAAATGAGGTAGTACTAGAGTAAGAACTATGCAAGTGATCACTATGTCACTATATGATGCAGAATATGTTTTGTGTCCCTATCGGTCTCTAGGTCATGTTTGAAATCGCAGAGTGGAAGGAGGATCATGTTTAACAGGAGTCTCGTACATACCCGAGACAACGGCCCACATGCTCTGGACATAACCCTGTCAGCCGGATCGCTAGATCCTATCTAATATATATATCACTGCTCGAATGATCATCCTCTAAAACACGGTCCCGCTAAATACGATTCTCTTTCCACTTCGATTTTCCCTTTATCCCCAGGTTTACACTATTTGTGATCTTGATTCAGTCATGTACAAGTATACCAATGGCACGGTTTTATCACTGCTCACTGTATCAATCACTGTCACGATTATTCACTTTCCATTGGTGTACTCGTCACTCCTAAACCAACATCTATCACGCACGATAATGAAATGTCCACTGATCCTAACATGCACAAACACTGAGTATATGGCAAAGGGTATGATATATGCATGTATGCTATCAATAAGCTATGTATGTTATGAATCAACATGCATGTCATTAACTTACATAAATTGCATAAATTAATATGTTAAGAATTCAGCAAAATGATACAAGTAAGATAAATAGAACACTCAGTAGCAATTCATCAAAATTTGTTTCAGTTCAATCGGGATTCCGGTTTTCAAGATATAACTGTTTCATTTTAAGTGCTCGTGGCTGGAAATTCAGTTTCAGAACTGAACGTCCGTTTCGCGACACGAATTGCACCCAGTTGGGCTCAGAATTTAGCGATGCTACTGTTGAATGAAATCTAGAGTTTTCAATAGAGTATTCAACGCAATAGAAGGATCCTCGATCGCATCTGTACGTTGAAAGTTATACACAGTTTAACCTTAGTGTGTCATTTCTGAATCTGTTCTGGACAGTTATACGTTCTGCCTTTTTATTTACAGTTTAAAATAGCAACCGTCGATGAAACGGAATGGAACTCTTGTTTTGTTTAGCTAACAGAATTATCTTTAATCTACTGCAGAGTTCCGTAACATACGACTTCAGGAAACACAGTGACACCCATTTTGGTACAGTGCACGATAAACAGAGTCGCTCTGGACTGCAGTCCAGAGTCGCACTCCGTTCTAATTATCATCGCAGTTACTGAACAGAAATCATTAGAAATTTACATAGGGTTAAATTTCGTTGAGTCTGCTTCGATTTAAGCCCTCGAGCCTATCATTCCAATATGTATATAATTTACGGTGATTTTATTCATTTCCAGATACGGGAAAAGTCTAGTTTTATCGGCATATTTGGGGGTATCAATTTCAGTCACTAACAATCGTATTTTCTAATGATATTTATACACGATATTTATCATCATGAGGGCCAACAGAAAACATTTACTTCCGTCAAATTAAACAATTATTTTCATTGGGATCTGGTATCGAACACATAGGTCACAATATATATCGGGAATCGGTAAATTCGTAAACTATATGATTTAGGTTTGTACTACTATTATATTAGCATGTAGCAAGTAAACACTTGCCTGGAAAATGTCTCAGGGTCGCACGGCAGCAGCGGCGTCACGAACGCGTGATGTACGCCGTGAAACGGATTTGCGCGAGCTTGGCTCGAGACACGGGTTTGACGTCGGAGTTTCCCGGAGTCGTCTTGTGCTCGCTGGAAGTGTAGAGGAGGCTCTGTGGATCTCCCGGGTGCGCTGGGGTCGACGATGTCGGCGGTGGTCGCTCCGGCGACGTGCACAGTGAAGCTCGCAGTGAGGGGGAAGATGTGGGTTTTTGGAGAGAGAGAGAGAGAGAGAGAGAGAGAGAGAGAGAGAGAGAGCAGTGGGGCTCGGGAAGAGATGGTGATGCTGCTGGAGTGAAGAGGTGTCGACTGAGGCGGTTCAGGTGCAGTGGGGACTCGTCGGCGTCGGTTGCAAGCGGTGACCGTGGTTGGGTGTAAGTGGGTTTGGGAGTGCAGGGGATGCTTGGTAGGGGGCTCGGGTTGATGAAGGGTGGAGTCGTGGAGGGAGAAGGTTGGTGGAGGAGGAGTGATCGAGGGTTGCCGAGGGGGTTGCCGTCGTCGGAGGGGTCGACTGAAGTGTGGGTTTCGAGAGGGAGAGAGGTGGGGGATTTGGAAAAGTGAGGGGAAGAGCGAGTGCGAGGGAGATAATGGAGACGAGGGGGTTGCGCGTCGCGGCTGTAACGGCAGGAACGGGGGCGTGGGCGTGGGCGTGAGGCGCGGCGGAGAAGGTGGATCGCGCTCGGGGATGAAGGAAGTTACCGTTAGAGGAGGAGAGAAGATGAACAGGAGTGGGGTCGGGTCGGGTGAGTTGAGGAACGGGTCACGGGCCGAAGGGAGTGGGCCGGGCTCAATTTTAAAATAATTCCTTTTTAAAAATACTTTGTGGGCTGAGGGAATAAACGGGCCGGGGAAAATCAGATTTAAGTTTAAATTTCCTAAATATTAACCCATGGGCTGAAGAGGAAACGGGCTGGGGTTTTAAAAACTTATTTAAATTTGTGGGCTGAGGGAATGAATAAAGTTTGGGTTTGGGGTTTGGTAAAATATTTTATTTGCTTTTAAATTTTGGTTTGTGTTTGGTTTTCCAAATTAGTTTTAAATCTTGGGTTTTAACTTTTAGGGTTTGGAAAAAAATATAAATATTAAGCTTAAACAACCAATTCAAATATGAAGGAAAAAAGAAAGGAAACCACTGGAATCCAGAAAATAGGAAACTTTTATTAAAATGGAAACGGGGATTTACAAGAATTAAAGTCGAAAAAGCCAAATTGATAGGATTTTGTGGGTGTAATCCGCTGAAAACCCTCAGGAGACAACACTCCTCCTACTAGGGACACCTAGAGGTTTAACGGCTTGTTGCACGAGCTCAGTGCAATCGCGTTTCCCTGCGAAAGTGCGGTTAGGTTTTTGTCGAGAATAAAACTAGGTTTGTTCGAGGTCGAGCAAAAGATAAGTTTGGGGGTATTTGTTCATATCATATTCTTGCATTATTATATTCCCCATTCTTACGCATTTTACAATAAAACAGATACTTTTGACCCATGTCTGCTACATAGTACAGGTTACAGGTTCTTGGAGCGAAAGCAGTGAAAAAGATAAAAGATAATGCAAAAGTGAGACTTTGACCAATAAACTGAGAATCTTGATCAAGCCTACATAGAGATCAGTACAAAACAGCGCAAGGTTCAGGACTTCGTCACGAAGCAATGGTAAAAGTCCGCTACAATGTTCACTAGAGATCTGGAGAAGACCAAGAAGCCCAATTGAAAAAGGACATATATAAACAGGAACCAAGAGTCAACAGAAGCCAGACACAGAAGACTCAAAACCCAAAGCTTTCTTTTGGTCGCGGAACCGCGGCCAAACCTGGCCTCGGGCCGCGGTTCCGCGGCCGTGTATAGCGCATGTCGGTGGAAAAATTCACGGGAGCTCTGGCGGTGCGTTGACTTAGTCACACTTGCCTAGACACCATAAGAGAGATGCGGATAAGCGATAGATTACTCATGGCCCTCCTCTGTCCTAATTGAGCGCGACGGTCCTTAGAGGCTTGGTCCAAATATTTTTTAATTAATGTAGGGTGAAAGTATGCTCGTTTTGAGATTTGTGGGGCCTAGGAAGGGTGATGAAATCCCCACGTAATCTGAATTTGGGTTATTGCCCCTTAAAGTCCGGTTAAAATATACACAAACAAACCAATATCAAAACACGCAAAAGATTTTTGAGCGGCGATATTTGCAAAGAATCCTTCAGATTATTGGATTTTAGAGGAGAGAGAAGATTCAGAGAAAGATACCTGAAGATTTTGGGGGCCCAATTCCCCCACGCCGCCGCCGTTCCGCGGCTATTTGCTTGTTTCTACCGCGGTTCTGCCGTAGGGTAGAGGGTTTTCTTGAAAAAATTTCCGCAGTGCTCCCCTATGGTTCTCTGGACTATGTTGAAAGTCTCTGAGTCTCTTTTTCCCCGCTCCAGTGATTCCAGATTCTCTCGCAAAATTCGCACATTAATCGTTAATACACAAGATGCGGTTTTGATTATTTTATGGTATGGATTAATAAGAATTCAACCTGAATAACAAGAAAAAATTATAGCCGTCTCTCCGGCAACGGCGCCATTTCATTGATGTGTTTCTAAAGAAGTGTTTTTGTAAAGTAAAGTAACCTCAATCAATAACGGTGTCGCTAGTAACTAGCCGAGATGAGTACGGGTCGTATTCAGGGAAACGTCGAGCCTTTATCTTGCTTTAGGCGAGTTGATTGAAATTAGATTTTATGAAGAAGAGTTTTGTAGGGTTCATTGAATTTGGTAGTAATTGATGATTAATTAAAGATGACTCCTTTTATTTTTTAATAGATTTAAAACTAGATCGATGGTGGTGAATGAGGATTAGGGTTTTTGGAGGGAATATGGTTCCCACTCTTAACCCTTATCTTTTCATTGACCTTTATTCATGTCTAGCCTTTCTCGAAACAATTGTTAATCTAATCTCAAATTGCGGTCGAGACTATCAATAAATTGGCAACGCGCCAGATAAGGATGTTAACAATTGTTTTGCTAAAGTTTATAAACTTTAAAAGATTTAAAAAAAAGTTAAGAGATTTTATTATCCATTAATCTATCTTAATCCTATGAACCCTAGCAAGCGTAGAATTACTCACGCATGTTTTAAGAAAAAGAAGAAAGGATAGAGAAGGAGATCATAATGTAAATGCAGAAATTAAATGCAGAAAGTAAAATAGAAAGAACTAAACTAAAGATCTACCTTTATTAATCAACTTTAATATGTACAAATCCTTCGAAATTAGAATACAAAGAACTCTCGTGTTGCTCTCGATCTTTATCTCGTAGGAAGTAGATGTTCAGTCGATTGATCACGTCAATTTATCACGTCGATTCGTGGACCTGTCTTGGATCTCTTGATCTTGTCAGTGATTTTGGTGATGTAAAAGGTGATGATTTTTCATATGAAACTCTCGGTCCTTTAAATAGCCCTAGTAGCAGAAACCTTAGTACCTATGTGTGATTATTTACTGTTGCGATCACACTGACAAAATCTCAGATCCTACGGCCATGATATTGCCACGGATCCGCCGCAGATATGCACATTTGGCCGCGATTGGGCGGCGACATGGTGAGATCAGGGTTTGAAAATTCTTGGGCTTCTAGGTGTTGATACGTGGAGATTGTTGTAATGTCAGGATTCCTTAAATTTTTCTCTGAGTCTTCGCCATTATTGATTTTATGATTTGATTCAATTTTATCGGCAGATTTTATTCCCGACATCTCGGATATCTCGATCTCCAGACCTAAGCTCATATCTGCACAATATCTCAATTCATAGTATTAGTAATATTTGTTATTTATTTTGAGATATTATTCTAACCATTAGTATGATATGATATTTTAAGAATATTGATTAGGATTATTTGATATGATATGCATATTTAAATAATCAAAATATCATATAAATATTATATGCATATATTTTCCTTCATAATGTTAATTATAATATTGAAACATATGATAAAGAGTATTTTGCAGATAAAATCACATATGTTCCATAATTACAATAAACACCTTTAAATACTTAACAAAAGTAAGGAAAATGTTCCATCAAATATGCAATATTTTTGACTGAATATCAGTAATAGGATAAAACCCTAAAATCTCTAAGACTCATGGTCTACCCAAACAAAAGTTTTTAGATCTCTAAGAGGTCGTTCTAAGAGAAGAGCAAATCTCTGTTAATGGGTTAAAAACCCAAAACAAGAATGGAATTTTTTAAGAGTTTCTTTAAGAGTTAAATCATGGTCATGATTCTTACCAAATTTTTGACAGAGTTTAACTCTGAGAGAGTTTCTTTGAACAGAGATCTAAGATCTGAAAAGAGAATTAAATTCTCAAGAAAGAAGAAGCAAGATGATGATGAAACGACAGTCATCTCAAGGTCCAAAGGCCCTATTATAAGACATGAAATGACGGTTCAACTCCCCAGGAGATCGAACGGTAGAAAAGGTGACACCGTTGCACCTACGTGTAAGTCACGTGAGAGAAACGGTGGGGGGTATTTGTTTCCCTGATATTTAACCTAATAAAAGAGCAAAGCTCTGTTTGAATTAAATGAGGCAGCGCCTCACATACTCTCCACAAGGGTGCCAGTACCAGAGCCAATCTTATAAGATTAAATCCTATGGTGGCGCCTCACGTGCTTCTCACACGGGCGCCAATTTGCAAAGCACAAAAGAATCCATTAAATAAGAGTTAGACTCTTATATGGCGCCGTGCGTGCTCATCACGTGGGCGCCAATTTGCAAAGCACAAGAAAATCCATCTTAAGGATTAAATTCTTAAGTGCCGCCCACGTGCACGACACGTGAGCGCCAGCACCCAGGTAGAATTAAATTCTACGGTACTCTCTGTTAAACAGAGCCGTTGGATCAAAAATCCAACGGAGATGATAAATCATCAAGATATAGAATCGAATTATATTAGGAGAAAATGTCTCCCATATCTTCTAAATAAGAAAGGTACTCTTGATTGGATCAAAAATTCAATTGTAGAATAAAATTCTATTATGGAATATATTCCCTCAATTTTTCTAAATAAGAAAGATTGCACTCTGTAAAACAGAGAACTATTGGATTAAAAATCTAATGGTGATTAAAAATCACCGTTTTACAGAATAAATTCTGTATAGGAAAAATATTTCCCCACTCTCGTTAAAAACGCAAAATCATATTCTGTAAAAACAGAAGTCCTTAGATCAAAAATCTAATGGTGGGTAAAAAATCCCCAAATCAATTTTGAGACCAATTAAATCAATTGGAATCTCTTAATGAGAGATTTTCTCAAAACTAATTAACAATTTGCCTTACCTATATAAAGGAGCTGAGATTTCAAGTCTCAAAAAAGGAGAGAGAGACAGAGACAGATACAGATACTAAGATAAAGAGCGAGACACACACAGAGGGACGAGGAGGAAGACATATCCTTTACCCAAAGAAGAAGAGCTCCATTTTCGAAACTCTAGGTAAAGAAAATGTCGAGATCAAAATATCTTCTTTACCTAATATATCTAAGTGTTGAACCCTCCTAAAAGAACTTAGTTCTTTCTCTGGATCTGAGATCCACAAGACAAGTCTCTCACAAGTTGAGAATTTAATTCTCATCGGGAAGATCTTGTTCTTAAGAATCAAAGGTTCAGGGAAGAACAAATTTAAAAGAAAAAGAATATGATCCCAGATCAGGGAAGTCCATAGTTGTAACGTTTTGAAAATCGTTTCGGTGAAATTTCGAAAAAATCGGTAAAATAAGGGGGTTTTCTGTAAAAAGTCAAAATACAAATATCTTATTATAAAAATTAAATATGCATATTCTAGCTATATAATTGCTATTATTTGGTGTTTATTGAGCCGCTGGTGAAATTTCAAATTTTCTGAAAAAAATTATTTTATTATTATTTTAAGCCGCCACTAATACATTTAATTAGGGAAAATTACAAATTGGAATGAGTTGAAACAAATTTTGTGCATCATAAAACATTAAATAAAATTTTATCATATGGTTTTTGGAATGAAATCGTTTGCCAAAACGGTTTAGAAATTATTGAAGAAAAAAGGCTTTTTTTAGCGTAAATGGATGTTTGGGGTATTGTATTTATCATTTTCCATCACCCCACATCCATACACACACTCACACACCCCGATTTTCCCTCCCCCTTGACTGAATTCAGCAGCCCCCCTCTCTTGTCCCCACTTGTTTTGCAAAAGAAAAGAAAAGAAAAGAAAAGAGAATGATAGAAGTAAAAGGTGGACTTTGACTTTTCTTCTCACTTTTTCCACCCCACTCTCTCTCCTCCCTCACCCACCCACAATTTCTGAACGAAATTGTGCAGGCCAACAGCAGCCCCCCCTTCCTTCTTCTCCTCTCTTTCCATCAAAAAAAAATTTGTCAAAAAAATCAATTAAAACCTCACCGAAATCAAAATCCGACTCCTACCCATTTTCCCTCATCCCCTTTAGCATGGATCTTGGTGCAAGGATTTCAAAATGGAGGTCTAGAATTCAAGTTTGATCATGGTTTGTGAGGTATAACTTTTGACCCATTATTCATTTTTTTGATTTAAATTCCTTAATGAAGCTAATTAGGTGTTAAATTGTGGGTTTAATTGAATGTTTGGAAATTCAATTGGGAATTTTGAATTGAAGCTAGGGTTTGAATTAAATTAGGTTCTTTATCATTAGCTTATGATTGTAATGAGGGGATTAACATGTAATTGAATGCAAAATCTAATTTGGTTACTAGTTGCTAATTTGTTAGTTTAAAAATGGTGATAATTATGCTAAATTGCTAACTAGGTTTTAGAAATTAAATAAAAACGTGGGATTAAAATCTAGTTAGGATTTTTAGCACATCATTAAGGTTTCCATGAGTGGTTTAACCATTTAATATATGCAAAACCAAGTTTAATTGTAAAATTATGAATTTTACAATAAAAAGTGTTAAAATTGATATTTTTGCAATCTAGGATTTTGGAAATTATGCAAATTTATGTGATTAAATTATGGAAATGGTTTTTATGACTTATTTAAGTTATTTAATAAGTATTATGGCCGCTAGAATTGTTTAAACATCGAGTTTTGCACTAAAACGGGTAATTTTGCTTGCTAGTTTTTCGGAAAAACGGCTTTTAAAGTGAATTTGGGGTTTTTGTGAGTTTTAACCTAGTTTATATTAAAATTAGTGTGCGGGAATGTGCAAATGAGTGTGATTGGATTTTTCTCGATGGTTTGACGTTTGTACATCGACATCGAGGGTTGGTTTGACTATTCTTGCATGCGTAGGCAATAGGTTTGGACCTATGCGTGATACGCGTGCCGATTTGATTTTCGTATGCCGTTTCGATTTCGAATTTAGTTTTAATGCGATACGGTACGTTATGATATGTAGGTACCCCATATGGACTTCGAGACGACCAGCAAGCGCGTGCCGACGTCGGCACCGGCGAGCGAGGACCAGGTGAGTAGATTTATATCTACGGGGAGAAGTCGGGTGGATGGCGTATAGCACCCCCGCAGTTCATGGTGATGTATACGGACACGTATACATATATATATATATTGGTTATATATTGTTTGAGTTATTGATGATAAATATGGATATTTGGTGTTCTTGGATGATTGAGTGTCGCGAAACCCTAGAGTTGCGGTCGCACCACACTTGCACACACCCACCCATACTTGCATACTTTCTTCTTTCTTTTGTGCTTATTCGGGAATATATAGTTATGTGTTCACATAGGTATGGGACTGTGTGTTCACATACGGATTTGAGGATAGTACTTGGGATTTATGATGAGTCGATGAGATTTGATTTGAGGCCGTGAGATCGGTGATATAGCGGGGTTCGTATTTGAGATACGACATGACGTTGTAGCGGGTCCTTGACGTAGTTTTTACACACGTGCATGCATACTTAGGCGATATCAGTATTGTACTAGACGTAGATCAGTACCAGATCATAATATTGATAAAGAGGATACCAGGTGAATAGTATGATGAATGTGATTTTGACCCGTACCCAGAATTGGAGGATGCCGTACGACGGATTTACGTACGAGCTATATCTTGATGATTGATCCGCACTCTTGACTTGGGATGTCCGATTATAGATATGGTATCGGATATGATATTATTAAGGCGGGATCACCGACTAATATATATACAGGTATGTATATGTATCGACTCAGACGTTAGGCGGTTTCCTTACCTGTAGTCCAGCTTGTTAGCTTAGCCCTTTAGCTTAATTTAGTTGTTAGATTAGATTCGATTCTTACCTATTTCAAAGCTTACGAATCATGCGTGTTTTAAAAGACAGGTCAAGGGATTCTACGGATATTTCAAAAAACGTATCTTTTCTTAAAAACACCGTAGCCCCTATTTTCAAAACCCCATGATTCGTGTTATTTCAAAGGGCACCATTTGAAGGACTTATATTAGATTAGTGCAGATTAGTTATAGTTGCGTCTAGTATTCAGCTCCCGCTCATTTTTACTGTTCGCTCCGCATCGCATACTTATATTATAATTTCTTATTGCATTATTAATATCATGCTGTTAGGACACCAGCACCATTACCGATGACGCGTATGTACCACGTACACTTACTTGCCGCCTCACACACATCTTCATCGGTAATTGACATGTCACGAACACTTTAGAAAATACTATTTCATTTGACATAGGTTGTTAGCTAATAGTTTAGACATGATATTATTGTACTTGCCTTATATGCTAGTTAGACATTGTAGTTATTGCCTACTACTTCATGCATGTTATTATTCACTGTTGTGTCGCATTCATGGATTCTCATGCCTATATTCACTGTTTACATGCTATTGATGACTTGGATTCGGATTTCATGAGATTTCTTGGATTTGGAGGAAAACCGCAAAAACTTAAATAAACATTTTCTCCCTTTTAAAATAAAAAGTGCGGTTTTCCCATGATGTATGAGTCGTCCACCATGAGTTTGCTGATGGATTTCGAGACCCGATTCGAGGAGTGGAGGAACCGTTTCGGGTACATGGTGGGCCCGGTATGGTACCCCGGGGCAAGAGGAATGTGGTATTGACGTTGAGCCTGGCTGGGGAGCACTACCTACCGGTGATATTACCCGACACGTCGGATATCCGGAGGATACCGTCGTGGTCTTGAGATGGATGGTAGGGGCCGGTCTGGACTGACGGCGCCCTAGATATTGAGATTGAGACATTGATATTTCGAGACATTGAGATTTATGTTTTGTGTCGATGCTAGACACTGTTGATACTGATTTCATTTATGATACCTCAGTTTAAAAATACAAAGGAAATCTCACTAATTTATGAAAACAGTTCTTCATTTACATGTATTCTGTTTTCATGCATTCATACCTCATTCATATGATATATTGCTACCTGAGGCACTGACACGGGCACATGAGATTACACTCGGGTTAGATATTTACCCTAGCCTTGTTATAGGCTTCGTGTTATTCCTATATTTGAGGACATATTATGATCATTGACCTAGGATTGCGTTATTTATGTGATTTCTGTGCGTAGATGTTTTTCTATTCACGAGTTGGCAACTCACCCCCGTTGTGCCCCAGTTTCTTGCAGGTTTGCCGTACAGGTTTTATTACGGCTTTGCTGGCACTATTTCCATTTCCGGGTGGCTTGCTAGTAGGTGGGTTATTTGTATCTTACCCATCATTATATCTTGTATATTATTATTCTGTTGTATCTAGAAGTTCCATCAACCAAACATGTATTTATTGAGATAGAGACCAGTGTTGTTTATTCTTTCGACCTTAGAGTCGCTCGTTATATATTTGGTGGTTTTGAGTTTCCTTTTGAGTTTTGATCCTCGCCGTTGGCGTTGTATATTATATTGCTTGTGTGGTTGTGACCGTCGATTGACGAAGAGCTAGCTCCCGCTTGGGGATGCCTTTTTCTTGATTTCGTATACTATTCATGTTGTATCCCGTTTGGGGGCCAGTATTTACAAAGGAGACTCTGCCGAAATTTTCAGTAAATTTTTGATGTTTTAAAAAACCGCATAATTCGGCTTATGCTATTGAAATTACTTGCTTTAAGTTGGTTTTTCCTGCACTCTACTACTTTTCTTGGTTTGGATTTCTGGGTTTTCGGTTTACTTAGATCACGTACGCCTCGAGACGTTCGTAGTTTAAGTGCCGGTCATGTTCCGTACTTTCGGGTCGTGACAAAGTTGGTATCAGAGCGTTAGGTTTTAACCTTCAGAGCGTAGGATGACCCTTGGTTGATGGAATAGGTGACTAAAGTAGAGTGACGTACCGTTGATTTGTTCCGCGGCATATTTACGACACGCCACTCCACTTATGAAGCCTTAGGATGTACATTTCCTTGTTCAGTATTATATTCCTTCCTGATCTAGCCTCATCGGTACCGGTTTGGTTTTGCTGCTACGGTTATGGCAGGGAGAGCTACGGCTAGAGTTGCGGTCAGCACAAGCTCGTCACGAACGAGGACTGACCAGGGCATGATTCCGGCGACACACGATTGCGGAGATGTGTCTTTTTACTGTGTTTCCGCGCCACGGGCGTTTGGCGGATCGCCTTTATGAGGTTACTCGGATGTGCTGATCGACACTAGAGGATTGAGCCAATGATAGAGGCCAGCCAGATCTTGATGACCGTTGGTGTGTTGCTTACTCATGATGATTGAGGCACTGTTCAGCGTGCAGACGAGTGAGCTAGTTGCTGCTGCGAGTGACGAGATATCGCCCAATATGTTGGAGCTATTGCGGGACGAGTTGTACTAATAGATTCTAGAAGGTCGCTAGTCATCGAGGATGAATGACTAGGACATGTGGATCGTTCGCCTACCCCGATGCGAGGTCATCAGATAGATTGATTCCAGCTGGAGACGACTTCACGCGGAGACGTTGAGAGTCGACAGAGACGATCGAATGTCAGAAACCTATTATTCCAAGTTTAAAGTAGTCGGAAAGACATGCAGGCAATTCTATGGTCCCTCTAGAAGAATGAAACCCTAACTCGACTTAATGACCGTGTGAAAGCCTTTGAACCTTCGGGTTTGCGGCAGTTCTACGGCGCCATTAGTGAGGCTTGGGTTTGCCCTTCTACGGCTGGACCACCGATGCTGTGGTATGTACTCGATACTATTAAACTGTACCCAAGAGGTTGAGCTCTTGGGGGATTATGAGGTTTGACGACTCGGTCGGATGGCTCGACTTAATTCGGATGCTAGGTGGTGAGATGCATTTCTTGGGAGACTCCCGATACGAGGATAGCCGTTGGAGCTCAGTCCATGTAGCCATGATGAGACGATTCCGAAGTAGTCGACATTAGAGAAAGTGGAGTAAAGAGGTCCGTACAAGATCTGGATAAGACGACGTTCCACTCCGCCGACATCAGAGATGCGATACGCATGCCGAGGCAGAGTACTGGATATACCTTCCAGAAGGAGTCGCGATGGGTATGCAGCCGTTCTGGAGCAAGATGCAGATATAGGAAAGGACGATGACTTCCGGACAGTTGGCAGAGGCGAGACATGGAAGAGACCATGAGCAGGATTCCTTCCAGGACACTGCTGCAATGATACTTGCACCCAGGATCAGATGTGTCACGTACATTCAGAGAGCCAGAGGCCGACGCCAGTAATACGCTGTCTTACGAGTGGTCGCGATGATTGACCAAGAGATGACCAGAGAAGTGCCAGAACGGAATCGTCCCCGTTAGCACACCTGACAGGCCGATGAGCCGATGGACCGAAAGATTGGTAATTCACAGTGAAGACCTTGACCCAGGAGTGGTCATTGTTACGCACACCAGCAGGCCAGAATTCATGATCATCGACGAGACGTCCCACTAGTGACCGCGACAGTTGGCCCAAGATTCTTAGAGGATGCACTTGAGCGGTACTATTCCGCCATTATTGATTTCGATGTTTTGGGTGATTTATTCGCATGATTTGATTTTGATGATTGTGGATTTACGATCCTTGCACAGTGTTACACTTGATATCGTTTTCGTGCTTTGGTTTCACATGTTTGTGATTTTACGGTTTTAGACACTTGAGTTGATTTTGTGCGTATGCATGCACACGATTTGGTTCCTGCACTCTGTATAGTTTATATATGCTTGCAGTGCAGTGATACGCCTTTTGTGCACTTAGATGCATTGGACTTTGATTTCGATGGTGATGTTCGATATTTGTTTTGTGCACCTCGTGCACCTGATTTGATTTTGCGCATGTTCGGCGCCTGATATTGGATTTCATGATTTCGTGCATGATGGATGCCCCTGGTTTTGGGTTTTCGCGCATGTTGAGCGCATGTCTTGAGATGCGATTTTGGTGCACACCAGATGCACTAAATCGAGATTTTTCGTGCATGTCAGATGCACCTGATTTTGCTGTCAGGCACACATGTTGCCTACGACAGATGTTTCGTGCACACCCGATGCACTTAGATGTTGTTTCTGTGCGTATGTATGGCACATTCATGGATTTTGATTTCCGTGCGCACCAGACGCACGTAGCATTCATGTGCATATTTTGGGGATTGATTTCGTATAGAGCAGTACGTTTTTATGATATTGCTATGTGTTTTCGTACTGAGCAGGACTAGTCAGAGGACAGTACCTGAATATATTTGGCATTCATTTCCCTCAGATATTTACATATATAGATTTGATATTTACATGTATAGTTTCGAGTTATATCATATTGGTTTTATATTGGATTTGACATTTGTGTCTTTACCGTGACTCCGATGATTGCGGGATGCTTGACGGAGTTTTGATTTTGAGTTATCTTCTCATTACTCATGCGCATGTATTGCGCTATGATGCGTTTTATATACTTAGGATTTCGGAGCCCCGACGACTTGATGGTTTTGCTTAGATATTTTTGTATTTGGGGGGAGTTTGAATTTAAATTCGGGGACCGAATTTCTTTAAGGGGGGAAGATTGTAACGTTTTGAAAATCGTTTCGGTGAAATTTCGAAAAAATCGGTAAAATAAGGGGGTTTTCTGTAAAAAGTCAAAATACAAATATCTTATTATAAAAATTAAATATACATATTCTAGCTATATAATTGCTATTATTTGGTGTTTATTGAGCCGCTGGTGAAATTTCAAATTTTCTGAAAAAAATTATTTTATTATTATTTTAAGCCGCCACTAATACATTTAACTAGGGAAAATTACAAATTGGAATGAGTTGAAACAAATTTTGTGCATCATAAAACATTAAATAAAATTTTATCATGTGGTTTTTGGAATGAAATCGTTTGCCAAAACGGTTTAGAAATTATTGAAGGAAAAAGGCTTTTTTTAGCGTAAATGGATGTTTGGGGTATTGTATTTATCATTTTCCATCACCCCACATCCATACACACACTCACACACCCCGATTTTCCCTCCCCCTTGACTGAATTCAGCAGCCCCCCTCTCTTGTCCCCACTTGTTTTGCAAAAGAAAAGAAAAGAAAAGAAAAGAGAATGATAGAAGTAAAAGGTGGACTTTGACTTTTCTTCTCACTTTTTCCACCCCACTCTCTCTCCTCCCTCACCCACCCACAATTTCTGAACGAAATTGTGCAGGCCAACAGCAGCCCCCCCCCCCCCCTTCCTTCTTCTCCTCTCTTTCCATCAAAAAAAAATTTGTCAAAAAAATCAATTAAAACCTCACCGAAATCAAAATCCGACTCCTACCCATTTTCCCTCATCCCCTTTAGCATGGATCTTGGTGCAAGGATTTCAAAATGGAGGTCTAGAATTCAAGTTTGATCATGGTTTGTGAGGTATAACTTTTGACCCATTATTCATTTTTTTGATTTAAATTCCTTAATGAAGCTAATTAGGTGTTAAATTGTGGGTTTAATTGAATGTTTGGAAATTCAATTGGGAATTTTGAATTGAAGCTAGGGTTTGAATTAAATTAGGTTCTTTATCATTAGCTTATGATTGTAATGAGGGGATTAACATGTAATTGAATGCAAAATCTAATTTGGTTACTAGTTGCTAATTTGTTAGTTTAAAAATGGTGATAATTATGCTAAATTGCTAACTAGGTTTTAGAAATTAAATAAAAACGTGGGATTAAAATCTAGTTAGGATTTTTAGCACATCATTAAGGTTTCCATGAGTGGTTTAACCATTTAATATATGCAAAACCAAGTTTAATTGTAAAATTATGAATTTTACAATAAAAAGTGTTAAAATTGATATTTTTGCAATCTAGGATTTTGGAAATTATGCAAATTTATGTGATTAAATTATGGAAATGGTTTTTATGACTTATTTAAGTTATTTAATAAGTATTATGGCCGCTAGAATTGTTTAAACATCGAGTTTTGCACTAAAACGGGTAATTTTGCTTGCTAGTTTTTCGGAAAAACGGCTTTTAAAGTGAATTTGGGGTTTTTGTGAGTTTTAACCTAGTTTATATTAAAATTAGTGTGCGGGAATGTGCAAATGAGTGTGATTGGATTTTTCTCGATGGTTTGACGTTTGTACATCGACATCGAGGGTTGGTTTGACTATTCTTGCATGCGTAGGCAATAGGTTTGGACCTATGCGTGATACGCGTGCCGATTTGATTTTCGTATGCCGTTTCGATTTCGAATTTAGTTTTAATGCAATACGGTGCGTTATGATATGTAGGTACCCCATGTGGACTTCGAGACGACCAGCAAGCGCGTGGCGACGTCGGCACCGGCGAGCGAGGACCAGGTGAGTAGATTTATATCTACGGGGAGAAGTCGGGTGGATGGCGTATAGCACCCCCGCAGTTCATGGTGATGTATACGGACACGTATACATATATATATATATATATATATATATATATTGGTTATATATTGTTTGAGTTATTGATGATAAATATGGATATTTGGTGTTCTTGGATGATTGAGTGTCGCGAAACCCTAGAGTAGCGGTCGCACCACACTTGCACACACCCACCCATACTTGCATACTTTCTTCTTTCTTTTGTGTTTATTCGGGAATATATAGTTATGTGTTCACATAGGTATGGGACTGTGTGTTCACATACGGATTTGAGGATAGTACTTGGGATTTATGATGAGTCGATGAGATTTGATTTGAGGCCGTGAGATCGGTGATATAGCGGGGTTCGTATTTGAGATACGACATGACGTTGTAGCGGGTCCTTGATGTAGTTTTTACACACGTGCATGCATACTTAGGCGATATCAGTATTGTACTAGACGTAGATCAGTACCAGATCATAATATTGATAAAGAGGATACCAGGTGAATAGTATGATGAATGTGATTTTGACCCGTACCCAGAATTGGAGGATGCCGTACGACGGATTTACGTACGAGCTATATCTTGATGATTGATCCGCACTCTTGACTTGGGATGTCCGATTATAGATATGGTATCGGATATGATATTATTGAGGCGGGATCACCGACTAATATATATACAGGTATGTATATGTATCGACTCAGACGTTAGGCGGTTTCCTTACCTGTAGTCCAGCTTCTTAGCTTAGCCCTTTAGATTAGTTTAGTTGTTAGATTAGATTCGATTCTTACCTATTTCAAAGCTTACGAATCATGCGTATTTTAAAAGACAGGTCAAGGGATTCTACGGATATTTCAAAAAACGTATCTTTTCTTAAAAACACCGTAGCCCCTATTTTCAAAACCCCATGATTCGTGTTATTTCAAAAGGCACCATTTGTAGGACTTATATTAGATTAGTGCAGATTAGTTATAGTTGCGTCTAGTATTCAGCTCCCGCTCATTTTTACTGTTCGCTCCGCATCGCATACTTATATTATAATTTCTTATTGCATTATTAATATCATGCTGTTAGGACACCAGCACCATTACCGATGACGCGTATGTACCACGTACACTTACTTGCCGGCTCACACACATCTTCATCGGTAATTGACATGTCACGAACACTTTAGAAAATACTATTTCATTTGACATAGGTTGTTAGCTAATAGTTTAAACATGATATTATTGTACTTGCCTTATATGCTAGTTAGACATTGTAGTTATTGCCTACTACTTCATGCATGTTATTATTCACTGTTGTGTCGCATTCATGGATTCTCATGCCTATATTCACTGTTTACATGCTATTGATGACTTGGATTCGGATTTCATGAGATTTCTTGGATTTGGAGGAAAACCGCAAAAACATAAATAAACCTTTTCTCCCTTTTAAAATAAAAAGTGCGGTTTTCCCATGATGTATGAGTCGTCCACCATGAGTTTGCTGATGGATTTCGAGACCCGATTCGAGGAGTGGAGGAACCGTTTCGGGTACATGGTGGGCCCGGTATGGTACCCCGGGGCAAGAGGAATGTGGTGTTGACGTTGAGCCTGGCTGGGGAGCACTACCTACCGGTGATATTACCCGACACGTCGGATATCCGGAGGATACCGTCGTGGTCTTGAGATGGATGGTAGGGGCCGGTCTGGACTGACGGCGCCCTAGATATTGAGATTGAGACATTGATATTTCGAGACATTGAGATTTATGTTTTGTGTCGATGCTAGACACTGTTGATACTGATTTCATTTATGATACCTCAGTTTAAAAATACAAAGGAAATCTCACTAATTTATGAAAACAGTTCTTCATTTACATGTATTCTGTTTTCATGCATTCATACCTCATTCATATGATATATTGCTACGTGAGGCACTGACACGGGCACATGAGATTACACTCGGGTTAGATATTTACCCTAGCCTTGTTATAGGCTACGTGTTATTCCTATATTTGAGGACATATTATGATCATTGACCTAGGATTGCGTTATTTATGCGATTTCTGTGCGTAGATGTTTTTCTATTCACGAGTTGGCAACTCACCCCCGTTGTGCCCCAGTTTCTTGCAGGTTTGCCGTACAGGTTTTATTACGGCTTTGCTGGCACTATTTCCATTTCCGGGTGGCTTGCTAGTAGGTGGGTTATTTGTATCTTACCCATCATTATATCTTGTATATTATTATTCTGTTGTATCTAGAAGTTCCATCAACCAAACATGTATTTATTGAGATAGAGACCAGTGTTGTTTATTCTTTCGACCTTAGAGTCGCTCGTTATATATTTGGTGGTTTTGAGTTTCCTTTTGAGTTTTGATCCTCGTCGTTGGCGTTGTATATTATATTGCTTGTGTGGTTGTGACCGTCGATTGACGAAGAGCTAGCTCCCGCTTGGGGATGCCTTTTTCTTGATTTCGTATACTATTCATGTTGTATCCCGTTTGGGGGCCAGTATTTACAAAGGAGACTCTGCCGAAATTTTCAGTAAATTTTTGATGTTTTAAAAAACCGCATAATTCGGCTTATGCTATTGAAATTACTTGCTTTAAGTTGGTTTTTCCTGCATTCTACTACTTTTCTTGGTTTGGATTTCTGGGTTTTCGGTTTACTTAGATCACGTACGCCTCGAGACGTTCGTAGTTTAAGTGCCGGTCATGTTCCGTACTTTCGGGTCGTGACAATAGTTGTCCAGGAACTCAGTTCTTTCGAATCAAGAACTTATTTCTTAAAAGAACATGATCCCAGATCCTCAAAATAGCGATATTGGTTATCGTTAATGGTCAAAATACCATTAACAGAGATTTAAGTTCTCTAAAAATATCAACTGAGATTAAATCTCCATATAAAAGAAACTGGCGCCTCACGTGCTTCCCACGTGGGCGCCCAGCGCCTCATGTGCTTCCCATGTAGGCGCCACATAAAAAGTGCTTAGCACTTCACATACAGCCAAAACGGCTAAGTGCATAGTATTGATAGGGCAGCGCCCATCGCCTCACATGCTCCTCACGCGGGCGCCACATAAAAAGTTCTTAGCACATCACATACAGCCAAAACGGCTGAGTGCTTAGCACTGATTGAGCAGCGCCCCGGTGCCTCATGTGCTCCTCACTTGGGCACCATCAGAAAAGAAAAGAAGAGAGAAAAATGCCCACCACTCCATAAACAGCCAAAGTGGCAGAGTGCTCAGCGCTCATTGGGCGGCGCCCATAATCAAATGCTTCACATGACACCATGTGAGTGTCAGAGTGTCAAATAAGTGCTTTAGCACTTTTTCATAAAAAGAAAAGGGCTAATCATAATGGTTGGGTTAATAAATATCTTAAGTAAAACAAAATTAGTGGACTAAGTCAATGGTTCCACAAGCTTCCACAAGTTTCAACCATGTGACTAATTTCCATCTAATTTTAACTTATTTTAAATAAATAAAACCCTTCATTATGTTAAGCATGGTGAGAGTCTTATACACCCATGTTGCATGTTGCAACTAGCATGACACAATAATATATATCGCATATATATTAAGTGCATACAAGTGAGAAAAAGAAATGCTTTAAATGAGCTAATATTAGCTAATGTAAGTTAATATATCAAATATATAATTATACATTAAATTATTAAATCAATACTTGATTTAATAATCCGGCTATATCTCATACAACCGACTAATATCATTTATATCAACTTATCGAATCAACACTTGATTCGATAACCCGACTATATCACATATAACCAATCGATATCACATATCGTGAGAATAAAATACGGTATCACATACGCGTATTAATCTCGGTCCCGCACATATCACATATGTGCTCCTACTTCGTTTCGCTTAAGCCAGGAAAGCTCTGTGTAGGTCTCTAAAGACTCGTCAATACGCCGGAAGTAGGTGATGATCATATCAAACACCCACAAGACGTCAGCGGTACTAGCTGGACATAACGGCTACCCAGGTATTGAGCAATCATAAGATAAACAAGCAAGCCTGCTCATACTCTTGCGAATCCAATAAGTAAAACTACCATACAGTCCGGTCTCTTTATCTGATATGTCGCATATCGCAGCTTGGGGGTGGTAAACGTTAGACCCCAATAGCCATATAAGTCATGCCGATATGAGGCCCATAACGATTCGAGAAACTACCGATAACACTTACTAGTAAATCTCAGCAACCCTGGCCAGGGATTTCCTGTTACGGACAATCGAGCATAGCGCAACATCAACCCCCTATATCGGGAGAGACGAATCCCCTCCTATCGCTCATTGCCTCCATGTGACTCGGGTCTACACCCAAAAACCACCGTTTTGCATGTTCTCTTGAACGTGGTAAGGTGGAAATCAAAGCACAGTGGGAATCACACAAGACTCTATGACGATCTCGGGTCTACAGACTAACTTGTACCAGTGTCACCAGAGAACTGCCATCTGACGTAAGGTATAATACTATCTAGGAGTTCTCGGCGAGTCCGTTCAGTGTACCCAGTCTCCACTGAGCACCCGTATACCATCTTTGATGCCAAACACCAATGGATGTAGGATCATCCATCGTCCATCATATGGGTCAAGAAGCGTATACGCTAGTCTACTCTGGAATATCAATGCCCCGTCTCGATACTCCCACGACTAAGAATGATTGAATGATGTACTTACCGACTACTATTGCCTTACTAGTATGATCTGCATCATAATCCTGGTAGTCAAGTACTCATCCTGAGGGCTTTATCAACATGTAACAAAGAGACAATAAGTAAACATGTTAAGATAAAGAGCAACCAGATAGTATACTATCATGTCTAGCAACAAATTCCTCCCTATATATGTCCAAGCATCCACTATAATATACATCATATGTACAATAATGGCCTCTAGTGCATACATATAACTAACAATCTCCCACTTGCACTAAGGCCATTTGTTGTAGTATCTCATACTCAACGTCCGATAGAAGTCTCTATCTGGAAAGGCCTTTGTGAGTGGATCCACCGTGTTGTTCTTCTCGTTAACTCTCCTAACCTCGATCCCTTGGTGATCAACCATCTCCCTGATCGGGTGATACTGTCTTAGAATATGTCTGGATCGCTGATAGGACCGGCGTTCCTAGGCCAAAGCCACAACTCCATTATTGTCACAATAACAGTTATTGGACGCTCAATGATAGGAACCATGTTCATCTCATGAAAAAGAAATATCCAGACATCCACTTTGGTAGCATCGTTGGTAGCGATGTATTCAACCTTTATCGTCTACTTTGCCACAGTATCTAGCTTGGAACTCTTCCAACATACCGTCCCTGCACTGAGGGTAAAGACAAAGCCTGTGACTGACTTTCAGTCAACCTTATCACTCTGGGAGCTAGAATTGGTAAAGGACTCCCACTGGAGTTCACCGTTACCAAATACCAAGAACATTTATTTAGTGCTTCTCAAGTACTTAAGAACGTCCTTCGCAGTTGTCCAGTGAATCTCCCAAAATCCGATTGATTCCTGATCACTACTCCTAGTGAGTCAGTTATATCTGCTCTGGTACATAACATCGCACACATGATAGAGCCTACTGCCAAAGCATAGGTTATCCCTTGCACACGAGCTCTCTCCAAATCAGTCTAGGGAGACATCTTTTTTAAGAGAGTGATTCCTGAGTAAGTGGACGAACCGCCACGCTTAGAATCTTCCATACTAAACCCCTTTAGAATGGTGTTAATGTACCTGGATTTGGGACACTCCCAACATCCATCTAGATCTATCGCTATAGATCATAATCCATAAGATGTAGTAGGTATCATCCGGATCTTCCATGGAGAATCATCGTGATAACAGGAGCTTGACCGAGTGCAGCATGGAAAACCATTTCCTATCAAGAGTATGTCATCTACATACAATACGTGGAAGACAACTTTACTCTTTACAACCTTCTTGTATATACAAGGTTCGTCTATCTTTTTGATGAAGTCAAACTCTTTGACTGCCACATCAAAACAGATGTTCTAACTCCGTGATGCCTGCTTTAATCCTGATGGACTTAAGCATAGTCACTAGAGAAAAGGTTTCATCATAAACCATACCTGGTTATAGACTAAAACCTTTTACTACAAGTCTAGCTTTGAAAGTCTCAACTTTTCCATCTACACCAAGAATCTTCTTAAGATCCAATTGCTCCCAATGGGTTTTACCCCTTTAGGTGCAATATTCAAAGTCAAACTTTGTTGGTGTACATGGATTCCATCTTTGATCGCATAGCATCCAGCCATTTCATAGAGTCCCTACTCGTGATGGCCTGCCAAACCTGGTTGGGTCATCATCTACCATGATGCAATCCTCGCTCCCACCGTCACCGAGGAAACCGTAGTATCTCTCAGGTGGATGAGGAACCCTACCAGATTTACGGAGAGGCTGAGGTTCATTGGAGACTATTGAATCTTTTGGTTCCACTAAATTATCAGCTGTTAGTTTGTCTAGCTGGAACATCTTCCAGTTCTACCTCATGACCACTAATTTCTTCCATAAGAAATTCCTTTTCTAAAAAGGCGGCATGTTGAGAAACAAAACACCTTTTGCTCCTCAGTGTGGTAGAAGATATACCCTTGCGAATGTTCGGGATATCCAACAAACTTATACAGAACTGACCTTTCCTCGAGCTTGTCCGGATTTTTCTTTTCAACATAGGCCGGACAACCCCATATCTTAAGTCGTTTAAGACATGGTCTCTTCCCATTTCATATCTCATATGGAGTGGTAGGAACTGATTTGGATGGAACCCCATTCAATAGGCATACAGCTTTTCAAGTGCATGACTCCAAAAGGAAATAGGTAACTCAGCAGTACTCATTATAGAGCGTGCCATATCTCATAGGGCACGATATCTCCGCCCCGATACACCGTTGTGCTGTGGAGGAGTAAGCTGAGATAGAATTCTATTCTCTTTTAAATAATTCAGGAATCCCGTGCCTAAGTATTCTGCTCCCCGATCATATCGAAGGACTTAATACTTCTACCCGTCTGGTTTCTCAACTTCAAGTTTATATTCCTTGAATTTCTCAAAAGTTTCAGACTTGTGTTTTAACAGGAATATATGTCCGAATCTTAAGAGATGGTCAGTGAATATAATAAAGTACGAGGAACCAATCCTGGCATATGTAGACATAGGACCATATACATCACCATGTATCAGTCCCAAGAGTTCAGTAACTCTTTCTCTGTTTCCAGTAAACGGAGTATTGGTCATTTTACCTTTGAGACAAGACTAGCAAGTATTATAAGATGAAAATTCGAACGGATTCAAATATTCATCCTTATGTAATTTAGCTAGTTGTGCCGCATTGATATGACCTAGTCTACAATACCACAAGAAAGATTCGTTCATTTCTGAACCACTCCTCTTGTGTGTGTTCTATATACTTTGAACTGTGGTTCGATTTAGAATGTATATGCCATTACATAATGTGCCTGATCCAATCAACTCTTAATTAAGGAAAATGTTCATAACATTATTCTTCAATACAAAATTATATCCTTCTTTAACTTAATAAAGAATCTGATATGATGTTGTATATCAGGTTCGACATGTAATAACATTTGTTTAGAATCAATGTATTTACCATTTGGTAATACAAGATGATATTTGCCAACTGATTTGGCTGCAACAATTGCACCACCCTCTGACACTTAGAGACATATCACATTTTTCCAGTTCTCTACCTTTCTGTAGCCCATGTAACAGATTACATATGTGGGATCCTGATCCGGTATCTCATACTTAGGACGTAGAGGATACTGAGAAACAGCTCTCGGTAACGAACACACCCGAAGAATATGCATCAACATGCTCATTCCTCGTTTGGGTCGCTTAGGAATCCGGATATTCCCTTATTTCCTTCTCAGAATTATAAAAATTATAAGATAGAGCGGAACCAACGTTCCCCAGCTCAGTATAATAAGCAGGTTCAGTCAATGCATCCATATTATTATCTTGATTAAGACGTGAGATGGTCGCTACCAGGAGAAAGAGAGAGAGAAGAAAACACTCAGCGTATGCTCTTGCAAGATCAGATTGGTTATTATTTTATCTAATCAGGATGGCTCCCACTGTTTTTATCAAATCTTTCTTTAAACCCTAAAAGGTAAGACTAGCCGAGATTAATTACACCCTACAAGTTCGCCAATTTTTTGGCCAGGCCAGTGTCGGTACTTTGAGGGAGGTTCCCCGTGTTTTCGTACGGACCTGATTAAAATAAACCTCGTTTTCCCAGGGACGTAACGCCGTTAACACCTTTCTAGACACCTACTTGATCGGCTAATTGTAATGTGCAAAACTCTCCCAGGAGTAACTCTTACTCGCAGTGGGTATCAGGATCCAACTATCTCATAGAAGGTATGCAATCTCATTGCAAATTTCAACACTTGAAATTCCCGATAATATTTTTACCCCTAGTGACTTATGACCTTAACTATGGTCAACAAATCATAAGCACTAGTCAAGTTCTACCCGTCATTTCATGATTAATTAGACCCACCCACATGACCCTTAACTATGGTCAACAAAGTCACATAACTGTCCTAATTAATCGTATCATATGCTGTGTAGGAAGACATCACTTAGCTACCGCACACTACGCCTTAACTATGGTCAACAAACGTAGCATGAATACTAAGTACTCTACTTTCTAAAATGACGGAGGGCTACGACAGGTTTTTAAGAAAACCTTTTACGTAATGAACTTGATATCGTTGTAGAATCGAGTGATTTTGAAAAGGAGTGTTTTTTAGACTTTTGCCAGTTTTGCTAAAGAGGTCACTCTCGGTGAAGGGATCTCGGCCCTTTCCTCATCGAATAAGGCGCTGGATATTTCGTAAAAACCGCTATACAAAGCATGAACTAATAAAGCAATTAAAAACAAAACCGAGTAGGTTGTAGCATCTGCCAGTTTCGCTAAAGAGGTCACTCCCGGTGAAGGGATCTCGGATTTTTCCTCATCAAATGAGGTGATGTATATTCTACAAGGAATACCACTATGCAAAGCAAGAACTAGAGCTACCAGTTTTTAGAACAAGATTCTACAACATTTTTAGGTTTCTTTTCTTTCATTAATCTCATTAATGAAGTCCCATCACTTATGCTTCCTAAGCATCACAGAAGAAACGAAAGTATAACGTACGCTTATGCCATCCGTATTTGTGGTGGCGGATAGATGTCTTAAGGAGGGCGGTTATTGGCCTAATACTTCCGGAGAGGAGAAGCAAAAGATTGGGCCGTCGGGAGTGTGCAGTTATGCTTCGGATGCTTCGCCATGGAATAGATCGACCCAGTTCCCATTCTTTTCTGGTAACAGCGTCCCGATATGCACTGTTAGGTTACTTAATTAAGGGCATAGCGGGACGGGACTAGCGCGGGTGCAAAATATAAGCAACGTTTATTTTATATCATATATATAATAATAACATTCGTCTCAAGATATAAAGTGACCACTTCACAGAATATCAGCAGCAGAAGAACACATATGAAATATTGGATATACTAGGAATTTCGTGTTTTAATTAAGCCGGTAAAAACGCGGATTCCACGGTCGTGATGAATAGCCAAACCCACATCCCTAGACCCCTACGAGAGCGGCAGGAAACCCTCCCAATTCTAGAGTTAGGAGATCCGGTCTCGATTCCTCGAGATGGTCTCCCACTGGACTCTAGAACCCGGTTACTTGTGCTCCCCGCTTTGGGTCTATCCTAATGCGGAAAAGTAAATAATATACATCAATGGTGACATCATCCTCAACCCAGAAGTACCCCAATAAAAGAATATTACATACAAGTTTTTACATGAATGAAAATTAAAAACTCTCATCTCACATAAAAAAACCCGGTTATTCAAAACACGACGATCCAATATAACATATCACAGCAACACATAACATCGCATGTCATCAACATAAGTAAATACGCGTATCCCAATAGTCATTGACATATAGCAACGAAACCGGCGATACACCACATATTACACTTACGGTCACAGAAAAGAAAGTGAAAACTACAACAATTGGAATCCGCAACCACCTTAGACATCATAAACCCAATGTATCACATACTTTGGATTTCATGCCTAACCAAATGAATTACTTAGACATCGTATGCCTAACAATTATAAACCCCACATTTTAGTCTCGATATTGAAAACAATTTTCAATAACAAGTCGGGTAATTCAACAAGATTCCCGACAACCTGATCGAATGCTCGTCGGAAACTTTAGTAGACGGCCGCACCCCCAATGCCGTCGACGAAGTGCGCTTAGGCAGAACACCGCAGCCGCGAGCACCCGGACGGATGTTTTTAGCGACGGGGTTCTCCTACAGTCACTTGGTCGGGGCTATGGGGCGTGGCTATCTAGTAAGGTTACCCGATGAGTATTCGCGTACGCTACGTGATTGCGACGGACTTTTGATCCACGTCAAAATCCCGTGGCAACCGATCATTTGAGACTAAATTGCTAGATTTATAAAATTCAAATTAGTTTTCACAAAACTAATTATTGTGAATTCCAAGTATTGTATCACAATTCACAGATAGCTAGACGATGTTAAACTTTTCGATCGAATCAACGAATTCCTCAAAATTTCCCAACGAGCTCAACACTTGAGCGCAGTTTAAAAATACCCAGAACATGCCACAGCACCTATGGACCAACCGTAGAAGGGCCAACCCTTGCCTCATCTATGGTGCCGCGGAACTACCACAAACCCTAGGGTTTGGTGGCGGTTTCGGTGGTCATAGAATCGAGTTAGGGTTTCATTCTTCTAGTGGGTCCATAGAAAACACCTGCATGATTTTATGATGATTTTAAACTTGGAAAAATCCAACTCTTGGAAAATTTCCAGCGAGGGAGAAAATGGGTTATTGATATCCGTTCGAACTTTTTAACGCCGTCTAAATTACCCGAAACGATGTTAGAATTACGACTATGAAACAATCCGAATTGCCCTTACAGAAAGATAATATCACATGCAATATCAGTAAAAACAAGCAACACCTTAAACACCAAAACCCAGAGACTGGAACACTACCCAAAATTGAAGCCCAAATTCAATAGAAAATCCAGCCAGGCCAGTTAAAAGCTTCATCTCGCCGGGTCAAATCCGGCGAGAGGGGTTCAATTTTCTTCAGTGTTCATGTCACATCACATATAACATTCTGCAATTGCTTAAAAAAATTTAGAAACTCTGAAAAATTCGACAGAAACTAGGATTTTGTTTCGAGTGTTTCGGAGTTGTTTTGGTTTCGTAATTCTACAAATATCGTCTAATTCTCTAGCATGGATCTGATACCACTGTAGGAGTTCCGCAGCACCGCCACTAGGTTTCGAGAGGGATCGACCATGCCATTTTCAAAAAATTGGTGCGCTAAAGAACCCTAACCTAGAATCTAAACTAGAGAATTAGACGAGGCATGACTGTAAACATCTTTACATCTAAGTGAATAATGAATACAACCTTTGTAAACCGGTCCTTCATTTCAATAGCTCCGTGTAATAGTCCATTCGCTCCAAGTAGTGAATTCCCGGACTCTAGAAAGGCTTCACAAGATGAAAGGAACAAGCTTACTTGAAGTCTTCGAGGCCGAAGATGATGTACGTCGAGAAGACACTAACTCAAGCTATCTCTTCACTAATTGTGAAGCAAACAACCTAAACTAAATGGCTAATCTAGTGTAGGTTGATGAGGTAGGAATTTTTCTCACTTTAGAATAATTTTCCTCACTCATTTTCTTCACCTCCCAGAAGCTAGAGAGCTTGAGGAAGGAGATGAAGAAAAGCAACCATAGAAAAAACTAAGTGTGGAAAGGCAATCATGGGTGAGTTAATATCATATACTAACTCATGTAGAGACTAAACCATGGCTAATCATAATGGTTGGGTTAATAAATATCTTAAGTAAAACAAAATTAGTGGACTGAGTCAATTGTTCCACAAGCTTCCACAAGTTTCAACCATGTGACTAATTTCCATCTAATTTTAACTCACTTTAAATAAATAAAACCCTTCATTATTTTAAGCATGGTGTGAGTCTTATACACCCATGTTGTATGTTGCAACTAGCATGACACAATAATATATATCGCATATATATTAAGTGCACACAAGTGAGAAAAAGAAATGCTTTAAGTGAGCTAATATTAGCTAATGTAAGTTAATATATCAAATATATAATTATACATTAAATTATTAAATCAACACTTGATTTAATAATCCAGCTATATCTCATACAACCGACTAATATCATTTGTATCAACTTATCGAATCAACACTTGATTCGATAACCCGGCTATGTCATATATAACCGATCGATATCACATATCGCGAGAATATAATACGATATCACATACGAGTATTAATCTCGGTCCCGCACATATCATTTATGTGCTCCAACTTCGTTTCGCTTGAGCCAGGAAACATCTGTGTAGGACTCTAAAGACTCGTCAATACGCTGGCAGTAGGTGATGATCATATCAAACACCCATAAGCCGTCACCGGTACTAGCTGGACGTAACGGCTACCCGGGTATTGAGCGATCAGAAGAAAAACAAGCAAGCCTGCTCATACTCCTGTGAATCTAATAAGTAACACTACCGTACAGTCCGGTCTCTTCGTCTGATATGTCGCATATCGCAGCATGGGGTGGTAAACGTCAGACCCCAATAGCCTGATAAGTCATGCCGATATGAGGCCCATAACGATTCGAGAAACTACTGATACCGGTAAATCTCAACAACCCTGGCCAGGGATTTCCTGTTATGGCCAATCGAGCATAGTGCAACATCAACCCCCTATTCCGGGAGAGACGAATCCCCTCCTATCGCTCATTGCCTCCATGTGACTCAGGACTCTACCCAAAAACCACCATTTTTCTTGTTCTCTTGAACGTGGTAAGGTGAAAATCAAAGCACAATGGGAATCACACAAGACTATGATGATCTCGGGCCTACAGACTAACCTGTACCAGTGTCACCAGAGAACTGCCATCTGACGTGAGGTATAATACCATCTAGGAGTTCTCAGCGAGTCCGTTCAATGTACCCAGTCTCCACTGAGCACCCTTATACCATCTTTAATGTCAAACACCAATGGAGGTGGGATCATCCATCACCCATCATATGGGTCAAGAAGCGTATACGCTAGTCTACTCTGAAATATCGATGCCCCGTCTCGATACTCCCACGACTAGGAACAATTGAAGGATGCACTTACCGACTACCATTGCCCTATTAGTATGATCTGCATCAAAATCCTGGTAGTCAAGTACTCATCCTAAGTGCTTTATCAATATGTAACAAAGAGACAATAAGTGTACATGTTAAGATAAAGAGCAACCAGATAGCATACTATCATGTCGAACAAGAAAGTCCTCCCTATATATGTCCAAGAATCCACTATAATATACATCATATGTACAATAATGGCCTCTAGGGCATACATATAACTAACACTAAGGTAATCTTAGTCTCAAATATGACTAACGATTCTTAGGTTCGCTACAACCCATTTTCTCTCAAATACGGGATTTGGTTTAAGGGTATATCCCTTCACACCTCCGATACATGTCGTTGTAATTCCTCAACGTCTTCAGAGAGGTGGCGGGTCCCAACAACCAACAACTTATCTCATACCACATTGATACACTTCCAAATTGACATGCAGGCCTCAAATCGTCTTGTGCCCCAAATTGGGCACATCCCATATCACCATTGTTCACTTCGTCACGTAACAAATACACGTGCGCGTAAGATGGATGTTGGACCGATATGTCCCTAAACTAATATTCGCCCCTGTAGGCGTTTTTCGTCACCCTATTGAGATGGGAATACGCGTCGCTTGTTAGACGCATTACAGATTCCCCTACCTAGAGTAGGCCGGGGTGTAATTTTGATCCGAAAAAAGTGCCCTCCATCAATAAATGCACACCGCGCATATGAGTTGTGTGCATGAAATTGATGGATTTCAGAGTTGGACTTTAAGGTGGAACATCATTCCGGGGTCGGAACATCATTCCGGGGTCGGAGCTTCATTCCGAAGAGCGGAGCATAATTCCGGAGGTCGGAGCATCGTTCCGATTTGTGGAGCATAATTCCAGTATATCTTGAGACGAAGCATAATTCCGGCGCAGGGGTAAACATTCCGAACGAAACATAGTTCTGATGCAGAGGTTGATTCCAGGACGAAACATGATTCCGACATGGAAGGCCGACACTCCGAGGAGAAACATGATTTCGACACAGGGTATATTCTGAGACGAAACGTGATTCCAACGTAAAGGTTGTTGGTTGAGTCTGAGGCGAAACATAATTCCGACTGGGAAGGCAGATACTCCGAGACGAAGCATGATTTCGACACGGGGTACATTATGAGATGAAATGTGATTTCGATGCAGAGATTGTTACTTGACTAGATTCCGAGGCGGAGCATAATTCCTATAGGGAGGTTGATACTGCTTTTTTTGCGACTTGGACGGTCGGTGCTCGACGTGTCTCCGAGACGGCGTGTCGCTGGTTGACTTGTCCCCTGTACGGAGTGTCACTGGTTGACTTATACCCGGCACAGAGTATCTGTTTGACGTTTCCCCAGCACGGAGTGTCGATGGTTGACTTGTCCCCAGCACGGAGTGTCTGTTTGACATTTCCCCGACACGAAGTGTCGCTGGTTGACTTGTCCCCGGCACGGAGTGTCTGTTTGACGTTTTCCCGGCACGGAGTGTCGCTGGTTGACATGTCCCCAGCATGGAGTGTCTGTTTGACGTTTCCCCGGCATGGAGTGTCGCTGGTTGACTTGTCCCCGGCATGGAGTGTCTGTTTGATGTTTCCCCTGCATGGAGTGTCGGTGGTTGACTTGTCCCCTGCACGGAGTGTTTGTTTGACGTTTTCCCGGCATGGAGTGTCGCTGGTTGACTTGTCCCCGGCACGGAGTGTCTGTTTGACGTGTCCCCGAGGCGAAGTGTCTGTTTGACGTTTTCCCGGCACGGAGTGTCGCTGGTTAACTTGTCCCCGGCACGGAGTGTCTGTTTGACATTTCCCTGGCACGGAGTGTCGCTGGTTGACTTGTCCTCGGCACAGAGTGTCTGTTCGATGTTTCCCCGGTATGGAGTGTCGTTGGTTGACTTGTCCCGGCACGGAGTATCTGTTTGACATTTTCCCGGCATGGAATGTCGCTGGTTGACTTGTCCCCGGCACGGAGTGTCTGTTTGACGTTTTTCCGGCATAGAGTGTTGCTGGTTGACTTATCCCCGGCACGGAGTGTCTGTTTGACGTGTCCCCGAGGCGGAGTGTCTATTTGACGTTTCCCCAAGACGGAGTGTCTTTTTTGGACGTTTCCCTGAGAACGAGTGTCGCTGGTCGACGTATCCCCTAGGCAGAGTGTCTGTTTGACGTTTCTCCGAGATGGAGTTTCGTTGGTCGACGTATCCCCGAAGCGGAGTGTCTGTTTAGCGTTTCCCTGAGATGGAGTGTCACTATTTTTGATGTAGAGGTCGTTGGTTGACTTGATTCCGAGTCGAAGAATAATTCCGAAGTGGAGGTCGTTGCTGCCCTTTTTGCGACTTGGACGGTCGGTGCTTTATTTGATTTGCTCCGCTCCTTGCGGTGTCAGGGTTGAAGTTGACTTGCTGATTTGATATGATTTGGGTTGACATCAGCATCGCTACACTAGAATATGGTACCAGGAGAAAATCATCATTTTCCATGGGAGGATTTGGGGATTTTGGTTTGGTATCAGCACCGCTACACTGAAATATGGTACCACGAGCGAATCATCATCTGCCGTGGGGATTTCCCTCGTTCCTAATTAACGACTTAGGTGTCATCTATTCCCAGTTTAACGACTTAGAGGTCATATGTTCCCAGTTTAACGACGTGGAGGTCATCTATTCCCAGTTTAACGACTTAGAGGTCATATGTTCCCAGTTTAACAACTTAGGGGTCTATTGGGTCGAAAGTTTGGAATTTTGGGGTTGGGGTCAGCATCAGCGTTGCTAACACAAAAGCATAGGTGCCAGGAGCAATTCATCATTTGTCTTTACCTGTTAGGGAGCGATGGCTTAGGAGACAGGTTTAGGTCCCTATCACCTAAGGCTTTTCAATTTTATGAGCCGTAAGGGCCCCATAAAACCATTTTCTCCCTACGAGTCGAAAGGATCTCGTAGGTGTACTTTCTCCTTAGGAGTCGTAGCGACTCCTGAGTATGTTTTTCCTTTGTAAGTCATAAGGATCCTACGAAGGCGTTTTCTTATGGGTCGTGAGGATCCCGTAAGTTGTGTTCTCCTCATGTATCGAGAGGACACATGAGTGGGTCTTCCCAAATGGAGCATAATTCCAATGGCGGAGACCGGCCGCGTGACTGGTGATTGCGGTGGGATGTGGGTGTGATGAGAATTATTTGAGCCCGTGGATTGTATACGGTAGTCAACTTGGGGACCAACCGTAGGGCTGGGAGAAATTTGGAATTTTGTTACCGTCTGCATCGCTGCACTGGAATATATTACCAGGAGCGACTCATCATTCGCCGTCGGGACATTCAGAGATTTGAAATTTTGGTTGGCGTCTGCATCGCTGCACTGGAATATGGTACCAGGAGCGACTCATCATTCGCCATTTGGGAATTTGGATTTTGGTTGGCGTCTGCAACGCTGCACTGGAATATGGTACCGGGAGCGACTCATTGTTCGCCATTTGGGAATTTGGATTTTGGTTGGCGTCTGCATCGCTGCACTGGAATATGGTACCAGGAGCGACTCATCATTCGCCATTTGGGTTATTTTTTTTATTATTTATTATTTTACGGCGACTGCTCTATCGTTTCAGCTTTTCTTATCACAAAGGTCGCGACTGCCCTATCATTTCGGCTATTTATTCGCGGTTGCCCCATCATTTCGGCTTTATTTTTCATCTTTATTTTACTCGCTGATTTTTATTGCCAGTTGCCCCATCATTTCGGCTTTTTTTCATTTTTTTATTCTCACATTTTTTTACATTCCCAGTTTAATGACTTAGGGGTCGTGTGTTCCAAGCTTAACAACATGGTGGTCCACTGTTCCCAGTTTAACGCCATGGTGGTCGACTGTCCCCAGTTTAACGACGTGGTGGTCAACGGTTGGAGCCTGGGCTCGATTCTGCAGGAACCACGGGCTCCTTTGGATTGATTTCATAGGCGGGCTCTTCGTCGTCTAGACCGAGCCGGTGTTGGATGGTAACAACCACGTCATCGCCATGGCTATAAATCGTAGGAGGACTTATTTCTCTGGGCTTCATTATGTAGAACGTATGGGTTGTGTACCCGTCTGTTACTTCTTCATTGGCAATGTTGCTCGTTCGGCTCTTATCTTGTTGCCTTGGTCCGCTCTTTTCAGAGAAAGGCAGATGCCTGAGAGAATCAGGTTCCCGAAGGACTTCTATCTCTGTTTGTATGAAATTTGCGGTCCCGGCTTAACTGTTTGTTAACACGCCTTTAGACAGTTCTATCTCTCCAGCCTTGTATTGCTTTTCGACCCAATCTTTGAAGATGAAGCAGTCCTCAATGGTATGACCTATCACTCTGTGATAGGGGCAATATTTGAGGTCGTCGATCATATTCGCTTCTTGAGGTCTTTTTGATTCTGGCAATTGTAGACCGTTTCTTAGGGTATCCTGGAATATTTTACGGACTTTGTCCCTTCTGAAGGAATAGACCTTATACAGCTTCTCTTTCAGCGGAGATTCTCCTCCCTCTCTGAACACTGGCTTCCGAGGCTGGTTGGCATTAGGCCCGCTCATCCCTCGCTTATTTCGGTTAGTCGAAGCGTTAAAAGATTCAGCATCGTCGAAATTTCCGCCTTTGCGATTATCGTCCTTTCGGTTTCTCCTTGACCTATTGTTATCTTGGGAATCAGAGGAGTACTCCTGCTTTGAACGCTCTAATATCTAAACTTTCCTGGTCAGCTCTTGGAATGTTTTGAGACCCGCAGTGCATAGAAACGGGGCCATCCAATTGTTGTTATTTCCGACGAGGAGACTGACAGATTGGTCCTGCTCTATCGGCGGTTCGCATTTAACAGAGAGATTGCGCCAGAGGGTTATAAAATCCATGCTGCTTTCATTGTTCTTTAGCTTGGTCCTTACGAGGTCGGCAATGGTGATCTTATCGGTGATACTCATGAACCTTTGTCGGAACAAAGATTCTATTTGGACGAAAGTAGTAACGAAGCCATCCGGTATGCTCGCGTACCAGTCGAAAGCGACATCGGTTAAGCTATTAACGAACTGGCGGAGGAGAAGCGCATCATTGCCCCTAGTATTCCTGCATGAGGCTTTAAAATGGGCGATGTGCTGATTCGCATTTCCCGTCCCATCAAATCTTCCGAACTTGGGGATGACATAGCCGCCAGGAAACTCTACCAGATCATACCGAGCGTGATATGGTCTCCCACAACTGCCGATATCTTTTTGCGCTTCGGCTTCGGCTACCAATGTTTTGACTTTGTTGGCGACCAAATCCATGATTTGATCTTGCGTTAGCGGGTTGCTGTCATCAGTAGTCAAGACATTTCCCGAGATTGGATGCGGCCGACTTTCATGCAGCTCGCCCACCTTTGGATTTGAGGGAATAGGCGTCGGCTGCCTCGGGACACCGTTTCCCGGTTCATGAGCAGAGCCTTGTGCTTGATTGGGCGGCTGAGAGGCAAGTTGGGCTGTGAGCTGTAAGACGACATTTGTCAAGTCGTCAATCTTCGAGTAGAGCTTGGCCATCTCCCTGTCTTTGTTTCTGAGATGCTTTTGGAGCTCTTAGAGAAGTTACTGCTGTGCAGTCTTAGGACGGAAGATTGGCTCCCATTCACTTTCTGAGCCCGACTCCTCATGAACTGAGGGATCTCTCTGCTTATCAGCCTCACTGAAAGGGTTTTCATTACCTTCCAGAGGAGGCTGATCTTAGAAAGTGGCAGCCGCATTCAACCCAGATTGGATTTGAGATGTGGTGGCCCCATCCTTGCTCTTGCTGCATGTGTCCACCATGTAGATAGTGTGGACCACATATCCAGCCATCTTTTTATCTTTGGCGGCTGATTTTTCGGACCATCGTCGTGGCCTTTCCTCTTCTGGAAAGGACAGGTGACTGAAGACAGTTGGTTTGACTGGGTCCTTGGGTGGTGCTGTCCGGATCGCAGCTTTCTTGACTCTCGAGGTCATTGCATTCTTCGGGACCAATTTCAGTGGTTCAAAAGAGTTAGCAAGCTTTACAGCTGATTCAGCTATTGTTGTGGGGTACCCCTGTTCTTGGAACCTCATGAAGTTCAGCCTAGCAAGAGTCCTAGACCTTTTGTTGGCTCTGTATCTGAGCCTTTTCTGTCTTAGCTTCTCGATTTTGAGGGCTTTACGGGCATCCTCCATCCAGGAAGCCATTCTGAGTCGATTGACGGGGAGCTTAGAGAAGATACCCGATTGAGCAGTTGTCAGGGGCATCGCTGGAGCTTGCCCGAGATGCCTTGTTGCTTTGTTGGTGTTGATGGCTTTGCCCCCAGCTGGGGCCATGGAAAGTCGTTCAAACACCGACTTGCGTTTGGGTAGTGGTGCCCTCGAGATCACAGCATTTTGCATCTTGCCTTTCGAGGCCGGTTTATCTGTTACTGGAGCTTGAGGAGCTGGGATAGCGTTAGCTGGCACGAACAGAATAGAGCCAAATGGTAGCAGCGGCTCCTCCCACTGTCGCCAGAGACTGGCCGGAAGGACCGTCCTGGCGTCCATCTTCACCGTGTAGGAGACGGGAGCCGTGTTGAAAGCTGAGATTGTCCTTGGAGACATTTTGTTGCGTCCGAAGATTGCTGTCGAAAGTCGTTAACCTGCAAATAGAAGCATGATTTCAGTATAGGCAATCAATGTATATGTTGATTGAGTTCACATGGATATTTAACCCGAAATATTGGAGGAAAGATATATCCCACCGGGCATGCCAGAATCTGTAGGGTGTTTTTCGTCACCCTATTGAGATGGGAATACGCGTCGTTTGTCAGGTGCATTACAGATTCCATCTGCCTAGGGTAGGCCGGGGTGTAATTTTTGACCTCAACAGTCCCCAAAATAGGAATGTTGGACCGAAATGTCCTTAAACTAATATCTGCCCCAAACACGGTGGTAATAGACCGTGACGTCCTCAAACTACAAAAAACTGAGCCTCAAATGCTCATATATATTTAAGTCGGTCTTAATCTCAAACCAGATTAACGGTCCTTAAATAAACCAAGCCCAAATCTAAAAATATACGGATTTGGACTAATCCACGCCCTACAGGCGACGACACAAACTAGTCTCCGTATACAATCTACGGG
Organism: Agapanthus africanus; assembly: GCA_030015575.1. Classification (NCBI taxonomy): domain Eukaryota; kingdom Viridiplantae; phylum Streptophyta; class Magnoliopsida; order Asparagales; family Amaryllidaceae; genus Agapanthus; species Agapanthus africanus. The sequence continues at coordinate 194,127,632 of JASDDO010000019.1, read as the reverse complement.
CAAACCAAATAAACAAAAACACACACGACACGAAGTGAACTTCCGGAGCAGGAGAAAGTGGTTATCGCAATGCGGTAACGTAATCAACTGCAGGGGCTTGCGCCTGCACGGAAGAGCGTCCCCATAATAAAAAAAAACCCTCACAAACGAGGGGGAATATGATAAAGTCATGCTACAACGGCCGCATCTATCCAAACCTCTGATATATGGTGTCATAAATCGACATGGTATCTTCGGAGAGGTGGATGGATAAATCCAAATAGCATCTGCCTCCAGATTCAGGAAAGGCGATCCATCCCGGTTCATCCCTGTCTCCGGCGGTGAACACTTGTTACGACCATATGTTAGCAGTGTAGTGAGTGAGATCAGAAAATTGAATTTGAGACAATATCTTACCGGTTGAGCATGATAAACTCAGCATCATATTCATCTACAGACTTGACCCACATCGAGCCCTGCTGTAGATGGATGAACTGCTGCTCCATGTCAAAACGGGAAGTCTCAGGGAAGTACTTAGCATCGAAGAGGTCTCGAAATGTTCTCCATCCTATTGGTTGTGTGAGACTGCGCTAGTCAGACTTCCACCAAACTCTAGCATTATCGGTCGGTTACAACTTAGCAACTCTCACCCAGGAAATATCTGGCACTTGAGCTGCTGCCAGATCATCTTCAATCACTTGAGCTCATTCTTCTGCCTCAAGTAGGCTCTCATTTCCCGAGAAGTGTTTTGGGTGCAGTGCCCGAAACTGCTTAACTCCAGGTGCCTCGGCTTCGGGGCGATGTATGAGGATAGCAGTGTGCTGCTGCTGACCCTCTAATAGGCTCTTGATAGCCTCAAGCAGTACCGTTTGATCATTTATAGGAGCAGCAACGGTAGATGGTGGTGGTAGAGTAGACGGTGGAGTATTGCCGTTAACGTTGGCACTGGTATTGTTCGGAGAGTCCATCGCCTTGATATAAAAGATAGGTTAGGACAGATTCAAAGAATTTGAAATGTAAGGAATGTGAATGTTTGTTGAACTCATTAATTCTTGTGGTATATTGTTTACGACTTCATGCAGAACTGACCTGCATGGGCCACCAATAAAACCTGTCACGCCCCGCTTCCCAATAGACGGAAACGGTGACGTGGCAAACCCACGGTATATTTATCTAGAGAAGGTCATTCCCTAAATAAATATACTAAGCGTATTAAAACAATAATACACAACGCAAGAATAAATTGAGACTGTAAATTTTTTCAACAAATATCTTTATTTACATTTAACTTCCAATATTTACAAATACAATAGTTTACGCTGGAAAGTAAATACAATAAAGAAAATACCTAAATAAGTGGCATACATAAACTGAAGGAAAATAAGCTGAGATAGTCCAGAGTAGCTATCTGGTCGTAGTCCTCCTCTGTGGCTTCAACTTCCTCCGTCTTGACAGTATCTGACGAACATTTCAAAAGAAGAAAAATGGATGGAATGCCCGTCAGCGAACTAGCGCTCGGTAAGTCCAAGGAATAGGTAAGAGTAATGAAAATGAAAAGAGTAGAATATATATATAGAGAGAGAGAGAGAGTAAGAGTATATGATCATGGGTAAATATATACTATAGGTTTTTAGATGGTCATTATGTTAACGTTAAGTTCCAAGTGTGAATGTCAACGCAGCCGCAGAACTATCCACAAGCTCAAGAGTGGGGCCCCAGGAACAAGGAAACACATGCCCATTTCATGTGTTAGTATCGGGGCACTAGGCTGTGGATGAGTCAACTTGACTGATATTCGAGTAAAATAAAAAAGAGGTTAATACGAGACTCCTGAAACTCCGTTGGATTCACACAAGAAACTATCCCAAGCACCCCAAAACTGGTTAATATTCTTATCTGATTTGATTGATTGATATTTCTTGATCGAAACCCTAGATTGCAAAAGATGTAAATTGTATTTGAGTGAGTCGAATAATGTGCGAGTCATGACAATTGCAATCTACATTCGAGTCAAGTTGGTTTGAGTAGATTAGATTCGAGTTCATATTCGGGTTTAGATTAGGGTTCGATTTTGTATTCGAGTTTGAGTTTAAGTTTTTATTTGAGTTTGGATTTGAGTTTATGTCTTTTTATATGAATTGATGTAAATTGTTAAACTCTTATGTTCAGGAGAAATCGGCAACTGCTGCACATGGACGACATAATTTGTGCCTTTTTCCAAGACAATTGCCATTGATAACTCTGTTAAATTGTCTAACCTGAATAGGCCAGCACTCACTTTCTTCGTCTCTCTGGGGCTCAAGAGAATTGATCACGCTTAAACCTATATTTATCTAAGATCCTTAAAATATCGTTTGCATATCTTGAGGGGGTTTTATGAAAAATATTTTAATATAGTTTCAAAATAAATCTCGAGGGTGATTTATAACATTAGGGTTTTTATGAGCATGTATTTTAATTATTGGGGTATTTTAATGATACAACCTAGCTTTTTGAAAGTTTGTAGTATTTTTATGAAAACTACTAATTTTGGAAACTTGATGGTATTTTATTTACAATTTTTAATCTTTCATTTTAAAAATATATTTTTTAATTTGTTTTTATTGAAAATACGGATTTCATAATTTTTTTATATAATTTTCCTAAAAATTATTTTTTTATTTGAAAAATTCGCGTTTCTTAAAAAAACATATTTTTATTCCTTTCGAGACCGAATACTCCATGAAGAGTTCTGCATCTCGCTCTAATGTCCCAAGGATGTGCGATAATCCGTACCATCCATTAGCGGGTCCCCTAACGAGGGTTGTAGAGGCGTAATTTCCAAGGATTTCGAAATACCGATTTAAAGAAACCCGTTTGAAACGGTGTGGTATTTTAATGAAAAACTTATTTCTTTAACTTAGCCATAGATCTAGAATACCGTGCTATGGAACCATGGTGTGCGTGTGGAGTAGGTCGTTGCCCCGTGAAGTTTTTCTAAAGGTATTTAAACTAATTATCGATGAGAGGGTGATACTAAAGTTCGTGGTATTTTACTGAAAAAGTTTGTTATATGTTCGTTACATATGAAAATTTTGTTAAAAACTAAAAACTAATTGATGTGAATAAGGTTAGGATTATTGTAGCATGTTAGTTTGATCTTGTTTGCTTATCACATGGCTTGCAAAGGTTAAAAAGAAAGCGATATCGGAGATAACTTCTCTTTTGTCGGTTTGTTTTAAAAAGTGGTTTGAGATAAAAAAAAGAGAGAGGTGAAAGGACTTACTGTTTTTATATGACTAAGAAGAGGTTGAAGAAACTCTCGGGGGTCGTGGTTTCGTCGGAGATGCTCCGGTTGTCGAGTTTGGCTCACTACTCCACTTGAGGGGTTTAACTCCACTGGCAATTAAAAGTTTTTAGAGAATTTTTGCTAGAATTTCAGAATTGTGAAGAGCTAAGGTATAGTGTAGTATTTATAGTGAAGAATTAGGATTTGAGAATTAAAATTTTGGATTAAAAAGCATTAAAAAGATGTTAAATGGTAAAATGAAAGGTCTCTGTTTGATTGCCGGGAAATCAAACAGTACAGAGAAGTTAAGGGGAGCTGAAGAGACAAGTGTGCAAAGCACAGAGCCTATTGGAGCTCATCAGACCGTCGGCGTCGGCCCATAGGGCAATTTGGACGGTTGGATCTCGAGGTTCCGCTTCAAGATTCGTGCCACGTGGGTATTTTTGTGTTTACTCCATTTTGCGCATGTTTGATTTTTCTAAAACTTTTCATTTCCCCGTGTATTGTACGTGCAATTCTTGGGCTTCCAAAAATTAAAAAGAACAATCAGAAAAAAATAATCGTGTCTGATGGGAATCGAACACACAGGATACGTCACAGCAGTGTAGAGTCTTTACCAATGAGCTACAAGTTGATTCTTAGTTTTATTAAACAAATCTAACTTATAACTCTTACACAGGCTGTAATACCCTTTTCTGTACAATAATAAGAATTTTCTGTACAGTGATTTCAGAGTCGTTACAAGCGCCTCATATGCTTCCCACATAGGCGACCCCAACAGCGCCTAGTGTCTCATATGAAAACACGCGGGCGCCCAAAGCAAAAGGCCAGCGCCTCACATGAAATACATGTGAGCGCTGAATAAAAAGTGCTTAGCACTTCATATATAGCCAAAACGGCTAAGTGCTTAACACTGATTGGGCAGCGCCCAACGCCTCACGTGAAATACACGTGGGCGCTTAACAAAATAAATGGGATAGCGTCGCACGTGCTCCTCACGTGGACGCCATATAAAAAAGTGCTCAGCACTATATATATATATATATATATATATATATATATATATATATATTCAGTCAAAATAATTGAGTGTTTAGCACTGATTGGACAGCGCCCATAACTAAAGGCTTCACATGATACCCATGTGAGTGCCAGAGCTTGAAATAAGTGCTTAGCATTTTTGCATAAGAAAGGAGGGCTGAACAAACAGAGCCCAAATAAGTGCTTAGCACTTTTGAACAAAAAAAAAGGCTGAGCAAACTAAGCCCAAATTGGCTAAGTCTCTTGCAGCTGAGCCCAAATGCTCTGTTGATTGGATCTTAATAAAAGTTAATGATCCTGAAAATATTGCTAAGTTGACCTTAGTCTCAAATAAGACTAACATCTCCTTAGTTAAAATAAATTGGACCCAAATGCTTATATATTTAAGTTGGCCTTAATCTTAAATTAGATTAATGGTCCTTAATAAAACCAAACCTTTTTGAACTAGAGGAATATATAAACTAAGTTCAAAAACCAATCCCAAATCTAAAATATACGAATTTGGACTGATCCGCGCCCTATGGGCAACGATATAAACTAGTCTCCGTATACATTCCACGGGCAACCAAAATAAACAAAAATACACACAACACGAAGTGAACTGCTGGAGCAGGAGAAATTGGTTATCGTAACGCGATAACATAATTAACTACAGGGGTTTGCGCCTACAGGGAAGAGCGTCCCCACAATCAAAACCCCCTCACAAAAGAGGGGGAATTTGATAAAGTATGCTACAACGGTCGCATTTGTCCAAACCTTCGATATACGGTGCCATAAATCAACTTGGCATCTTGGGAGAGGTGGATGCATAAGTCCAAATAGCATCTGCCCCTAAATTCAGGCCAGACGTCCCAACGTCTCGGTCCGGTCTTTCGGCGATAAACAGGGTCATCCGAGCCTCAGGGAGTTGCAAAGTCTTTTTGCTTAGCCTGGTGAATAGAGTCTTCATCATTGTCTGAGCCGAGCTGAGGCTGGGAAATGGAGCTACATCCGAACCAAGCTGGGACTGGGAACGACGGCTGTATCTTCATTTTGACTGTGAAGTTTAGGAGGACTTATTCTTCCAGGTTCCGTCATGTAGACTATATGGATCATGTGTCCACTTATTCTCTCATCATTGGTAACTATACTTGATAGGCTTTTGGTCCGTTTCTTTTAGGGAAGGACAAACAACTGAGAGCAGTCGGTCCGACTAAGATCTTGGGTACAGTTGGTACCCTTTGTTTGAGTTCTTTCTTTTGATTTGGCACGGCTAGTAGAGTTTAGTATACCTTTGATGGGATCGTGTTATGCTATTGATTCTGGGGCTTAGACACGCCTCTTTACCGTATTACCATTTTCTTGAACTTTGTGGTTGTAACATTTTTCTGCACGAACTTCAAGGGTTTAAAAGAGTTGCAGATTTCTATGGCAAATTTGACTTTTGTCGTAGGGTGACCATACTTTTGGAACCTTACGAACTCCAACTTAGTAGGAGCCTTCGCTCTCTTATTGGCTCTATATCTGAGCTATTTCTATCTCAATTTTTTAGTTTTGAGGGCTTGGTGGACTTCTGCCTTCTTGGTGGCCATCGTGGGCAAACTGGCTGAGAGTCTGGAGTAGACACTTGAGCACGCGGTTGTCATGGGCCTCGCTTAGTCTTGCTCAAGATGTCTTGTTGCCCCCTTTGGATTGGAAGTTTTTCCCCCAAATGGAGCGACTGATAGACAATCGAACATAGGCTTGCGTTCTAGCTCGGGTATCTTTGCGATCATGACATTCGGACCTTTCCCCCTTGAGGCCGATTTGTATTTTTGGATCGTTGGCACCTATAGGGTAAGAGCATTGGTAAAGACTGAGGAGAATATGATGGACTCGAACTGAACTGGAGGTTCTATCCACTGTTGTATGAGACTTGACGGAAGAGTCACTTTGGCAGTTGTCTTGCGTTGAAAGTTGAGCTTGTTTGTTGAGATATCGTTGAGCGATATTGATTGTTGTTGATCATTGATTGTTGAAAGTTGATTGATACATGAAAGAGAAAGATTTCATTACAAATAACGATGTATATGTTGATCGAGTTCGCATGATCGTTTGACCCGAGATATGGGAAGAGAGACTGGTCCCACCGGGCGTTCCAGAAATCTGTAGAGTATTTTTCGTCACCAATTGAGATAGATGCGCTCACTTTTCAAGCGTTGTACAAATCCCCCACTCGATGGTGGGCGGTGGTTTATTGATTGTGGGGATTCTAATCTCTGGCAGCCGCGGACAAAACTGTCGTTAATTACCCCTCGCTTTGAGGCGAGAAAATCTCCGATTAACGGGTCGTACGTATCATGCGAACTCAATGTGAAAGTATGTATATGTGTGTGGAGTCATGTTTGAAAATAATTTTCAGGCTTATTTGAACATATCGAGGGCCATCACATGGGGTCTTGCTGTCCGGTCAGCGGACTGGGAGTTAAGAGGGCTAGCATCCCTCTTATAGGGCTCGTGGCAGCGCTCCGAAACAAAAATAATTCTAGTGTCCGAATATATGAGGGGGTGAGAAAGAGAAAAGAAGATATCCGCATTAGAGATATCCGTAGGTGGGTATCTCATTGGAGGTATCGGCTGCGGATATCTCATTGGAGGTATCCACTGCGGATATCTTTTGAGATATCCACTGTGCGGGTATCTTTTGAGATATCCGCAAGCGGGTATCTCTGTTAGATATCTGCAGCGGGTATCCTTTTGAAATATCCGCGAGCAGGTTATGAATATGGGTAATCTCTTGCAGGAAAACCAGATGGAAAATCCCCTTACATGGATTTCCGAATCGGAAAATCCTTTTGCAGGTGTAACAACCCTACAATATTCCTATACCTTCGTATCACCTTTCTTTGATAAAATATTGTTTCTTTTGGAATTCTAGTATATATTTAACACTTGTTAAATATATGCAAGAAACCATCTTGTACCCCATTGATTAAGTCCTTAACTGCTGTCCCATAGTCCGTGTGTTTGAATTCTTGCAATCTAATTCTGTTATTTCATTTTCTTTTTAACGTTTTCGAGCCCTGAAACTTTCATGAGCAATACATGGAGTTACGAAGCTTTATAGAAGAAATGATGTATGTTTTTGGACCGTCTACATTGACCCGAGCCTGGAGTTCGAAGCTAGAACCAATCCCTTGAAATTAAACTGACTAGAGTGGCTATAAGGCAGGTTCTGGCGGTTAGGTGGGCCCCACATGGTCCCAGACAGTGATCACAAGTCCTTTGGTTTTCCATCTGTTCGTTTTCATATGTCAAACTTCTTAATTCTTTCCTTGAACCTTTGAGCCGACTCAAAATGAGTTTGAGCCGTCTCAAAACATGCCTGAACAGTTATTTTTGTTCACTGTTCCCAGAGCCGGCTCAAGAATATTTTGAGCCGTCTCATGCTCATGTTTGGCCCTGAAACGATCCAGAAACTTAAAAGACACACCGTTTAGACCGTGACTATTTGTTTCATATCCCAAAACGTCTCAATCAATTCTGAAACCCGCACTCTTCATTTTTCCTCTATAAATCATCTTTTAATGACATTCATTCACTTCTAATGTCTTTTAAATTCCTTCTAATACCAAATCCTTTTAAATTGTTCTTCTTCTTCCTCATTTTTTTATCTACCCGAAATTCTTCTCCTATAAAATTACTATCTGAAAATTTCCCTTAAGAATTCCTCTCAAGTCATTTAGAAGATCAAATCATCGTAAGATATCAAGGTTTTCGCTCAATCCCCGAATCACGTTCTTTTTCCTTTAGAAATGGTGAGCCGTTTGTTATACTGACCCACACAACTGTAAGTCCCTTCATCTATCGATTTCTCTTTGTATTTCTTCATCTCTCTTTTTCTTTTATTTTGTCACCTTCACAAAATTATTGTTCTTATCTCGTGGTAATCCCTAATTAAATAAAATTGTATATGCGTAGAATTAGTTGTATTCCTTACCAAATGAATTTGTGCTTATTATCTCAACATAATGATAACTTATTGTTTCCATGCCTAATGATAACACTATACATGCCATAAACATAAATAACACTATTTTAGTGACATCACGATATGAATGTAAACGAATACAGCACCGTTACACAAATAAGATAACTAAACCTCAACCTGATCATCCGAACGAATAGACTTTGAACTGGTTCAACATAACATGAGCCGTCACATAAACCTAGAGAAGTAAAACTCACCTTTTGACATATCGTGAGCCGTCCCAAGTTTGGACTTGAACATTCGGAAGATCATGTCGAACCAGCTCAACAGAACCCTGAGCCGTCTCTTGTACACGGTGAGCATGTGTTTGATTAGAGAAGGCTTGTGAGCCACCTCAAGCAACTTTGAGCAGTCTCAAACCTATATGAAAACTGATATACTTTCCTGACATACTTTTGATATTGCAATTGTTTCATCTCATGTTATGTAACTTTTATTGATACATTTACCCGACTTGTGAATAATCTACTTACTATACTTAACACATTTTATGACATGCTACATCATTACTTTCTACATGACTTGCATGAATACCCTATTACATGTTTAACTTGACTTGTCTCGAACCATGAATACCACTTGACACGGATACTTGACTATGATATGAATACTTAATTTTGACATGAACTCAATATTGAAAACTTGATGTATTCATGAATTCAAGTAAGACTTATGACTTTAATTATAGTCTAATATACGTGGGGTGTTGGGGTAGTTTAAGCATGAATCCAACGAAATTTCATGAGTCACATTATTCTTTTGACACGAGCCGACTCCTCCACGGCTTAGGGTCCCGTTGTCGGGCCCATGATTCCTTGGTCCAGAACGATAGGCTTGGGTTCGAGAATACTATTGAGATTGGTTGACATTCGCATCTTGAACTTACGTAAGTTAGTTGACCTTTGTAGTGACCCTTTAAAGACACATTGCTATTTATTTCATGTTCAACACTTTTACTTGTTGCATGCTCATGTTAACCGACACTATATCTACACTACACGACCATACTATACTTGTTTGCCATGCTCATGTTAAATTTTTATGCTTACATAGTTGCCATTAAACATTGCTATGTTATAAGTGTTCATGTTTCATGATTTTCCATTCATGCTATATTACATATCGCTATGCATCTTTATTATATAATCCACATCTCTTTTGGGGACTTACCGAGCGTAAGTTCGCTGATGGGCATTCCACCATATTTCTTTTCTATTCTTGAAATGTTCGTCAGGTGATTTAAGGATGAAGAAGGAGTACTCTCAACTTTCATCACAAGCGGACGACTAATTCTATTCAGCTTTTCATTTCGTTTCGTTTTAGCTTTATTCCAATATGCTCTTGTTTAAGTCTTATCTTATTATTGTAATCGTTTTAAGACATCTTGTAATTGGTTCTAAACTCTGTGAATTTTAGAATGTAATAAATAATTGTTGGATTTTATTCACTTTTCAATTCTTGTTACATCTGTATTGCTTACTTTACGTTTAGCATATTTGTTTCGAGAAAAGACCTTCTCGGAATAAATAAGTCGCGGGCTTCGTCACACGTCATTACCGTTCTTTTGAGAAGCAGGGCATGACAGCGGGAATTTTCTGTCAGCTTGCTATAGGTTCACTATACGGTTTTATAGCAAGCAGAAACGTAATTTAAAAATTTTCTTATGAGTTAAAGCATGCACACAAAGAATCAATCCAAAAGACCAAACATGCAAACAGAAAAATGTGCTAAACTAAGGGTTTTAGACAGCTACAACCTTTGTAGCGTGTTTCCTCGCCTAGGAAAACATCCAAGCTAGCCTTCATACCATCAGGAACAAGCTTGATTGGAGATCTCCTTACCGAAAATGATCCACCATGAGGCAACACAACACAAGCTCCTACTTCACAAACTACAACTAGTAGTGAAGCAAACTACCTAAACTAATTTCCTAGAATGGTTTAGATATATGATATAGGAATTTTGCTCAATAATTTTCTTCTCTTCTCTTTTCTTTTTCTCAAGAATAAAAGCTCAAGAGAGAAGATGAAGATGGTGAGAATGAGATGATCATTCAAATGAGTCCAAAAGAAGTAGCCAATTATAAAAAGACAAGTTCAAGCAATTTCCATAAAATACTTCACACTTCTTTTATCAAATGACTCATTTTCTTTTTCAAAAAAATAAAGAAACAAATGAATTATCATCTCACTTTTCTTATGCATCCCATACACACTACTATCATGTATAACCTAACATGATACACATATTTATATCAAATATAAATATATATAAAGAGAAAAAATAATAAAGTGAACATGATATTAGTTTAATATATATCTATATCATATATAAATATATATCTAATTACTAAATCAACACTTGATTTAATAATCCGGTTATATCATATATGATCCGGCTAATCATTAAACACCCGATTAAAATACGTGTATCGCATATACGTGTTTAATCGAATTCCTGCACGTATCTCTATACGTGCCCTACATCGTTTCGCCTGTACTGGGAAAGCTCTATGTGGGACTCTAAAGATTCAACAATACGTTGGCAGTAGGTTAGAATTATATCCATAACCCATAAACAAGTCAGCGGTACTAGCTGCATGTAACAACTACCTAGGTATTGATCGAAAGAAGGTCAACAGAAAAGCTCATCTGAACCCTGCAAAGTCTATCAGTGACAATCATCGTACACTTTGGTATTTTTGTCTAAGAATGTCGCATATCGGGTCTGGAAAGTGGAAACCGTCAGACTCCTAATAACCTGATAAGTCGTGTCGATCAGGAACTCATAACCACCCGTGAAACTACTGATAACACTTATCAGTAAATTTCAATTTCGTTGGCCATGGACTTATGGTTATAATTGATCTGGCACAGCACGACCTCGACTCCCTATACCGAGAGAGACGAAATCCCTTCGATCACTCACTACCTCCATATGCTTCGCGACTGTACCCACTTAAATCCTGTTTGCATGACTTTTTAAAGTTGTGGTAGGGTAGTAATCAAAATACAGTGGGAACACACATAAGACATTATAATGATCTTAAGTCTACAGACTACCATGTACACATGTCATATGAGAACTGCTATCTGACGATGGGTACAATATCATCTAGGAGTTCTCGGGTGAGTCTGTCCAGTTAAACCCATTCATCTAATGAACACCTGTATACAATCTTTGGTGTCAAACATAAATGGTTATAAGATCAACCATCGCCCTGATCGGGGTCAAGAAACGTATACACTAATTTAATCTGGAGTATCGATACCCAGTCTCGATACTCTCTCGTCTAGGGACTGTTAAAGATGTGCTTATAGACTATCCAGGCCCCACTAGTATGATCCCGATCATAATCCTGGTAGTCAAGCAAAGATCTTACGGTTTTTATCATTAAATATTAGCGATACGTGATAACGAGTAAAACGTATTCACATGAATGATAAAGACAAACTAGATAGCATACTATCATCTCGAGTAAGATTATTCTCTCGTATATGTCCTCCTTCAATTACAATAATTGCCTTGAGTGCACCTATATCCAACAATCTCCCATTTGCACTTAAGGCCATTTATTGTGGTATGGCTTACCCAACCTCTCTGCTAACAGTTTCACAAACTGTATTCGAGAAACAGCCTCAGTGAGTGAATCAGCTGCAATGAATTTATCTTTATCTCTCTATATCTCAATTTCGTGGAGATCAACAATCTCCCGAATTGAGCAATACCTGCCCTTGAATTTTCCTGGATGAGCGATGGACAAAATTCATAAATGAACAATTTTATCCAGCATTTTCTTGTGCTGTATCCACAGCTGATTCATAATTAGCACCCAGCACCATGACTACCCTAGTATCCTGCTTGGAACTCTTTCCAATGTACTGCTCCTACAAAAGAGAGTAAAGTTATAACTCGTGATAGACACTATGTTTTTCATGTCACCTAGAAAACCAAAATCGGTAATTACCTCCTGATGGAGGCTTTGATTACCATATACCAAGAATATCTACATATGTTCTTTCACCGGTTTCCTTTTTTTTCCCCATGGTTGGTTTAATATTTGCTTATTACATCGAGTGCTAAAAGCAATATTTGGTCTTTGTACATGACATTACATGATTGACCCAACTGCCGAAGCAAGTGAAAAGTCATTCATGCGAGTTCTTCTCCTAATCAGTCCAAAAAAACTCTCTTTAGAGATTGTGACTCTTCCACATGCTAGTACACTACTACGCTATGAGTTGTCCATTCTAAATCACTTTAGAATGGTGTCATCTTACCTGAATTAGGACAATCCCAAAAACTCCTGCTAGATCTATCTATATAGACCGAGTTTCCAGAATCAGTTCATATGTTATCCAAATCCTATATGGAGAGACATTTGTGATAATCATAGTTTGACCTAACTGTAGTATAGGAACTTCACTTCCTATAAGGAGTTTGTCATCCACATACAATATGAGGAACATAACAGTATTCCCTCCACCTTTCTTAAAAATACTAGGTTCATATATCATTTTGATGAAGTCAAACACTTTGACCGTGACATCAAAATAGATGATCCATCTCCGTTATGCGTTCTTTAGTCTATAAATAGACGTAAGCTATTTGCCCACCTTCCGCTGCTCCCATTGATTACGATAATCCTCTGGCGGAGTCATATACATGTACACTACTAAATTACTATTTAGAAAGACGTTATATTCATCCATCTGCCATATATCAGAGTCATGGAAAAATGGCAATGGCAACTTATATCTATATGGACTTCAGCACAGACACTAAAATAAAGTTTCATCACAATCCATACCGGGTATTTGATGAAATATTTTTACTACAAGTCTAATTTTATTAGATTAATACATTTCCATTTGCACTGATCTCGAAAGATCTATTTGCTCCTTATGGTTTTACCTCTTCAAGAGCACCCAACAAAGTCCATACTTTATTGCAGTGCATGGAGTCCAACTTGACATCCAGCCATCAGTCGGAAGTCACCACTTTCTATGGCCTGCTGATATAGTAGGGTCATCATCACATGATGCAAGCCTCCATATCACCGTCTACGAGGAAACCGAAGTATCTTTCGGATGACTGAGATTACCTACTAAATCTGCGGAAAAGCTAAGGTTTGTCAGGGTCAATTGAATCACCAGGTTCTACTAAATCTTCAGTAACCGTTTGTGGTTCTGGAAATACATCCAGTTCTACCATACTCTCACTAATTTCTTTTGCAAGAAATTCTTTTTCTAAAAAGGTGGCGTGTCGAGAACAAAGAAACTTTTGATCCCGAAAATGGTAGAAGTTAAACCCTTGTTAAAGTTTGGGATAACCAACAATCTTTCTATTACCAAAACATGCCTTGAGTTTGTCCGGATTGTGTTTTTAAGTATAAACCGGATAACTTCATATCTTAACAATTTTAAGATATGTTCTATATTATATATACAATCACAGACACTAATTTAGATGAAACCATATTAAATTGGTATGCTACTGTTTCCAATGCATATCCCTAAATGAAAAAGGCCACTCTGCCTTATTCATCAAGGAGTGAACTCTTGGATGAGTAATCTGAGAAAGAATCAAATTCTCGAGAACGGAATATCTAGCATAAGTATCCACATCTTCGAACATTTCGAAAAATCTTGATACTTCTTACGTTGGTTCTCTACTTTATTCTTATATTCTAAGAACATCTCAATATATTTAGACTTTGCATTTCAACAAGAATGCGTATCTAAAACCAGAGAACTCACAGAAAAATGGAACAAAATATGAGTACCATCCCCTATTCCATATGGACACCAGACAATATACATCACTATGTATAAGTTTTACGAGTTCACTAACTCATATTTTGTGTGTTGTAATTTGAAAACTGTATTTTGGTTAAGAATGTATATCCCGTTATTCAAATGCACTTTACCTAATCATCAAATGATAAAGGCAAATGTTCATGACATGTTTTTCCAAATTTATATACCACTTTATCAAATAAAGAGACGGATATATGAGTTTTAAATTGGTGCATTATAACGGTCATTCAAAACCAAAAGTTTGCTGATAGGCAAAACATGTGATTTCCCCAATAGCAACAATTGCTCCGATTTTTGACATTGAGAATTAAATCGCCTTTTCCAATACTCTACTCTTTCGTAGTATCTGTAACAACATACATATATAGCATATTAATCCGGTATCTATATACTCAGGAGTCAGAATTAATTGGAAAACAGTTTTTGATTACAATCACATAGAAAATATGAAATATCAAAATGTTTCAAGGGGTGGCCGGGTATTTCTAGTAACGCCTCTTTCAATGCCTAGGATCATAACAGTAGTTGTATTTTTCTTTCCGCTCACTTCGACCCCTTTTGATGTCTCTCCATCTTATCTTTTTATATACCGGACTTTTGCTAGTAGGTTTTCTTCTTACCCTTCCTTTCAGCTCCTACATCGGGGTTGAAAGAAGACTATCCAACAAGCGTAACTGGTATATTCTCCTTATTTAAGGAGCTCTCCAACTTAAGATAAGGTGAAGAGGAGAGATAAATAAATTGTTTCATATACAATTCACTTTCTCCAGAACCAGCGACCATTCTCGACTGAAACACTTTCTCTGAATTCATATATAACTATACAAGATGGCCTTCTATACAATATGGATCTCTTTATCGGATACAGAGTGTTCTAGAGGAAGGAAAAGAGGAAGTAGGAGAAGTAAGGAAGTATGCGACTATGTCGTGAAATAGGGAAATCATGACATTCCAAAGCCATTGATTGTAAAAAGGTTTGGTTAACTTGATTTACAAGTTTTAGTTTAAGGTCAGTCATGAATCGCTGTGTAGGGTTCCTTTGAACGACAACAAGGTTTCGAGAGGCATCGTCCATGCCATTTTCAAAATTTTGTCGTTTTAAAGAGCCCTAAATTAGAATCGTTAACTAGAGAATCATACGAAACAGAAAGTAAACTACTTTACTTCTAAGTGATAACGGAAATACAACCTTTGTAGACCGGTCCTTCACTTCAATAGCTCCTTGTAGTGGTCCCTTCGCTGCGATCATGGTACTCCCGGACTCTTACATGGCTTCTCAAGGTGAAAGGAACGATCTTGCATGAAGTCTTCGAGGCCGAAAATGATCTACGTCGAGGAGACACTAGCTCAAGCTACTATTTCACTAATGAGAGATTAATGAAGCTAACACTCTATACTAAAGTGCTAATCTAGTAGATGACGGTGAAGTAGGAAGTGGGCTCACTTTAGTTTTATTTTTCTCACAATATTTTCTCTCTTTAGAAAACCCTAGCAAGCTTTTGCTCAAGGAAGAAGAAGATGAGCTCAAGAGATGAGAATGAACTAATGAGGTGAGAGAAATAACCATGGGTGAGTTTGTATCATATACTAACTCATATAGAGACATAACCATGGCTTAATTATAATGGTTAGGTTAATAAATATCTTAAGTAAAACAAAGCTAGTGGACTTAGTCAAAGCATCCACAAGCTTCTACAAGCTTCATGCATTTGGCTAATAATCCACTAATTTGGAATTACTTTAAATACTAAAACCCAACATTATAATTAGTATGGTGTAAGTCTCATACACCCATGTAGTGTGTATCAACAACCATGATACAAAATCAAACACAATTAATATATATCACATATATATTAAGTGTGCACATGTGAGAATAATAAATGCTTAAGTGAGCTAATATTAGTTAATGTAAATTAGTATATCAAATATACAATTATACACTAAACTATCAAATCAACTCTTGATTTAATAATCCGGCTATATCACATATAACCGACTAATATTAAATGTACCAACTTATCGAATCAATACTTGATTCGATAACCTGGCTATATCACATATAACCGTCCGATACAAATATCACGAGAATATAATACGGTATCATATACTCTCATTATTCTCGGTCCCGCACATATCACATATGTGCTCCTACTTCGTTTTTCCTGAGCCAGTAAAATCTCTATGTAGGACTCTAAAGACTCGTCAATACGCCGGCAGTAGGTGATGATCACATCAAGCACCCATAAGCCATCAGCGGTACTAGCTGGACGTAACGGCTACCCGGGTATTGAGCGATCAGAAGATCAACAAGCAAGCCCGCTCTAGCTCCTGTAAAGCCTGTCAGTAACACTACCATACAGTCCGGTCTCCTCGTCTGATATATCGCATATCAAGTCTATGGGTGGTAAACGTCAGACCCCAATAACCAATAAGTCATGCCGATATAAGGCTCATAACGGGTCGAGAAACTACTGATAACACTTACCAGTAAATCTCTAAATCAGCCCTAGCCAGGGACTTCCCTGTTATGGCCAATCGAGCACAGCACAACATCAACCCCCAATACCGGGAGAGACGAAACCCCTCCTATCGCTCATTGCCTCCATGTGACTCGGGACTGTACCCATAACCCACCGTTTTGCACGTCCTCTTGAACGTGGTAAGGTGGAAATCAAAGCACAGTGGGAATCACATAAGACACTATGACGATCTTGGGTCAACAGACTAACATGTACCGGTGTCACCAGAGAACTGCTATCTGACGTGAGGTATAATACCATCTAGGAGTTCTCGGCAAGTCCGTCCAGTGTACCCAGTCTCCACTGAGCACCCGTATACCATCTCTGATGTCAAACACCAATGGATATGGGATCATCCATCGCCCATCACATGGGTCAAGAAGCGTATACGCTAGTCTACTCTGGTATATCTATGCCCCGTCTCGATACACCCACGACTAGGAACGTTAAAGGATGAACTTATGACTACCATGGCCCCACTAGTATGAACTGCATCATAATCCTGGTAGTCAAGTACACATCCTAAAAGTTTTACCAACATGTAACCATAAGAGACAAGTATACATGTTAAGATAAAGAGCAACCAGATAGCATACTATCATGTCGAGCAAGAAAGTCCTCTCTATATATGTCCAAGCATCCACTATAATATACATAATATGTACAATAATGCCCTCTAGGGCATACATACAACTAACAATCTCCCACTTGCACTAGGGCCAGCTGCTGTAGTACCGCATACCTAGCATCCCGAAGAGTCTCTCGAACTGTATCTGGGGAATGGCCTTCGTGAGTTGATCCGCA
Source organism: Agapanthus africanus (assembly GCA_030015575.1). Lineage (NCBI taxonomy): Eukaryota > Viridiplantae > Streptophyta > Magnoliopsida > Asparagales > Amaryllidaceae > Agapanthus > Agapanthus africanus. The sequence goes on along the minus strand of JASDDO010000019.1, from coordinate 194,110,190 downwards.
GTGTTGTTCTTCGTGTCAACTCTCCTGAACTCGATCTCCCGGCGATCAACTATCTCCCGGATCAGGTGATACCGCCTCAGAATATGCCTGGATCGCTGATGGGACCTGGGTTCCTTGGCCAAAGCCATCGCTCCATTGTTATCACAATACAAAGGTATTGGATACTCAATGGATGGAACCACTCCAAGTTCAGTTATGAACTTCTTCATCCAGACAGCCTCTTTGGCAGCATCGTTGGCAGCGATGTATTCAGCCTCCATCGTCGAGTCTGCCACGGTTTCCTGCTTGGAACTCTTCCAGCAAACCGCCCCTCCATTGAGGGTAAAGACAAATCCCGAGTGCGACTTAGAGTCGTCCTTATCACTCTGGAAGCTCGAATCGGTAAAGGACTTCACTTGGAGTTCTCCGTTACCATACACCAATAGCATCTCTTTAGTCCTTCTCAAGTACTTGAGAATGCTCTTCACAGCATCTAGTGACCCTCTCCAGGATCTGCTTGATACCTACTCACTACACTTAGTGAGTGTGCTATATCGAGTCTGGTACATAGCATCGCGTGCATGATAGAGCCCACTGCCGAAGCATAGGGTATCCCTTGCATGCGAGCTCTCTCCAAATCAGTGTTGGGAGACATCTCTTTGGAGAGAGTGAGTCCTGAGATCGTGGGTAAAAACCCACGCTTGGATTCTTCCATACTAAACCGCTTTAGTATGGTGTCAATGTACCTGGATTGGGACAATCCCAATATCCGTTTAGATCTATCTCTATAGATCTTAATCCCCAAGATGTATAAGGCATCACCTAGATCTTTCATTGAGAATCTATGTGATAAGAAGAGCTTGACCGATTGCAGCATAAGAATGCCATTTCCTATCAAGAGTATGTCATCCACATACAATACGAGGAAGACAACCTTACTCTCTGCCACCTTCTTGTATATACAAGGTTCATTTATGTTTTTGACGAAATCAAACTCTTTGATAACGACATCAAAACAGATGTTCCAACTCCGCGATGCTTGTTTTCACCCATAGATGGATTTAAGCAGCTTGCACACCTTTCCGCTGCTCCCACTGTCTACGAAGCCCTATGGCTGAGTCATGTACACGCACTCTTCCAAATCACCATTCAGAAAGGTGGTCTTAACATCCATTTGCCAGATTTCGTAGTCATGGTATGCAGCAATGGCAAGAATGATCCGGATGGATTTAAGCATAGCCACTGGAGAAAAGGTTTCGTCATAATCCACACCAGGTCGTTGACGAAAACCCTTTGCAACAAGTTTAGCTTTGAAAGTCTCCACTTTCCCATCTACACCAAGTTTTTTCTTGAAGATCCACTTGCTCCCAATGGGTTTTACCCTTTCAGGAGCTTCTTCCAAAGTCCATACTTTGTTGGTGTACATGGATTCCATCTCGGATCGCATTGCTTCCAACCACTTCACAGAGTCCCCACTCGTAATGGCCTACTCGAAGCTAGTTGGGTCATCATCCTCCATGATGCAATCCTCGCTTCCACCATCAATGAGAAAACCGTAGTATCTCTCAGGTGGACGAGGAATCCTACTAGATCGGCGAAGAGGCTGAAATTCATTGGGAATTACCGAATCCTCTGGTTCCATCAAATCTGCTGTCGTAGTTTGTATAGATGGAACTTTTTCCGGTTCTACCTCCTTGCCACTAATTTGTTTAAAAAGAAAACCCTTTTCTAAAAAGGTGGCATGTCGAGAAACAAACACCTTTTGTTCCTCGGAATGGTAGAAGATATACCCTCGCGAATGTGTGGGATATCCTATAAACTTACACAGAACTGACCTTGCCTCGAGTTTGTCCGGATTTTGTGTTTTCACATATGCTGGACAACCCCATATCTTAATATAATTAAGATATGGTCTCTTTCCTTTCCATATCTCATATAGAGTGGTTGACACAGATTTGGTGGGAACCATATTCAATAGGTCTGCAGCTGTCTCCAGTGCATAACCCCAAAAGGAAATAGGTAACTCAGTAGTGCTCATCATAGAGCGCACCATATCTAATAGGGTGTGATTCCTCCGCTCCGATACACCGTTGTGATGTGGTGTATACGGAGGAGTAAGCTGAGAGAGAATCCCATGCTCATTTAGATAATCAAGGAATTCCGTGCTCAAGTATTCTCATCCTTGATCAGATCGTAGGATTTTAATGCTTTTACCCGTTTGGTTCTCAACTTCGGATTTATATTCTTTGAATTTCTCAAAAGCTTCAGACTTGTGTTTCATCAGGAACACATGTCCGAATCTTGAAAGATCTTCAGTGAATGTAATGAAGTACGAAGAACCATTCCTGGCATGTGTAGACATAGGACCACATACATCACTATGTATCAGTCCCAAGAGCTCACTAGCTCTTTCTCCGTGTCCTGTAAACGGAGTTTTGGTCATCTTGCCTTTGAGACATAATTGGCAAGTGTCATAAGATGAAAATTCGAAAGGATTATAATATCCATCCTTATGCAACTTAGCCAGTCGTGTCGCATTGATATGACCTAGTCTACAATGCCACAAGAAGGATTCGTTTATTTTTGAACACTTCCTATTGTGTGTATTCTGTACATTAAGAACTGTAGTTTGATTTAGAATGTATATGCCATTATTTAAGGAGCCTGATCTAATCAACTTTTGATTCAGGAAGATGTTCATAACATCATCCTGTACTACAAAATTATATCCCTCTTTACTTAATAAAGAAACTGATATAAGGTTGCATATCAGGGTCGGAATGTAATAGCATTCGTTCAGAATCAATGTATTACCATTTGGTAAAACAAAATGATATTCGCCAACTGTTTTGGCTGCAACATTTGCCCCATTCCCGACTCTTACGGAATGGTCACCCATTCCCAGTTCTCTACCTTTCTTTATCCCATGTAACATATTACATATGTGGTATTCCGATCCGGTATCTAATACCCAGGACGTAGAGTGAACTGAGAAACAGTTCCCAATAACTAACACACCCGAAGAAGATGCATCAACATGCTTATTCTTCGTTTGGGCAGCGTGGGAATCCGGATATGTCCCTATTCCTGTTCAGTCTTTTAACAATTATAAGAAAGAACGGAACCAACGTTCCTCTGCAAAGTATAACATGCGGGTTCGGTCAATACATCCATATTATTATCTTGATTAGGGCCTGACATGGTCGCTTCCTGGAGAGAGAGAGAAGAAAACACTTTAGCGTATGCTCTTATAAGATCAGATTGGTTATTATTTTATCTAATCAGGATGGCTCCCACTGTTTTTATCAAATCTTCCTTCAAACCCTAAAAGGAAAGACTAGCCGGGATTAATTACACCCTATAATTTCGCCAATCTTTCAGCCAGGCCAGTGCCGGTACTTTGAGGGAGGTTCCCCGTGCTTTCGTACGGACCTAATTAAAATAAACCTCGTTTTCGCAGAGGCATAACCCCATTGACATCTTTCTAGACACCCACTTGATCGGCTAATTGTCCTGTGTAAAATTCTCCCAGGAGTAACTCTTACTCGTAGTGGGTATCGGGATCCAACTATCTCATAGAAGGTATGCAATCTCATTGCAAATTTTAACACTGGAAATTCCCGATAATATTTTGCCCCTAGCGTGCTATGACCTTGACACATGCCAAACAACCCATAGTCCTCTAGTCAAGTTCAACCCGTCATTTCCTGATTGAATTAAACCCACCCGCACGACCCTTGACGCAGGCCAAACAACACCGTACGAATACCCTAATCCAATCGCATCTCATGCTACAGATAAGTACTAATTCAGCTACCGTACACTACGCCTTGACGCAGGCCAAACTACCGTAGCACGAATACTAAAATAGCACTTATCTGAAATGACGGAGGGCTATGACAGGTTTTCAGAAAACCTTTTGCGTAATGAACTTGATATCGTTGTAGAATCGAGTGAATTTGAAAAGGAGTGTTTTTGAGGCTTTTACTAGTTTTGCTAAAGAGGTAATTCCCGGTAAAGGGATCTCGGCTCTTTTCTCATCGAATAAGGTACTGGATATATCACATATATCACTATGCAAAGCAAGAAACTCTAAAAGCAATCAAAAGACAAACCGATTGTTTTAGCATCTGCCAGTTATTGCTAAAGAGGTCACTCCCGGTGAAGGGATCTCAGCTCTTTCCTTATCGAATAAGGCGTGGAATATATCACATATATCACTATGCAAAGCAATAACTGTAACTACCCTTTTTGAAAATTTGATTCTACAATATCTTTAAGGTTTCTTTTCTTTCATTAATCATATTAATGAAGTCCCATCATTTAAGCTTCCTAAGCATCACAGAAGAAACGAAAATACAACGTATGCTTATACCATCCGCTTTCGCCACAGTGTCCCGTTATGCACTGTTAGGTTACTTAATTAACGGTATACCGGGAAGGGACTAGCGCGGGTGCAAAATATAAGCAACGTCTACTATATATCTCATATATAATGTATATCCATTCGTCTCAGAATCCACAGTGATCACATCACAGAGCAGCAGAAGAAACATATGAAATATTAGATATATTAGGATGCCCGTGTTTTATTTTGAGCCTATATAAATCGCGGATTCCACGGTCGCAATGAATAGCCAAACCCACATCCATAGACCCCTACGAGAGTGGCAAGCAACCCTACCAATTCTAGAGTTAGAAGACCCGGACTCGACTCCTCGAGTTGGTCTCCCACTGGACTCTAGAACCCGGTTACTTGTGCTCCCCTCCGTGGGTCTATCCTAATGCGGAAAAGTAAATAATATACAACAATGGTGACATCATCCTCAACCCAGAAGTGCCCCAATAAAAGAACATTACATACATTGAATTTTACATGAATGAAAATAAAAACTCTTATCTCATATAAAAACCCCGGCTATTCAAAACACGACGATCAAATATAACATATACAACAACACATAACATCACATGTTATCAACATAAGTAAATATGCGTATCCCAATTGTCATTGACATATAGTAACGAAACCGGCGATACACCACATATTACACTTACGGTCGCAGAAAAAATTAGACGGTGTTAAACATTCCGATTGAATCAACAAACACCTACAATTACCCAAAAAGCTCAACACTTGAGCGAAGTTTAAAATTATTCAGCACATGCCACAATACCAATGAACCAGCCGTAGAAGGGTCAACCAAGGCCTCACATGTGGCACCGCTAATCCACCACAAACCCGAGGGTTTAGTGGCGGTTCTGACAGTCGCATAATCGAGTTAAGGTTTTGTTCTTCTAGAGAGTCCATCGCATTACTTGCATGATGTTTGAGTGCTTTTTAACTACGGAAAAAAATCCAACACTTGGAAAATTTTCCGGCAAGGGTTAAAGCGGGTATTTGATATCCGATCGAACTTTTTAACACCGTTTAAAGTAACCCGAAAACAGTTAGAATTACAACTATGAAACACTCCGAGTTGCCATTTCAGTAAGTTAATCATCACATGAAAAAGTAGAAAAATCAAACAACACCTGAAACACAAATACCCAGAGAACAGAACATGAAAAAAATTTGGGACCAAAATGCGACACTGGGGCTGGCCACCTCGGAAAAACCTATCATTTGCTCGGCCAAAATCCGAGAAAATGACCCTAAAATTTCTTCAATGTTCCTATTTTCTCTCAAATATGATTCTGCAGTTGTGTGAAAAAAATTTAGAGCTCATATAAAAATCGACAGAAACATGGTTTTGATGTGTCAAGTTTCGGAGTTGTTTCGGTTTCGTAACCCTACACAATCCGTCTAATTCTCTAACTAGGCTCTGAGACCACTGTAGGGTTCTTATGAACGACAGCAAGGTTTCGGAAGGCATCGTCCATGCCATTTTCAAAATTTTGTCGTTTTAAAGAAGCCTAAACTAGAATCGTTAACTAGAGAATCATACGAAACAGAAAGTAAACTACTTTACTTCTAAGTGATAACAGAAATACAACCTTTGTAGACCAGTCCTTCACTTCAATAGCTCCTTGTAGTGGTCCCTTCGCTGCGATCATGGTACTCCCAGACTCTTGCATGGCTTCTCAAGGTGAAATGAACGATCTTGCTTGAAGTCTTCGAGGCCAAAGATGATCTACGTCGAGGAGACACTAACTCAAGCTACTACTTCACTAATGAGAGATTAGTGAAGCTAACACCCTATACTAAAGTGCTAATCTAGTAAAGGATTGTGAAGTAGGAAGTTCACTCACTTTAGTTTTATTTTTCTCACAATATTTTCTCTCTTTAGAAAACCCTAGCAAGCTTTTGCTCAAGGAAGAAGAAGATGAGCTCAAGAGATGAGAATGAACTAATGAGGTGAGAGAAATAACCATGGGTGAGTTTGTATCATATACTAACTCCTATAGAGACACAACCATGGCTTAATTATAATGGTTAGGTTAATAAATATCTTAAGTAAAACAAAACTAGTGGACCTAGTCAAAGCATCCACAAGCTTCTACAAGCTTCATGCATTTGGCTAATAATCCACTAATTTGGAATTACTTTAAATACTAAAACCCAACATTATAATTAGTATGGTGTAAGTCTTATACACCCATGTAGTGTGTATCAATAACCATGATACAAAATCAAACACAATTAATATATATCACATATATATTAAGTGTGCACATGTGAGAATAATAAATGCTTAAGTGAGCTAATATTAGTTAATGTAAATTAGTATATCAAATATACAATTATACACTAAACTATCAAATCAACTCTTGATTTAATAATACAGGTATATCATATATAACCGACTAATATTAAATGTACCAACTTATCGAATCAACACTTGATTCGATAACCCGGCTATATCACATATAACCGTCCGATACAAATATCGCGAAAATATAATACGGTATCACATACTCGCATTATTCTCGGTCCCGCACATATCACATATGTGCTCCTATTTCGTTTTGCCTGAGCCAGTAAAACCTCTATGTAGGACTCTAAAGACTCGTCAATACACCGACAGTAGGTGATGATCACATCAAGCACCCACAAGCCGTCAGCGGTATTTGCTGGACGTAACGGCTACCCGGGTATTGAGCGATCAGAAGATCAACAAGCAAGCCTGCTCTAGCTCCTGTAAAGCCTGTCAGTAACACTACCGTACAGTCCGGTCTCCTCGTCTGATATGTCGCATATCAGGTCTAGGGGTGGTAAACGTCAGACCCTAATAACCGATAAGTCATGCCGATATATGGCTCATAACAGGTCGAGAAACTACTGATAACACTTACCAGTAAATCTCTAAATCGTCCATGTCCAGGGACTTCCCTGTTATGGCCAATCGAACACAGCGCAACATCAACCTCCAATACCGGGAGAGACGAAACCCCTCCTATCGCTCATTGCCTCCATGTGACTCGGGACTGTACCCAAAAATCACCGTTTTGCACGTCCTTGTTCCCCTCCGAAAGGCGGCGCACAGGACTGCTATGTCCTGGCGCTGGGATTCGGGGCAGATGCTATTTGGTTTTATCCGTCTATCTCTCCGAAGATACCAAGTTGATTTATGGCACCGTGGATCGGAGGTTTAGACGGATGCGGCCGATGTAGCAGACTTCGTCAGATTCCCCCTCAGGGTGAGGGGTTTTTGATTGTGGGGACGCTCTTCCCTGCAGGCGCAAGCCCCTGCAGTTAATTACGCTACCGCATCGCGGTAACAACTTTCTCCTTCTCCAGAATTTCACTTCGTGTCGTGTGTGTTTGTTTTGTTTGTGATTTCCCGTGGATTATATACGGAGACTGAGTAATGCCGTCGCCCGTAGGACGTGGATTAGTCCAAATCCGTATTTACTTAGATTTGGGTTTGGTGTTTTTCGTTTAAGGATGCATTAGTCGCGTTGCGGTTAAGATCAACTTAAACGTTCGTCAAGGATACGTTAGTCCTGTTTTGGACTGAGATTTGACTTGACGTAGTGATTGATTTAATTATCTGGCCGCCGGGACACTTCACCTCTCTGACGTCGTTGAGGGATTACAACGACAGGCGTCAGTGGAGTTCAGAGATGTACCCTTGAACCAAAGTTGATTGAGAGTTTTATAATCCGTTTGAATGTTTAAGGACACGTTAACCGTGTTTGGGGGCTAAGATCAACTTAAACGGGACCGTTTAGATCCGACAAAAGAGCAATTGGCTCTATTGTTCCAATTTAGGGACGTAGTGGTCCAATGTTAGTTTAGGGACGTTTCGGTCCGATACCAGTTTAAGGACGTAGTGGTCCATCGTTAGTTTAGGGACGTCTCGGTCCGATATTAGTTTAGGGACGTTTCGGTCCGTCGCCAGTTTAAGGACGTAGTGGTCCGTCATTAGTTTAGGGACGTTTCGGTCCGATATTAGTTTAGGGACGTTTCGGTACGATATTAGTTTAAGGACGTCTCGGTCCGTCGCCAGTTTAAGGACGTAGTGGTCCGTCATTAGTTTAGGGACGTTTCGGTCCGATATTAGTTTAGGGACGTTTCGGTCCATTATTAGTTTAAGGACGTCTCGGTCCGTCGCCAGTTTAGGGACGTTTCGGTCCGATATTAGTTTAGGGACGTTTCGGTCCGATATTAGTTTAAGGACGTCTCGGTCCGTCGCCAGTTTAAGGACGTCTCGGTCCGTCGCTAGTTTAAGGACGTTTCGGTCCGATATTAGTTTAGGGACGTTTCGGTCCGATATTAGTTTAAGGACGTCTCGGTCCGTCGCCAGTTTAAGAACGTAGTGGTCCGTCATTAGTTTAGGGACGTTTCGGTCCGATATTAGTTTAGGGACGTTTCGGTCCGATATTAGTTTAAGGACGTCTCGGTCCGTCGCCAGTTTAAGGACGTAGTGGTCCGTCATTAGTTTAGGGACGTTTCGGTCCGATATTAGTTTAGGGACGTTTCGGTCCATTATTAGTTTAAGGACGTCTCGGTCCGTCGCCAGTTTAAGGACGTAGTGGTCCGTCATTAGTTTAGGGACGTTTCGGTCCGATATTAGTTTAAGGACGTCTCGGTCCGTCGCCAGTTTAAGGACGTAGTGGTCCGTCATTAGTTTAGGGACGTTTCGGTCCGATATTAGTTTAGGGACGTCTCGGTCCATTATTAGTTTAAGGACGTCTCGGTCCGTCGCCAGTTTAAGGACGTAGTGGTCCGTCATTAGTTTAGGGACGTTTCGGTCCGATATTAGTTTAGGGACGTTTCGGTCCACGAGTTTAAGGACCCCGCAGTCCATTTGGATGTGTGGTCATTAGGACCCGTCACCTCTTTGACGTCGTTGAGGAATTACAACGAGGGATGTCAAAGGAGTTCGGAGATGTACCCTCGAACCGGTCGTGAATTGATTTAGGAGAGCAGCTGTGCTCAGTCAATTTAATTTAAGGACTTACGGCCAGAATTGGGCTAAGTCCAGTTGAAAATGTTCACATTTTGTTTGCATTTGGCCTATTAGGCCTTTGTTTGGGCTTTCCCTCTTTTTAGAATAATGCATAGCATTACTTCAGGCCATTGACTGGGCTCTGCCCTTTTAGAATAATGCAGAGCATTGTTTTTGGTCTATTGGACCTCTCAATTGGGCTCTGCCCTTTAAACAATGCATAGCATTATTTTTGGTCTGTTTAGACTTTTTGATTAGGCTCTGCCTTTTTAAAATAATGTGCAATACTTCTATTTGGTCCATTTGACCTTTGATTGGGCTCTGCCCCTTAATAATGCATTGCATTTAATACTCTGACAGTGCCCCCACACGGCTTGTCAGGTGCTTTGCGCAATTAAAGAGCGCAAGCGCTCGTGGAGGTGACACGTGTCGCGCAGTGGAAGGCTTGCGCAACAGTGCTTGCGCGATTGCGCAGACACATGTCGCGCAGTTGTGCACTTGCGCAACAGTGCTTGCGCGACTGTGCAGACACGTGTCGCGCAGTTGTGCACTTGCGCAACAGTGCTTGCGCGACTGCGCAGACACGTTAAGTCCAAAAATTTTTATTTATTTTGGGCTTTGCCCGACTAGAAAATCAATCCAAACAGGGCTCTGCCCCTTTATTATTTTGCAATTTGATTTGGGCCAGGCCCTTTTAAATAATAGGTTGCATTTGTGCAGAACATCAAGAATTTTTCAGATTTAAGAGCAAAAGTGCATAGCACTTTTGATCTAAATTTGGATCAAAGGAAAACAAGTTTTTCTTCCTGTTTTCCCTGATTTCACAGAACCAAGGGTTCATAACAAGTGCAAGGCACTATTTTTATTTATTTATTTTTATTTTATTTATTTGTTCATTGAAGATTAATGATTTTTAGATCAATGATCTATACTTCAGAGATTTTTCTCTTTTAAAAGGTTTTACCTTCTTTTTTTTTGTTCTTCCAAAGTTTCTTCAAGAATTCTCTCTGTTTTCTTTCTGATGTTTATGATGATCAAATGAGGTCTGGGGTCCTATTTATAGTGCTTACAAATTTGTTGAATTTGTTAACAAGATCTTTTCTGAGTGATTTTGGGAATTTTCCCACCGCTGGATCTTTGATCCAAAGGCAGAAGAAAATCTTCTGGTTTTGGAAAGAACAGAAAAGATTTCATTAAATTTTCATTCGGTTGCTGCGCAACTCACCAGCGTGTGACACGTGTCGCGCAGCGGTGCACTTGCGCAATTGTGCTTGCGCAACTGCGCAGACACGTGTCGCGCAGGTGTGCACTTGCGCAACAGCGCTTGCGCAACTGCTAAGACACGTGTCGCGCAGCGGTGCACTTGCGCAACTGCTAAGACACGTGTCGCGCAGCGGTGACCTTGTGCAACAGCGCTTGCGCAGCTGCGCAGACACGTGTCGCGCAGCGGTGCGCTTGCGCAACTGCGCAGACACGTGTTGCACTGTGGACCGCTTGCGCATTGCGCAACGCACGGAATTCGAAGCGTTGCTTCAGAAAATTTGAATTTTCAAAATTCAAATGAGCCTTGCTCAGATTGGGGGAACAAATGCCCCCCCACCGTTGCGCTCACGTGCCGCGCACGTAAGTGCAACGGTAGCAAGACCCCAGCCGTTGGATCAAGGGGGGTCAGTTGAAGGGGCGCAGGCGCCTATAAATAGGACCCTTGGTCCTTGGTGATTTTTCTTATCATCTTCAAGAATTTTAACTCTCAGAGCCTTGCTCTTGCTTAAAAATTTTCAGAGCCTTGCTCTTGATTTCTCTCAAGAACTTTCAAGTTCAGAACTTAGAATTTCTAGGTAAAAGATCAGATTAACTCAAATTCAAATTAAATTTAATTGACAGAGCCTTGCTCTTGTAGATCTTGGATCTAAAGAAAACCCTTTTGGGGTTTCTTCAACAGAGCCTTGCTCTTGGGATCTTTGATCTAAAGAAAACCCCATTGGGGCTTCTTCACCAGAGCCTTGCTCTCAAGATTTACAGAGGGCCTGTTCATGGGTTTTGACCCATGAGCAGAGCTTTACTCTTGGATGAAAAAAAAATTTATGAGTTTTCATGGGTTTTTCAAGATTCAAAAACTTCAATTCTTCTAAGTGTTAATGGATTTTCGATTATTACCACAGAGCCATGCTCTTTTAAGGAATCTTGTTCCCCTGAGACCAGAGTTTGACAAATGTCACTCTGTGACAGAGCTTTGCTCTAAAAGAGGAGATTTTCTCTTTGTCTCTAGGGACTTCCCCACCAATGGGTGTATCCTACTGGGGACTTTTTATGAATTGACAGTCCCATCTAATGATGGGATTGTCTTATTAAATGATGTACATCATCCAGATTTTGTGGGTCCCCCTTTGGTCCCCTACCCACTGCATCACAGTGTGGAGCAAGATTTTTTTATTATTATTTTTTTTTTTAAAATGCCAAGCGTTAGACCACTAATGATACATATTTTTTTTTGTCTTTCCACAGAAACATGTCTGACGACTTGTCTTTTCCCTTCGTTCGCTCGGAAGGAGGGTTCCCCCATTCGCCGGTGGATCGAGTGGTGTTCGCTCTTATTAAAGCTCACGATCCTGAGTGCAAAAAGATCCATCTGTGGGGAAGGTGGTATAGCCAGATCATCCAAGGCCGTTGCAGTTTTAGTTCCGCCGCGCCCTCTGAGCCCATAGTTACGATCCCTTATGCGGATGAACCCCCGGTGAAGTATGCCGTGGAGGTTAAGAATTGGAATTCCGATGACCTCCTTCAGCCTGCAATTGGCGCCATCCCCGTGCAGCCGCCGCCGGCGATAGATATTCTGGGGAGGCGAATCTGTCAGGGCGAAGCACGCCCTTGGGGACAGGCTTATAACATTGGAATGATCCCGCGACCCCCCGCCGGATATTTGCAGTGGGCCCGGTACATTCTATCGGCGAAGAGGACCCACCTAACGAAGATTGGTCTATACTCGGCCGTCTTCGTCTCGCTTTTCGAGTATCCCTCTCCTCCAACGTGGTGGATAAAGGCCTTCGTTGAACAATGGAATATCCCCACCCATACCTTCCTGACGGCGGATAAGGAAGTCTCTATCTCTTTGGAGGAATTTGCCGAAATTTCAGGTCTGCCAATGAGGGGAGAGCACTACGAGGAGTTGCTTCCTCCTGACGAGTATGTCTTCGCCACCAAGCAGCTGGTATTTGACTTAACCCCGGAGAATGCCATTCAGCATCAGCATCCGGGTTTGGTGAAGGGATTGGAGATCTATGAGGAACTCCATTTGGAATCGGGAGACAAGGGCGTCAGTTTCGCAGCTTTCATTGCTCGCTTTATCCGCCCGGAGTTCTTATCAGAGCAGAGCGAGAAGTTCGCTCAGCTTGACGACCCCTTTGGTTTCGGTTTGGATCGCCGACCCATATCGGAGGATAACCAGAGGGATTTCTATCTTCCCAATGCTGCCATTGTCGCTTTCTCGGAAATCGCTGTCCCCGGCATGGACGAGGAAACCTTCTTTATTGGGTTCTTGGGCTTGTGGTTATGCAATTTTGCGCTCCCTATGCACCCGCGCTTCATGCGGCCCTCTGTCTTTTACCCGGCGCATCGGATGGTGGCCGGTCTGCAGTTGTCGGTAGGAATTGCTGGGTTAGCTTACCTCTATCATGGACTCAGCGTAGCGGCGGACGCCAATGATCCTGGGGCACAGCCTGCTAACTTCCCGATGCATTACTTCGTTTCTTGGATGGAGATGCACGTGCGAGGGGTGTTTGGCGCCCACACGACTCCTCCATTCTTCGAGAAGTACAGACTCCCGAGAGTCATACGGTTAGTCGGGGCTTCAATTGTGTTTGCATCCCCGCGGGATTCTAGGGGACTCCTCCTGCGCCCACATTTGGTCGGAGCGACGATTTCTTTCGTGGATAAGGTTATCACCATAGGCTCGGAGACTACTAAGTCGGTGGTGCCCCTACGTGACGAGTTTAAGGGTGGGGCTTCTGTACTGAAGGCTCGGGAAATCCTCCATCTCTACTCCATTCGGCCGGGCTACCTAGTGTTTCGGCAGAATGAGACGGCTTTGTTTATGAGGTATAATCCGCATCGATTTGCCCAGCAATCAAGCTACAACCAGGGGATCCCGATGGAAGCCTTCTTGGAAACGCCCGTGGTTGGCCCAGAGGGGATAAAGAATGCGATGCATCACTTTATACGGCTTAACACGGGTTCCTATTTCTTCATTAGTGAACCCAGCTGTGTCCCAAAGATGCTCAATTCATATGTGGCCTGGTATGCGCACGCTATGGGCCCAATCATTTTAATGGAGAAACGCCTGCTGGTTGACCGTAGGGTTGCGCCTCCTGGCGGTGATCGCAAGGCTCCCTTGCAGCCGAGGCGCCCGGTCGTCCCTCCGCTAAAAGAGGCCGGAGCCGACCGACCACGCGTGTTGGCCCCCCCGCGTGGATTGCCACTGCCTGCTACGGTGGATGCACCGTCAGCGTCCCGTGCCCCCATGAAGACGGTTAAAGTGGTATCGCCAGAGTCGGGCGCAGGAGCGGATATCGGGACTCGCCGCCCGAAAGTGACTGCCAAGCGCAAAGCTGCTGCGAGTGGATCTAAAGCTGGCGGACAGAAGAAGAAGAAGTCCACCCTATCCCTCGACGCGATCCTCAGCTCAAAGCCTGCGGTTTCTCCTGCCGAGGCCATATGCGAGTACGGCAGCAATGAGGGCTTTGTGGTGGACCCTGAGGATACCAATTTAGCTGCCGCCATCGTAGCTTTGGAGCGATCGGCGAGGCTTGAAGTGATGTTAAGCAAACTCGCTGAGTCGGGTAATCATCAGCCGCTTTATTTGTCATTTCATTGCATTTTTTATCATTACCTTTAACTGATATTTTCTCCCTTTTCAACAGGTGTTTCTACCGAAGAGGCCATTGCTGCCTCCCTGAAAACCTTCCAGGAAGAGGAGGAGAGGCGTGCCCTGGCAGGTGTTGGTATGCTTCCCCCCTTTTCTTTTTTTTTTATAGGGAAAGTTTGTTATTTCTTCTGGTGGTCAATTTAACCTTCTTTTGTTTCTTTACAGGGGCTATATCAGTTGATGCGGGGATCCTTCCCGGGCTTGCCACCGAAGCCCCGGCTCCGTCGAAGCTGTCGCAAGAGCCTCGGCTTGACGCAACGACGAGGGATGCTCTGAAAGATCTGGAGGCATCCCTCTATACGGATGAGGATGCTTCAATTAAGGCCGCCCTAGTGGCATCCGTCTCAACGGCTCGGGAGGAGCGGAAGCGGTTGAGACGTGAAGCAAGGGCGCGAAAAGCTGCTTTGGCCACGGGAGCGGGCCCTAGCACTATTCCTCGCGCTATTACTCCTTCCGAAGAGCCCCTGTTGCCCTGTCTACTGCTCGTCGGCAAGTGGCGCGCGCGGTTCGGAGCGCCAATGATAAATCTGCTTCAGGTAGTACTCCTTTCAGAACCTTGTTGTACGAATTGTAAAGCTATTGGCTCATACGTATTTCATCTTGCAGGGCCAAGTCCAACTGAGGGGGAGGCGGAGACGACTGTCGAACCCAGGGGAGCGGAGGAAGCGGTACTTGCTAAACCCGAACCGACAGTGAGCAACGTTGTCGGGGTCATGGGGCCTGGAGCCGAGATTGAGGGACCTGCCGCGGAGAGGGTCATTGATGTCGCCCCTGAAGTGGCGGCAGATGAGATGATTGTCTCAACCGAACCGAAGGCGGTAGAGGGCGAGGTTCTTGAGGCTGGGGACCTCGTGGTGCCGATGGACGAGGCAGCTGCGACCGCCGATCCTGAGGGAGCAGCGGGTGAGGCGGCCATGATTCCTGAAGACGGGCTAGGCGCTCCTTCTCAGGAATCTGGTAATGTCCCTATCATAGCCCTCCCTGCCTATGGTCCCCCGCCGCCTGTAGAGCTTGCGAGCATAATAACGGTTCCCCTCGAGTCGGGTGATGAAGCTACAGGCGGTGGCCTTCCGTCAGTGGGGGAAGGGACTGCCTCGGTTTCTGCTGGCAGCTTGTCGAGTAAATTTTGAATGACCAATGCTCTTCGTTTATATATACCTCACAATCTCTTTTAACCAATTTGTCTTTATTTTAAACGCAGGTGCGGCTAGTGCCGATGCTCCATTGCCAGAAGGCACACCGTCAACTACTGCTTTGGCGGTGGTCGTTCCTCAGCCTTCTCTCGTGCCCTCGCGGATGCCGGAAGGTATGAATTTACGACTTGTGCATTAATCTTTTAACGTGTAGCTTATGTATTAACGTTATACCACTATGCTCTTTTCAGGAGTGTTCTTCGATCATCTATACCAAGTGCTGCTCCCACACTTCTCCTTCCCATCCGAGCTCGCTTCTCCCTCTAGTGGTACCGGTAAGTGCTGTCTTGATCTCTTTTGAGGGAATATAGGATCGTATCTGACTTTTCCTCTTCCTTGTTGCAGTGCCACAAATCGAAGGAGGGGACGCAAGAACTGCCACGCCACCGGCCCTTCCTGCTTTGCCGTCTGTTGCCGCTGGTACAGTACATTCCACCCCCTTTTTATATGATCCTTTAACATCTTTTCGAATCATTGTTTAACCATGTTTCGTTTTGCAGCTATTGTTCCAGCTCTGATCCCCTTTGAGTCTCGCATTCTCTCACCAGCGGGCCCTTTCTTGAAACGTCCGTCTTCAAAAGGTGCCGTGATGAGTTTGGGGATGCTGAGTGGGTATATTGAAGAGCTTAACGTGGACGCTCTCCCCTCCGCCGTAGATTTCGCTGTGGAGGTTAACCCGATGTTGGCGGCGCTCGTAAACTTTCACAACGAAGGCGTCGTCGAATCTTGGGTTAACCACTGCAGAGAGATCGAGGCCCGCCTGCATCGGTTGGAGTCGACGCGCCCTTCTCCCGAGGTTTTGGCCGCGAGCACCCAACGGACAGCTTGGCTCGAGCAAAGCGCCTCTTATCTCCGCCATTTGGAGCAGGAGGCAGCTTTACGGCTAAAGGCGCATCGGGAATCTTCAAACGCGACCGCTCGCCTTCGTGCTGAAGTTAGGACGAATGCTGCTGAAGTGAAAGCCGTCTTTGAAGGTCTTCTCAAGCGTATATCCAGTAGGCTAGCACTGAAGCGGGAACTTGATGCCGCTGAGCGTGATGCCCGTGGCCAAGAAGCAGCTCAGCAGGTTGTTGGAGAACAGCTCACATCCCTCACGCAGCAGCGGGCTCAAGTAGAGGTTGAACTGGCAGTGGCAGTCGATCAGGCGAAGGCGTGGAAGGAAGTACGCGAGCAATTGATAGAGTTGTTCAAGAAGCTTCCTTCCCAATAATTCTCCTTGTATCATTTGTCTTTGTAAAGTATATGTATATATTTTTTATTCTTTAGCACAATGTATCCTGTACCCAATCAATATTTATGAATAAAAGATGCACATTTTTGTAATGCCTTGTGTCATTTCTCCGTCTTTTCTTTCT
Source organism: Agapanthus africanus (assembly GCA_030015575.1). NCBI lineage: Eukaryota > Viridiplantae > Streptophyta > Magnoliopsida > Asparagales > Amaryllidaceae > Agapanthus > Agapanthus africanus. The sequence continues at coordinate 194,093,347 of JASDDO010000019.1, read as the reverse complement.
TTTATTATCAGCACGCCACCTTAGTAACCATGATTGACGGATGATTAGGACGAGTATCCCAACCTTTTTAAGAAATAGCGATGGCTTAGGCCGCAGGTTTAGATCTGCTGCCTAAGACTTTTCAACTCTGTAAGCCGTGAGGGTCTCATAGAGATTTTTCTCCCTACGGATCGAAAGGATCTCGTAGGTGGATTTTCTCCTTAGGAATCGTGAGGATTCCTAAGTGTGATTTTCTCTTATAAGTCGTAAGGATCCTATAAGAGAATTTTTCCCTCTTACGAGTCGAAAGGATTCGTAAGTGGTTGTTTCCTTCCTCGTCGAAATTCGAATTCAGAGAGTGAGACCCGTGAATAGTATGCAAGAGACCATTTAGGATTGACTTGCAGGGTCCCATTGTTCAGGAAGCAAGTTTTTGAATCCTTACTGCCCGAGATGTGAGTCAAAGAGGCTCTCGTCACGGAGTGTTTGTATCCGTGAATTGAGAATTTTGCTAGGGATTATTTGTTTCCCAAGCGCCAAGGATTATTTGTGTCCTTGGGGTTTGAAACGAATCGATGGTTCCCACGGAGGCGCTGGTGGCTCTGCGAGTCGACGCGGATCAGAAGGCTCTCGTCAAGGAGTGTTTGTATCCGTGAGTCGAGGAGTTTGCTAGGGATTATTTGTTTCCCAAGCGCCAAGGATTATTTGTTTCCTTGGGGTTTGAAACGAGTCGAGGGTTCCTACGGAGGCACTGGTGGCTCTGCGGGTCGACGCGGATCAGAAGGCTCTCGTCAAGGAGTGTTTGTATCCGTGAGTCGAGGAGTTTGCTGGGATTATTTGTTTCCCAAGCGCCAAGGATTATTTGTTTCCTTGGAGTTTGAAACGAGTCGAGGGTTCCTACGGAGGCACTGGTGGCTCTGCGGGTCGACGCGGATCAGAAGGCTCTCGTCAAGGAGTGTTTGTATCCGTGAGTCGAGGAGTTTGCTAGGATTATTTGTTTCCCAAGCGCCAAGGATTATTTGTTTCCTTGGGGTTTGAAACGAGTCGAGGGTTCCTACGGAGGCACTGGTGGCTCTGCGGGTCGACGCGGATCAGAAGGCTCTCGTCAAGGAGTGTTTGTATCCGTGAGTCGAGGAGTTTGCTGGGATTATTTGTTTCCCAAGCGCCAAGGATTATTTGTTTCCTTGGGGTTTGAAACGAGTCGAGGGTTCCTACGGAGGCACTGGTGGCTCTGCGGGTCGACGCGGATCAGAAGGCTCTCGTCAAGGAGTGTTTGTATCCGTGAGTCGAGGAGTTTGCTGTTGAAGTCACTGGCTTCTTCGGTTGAAATGAACCGTTGAGGTTTGGCTCCGTCGTTTGACGGAATCCGCTGGGGAAGTATGGTTCCTTCTTTGTTTACGCCCTTGGATTGTATACAGGGATCGATGTGATCTTAACTGTAGGGCCAAAGTTTTATCATTTCTTCTTTTTATTTTATTTTATTTCCGCGATGCTTTATCATTTCAGCTTTTATATCGCGAAGGTCGCGACTGCCCGATCATTTCGGCTATTTTTCGCGGTGCCCAATCATTTCGGCTATTTATTATTTTATTTTTTACTCGTTGCTTTTTATTACGAGTCGCCCAATCATTTCGGCTATTTGGCAGGCATACATTTTACTTGCTGCTTTTTATTGCAAGTTGCCCTATCATTTCGGCTATTTCGTATGCATGAGCGGCCTACTGGCTTTCGCCGTAAACCTGAAATTGGACACCGATTTCGGCATCAGCACCGCTGCAACTGGGATATTACCAGGAGCGAATCATCATTTGCCTCTGTCGTTGTCAAACAAAGGAGGCTTAGCGACCAGGGTTAGGGTCTTGTCGGCTAAGGCTTTTGACTTCATGGGCCGTAAGGGTCTCATGAAGGTGTTTCTCCCTACAAGTCGTGGGGATCTCGTAGGTGTATTTTCTCCTTAGGAATCGTGAGGGTTCCTAAGTGTTTTGTTCCTCTGTAAGTCGTAAGGATCCTACAGGAGGGCTTTTTCCTTGTAAGTCGAGAGGATTTACAAGGGTTGTTTACCATGCAAACATATCCCTAGTTTCAGATGGGACTTAGTTAGGGAAATGTTTATTCGCGCCCGTGGATTGTATACAAGGGTCAGTATTGAGCCACTTGTAGGGCAATATTGGAAGTTGTGGGGGTCGCTTAAGCACAGGTTTATGTCTCTGTAACTTAAGACTTTCAAATCTTATGAGCCGTGAGGGTCCCATAAGAGAGTTCTCCTCACGAGTCGTGAGGATCTCGTGAGTGTATTTTCTTCTTAGGAATCGTGAGGATCCCTAAGTGTGTTGCTCCCTTGTGAGTTGTAAGGATCTCACGCGGGTAGTTTCTCCTTACAAGGTCGAGAGGACCCTATAAGTGTTCTTTAACGAGGTTGCGCCCTTTCGGGTTTTCACAAACACTCGCCGGCAGTCCTGCTGTTTTTACTCACGGAGCCCTTTCGGGTTTTCATCCGTGCCCATTATGGACATACCTTTTTTTTTTTTTTTTTACGAGGTCGCGCCCTTTCGGGTTTTCACGAACACTCGCCGGCATCCCTGCTGTTTTTACTCACGGAGCCCTTTCGGGTTTTCATCCGTGCCCTTTTCGCTTATGGACATACCGTTTTTATTTTATATATATTATTTTTTTTTACTCATCTCGTCAGCCTAAGAATGCTGTGGTAGTAGTTTAAAGACGTTTCGGTCTGCCATTAGTTTAAGGACATTCCGGTCCGGCGTTAAGGAAGGCCATTTGCTGCTTATAGAGTTCAGGCTTAAGAAGATAGCGAGCGGACATAGTTGTCGTCATCTACCATTAACCTAGGCCGTAGCTCATTAAGCGTAGTATTTCTTTAAGAAGCGACCGTTTATTGGTCTAAAAGGCCTTTCACCGTGCATGTCGATGAGTAGATAGGCCCCACCCTGGTAGACCTTATCAATGATGTATGGGCCTTCATAGTTTGGCTCGAATTTTCCTCGCTTGGCGCGATTGGGGATCATAGGCCTTTTGACCACTAGCACGAGTTCGCCTTGACGAAATGTCCTCGGTCGGGTTAGTCTTTCGTATGAGCGCGTCATCTTTGCTTTATAAGCTTCCAGATTTTGTTGTGCTAGAAGCCGGATTTCATCAAGAGCGTCAAGCTCTTCAAATCGAAGATGAGCATTTTCTTCGTCTGTCAGCTCGTAGTGGACTGCCACTCGTAGAGAGGGTAATTCTATCTCAAGAGGGAGTACTGCTTCTGTCCCAAACACCAACGCGTATGGCGTTGTGTTTGTGGCTGTCTTGAACGTGGTCCGATACGCCCAAAGAGCTTCTTGCAGTCTCTCGTGCCAGTCTTTCTTATTTCGGGACACTGTTTTCTTTATGATTTTCGTCAATGTCTTGTTGAAGGCTTCAGCTAATCCATTGGCTCGCGGATTATAAACTGAGGAGTATCTCCAGTCTATATTGTGCTGCTGTGCGAAGCGGCTAATTTTATGACTTCGGTAGGCTGGCCCATTATCAGAGATGATCCTTCTTGGGGTTCCGAACCGGTATATGACATGCGTTTTGAAGAAATGGAGAATATTCTCCGTCTTCACTTCCCTTAACGGTACCGCCTCTGCCCATTTGGAGAAGTAATCAGTCGTCGCCAAGATGAAACGATGTCCCTTGGACGATGCTGGTTCGATAGGACCGACTATGTCAGTTCCCCACATTTCGAATGGCCAGCTGGCCACCGTTGGATGTAATGGATTTGGGTGCTGATGGATGAAGTCCCCATGAATTTGGCATGAGTGACATTGCCTCGCATATTCGAGACAATCTTGAATCATCGTTGGCCAGTAGTAGCCCATTCGTTTTATCTTCAACTTCATCTTAGGGCCTGCTTGGTGGGAACCGCAGAGTCCGTCGTGAACCTCTTGGATGACCCTTCTCGCTTCGTCAGGTCCCAGGCATCTCAGCCACAGAGAATCGAATGTCCTTTTGTATAGAGTATCGTTGACGAAGGCGAAAGACAGAGCTCGTTTCACGAGCTGATGTCTTATGGACGCTTCTTCAGGCATTCGGTGGAACTTGAAGTAATCTATGAAGACTTCTCTCCAGTCTTCGGTCTTCTCATGGTCTTTTATTTGTAGAGTCGTCTGCTCAGTCGCTCCCTTTTCCTTATATAATTCCGGAGGTATTTCTGCCGGGGCGAGCACTCGACGGCTTTGTACCACGATTCTAACGTCATCGAGGTTCTCGTCAGCCAATTCTTTAGCAAGTTTGGCCAGTGCGTCCGCTTTGCTGTTTTCCGCGCGCGGTATGCTTTCCAAAATATAGGAGGGAATTTGGGTTAGCAGTTGCTGCACCTTTTCACCGTATTTTATCAATTCCGGTTTGCATGTTTGGTAATCGCCGTTCACTTGACTGACGACTAGCTGGGAGTCCCCATATATGAGGAGGCTTTCGATTCCCATATTAATGGCGATCTCCAAGCCTGCTATCAAAGCTTCGTATTCAGCTTCGTTATTCGTTCTCGGCTCTGTTAAGGAGAAGGCGAAGCGCATTATTCCTCCTTGTGGGGTTACGAAGATAAGGCCTACTCCCGATTTGGTCATTGACGTATTTTGTTTGTGCTTTTTCATGGAAGACGCCCCATCGAAATAAAGCTCCCACCGGCTATCACCACTGTCGATTGCGTCAAACGCATGTTTGTCTGGCAAATCGCAATTCAGAGGAGAATCGGCAGGTATCGGGTGCTCAGCAAGGAAGTCGGCTATGGCCTGACCCTTTACTGCCTTGAGGGGTCGATATGTTATCGAGAACTCCATTAAGAGCAGAGCCCATTTAGCGAGTCGTCCTGTCAGGATGGCTTTTGACATTAAATATTTGATAGGGTCCACTTTTGAAATGAGATGGACTTCGTGCGCTAATGCGTAATGTCTAAGCTTTGTTATTGCGAAGATCAACGCCAGGCAGTGTTTTTCAATGGGAGAGTAGTTGCTTTCTGCCCCCAGCAGAACTCGACTTAAGTAGTAGAGTGCTCTTTCTTTCCCTTGATCGTTCTCTTGCGCCCATAATGCGCCTAAGGAACCTTCGAGGGCGGTTGTATAAAGAATGAGAGGCTTCTCCTTAACCGGGGCAGCCAACACCAGCGGGTTCTGCAGGTATTGCTTGATCTCGTCCAGTGCGCCTTGGCATTTTTGATCCCAAACGAATGGGGTTCCCTTCTTCATCAGGTGACTATAAGGACGGCACTTTCCTGAAAGGTTGGCTATAAATCGCCGTATGTATGCGAGTTTCCCTTGGAGAGACCGCAGCTGTTTGAGAGTCCTCGGCGGAGGCATTTCCATGATCGCTTTAATCTTTGATGGATCTATTTCAATACCTCGGTGTCGAACAACGAATCCCAGGAACATTCCCGAGGAAACCCCGAACGCACATTTAAGAGGATTCATCTTCAAGTTGTACTGCCGAAGGCGTTGAAATACAGTCTTCAGATGCTCGAGATGTTCCTCGTATGATTTGCTTTTAACCACGAGATCGTCGATATAGCATTCGACGATTTCGTGTATAAGGTCGTCGAAGATCTTTGTCATGGCCCTCTGATAAGTAGCACCGGCGTTCTTCAAACCGAAGGGCATTACTTTATAACAAAATATACCAAGAGGGGTCCTGAAAGCTGTGTGCTTCTGGTCTTCTGGATGCATTTTTATCTGGTTATACCCCGATGAGCCGTCCATGAAGGAGAAAACCTCATGAGTGGATGTATTGTCTATCATTAGTTCAGTGACTGGCACTGGGAAATCATCCTTCGGGCAAGCTTTATTAAGATCCCGGAAGTCTACGCATATGCGCACTGTCCCATTTTTCTTCATCACTGGGACTATGTTGGCGATCCATTCAGGGTATTGAACTTCCTGGATAAAGCCAGAGTCTATCAGCTTTTTGACTTCGGCATTGATGCTCATTTCGAGCTCGAGCCGCATTCTTCTCGGTGCCTGTTTGACTGGTTTGACGTTTGGGGATATTGCTAGTCTATGTACAGCAACTTCTGGATCTAGTCCCGGCATCTCGGAATAGTTCCATGTGAAGCAATCTTTATGCTGCACAAGGACGTCTTTTAACGCAGCCACCCTCTCTTCAGACAGCAGCTCTCTGACGAATGTCGGTCGTGGATCATTTGCCGTCCCCAACTCGATTTTCCTGAGGTTATCTGCAGTAGTATGTATTCCATCCTCTAGTTCTTTTGGAGCTGGGGGAAATTCTGAGATTACCTCATCGTTGCTGTTTTCAAAGCACCGAGGAAGGCTGTTCATGTCCTCGGACTCTTCTTTTAATATTGTTATCACGTGGCAAGTGCGAATCTTCTGCCAACCCTAATGCGGAGTTGGTTCTATCCTTGTGTTTTCGGGTTCGTGCTTTTGCGGCGGTGCTACCCTCCAGTTGTCAGACAACGCGAACTTGCCAAGCTGATATTGGTCCTCAACCCAATTCTTAAAGGTGAAGCAATCTTCAAGCGGATGCCCTACTACTCGATGGTACGAGCAATAATTTGGGTTGGAGACTTCGCCCGCTTGCTCAGGGTGTTTAGACTCTGGCAGAGTAAGCATTTGATGTCTTAGAGCAAGATCAAGTATTTTTCTTGTTTTGTTCCGAGGAAACGAGTATGCTCGACCCATTTTCTTCATGAGGGCTAAGTCAATAACGCTCGACTCTCGGATGCGTGGCTTCTTAGCTCTGCTTTGTGGTTGTCGAGCACCTTTTCGGCCCTTCGACTTGTTTTTGCTTTCGCGTCGACCCGTTTTTGTAGCAGGTTGACGTGGGGCAGCATCTTCGTTCTTTACTGCCTGTTGAAGGAGACGCTGTGTCTTGGCTTTCTCATAGATTGCCATTTCACGATGGTGATCATCTCGAGCTTTTTGACTCGCATCCTTTATAAGTTTGCTCATCTGGTCTTCAGACGATGGACTGGGCGGTTTTGTATCAGGAACTTTTGCTGATCCAGGATTAGCGTCCTCCCATTGAGCGTCCGCCTCTTCATCGAAGTCATACATGGCATAACAGCTGTCTGCTAGCTCCCGTTTCTTTGGCTGGATGTACCCAAGCCCTTTTGTTTCCGTTCTCCCGTTAGGCAGCTTGCATTGAGTCCCGGGAACGTTCCAGACCTTGTTATAGAATTTGGCTTTTCTAACGGTCTGTGTGAAGGACATCCCCTGGCGTTTCAGCGGTTTCTTCAAACCTTCGGTATAATATCTGGGAAGACGGATAGGCTGAAGCCCGTCGAGCGTGGGATCCGCGCCATGCCAAATTTCTTTTTCCACCTTGTTTTCTTCAGAACGGTAGAATAGGATTGCCTTCTCGCCTTTTCGTCCGGGAGGAATATAGAATGTGTGCAATTCTTCTACGCTGTTGGCGTTGAGTGCATCCAGTTCTTTGTAATGTTTAAGCGGCACCATGGTTATCTGCAGACTTCGCTCTTCATCAGCGGAAACCCGTATTGCAGGCCGAGCAGGGAATACAGCATGAACTTCATCCTCTGAATCACTGCCGAAGATTAGTGAAGGAACGGATGGTCCTGGCCTGGTGGATTGGGATGGACCTGAATAAATTATATCCTCCTCCTCCTCGGTGTCACTGCCGAAGACAGGGATGGTAGCGTTAGTTTTGTTCTCCGGTTTGTGACACCTTTCCGTGTCTTCGAAACTCGGTAAGAAGTACTTTGCATCTTCATACTTGCGAACTTCGTTCACGGAAAACGGATTCAACTCTCCTGCCACAGTGTACTCAAGGCCATCCCTAGAATACTTCATGCACTGATGCTGTGTAGAAGGGATGATATTGTACTCGTGTAGCCATGGTCGGCCGAGCAGAGCATTGTAGCACGTCTTGGCGTCTATAACATGGAATTTGATGTCTGTGACGAGCAACCCGAAGCGTAGCGTCAATATCACAGATCCAAGAGTCTTTGAGGATTGAGAGTCGAAGCCGGAGATGGTGATTTTGTCTCGAGCGAGGTGTTGGACACTCATGCAAATCTCCTTTAACACTCGCACATTGAGTAAATTAACAGACGATCCGTTATCGACCAAGATTTTACCTATCTTTATGTCATGGCAGTATCCTGAGACATAAAGGGGGCGATTGTGTTCACACGTCCCGAGGAGAAGGTCTTCATCACTAAAAGCAACGTCGGCTGTGTGCACCTCTTCCAATTCATCCTTCATCTTTTGTTCGGCTAGGAAGGCTTGGAACTGGTCCGGATCTTGTAGGGCCTTAATCAAAGAATCCCTTGCCTCTTTTGATAGTAATAGGGCATCGAGAATGCTGAGTTGTGAGGGTAACTTCCTCAGATGCGCTAAGACATTGTAATCTACTTTATTCCTCTTTGGGGGATTCTTGGCGGTTAACTCTTCCGCGACTCGGTCATCCAAGGAGATATCTTCAGAGACCTTCTCTTTCCCTTTGTCTTTTCTGTTCAAGGGTCCGAGGTTCTTTTCGGGTAATGTTCGATTGCGCAGCTGTATATTCTCGCAGGCCTTCGGTTCTTCTTCTTTTCCCGAAGTGGATTCTTTGAAGAGGGGGCCAAGTTCTAGTTCCTCATCAGAGTCGCTCCCAAATGTAGGCACTTGTGACCCGGCAGTGTTAACCATGTGACAATTGTTGGCAGTTCTTTCAAGCTCTTTGGTCGTGTTTCTTTGCTCCCGACGAATTTTACGTTTTTCCCGTTTAAAGCGTTGTCGATTAGCGACGTATCCTTGCCACCATCCATTGAAAGCCTTGCACTCTTGTGTAGGATGCGAGACCTTCTGATGATATAAGCAATAAGAGGGGTGCCTTTCTACCGCACCAGTAATTTTTCCTTCAGAGGATGGTAGCTTCATGCCCATTGATATGGCCTTAGCAAACCTCTTTTTTATCTTGGATTGGCTTTTGTCAGCGGTGGAGGCATTTTGCTCCAGCGGGATCATTTCAGCTCCTTCCTCAAGTCGCTGACGCTTGGCCCTTTCGAATATAGCCGCCTCGCGTTCTCGATCAGCCTTGCTTTTCAACCGAGCTTCATTAAGAAACGCGCTAATCATTTCAACTGGTAACCCTGGGGCTCCTGATTCGGCATTTGCCCCCAGCGTTTCAGTGCCAGAGGTCTCTTCATCATTCGTGACCGAATGAGAGATCATATGACAGCTCGCCACATACTCCTCGGATTCGTCCGATGAACTCTCTCCCTCATCTTCCTTTTGAAAGACGTGATCAAGGAAATATTGGAGCGTAATGGGAGTTCGCGCCTTTTGGTTATATTCATCCAGCGCGTCGATCTGCTTTTGTAGGTCCGTGCGCTTGTCGCCAGGCTTCACGGGCTTCTTAGATTTCTTCTTCTTCTTTTTCGAAGATTTTGACGGCTGACTATGAGCGCTTGAACTACCACCATCGGTCTTCGGAGTCGGTCGTGGCTTCAACATCCTCTCAATAACCTGCGGTTCCAAGGGGTTCTTCCACTTGATCGCTGGACAGGTCTGAAGATCATTTAGCATTCTCCTCGTTTTGGCTGATAATACAACCTCCCAGGGAGTTTCTTCAATAACGGAGCATGTTGCCCCCGGCGTATTCGTCCCCTTAGAGGTGTGGGGCTGCGGAGGATTCACCTTCCATTTGTCAGATAGCGCAAATTTGCCCTGACGGTACTGGTTCTCAAGCCAATTCTTGAAAACGTAGCAATCCTCAATCGGATGGCCTAGCACTCGATGATAAGGGCAGTAATTGGGCTCGTTGGCGTCGTTCGGTTGCAACGGACGTTTCGGATCTGGCAGATTTATGAGTCTGTTACGCAGCGCCAGCTCGAATAGCCTCCTCGTTTTATCACGGGGGAAAGAGTAAGGGCGTCCCATCCTGTCCTCAAGGGGTACGTATGGGCGTGTATTGTTTGGACGAGCGACCGGCTTTGAGTCGCTCGGTTGTTGTTGGGCATTAGCGACAATGATCGCTTTTCCCTTTCCTTTATCGTTTCGGGAGTCTGGTTTCGGGAGAGGGGGTTTATGGCCCATCTAGTCCATCTGCGCTAATTTGTCGATCAAAGCCTGAAAGGAAGTCGGCTTGAAGAACATCATGAACTGTGAGATGGTTGCTTGTGGATCAAGGGTTCCAACAAACATTCCCACCGCCGGGGCTTCTTCTATGCGCTGTTCGCACTTCGACCATAGATTACGCCACCGTATAGCGTACTGAACCCATGTCTCGCCGGGTTTTACCCTGGCATTGATCAGTGCCGTCATCGGGGTACGCTCACTGGCACTTGCAAAGCGTTGGGTGAAGAGTAGCTCCATCTCCGCAAAGGTTTTAATAGAGTCATTGGGAAGCTCAGAATACCATTCAAATGCCGTGTCTGATAAGCTTCCAACAAACTGGCGAAGCAAAAGCTTGTCGTCGCCGCCGGTATTACCGCAAAGAGCCCTGAATTGGGCCACATGTTGATGGGGATTGCCAGTCCCTTTGTAGACATGAAACTTGGGGATTGTGTAGCCCGGCGGGTACCTGATTCGGTCATACCAGCCTGGATACGGTCGCCCCATTTTCACGACGTGTCCGGCTGGTTCTGCCGCATGATGAACCCTTATTTGCTGGGCTATGTATTCGTCCAGATCAGTCTTAGAGATTGTATCCTCTTTAGCTGTTGATAGAACGGGCTGAGGGTTTGATGTCTCTCCCCTATCATCTCCAAGGACGATCGGGGGTTCTTCAGTTGGGGGATCTGGTTGTATCATCATCCCTATCATGTCCTGGAAGAGGAGGCCCATACGCTGTATATTGGCTGCTTGTTCAGCAGCCTCTTTGTCTCTCTTTTCCAGTACTCGGCGGAGGAACTCGGCGTCGGTCTCTTCCTCTTGGCGTTCGTCTAAGGACGTCCCAGGATTCTCTTTTGGCTCCGTGAGTGCAGCCATTGTAGTCATCATCTCCTGGAGCTTTTGTTGCTGCTCCTGAGCCTTGGTCACTGATCGGGTAAGTGGTCGGTGACCCGTAGAAGTACGACTTTCTTCCTTTCCAGAAGCCATATAAACCGTATGAACTGTTATGCCCTCTGGCTTGGGGCGTTTAGGTTCACCGCTCTTAAACTTTGTCAGTGTCACAGGAGCTTTCTCTGGCCTTTTTCTTTTGTGGACCATTGAGGTTGAAGGAGCCGTTGAAGTGGGCATCCTAACATTTGTTGCCCCCTGCTGTTTAATGTGGCGGTTTTTGTTCTTTTCCACCTTTGCCTTTTTCTGGTGACGAAAGTGGTCTGAGTCAATCACGGAGTCTTGAACCCTCCGCCAAACTTTATAAATTTTTGACGACAGCCGCTGAGAGGGTTGTTCCTGCTTTGTCTCCGGAGCTTTTTCCCTAGGCGGAGGAGATCTTTTCAATGTAGCAATTGGAGAGTTCTTTCTCACCTTCCTCAGCAATTCAAAGCTGTTCCCAGTTGGAACAGCGGCGTTGACCTCCACCACTGGAGCAGGTGGGGTTAGCCCTGAGGTAGGGTTGCCCCCTGCTTTTCTTACTCGTCGCCAATGGCGACGTCTCGCCCGACGAGCCGTTGGGACTGGCTCGGAAATCGAGATGGTTTCTTGTTGCTCCCTGTTTGAGTGTGGGGTAACTGCCGATGTCAGCCTATCGAAAACTGATGCTTTTTGACCAGCTGGGGGAGGAGTGGGAACCGTCAATCTTGTGAAGACCGACTCTCTAATGGGAGAAGCCGCTTCAACGACTTCCAAAGCAGCGGCCGTTGCCCTCTTTGGGACGACCACTTTATAGTTCTGACCTAGCCTGGTAAAAACGGAGGCTGTCGGCTTAATAGCGGGCGACCCGTTGACAGGGGTCGTGGTAGCAGTGAGCCGGTCGAACACCGACTTCTTGTTCGCTTCCGGTGCGGATATCGGCATAGAGAAGCTTGTAGGTGGGACCATGGTCCCGAAAAACAGGCCGGTGGTGGCCTGGGTCACCTGTTCAACCGGTAAAGCGAGGAAGGAGGCCGCTTGGGGCCCATATGTTACACCTCTCGGTGAGGTGGAGCATCCGTTGCAGTGGTGCTTCGCTCATTTGATGCAGTTAGAATCCATGGATGCTTGAGTTCTGCACCAGACAAAAGACCAAATCTCAGCAACTTGAAATCCGTAGGCAACCACTTAACAAACCGCGATTGGTTCGCGAAGATGACACACGAAGTGTGGAGTGGAAAGAGGAAAAGGTCCCACCGGGCGTGCCAGAATCTGTTCCCCTCCGAAAGGCGGCGCACAGGACTGCTATGTCCTGGCGCTGGGATTCGGGGCAGATGCTATTTGGTTTTATCCGTCTATCTCTCCGAAGATACCAAGTTGATTTATGGCACCGTGGATCGGAGGTTTAGACGGATGCGGCCGATGTAGCAGACTTCGTCAGATTCCCCCTCAGGGTGAGGGGTTTTTGATTGTGGGGACGCTCTTCCCTGCAGGCGCAAGCCCCTGCAGTTAATTACGCTACCGCATCGCGGTAACAACTTTCTCCTTCTCCAGAATTTCACTTCGTGTCGTGTGTGTTTGTTTTGTTTGTGGTTGCCCGTGGATTGTATACGGAGACTGAGTAATGCCGTCGCCCGTAGGACGTGGATTAGTCCAAAACCGTATTTACTTAGATTTGGGTTTGGTGTTTTTCGTTTAAGGATGCATTAGTCGCGTTGCGGTTAAGATCAACTTAAACGTTCGTCAAGGATACGTTAGTCCTGTTTTGGACTGAGATTTGACTTGACGTAGTGATTGATTTAATTATCTGGCCGCTGGGACTCGTCACCTCTCTGACGTCGTTGAGGGATTACAACGACAGGCGTCAGAGGAGTTCAGAGATGTACCCTTGAACCAAAGTTGATTGAGAGTTTTATAATCCGTTTGAATGTTTAAGGACACGTTAACCGTGTTTGGGGGCTAAGATCAACTTAAACGGGACCGTTTAGATCCGACAAAAGAGCAATTGGCTCTATTGTTCCAATTTAGGGACGTAGTGGTCCAATGTTAGTTTAGGGACGTTTCGGTCCGATACCAGTTTAAGGACGTAGTGGTCCATCGTTAGTTTAGGGACGTCTCGGTCCGATATTAGTTTAGGGACGTTTCGGTCCGTCGCCAGTTTAAGGACGTAGTGGTCCGTCATTAGTTTAAGGACGTAGTGGTCCGTCATTAGTTTAGGGACGTTTCGGTCCGATATTAGTTTAGGGACGTTTCGGTCCATTATTAGTTTAAGGACGTCTCGGTCCGTCGCCAGTTTAAGGACGTAGTGGTCCGTCATTAGTTTAGGGACGTTTCGGTCCGATATTAGTTTAGGGACGTTTCGGTCCATTATTAGTTTAAGGACGTCTCGGTCCGTCGCCAGTTTAGGGACGTTTCGGTCCGATATTAGTTTAGGGACGTTTCGGTCCGATATTAGTTTAGGGACGTTTCGGTCCAATATTAGTTTAAGGACGTCTCGGTCCGTCGCCAGTTTAAGGACGTAGTGGTCCGTCATTAGTTTAGGGACGTTTCGGTCCGATATTAGTTTAGGGACGTTTCGGTCCGATATTAGTTTAAGGACGTCTCGGTCCGTCGCCAGTTTAAGGACGTAGTGGTCCGTCATTAGTTTAGGGACGTTTCGGTCCGATATTAGTTTAGGGACGTTTCGGTCCGATATTAGTTTAAGGACGTCTCGGTCCGTCGCCAGTTTAAGGACGTAGTGGTCCGTCATTAGTTTAGGGACGTTTCGGTCCGATATTAGTTTAGGAACGTTTCGGTCCATTATTAGTTTAAGGACGTCTCGGTCCGTCGCCAGTTTAAGGACGTAGTGGTCCGTCATTAGTTTAGGGACGTTTCGGTCCGATATTAGTTTAAGGACGTCTCGGTCCGTCGCCAGTTTAAGGACGTAGTGGTCCGTCATTAGTTTAAGGACGTTTCGGTCCGATATTAGTTTAGGGACGTTTCGGTCCATTATTAGTTTAAGGACGTCTCGGTCCGTCGCCAGTTTAAGGACGTAGTGGTCCGTCATTAGTTTAGGGACGTTTCGGTCCGATATTAGTTTAGGGACGTTTCGGCCACGAGTTTAAGGACCCCGCAGTCCATTTGGATGTGTGGTCATTGGGACCCGTCACCTCTTTGACGTCGTTGAGGAATTACAACGAGGGATGTCAAAGGAGTTCGGAGATGTACCCTCGAACCGGTCGTGAATTGATTTAGGAGAGCAGCTGTGCTCAGTCAATTTAATTTAAGGACTTACGGCCAGAATTGGGCTAAGTCCAGTTGAAAATGTTCACATTTTGTTTGCATTTGGCCTATTAGGCCTTTGTTTGGGCTTTCCCTCTTTTTAGAATAATGCATAGCATTACTTCAGGCCATTGACTGGGCTCTGCCCTTTTAGAATAATGCAGAGCATTGTTTTTGGTCTATTGGACCTCTCAATTGGGCTCTGCCCTTTAAACAATGCATAGCATTATTTTTGGTCTGTTTAGACTTTTTGATTAGGCTCTGCCTTTTTAAAATAATGTGCAATACTTCTATTTGGTCCATTTGACCTTTGATTGGGTTCTGCCCCTTAATAATGCATTGCATTTAATACTCTGACAGTGCCCCACACGGCTTGTCAGGTGCTTTGCGCAATTAAAGAGCGCAAGCGCTCGTGGAGGTGACACGTGTCGCGCAGTGGAAGGCTTACGCAACAGTGCTTGCGCGACTGCGCAGACACGTGTCGCGCAGTTGTGCACTTGCGCAACAGTGCTTGCGCAACTGCGCAGACACGTTAAGTCCAAAATTTTTTATTTATTTTGGGCTTTGCCCGACTAGAAAATCAATCCAAACAGGGCTCTGCCCCTTTATTATTTTGCAATTTGATTTGGGCCAGGCCCTTTTAAACAATGGGTTGCATTTGTGCAGAACATCAAGAATTTTTCAGATTTAAGAGCAAAAGTGCATAGCACTTTTGATCTAAATTTGGATCAAAGGAAAACAAGTTTTTCTTCCTGTTTTTCCTGATTTCACAGAACCAAGGGTTCATAACAAGTGCAAGGCACTATTTTTATTTATTTATTTTTATTTTATTTATTTGTTCATTGAAGATTAATGATTTTTAGATCAATGATCTATACTTCAGAGATTTTTCTCTTTTAAAAGGTTTTACCTTTTTTTTTTTTTTTGTTCTTCCAAAGTTTCTTCAAGAATTCTCTCTGTTTTCTTTCTGATGTTTATGATGATCAAATGAGGTCTGGGGTCCTATTTATAGTGCTTACAAATTTGTTGAATTTGTTAACAAGATCTTTTCTGAGTGATTTTGGGAATTTTCCCACCGCTGGATCTTTGATCCAAAGACAGAAGAAAATCTTCTGGTTTTGGAAAGAACAGAAAAGATTTCATTAAATTTTCATTCGGTTGCTGCGCAACTAACCAGCGTGTGACACGTGTCGCGCAGCGGTGCACTTGCGCAATTGTGCTTGCGCAACTGCGCAGACACGTGTCGCGCAGGTGTGCACTTGCGCAACAGCGCTTGCGCAACTGCTAAGACACGTGTCGCGCAGCGGTGCACTTGCGCAACAGCGCTTGCGCAGCTGTGCAGACACGTGTCGTGCAGCGGTGCGCTTGCGCAGCTGCGCAGACACGTGTTGCACTGTGGACCGCTTGCGCATTGCGCAATGCACGGAATTCGAAGCGTTGCTTCAGAAAATTTGAATTTTCAAAATTCAAATGAGCCTTGCTCAGATTGGGGGAACAGTCCTCTTGAACGTGGTAAGGTGGAAATCAAAGCACAGTGGGAATCACACAAGACTCTATGACGATCTCGAGTCAACAGACTAACATGTACCAGTGTCACCAGAGAACTGCTATCTGACGTGAGGTATAATACCATCTAGGAGTTCTCGGCGAGTCCGTCCAGTGTACCCAGTCTCCACTGAGCACCAGTATACCATCTCTGATGTCAAACACCAATGGATATGGGATCATCCATCGCCCATCACATGGGTCGAGAAGCGTATACGCTAGTCTACTCTGGTATATCGATACCCCGTCTCGATACACCCACGACTAGGAATATTAAAGGATGAACTTATGGACTACCATGGCTCCACTAGTATGAACTGCATCATAATCCTGGTTGTCAAGTACACATCCTAAGAGCTTTACCAACATGTAACCATAAGAGACAAGTATACATGTTAAGATAAAGAGCAACCAGATAGCATAATATCATGTCGAGCAAGAAAGTCCTCTCTATATATGTCCAAGAATCCACTATAATATACATCATATGTACAATAATGGCCTCTAGGGCATACATACAACTAACACGCTGCCAGAGAGAAAGAGAAAAGAAACACTCAGCATGCACTCTAACCTAGATTAGATTGGTTTATTAATTTATCTAATCTGGTCTCCCACTGTTATGTCGAATTCTCCTTAAAACTCTAAAAGGAGAACTAGCCGGGATCGTTTATAGAAAATCTTCCGAGAGTAACTATTACTCACAGTGAGAATCGAAATCCAAACTATTACGGAGTGGTAACCTTGACAAGGTCAACAAGTCAGCCAAAACCATAAAAGGCATACAATCTCATTGCAGATTTCAACACTTAAAACTCCCGATGTCGTTTTTACCCCCTAACGGCTTATGGCCTTAACTATGGTTAACAAATCATAAGTCACTAATCAAGTTCAACCCGTCATTTCGTGATTGTTTTATACCCACCCGCACAACCCTTAACTATGGTCAACAAAGTCGTACAATTGTTCTAACCAATCGCATCATATGCAAGCAGGAAGATATCATTTAGCTACCGTACACTACACCATAACTATGGTCAATAAACGCAGCACGGATACTAAGTACTCTACTTCCTGAAGACAGAGGGTTACAATTGGTTTTTAAGAAAACTATTAACGTAATGAACTTGATATCATTGAATGAACTGAGTGGTTTTGCAAATTTACAGTAACATAAAAAATTTGTTAAGAGCGAACTTCCGGTGAAGGGATCAAGGCGCTTCCCTCATCGAATGAGGTGCATGGCCAAATATCACTATGCAAAGCAAAATAATACGGTTATAATTTCTTTTGTAAAAAGTTGGTTCCATCAACGTATTCTAGGTTTTTTTATTTATATTAATCCGAATTAATGCAATCCCATCAATTAGATAATCTCATATTATCTAGCATCTCCATCACCATTACAGATAAAACATGATATAAAAAGAAAAAATTGAATGCACATATACGCCATTCGCATTCGCCACGGGGCCCCGAGTCTTCACTGTAAGGTTACTTAACTTAAGGCAGGGCGGGGGTAGGACATGCACGGGTGCAAAACATATATAGCATTTATTTATATATCAACATATATATATATATATATATATATATATATCATCGCAGGCAGATAATCAATATCACAGGCACACGATAAATATCAATACACGTGTAGGTAAACACATTGCATGCATGCAATGAACATCACAGAATATGGAATAGTCTGATTACCTAGGAATCCCACGTTTTGTTTGAGCCACAAGCGAAACATGAGGTACCTTAGTCGCGTGAATAGCCCGTGTGTAGCCAAAAATGGACCCCTACGAGTGCGGCAAGCCGCCCACCAACCCAAGAAACGAGGCAACCCTGCATCATCATCATGAGGGGGCCACCCGGTACTTTCTTGAATCCGGTGACTTGAGTACTCCTCCGCGGACCAAACCTATACCCCTACAAGCGCGGCAAGCAACCAGCCAACTCTAGAATTGAGTGAGCCAGTCTCAACGCCTTAAGATGGTCACCCACTGCAATTTAGAATCCGGTTGCCCGTGCACTTTTTCGTGGGGTAATTCTAAGCCTGTATTATAACAAAGGAAGCCACGACCGAACCTGGTCGCACCCCGACAAAAAATAATACAATAAGCGGTGACTATGGCCACATGTGAACTACTACGTCCTGAATAAAAGAATATACAAATAGTGGAAACGGCGGCCACAAGTTGGAGCTCGTACCGAATAAATGAATATACAATTTAGCTTCAAGAAATGAAATGAAACACATCAAAATTCAGCACTGTTGGGGTCAAAAATTACACCCCGGTTGACCAAATCAAAGTCAGTTAACCCCCAGCCAAGCGGGCCCAAGCCCAAGTCAAGACCAAGTATGGAAGGGGCCGGCTCCATGCCAAAAATGAAGTAATAAATTAGTTCAATGCAATTTTTTAGAAATAAATGTATGAAAAATTGGTAGAAAGCCAAAATTTTGTAAACCTCATAGCTTATGTGCAAAAAGAAATAAGCACATAAGGCATGGGATGGCACAAGTGTCATTTTTCAAAGCCCTAGGGGTTATATGTAAAGTGTGTAGTCTATAAAGGCAAATATGATGAAAAATCAAAAAAAACTTTTTCATTCCTCTCAAAAATTAGGTTTCGTGCCTTCTTCTCCTTCCTCAAGGTTCTAAACATTCTTCTTCTTTTTTGAATTAAATCAAGAGTTTAACACTTTTTTTTCCAAAAAGAAATAGTTTTTCACCATAAAACCCTTGATGGGGAGCTCAGATTTCCCATCAAATCTCTAAAAGAGGAGATTTTTAAGTCTCGTCCCCTTTCTTCTAAGATCCAGCCAACAGAGAGGAAAAAGAAGGAGACCAATCTCCAAAAATCCCACTTTGGGAAGATCCAAGATTCAAGAGAAGATTTCGGGCTCAAGGGAGAAGAAAGGGATCCCCTTTTATCATTTCCGAAAATCTCTTGGGAGTTTAACTCCGAACAAGAATCTCTTCCAAAGGAGTTTAACTCCAAATCCAAATCTCGAAGGAGTTGAAAACCAAAAATTCAGATCTTTGAGGAGTTCAACTCTAAGACCCAAATCTTCAAAGGAGTTTAACTCCTAATCCAGATCTTTTAGGAGTTTAACTCCAAATCCAAATCTTTTGGAGTTTAACTCCAAATCCATGCCCGATTTCTATTCAGGGGTTCAACTCCAGACCCAAAGGCTTATCCCCTTCTTCCGATGGTGTCTCCAGCGGTCGCGTGCCGCGCGCGTGACCCGCTGGCGCCCGGCGCCCACGTGCCGGATGCGTGAAGCGCTGGCGCCCAGCGCCCACGCACCCCACACGTAACCCGCGAGCGCCCAGTGCCCACGTGCCCCGCACGTGACCCACCCACGCGTCCCGCATGCATCCTTAGGAAACTTCTCACCCCTCTTTTTTCTCACGCTCCCTACTAAAAATTTCTAACGGGGCGCTGCTCCGCACCCTGTTAGGGGGCTGCTAGCTCTTTGACCCCAAACCTGCTATCCAGGTAGCGGGACCCCCGTAAACTCTGTGAGGCCCCCATACATCCAAAACCCTTCAAAACACAACACACACACACGACACATTGAGTTCGCATAACTAGTTCGACCCGTCAATCGGAGGTTCTCTCGCTCCAAAAGCGAAGGGTAATTAACGGCAGTTTAGTCCGCGGATGCCGAAGATTCGGATTCCTGCAATCAATAAACCCTGGCCTACCTTAGGCAGGGGGAATCTATATACGCCTGACAAGCGCACGCATTCTCATCTCAATAGAGTGACGAAAAACACCCTACACGCACGGGGCTATTCATTTCGCGACAATCCGACACATTCAATTGATCGAATCAATTCATCGATGTTAAACACTACATATCATCATATGCTTTCGTATTAAACACAACTAAACACATTTAGCCGTGTGAATATGACACTCATGACCAATGAAATACAAAACGGCGGAGTCTAAAACTTCGAACTCCAAAAACTGAAGAAGTTCACTCTGGCCTCGAAAATCTCCGCATTTCTTGCTCAAAACGAGTCATGAGTGACCCGAAAAATGCCCGAAACTTCGGAAGGGGGGGCTCTTGAATGAACCATAAAGCATGTAGGGGCTTTCGGTGGAGCCACCAACCCATGGCCACAAAGTTGTGGCCATGGGTTGCTGGTGGAACAGCCAGAATGCTGGCTGTTCTAGCCCTACACCCGAGGCCATCTCGTGGTGATCTCAGGTGTGGGGCCCCCAAGCCCCCGGGACATCTCGGGGTTCATCTCCGCACCTCCACAGGGCTTTTGGTCTAAACCGTGAGCCCTGTAACGCGAGTAAAAGGAAGCAATGCGGCTGATTTTGCGGCAGTTTTCAAAAAACAGTGAGGATATGGACTTCGAAAAATGTTTTGAAATATCAATCAGCCAAGGAACATGTTGTAGTCTTTTGGTATGATTCTGATACTACTGTTGGCTTGCTATAGATTCACTAGACGGTTTTGTAGCAAGCAGAAACGTAATTTTAAAATTTTCTAGTAAGCTAAAGCATGCACACAAAGAATCAATCCAAATGACCAAACATGCAAAAAGAAAAGTGTGCTAAATTAAGAGTTTTAGGCGGCTACAACCTTTGTAGCGTGTTCTCTCGTCTAGGAAAAGGCCTAAGCTAGACTTCACACTGTCCGGAACATGCTTGATCGGTGATCTCCTTACCGAAGATGATCCACCATGAGGAAACACAACACAAGCTCCTATTTCACAAACTACAACTAGTAGTGAAGCAAACTAAACTAATTTGCTAGAACGATTTAGATAGATGATATAGGAATTTTGCTCACTAATTTTCTTCTCTTCTCTTTTCTTTTTCTCAAGAATAAAAACTCAAGAGAGAAAATGAAGATGGTGAGGATGAGATGATCATTCAAATGAGTCCAAAAGAAGTAGCCATTTATAAAAGGATAAGTTCCAGCAATTTCCACAAAATACTACACACTTCTTTTATCAAATGGCTCATTTTCTTTTTCAAAAAAATAATGAAACAAATGAATTATCATCTCACTTTCCTTGTGCATCACATACACACTACTATCATGTATAAGCTAACATGATACAGATATTTATATCAAATATAAATATCAAATATAAATAAATATATATATAAAGAGAAGAAATAATAAAGTGAATATGATATTAGTTTAATATATATCTATATCATACATAAATATATTTCTAATTACTAAATCAACACTTGATTTAATAATCTGGTTATATCATATATGATCCGGCTAATATCATTAAACATCCGAACTAAATACGTGTATCACATACACGTGTTTAATCAAATTCCTGCACGTATTCCTATAAGTGCCTTACATCGTTTCGCCTGTACTGAGAAAGCTCTGTGTGGGACTCTAATGACTCGGCAATACGCTGACAATCGGTTAGGATCATATCCATAACCCATAAGTACGTTAGCGGTACTAGCTGAACGTAACGACTACCCAGGTATTGATTGAAAGAAAGTCAACGAGCAAGCTCATCTGAATCCTGCAAAGTCTATCAGTGACAATCACCGTACAGTCCTTTTTTCGTCTAAGAGTGTCGCATACAGGATCTGGAAGGTGGAAACCGTCAGACTCCCAATAGCCCGATAAGTCATGTCGATCAGGAACTCATAACCACCCGAAAAACTACTGATAACAGTTATCAGTAAATCTCAATTGCTTTGGCTAAGAACTTATGGTTATAGTTGCTTTGGCACAACACAACCTCAACTCCCTATACCGGAAGAGACGAAATCCCTCCGATTGCTCTCTGCCTCCCTGCGCTTCGCGACTATACCCAACTAAAATCTGTTTGCTCGACTCTTTAAAGCCGTGGTAGCGTAGTAATCAAAGTACAGTGGGAACACACACAAGACACTATGACGATCTTAGGTCTACAGACTACCCTGTACTCATGTCATATGAGAACTGCTATCTGACGATATGTACAATACCTTCAGGAGTTGTCATGTGAGTCCGTCCAGTAAAACTCATTCATCTAATGAACACCTGTATACAATCTTTGGTGTCAAACACCAATAGTTATGGGATCAACCATCGCCCTGGTTGAGGTCAAGAAACGTAGACACTAGTCTAATCTGGAGTATCGATACCCAGTCTCGATACTCTCTCAACTAGAGACTTTTAATGATGTGCTTATAGACTATCCAAACCCCACTAATATGATCCCTATCATAATTCTGGCAGTCAAGCAAAGAACCTACGGGTTTTATCATTATATATTAGCGATACGTGATAATAAGTAAAACGTATTCACATGAATGATAAAGACAAATCAGATAGCATACTATCATCTCGAGTAAGATTATTCTCCCGTATAGGTCTTCCTTCAATTACAATAGTTGTCTTGAGGGCACCTATATCCAACAATTTTCGATGCAGAACATCCCCTTGCAGGGACATTCGCCAACCAAAGAGACTCGGGGTGATGAAAGCCGATGACTTTTATCACGGTTCTTGGTTCGGGTTCTATATCATAAGATCAGTTGTGTTTGCTTGGGGTGAAAACCAAGAGATTTTCTCTCCTTTCTTCAAATTTGATGAAGAACGCTTACTCCTTTGCTTGATTTGGATATTGGATCTCAAGCTTTTAGGATGAAGTTTTCCATAAAGAGATGGATTCTCTACCGATGGGTAGTTTTGAGGAAGAGAATAAAGTGGAGGAGAGGAGAGAGATCCAAAAGGAAAAAGTTCCTTTTGGATCTCTCTTGAAGAAGTCGAAGATTTTAGATCTCATTTCAAGAGAGGAGATGGAGGCCCAAACCCTCAGTCTTTTTATGAGAAGGAAAATCTTAACATTTCATCATATGGTTGGGTTTAAATACCCTCTACAATTCGCACTTAGGCTCTTAGGATTTACATAATGGGCATCTTGCTTTTTTCTTACATCCATGTGCACACTTTGCACATGAGCCAGTGGCTTTTAAGCCCCTTTATTTCCTACTTATCACGCATTAAATTTATTTAATGCATTTTCCTACTCTTTTCTTAGCATGGGTCGGCCCCATGCTTTGATCTTGGACCGGTTGGGCTTGGGCTCACTTGCTTAGGTTTGAGCCCGGATTGGTTGGGCTCAGGTCCACTTGTTCGGACGTTGATTTTGACTTTAATTTTGACTTTTTGATGTCATCGGTAGGATGTAATTTTTTATCCCAACAGGGACCCCACATAGGATCCGTATGTATCCCATGAAAGCAACTTCCGGACCTTTTTTCTGTCAAACCAATTATTTGAAGTATTGGAAGTAGACCTACTTCCGGTGCTTTCATGATACTTTATGTCAAATAAACAGGCTGTAACAGTAATTAGAGCATGCCACATCTTAAACTTTTGCATTACGGTTAAGTTGAAACGATACTTATTGTTGGTCCAAATTCAGATTGGGAAACTGAATTAATTACTTCAAATGGAGAAAACTGCTTAACATAAAGGCTTGTAACTTCTATCAAAGCCTATCCATGAGACCAAGATCATGGGTCCACATGTCTTCACGGGCCCACATGTTTGATGTTAATACCTAGATGTTGTGGGTCCCATTAATTTGTCATTTGGGCTGGATTTAAAACCGATGGTGAAGGTATTACGGTATTTGTAAACTGCAATTTGATCAAGACAAGTGGAGATAAACGTGCATAATGCTACACATAAAAAGCCAAAAGAAAATCTGAAGTCCTGCTTGCCAAATGCTGCAGTGAGAGAGTGAGGAAAGGACACGTTTCGAGTTGTGATTGAAGCAATCACTCTCTTTCTTCTTTTGCTTCCATGATTAGTACTCTTTTTCATTTGGGTTTTTTTTTTGAAATAGGGTGATTTTAAATTTATATTATTAAAATAGGGTGGTAAAAACTTTTTTTATGAAAATAAGGTGGTTTGTGGGCCCCACAGAATTAAAAAAAAAAATTTTAAAGAGGGCGGGCCCTGCCCTCTCATTTACAAAGAAGAGGGAGGGTTCTCAGAACCCGCCCTCTCCTTTACAAAGGAGAGGGCGGAACCCGCCCTCTTCACAAATGAGGGGAGGGCGGGTTCTAGGAACCCGCCCTCCCCTATAATAGGTAGAGGGCGGGTTTCTAGAACCCGCCCTCTAAACCGGGGAGGGGGATGGGGTCCACCAAACCACCCTATTTTCATAAAAAAAAATTTAACCATCCTATTTTAATAATATAAATTTAAAACAATCCTATTTAAAAAAAAAAACCTTTTCATTTTAGCTCTTAATTAGTTTCTCTCCTTAATTTGCAAAAAAATAAAATAAAATCTTGTGAGTAACTTACAAGAGGAGAAAGGAGGAAAACTCAACCTAGCAGAGAAGGGTCGAAAAACCAAGTCAATTTATTTTTCTCTTGATTGATACAGTTCAGCCTTGATAAGCCATATTCTAAGAATTTATGGCATCAAAACTGATCCAGTCCCGATAAATATGGCTATCGAATCATTGACTTAATGGTCAATTAATAGAATCTGACCCACGTGAAAATTGGTGTAGATTATGTTTTTGAACATGAAGGCCGTGATGAACCCCAAAAAAATGAAGAGTTGACATTTTAACTCCTAGGTCAGTCAATATCCACCATTTTTGCATAGTAAGTAAGGTTGTATGAAACCTCCGTAATTTACTTGTTTAGCGTTTCTAGTCTTTTTAGGAGACTTATTAGAGTAAATAGATTATTTGTTCATCAACCAAAGTTCTAGATACGCTCATATTCATCCGTGAAAACACGAAAGTAGTCTCTCGAGAGTTGACTTAAATAGTTTTTTCGTTAAAATACCGGTCGGCAAGAGAGGAGCTGAGCCATCATATAACGTCAGAAGTTTTGAAAAGTCTAAAAAAACTATGTTCAAGGGGTTTTGTGCAATTAAAACTTGATTACTTCTGTAGCTCTCATTTTCATGGTGCTCCTGTTAGGTGCATGTGGGCATCACCAGAGGAGTTTTGTCTTTATATGTTGACTGACCACTTTGGTCCCCATCAAATTTGTCTTGTTCCTCAAATCAGCGTTTGCAAATTGCAATAGGAATTTTGCATCCAACTCCAACTTTCATTTAGGTTTTGCATATAAACTCCTTTCACCCTTGCCAATTTGCCATTCATTTCTTTTCCTTGTATTTTTTCCCCCAACGAAAATGACATCCAATGGGCCAATGTTTAACATTAATGATGTAATATTTGACATATGAATGCCTAAATCGTGTAAGACTTTCCTTGTTTTAATCAGATTAACAAAATACCACCCTCTGCTTTCTTTTACAAGAAACAAAATATAAAAAGGAAAAACCATTTATCCTTGCCCCGTTTGAAATGCCGTTCGGTTATTAAAATGTAAATTTACTTCACAATAACAATTTCTATATGCTTTTCTAAACATTCTTTTTTCCCTTCATAATTGCAAGCTAATCAAGCCATGTTTGTATACATCATAAATGATCAGAAAGAGTTGACTATCATCGAGAGAGCAAACTGTAATTTTTTATCCGAAGGTTTGTTATCCGTTTATTCTTTTTCCTAATCTTGCAAAGTGAGAGAAGCTCCAGCATTTAGCTTATATATGCGGCTATCTCCGCTTTATAGTAAGTACTGGTCATTTTTACCTCTTGCAAGCTTAGTAAGAAAAGTTTCTCTTGTCTATAATCTAACAAATCACAAATGCGGAAACCCTAATCTAATCCTTCATTGATTCAGATGAATAAGTATAAAATAAGTAGATAACTTCATTAATTTTCAGATTAGATTTGGAACTCCTTGTCAAGAAAGCGCTTTGGTTTTCAAAAGGATTGAGTAAAAAATGTTTTTAGGTATTTCAAAGGTGACAAGTGATTAATTTAAGAGGGAAAAAATGCAGAAGACTAATATTTTGAAACACAGGAATCTCATGAAAATTGATACGTAGGGTATGCGTGACATACAGATCACGGTGAACGGTCTGGATCAGTGAAATACATAGGAGTAGGGTGTTATTGAGTGCGTCTCATTTGTCTCATATAAAAAATCGTCTCACTGGAACATTAATATATATATATATATATATAGAGAGAGAGAGAGAGAGAGAGAGAGAATAGTGGAGGAAAGAAGACATAGGAGGGAATTTCCTCTTATGGCGTCGAAAAAGTACGTCCTCCATCTTTTTTCTGACGACCGGCACCCATCATCTTCATCGTTATCATCTAAGATGTGGGCACCCTAAATTTCATGTGATTCTACAACTTTTTCATCGTTGATTTAGCAATATAAAAAGTTCTGTTGTCGGTAAACCGTTAATTTTGAACCCACTAAATCAACGGTAAAAAGGTTGTAAAATCATATGAAATTTGCTGTACCTACATCTTAGATGATAACGATATAGATGATGGGTGCCGATCGTCGAAAAAAATGAGGAAGAGCGTACTTTTTCGACGTCATAGAAGGAAATTCCCTCTCTCTTTCCTCCATTATTCTTATATATATATATATATATATATATATATATATATATATATATATATGTGTGGGTAAAATGGGTCTGTGTCTTGACACAGATTGTTACCTGTGTTTCTCCCTACTCACGTGCGCCACCTCCTTTTCATCTAAGCCTAAAGTGGGGAAAAAGAAAAAAGAGCAGCATCTAAGCCTATGGGGGAAAGAAAAAAAACAGCAGCATTCTTTTCTCTTTCTCTAAACTATGGAAAAAACATAGAAGCAATATCATCCACTTCTGCTCTCCCTATCTCGATCCAGGGCTGGATGATGAGAAATCTCGCTCAATTCTTGGAATCAACTGCTTGCCCTCGACTTCCTTCCTCCTCCTTTCATGCGACTCGCCTAGGGATTCTCTATTGCTTCCGCCTATATCATTCGCGCCTCTCGTCTTACTTGGGATTGGATTAATTTCGGTCTTCATTTTATATTGCAGCCTAGAGTCTCTTAGGTGTGGTAATAATTAATTATCTCAAGTTATTTTTCAGCAAATTATATAAATTTTGAGTTTCTTAGCTAAAATTTTATAACATTACATCCTGATTTGGTTTCAGTAACATGAGATTTGTCTGGTTTGGATTTGAAAATTGGGAATTTTCACAATTTTGCTTCATAGTTGAAGGATTTAGTTTTGATTTGTTCAAACGGAAAATGTTGGATTGTCTTTGATGTTGTTCAAATATGGCAATTAGAAATTTTATAATTCTGTGAAAAGATGTTGGTTTTGCTTTAATTTGTGGGAATTTTAGGTTTTTGATTTTGGGATTAGTTGTAAGGTAATCATTTTAAACAAATGTTGGTTTGGTTGAAATTGTGGATTTTCTTTTTTCCTTTTGAGTAAGAAATAATTCTGAGTTTGATGATGCTCGATATCGGTGATCTCCCAGATCATGACACGTGGCAGATGACATGTCCCAGAGCATGCAAGAGAGGACCAACTGTGGCCGACCAGACCACTCCTATGCCCGTCCTACCAACAGACGCTGGCTCCCCTCTAAGCCCCCAGCATAATTGGCCTCCTCGGCCATACAGCTCGTCTCCGGGCTACCGCAGAACCAAGATACCTCGGCTCTCCCGCCCGTCCACGAGCTCTCCCGCCGAGGTCATCTTCCTCGGTCTCATCGACCGACCAACGGCACCGCTCACAGGCGCAACCGTCATCCCGCGAATCTCGCCATGCGCGAGATTTCCGCTGGCCACATCCCACGTTCCACGCCATCACGATCCCCCATTAACGAGCATGTCTCGCCATTAATGGGAGATCCCGCTCATCACGCGGGCGTGACGTCAGGAGCATAACGGCCGGCGTGATTCTTGCACCTGCCCTGCCTGCTTCCACCGCTATATAAACCCCTTCTTCAGACGATTCAAGGAAGCTATTTTGACTCCACTAAGCCGTTACTCTGCTCGGATCTTTAGTCTAACTTGATCGTCGGAGGGTCCTCGGTGGTACAACCACCCCGGGACTTCCTTGCAGGTGGCTCGGCAACCACAACCTCAAACCCATTGAGATCCACACGCTTCAGGAGCCTGCCTCCAGATCCAATATCAGCCATCCATCGCCGCCATCAGCAGATCAGCAGATCAACAGATGGTAACATCTTGGCGCGATCTGGGTCGCGTCAGCTGGCGCCGTCTGTGGGAAAGCCTTGATTCCACAAAATCAAAAGTTCACTTTCCGATCCCAATCCTATGGCGAGCGATCATCACGAAGATCTAAGCACTAGCCGCCGCATTCCCCTTAACAGAGGCATGGACGAACCTCCTCCGCTGAATGCCATCAGCGCCCTTGCTGGCCAAATAGACCGACTCGCGTCCTTCGTGGAGGCGCTCATCCGCGTCCAAATGGCAGGGAAAGATCCCCAGGTGCGTCCGAATAGACCGACTCGCTCACCAAACCATTCACTGAGGAGCTGCTCGCTGTCCACGTCTCCTCTCGCAACAAGCCCCCAAAGGTCTCCCTCTTCGACGACAAATCTGACCCGAAGGACCATTTGGATGCATTCACCGCGGGGATGAGCTTCCAAGACAACTCCGACGCCGTCCAATGCCGAGCTTTCCTGGCCACTCTCATCCGCTCCGGACGAGACTGGTTCCGAGGACTCGAGCCACGCTCGATCTCTACTTTCGACGAGCTGGCCACCTAATTCTTCGGCCACTTCGTCGGGAACAGGCGCCAAAAACACACTGTTGACCACCTCTTCACGATCAAGAGCGGGGACAAAGAGACGTTCAAAGCATACGTCACTCGCTTCTACAACGCCCTTATCGAGGTCCTAGAGCGCCGGGACGAGACGGTCATTACGGCACTGAGGTCTGGTCTTAGGCACAAGGAGTGGTTACGCTCCTTTGCACTAGCGCAACGTAAGACCATGGCCGAGGTAAGGGCCTGAACCGAGCGCGAGGTCCATCTCGAATCCGAGGTGAATGCAAATCTCCCCCGGGCAGAGCAAATCGACCAAAAGAAGAGGGCAAGAGAAGATGGAAGGGGACCTGAGCGGCAAAAACCCTATCTCCCAAAGTTCCAGGAGTACACACCGCTCAACTTCTCCTAGACAGTGCTACTAGAAGAGGCTAAGGGAGAGGGATTCTTCAAGCTCCCCCCGATCTCGCGAATGGCCTCAAAGCGAACCCGGGGCCCCTACTGCGGTTTTCACAGGTCGCTAGGCCACTCCACAGAAAGCTGTAAGCAGCTCCGAGACTACATCGAGAAGCTCATCTGTTCGGGGCACCTCGCAGCGTACCTGAGGGACAAGCGGCAAGCTAACCGCGAGCAGGAGCAGCGTCCCCCTCCAGCCGAGCCGACCAACGGCCAGATCATGGTAGTGTCAGCGGAGGATACGTCTGGTACCCACGAATCTCGGTACCCTATGCCGGGCATAGATGCCAACAGACATCCGGGGGGCTCAGGCAGCACAAATAAGAACATCTACTATCATGTATTTTCTTTTCAGAGCAATGTACATCTTTCTTGAGATCTTTTGTTTATATAATAAAGGGATCAATAAAGCATTGCAGAAAAGAAAAAGAATATTATTCATTCAAAAGGTACTAAAGGTTCCTCAGCCGTATATAAAAAAAATATTACAACAGCGGGGGAACGGGGTGCAGAGAGCACTGTTCATGGTACTCTGAGGATATTTCCGCCAGCCGAGTCCTCACGGCGTCTAACATCTCCCTTCGATGACCCCTACTAGCATCGGCATCGAGCCTCAAGTGGTAGCACTCAAGGACGAGCGCCTCCGAGCGATTTAGCCGGCTCGCAGAGATCAGGCCAAAACGCCTCAGAGACCTCAGCTTGCCAATGGCCTCGTCTTTCAGCTGCTGGGATAAGGGGTTGTAGAGCCCCGGCGAAGCCCTCCAGATGGAGTACATCAACAGCTGAAGTAGGGAGGAGCGCCAGGGGAGCAATTGGCTGAAATGATCCTCGATCCGGCCTATCACCAACTGCACCGTGTCATCAGTGCAGTACTGATCGTAGAGATACACGTCCTCGAAGTTTATGATATCGGGGATGGTGAAAGGGAAGTTCTCCATTCTTGCGTTTTGGGTGTGAAGAAAGGGCTCATCAACAATCTCTCCATTTTATGGCCCACAATGCCCTAAGAGTTCAACGGTCGCCCGCAACCGTGCCGCCACGCGGCAGACATCGCGCCGCTCAATGCGAAATCGAAACGACACGGCTCTGGCGCTTCGCCTCTTCCATGCGTTCGTGGCACGTGTCACTCGCGACTGTCTATCTTCCCAAAGTCCCCGCGAAAAGGCAACCGAGCAGTTTCACTGCTTGGTTCATCCTTCGCAGGCCTCCCACGGCCCCTCCAGCGCCAAGGACCTAAGCCCTCACGAAGAGGCAGCCCAGCAGCTACCCTGCTCGGCTATCTCTGGCCGGTAGCTCACCTACCCTACAACGCATGGGATCTAAGCCCTCACTAAGAGGCAATCGAGCAGCTTCACTGCTTGGTTCATCCTTGGCAGGCCTCTCGTGGCCCCTCCAGCGCCAAGGACCTAAGCCCTCATGAAGAGGTGGCCTAGCAGCTACCCTGCTTGGTTATCCCTGGCCGGTAGCTCGCTTACCCCACAACGCCGGGGATCTAAGCCCTCACTAAGAGGCAACCGAGCAGCTTCACTGCTTAGTTCATCCTTGCAGGCCTCCCGCGGCCCCTCCAGCGCCAAGGACCTAAGCTCTCACGAAGAGGCAGCCCAGCAGCTACCCTGCTTGGCTATCCGTGGCCGGTAGTTCGCCTATCCCATAATGCCGGGGATCTAAGCCCTCGCTAAAAGGCAACCGAGCAGCTTCACTGCTTGGTTCATCCTTGGCAGGCCTCCCACAGCCCCTCCAGCGCCAAGGACCTAAGCCCTCACAAAGAGGCAGCCCAGCAGCTACCCTGCTCGGCTATCCCTGGCTGGTAGCTCTCTACCCCACAACACTAGGGATCAAAGCCCTCGCCAAGAGGCACCGGGTAGCAACTCTGCTCGGCCATCCTTAAGGACCAAAAGCCCTCGCCAAGAGGCACCGGGAAGTATAACTGCTCGGCCATCCTTAGTAGGCCACTTACAGACCCTCCCGCGCTAAGGATGAAAAGCCCTCACAAGAGGCAACTGCGCCCACCCTTGCTCGGTTATCCCTGGCCGGTAGCTCTATACCTCAACAAACCAGGGATCAAAGCCCTAGCCAAGAGGCACCGGACGGTAACCCTGCTCGGCCATCCTTAGTAGGCCACTTACGGCCCCTCCCGCGCTAAGGATGAAAAGCACTCGCAAGAGGCAACCGGGCCTGCCCTTGCTCGGTTATCCCTGGCTGGTAGCTCCCTACCCCAACAAACCAGGGATCAAAGCCCTCGCCAAGAGGCACCGAGCAGCTATCCTGCTCGGTACCGTCCTTAAGGATCGAAAGCCCTTGCAAGAAGAAACCGGGCTCGCCCTTGCTCGGTTATCCCTGGCTGGTAGCTCCCTACCCCAACACACCAGGGATCTAAGCCCTCGCTAAGAGGCACCAAGCAGCTACCCTGCTTGGTCCCGTCCTTAGTAGGCCATTTACGTCCCCTCCCGCGCTAAGGATGAAAAGCCCTCGCAAGAGGCAACCGGGCCCGCCCTTGCTCGGTTATCCCTGGATGGTAGCTCCCTCCCCCAACAAACCAGGGATCAAAGCCCTCGCCAAGAGGCACCGGGCTGTAACCCTGCTCGGCCATCCTAAATAGGCCACTTACGGCCCCTCCCGCGCTAAGGATGAAAAGCCCTTGCAAGAGGAAACCGGGCCCGCCCTTGCTCGGTTATCCCTGACTGGTAGCTCCCTACCCTAACAAACCAGGGATCAAAGCCCTCGCCAAGAGGCACCGAGCAGCTACCCTGCTCGGTACCGTCCTTAAGGATCGAAAGCCCTCGCAAGAGGCAACTGGGCCCGCCCTTGCTCGGTTATCCTTGACTAGTAGCTCCCTACCCCCAACACACCAGGGATCTAAGCCATCGCCAAGAGGCACCGAGCAGCTACCCTGCTCGGTCCCGTCCTTAGTAGGCCACTCACGGCCCCTCCTCCACTAAGGATCAAAAGCCCTCCTAAGAGGCAACCTAGCAGCTATCCTGCACGGCTATCCCTGGCTGGTAGCCCCCTACCCTACAACGCCAGGGACCTAAGCCCTCGCCAAGAGGCAACCGAGCGGCTTCACTGCTCGGTTCATCCTTGGCAGGCCTCCCACGGCCCCACCAGCGCCAAGGACCTAAGCCCTCACGAAGAGGCAGCCCAGCAGATACCCTGCTCGGCTATCCCTGTCCGGTAGCTCGCCTACCCCACAACACCGGGGATCTAAGCCCTCACTAAGAGGAAACCGAGCAGCTTCACTGCTTGGTTCATCCTTGGCATGCCTCCCACGGCCCCTCCAGCGCCAAGGACGTAAGCCCTCACGAAGAGGTAGCCCAGCATCTATCCTGCTCGGCTATCCCTGGCCGGTAACTCTCTACCACACAACGCCAGGGATCAAAGCCCTCGCCAAGAGGCACCGGGTAGCAACCCTGCTCGGCCATCCTTAATAGGCCACTTACGACCCTTCCCGCGCTAAGGATGAAAAGCCCTCGCAAGAGGCAACCGGGCCCGCCCTTGCTCGGTTATCCCTGGCTAGTAGCTCCCTACCCTAACACACCAGGGATCTAAGCCCTCGCCAAGAGGCACCGAGCAGCTACCCTGCTCGGTCCCGTCCTTAGTAGGCCACTCACGGCCCCTCCTGCGCTAAGGATCAAAAGCCCTCGCAAGAAGCAACCCAGCAGCTACCCTGCTCGGCTATCCCTGGCTGGTTGCTCCTTACCCCACAACGCCAGGACCTAAGCCCTCGCCAAAAGGCAACCGAGCATCTTCACTGGTCAGTTCATCCTTAGCAGGCCTCCCACGGCCCCTTTAGCGCCAAGGATCTAAGCCCTCATGAAGAGGCAGCCCAGCAGCTACCCTGCTCGGCTATCTTTAGCTGGTAGCTCCCCTACCCCACAACGCCAGGGATCAAAGCCCTCGCCAAGAGGCACCGAGCAGCTACCCTTCTTGGCCCCGTCCTTAGTAGGCCACTCACGGCCCCTCCCGCGTTAAGGATCAAAAGCCCTCGCAAGAGGCATCCGGGCCCGCCATTGCTCGGTTATCCCTGGCCGATAGCTCCCTACCCCAACACACCAGGGATCAAAGCCCTCTCCTAAAGGCACCGGGCAGCTACCATGCTCGGTCGATCATCAGCATGCCTCTCAGAGCTTTCCACGCTAAGGAACATGACCTCACCAAGAGGCATCCAGTTCCACGTCTAAACGATCTCCACCGCGATTTCGGGGCCATGGAGATACCGTCTTCCCGCCGGTCTTCGCATACTTGGAAAATGATCAGATTCAATCCGACGCGTAATCGCTAGACGAAGAACCAATATAACATGAAGGCAGAACTGCGCAAATACAAGTGTCTACCGACAAAAGAAAATACCAGCAAAAACACTGCTGCAAAAACAAAAACTTTATTCACAAAGTCAAAGTATTTACAAAGGTATTCTGGGCTCCCCAGCCTTATCAAATTACCCGAAGGCTTACAAAAGAGAAAGAAGGAAAAGCCAAAGAGTTCGGGCCGCAAGCCCAGCCTAGACCTCGCCTCCTTCATCATCATCGGCCGGAGGCATGACCACTGAAAGTGGGACCCGATCACGAAGCTCACCGTTGGCAAACCCAGGAAACTACTCCTTGACGGCATCAAGAGCTTTGTGCCATGAAATGGTGGAGGCCTCGCCGAGGTCGACGTAAAATTAGTCTGGCCCCTTGTAATCAGCCACCGCCTTTCTAGCTCGGATCTCGGCAACCTCCGCCGCCTGAAGCACCGCCTCAGCATCCCGCCTGCTGGCATCTCTCGCCTTCTTCACGGCTGCAAAGCGACCGACCAGTTCCACCAACCTCGCCTCGATGACTTGGTGGGACTCACTCAGGCGGTGATAAGACTCCCGGCACTTGGAAACGGTGAGCTCCGCGGCGGCCGACCGGGCTTCAAGGACGGCCATCCTCTCCCTCTCTAGACGCAGCTCAAGTTGCAGATCCTCGGCCTCCGAAGAAGACTCCTCTGCTGACCTCGCGGCATGAATAGCCCCTTCGGCCTCCATATGAGTAACGAGGGCGCAGTTCTGAAGGACCTGGCGAAAAACGGTAGAGAGACTTATGGACACCCGAACTAAGGAAAGGGTGCTCGAAATAACACACGAGAGAGTACATACCTAAACCGCCTCCTGTGGGATAGCCGCCATATGGGCCCTCAGGGTCCCCACGGCATCTGGCCCCCGGCCGACTCCTCCATACCAGCAAGAAGGCTGACAGCCACGGAAAACCCCGACGGGACCACGAAATGGGCGTCCCCCTCCTGCACAGGAATCCCATCTGGAATCTCCATCGGCGGCGCGCGAGAGACCGTCCTCTTTCTCTTAAGAGGAAGACCATCCTCTCCTGCATCCCTCATCTTGGCGGGCTCGGGGACCCGTGGACACATTTGGCCACCGCCGAAACAATCGTCAGGGGCTCGTGACGGGGCAGATGGCCCCACTGTCGGAGGCGCATCTGGTGCGGGGCTCGGGTCAGCCGGAGACACGGGCGCACCACCGGCCCCCCTCCGGGACCGAGCGCCGAAGGCACCAAGAGTCTTGGATCGATCCATCTATCCTGCCAAAGGGAGAAGAGGCTCGACTCAGAAAGAGAAGAAGCAGAAGAAAGAAGAAGAAGACATCTAACCTGATGGAGAGAAGTCCTAGCAAACGCGGAAATCCCGACCTAAAGAAGAGAACGTCGAGATAACAAGACCACAGGCTAGGAGATTATGAAGAGGAATGAGCCCTCAAATGGACCCCACCTCTATTTACAGCCACTGGCATCCTCATCCAACGGCGACGGTCGACCTCCGCCAAAAACAACTCTTCGCATTCGAAGACTACGATCGCTCCACCTGTCGCACGCACATTGGCCGGATCCCATCAGACGCCAGAGGTCTGCGGCCCGTCGCGTCAACCAACCAGCGCCCGACACATGGTCTGTCGCTTCAGCAAAGTACGCACGATCCGGCGCACCCTTTTTAATGCAAAGATCCTTCCTTGATTCGCTGGCATCATCCAGAAAATACAACAGATTACCCGGGGACACGCCTGACGATATCTTCGAAAAGGAGCTCACCTCGGGTGACCCGGCAGACCACTCTCAACCCAACCCGTCAGCTGGTCGGGACGAGAGTGGAGGGCTAATGATGATGCCCGATATCGGTGATCTCCCAGATCATGACACGTGGCAGATGACGTGTCTCAAAGCATGCAAGAGAGGACCTACAATGGCCGACCAGACCACTCTAATGCTCGTCCTACCAACAGATGCTGGCTCCCCTCCGAGCCCCCAGCATAATTGGCCTCCTCGGCCTCATAGCTCATCTCCGGGCTACCGTAGAACCAAGATACCTCGGCTCTCCCGCCCGTCCGCGAGCTCTCCCGCCGAGGTCATCTTTCTCGGTCTCATCGATCGACTAACGGCACCGCTCACAGGCGCAACCGCCATCCCAAGAATCTCGCCATGCGCGAGATTTCTGCCGGCCACATCCCACGTTCCACGCCATCACGATCCCCCATTAACGAGCTTGTCTCGCCATTAATGGGAGATCCCGCTCATCACGCGGGCGTGAAGTCGGGAGCGTAACGGCCAGCGTTATTCTCGTGCCTGTCCTGCCTGCTGCCACCGCTATATAAACCTCTTCTTCAGACAGTTCAAGGAAGCCATTTTGACTCCACTAAGCCATTACTCTGCTCGAATCTCTAGTCTAACTTGATCGTCGGAGGGTCCTTGGTGGTACAACCACCCCGGGACTTCCTTGCAGGTAGCTCGGCAACCACAACCTCAAACCCATTGAGATCCACGCGCTTCAGGAGCCTGCCTCCAGATCCAATATCAGCCATCCATCGCCGCCATCAGCAGATCAACGGAAGGTAACATCTTGGCGCGATCCGGGCCGCGTCAGAGTTCAATGATGATAAGTAGCCTATCTAGATTACATTGTTTGAGATTCAAACTTGGTATTTGCAGAGGGATATTACTTTATGCCTGTATTTGTTGCTTTTATCTTTTCTGTCCATGAATTTATTTTATAGACTTGTTTACGCCACTATTGCAGAAAAAATCGGATTCTTGAAGGAATTGCCCTTGAATCTATCTATTTATTTTCTTACAAAGGTTGCACTCGATCGAACGATTGTCGATGTCAATTTTTTCAAAGGATTCTATTCTCTTGCACCCATGCAAGTGTTGGCGAAGCGCAAGAAATGTGTAATGAGTTTAGATTGTTTCGATGTATCGAAAGATTGTAAAGCCAATATGAAATTTGTACAAATTGAAAGTATTGTTAGATGAATGTTATTTGTATGAAATGAATATATGCTTTGTAATCATGAGCTTGATAAGTAAATCAATATATTATGTTTGCTGGCTCATATTGTGCATTATATTTCGATTATCTCTCATATTTCTAATCTCACTTTGCATGATTGCCTAAACTTGAAATCTAAACCTGCAACTTGAAGCCTAATCTTGATATTTAACCTTACCCAAAAACTGAATATGAAGCTGAAGCTAGACCTGAACCATATTCTTATATCTAAGCATGAAACTGAGCCAGAAAACCTATAGAATTTGATACCAAACTCATGCAATAACATCCCAAGATTGACAAAAGAATGAATACATCCCTAGTTCATAAGATGACCGTGACACCATATATATGTTGTTAAAATAGAGAAGACAGTGCTTCATAAAAACCCAAAAATATGCAGGGTAAAATTGATGCTTTAAATTAACAAATACTTGATTTGCAATAGAAATTAAATTTATAGCCAATATGTTATTAGAAAAAAAACACAACAAACCAAAACAAAGACTTAAACTTAAAATGTATGTATAATAAAAATAGGCATGTGATACGGATGAAGAGTTACAAACTGCTACATATTTGAAGCTGATAAACAATGGAACAAACTAACTTAGCCGAAATGAGAACTTCAATTTAAATATAAACTTCTTGTTTTATAACACTAAGCATTCATTCGAAATTTAACAAAATCAAACAATTCTAATACAAAATTTCAGCATATGCTTTCAGCAGCATTTTATAACAAAAACATTTAAACAATTTCAAGAGTACTCCAACGATTAAGCTTATTTTCTGCGCTGTTTTAATTCTCGATTCATTCCATCTTTAAGCGACTAATAGGTGCTCCTGAAACATGCAACAAGAAAGATACTAAAAGGCATTAAATATCAGAGTAGAACCGATTTTTGCATTCAACAAAAACTCAAATACCTCCTTAGTAAAAACAAAACGATAATCCCAAAGATATTTACTCTGTAACACTTGAAGTAGAATTATCCTACAATAAAAATAGGCATGTTAACAAACTTAGGATTAAATTAATATAAATATGACTTTCTCACTGAAATTAAACTATTACCTTATTCTTCGCACAAGTTCTTATGTCGTGTCCCTTTTCATGACATGTGCTACAAGTCTGGCTTGTTGATTGTGCTCGTGCTTGTGACACATGAATGCTAGACGGAATCCTCGATGCCTTTGGTGGATGTCCTCTATGAGACACTTTCTTAGGGTCTTTAATAGTTATATGAGCCGATATAGCATCGCTAGAGCCCACTTGGCTGGATGGTGGATTAACTGGATTTGTATTTGTTGTACTAATCTTGTCACATTCTTTCCAGAAATTATCTACCAATTTAATAGCAATGTTATAAAATCTTCGATCTTGTGATACCTTCTCAATAACTTTGTTTACAAGCGCATGAAAACACCAAGTTTCAAGTGGAGTAATATCAAATCCACCATTTCCATCATTCCTTATGTCTCTTGAACTACTTATACCATGTGTTGTGCTATGTCTACCCTTAAGTGTCCATCTTGAAAGAACATAGCATTCCGGAATCTTTTCCATATCATACTTTTGCATCATGATATGCAATATATGCTTACAAATCAATCCTTCCGTCTCGAACTTTGCGTAAGAACATAAGAAAGTATGATCTTCCATATTACACTTCACATCGAGTACTCATCTTTCCTTTAATTTTAAAAGTCACATTATAAGATATGATTGGCCTTTCTATAAGCTCATTAGCATGACGATAAAACAACACACTTTTGAACTCTTCTTGAAAGATACGAAATATATTTCTTGTGTATACCTCAGCCGCATGCGCTTCCAATTCATGCATATGTTTAGTATCCGGCACTGTTCTTAAGTGCAAGGTGTCTTCTTGTTCTTCCTTTGCTCGACAAGATGCTAAAGCATTATTGTACTGTCCAACAAACTGATACAAAGGAGTCGTGTAATTGACAAAGCCATTGAAAAATGCATTTATACTCTCACTCATTTGGCTAGATAGCATGCCTGCAAAGGTGTCCTGTAAATACGCTTCGACCCAATGATGTCGTTGGTCATACATGCTTTGCAACCACTTCCACGCTTTCAACTCACTTTCTTTTTTCTCGGGCGTTAAATCTTCTTTCTCGAGCGTTAAATCTTGAAAATTCCTTTTATATTTATTATTTAAAATCAACCAACAATTTTCAGCTTCTTCAATTGTTTGCCTTCTTCTAGACCAATTAGTGTAGTCCTCGTTAAAATCGGTACCATATGAATATCGCAAAGACCGTAGATGCCCATCCTCATGCAACCCGATATGCCAAATGCAATATCGATGATGGGTATTTGGGAACACTTTTTTAATTGCATTACGAATTGTCGGTTCTTGATCGGTGATGATTGCATTTGAAGCTTTTCCCTACATACATTTCAACCAATTCTGAAACAACCATTCAAAGGTTTCCTCCTTCTCATCGGCCAAAAGAGCGCATCCAAAAAGAGTGGATTGTCTATGATGGTTAACGCCTGTAAAAGGAGCAAATGGCAACATAAACTTATTGGTCTTGTATGTGACATCTGTAATGACTCTGAAATCTTAGTACAGAAATACTTCTGTTAATATACAAAATTGAGTTTATCAGCCTGAATACAAGTTATAAGTTAATTTTTGTTTAAGAACAGTAAGAAACAACTTGTAGCTCACTGATAAAATCCTTGCACTACTGTGACGTAACCCCTGTTTTCGAATCCCATCAGACACATTATTTTTTCTGATTTATTTTTTAAACTTTTTGGAAGACCAAAAGTTTACACGTGCAATACACATAAAAATGAAACGACAGAGAAATCAAACATGTGCACAATGGTCTAAACAGAGAAATGGACACGTGGCTTCAATCCACCGGCCCCTCACCAATTTGACCGGCAAGATTGCTTTATGGGCCGGCGCCGACGGTTCAACCGTGGCTAAAGTGCCGCGGGCTTTTCACACTTGCCCTTTCCCCTACCTCTAACTCCCCCGCACTGTTTGATTGCTCTGCAATCAAACATAGACTTTTCAATTCCCTATTTATTCTCATTTTAATGCATTTTAATTCACTCTTTTAATTCCAAAACCCTAATTCCACACTGTAAATACTACTTCATGCCCTATCCCATCTTCATTCTGAAAATCCCTAGCCAAAACTCTCAAAATTTCTCAAGTACAAGTGGAGTAGAAGAGGAGTTAGCAAGCAAGTAACTTCCGGCAATGATCGAAGCTAATTCCGGCGCTTCCGCGACACCCCAAAGCTTTCCTGCTCTTCCTCCCGCTCTTCTTAACAAAATCAAACGGTAAATCACTCCAAAACTCTCTTCTTCTTCTTTGAAAATCGTATTTCAAAACATATGTCGGAAGTGGAGTTAATACCGACATTTTCTTCTAAACCCTCGAAAGCTCACTTTTTCTTACCTAATTTTCATCCATATTCTTACACCATGTTTGTAATCATATAACCAATACTTAGAACTAAATTTTAATCAAGAATATTATGCAAAATAGCTTTAATTTAATATTTACACTAAAATACCATGAACTTCACATATCACCTCTTTCAGTATTGTTATTTATACCTTTAGAAAACTTCACGGGGTAATGACCTACCCCTCACAAACACACATGGTTCCATAGCACGATAACTCTTTCATATAGATTTGTGAAAATACCATTTACTATAAAAAAAAATTGAGTTTCTTTTGAATTGTATTTCAAAACTCTTTGCAAATATACATCTACAACACTTTTTAGAGGACTCGCTATTGGATAGTGCGGATTATCGTACATCCTTGGGCTAGTAGAGTGAAATGCAGACCTCCTCACGGAGTATTCGGTCTCAAAAGGTTTTTAATATGGATTTTAAGAAAAACGCAATTTTCTATTTAAATAAAATTAATTTTAATAATTATATAAATATTACCAATCCATATATTTTCAAAATATAATAAAATTACATTTTTTTATAAAAGATGAAAGTTCACAAGTTTCACCAAAATACCATCAAGATATCAATACAAGACAAGTTTACAATAAAATAGCATGAACTATTCAAGCTAAGTTATTATCACTAAAATATCGCAAATTCTTAAAATTCACATCCATTAAAACCCTAACTTATATAAATAACTTCTTGAGGTTTATTTTGAAATTATATAAAAATATTTTTCATAAAACCCTCTCGAGTTATATAAATCAATACTTAAAAACTTTAGTAAATATAGGTTTAAGCGGGATCAATTCTCTTGATCCCTACGGAGCCGGAGATAGTGAGTTCCTGCCTATTTAAGGTAGAAAACTTAAACGGTGTTATCAATAGTAGTTGTCTTGGAAAAAGACACAAATCCTGTCGTCCATGTGCAGCAGTTACCGATAACTCCCGAACCTAATTCAGGATCTAAATCAGTTACAAGTGTCTGACTCAAGTTTGAGTCTAAGTCTAAACCTGAATCCAACTCAAATCAGATTCCAATTTAAACATGAACCCAAAGTTTAACATGCATACTTGAACTTGAACTTGAATACCTGAATTCAAACACAAATATCAAACCTGAATACATGACTCGACTCGACTCGAACCATGAATACTACTTGATACTTGACATGAATACTTGATATATACATGAACTCAATCTTGTAACTTAATATATTCATAGATTCGAGCAAGGCTGGTAATTTTAACTGTAATGTAGAATACACGGGGTGCTGGGGTAGTTCATGCGTGAATCCAATGAAATCTCAGGAGTCCCCCTAGATCATGGATCTATGTCTACTAACACAAGCAAGTTATCATAAGGGCCCGTGTTTCCTTGCTTCTGGATTACAGCCTGTTGAGTTTGGAATACTTCGACGACGGTCGAAGTCCCGTTACTAACACTTGATTCGGACCCGTGGTTCCTTACCCCTGGATTACAGCCTGTTGGGTTCGAGAACACTCTTGAGATTGGTTGATATTTATCCTTGAACTTACATTAATTAGTGTACCTAAGTAGAGACCTGTTAAGACACCTACATTCACTGCATGTTCACCATACTTATACTACACAGCCATGTTATATTTGTTTGACATGCTTATGCTATATTGCCATGCCCGCCTACTTGTCATATATAGTACCATACTTGTTCACATATTATGATAGAACTGCATGCTAAATAAACTTTCCATGTTTACACTAAACGACACACCATACTTCATAATCCATTGTTTATAATATATATTTTCCTTATCATTACACTTTATATTTCACTTCATTCCTTGGGATTTACCGAGCGAAAGTTCGCTGACGGGCATTCCACCTATCTTTTGTTTCTTGGAATATTCGTCAGATACCGTGGAGACTGAGGAGGCAGACATCTCAGAGGAGGAGCACGATCAGATCAAGATCCAGGCTTAGACCAGTCATCTTTTTCTCAGTTTATGTATACCACCTGTTTAGGCATTCCGTTCTTGTATTTACCTTTCAATTGATACTATGTATTGTAAATGAATCAAATTGGATGTAAATAAAGTTGTTGAATTTTAAAGCTCATGTTTATTCTCTTGTCATTTTTATATTATTTATTTTACGCTTAGCGTATTTATTCCGATAAATAACCTTCTCGAAATAAATACGTCGCGGGCTTGCCACGTCATCGTGTCCGTCTATTGGGAAGCGGATGTGACAACATCAAAGACTGGCACATCACTAAATTGCAAATAAGATTTTCGCGCCCTCCTGTCAGCCCAAAAAATGCTCCTACAAATGTTTTCCTCATCCACCTCTACGGCATAATAAAATTGATAATCTGCACCTTGATTTTGAACAAATTGTTGAATCATAGACATACATTCGTGGCCTATATTGCTCTTTCTTTTAATTCTTAAGAGATCGATGATTTGTTGCGCTGTGATATTTGTAAGATTACTCCCGCCTGTATTATTTAATATCTTTGAAATCACCGATGGTCCACAACCAGAATTATGGATCTGCTCCACCAAAGCGAGATTTGGCTTTTCACGATGAGAATGGATATTTGAAATCTTAGAGGGTGTAGAAATCAATGTGTGGTTGTGTTCATCACTAAAGGATTTAACGATGTAACCTCCCTCATCGCATATGTTGATTTTCATTTTTGCCTCGCAACCTCCTCTTTCACATCTGCGACGTTTCACATATCTTCCAATTTGTCTCTCATCATTCAAGCTCTTTTGTCCTTCTTGACTGCAAACATATAGCCTCTTTATCGTTTCAACATCCTTTCCCTTAATAACAGTTGATTTGCGAACAGAAAATCTCCTAATTTTGGCAAATGCATTATAAAATGAATATGCTTTATCTTCAGCTGCAAACAACATACCAATATGTGGAATTCCTTTCACCATGTATTCGCTTCGGTTCCTCCATATTTTCAAAGTCATCATTCTTATTATGTTCCAGTAAGTTAATATTGTCGAAATCATCAATTAATCCAACATTAATTTGTGATTGCGCATCATAAGAAAAGTCAAGATCGCTTTCCATTCCTATGACATAATTAAGAAAAATATTAGGTTCATTCAAGCAATTAACATGATTGAAAAATGTATGATAAGCAAAAATCTCTAAATCATTGAAAAGATATATCAATAAAATTTATACCTTGACAGAAAGTACCTCAATTGATTTCTAATTGCAAGAACCCAAATACCCAATTGTCGAAGAATGGAGAGAAGCAAGGGAGCCGTGGGCAAGTGGTTGAGTCCGAGAATTGAGAGAGATTTCTCGCTATCAAACCATGGATGGAGATGGGGAGAGCAGCAGCAGTAAATCTCGCTTCTAGGGTTTTCCCATCATTTGGAGAAAGAGAAAGAATGCTTTTCCATCATTTAGATGAAAAATTATGTTGTTTTTTTCATTTCCCCCTCTTAGGCTTAGATGAAAAGGAGGTGGCCCACGTGAGTAAAGGGGGGAAACACAGGAAATAAACTGTGTCAAGACACATATCCATTTTACTCTCTCTCTCTCTCTCTCACTCACTATATATATATATATATATATATATATATATATAGAGAGAGAGAGAGAGAGAGAGGGAGAATAATGGAGAAAAGGTGCCATAGGACGGAATTTTCACCTATGGCGTCGGAAAAAATACACATTCCACCATTTTTTCCAACGATCGACATATATCATCTTCATCTTTATCATCTAAGATGTGGATACACCAAATTTTATACGATTCTACCACTTTTTCACCGTTGATTTAGTGGGTGCGAAACTAACGGTTTATCGACAATAGAACGTTTTACATTGCTAATCCAACGGTGAAAAAGTTGAAGAGTCACATGAAATTTGGTGTATGCCCATCTTAGATGATAAAAATGATAATGATGGATGCCGATCGTTGAATAAAATGTTGGAAGGTGTATTTTTTCAACGCCGCCTGACGAAAATCGCTCCTAGGGCCTCTTTCCTCTATTATTCTCATGTGTATATATATATATAGAGAGAGAGAGAATAATGGAGGAAAGATGCCATAGGAGGGAATTTCCTCCTATGGCGTCGAGAAAACACACCCTCCATC
Source organism: Agapanthus africanus (assembly GCA_030015575.1). Taxonomy (NCBI): domain Eukaryota; kingdom Viridiplantae; phylum Streptophyta; class Magnoliopsida; order Asparagales; family Amaryllidaceae; genus Agapanthus; species Agapanthus africanus. The sequence goes on along the minus strand of JASDDO010000019.1, from coordinate 194,049,640 downwards.
GTGTTTTCCGACGATCGGAATGCATCATCTTCATCGTTATCATCTAAGATATGGGTACACTAAATTTCATGTGATTCTACAACTTTTTCACCGTTGATTTAGCAATGTAAAAAGTTCTTGTTTACTGCCGGAAACCGGGAAGACACACTGTCTTGCCTGAATCTGGGGGCAGATGCTATTTGGTGCAATCCGTCCACCTCTCCGAAGATGCCAAGTTGATTTATGGCACCATGTATCGAAGGTTCAGACGGATGCGGCCGATGTAGCAGGCTTCGTCAGATTCCCACTCGTTTGAGGGGTTTTTGATTGTGTGGACGCTCTTCCCTGCAGGCGCAAGCCCCTGCAGTTAATTACGCTACCACATCGCGGTAACAACTTTCTCCTTCTCCAGATGGTCACTTCGTGTCGTGGGTGTTTGTTTTGTTTGTGGTTGCCCGTGGATTGTATACGGAGACTAATTTACGTTGTCGCCCGTAGGGCGTGGATTAGTCCAAATCCGTATCTTTTTAGATTTGGGTTTGGGGGTTGGGTTTAAGGATACGTTAGCCTTATTTGAGACTAAGATCAACTTAAACGTGTGTTAAGGATACGTTAGTCTAATTTCTAGACTAAGATCAACTTAACAGGATCATTTAGATCCAACAAGAGAGCATTTGGGCTCTATTGTTTAGTTTAGGGACATTTCGGTCGATTTCCAGTTTAGGGACATAGTGGTCCATCGTTAGTTTAAAGACATCCCGGTCAAGGTTAAGGACATCATAGTCCGTGAGTTTAAAGACCTCACAGTCAAGGTTAAGGACATCATAGTCCGTGAGTTTAAAGACCCCACAGTCAAGGTTAAGGACATCATAGTCCGTGAGTTTAAAGACCCCACAGTCAAGGTTAAGGACATCATAGTCCGTGAGTTTAAAGACCTCACAGTCAAGGTTAAGGACATCATAGTCCGTGGGCTTAAGGACCCCACAGTCCAATGTTAGTTTTAAGACATCACGGTCGAGCTTAAGGACATCATAGTCCGTGAGTTTAAAGACCTCACAGTCAAGGTTAAGGACATCATAGTCCGTGAGTTTAAGAACCCCACAGTCCGTAGTTTAGAGACGTCATAGTCTGTGAGATGTGTGGTTGTCGGGACCCGTCACCTCTTTGAAGACGTTGAGGAATTACAACGACAGTTATCAAAGGAGTGAAGAGATGTACCCTTGAACCAAGGTTTCTTGGGGATCTGTAGTCCAATTTGGAACTAAGATCAAATAATTAGATTATGAGCACATTGGCTCAGTTAAATCTGAATTGAGGACTTATGGCCAGTTTGGGCTAAGTCCAATTAGATTAGAAATATTGGCTCTTTGTTGGACCATTAAACATTTGTCTGGGTTTAAGCCCACATTATTTAGCAATGCTAAACATTTTCATCTTTGATTTCTTCAATTTTGAGATTCATTTGGAGGAGGGACTTTTGCCTCTGGAAAATTAGCCAATTTGGCTAAAAGTAGTGTCAAACACTAAAGAACAACAGTGTTAAACACTGGAAATATAGAATCCCAAATTAGTGTTAAACACTAGAAAATAACAGTATTAAACACTGGAAATAAGATTTTCAAATTAGTGTTAAACACTAAAAGATAATCAGTGTTAAACACTGGGAATAAAGCTATCGAATTAGTGTTAAACAGTAAAGAAAAAGGGGTCACGTGTGGACACGTAAGGGCGCCCGATGGTGGGACCAGATTCCTTTTCTTCAATCTGCAATTAAGTGTTAAACACTTTTTATATTTTTGTTTTGAGCATCACGTGTTGGCACGTGATGGTCATCTCTGCGCTGACTATTAAAGCGTTTGCTAAGGGGTCATGTGGTAACACGTGAGAGCGCCAAAATCTTAGATTTCCCTTGCTTTTATTCCCTTTGTTTTGGAGGTCACGTGAGAGCATGTGAGGCATTGCCTCAAAGCCTTTTCCTTTTCATTTTTGGGGATCTTTTCAGGGGTCACGTGGGGACACGTGAGCTTAGTTCTTTTCATGCTCAGAGATCTTTTAAGTCTCCTTATTTTATTTTGAGAATTAAATTCTCTGTAGGGTTAAACCCTAATTTCTTTTAGAGGAATTAAATTCCCATGTATGTAAAAGAATTAAATTCTTATATAGGGTTAAACCCTAGTTCTGTCTTGGAGGAATTAAATTCCTATGATTTTGGGAGAATTGAATTCTCGTGCAGGGTTGAACCCTAATTTTATTTGGAGGAATTAAATTCCTATAATTTTGGGAGAATTAAATTCTCATATAGGGTTAAACCCTAGTTTTATCTTGGGAGAATTAAATTCTCTAAATTCAATTCCCCCTCTAAGTTTCGGATCTGCATGGCAGGATCTCAACCCGATGAGAATTAAATTCTCAACTTATGGGAAGATGTGCTCTTTTTAGATCTTCAACCAGAGAAAGAACTAAGTTCTTTTGTGCAGAAGAGTTAAACTCTTAGATTTTGAGAATTAAATTCTCTGTTTGAAGTTTTGATTCCCTTTCTTTTCTCACCTAGGGTTTTCTTTCTTGATAATTAAATTCTCCTTTCTTTTCTCTCTGCTATTTTCCTTTAGAAAATTTCAAGATCTCAAAATTCTCTCTCCCTCTTCTCTTCTTGACTCCTATTTATAGGAGAAGAAAAAGAATCAATTTGTTTAATGAATCTTTCATTAAAATATTTTGTTTGTTTTCATAATTAATATGAGCCTTTAGATCATTCAGTGAATTTTATTCACCATTGGATTTTTAATCCAAAAGATCTTTTATCTGTTATTCTTGGTGAATTTTAGGGAAATCTTTCCTTGTATAAAATCTTTCCATAAATTGGTGATTTTTAATCACCATTGGATTTTTAATCCAATAGTGCTCCATTTTACAGAATAGCATCTTTTTGTTTGAAAAGATTTAAAGAAATATTTTTCCAGTTAGGGTTTTTGATTTCCCTCAATTAGAATTTAATTCTATTATTTCAGAGATCTTAGGATCCCATCACGTGTTGACACGTGACCCCCTCGATTAAGCATTTAATTATGTTGTTTTAGAGAACTCAGGAATTATCACGTGTCAGCACGTGACCCTTGGTCACGTATGAGCACGTGATACCCCATTGGGGTTTTTCCTTGTTACTTTATTATACTTTTAATTCTATTTAATGAGTTTAGAGGCCTATCACGTGTTGGCACGTGACCCCATTATTTAGAATTTAATTCTTATTATTTCAGAGGGTTTAAGAGCACATCACGTGTTGGCACGTGACCCCACCGATTAATTATTTAATTAGAATTTAATTCTATTAATTCAGAGAGCTTAGGAACCTATCACGTGTCTGCACGTGACCTTTGGTCACGTGTGGACACGTGATGCCCCATTGGGATATTCCTTGCTGTTTTATAATATTTTTTAATTCCTTTCAGTGGGTTTAAAAGCTCATCACGTGTGGTCACGTGACCCCTTTTAATCATTTATTTTATTAAGTGCCTACAGGCTTTGCCTGTAAATGGTCACGTGTGGGCGCGTGATGCCCGGTCACGTGCAGGCACGTGATGCCTCATAACTTTTGATCCCGGATGAATTATGGGGCCCATAATATATCAAATCGAAGGATTTTTCGAGACTCCTTCGATACCATCAGAATTTAGCTGTTTCTCATTCGGGAGTTTGTCAAAATACAGCCTGGAAAATACCGGTTCGCATTTTCTTAAGCGTATCGCTGTCATTTGATACCTTGGGCTCTTTTGCGCAGAAATTTTTGACGGGAACAAATGCCCCCCACTAGTTTGCCCACGTAAGTATGTACGTGGGTAAAGTAGTGCAGAGTTATGCATGGCCATAGAATTGAAAGCTTAGGAGACAAGTTTTAGGGTCCTTGTAGCCTAAGACTTTTCATCTTCATGAGCTGTAAGGGTCTCAAGAAGTTTTTTTTCTCCCTATAGGTCGAGAGGATCCCGCAGGTGTATTTTCTCCTTAGGGGTCGTGAAGACTCCTAAGTGTGTTTTCTCTTGAAAGTCGTAAGGATCTCACAAGAGAATTTTCTCCCTTACAAGTCGAGAGGACTCATAAGTGATTGTTTCCCTCCTTGTCGATATTTGACTTCGGTGAATGTGGCCCATAGATAGTCCATCTTAATCTCTTTGTAGGGCAGTGATGGCTTAGGAGACAGGATTAAGATCTGCCAGCTAAGACTTTTCAACTTTATGAGCCGTGAGGGTCTCATAAAGGCTTTTCTCCCTACGAGTCGAGAGGATCCCGCAGGTGTATTTTCTCCTTAGGGGTCGTGAGGACTCCTAAGTGTGTTTTCTCTTGAAAGTCGTAAGGATCTCACAAGAGAATTTTTCCCGCTTACAAGTCGGGAGGACTTGTAAGTGGTTGTTTCCCTCCTTGTCGATGTTCGACTTCGGAGAGTGTGACCCGTGAATAGTATGTAAGATTCCATCTTGGACTGACTTGCAGGGCCCCAGTGCTTAGGAAACAGGTTTTTTAATCCCCATTGCCTAAGGCTTTGCCTTACGAGCCGAGACGAATCGAGAAGTTCTCGCAAGGATGTCCTAACGCCACAGTTAACCTCTGCTCTTTACGACAAAAGTCCGTTAGGGTCTGTGGTACTAGGATTTTGTCCGTCGTACCGTCTCGTTGGCTGATATATTCCTCGATAGGCAATCTTGCTGTTCGAGCAGCCTTGCGACTGTCGTGTCTCTGATCCCTTCGGGGGCTGGACAAGACGTCTTCAAGCAATCTTCCTTGGCAGTTTGACCGTCGGAAGAGCAAGCGTTAGGAATTTTCCCATGCCGCTTTTTTACTTGAGGTTAGGCTCATTTTGGAGAGCCCCGATGAGTCATAACCACTCCGCGCTGGTGTGGGATGATCTCCGATAGTCTTTCAGGTTTTATATGAGTTACCGTCAAGACCCTGAAGCTAGGAATTTGGCCTTCGCTTCGTTTGCTGGCACTGCGTCTGCTGTATCGAGACGAATGCCGCGGTTGTCTCTAGGTTGCATGTGAACCGTCGAGGTTTAGAACTAGGGATTTTGCCATGGCTCCGTTGTTTGATTGTCGCGTCTGAGTCCTGTTGGAAGAAGAACGCTGTGGTGACATCGCGTCTACTGTATCGAGATGAAAGTCGAGGTGGTGACCACTCCATGTGGGATGATCTTCGATAGTCTTTCAGGTTTTATATGAGTTACCGTCAAGACCCTGAAGCTAGGAATTTGGCCTTCGCTTCATTTGCTTTGTCACGTCTGAATCCTGTTGGAGGAAGGGCGCTGTAGTGACATCTCGTCTGCTATATCGAGACGAACGTCGAGGTGGTGACCACTCCGTGCTGATGTGGGATGATCTCCGATGGTCTTTCCGGTTTTATATGAGTTGCCGTCAAGACCCTGAAGCTAGGAATTTGGCCTTCGCTTCGTTTGCTTTTGCGTGTCCGAATCCTGTTGGAGGAAGGACGCTGTAGTGACATATCGTCTGCTGTATCGAGGCGAACGTCGAGGTGGTGACCACTCCGCGCTGGTGTGGGATGATCTGTAATAGTCTTTCAGGTTTTATATGAGTTACCGTCAAGACCCTGAAGCTAGGAATTTGGCCTTTGCTTCGATTTCTTTGTCGCGTCTGAATCCGATTGGAGGAAGGACGCTGTAGTGACATTTCGTCTGCTGTATCGAGACGAATGTCAAGGTGGTGACCACTCCGCGCTGGTGCGGGATGATCTCCGATTGTCTTTCAGGCTTTATATGAGTTGCCGTCAAGACCCTGAAGCTAGGAATCTGGCCTTTGCTTCGTTTGTTTTGTCGTGTCCGAATACTATTGGAGGAAGGACGCTGTAGTGACATCTTGTCTGCTGTATCGAGACGAATGTCGAGGTGGTCTCTGGGTTGTCTGGGAACCATCGAGATTTGGAGTAGGGGCTTTGCCGTAGCTCCGTTTGTTTTGACCGTGAGGTCTTTTGTTGACGTTGTACCTGCATCATGCTGGACTGCGAAGGAATGCCGTTGTTGACATTGCGTCTGCTGTAGCGAGACGAACGCTGAGATGGAGTTGAGATTTTGCCGTCACTCCGCTTTTTTTTGACCGTGAGGTCTTTCGTTGACGTTGCATCTGCATCCTGCTGGACTGAGAAGGAACGTCGTTGTTGACATTGCGTCTGCTGTAGCGAGATGAATGCTGAGATGGAGTTGAGATTTTGTCGTCGCTCCACTTTGTTTCGACCGTGAGGTCTTTTGTTGACGTTGCATTTGCATCCTGCTGGACTGCGAAGGAATGCCGTCATTAACATCTCGTCTGCTGTATCGAGATGAATGCTGAGGTGGTCTCTAGGTTGTCTGTGAACCGTCGAGATTTGGCTTCGCTTTCTGATGGAGCGTGTTGGGAAGGTATGGTTCCCTCTTTGTTTGTGCCCCTGGATTGTATACAGGGATCGATGTGATCTCACCTGTAGGGCATAAATTTCATTTCATTCATTTTTTTAATTTCTTTCCGCAATGCTCTATCATTTCAGCTTTTGTATTGCGAAGGTTGCGATTGCCCAATCATTTCGGCTATTTTTCGCGGTGCCCAATCATTTCGGCTATATCTCTTTTTTTTTTACTCGCTGCTTTTTATTGCGAGTTGCCCAATCATTTCGGCTATTTTGCATGCATACACATTTTTTTTACTTGCTAATTTTGTTGCAAGTTGCCCCATCATTTCGGTTATTTCGTATGCATGTGTGGCTCGTTGGCTTTTCGCTGCAAGCTTGGAATTAGACACCGATTTTGGCATCAGTATCGCTACAACTGGGATATTGCCAGAAGCGAATCATCATTTGCCTCTTTCGATGTCGAACAAAGGTGGCTTAGTAGACAGGGTTAAGATCCTGTCGACTAAAGTTTTTGACTTCATGAGCCGTAAGGGTCTCATAAAGGTATTTCTCCCTACAAGTCGTGAGGATCTCGTAGCTGCGTTTTCTCCTTAGGAATCGTGAGGACTCCTAAGTGTATGATCTCTTATAAGTCATAAGGATCTTACAAGAGTGTTTCCTCCTTATAAGTCGAGAGGACTTACAAGTGTTTGTTCACCGTGTGAGCATATCCCTAGTCGCTGGTAGGACTCTGTTAGGGAAATGTTCATTCGTGCCCGTGGATTGTATACAAGGGTTAATATTGAACCGCTTGTAGGGAAGCATTGGAGGTTGTAGGGGCTGCTTAAGAACAGGTTCAGATCCCTGTAGCTTAAGACTTTCAAATCTTATGAGCCGTGAGGGTCCCATAAGAGGATTCTCCTTACGAGTCGTGAGGATCTCGCAAGCGTAATTTCTCCCAAGGGATCGTGGGGATCCCTAAGTGTGTTGCTCCCTTATAAGTCGTAAGAATCTCACGCGGGTGGTTTCTCCTTACAAAGTCGAGAGGACCTTGCAAGTATCTTTTAACGAGATTGCGCCCTTTCAGGTTTTCACAAAACTCGCCGGTAGCCCTGCTGTTTTTACTCACGGAGCCCTTTCGGGTTTTCATCCGTGCCCATTTTGCTTATGGACATACCGTTTTTTTAACGAGGTTGCGCCTTTCCGGGTTTTCACAAAACTCGCCGGTAGCCTGCTGTTTTTACTCACGGAGCCCTTTCGGGTTTTCATCCGTGCCCATTTTGCTTATGAACATACCGTTTTTTTTATCAGTTTTGGGATGCTGCAATCCACCGTAGTTTATCGACATCTCGGTCAATTGCAAGTTTTAGGACATTGCAGTCCATCGTTAGTTTAGGGACATTTCGGTCCGCAGCCAGTTTTAGGACATAATGGTCCATTATTTCTGTATTTGAGGCGAATTTCTAGTTTACGAACTTTTCGGTCCATGGGGCTTTCCCTATGAATGAGCATGATGCCCCCGGCATATCCATCTTTTTCGGAGCATGTGGTTGTGGGGAGCTCACCTTCCAGTTTTCGGACAGCGCGAACTTGCCTTGTTGGTATTGGTCTTCAACCCAGTTTTTGAAAACGAAGCAATCTTCAATTGGATGGCTTACTGCTTGATGGTAAGGGCAGTAATTAGGATTGTTGAGATCGCCTGGCTGCAACGGACGTTTTGGATCCGGCAAATTTATGAGCTTGTTGCGCACTGCCAGCTTGAACAGTCTCCTCGTTTTATCCTGAGGAAATGAGTAAGGGCGTCCTAGTCTCTCCTCGAGGGATGGGCGTGGACGCATATTATTTTGGCGAACAACCGGCTTTAAGTTGCTCGGCCGTTATTGAGTATTGGCAACGAAGGTTGCTTTCCCTTTGCCCTTTTCATTCCAAGGCTCTGTCTTTGAAGAGGAAGGCCTATAGCCCATCTGGTCCATTTGGGCCAGCTTGTCAATCAAGGCCTGGAAGGTGGTCGGCTTGAAGAACATCATGAATTGGGAGATGGTTGACTGAGGGTCAAGAGTACCCACGAACATGCCTACCGCGGGAGTTTTTCGATGCGCTGCTCTCATTTCGACCATAAATTTCGCCACCGTATCGCGTATTGAACCCATGTTTCACCTGGCCTTACCCTGGCATTGATCAATGCAGTGATCGGGGTGCGCTCGCTGGCGCTTGCAAATCTTTGTGTAAACAGCAGCTCCATCTCCGCAAAGGTTTTGACGGAGTCATTGGGCAGTTCAGAGTACCATTCGAACGCTGTCTCTGACAAGCTACCGACGAACTGGCGAAGTAGCAGTTTATAGTCACCTCCAGTGTTGCCGTACAAGGCCCTGAATTGAGCGACATGATGATGCGGATTTCCCGTCTCCTTATATACGTGGAATTTGGGGATCGTGTATCCCGGCGGGTACTTTATTTGGTCATACCAACCCGGATAGGGTCGTCCGGTCTTGACAATTTGGCCAGCCGCTTCATTCGCCTGGCGAGCTCTTATTTGCTGAGCAATATAGTCATCCAGGGCGGCTTTAGAGATTGTCTCCTCCTTGGCTATTGATAGAGCCGGCAGAGGATTCGACGTCTCCGCTCGGTCATCTTCAATAATGATCGGAGGGTCTCAGCTGGGGGATCCGGCTGTAACATCATCCCGACCATGTCTTGGAAGAGAAGCGCCATTCGTTTTATGTTGGCAGTTTGTTCTGTTGCTTCTCTGTCCTTCTTTTCGAGAACTCTGCGGAGGAAGTCAGCATCGGTTTCTTGTTCATGACGCTGCTCTGATGACGCCTCTGGGCTTTCTTTTGGCCCGGTGAGTGTGGTCATTTGCATCAGCATTTCTTGAAGCTTCTGTTGCTGCTCCTGGGCTTTTTTCAAGGATCGGGTGAGCGGTCGGTGACCCGTCGAAGCGCGACTTTCCTCTTTTCCGGAAGCCATGTAAACAGTATGAACCGTTATGCCCCCAGACTTGGGGCGTTTGGGTTCAGTGGTCTTACGATTCGTCGTGGACTTAGGGATTTTCTCCGGCTTTTTCTTTTTGTGGACCGGTGACGTTGAGGGGGGCCGTTGCAGTGGGCACCCAAATAGCTGTCGTCTTTTATGGCTTGCCAGGACGGTTTTCTTCCTGCCGAACCTTCAGCTTCTTCTGTCGACAGAGGTAGTCTTGATCAACCACTGACTCTCGGACTTGTCGCCAGATTTTGTAAACTTTAGAAGACAGTCGTTGGGGGGACTGTTCCGGCTACATTTCTGTGACAGTCTCCACTGGCGGCGGAGATCTTTTTTATACAGCGGTAGGCAAATTCCTGCGCACCTTGTTCAGCAGCTCAAAGCTGTTCCCGGTTGGAACAGCAGCATTGACTTCCACCGTTGGAGCTGGTGGAGTTAGCCCAGAGGGGGAGTTGTCCCCAGCCTTCCTTACTTGGCGCCAGTGGCGACGTCGAGCGTGTCGAGCGGACGGTGTTGGTTCGGCGATGGGGATGGCTTTGTCTTGCCCTCTGTTCAGATGAGGCGTCGCTGGTGCCAGCCTCTTGAAGACTGACGTTTTTTGAGTAGCGGTATCCAATCTGTCAAAGACAGACCTTTGAGCAGGAACGGGGGCCGGAACAGTCAGTCTAGTGAAGACCGACCCTTCGGCAGGAGAAGCCGCCTTGACGACTTTAAGAGCAGGGATGGCTATTCTCTTCGGAACAGCCTTTTCTGGTATTGCAGGCTTCTTCATGGGCCCACATGAGTTTTGGCCCAGTTTGCTGAAAGCTGAAGCATTGGACTTGGGCGACCCGTTGAGAGGGGCCGTGGTAGTTGTAAGCCGATCAAAGACCTACTTCTTTGGAGCTTCTTGCGACAACATTGGGGCATTGAAGCTCGTCGGTGGGAGTATGGTCCCAAAGAACAGCCAGTGGTGGCCTGAGTTACCTGTTCCACTGGCATCTTGAAAAGGGAGGCTGCTTGAGGCCCGTAGGTCACTCCTCCGGCGAGGATGGAGTGGGAGTTGTTGTAATGAGTGCAGTTTGAAGCAATTGATCTTCTATTTTCTGCACGGAGCAAGACACCAAATCTAAGTACCTCGAATCCACAGGCAACCATAGCAAACCGCGATTCGTTCGCGAACACGACGCACGAAGTGTGGAGTGGAAAGAGGAAAAGGTCCCACCGGGCGTGCCAGAATCTGTTTACCGTCGGAAATCGGGAAGACGCACTGTCTTGCCTGAATCTGGGGGCAGATGCTATTTGGTGCTATCCGTCAACCTCTCCGAAGATTCCAAGTTGATTTATGGCACCATGTATCGAACGTTCAGACGGATGCGGCCGATGTAGCAAACTTCGTCAGATTCCCCCTCGTTTGAGGGGTTTTTGATTGTGGGGACGCTCTTCCCTGCAGGCGTAAGCCCCTGCAGTTAATTACGCTATCTCATCGCGGTAACAACTTTCTCCTTCTCCAGATGGTCACTTCGTGTCGTGGGTGTTGTTCCCCTCCGAAAGACGGCGCACAGGACCGCGATGTCCTGACGCTGAGATTCGGGGCAGATACTATTTGGTTTTATCCGTCCACCTCTCCGAAGATGCCAAGTTGATTTATGGCACCGTGTATCGGAGGTTTAGACGGATGCGGCCGATGTAGCAGATTTCGTCAGATTCCCCCTCGCTTGATGGGTTTTTGATTGTGGGGACGCTCTTCCCTGCAGGCGCAAGCCCCTGCAGTTAATTACGCTACCGCATCGCGGTAACAACTTTCTCCTTCTCCAGAATTTCACTTCGTGTCGTGTGTGTTTGTTTTGTTTGTGGTTGCCCGTGGATTGTATACGGAGACTGAGTAATGCCGTCGCCCATAGGACGTGGATTAGTCCAAATCCGTATTTACTTAGATTTGGGTTTGGTGTTTTTAGTTTAAGGATGCATTAGTCGCGTTGCGGCTAAGATCAACTTAAACGTTCATTAAGGATACGATAGTCCTGTTTGAGACTAAGATCAACTTAACGTGATAATCCATTTAATGTCTGGCCATCGGGACTCGTCACCTCTCTAACGTCGTTGAAGGATTACAACGGTAGATGTCAGAGGAGTTCAGAGATGTACCCTTGAAGCAAGGTTGATTTGGAGTTTTATAGTCCGTTTGAATGTTTAAAGATACGTTAGCCGTGTTTGGGGGCTAAGATCAACTTAAACGGGATCGTTTAGATCCGGCAAAAGAGCATTTGGAGGCTCTATTGTTCCAGTTTAGGGACGTACTGGTCCATAGGTAGTTTAGGGACGTTGCGGTCCATGCTCCAGTTTAGGGACGTGGTGGTCCATATTCCAGTTTAGGGACATGGTGGTTCATGTTCTAGTTTAGGGACGTTTCGGTCCAACATTAGTTTAAGGACGTTCCGGTCCAACGCCAGTTTAAGGACGTTCCGGTCCAATATTAGTTTAAGGACGTTCCGGTCCAACATTGGTTTAGGGACGTTCCGGTCCAACATTAGTTTAGGGACGTCTCGGTCCGATATTAGTTTAGGGACGTCTCGGTCCGATATTAGTTTAGGGACGTTTCGGTCCGACATTAGTTTAGGGACGTTTCGGTCCGATATTTGTTTTGGGACGTTTCGGTCCACGAGTTTAAGGACCCCGCAGTCCATATTCATGTGTGGTCGTTGGGACCCGTCACCTCTCTGACGTCGTTGAGGAATTACAACGATAGGTGTCAGAGGAGTTCGGAGATATACCCTCGAACCGGATGTAAATTGATTTAGGGAGCAGCCATGCTCAGTCAATTTAATTTGAGGACTTATGGCCACGACTGGGCTAAGTCCAGTTTCAATATTCTTTTGTCTTTGGTCTATTGGACTTGTGCTAAGGCTTTGCCCCTTCACTGCATTATTTTCCTTTGTTTTGGTTGGGCTCTGCCCTTTATAAATGGTGCAGAGCATCTATTTTGTTTGGGCTCTGCCCTTTTTAAAATGCATAGCATGTTTGATTAGGCCTGTTAGGCCTTTTAATTGGGCTCTTTCCCTTTTCTTTAATAATGCAGAGCATTAAGTACTCTGACAGTGCCCCACGTGGCTTGTCAGGCGTTTTGCGCCAAGTAATGAGCGCAAGCTCATATGGTGGTGACACGTGTCACGCTCTGGCGAGCGCAAGCACAACAGCGCAGTGCGCTGTGTCAGTGCGCTGCGCTGCTGCGCTACTGATACGTGGCGCTTCCTGGTGGCCAGCGCCAATACAGGAGCGCAACAACGCAGTTCTTGCAAGTGCAGAGCTCTGTTTTATCTTTTGATCGATTTTAAATCAAAGAAAACAAGTTTTTTCTTGTTTTCAAGGAACCAATGGTTCATAAAAGAAGTGCAAAGCACTATTTTTATTTTGTTGTTGTTTTTTTTTTATTAAAGATCTATGATCTGTTCATAAGAGAACTTTCTCTTTTTCTAAAGGTCTTTACCTTTTTTTTGTTCTTGAGGAGTTCTTCAGAGTTCTCTTTCTCTGTTTTTTTTTTTATAGAAAATGTTGATCTTCATGTTAGTTATATGTATGCCCTAGAGGCCATTACTGTACATTGGATGTATATTGTAGTGGATGCTGGGACATATATAGGGAGGACTTTCTTGCTCGACATGATAGTATGCTATCTGGTTACTCTTTACCTTAACGTGTACATTGATTGTCTCTCTGTTACATGTTGGTAAAGCCCTTAGGATGAGTACTTGACTACCTGGATTATGATGCGGATCACACTAGTGGGGACATGGTAGTCCATAAGTACATCCTTCAAGGTCCCTAGTCGTGGGTGTATCGAGACGGGGCATCGATATACCAGAGTAGACAAGCGTATACCTGCTCGACCCATACAGATGGGCGATGGATGATCCCATATCCATCGGTGTTTAACATCAGAGATGATATACGGGTGCTCAGTGGAGACTGGGTACACTGGACGGACTCGCCGAGAACTCCCAGATGGTATTATACCTCACGTCAGATGGCAGTTCTCTGGTGACACTGGTACAGGTTAGTCTGTAGACCCGAGATCGTCATAGAGTCTTGTGTGATTCCCACTGTGCTTTGATTTCCACCTTACCACGTCCAAGAGGGCGTGCAAAACGGTGGTTTTTGGGTACAGTCCCGATTCACATGGAGGCAATGAGCGATAGGAGGGGATTCGTCTCTCCCGGTATTGGGGGTTGATGTTGCGCTATGCTCGACTGGCCATAACAGGAAATCCCTGGCCAGGGTTGCTGTGATCTACTGGTAAGTGTTATCAGTAGTTTCACACATGTTATGGACCTCACGTCGGCATGACTTATCGAGCTATTGGGGTCTGACGTTTACCACCCCTAGGCGAGATATGCGACATATCAGACGACGAGACCGGACTGTACGGTAAGTGTTACTGGTTGGATTCACAGGAGTGTGAGCGGGCTTGCTCGTCGATCTTCTGATCGCTCAATACCCGGGTGGCCGTTACGTTTAGCAGACCGCTTGCGGCTTGTGGGTGTTTGATATGATCATCATCTGCTGCCGGCGTATTGACGAGTCTTCAGAGTCCTACACAGAGGTTTCCTGGCTCAAGCGAAACGAAATAGGACCGCATATGAGATATGTGCGGGACCGAGAATAATGCGTGTATGTGATACCGCATTCTATTCTCGCGATGAATGTATCGAATGGTTGTATGCGATATAACCTAGTTATCGAATCAAGGATTGATTCGATAAGTCGATACATTAGATACTAGTCGGTTATATGCGACATGACCGGATCATTGAATCAAGTGTTGATTTAATGATTTATTGTATAATTATATATTTGATATATTACTTTGCATTAACTAGTATTGGTTCACTTTAAATGGATTTTCTCACTTGATGTACACAAGTTGTATATGTGATATACTTTTGTGCACTTGATTGTATCATGTTTGATGATACATGTTAGTTTGGGTGTATGTTTGGTTTAAACCATGGTTGGTCAATGGTTAGGGTTTCACTTGATTTATTTATTTATTCATTTATTCATTCATTTTGGCAAAGGGAAAAATGGTGGCTTTCTTTGTTTGCTTGTGGAAGCTTCTTGAAGCTTTGAACAAGTCCACCATTTTTGTCTCATGCTTAACCCTAACCATTCAACCTAACCATGATTTATTCTCTACACCTAACTATGGTTACCATTATGATAAGTATGATATTATTTCTTATTTTAAAAGGGGATATCATAATATATTTCTTCTTCTTCTTCTTCAAGATGAAGAAGCTTGCTACCAACAATGGCAACTTGAGAAAAAGAGTGAGAAATCCAATTCTAAAGTGAACCCACTTCCTATTTCTTCATCCTCTACCTCTTGCCAAGTAGTATAGGGTGTTTTCTTCACAAGTTTCTTGACTTGGTGAAGTTGGAGCTTGATCTAGTGTTGCCTCGACGTAGATCATCTTCGGCATCGAAGCTGACGACCAAGCCCGCCCATTTCTCCGATGAAACCGACGCTAGAGCCCGGGATTCTATTTGGACAGTGAGGAGACTTCATCATGGAGCTATGGAGGTGGAGGACCGGATCTACAAAGGTTGTATTTCCGTTCTTTTAGTTAAGTTGTTAACTAGTTTCATTGTTTCGCCTAAAATTCTAGTTAACGATCCGTATTAGGGTTTCTCGGCACTTGTAAAATTTGAAATTGGCATGGTTGATGCCTTGTGAGACCTCATTAGCGTGCCTAGGAACCCTACAGTGGTATCAGAGACTAGCTAGAGTCTTAGGCGATGCGTAGACGATGTTAGAAACCCGATCGAACCCGAAACCCCAATTTTTCACCCTCTCTGGACATTTTTTAAAATCTGGACTTTTTCGATATTAAAAATATGCAGAAAAATCAGCAGGTAATTGGAAGAATTACTGTGGAGCCCGTACTCATGATTCCTCCAAAGAGCGGCGGAACCGCGGCAGAAGCATGGCTTCTGCGGCGGTTCCGCGGCCAATAAGTCTCTTCAGTCAACTATTTTTGCACAGTAACTTCTTTATTTTAATGCTGAGTTTTCTGGGAATTTTTAATATTTACTCAAGAGTTGAGTATTCTGGGTTGTTTTGGGGACTCGGTGTTTCGATCGGATTGTCTAATTTTGTCTCTGTGTTTCCCGGATAATTTTTGAATATGTTAAAAAGTTCGACCGGATATAAATACCCAATTTTTCCCCTGTCGGGAAATTTCCAAATGTTGGATCTTTCCGTGGTTTAAAGACGTTCTAAGTAGTGCAAGTAACGCGATGGTCCCTCTAGAAGACAACAAACCTTAACTCGATTATGTGACCGTCTTGAACTGCCCTTTGAAGCTTAGGGTTTGGGGCAGTACGGCGTGCTACATGTGAGGCGTTGGCTTGACCCTTCTACGGCTGGACCGTTGGTACTCAGGCACGAAGTGAATGTTTTTAAACTTGTTTCATGTGTTGAGCTGTTTCGGGAAAACTTGGGTGTTTGAATGTTCGATCGGAAATTTTAACATTTTCTATTTATCCGGAATGGGATACAACATTTGGAATTCACAAGTAGTTATGAGATAACTGAATGAATGTTATAAACATAGCACTTTAGTCTCACTTGATCGGTTGCCACGGAATTTTGATGTGATCAAAAGTCCGTCGCAATCACGTAGCGTACGCGGATACTCGCCGGGTAAACTTAATAGACAGCCTCGCTCCATTGCCCCGACCAAGTAACTGTAGGAGAACCCCGTTGCCGAAAGCATCCGTTCGGGTGCTCGCGGCAGCGTTGTTCCGCCTTGGTGCACTTCGTCGACGGCATCGGGGGTGCGGCCGCCTACTAAAGTTTGCGACGAGCATTCGATCAGGATGTCGGGAATCTTGTTGAATTGCCCGACTTGGTATTGAAAAGTGTTTTCAATTTTGAGACTAAAATGCGGGGTTTATAATTGTTAGGCATGCGATGTCTAAGTAATTCATTTAATTAGGCATGTGATGTTTAAGGAGGTTGCGGATTCCAACTGTTGTAGTTTTACACTTCTTTTCTGTGACCGTAAGTGTAATATGTGTTATCGCCGGTTTCGTTGCTATATATCAACGACAATTGGGATACGCATGTTTACTTACGTTGATGACATGTGATGTTATGTATTGCTGGATATGTTATATTGGATCGTCGTGTTCGAATAGCCGGGGGTTTTTATGTGATATGAGTGTTTTTCATTTTCATTCATGTAAAAACTTGTATGTAATATTTTTTTATTGGGGCACTTCCAGGTTGCGGATGATGTCACCTTTTGTATATTATTTACTTTTCCGCACTAGGATAGACCCAAGGAGGAGGGCACAAGTAACCGGGTTCTGGAGTCCAGTGAGAGACCAACTCGAGGAGTCGAGTCCGGGTCTCCTAACTCTAGAATTGGTAGGGTTACTTGCCGCTCTCGTAAGGGTCTAGGGGTGTGGGTTTGGCTATTCATCGCGACCGTGGAATCCGTGTTTTATACTGGCTCGTATTGAAAACACGGACGTCCTAGTATATCCAATATTTCATATGTTTCTTCTGCTGCGATATCTGTGATGTGATCATGTGATATGTTCTGTGATAGATACTGTATATAGTATATATGATATATTATATAGACGTTACTTATGTTTTACACCCGTGCTAGCCCTGCCCTGCTTTGCCATTAGTCACCTAACCTAACGGTGCACGAGGGGACATCGAGGCGAACACGGATGGTATAAGTGTACGTCATATTTATCTGTGATGTTTAGGTGACTTAAATGATGGGACTTCATTAATGTGATTAATGAAAGAAAAAGAAACCTAAAAGATGTTGTAGAATCGAATTTCAAAAAAATAAACAGGTAGCTACAGTTCTTGCTTTGCACAGCGGTATATATGATATATCCTGCACCTTATTCGATAAGGAAAGGACCGAGATCCCTTCGCCGGGAGTGACTCCTTTAGCAATAACTGGCAGATACTACACACTCGGTTTGTCTTTTGATTGCTTTTAAGAATTTTTGCTTTACACAGTGATATATATGTAATATCCCGCACCTCATTCGACGAGGAAAGGACCGACGATCCCTTTACCGGGAGTGACTCCTTTAGCAAAACTAGAAAAGCCTCAAATGCACTCCATTTTAAAATCATTTGATTCTACAACGATATCAAGTTCATTACGCAAAAGGTTTTCTTAAAAACCTGTCGTAGCCCTCCGTCATTTCAGATAAGTCCTAGTTAGTATTCGTGCTGCGTTTGTTGACTCAGTCAAGGCGTAGTGTGCGGTAGCTGATTAGTGCTTATCTGCAAAGCATATGATGCGATTGGATTAGGGTAGTCGTGCGGCCTTGTTGACTCAGTCAAGGGTCGTGCGGGTGGGTTTAATTCAATCGAGAAATGACGGGTTGAACTTTACTTGTGGTCTATGATTTGTTGACTCAGTCAAGGTCATAGATCGCTTGGGGCAAAATATTATCGGGAATTTCAAGTGTTGAAATTTGCAATGAGATTGCATACCTTCTATGAGATAGTTGGATCCCGATACCCGCTGCGAGTAATTGTTACTCCTGGGAGAGTTTTACACATTACAATTAGCCGATCAAGTAGGTGTCTAGAAAGGTGTCAACGGGGTTACGCCTCTGGGAAAACGAGGTTTACATTAATTAGGTTCGTGCGAAAGCACGGGGGACCTCCCTCAAAGTACCGACACTGGCCTGGCTGAAAGATTGGCGAACTTGTAGTGTGTAATTAATCCCGGCTAGTCTTTCCTTTTAGGGTTTGAAGGAAGATTTGATAAAAACAGTGGGAGCCATCCTGATTAGATAAAATAAAAACCAATCTATTCTTGCAAGAGCGCACGCTGAGTGTTTTCTTCTCTCTCTCTCCAGGTAGCGACCATATCACGCCTTAATCAAGATAATAATACGGAAGTATTGACTGAACCCACTTGTTATACTGAGCTGGGGAACGTTGGTCCCGCTCCAACTTATAATTGTTATAAGACAGAGCAGGAAATTGGGGATTACCAGAATTCCCGTGCCGCCCAAACGAAGAGAGTGCATGCTGATGCATCATCTTCGGGTGTGTTCATTACAGAGAACTGTTTCTCAGTATCCTTTACGTCCTGGGTATGTGATACCAGATCAGGATCCCAGATATGTAATCTGTTACATAGGGCTACAGAAAGGTAGAGAACTGAGAACGGGTGATGAGTTTCATTAGGCAGAAAAACGGGGCAAGTGTTGCAGCCAAGTCTGTTGGTCACTGTCACCATGTATTACCAATACATTGATTCTGAACGAATGTTATTAGATACCGAACCTGATATACAAAATTATATCTGTCTCTTTATTAGTAAAGAAACGATAAAATTTTGTCTTGTTGGATAATGTTTTGAACATTTCCTATATCAAAAGTTGATCGGATCAGGCACGTTATCTAAAAGTATTGATGTTCTAAATCAAACTACAGTTCTTAGTATACAGAACACACAAAAGAGGAAGAGTTCAGAAATGAACGAATCCTTCTTGAGGCATTGTAGACTAGGTCATATCAATGCGACCCGACTAGCTAAAGTTACATGAAGATGCATATTTAAATCAGTTTAAATCTACATCTTGTGAAACTTGCCAGTCATGTCACAGAGATATAATGACACCAGCTCTATTTATTGGAAACTGAGAAAGAGTTAGTGAACTCTTGGGATGATACATGTTGATGTATGTAGATCCCCTGTCTACACTTGCCAAGACCGGTTCTTTATACTTCATTTAATTCTCTGATGATCTCTTTTGATTCAGACATATGTTCCTGTTGAAACACAAGTCAGAACCTTTTGAGATATTCACAGAATATAAGTTAGAAGTAGAGAACCAATACGGGTATAAGTATTATGTCCTTTGATGAGATCAAGGAGGAGAATACTTGAGCACAAAATTCTATGAACTTTTCTAAAAGAGAATGAGATTCTCTCTCAGCATTACTCCTCCGTATACACCATAGCACGATGGTATATCGGGGCGGAGCAATCACACCCTATATGATAAGGTGTGCTCTATGATGAGTACTACTGAGTTACCTATTTCCTTTTTGGGAGTTATGCACTTGAGAAGCTGCATACCTATTGAATAGGGTTCAAATCAAATCAGTTGCCTACCACTTCATATGTGATATGGAAAGGAAAGAGCCCATATCTTAAGATAGTTAAGATTTGGGGTTGACCGGCCTATGTCGAAAAGCAAAATCCGGACAAGCTCGAGGCAAGGTCTGTAATATAGAACTGGAAAGGTTCCAGCTATACAAAACTGCAGCTGATGATGTGACAGAACCAAAGGATTCAATAGTTACCAACGAACCTCAGCCTCTCCGCCGATCTAGTAAGGTTCATCACCCGCCTGAGAGATACTTCGGTTTCTCTATGACAGTGGGAGCGAGAATTGCATCATGAGATGATGACCCAACTAGTTTCGAGCAGGCCATCGAGAGTAGGGACTCTGTAAGAATGACTGGATGCTTAGCGATTTGAGATGGAATCCATGTACACCAACAAAGTATGGACTTTGGTTGCTATATCTGAAGGGTTAAATCCCCATCAGGAGCAAGTATATCTTGAGAAGATTACTTGGTGTAAATGGAAAAGTTGAGACTTTCAGAGCTAGACTTGTTAAAGCTTTTCGTCATCGAACAGGCGTGGATAATGATGAAACCTTTTCAAGTAGCTATGCTTAAGTCCATCCAGATCCTACTTGCCACGGCTACATACCATGACTACGATATCTGGCGGTTGGGTGCCATGACTGTTTTTCTAAAATGATGTTTTAGAAGAGAACTTCTATAAGTACACAGCCAGAGGGCTTCGTAGACAGTAGGAGCAGCGGAAACGTGTACAAGATGCTTTATAGGATAAAGTAGGTATCGCGGAGTTGGAACATCTATTTTTGATGTGTTAGTCAAAGAGTTTGATATCATCAAAATGGTAGATGAACCTTGTATAAACAATAAAGGTAGTAGGGAGTATAGTGACGATCCTCGTAGAGTACGTGGATGACATGCTCTTGATAGGGAAGGAGTTTCCTATGCTACGCTCGGTCAATCTCCGCTTATCACAATAATTCTCCATATAGGATCAAAGTCATACCTCCTAAATCCTGGGTTTTGGATCTATGAGATAGATCTAAATGGATGTTAGGATTCTCACTAGTTGTAGTGAGATGGTATCAATTGATTCTGGGAAGAATCACTGGAAAGGTTCCAGAGTGATAAGGACGACTGAATGTCAGTCACAGGCATTGTCTTTACCCTCAGTAAAGGGACGGTATGTTGGAAGAGTTCCAAGTTAGATACCGTGGCTAACTAGACGATAAAAGCTGGTTACATCGCTACTTAATATGCTACCAAAGAGGAAGTCTGGGTGTATATTAGTTCATGAGATGAACTTTGTTCCTCCCATTGTGTGACAATGGAGTTGTGGCTTATGCCAAGGAACGTCCGTCCCATCAGTGATCCAGACATATTCTAAGGCAGTATCACCTGATCATGGAGATGGTTGATCTCCAGGGTGATCAGAGTTAGGAGAGTAGACTCAGAAGACAACACGGCGGATCCATTCACAAAGGCCTTTTCCCAGAGAGAGACTTTTAAGGGATGGTTGAGTATGAGATACTACAACCACTGCTATCAGATGGCCCTAGTGCAAGTGGGAGATTGTTAGTTATATGTATGCCCTAGAGGCCATTATTGTACATTGGATGTATATTGTAGTGGATGCTGGGACATATATAGGGAGGACTTTCTTGCTCGACATGATAGTATGCTATCTGGTTACTCTTTACCTTAACGTGTACATTGATTGTCTCTCTGTTACATGTTGGTAAAGCCCTTAGGATGAGTACTTGACTACCTGGACTATGATGCAGATCATACTAGTGGGGACATGGTAGTCCATAAGTACATCCTTCAAGGTCCCTAGTCGTGGGTGTATCGAGACGGGGCATCGATATACCAGAGTATACTAGCGTATACCTGCTCGACCCACACAGATGGACGATGGATGATCCCATATCCATTGGTGTTTGACATCAGAGATGATATACGGGTGCTCAGTGGAGACTGGGTACACTGGACGGACTCGCCGAGAACTCCCAGATGGTATTATACCTCACGTCAGATGGCAGTTCTCTGGTGACACTGGTACAGGTTAGTCTGTAGACCCGAGATCGTCATAGAGTCTTGTGTGATTCCCACTGTGCTTTGATTTCCATCTTACCACGTCCAAGAGGGCGTGCAAAACGGTGGTTTTTGGGTACAGTCCCGATTCACATGGAGGCAATGAGCGATAGGAGGGGATTCGTCTCTCCCAGTATTGGGGGTTGATGTTACGCTATGCTCGACTGGCCATAACAGGAAATCCCTGGCCAAGGTTGCTGTGATCTACTGGTAAGTGTTATCAGTAGTTTCACACATGTTATGGACCTCACGTCGGCATGACTTATCGAGCTATTGGGGTCTGACGTTTACCACCCCTAGGCGAGATATGCGACATATCAGACGACGAGACCGGACTGTACAGTAAGTGTTACTGGTTGGATTCACAGGAGTGTGAGCGGGCTTGCTCGTCGATCTTCTGATCTCTCAATACCCGGGTGGCCGTTACGTTTAGCAAACCGCTTGCGGCTTGTGGGTGTTTGATATGATCATCATCTGCTGCCGGCGTATTGACGAGTCTTTAGAGTCCTACACAGAGGTTTCCTGGCTCAAGCGAAACGAAATAGGAGCGCATATGAGATATATGCGGGACCGAGAATAATGCGTGTATGTGATACCGCATTCTATTCTCGCGATGAATGTATCGAATGGTTGTATGCGATATAACCTAGTTATCGAATCAAGGATTGATTCGATAAGTCGATACATTAGATACTAGTCGGTTATATGCGACATGACCGGATCATTGAATCAAGTGTTGATTTAATGATTTAATGTATAATTATATATTTGATATATTACTTTGCATTAACTAGTATTGGTTCACTTTAAATGGATTTTCTCACTTGATGTACACAAGTTGTATATGTGATATACTTTTGTGCACTTGATTGTATCATGTTTGATGATACATGTTAGTTTGGGTGTATGTTTGGTTTAAACCATGGTTGGTCAATGGTTAGGGTTTCACTTGATTTATTTATTTATTCATTTATTCATTCATTTTGGCAAAGGGAAAAATGGTGGCTTTCTTTGTTTGCTTGTGGAAGCTTCTTGAAGCTTTGAACAAGTCCACCATCTTTGTTTCATGCTTAACCCTAACCATTCAACCTAACCATGATTTATTCTCTACACCTAACTATGGTTACCATTATGATAAGTATGATATTATTTCTTATTTTAAAAGGGGATATCATAATATATTTCTTCTTCTTCTTCTTCAAGATGAAGAAACTTGCTACCAACAATGGCAACTTGAGAAAAAGAGTGAGAAATCCAATTCTAAAGTGAACCCACTTCGTATTTCTTCATCCTCTACCTCTTGCCAAGTAGTATAGGGTGTTTTCTTCACAAGTTTCTTGACTTGGTGAAGTTGGAGCTTGATCTAGTGTTGCCTCGACGTAGATCATCTTCGGCATCGAAGCCGACGACCAAGCCCGCCCATTTCTCCGATGAAACCGACGCTAGAGCCCGGGATTCTATTTGGACAGCGAGGAGACTTCATCATGGAGCTATGGAGGTGGAGGTCCGTATCTACAAAGGTTGTATTTCCGTTCTTTTAGTTAAGTTGTTAACTAGTTTCATTGTTTCGCCTAAAATTCTAGTTAACGATCCGTATTAGGGTTTCTCGGCACTTGTAAAATTTGAAATTGGCATGGTTGATGCCTTGTGAGACCTCATTAGCGTGCCTAGGAACCCTACACTTCATGCCTTTGAATTGTGGTCTGGGGTCCTTTTTATAGTGCACATAAATCAGTTAAATTTGTTAAAGAGATATTTCTCTGAGTGATTTGGGGAATTTTCCCCACCGTTGGATCTTTGATCCAAGGGCTTCTGTTTTACAGAAGAAAATCTTCTTGTTTTAACAAGAACAGAAAGATTTCTTTAAAATCTTACTTCCGTTTGGCGCAAATGCCCCAGCGCGTGACACGTGTCGCGCAGCGCACAGCACAGCGCGACTGTGCTAGCGCATCTGCGCGTGACACGTGTCGCGCAGCGCAAAGCGCTTGCGCGACTGCGCTAGCGCATCTGCGCTGACACGTGTCGCGCAGCGCACAGCGCAGCACGACAGCGCTAGCGCATCTGCGCTGACACGTGTCGCGCGGCGCAGTGCCTGCGCAACTGAAGCGTTGCTTCCTTTATTAAAATTTAGATTTTGGGCAAATCGTAAGCGTCGCTTCACCTGAGATATCTTTTCATCTCCTTTTTTCAAGTCAAACTTGTATTTCCAAAATTTTGATTTCCCGGGCCTTGGAAATGATTTTATTGTGCACAGAATCTTCTGTGCTTGGGTCTATATATATAACTCGAGGCTGGGCCTTTTCTTCTCTCATTTTCAGAGAACTTCTTCGATCATGGCTTGCAACCGCCCTCATGCCCGCCGACAATCATGGGAGGTGCCGATTCGGGACATCGTTCCCCGTTTTGCTGCACGCTTGGTGGACTCCTCTTTTTCGGACGAGCAATGCGATGCCGCAATGCACGAGCTTTTGACTCGTGTGGGGTCTCCTCTCCCTCCGAATTCTATTTGGCTTCGGATGATCCTTGCCTCGGTGCTCACCGACATTCCTCCTCCTCCAGCAGAGATGTCCTCGGCGATGCTGGATGCCGCCGAGGATAAGATTGAGTGCTTTCTCGAAGCGCACTTGATCACCAAAGCCCTAAGGGACTTCTCCTTCCACTTGCTGAGCCAGATGCGGGCTCGTCGGGTTGTCATCGCCACTTTTTCCCAGGAGTGCGGCGTCGACCGTTGGATGGCTCCCCCTCGGGAAGAGCGCCGCTTCGACGTGATGGAGAAGACGGAGAGGGAGCTGAATAATCTTCTTTTTCTTTTTGTGAACCCTTGTCTCTCTGATCCTGTATTCGGTGATCTTTTTTAAATGTAATAACAAATAAATGTTTTAATTAAGTATTTTATTATCTGTTAAGTGTTCTTTTTATTTTAGCTCTCTGTTGTGCTTGTGCATCGTATGATTTTAATTTGTTATTATCAAGTGCATGTAATTTTGCATGGATAAATTGCCTTTGGCACTTAGCCCCCTTCTTCTGCGGTAGCGCATCTACGCTGACACGTGTCGCGCAGCGCACAGCGCAGCGCAACTGCGCTAGGGCAACTGCGCTGCCACATGTCGCGCAGCGCAGAGCGCAGCGCGGCGCTTCCTTTAACAGAGCTTTGCTCTAATTGGGCGCGCCTTCTTGGGCGCTGCGCTAATGTATCTGCGCCAGACACGTGGCGCATCGCGCGCAGCGCAAAGGATCTGAAGCGTTGCTTCAATTATTAAGGTTTAAATTTTCAAAGCAAAGCTTTGTTTCTGATTGGGGGAAGATGAAGTGTTGCTTCATCTCCCGCCTTGGAATTTGAACAGAGCTTTGCTCTGATTGGGGTAAACAAATGCCCCCCCACCGCCGCGCTTACGTGGCCCCAAACGTGAGCGCAACGGTGGCAGAATCCCAACCATCGCGGCAGCTTTTGGAAGTTGAAGAGGCACTAGATGCCTATAAATAGGACCTTTGGTCCCCCACAGATGCTTATCATCTTTCAGATTTTTACTTTCAGAACTCAGAGCCTTGCTCTCTTGTTTAAACACTTTTTTAAAAGTTCAAAATTTAGAGAATTTTAGGTAAAAATATTAATTTTGATTAAATTAAATCAACTTTAAGAGCCTTGCTCTCAATAGATCCCTAATCTAAAGAAGACCCTTTTAGGGTTTCAATTAGCAAAGCTTTGCTCTAAAAGGGTCTAAAGAGAATTAAAGGGAACCCTATTAGGGTTCCATTAATAGAGCTCTGCTCTTCAAAAGGTTCCCCTTGGATTCTCTTAATTAATGGAGCTTTGCTCCTTCCAAATCATATAGAAGAACTCTTAAGAGTTCTTCATGGCATTTGATACTATTATTATTATTATATCATTTTTTTCTCAGAGCAAAGCTCTCAATGTTCTTAGGGAATTTTCCTTAAATTCTCCTCATAACTGGTTTCTTGACAGGTGTCACTCCTGTCTATAGAGCATTGCTCTCGAGGAGCTTTAACTCCCTATACCTTTTTCTCATTGCTAATCTTCCAATGTTGCTTCCTTCAGGCATTATGGCGGTGCATCTATACAGTCTGCACGAGTTCATTACCTATGAGGATATTCGTGCACAGGGCCGTCAACAAAACCAAGAGTTCACAGATGCCCAATGTGCAGAGGTCATGGGTCGTCTGAACGCAAGCGGTGGTTGGCTGCTACCTCGTCGTTCGGCTCTTTTGAAAGTCGTGCTGGGAGCAATATGGAGAGCACTTCCGGGTCTTCACGAGGCCCTACCGCTCAATGCGCTGGATGATGCCGAAGACAAGGTGCATTCAGTGTTCCTGACGGGGCTGATTTCGAAGAAACGGTGGGACAGCCTCATTGACATCCTACATCAAGTCTTCCAGCAGACGACGATAGTTGCTGCTTATCGAAGGCCGGAAGGGCTTGCCGTGGATCTCGACACAGAGGAGCACGAGAGGCTGCGCATAAGAATAATTAGAAAGGCCAGAAGAACTCTGGATGGCCTTACTTTTGAATTCCTCAATCCGTGCCCCGGATCTGAGGTTATACCGTTGTAATAATTTGAATAATGTCTCTTATTCATTACTCTGATGATTGTAAGAATTTTTAGCAATATGAATGGAAACCCCCTTTTTTTATTTAGCTTGTCTTATTTCTCGTCCTGAATCTTCTGCCCATGCATAAGTGAGTGCGTCTCAAACGCTTAATCAAACGTAAATCGGATGCTCTTTCTGTCATTTTCCTCTTTCTTTTATTGTTAGCAGGCTGTTTTAATAATCATGGTTGACGGATAATAGAGCACGCATCTTGAATTTCTTAAGAAATAGCGATGGCTTAGGCCGCGGGTTCAGATCTGCTGCCTAAGACTTTTCAACTCTATGAGCCGTGAGGGTCTCGTAGAGATTTTTCTCCCTACGGATCGAGATGATCTCGTAGGTGGGTTTTTTCTCCTTAGGAATCGTGAGGATTCCTAAGTGTGATTTTCTTTTATAAGTCGTAAGGATCCTACAAGAGAATTTTTCCCTCTTATGAATCGAGAGGACCCGTAAGCGGTTGTTTCCCTCCTTATCAAAACTCGACTTTGGAGAGTGAGACCCGTGAATAGTATGCAAGAGACCGTTTTAGATCGACTTGTAGGGTCCCAGTACTTAGGAAACAGGCTTCTTTTATGCCTACTGCCTAAGGCTTTATCTCACGAGTCGAGCCGCCTCAACAATTTCTTCACAAGTCGAGACGAATCGAGCGTTTCTCGCAAGAACATTTTAACATCGCATTTAACCTCTGCTCTTTACGACGGAAGCCCGTTAAGGTCGGTGGTACTTAGGGTTTTGGCTATCGTACCGTCGCATAAGCTGATATAGTCCTCGATAGGCAATCGTGCTGTTCGAGTAGCCCTGCGATTGCCGTGTCTCTGATCCCTTCGGGGGCTGGACAAGGCGTCTTCATGCAATCTTCCTAGGTAGTTTGACCGTCGGAAGAACAAGCGTTAGGAATTTGCCATGCCGCTTTTTACTTGAGGTTAGGCTCATTTTGGCGAGCCCCGATGAGTCATAACCACTCCGCGCTGGTGTGGGATGATCTCCGATAGTCTTTCAGGTTTTATGTGAGTTGCCGTTAAGACCCTGAAGCTAGAAATTTGGCCTTTGCTTCGTTTTGCTGGCATCGCGTCTGCTGTATCGAGACGAATGTCGCGGTTGTTTTTAGTTTGCTGATGAACCGTCGAGATTTGGAACTAGGGATTTTGCCATGGCTCCATTTGTTTGATTGTCGAGTCCGAATCCCGCTGGAGGAAGAACGATGGGGTGACAACTCGTCTGCTGTATCGAAACGAACGTCAGGGTGGAGCTGGAATTTTTTTTTTGCCGTGGCTCTGTTTGTTTGATTGTCGCGTTCGAATCCCGCTGGAGGAAGAACGCTGGGGTGACAACTCGTCTGCTGTATCGAAACGAACGTCGGGGTGGAGCTGGAATTTTGCCGTGGCTCCATTTGCTTGATTGTCGCGTTCGAATCCCGCTGGAGGAAGAACGCTGGGGTGACAACTCGTCTGCTGTATCGAAACGAACGTCGGGGTGGAGCTGGGATTTTGCCGTGGCTCCGTTTGTTTGATGATGTTGCGTCTGCTGTGTCGAGACGAACGTCGAGGTGGTGACCATTCCACACTGGTGTGAGACGATCTCCAGTTGTCTTCCTGGCTTTATATGGGTTGCCGTCAAGACCTTGAAGCTAGGAATTTAGCCTTTGCTTCATTTGCTTTGTCATGTTCGAAGCTTGTTGGAGGAAGAACGTTATTGTTGACATTGCGTCTACTGTATCGAGGCGAATGTCACGGTTTTCTCTAGGTTGTTGCTGA
Organism: Agapanthus africanus; assembly: GCA_030015575.1. Taxonomy (NCBI): domain Eukaryota; kingdom Viridiplantae; phylum Streptophyta; class Magnoliopsida; order Asparagales; family Amaryllidaceae; genus Agapanthus; species Agapanthus africanus. Next base: position 194,021,731 of record JASDDO010000019.1, on the reverse strand, counting down.
ACCGTCGAGACTTGGCTTCACTTTTTGGCGGAGCCTGTCGGGAAGGTATGGTTCCCTCTTTATTTGTGCCCCTGGATTGTGTACAGGGATTGCTGTGCTATCGTCTGCGGGGCATGTTACATATATATATATTTTTTTATTTTAGTTCTTTCCGCGATGCTCTATCATTTCAGCTTTTATATCGCGAAGGTCGCGATTGCCCAATCATTTTGGCTATTTTTCGCAATGCCCAATCATTTCGGCTATTCATTTTATTTTTACTCGCTGTTTTTTTATTGTGAGTTGCCCAATCATTTCGGCTATTTATTTTATTTTTACTCGCTGCTTTTTATTGCGAGTTTCCCAATCATTTCGGCTATTTATTTTTATTTTTATTCGCTGCTTTTTATTGCGAGTTGCCCCATCATTTCGGCTATTTTACATGCATACATTTTTACTTGCTGCTTTTTATTGCAAGTTGCCCCATCATTTCGACTATTTCATATGCATTTTTGGCTCGCTGATTTTTTTTTATATCGCAAGTGTGGAACTTAGAATCTGATGCCAATCTTAGCATCAGCATCACTATGACTGGAATATTTCCAGGAGCGAGTCATCATTTGCCATGAAACGACTTGGAATTTGATATCGATTTAGGCATCAGCATCGCTACAACTGGAATATTACCAGGAGCGAATCATCATTTGCTGCTGTCGATGCTGAACAAGGGTGGCTTAGCGAACAGGGTTAGGGTCCTGTCGACTAAGGCTTTTGACTTCATGAGCCGTAAGGGTCTCACAAAGGTATTTCTCCCTACAAGTCGTGAGGATCTTGTAGGTGTATTTTCTCCTTAGGAATCGTGAGGATTCCTAAGTATTTGTGCCTCTGTAAGTCGTAAGGATCCTACAGGAGGGTTTTCTCCTCATAAATCGAGAGGATTTACAAGGGTTGTTTACCAAGCAAACATATCCCTAGTCTCGGATAGGACTTGATTAGGGAACTGTTTATTCGCGCCCGTGGATTGTATACAAGAGTCAGTACTGAACCACTTGTAGGGCAATATCGAAAGTTGTGGGGGTTGCTTAAGCACAGGTTTAGGTCTCTGTAACTTAAGACTTTCAAATCTTATGAGCCATGAGGGTCCCATAAGAGAGTTCTCCTTACGAGTCGTGAGGATCTCGCAAGTGTATTTCCTCCTTAGGAATCGTGGGGATCCCTAAGTGTGTTGCTCCCTTGTGAGTCGTAAGGATCTCACGCGGGTGGTTTCTCCTTACAAGCTCGAGAGGACCCTATAAGTGTCTGTTAATGAGGTTGCGCCCTTTTGGATTTTCACAAACACTCGCCGGTAGCCCTGCTGTTTTTACTCACGGAGCCCTTTCGGGTTTTCATCCGTGCCCACTTTGCTTATGGACATACCGTTCTTTTGCTTTTTTATTTTATTTTTTATTTTTTATTATTTTTTTATTTTATTTTATTTTATTTTTTATTTTTTTAACGAGATCGCGCCCTTTCGGGTTTTCACGAACACTCGCCGGTAGCCCTGCTGTTTTTACTCACGGAGCCCTTTCGGGTTTTCATCCATGCCCATTTTGCTTGTGGACGTATCGTTTTTTTTTGTTTTTTATTTGTTTTTTTTTAACGCCACGTCAACCTGAAGATGCTGCGGGTTGGGAGTAGTTTAACGACGTTTCGGTCATTTGCAAGTTTTAGGACATTGCGGTCCGTCGTTAGTTTAAGGACGTTTCGGTCCATATCCAGTTTTAAGACATAGTGGTCCGCTGTTAGTTTAACGACGTTTCGGTCTATGGGGCTTTCTCTATGACTGAACATGATGCCCCTAGCGTATCCATCTTTCTCGGAGCGTGCGGCTGTGGTGGACTCACCTTCCAGCTTTCAGACAGCGCGAACTCGCCCTGTTGGTATTGGTCTTCAACCCAGTTTTTGAAGACGTAGCAGTCCTCGATCAGGTGACCTACTATTTGGTGGTAAGGGCAATAATTAGGATTATTAACATCGCTTGGCCGCAACGGACATTTTGGACCTGGCAGAGTGATGAGTCTGTCGCACACTGCTAGCTCGAACAGTCCCCTTGTTTTATCTTGCGGAAACGAGTAAGGACGTTTCAACTTTTCCTGGAGGGGTTGCCACTTGTCGCTTTGGCGAGCAACCGGTCTAGGATCACTTGATTGTTGTTGAGTGCTGGCGACGAAAGCCGTTTTTCCTTTTCCTTTATCCTTTTTGTTCGCTCCGTTGTTTACGGGGCCAAGATTTTTTCCGAGTAGCGTGCGATTACACGGCTGAACGTTCTCGCAACTCCTCAATTCTTTCACTTTTGAAATAGACTCCCCGAAAGAGGGGTTGGGGGTAACTTCTTCGTCAGAGTCGCTTCCAAAGGTGATAATTTGCGATCCCTTGGAGTCGGCTATATGACAGTTGTTGGCGGCTCTTTTGTGCTCATATATCGCATTTTTCCGATGACTACGAGCTTCACACTTTGTCTTGTCGAAGTGTTGCTTTTGAGCGACATACCCTTGCCACCAACAGTTAAAGGATTCGCAGTCTTCGGTAGGATGTATGATCTTCTGATGATATAAACAGAAGTTAGGGTGCATCTCTGTAGGGTCCCTAGGCATCCTAGTGAGGTCTCACAAGGCACCGAACATGCCAATTTCAAAAATTCTAGGTGCCGAGAGACCCGACTACGGATCGTTTGCTAGAAAACTAGGCGAAAAAGCTAACTAGTTAACACTTAACTATGAGAATCGAAAATACAACCTTTGTAGATCCGGTGCTCCACCTCCATAGCTCCGCAATGAAGTCCTCTCGCTGTCCTACACAAATCCTGGGCTCTAGCGTCGGCTTCATCGGAGAATAGGCGAGCTAGGTCGTCGATGTCCATGCCGAAGATGATCTAAGTCGAAGCATCGCAAGATCAAGCTCCACCTTCACCAAGTCTTGAAAACTTGTGAAAGAAACACACTCTACTACTTGGCAAGAGGTAGAGGATGAAGAAATAGGAAGTGGGTAGACTTTAGTTTTGGATTTCTCACTCATTTCATCAATCCACCATTGATGTAGTCAAGCTTTTCTTCTTGAAAATGAAGAAGAAGAAGAAAGCAAGAAGATGATAATTATTATGATAAGCATTAAAGAATAAATAAAAATCCATTATTATCATAATTCTCACCAAGGTTAGGTGTAGAGAATTAACTTGAGTTAATTGAATTGGTTAGGGTTAAGCATGAGACAAAATGGTGACTAAGTCAAAAGTTCATGAAGCTTCATGAAAGAAGACAAAAGAAAGCCACCATTCTATTTTATGCAATTTATTTTCCAAAAATAAAAACAAATGAATAAATGAATAATCAAATAAAAACCCTAACCATTTCTTTAACCAAGGTTTAATTCTTTACACAAATCCTAATTTGCATGTATCATCAAATATGATACAAACAAGTGCACAAAATCATATCGCATATGCAATGCGCACAACCGAGCGAGAAAATTCATTTAAAGTGAACCGATACTAGTTAATGCAAAGTAATATATCAAATATATAATTATGCATTAAATCATTAAATCAACACTTGATTTAACGATCCGGTCATGACGCACATAACCGACTGGTATCATTAGTAACATCTTATCGAATCAACACTTGATCCGATAACCCGGCTATATCGCATATAACCGATCAATGTCACATCGCGAGAATCGAATACAGTATCACATACTCGTATTATTCTCGGTCCCGCACATATCTCATATGCGCTCCTATTTCATTTCGCTTGAGCCAGGAAACCTCTGTGTAGGACTCTAAAGACTCGTCAATACGCCGGCAGCAGGTGATGATCATATCAAACACCCACAAGCCGCAAGCGGTCTGCTAAACGTAACGGCCACCCGGGTATTGAGCGATCTGAAGATCGACGAGCAAGCCCGCTCACACTCCAGTGAATCCAACCAGTAACACTACCGTACAGTCCGGTCTGATCGTCTGATATGTCGCATATCTCGCCTAGGGGTGGTAAACGTCAGACCCCAATAGCTCGATAAGTCGTGTCGATATGAGGTCTATAACTATTCGAGAAACTACAGGTAACACTTACCAGTAAATCTCAGCAACCCTGGCCAGGGATTTCCTGTTATAGCCAATCGAACACAGCATAACATCAACTCCCTATACCGGGAGAGACGAATCCCCTCCTATCGCTCATTGCCTCCATGTGACTCGGGACTGTACCCAAAAACCACCGTTTTGCACGCCCTCTTGGACGTGGTAAGATGGAAATCAAAGCACAGTGGGAACCACACAAGACTCTATGACGATCTCGGGTCAACAGACTACTCTGTACCAGTGTCACCAGAGAACTGCCATCTGACGTGAGGTATAATACCATCTGGGAGTTCTCGGCGAGTCCGTCCAGTGTACCCAGTCTCTACTGAGCACCCGTATATCATCTCTGATGTCAAACACCGATGGATATGGGATCATCCATCGCCCATCTGTATGGGTCGAGAAGGTACACGCTAGTCTACTCTGGTATATCGATGCCCCGTCTCGATACACCCACGACTAGGGACTTTTAAGGATGTACTTATAGACTACCATGTCCCCACTAGTATGATCCGCATCATAGTCCAGGTAGTCAAGCACACATTCTAAGGGCTTCACCAACATGTAACAGAGAGACAATCAGTATACACGTTAAGGTAAAGTTCAACCAGATAGCATACTATCATGTCGAGCAAGAAAGTCTTCCCTATATACGTCCCAGCATCCACTACAATATACATCCTATGTACAGTAATGGCCTCTAGGGCATACATATAACTAACAATCTCCCACTTGCACTAGGGCCATCTGATAGCAGTGGTTGCAGTATCTCATACTCAACCATCCCATAAAAGTCTCTCTCTGGGAACAGGCCTTTGTGAGTGGATCCGCTGTGTTGTCCTCTGAGTCTACTCTCCAAACCTCGATCACCCTGGAGATCAACCATCTCCATGATCAAGTGATACTGCCTTAGAATATGTCTGGATCACTGATGGGACCGGCGTTCCTTGGCATAAGCCACAACTCCATTGTCACACAATGGGAGGAACATAGTTCATCTCATGAACCAATATACACCCAAACAGCCTCTTTGGTAGCATCTTTAGTAGCGATGTATCCAGCCTTTATCGTCTAGTATGCCACGGTATCTAGCTTGGAACTCTTCCAACATACCGTCCCTTTACTGAGGGTAAAGACAATGCCTGTGACTGACATTCAGTCGTCTTTATCACCCTGGAACCATTCCAGTGATTCTCCCCAGGATCGGTTGATACCGTCTCACTACATCTAGTGAGAATTCTAACATCCATTTAGATCTATCTCATAGATCCAAAACCCAGGATTTAGTAGGTATCATTTTGATCCTATTGGAGAATCATTGTGATAAGCGGAGATTGATCGAGCGTAGCATAGGAAACTCCTTCCCTATCAAGAGTATGTCATCCACGTACTCTACGAGGATCACCACCATACTCCCTACTACCTTTTTGTTTATACAAGGTTCATCTACCATTTTGATGATGTCAAACTCTTTGACTACTTCATCAAAACAGATGTTCCAACTCCGAGATGCCTGCTTTATCCTATAAAGCATCTTGCACACGTTTCCGCTGCTCCCACTGTCTACGAAGCCCTCTGGCTGTGTACTTATAGACGCTCTCTTCCAAAATATTATTTAGAAAAGCAGTCATGACACCCAACCACCAGATATCGTAGTCATGGTATGTAGCCGTGGTAAGTAGGATCTGAATGGACTTAAGCATAGCTACTTGAAAAGGTTTCATCATTATCTACACCTGGTCAATGATGCAAACTTTTAACAGGTCTAGCTTTGAAAGTCTCAACTTTTCCATGTACACCAAGTAATCTTCTCAAGATATTCTTGCTCCTGATGGGGATTTAACCCTTCAGATATAGCAACCAAAGTCCATACTTTGTTGGTGTATAAGGATTCCATCTCAGATCGCTAAGCATCTAGCCATTCTTATAGAGTCTTACTCCTGATGGCCAGCTCGAAACTAGTTGGGTCATCATCTCATGATGCAATCCTCGCTCCCACTGTCATAGAGCAACCGAAGTATCTCTCAGGCGGGTGAGGAACCTCACTAGATCGGCGGAGAGGCCGAGGTTCGTTGGTAACTATTGAATCCTTTGGTTCTATCAAATCATCTTCTGTAGTTTGTATAGCTGGAACCTTTCCAGTTCTACATTACAGACCTTGCCTCGAGCTTGTCCGGATTTTGCTTTTAGACATAGGCCGGACAACCCCAAATCTTAACTATCTTAAGAAATGGGCTCTTCCTTTTCCATATCACATATGAAGTGGTAGGCAACTGATTTGATTGGAACCCTATTCAATAGGTATGCAACTTCGTAAGTGCATAACTCCCAAAAGGAAAAAGGTAACTCAGTATTACTCATCATAGAGCACACCTTATCATATAGGGTGTATCTGCTCCACCCCGACATACCATCGTTCTATGGTGTATACGGAGGAGTAATGCTGAGAGAGAATCCCATTCTCCTTTAGAATAGTCCAGGAATTCCGTGCTCAAGTATTCTCCTCCTTGATCTCATCATAGGACATAATACTTATACCCGTATTTTGGTTCTCTATTTCTAACTTATATTCTGTGAATACCTCAAAAGGTTCGGACTTATGTTTCAACAGAAACATATGACTGAATCTTGAGAGATTATCAGAGAATATAATGAAGTATAAAGAACCGGTCCTGGCATGTGTAGACAGGGGACCTTACATACATCAACATGTATCATCCCAAGAGTTTACTAACTCTTTCTCTGTTTCCAATAAACAGAGCTATGGTCATCTTATCTTTGTGACATGACTGGCGAGTTTCACAAGATGTAGATTCAAACTGATTTAAATATGTATCTACATGTAACTTCAGCTAGTCGGGTCACATTGATCTGACCTAGTCTACAATACCTTAAGAAGGATCCGTTCATTTCTGAACTCTTCCTCTTATGTGTGTTCCGTATACTAAGAACTGTAGTTTGATTTAGAACATTAATGCTTTTAGACAACGTGCCTGAACCGATCAACTTTTGATATAGGAAATGTTCAAAACATTATCCAACAATACAAAATTTTATCATTTCTTTACTAATAAAGAGAGTGATATGATTTTGTATATCAGGTTCGGTATCTAATAACATTCGTTCAGAATCAATGTATTGGTAATACAGGGTGACAGTGACCAACAGACTTGGCTGCAACAGTTGCCCCGTTTTCTGCCTCATGAAACTTATCACCCGTTCTCAGTTCTCTACCTATCTGTAGCCCTATGTAACATATTACATATCTGGGGTCCTGATCTGGTATCACATACCCAGGACGTAAAGGATACTGAGAAACAGTTCTCTGTAATGAACACACCCGAAGATGATGCATCAACATGCACTCTCTTCGTTTGGGCGGCACGGGAATTCTGGTAATCCCCAATTTCCTGCTCTGTCTTATAACAATTATAAGTTGGAGCGGGACCAACGTTCCCCAGCTCAGTATAACAAGCGGGTTCGGTCAAATATCCGTATTATTATCTTGATTAAGGCGTGATATGGTCGCTACCTGGAGAGAGAGAGAAGAAAACACTCAGCGTGCGCTCTTGCAAGAATAGATTGGTTATTATTTTATCTAATCAGGATGGCTCCCACTGCTTTTTATCAAATCTTCCTTCAAACCCTAAAAGGAAAGACTAGCCGGGATTAATTACACACTACAAGTTCGCCAATCTTTCAGCCAGGCCAGTGTCGGTACTTTGAGGGAGGTCCCCCGTGCTTTCGCACGAACCTAATTACTGTAAACCTCGTTTTCCCAGAGGCGTAACCTCGTTAACACCTTTCTAGACACCTACTTGATCGGCTAATTGTAATGTATAAAACTCTCCCAGGAGTAACTCTTACTCGCAGCGGGTATCGGGATCCAACTATCTCATAGAAGGTATGCAATCTCATTGCAAATTTCAACACTTGAAATTCCCGATAATATTTTGCCCCTAGCAGCTTATGACCTTGGCTAAGGTCAACAAATCATAAGTGCTAGCCAAGTTCAACCCGTCATTTCCCGATTGAATTAAACCCACCCGCACGACCCTTGGCTAAGGTCAACAAAGTCGCACGACTACCCTAACTCAATCGCATCATATGCTTATACAGATAAGCACTAATCAGCTACCGCACACTACACCTTGGCTAAGGTCAACAAACGTAGCACGAATACTAAATAGGACTTATCTGAAATGACGGAGGGCTACGACAGGTTTTTCTGAAAACCTATTGCGTAATGAACTTGATATCGTTGTAGAATCAAATAATTTTAAAATGGAGTGTTTTTTAGGCTTTTCTAGTTTTGCTAAAGGAGTCACTCCCGGTGAAGGGATCGTCGGTCCTTTCCTCATCGAATGAGGTGCGGGATATATCATATATATCGCTGTGCAAAGCAAAAACACTTAAAAGCAATCAAAAGACAAACCGAGTGTGTAGCATCTGTCAGTTATTGCTAAAGGAGTCACTCCCGGTGAAGGGATCTCGGTCCTTTCCTCATCGAATAAGGTGCAGGATATATCACATATACCGCTGTGCAAAGCAAGAACTGTAGCTACCTGTTTTATTTTGAAATTCGATTCTATAACATCTTAGGTTTCTTTTATTTCATTAATCACATTAATGAAGTCCCATCATTTAAGTACCTAAACATCACAGATAAATACGACGTACACTTATGCCATCCGCATTCGCCTCGATGTCCCCTCGTGCACCGTTAGGTTAGGTAACTAACGGCAGAGCTGTGCAGGGCTAGCGCGGGTGTAAAACATAAGTAACGTCTATATAATATATCATATAAACTATATACTGTATCTATCACAGAACATCTCATGATCACATCACAGATATCGCAGAAGAAGAATCATATGAAATATTGGATATACTAGGACATCCGTGTTTTCAATACGAGCCAGTATAAAACACGGATTCCACGGTCGTGATGAATAGCCAAACCCACACCCCAAGACCCCTATGAGAGCGGCAAGCAACCCTACCAATTCTAGAGTTAGGAGACCCGGACTCGACTCCTCGAGTTGGTCTCCCACTGGACTCCAGAACCCGGTTACTTGTGCCCTCCTCCTTGGGTCTATCCTAGTGCGGAAAAGTAAATAATATACAAAGGGTGACAACTTCCGCAACCTGGAAGTGTCCCAATAAAAGAATATTACATACAAGTTTTTACACGAATGAAAATGAAAAAACACTCATCTCACATAAAAACCCCCGGCTATTCAAACACGACGATCCAATATAACATATCCAGCAACACATAACATCACATGTCATCAACGTAAGTAAACATGCGTATCCCAATTGTCGTTGACATATAGCAACGAAACCGGCGATATCACATATTACACTTACGGTCACAGAAAAGAAAGTGTAAAACTACAACAGTTGGAATCCGCAACCACCTCAGACATCGCATGTCTGACCAAATGAATTACTTAGACATCGCATGCCTAACAATTATAAACTCCGCATTTTAGTCTCAAAATCGAAAACACTTTTCAATATCGAGTCGGGCAATTCAACAAGATTCCCGACAGTCTGATCGAATACTCGTCGCAAACTTTAGTAGGCGGCCGCACCCCCGATACCGTCGACGAAGTGCACCAAGGCGGAACACCGTTACCGCGAGCACCCGGACGGATGCTTTCGGCGACGGGGTTCTCCTACAGTCACTTGGTCGGGGCTATGGAGTGAGGCTGTCTATTAAGTTTACCCGGCGAGTATCCGCGTACGCTACGTGATTGCGACGGACTTTTGATCACATCAAAATTCCGTGGCAACCGATCAAGTGAGACTAAACTGCTATGTTTATAATATTCATTCAGTTATCTCATAACTTTTTGTGAATTCCAATTATTGTATCCCATTCCAGATAAATAGAAAATGTTAAACTTTCCGATCGAACAGTCGAACACCCAAGTTTTCCCAATACAGATCAACACATGAAATAAGTCTAACAACATTCAGTTCGTGCCTCAGTACCAACGGTCCAGCCGTAGAAGGGTCAAGCCAACGCCTCACATGTGGCACGCCGTACTGCCCCAAACCCGAAGGTTCAAAGGGCAGTTCAAGACGGTCACATAATCGAGTTAAGGTTTGTTGTCTTCTAGAGGGACCATCGCGTTACTTGCACTACTTAGAACGTCGTTAAACTTACGGAAAAATCCAACACTTGGAAATTTCCCGACAGGGGAAAAATTGGGTATTTATATCCGTTCGAACTTTTTAACATATTCTAAAATTTATCCGGAAAGCCAAATAGACAAAATTTGATACCCCGATCGAAACACCGAATCCCCAAAACAACTCCAGAAAATTCAACTCTTGAATAAATATTAAAAATTTCCAGAAAATCCAGCATAATATAATAGGAGTTACTGTGCAAACAGTGTACGATGACGTCATCATTCCGCCGCGGAACCGCCGCAGAAGCCAGGCTTCTGCCGCGGTTCCGCCGCGGTTTGTACTGTTCATCAGTAAATTTTTGCATGGTAATTCTTATTTTTCCCTGCTGAATTTTTTAGCAATTTTTAATTTGGAAAAATCCACGTTTTCAGAAAACGGACAGAGAGCATGGAAATTTTGCGGTTTCGGTTCGTTCGGACGTCAAATCGCGTCTAGACTTCGCCTAAGGCTCTAGCTAGGCTATGATACCACTGTAGGGTCCCTAGGCACCCTAGTGAGGTCTCACAAGGCATCGAACATGCCAATTTCAAAAATTCTAGGTGCCGAGAGACCCGACTACGGATCGTTTGCTAGAAAACTAGGCGAAAAAGCTAACTAGTTAACACCTAACTATGAGAATCGGAAATACAACCTTTGTAGATCCGGTGCTCCACCTCCATAGCTCCGCAATGAAGTCCTCTCGCTGTCCTACACAAATCCTGGGCTCTAGCGTCGGCTTCATCGGAGAATAGGCGAGCTAGGTCGTCGATGTCCATGCCGAAGATGATCTACGTCGAAGCATCGCAAGATCAAGCTCCACCTTCACCAAGTCTTGAAAACTTGTGAAGGAAACACACTCTACTACTTGGCAAGAGGTAGAGGATGAAGAAATAGGAAGTGGGTAGACTTTAGTTTTGGATTTCTCACTCATTTCATCAATCCACCATTGATGTAGTCAAGCTTTTCTTCTTGAAAATGAAGAAGAAGAAGAAAGCAAGAAGATGATAATTATTATGATAAGCATTAAAGAATAAATAAAAATCCATTATTATCATAATTCTCACCAAGGTTAGGTGTAGAGAATTAACTTGAGTTAATTGAATTGGTTAGGGTTAAGCATGAGACAAAATGGTGACTAAGTCAAAAGTTCATGAAGCTTCATGAAAGAAGACAAAAGAAAGCCACCATTCTATTTTATGCAATTTATTTTCCAAAAATAAAAACAAATGAATAAATGAATAATCAAATAAAAACCCTAACCATTTCTTTAACCAAGGTTTAATTCTTTACACAAATCCTAATTTGCATGTATCATCAAATATGATACAAACAAGTGCACAAAATCATATCGCATATGCAATGCGCACAACCGAGCGAGAAAATTCATTTAAAGTGAACCGATACTAGTTAATGCAAAGTAATATATCAAATATATAATTATGCATTAAATCATTAAATCAACACTTGATTTAACGATCCGGTCATGACGCACATAACCGACTGGTATCATTAGTAACATCTTATCGAATCAACACTTGATCCGATAACCCGGCTATATCGCATATAACCGATCAATGTCACATCGCGAGAATCGAATACAGTATCACATACTCGTATTATTCTCGGTCCCGCACATATCTCATATGCGCTCCTATTTCATTTCGCTTGAGCCAGGAAACCTCTGTGTAGGACTCTAAAGACTCGTCAATACGCCGGCAGCAGGTGATGATCATATCAAACACCCACAAGCCGCAAGCGGTCTGCTAAACGTAACGGCCACCCGGGTATTGAGCGATCTGAAGATCGACGAGCAAGCCCGCTCACACTCCAGCGAATCCAACCAGTAACACTACCGTACAGTCCGGTCTGATCGTCTGATATGTCGCATATCTCGCCTAGGGGTGGTAAACGTCAGACCCCAATAGCTCGATAAGTCGTGTCGATATGAGGTCTATAACTATTCGAGAAACTACAGGTAACACTTACCAGTAAATCTCAGCAACCCTGGCCAGGGATTTCCTGTTATAGCCAATCGAACACAGCACAACATCAACTCCCTATACCGGGAGAGACGAATCCCCTCCTATCGCTCATTGCCTCCATGTGACTCGGGACTGTACCCAAAAACCACCGTTTTGCACGCCCTCTTGGACGTGGTAAGATGGAAATCAAAGCACAGTGGGAACCACACAAGACTCTATGACGATCTCGGGTCAACAGACTACTATGTACCAGTGTCACCAGAGAACTGCCATCTGACGTGAGGTATAATACCATCTGGGAGTTCTCGGCGAGTCCGTCCAGTGTACCCAGTCTCTACTGAGCACCCGTATATCATCTCTGATGTCAAACACCGATGGATATGGGATCATCCATCGCCCATCTGTATGGGTCGAGAAGGTACACGCTAGTCTACTCTGGTATATCGATGCCCCGTCTCGATACACCCACGACTAGGGACTTTTAAGGATGTACTTATGGACTACCATGTCCCCACTAGTATGATCCGCATCATAGTCCAGGTAGTCAAGCACACATCCTAAGGGCTTCACCAACATGTAACAGAGAGACAATCAGTATACACGTTAAGGTAAAGTTCAACCAGATAGCATACTATCATGTCGAGCAAGAAAGTCTTCCCTATATACGTCCCAGCATCCACTACAATATACATCCTATGTACAGTAATGGCCTCTAGGGAATACATATAACTAACAATCTCTACCTCAGCGAGAGTATTTTCTTCAGAGGGTGGTAGCTTCATTCCTATTGATAGAGCTTTGGCGAACCTTTTTCTCGTTCTGAAGTTGTTTTTATCCGCATTGGATGGCTTTTGACTTGACGGGAATGCCTTGGATCTTTCCAGTATGGCCATCTCACGCTCTTGATTGGCTTTTGCTTTCAGACGAATTTCATTTAGGAAGACATCGATCAACTCGTCTGATGGCTGTAGAATCTCCGGCTCAGGATTCGCCATTGGTTTCTCAGCGCAAGGAGCCTCCTCATCATCCGCCTGTGAATGAGAAATGACATGACAAGTCGCTACGTAGTCTTCGGATTCATCTGATGAATTTTCTCCATCGTTTTTGTCCTCGACAAAAGAACAAGTTGCCCCTGGCGTGTCCGTCTTCTTTAGAGAGTGCGGCTGTGGTGGGTTCACCTTCCAGCTTTCAGACAGCGCGAACTTGCCCTGGAGATATTGATCCTCAATCCATCCCTTAAAGACGAAACAATCCTCAATCGGGTGACTTACCGTTTGGTGGTAAGGGCAATAATTGGGATTATTAAGATCGCCTGGCTGCGACAGACGCTTTGGACTCGGCTATATTAATGAGTCTGTTGCGCACTGCCAGCTCGAACAGTCTTCTCGTTTTATTCTGAGGAAACGAGTAGGACGTCCTAGTCTCTCCTCGGAGACGTCCTAGTCTCTCCTGCGACAGACGCTTTGGACTCGGCAGATTAATGAGTCTGTTGCGCACTGCCAGCTCGAACCGGGCGTGCCAGAATCTGTTCCCCTCCGAAAGACGGCGCACTGGACCGCGATGTCCTGACGCTGAGATTCGAGGCAGATGCTATTTGGTTTTATCCGTCCACCTCTCCGAAGATGCCAAGTTGATTTATGGCACCGTGTATCGGAGGTTTAGACGGATGCGGCCGATGTAGCAGACTTCGTCAGATTCCCCCTCGCTTGAGGGGTTTTTGATTGTGGGGACGCTCTTCCCTGCAGGCGCAAGCCCCTGCAGTTAATTACGCTACCGCATCGCGGTAACAACTTTCTCCTTCTCCAGAATTTCACTTCGTGTCGTGTGTGTTTGTTTTGTTTGTGGTTGCCCGTGGATTGTATACGGAGACTGAGTAATGCCGTCGCCCGTAGGACGTGGATTAGTCCAAATCCGTATTTACTTAGATTTGAGTTTGGTGTTTTTAGTTTAAGGATGCATTAGTCGCGTTGCGGCTAAGATCAACTTAAACGTTCGTTAAGGATACGATAGTCCTGTTTGAGACTAAGATCAACTTAACGTGATAATCCATTTAATGTCTGGCCATCGGGACTCGTCACCTCTCTAACGTCGTTGAAAGATTACAACGGCAGATGTCAGAGGAGTTCAGAGATGTACCCTTGAACCAAGATTGATTTGGAGTTTTATAGTTCGTTTGAATGTTTAAGGATACGTTAGCCGTGTTTGGAGGCTAAGATCCACTTAAACGGGATCGTTTAGATCCGGTAAAAGAGCATTTGGAAGCTCTATTGTTCCAGTTTTGGGACGTAGTGGTCCATAGGTAGTTTAGGGACGTTGCGGTCCATGCTCCAGTTTAGGGACGTGGTGGTCCATATTCCAGTTTAGGGACATGGTGGTCCATGTTCTAGTTTAGGGACGTGGTGGTCCGACATTAGTTTAAGGACGTTCCGGTCCAACATTAGTTTAAGGACGTTCCGGTCCAAGGACGTTCCGGTCCAACATTAGTTTAAGGACGTCTCGGTCCAATATTAGTTTAGGGACGTCTCGGTCCATTATTAGTTTAGGAATGTCTCGGTCCGACATTAGTTTAAGGACGTCTCGGTCCGACATTAGTTTAGGGACGTCTCGGTCCGATATTAGTTTAGGGACGTTTCGGTCCACGAGTTTAAGGACCCCGCAGTCCATATTCATGTGTGGTCGTTAGGACCTGTCACCTCTCTGACGTCGTTGAGGAACTACAATGATAGGTGTCAGAGGAGTTCGGAGATATACCCTCGAACCCGATGTAAATTGATTTAGGGAGCAGCCATACTCAGTCAATTTAATTTGAGGACTTATGGCCACGACTGGGCTAAGTCTAGTTTCAATATTCTTTTGTCTTTGGTCTATTGGACTTGTGCTAGGGTTTTGCCCCTTCACTGCATTATTTTCCTTTGTTTTGGTTGGGCTCTGCCCTTTATAAATGGTGCAGAGCATCTATTTTGTTTGGGCTCTGCCCTTTTTAAAATGCATAGCATGTTTGATTAGGCCTGTTAGGCCTTTTAATTGGGCTCTGTCCCTTTTCTTTAATAATGCAGAGTATTAAGTACTCTGACAGTGCCCCACGTGGCTTGTCAGGTGCTTTGCGCCAAGTAATGAGCGCAAGCTCATATGGTGGTGACACGTGTCACGCTCTGGCGAGCGCAAGCGCAACAGCGCAGTGCACTGCGCTGCTGCGCTACTGACACGTGGCGCTTCCTGGTGGCTTGCGCCAATACAGGAGCGCAACAGCGCAATTCTTGCAAGTGCAGATCACTGTTTTATCTTTTGATCGATTTTAAATCAAAGAAAACAAGTTTTTTCTTCTTTTCCAGCAACCAATGGTTCATAAAAGAAATGCAAAGCACTATTTTTATTTTGTTGTTGTTTATTTTTTTTATTAAAGATATATGATCTGTTCATAAGAGAACTTTCTCTTTTTCTAAAGGTCTTTACCTTTTTTTTGTTCTTGAGGAGTTCTTCAGAGTTCTATTTCTCTCTTTTTTTTTTAAGAAAATGTTGATCTTCATGCCTTTGAATTGAGGTCTGGGGTCCTTTTTATAGTGCCCATAAATCAGTTAAATTTGTTAAAGAGATCTTTCTCTGAGTGATTTGGGGAATTTTCCCCACCGTTGGATCTTTGATCCAAGGGCTTCTGTTTTACAGAAGAAAATTTTCGTGTTTTAACAAAAACAGAAAGATTTCTTTAAAATCTTTCTTCCGTTTGGCGCAAATGCCCAAGTGCGTGACACGTGTTGCGCAGCGCACAGCGCAGCGCGACTGTGCTAGCGCATCTGCGCTGACACGTGTCGCGCAGCGCAGTGCCTGCGCAACTGAAGCGTTGCTTCATTTATTAAAACTTAGATTTTGGGCAAATCGGAAGCGTCGCTTTACCTGAGATATCTTTTCATCTCCTTTTTTCAAGTCAAACTTGTATTTCCAAAATTCTGATTTCCCGGGCCTTGGAAATGATTTCATTGTGCACAGAATTTTCTGTGCTTGGGTCTATATATATAACTCGAGGCTGGGCCTTTTCTTCTCTCATTTTCAGAGAACTTCTTCGATCATGGCTTGCAACCGCCCTCATGCCCGCCGACAACCATGGGAGGTGCCGATTCGGGACATCGTTCCCCGTTTTGCTGCGCGCTTGGTGGACTCCTCTTTTTCGGACGAGCAATGCGATGCCGCAATGCACGAGCTTTTGACTCGTGTGGGGTCTCCTCTCCCTCCGAATTCCATTTGGCTTCGGATGATCCTTGCCTCGGTGCTCGCCGACATTCCTCCTCCTCCAGAAGAGATGTCCTCGGCGATACTGGATGCCGCCGAGGATAAGATTGAGTGCTTTCTCGAAGCGCACTTGATCACCAAAGCCCTAAGGGACTTCTCCTTCCACTTGCTGAGCCAGATGCGGGCTCGTCGGGTTGTCATCGCCACTTTTTCCCAGGAGTGCGGCGTCGACCGTTGGATGGCTACCCCTCGGGAAGATCGCCGCTTCGACGTGATGGAGAAGACGGAGAGGGAGCTGAATAATCTTCTTTTTCTTTTTGTGAACCCTTGTCTCTCTGATCCCATATTCGGTGATCTTTTTTAACTGTAATAACAAATAAATGTTTTAATTAAGTATTTTATTATCTGTTAAGTGTTCTTTTTATTTTAGCTCTCTGTTGTGCTTGTGCATCGTATGATTTTAATTTGTTATTATCAAGTGCTTGTAATTTTGCATGGATAAATTGCCTTTGGCACTTAGCCCCCTTCTTCTGCGCTAGCGCATCTACGCTGCCACGTGTCGCGCAGCGCACAGCGCAGCGCAACTGCGCTGCCACGTGTCGCACAGCGCAGAGCGCAGCGCTGTGCTTTTTTTAACAGAGCTTTGCTCTAATTGGGCGCGCCTTCTTTGGCGCTGCGCTAATGTATCTGCGCTAGACACGTGGCGTATCGTGCGCAGCGCAAAGGATCTGAAGCGTTGCTTCATTTATTAAGGTTTAAATTTTCAAAGCAAAGCTTTGTTTCTGATTGGGGGAAGATGAAATGTTGCTTCATCTCCCGTCTTGGAATTTGAACAGAGCTTTGCTCTTATTGAGGTAAACATGTGTTTGTTTTGTTTGTGGTTGCCCGTGGATTGTATACGGAGACTAATTTACGTTGTCGCCCGTAGGGCGTAGATTAGTCCAAATCCGTATCTTTTTAGATTTGGGTTTGGGGGTTGGGTTTAAGGATACGTTAGCATCATTTGAGACTAAGATCAACTTAAACGTATGTTAAGGATACGTTTGTCTAATTTCTAGACTAAGATCAACTTAACAGGATCATTTAGATCCAACAAGAGAGCATTTGGGCTCTATTGTTTAGTTTAGGGACATTTCGGTCGATTTCCAGTTTAGGGACATAGTGGTCCATCGTTAGTTTAAAGACATCCCGGTCAAGATTAAGGACATCATAGTCCGTGAGTTTAAAGACCCCACAGTCAAAATTAAGGACATCATAATCCGTGAGTTTAAAGACCCCACAGTCAAGGTTAAGGACATCATAGTCCGTGAGTTTAAAGACCTCACAGTCAAGGTTAAGGACATCTGTCACGCCCCGCTTCCCAGAGTTCGCTAAGATGGGCACGTGACATAGCCAACCATGCAACCTGTGGATAGGGAATATCCTTCCATAGTCATATTACGACTGTAGAGATATCAAGAACAATAATAAACTATCTAACACATGTTCATAAGCCAGAAATAAACGAGTCAAGAATAAAAATAATGCGGAAGCAACAGCGAAAAATGTGTTAATTGACTAAGATGACAGGCTACAAACAGATCATTAATATGGAAGAAGGGGGAAAATCTATGTAAATAATTCAAAAATTTTGAAATAAAAGATTAATTTTCAGTCACAGATTTTTTTTATTTATTTAGGTTCTGGCCTATAAGGCTTACTACACACATAACACATCCACACATCACACAATTTCCAGAGGACCTATGAATGGCCGCTTCTCTCCACTGGGATTGATAACCTATGCACACAACACACAACACATCCACACATCACACAACTTCTAGAGAACTCATGAATTTTCCCCGAAAGCTTTAAATTGTGGCCACTTCTCTCCACTGGAGATCGAATCTCCACACTCTATCCAGAGAGGGAAACACCATACCAACTGAGCTTTTTTCATTGACATCCTTATAGCTAGTTAAATTGTTCCTCGATAATTCTAAGGCTTGGTGAATATATAAAAATTGTGGTTTAATTAAATCAAAATTATTTTTTCTACCGCATTTTTTCTATACAAAAGTTTACCAAATAGACAAACACTATAGGTCCACATATTTGACACTATTATCTAGATGTCGTGGGTCCTAACATTTTGCCTCTTGATTAAACTTTTAGATAGACAAACCGTATGCTGGAAAAGTAGAGATTTGGACCGAGTTGATATTAGGAAAGGTAAATCCAAACCCACTAAGATTAATTAATAAGCTTGGCCACTTCATTGTCACATCCTAAATTGGTCCAATTAGACAGTCAGCTTTAAATCGGCTAAGTATTTGTCCAACTGTGTTTGTGTTACCGAGCGACCAGTTTAGATATCTAGGTTCCATCATCCAAAATAATGGGAAGATCGATAGTGATGTTAATCAAAGAATTCAAGCTGATTGGTTGAAATGGAGGAGTGCAACAGGGACTTTGTGTGATCGTAACTTTCCGTTAAAATTGAAAGGGAAGTTTTATCGAAACGCTATTCGGCCTGTCTTATTATATGGTACAGAATGCTGGGCTCCTAAGAAGAATCATACACAGAAGATGCACGTAGCGGAGATGTGCATGCTTCGTTGGATGTGCGGTAACACTAGAAAAGATAAGGTGCGAAATGAGGATATTCGTGCAAAAGTTGGTGTAGCACCTGTGGAGGAGAAGATGCGGAAAAACCGACTAAGATGGTTTGGTCATATGCGACGCAGACCTATGGAAGCACCAATTCAACGAATAGATACTTTCGATATGGGCAATGGCAAAAGGGTAAAAGGAAGACCGAAGAAAACATTGATGGAGGTGATACGAAACGATATGGTTGCCAAAGGACTCAATAAAAGTATATTGTTCGATAGGAGTGAGTGGAGGCGGAGGATTCATGTGCTGGACCCGGCGTGATTCTCATGTTGGTTCATGTAGCCTACCCCATATGCTTGGGATAAAAGGCTCAGTTGTTGTTGTTGTTTGTGTTACCCGACTCTTTCCGAAAAAATTTCTCTACGGGAGCTTGCAAAATTTTTTTTCTCGGCATCATACACAGAAGATGCATGTAGCGAAGATACGCATGCTTCGTTGGATGTGCGGTAACACTAGAAAAGATAAGGTGCGAAACGAGGATATTCGTGCAAAAGTTGGTGTAGCACCCGTGGAGGAGAAGATGCGGGAAAACCGACTAAGATGGTTTGGTCATATGCGACGCAGACCTATGGAAGTACCAGTTCAACGAATAGATACTCTCGATATGGGCAATAGCAAAAGGGCAAAAGGGAGACCGAACAAAACATGGATGGAGGTGATACGAAACGATATGGTTGCCAAAGGACTCAATAAAAGTATATTGTTCGATAGGAGTGAGTGGAGGCGGAGGATTCATGTGCTGGACCCGGCGTGATTCTCATGTTGGTTCATGTAGCCTATTCCATATGCTTGGGATAAAAGGCTCAGTTGTTGTTGTTGTTTGTGTTACCCGACTCTTTCCGAAAAAATTTCTCTACGGGAGCTTGTAAATTTTTTTTTTCTCTGCACCCCCTTTCAAGATTTTGGAGAGGCTTTGAACTCTTTCTTTTCCTAGGCGAATCTCAAACTCTATAAGGGCAAGAAGATTTTTCCAACTCTCTCTATCTACACTCACACCAAATTTGGCATGCAGCTATCCACAAATTAGTAAAAGACCCCAAGCTTGTTTATTATGATATAAATTAAAGCATGCCAATATAACATAAATATAAACGCTGGAATTTCTATTTATAATCATATAAATGAAGCTGCAGTTGACCACATCCTCGTATTTCCCCAGACTTCATGATTTGTACTCCGCATGTTTTATCTTCGTTAGATGTTCGGATGACATTAAATTTGGACATAATGTTTGGCGTTAGGTTGTGTACCAACAATAAAATATGATTAAACGCTTTACAAAAATAGCATATCAGGATAAACAAAAACTGCAATGAAAACCGCTTAACCTTGTATTTTGAATTTCTACCTTCCTATAATTGAAGTTGCAACAATCAACAAACTATTTTTATCTTAAATAAAATCAAATCAAATAATTTGAGACCAGAAAACATTTACTAGCATGAATTCAAGAAAGTCCTCTATTAATTGTCCCTTCCTAGTCAAATGTTCGAACCAACAGCAAAAAAAAGTTAAAAACTAAAGAAAAATAGTCTGTAGAAAATAACACTTGTCATTTTTTTATTATTATAAATTATGACATTGTATTAAAAATATGTTTCTATACTTGGCAAAACATGAACTCCAAATACCAAACGAAGTTTGAAATCAGAAGCATTCCAACCTCCACAAACAGACAAAAACAATGAAGCTGGAGGTGGCGTATTTTAGGGGCAGGGGCATTAAATAACCGCTTCTTTTTTGCCCTTTCCTATTAGACAGCAGACGTAAGCATTATTCAAGCATGGAACTCTTTTGAAGGGTGAACATGTGCATATCGATTTTCACAGAGAATGGAACTATGTTTGATCTTGCATCGGATAATTGAAAAATCAACAGTTTTCTAATAAACAAAACGTTTCACCATGCAAAAAGAATAGATAAAGAATATCCAAACAATATGAACTCAATATGGCCGAGGTCGGCCATCTAAAAATCGAGACAGTCGTCTAAAGGATGCATCGAGAATAGCTCCATCATGTTATCTTCGACTTGAGATCAGATCCTATTTATAAGCATCACGATAGTAATATGCTTGATCTATGACCAGATCAACTGCCATGTGATCCTTGCATACATTATAAACTAGTATTTTTGCATGTAAATGTATAGCTAATATTGTATTGACTAAATATACATCATGTCATTCAAATATTTAGGTTTGAAAAAAAAGTTTTAACTATAGCCCTAAAAATTCGAAAAATAAAAGATGTCATGAATATGAATATTGATGCCTAGATGTGTGTGAGGAGACGGCGTGAATATTGGTACCAATTAATAAGCTATAGCTCAGTTGGTATGGACACTTCTCCTCTTGGAAAGAGTGCATGGTTTGAACCCAAGAACCTCAGGAGGGAAATTAGCCCATAAATTAACGCTTTCGGGACAATTCGTGCGGCCCTGAATGCGTGAGTGTTGTATGTGTTTTATACTTACATTAAGGCTTTCGGGTCAGTACCCAAAACTCTGTGTAAGGAAAAGAGAATTTGAAACTCGAATTAATGCTACTATTTAAAGGGAAAGAGCATTAGCAGACGACCGTATCTATATCCTTGATATTTGCATTATAATAGTAGAGATATTGGGCAAACAATCGATTTTTCTCCGGCCATAAATGACCACCATCACATGCATGAAGCAGCTCATATAGAATATTGAAATAAATGAATGACAATACTTTGAATTTAAAAAGAAAAAAAGCTCAGTGTACAGAACAACTATAAGATAAACATGAAAAATTCTACATGCAAAACAACTGTAAGATAAAGCGTGGTTTTATGTATTAGAATGATGATGAGCGAATTAATAAAACATGTCTAAAATAATTAAGCTTCCCTCAAAAGAAAATACTAAGACGGATGAAGACAATACTCTATAACTTACGATAAAAACAAGTACATATATATGAGAAGAAGCTTGCCACAACTCTAAATAAAATAATAATAATAAACAATAAAAACGTTTTGAATGCTGGTTATGAGAACCATGAATCACATTTGTTGCAACAAAAAATAAAGATATATTTGTTAATTAAATCTTAAACGTTTTCTTTGTTTTTTTAGAGAGTGGCTTGATGATCAAAAGAGCAGCTCATCCAAAACTAAAGCTCTGATTATTTTATGAATAAAATTAAATGGCGCGAATAAATAAGTAATTAAAAAAATTAAAAGAAAAAGGATTTGTGGATGGAGGAGCCTTTGTTTTTGTCGCGACTTGTTGCGCGTTGGGCGCACGCAGGAAACTTTTGGTCGCATCCGCAAAACACTTCTCAATTATTTTTACCATATCATGACGACCGCATAATAGCTCTCACGCGTGTGTTGAGCTTGGCCACACGTTTTAATGAACTTTTCTCATTTAGTTTGCTATGATACCTTGAGAGTCGTGGTGTGATAAATGTTGGCCCACTGTTTGCTTGTACCCACGCAATACCTAAATGGTCTTAGAGAATATTTTCGGAAAAGGAACCAACATAGTAAATCAACACCGACTATTTTTCCTGATAATCAACACGTTTCAAGTTGTTTTTTTTTGTCTGGTGCATGGATGTATCAACTATAATGTGCTTTGAATATTTTTTGCTTACTGATCTAAAAATTTAAAATGTTGGATCATCTGAAACTGCCAATTTTGCAATCAATACATGAGCAAATAAAAAGCATCGAAAATGCATGAAAATCGGTATATATATACCAATACAACAACAATTGAGACTTTTAACCGAAGCATATGGGGTAGGCTACATGAACCAACACGAGAATCACGTCGGATCGAGCGCACTACTACAGGGCATGGATTTCTTCACGGTTTAAACCGTGAACAAAAGCACTTTTGTTCACGGTTTAAACAGTGAGAGAACCGTGACTCAAACCTGCGTATACAAATATTGGGTCATGGTTCTGACCGTGAATAAAATAAGAAACGTTTATGGTTATGACCGTGAACGTTTTTTAGCGTAAAAATTAAAAAATCAGTTGGTTGGTGGGTCCCAGGTTTTTGTTCGCGGTTCTAACCGTGAACAAAATCAATTATGGGTCACGGGTACAACCGTGATCAAAATATCAGTATCTGGAGCAGCCTTTTGTTCACGGTTGTAACCGTGACCAACTGTCTTTAATCACGATTACAACCATGACTAGTTATTTTTAAAAAAATAATTAAATTTTCCGCGCCACACGCGCTTTAATTTCAATCACAACCAGAAATATATAATTTCTATTCACAAACAGTAATATATAATTATCATTCACGCAGTATATTCAAATCTCACGCGATATACGATAATCAAAATAATAACCTCCGAACCGCATGCAAACATAAACAAAAAAATACATACAATCAATATGATCAATACTCCACTAATCAACAAATCAAAAAATATATGTGTCAAAAAATTATCTAATATGATCAATACTTCACGAAAATCCTATCGAACGTGTCAACAAATCAAAAAATAGAACTAACGCCGTTAGGACGATGATCCACATCCAACGTCCTGTGGCTTAAAGAATGCGCGCAACTCATTCCGTATGGTCTGTTGGACGAAATCGGCGTGAGACTGCCTCATGTCTTGGATGTCCGTCTTAAGCTCCTGCAGCTCGTACCGCGTCTCCTAAAGCTCCTGCCGCGTCTCCTGCTACGTCTGATGCTACTACTCCACCTGCTCACGGAGCTAATAGATCTCCTCCTGTGACGCAGCTGCTACATCCGTCCGTGTCTGATCACGACGTACTCATGTGCGGTCGAACGTCTATTAAAAATCGATGGGTCCCAGAAGAAACCCTGCGCTCATACCCATCGTGATGCCCGTCGAATATCAAATTCAGGACAGGGACAATGGCAGCGATCGAGTCACCGGGACCAAGTCCCAAAGCATCCATCTGCTCCTGGAACTGGGTCTGTATACACACACACATGTGCTAACTTAAAATACGTAATCAATTTGGTTATATGAAACTTATCTTGTACGCGCCCGTGTCCTTGTGTAACGCAACCCATCCTTTGGTTTCATTGTAGTTGGTGGGGTTTATCTTCCTCTGCGATGAAATTAGAATTTAGTTTACTAATTAATTAACGATATAGAAAACATATGGAATTAAGTGTCGAAATACTCACCAAGTGCCACCGAGTATTGGCCCGCGAATGCTTCATTTGGATCGGGATAGTGCATTCTCGCACGCCGATGTTCTGCTTCTGCTTATTTCGAACCGACATCGTCTTGCAAAAATAAAGAGTATAATATATTTTATAATATGATTTCATGTTATATTATTAAAATTTTAAAAATTAAATTGATACATACACATCATCGCGCTCAAAATAAACGACAAGAAGCGGCCAATTCTTCCTCGAGATCTCCCGCGCTATGACCTCCATCAAGTGCATCCACTGATTCTCGGTCGCCGTGGCTGAGAGAAGGTAAAGTACACTCTTCACTTCCCATCGGCGATGGCGCTTGATGACTTGACACTGGTCTAAGAAGTGGGCGAGGGTGCGATCTATATCGAATGGTCTATACATGCTATCCTCATCGAGCTCGCGTACAAACCTGTAATTCTTCCTAGTCTGAAATTGAAATATATTAAACAAATAATTATATGTATATGTATATAATTACGATTGAAATTTAAATGTGTGAAAGGGTATGTCATACTTCCTCCATCCCAAAAAACCGCGTAGCACGTTTGATCTGGGCCTTGTTCTACCGAATATGGAGCGGGTACTTGTAATAAGTAGGGATCATCTGCCCAACATAATCCCCCTACTGGGTCGCGTGCTGTCCAACAGGCATACCTGTCACATCAAAGATTGGATCCCATGGCCCAGCATCCGCCCGCGGCCTATAGCAGTCGGGCCCAGTAAGACCCCTCATCTTAACACCGTTCGAGCCTGCGAAAAAATAGATATACATATACAATACTATAATATTTAGAATATGAATATAGAATTTGACAAATTTAAATTACAATCGTTATTTAAAAGTTTTAAGAAATAACGAATCTACCTGTCGTCCCCGGCGTGGTGCTAGAACCGGTGCCAGATGCCATCCCGCGAGGAGAATGCGGATATGCAAATAATAAACTGTTAGAGAATTTAATATCCACCTATATTGTTATGATATATCAAATTTTAAATGAGTAAACTACGCACCATGCGCAGGAACGACGGGGGTATGAAGACCCACTGACATGCTAGTATGGGTAGGGGAGACCGCGACGCAGCGAGCGATCTGGCAGTAGTATGGAGAGCGCTAGTAAGGATAAAGGGACAGTCGAAGATGATGTGGTGAGAGTAGGGAGGTCATAGGGTGATGTGGCGGTAATAAGAGGAGCGCCAGTAAGGATAGGGGGACAGTCGGGGGTGATGCGGGCTATTGGGGGTGATGGGATGTAATAGGGGAAGCGTTACTAGGGATAGACACTGCTGCTACAGCTCCCGTGCCTGCTGAGGGTCCTGAGACAGTCTCATCGGCGGGTATGGATCGACTCAGAATGTTCTGTAGACGTTGTCTTTTGTGGCGTTTAGTGCCTTTACCTGCGCCCATGATCAAATCCTACACATATATCTAAATGTTATTTCATTACTATAATCATTATACAATTTAGAACATTCAATTTAATTTCATTACCCAACACGTTTATGTGGTACATTATCTGAAGATTCGTTGGGTGGATTCTCAAAATCTTGATCCGTGACAATCAATTGGACGATATCATTTCTTACAAACGTATGAATGGGCGGCGAAGAATAGTTTGGATCCCTGATACGTTCAATAGATGAATTGAGATGTGTTATCGCGAGATCTTCATCGTCGCTCTCATCTTCAGAACCATTTAACGCCGGCATATTATAATAATCTCTCGGTTTCCAAAAACAAACAACATCCCAGTTAACCTTATGCAAGTCCTGAGAATAATATATTTGTGTTATCATTGTGGGAAAGATAAAGCTGTCGTATTTTGGTAACATCCGTTTAGTGTTTACCAAAGTCAGACCGTATTGATCGACCTTCATACCCCGGTCAGTCTTGCAATCGTACCATCTGCATTGGAATATATGAAATGGGACAGTCGTATGCTGGTATGAGACCGCTATAAATTCCTTAAGAATACCGTGGTAGGGGTTTCCATTCTTGTCGATGGTTGCGATGCCGCTATTTTGCGTTGCCCTAATGCGTTCCGTACTTTCTACCTCAAATTTATATCCGGATATCCCGTACCCGTTGTAAAACTTAGCTGCAATCATTGGATCGTTTAAAAGGTCGTGGACCTTTCTATCAACGTGCTCTCCACGATTCAATTGTTCGTTCACTTCTTTTATAGACCAAGCGGTGAAAGTGCGCCTCTGTTTTTCTTCGATCCTATCATTCGACCGCGCCCTAAGATTCGATCTCGTGAGTATATCTTTGTGCGCTCTGTTCATTAATATATTGTTATATTAATTAGATTAAATTTAATTTCGAACGTTTTAAACGATGAAATAATAAACAGTTACTCCACATATTTAGCAAAACAATCACTGTTTATCAAGATGTACACATGTACACTAGCCGCGAGATCATAAGACATGTTCTTTAGCCTTCCTGCTCCAATTAGACCATCAGAAACACTCTACGCTTTGTTCAGTTTCGTCCTGATATCGTCGTTCAGAAACAAGTACAGAAATACGTGACTTCTTTCAAGAGATAACCTTGAACAATTGGATCTTTAGGACGATACTTGTTGCGGATATAGTTGCTTAAAGTTAACAGATATCTGTTGAAAATGAAATAAATTAATAATTCATGATAATTATTTGCAATTTAAATGATGAATAATAAACGTCAATAATACCTCTAGATTGGATACATCCAACGGTAATGGACCGAACCGTCAATCCTGATCTCGGTTGCCAGTTGGACGGACATGTGAACAATAATATAGAAAAAGGAAGGTGGAAAGATAGTTTCGAGTTTACAGAGGATCAAAGAAATGTCTTTTTCGAGCTCTGCTATCTCATTGACTTCATATTTTTTTTATCACGATTGGCGGAAATACGTGCAAAACTCGTTAAGCATGAGACCAACTTCTAGTTTTACCGATACTCTGAGGCATAAAGGAAGATGATGCTGTATCAATATGTGGTAATCATGGCTTTTGAGTCCTACGATTTTTCTGTTTTCTACATTCACCTGTTTGGAAATATTTGATGAGAAACCGTCGGGAACTTTCAATTCTTTCAACACACGCAAAAACCGCCGCTTCTCCTCTTTGTTCATGTTGTAGATTGCCGGTGAGATCTTGTAATAACCCGTTTTACCAGCCACAGGCCGAGGTTGGAATTCTTTTTTAATGGATAAACCTTCCAAATTCATCAAATCATGACAGGCGTTGAGATTGTCCTTCGTTTTTCTATCCTTATACAGCAGAAAATTGATGATGTGTTCGGAGACGCCCTTCTCGATATACATGACATCTAAATTGTGGCGCAGCGGTAGATCGGACCAGTACGGAAGCTGAAATAAACCACTAAGTTTCTTCCAGCTAAATGGGCATGGCATTGCATCTTTGTTCTGTTTCTTTCCGAATGTGATATTTTGATAAGCTCTCCATTATTGTAGTATGTCGTTATAGGACAATAATTCAGGCGTCATTCCCTTCTCCATCTTGCCATTGAACAATTTTTATTTCTTCTGAATCTGTGAGTTATAGGCAAGAATCGTCGGTGACCCATAAATGACTCTTTTCCGATAAACTTCAAGCGTATGCTGCACGTATGAATATGAAAATTAGGGAAAACAAGCTTACTTTGAGTTGCCCACCCCGACAATGCCGTAGGTAGGAAAATCATTAATCGTCCACACAAAACAGCAGGCATCTGAAAAAATTGTTTACCATTTACGTCATATGTTCTCACTCCATGTTTCTACAGCAATTTTAACTCATTGATTAAGGGTTGAAAATACACGTCAATATTTTTCTCAGGAGACGAGAGAACGTCGATTAAAAGCACTAACGTACAATATGACTGTGTCATAGCCCTCTATGGCGGCAGGTTGTATATAGTCATCACAACGGGCCAAGTACTGTGAGTACTCCCGTCGCGAACCATCCCAAATGGGCTAAAACTGTCGCTCGCAATCCCCAGCCTTACGTTATGAGAGTCTGCACTGAACGAAGGATGTTTTTCATCTAAAAATTTTCACGATATCGAATCTTTAGGATGACTCATTTTTCCCTCTTCACGAGGCGCTTTATGGTGCCACTGCATTTCGAATGCTATCTCCTCACACATAAATAACCGTTGCAGTCTCGGTATTAACGAAAAAGGACGAAAAATCTTCCCATGCACATCACTCGAACGGAAGTCTTTCTTAGGCTAGAATCGGCTTTTCCCGCACACTGGGCAGCTTTTGAGTTTGGCGTGTTCTTTTCGGAACAAAATATAATCATTTTCGCATGCATGTATTTTCTCACACTTTAGGCCGATATTTGTTATTATCTTTTGCGCCTTGTACCAGCTTGGTGGCTCTTCGTTTCCGTTGGGAAAAGCTTCCTTCAGCAATGCTCGGAGATCGGTAAAAGACTGGTCATTCCATCTGTTCTTGCACTTGATCTGGAAGAGACGTACGAAAAAGAACAGTATCGAAAACCCTTTGCAATTTGGATATAGAGGGATTCTCGAGGAAGCCTTGTACTTCTCCAATAACTCGGGTCCAGTGCTTTCCGTATCATAAAGAAGTCCTGCGGTATTTATAAGCCCATCCATTTCATCGACCGACGCGAATACAACATCATCTTCTTCGACGGTTTCTTCTTCTTCAAACTGTCATTCCTCCTCCCCCTCCTCTTCTTCTACTATCTCTTATCACTCTTTGGTTTCCGCTTCAGTGAATTCGTTTTCCGTCTCTTGCACTGGCCCTCCATCATCCTTTTCTCCGTAAATATCCCACTTTGTGTAATCTTTAATGAAATTGTTTTTCATGATGTGTAACCCAGCATCCGATTTCTTCTGCAATCGAGTATTCATATACTTATAGTAAGGGAAATAGATTTCGTGCTCTTTCGGTATCTCAAGGCGTGCGCAAGCAAAATCGGTGAAAAAGTAAACACTGTTAAAGAAAAAATCAGCAGCTCTCGAGAAAATGTCGGCGTACATCCAACTCTTGTCGTGGAGGTACGGGAATGCTATATTGGAAGAAAATAGAACGCACCAAGGTTCCTATAGATAAGAGTTATGGAATTAACATTTCATGACAAATACGAGATGGACGGATAATAAGAAGCGTTAGTATTAGGTTTAATTACCAACTTCGTTAAGTTTGGTTTCAATTGTTATTGGATTGAGCTCTCCTCAAACTCCTATTGAGAACTTTCTCCTTCTAATCTCAAAACTCGAGAGTTGGATTCTTCTTCTAAGAAAGATGATGATAATATTAAATATTCTTTATTGGATGTCGATAGTAACGGCTGTAGGGTAAGGCATCTATTCCATTAAGAATGTATAAATCATACACCCATTCACTTGTGCTTTCATCCGTTTTGAGAAAATTTCGACAGCACCCCTCCGCTATTCTCTGAGTACACTATTATAGAACAGATATATGTTTCAATGCTATGAAACACTATTAAAATGAACATCTAATATATTGTTGTACATGGAGAACCCGTGGAAAGATACCGACGAAATATCCCGAAACGAATGAAAAACACAAGTGAATGCAGGTGTCTACTTTATACATTGTTTACCGCCGAAAGACCGGACCGAGACGTTGGGACGTCTGGCCTGAATTTGAGGGCAGATATTATTTAAACTTACCCATCCACCTCTCCGATGATTCCAAGTTGATTTATGATATCATATATCGGAGGTTTGGATAGATGCGACCGTTGTAGCAGACTACATCAGATTCCCCTTCATTTGTGAGGGGTTTTTGATTGTGAGGACGCTCTTCCCTGCAGGCGCAAGCCCATGCAGTTAATTAACTTATCGCATGGCGATAACCACTTTCTCATTCTCCAGCAGTTCACTTCGTGTCGTATGTTATTTTGTTTGTTTTGATTGCCCTTGGATTGTATATGGATAGTAGTTTATGTCGTCGCCCGTAGGGCGCAGATCATTCCAAATCCATATATTTTAGATTTAGAGTTTTGAATATTTAATTTTATTTAAAGACCGTTAACCTAGTTTGAGATTAAGATCAACTTAAATATACGAGCATTTGGGCTCAATTTATTTTAATTAAGGATACATTAGTCTTATTTGAGACTAAGATCAACTTAACAATATTTTCAGGATCATTAAATTTTATATGAGATCCAAACAACAGAGCATTTAGGCTCAGCTGCAAGAAACTTCGGAGGGACTTTTCGCCAATTTGGGCTTGGTCTGTTTAATCTTTTTTCTCTTCTTCTCTTTTTTTTTATTCAAAAGTGTTAAGCACTTCTTTGGGTTCTGTTTGCTCAGCCTTTTTCGTTTTTTTGCAGAAGTGCTAAGCACTTGTTTGGGCTTCTGGCGCTCACATGTGTATCATGTGAAGTACTCAGTCATGGGCGCTGCCCAATCAGTGCTAAGCACTTTAGTCATTTTGACTGAATATGAAGTGCTAAGCACTTGGTATAGCTCTCACGTGAGGAGCACGTGCGGTGCTAAGACGTGGGCGTTTCCCAATCAGTGCTAAGCACTTAGTCATTTTGACAGAATATGAAGTGCTAAGCACTTTTACTCAGCGCTCACGTAAGGAGCACGTGAGGCGTTGACCTTCTGTTTTAAGTGCTCACATGTGAAGCACGTGAAGCGCTGAGTCCTATGTTTGGGACGCCCACGTGGGAAGCACGTGAGGCGCCGAGTCCTTTATTTTGGGTATCTTTTTGGCGCTCACATGTTTTTTACGTGAGGTGCTGAATTCCTTTTCTTTTCTTTTCTTTTCTTTTTTTTAGAGATTGAATCTCTGTTAATGACATTTTGATTATTATGATCACCAATATCTTTGTTTTTGAAAATTTAGGATTTTTTCTCTTTTTTTTTTGGAGAACTAAGTTTCTTTTCATGCTAAATTCTTTTATATAGGGTTAAACCCTACTTGCAGAGGAATTAAATTTCTAGAACCATAAATTCTCTTTTTCTTTTTTTTATCTAGTTCTTTCCCCTAAATTTTGATTTTGAAGAGCAAAATCTCCCCGATGAGAATTAAATTCTCAACTTGTGGGAAGATTTACTTTGCAAAGCTCAGATTAGAGAAAGAACTAAATTCTTTTTATGAAGGGTTGAACCCTTATTTTCTTTTTGCTAGGCAAAAGCGATACATTTTATCTCTACTTTTCTTTACCTAAGATTTAAAAGAGCAGATAGATCTTCTTTGAAAGAGGATTGAATTCTCAGTTGCAGCTTCTATCTTTTTGTTTACAGAAGCTTATGGGGGGTTCCTCTTTTTTTGCATGTGTGGTTTGTGAGATTTGAAGTGTCAGGTCCTTTTTATAGGCAGGGCAAATTGTTGATTAGTTTTGAGAAAATCTCTCATTGAGAGATTCCAATTGATTTTATTGGTCTCAAAAATTATTTGGGGAATTTTATCCATCGTTGAATTTTTGAGTCAGTGATTTCTGTTTTACAGAATATATTTTCTTATTTTTAACAAGATTAAGGAAATATTTTCCCATATACAGAATTTAATTCTGTTAAACGGTGATTTTTAATCACCAATGGATTTTAATCTAAGGGCTCTCTGTTTTACAGAGAACAATCTTTCTTTGTTTAGAAAGATTGGGGAAATATGTTCCCGAAAATAGAATTTAATTGTATCATTGGATTTTTGATCCAACCGAGAATATCTTTCTCACTTAGAAAGATTAGGAAGATATTTTCTCCTAATAGAATTTAATTCGATCATTTGATGATTTATCATCACCATTGGATTTTTGATTCAACGGCTCTGTTTAATAGAGAATATCCCAAGTTTTAGGGAAATAATTTTCATGTAGAATTTAATTCTACCTGCTCTTAATTTGGGCGCTGGTGCTCACGTGTTATGCACGTGGGAGCCACTTAAGAATTAAATTCTTATACATAACAGGCGCTTCTGTGTTTTGCACATCGGTGCTCACCTGAACTTCACGTGCGGCGCAACCATAGGATTTAATCCTATAAGAGGTCGGCACTGACGCTCATGTGGGGAGCACGTGAGGTGCTGCCTCATTGGATTTAACAAAGCTTAGCTCTTATTATTGTATTTAATTATTAGGGGAACAATTATTGTAACAACTTTCACCTTTAAATTATCTTTTAATGATCTTTACAAACCATCTTCTTGGATTCTTTAAAATCCTTATTTGTTTCTGTTGGATATAGGTGCCCTCAAAGCAATTATTGTAATTGAAGAAGAGCCTATACGAGAGTAAAATATTATTCGAGATGATAGTATACTATTTGGTTTGTCTTTATCATTAGGGTAAATACGTTTTACTTGTTATCACATATTACTAATACATAATGATAAAGGCTAAAAGATCTTTGCTTAACTAGCAGAATTATGATAGGGATCATACAAGTGGGGCCTGGATAGTCTATAAGCACATCCTTAAAAGTCCCTAGTCGAAAGAGTATCGAGACTGGATATCGATACTCTAGATTAGACTAGTGTATACGTTTCTTGACCCCGACCGGGACGATGGTTGATCCCATAGCCATTGGTGTTTGACACCAAAAATTATATACATGCGCTCATTAGATGAATGTGTTTCACTGAATGGACTCGCCTAAGAACTCCTAGATGGTATTGTACCTATCGTCAGATAGCAGTTCTCATATGACATGAATACATGGTAGTCTGCAGTCCTAAGATCGTCATAGTGTCTTGTATGTGTTCACACTGTACTTTAATAACTACCCTACCACCGCTTTAAAGAGTCGTGCAAATAAGTTTTAGTTGGATACAGTCCCGAAGCACATGGAAGTAGTGAGCGATGGAAGGAATTTCTTCTCTCCCGGTATTGACAGTCGAGGTCGTGCTGTGCCAGATCAACTATAACCATAAGTTCTTAGAGAAAGCAATTAAAATTTACTGATAAGTGTTATCAATAGTTTCTCGGATGGTTATGAGTTCATGATAGACACGACTTATCTTGTTATCAGGAGTCTGATGGTTTTCACCTCCCAGACCCGGTATGTAACACTCTTAGACGAAGAGATCGAACTGTACGGTGATTATGACTGATAGACTTTGCAGCGTTCAGATGAGCTTGCTCGTTGACCTTCTTTTAATCAATACCTAAATAGTTGTTACGTGCAGCTAGTACCGCTGACATACTTGTAGGCTATGGATACAATTCTAACCTACCGCCAGCGTATCGTCGAGTCTTTAGAGTCCCACACTGAGATTTCCCAACACAGTCGAAACGATGTACGGTACGTATAGAGATACGTGCAGGAGTTCGATTAAACA
Organism: Agapanthus africanus; assembly: GCA_030015575.1. Classification (NCBI taxonomy): domain Eukaryota; kingdom Viridiplantae; phylum Streptophyta; class Magnoliopsida; order Asparagales; family Amaryllidaceae; genus Agapanthus; species Agapanthus africanus. The sequence continues at coordinate 193,988,127 of JASDDO010000019.1, read as the reverse complement.
CGTGTATGTGATATACGTATTTTAATCGGGTATTTAATGATATTAGCCGGTTTATATATGATATAAACGGATTATTAAATCAAGTGTTGATTTAATAATTAAATGTATACACACATAAATTAACTAATATCATGTTCACTTTATTATTTCTTCTCTTCATATATATATTTATATATGATATAAATGTATGTATCAGTTAGCTTATACATGATTGTTGTGTGTATGAAATGGAGATGGATGTAAGAGAATCATATTGGAATTGAGATAAGAACTTAGAAATTTAACTTTTATCTTTTAAAGATAAAAAGAACGAGTCATTTAAAAGATGTGTGTAGATTTTAGTGACTCGTTTTTGTTTTATCTAAAAAAATAACCATGGCTTGAAAAATCCAATGTGTTCATATTATTAGTTCTAAGTTGATTTTTTCATGACCATTCTCCCATCACTCCCTCTCCCTCTTGAGATTTTCTAAAGTGAGAAATGAAAAAGAAAATAGAAGAAAATTAGTGAGCTAATTATTCTACATCACTTGCTAATCACTCCTAGCAAGTTTGATCAGTGAGTTGCTTCACATATGATGTGATCAAGTGAAATTATAGCTTGTGATGGAGGCATCTCAAAGTGGATTATATTCGGCAAGGAGATCACCGAGTAAGATAGTTCCGAACTTCGTGGAGACTAGCCGGAATCCAAGAAGAAGTGGCTAATGCGCTTGTTTACACCGGTTTAAATTTCGTTTACAAATATGTATGAAAGCAGGCTCATTCATATACGCGTGTGGAGGATTAGTTCATGACATGAGTACATCAGTGGCGTTTGCGCTTAGCAAAAATCCCTGAGGGTAAAGTGCTCATGCGCATATATATGTTGCACGTATATTTCAACAATACGATAAGAGGAAAAATAGGTGTTAGAAATGAAGCACTCGATGGTCAAACGATAAAAGGAAAGCATTTAAATAAACATTTTATACCACAGGAAATAGATCACCAAACAAGAGATCAAAAGTACAAGGGTTTACAAAACTATGAATAAAGTTTTCTAAAGCCCTCTCAGCCCTCTCCACCATGTCGAAGCGATGATTTTCGTGAAGAGTCGCTCCCCATCGGTTAGCGCCGTGCCCATCGGCGAAGGCAAACATGATGGTTCGCTGAGCCCGTATCTGGCTTAGCAGCTAAACAGAACAATCCCTCAGACGCTTTATAATCAAAAGTGCCTCATGAAATCACTCGATCTTGTCCTCCACTGCGTCGAGCATCGCCGTAGTCATCTCCGCTGGATGAGGGGGAATGTCATCGAGCACGAACAGGAAGATCTTCCGTAGCCAAATGGAGCCGATGGGGAGAGGAGATCCTCTACGAGTCAAGAGCTTGTGCAGCGCTATATCATATTGGTCATCCCTGAGAGCGGGATTCACCAAGAGTGAAACAAAGCGAGGAACAATTTCCTCAATAGGCACTTCCTATGGCTGCCGATTAGCATGCGGACGATTGCAAGCCATGCCTCTTCTCTGTTAAAATGATTCTCTGAAAGTGAGAGAGAAGTGGAGCATTACTTAGATTATAAAGGGAGGCATTTAAGTCTCAGCACAGAAAATGTTGTGCATGGTGAAACTATTTCCAAACTCTGACAAAAAAAGTCATTGGAAAGAAAAGTTTGACTCAGGAAAAGCAGAGAAAGAAGGTGAAAAGAAACCTTCTTTAATGAGGCAGCGCCTCACGTGCTCTCCACGAGGGCGCCAGCGCCAGAGCCAATCTTATAGAATTAAATCCTATGGTGGCGCCTCACGTGCTCCTCACGCACGCGCCAATATGCAAAACACAGAAGAGTTCATTACATAAGAGTTAAACTCTTAGATTGCGTCGCCCGTGCTCCTCACGCGGGCGTCAATGTGCAAAGCACAGAAATACTTATCTTAGGAATTAAATTCTTAAGTGGCGCCCACGTGCACAATACATGAGCATGAATTAAATTCTACAATACTCTCTGTTAAACAGAGCCGTTGGATCAAAAATCTAACGGAGACGATAAATCATCAAAATATAGAATCAAATTTTATTAGGAGAAAATATCTCCCAAATCTTTCTAAATAAGAAAGATACTCTCGGTTGGATCAATGATCCAATAATAGAATAAAATTCTATTTTTGGGAATAGATTCGCTCAATCTTTCTAAACAAAAAAGATTGCTCTCTGTAAAACAAAGAACTCTTGGATTAAAAATCCAATGGTGATTAAAAATCACCACTTGACAGAATAAATTCTGTATATGGGAGAATATTTTCCCGATCTTGTTAAAAACAAGAAAACACATTCTGTAAAACAGAAGTCATTGGATCAAAGAATCAACGGGGGATAAAATTCCCTGAATTAATTTTGAGACCAATTAAATTAATTGGAATCTCTCTATGAAAGATTTTCTTAAAACTAATTAACAATTTGCCTCCACCATATAAAAGATCCAAGACTTCAAGACTCGAGATATAGACAAAATAGAGGAAACCCCCCATAAGCTTCTGAAAAATACAGAAAGCTTTAAAAACAACATAGAAGAAGAAGACTTGCCTCCTCAAAAACTCTAGGTAAAAAAAAAACACAGAGATCAAAATATCTCTTTTCACCTATCTCAGGGTTTAACCATTCTCAAAGAACTTAGTTATTTCTCTGGATCAGATATCCATTAGATAAGTCTTCCACAAGTTGAGAATTTAATTCTCATCGGGAAGATCTTGTTCTTGAGAATCAAAGATTCAGAAAAGAACTAGATTAAAAAGAAAGGAGAAAAAGAAAAAGTACATATGTTCAGAGAATTTAATTCCTCCAAAATTAGGGTTTAACCCTACATAAAGAATTTAGTTCTTATAAACAGAAAGAAGAACTCAGTTCTCCAATGAAGAAAAAACGATCCAAGGTCTTCAAAATAAAGATCTTGGTGACCATTAATCGTCAAAATGCCATTAACAGAGAAAGAAAAGAGCTTAGCGCCTTACGTGCTTCCCATGTGGGCACCCTCCCAACAGTGCCGAGCGCCTCACGTGAAAAACACGTGGGCGTCCAAAGCAGAAGGCCAGCGCCTCACGTGAAATACATATGAGTGATGAATAAAAGTGCTCAGCACTTCATATACAGCCAAAAAGGCTAAGTGCATAACACTGATTGGGCAGCGCCCAGCGCCCCACGTGCTCCTCACGTGGGCGCCACACAAAAAGTGCTTAGCACTTCATATACAGCCAAAATGGTTGAGTGCTTAGTACTGATTAGGCAGCGCCTCACGTTTTCCTCACATGGACGCCACACAAAAGTGCTTAGCACTTCATATACAGCCAAAACGGCTGATTAATTAGCACTAATTGGGCAGCGCCCAGCACCGCATGTGCTCTTCACGTGGACGCCATATAAAATGTGCTTAGTACTATATATAACTGAGTGCTTAGTACTGATTGGGCAGCGCCCATAACTGAAGGCATCACATGATACCCATGTGAGCGTCAGAACATCAAACAAGTGCTCAACACTTTTGCATAAAAAGGGAGTTGAACAAACATAGCTCAAATAAGTGCTTAGCACTTTTGAATGAAAAAGAAAAAGAGTAGGCAGACTAAGCCTAAATTGGTTAAGTCTCTGAAGTTTCTTGCAGCTGAGCCTAAATGCTCTTTTGATAGATCTTAAGTAAAAATGATCCTTAAAAACATTGTTAAACTGATTTTAGTCTCAAACATGACTAATGATCTCTCATTGATGATATCCAAAACGATATTCATCTCGAATCTCCTAAAGTAATCTTAGTCTCAAATATGATTAACGATTCTTAGAACCACCATAAACCCTTTCCCTCAAATACGGGATTTAGTTCAAGGGTATATTTTTCCACACCTTTGATATATATCGTTGTAATTCCTCAACGTCTTCAGAGAGGTGGCGGGTCCCGACAACCAACAACTCCTTTCGTCATACATTGACGCACTTCCAAATTGACGTGCACACCTCAAATCGGATCGAGTCCCAAATTGGGTGCATTCCATATCACCATCGTTCATTTCGCCACGTAACAAATACACTTGCGCGCAAGATGAATAACGGACCGAGATGTCCTTAAACTAAAACTTCGCCTCAAATATGGTGGTAATGGACTGAAATATTCTTAAACTAATATTCATCCCCAAAATGGAAATGTTGGATCGAAATGTCCCTAAACTAAAATTTTGCCTCAAACATGGCTATAATGGACCGTGATGTCCTTAAACTAAAATAATTGGGTCTAAATGCTCGTATATTTTAAGTCGATCTTAATCTCAAACTAGATTAACGGTCCTTAAATAAACCTACACCCAAATCTAAAATATACGGATTTGGACTGATCCGCGCCCTACGGGCGACGACATAAACTAGTCTCCGTATAATATCTACGGGCAACCTAAACAAACAAAAAAACATACGACATGAAGTGAACTACAGGAGCAGAAGAAAGCGGTTATCGCAATGTAGTAAAGTAATTAACTGCAGGGGCTTGCGCATGCAGGGAAGAGCGTCCCCACAATCAAAAACCCCTCATAAAATGAGGGGGAATCTGATAAAGTCTGCTACAACAGCCGTATCTGTCCAAACCTCTGATATATGGTACCATAAATCAATTTGGTATTTTCGGAAAGGTGGACGGACAAATCCAAATAGCATCTGCCCCTAAATTCAGGCAAGACGATATATCCCAGCTCGTCTCTGTTTTCGGCGGTAAACAGATTCTGGCACACTCGGTGGGTCTTTTTCCTCTTTCCACTCCACACTTCATATGTCGTGTTTCGCGAACAAAATTGCGGTTCGTTATGGTTGCCCTTGGATTTGAGATACTAAAATTTGGTGTCTTGCACTTGTACAGGAAAAAATCGATGGCTTCCAACTGCACTTCTTGCAACAATAACTCTCGCTCCACCCCATTTGGAGGAGTGACCTATGGGTCCAACGCGACCTCAATCTTTTCAATGCCGGTGGGGCAAGTTACATAAGCCACTACTGGGTTGTTCTTCGGGACCATGCTCCCACCAGTCAGTTTCGGTGCCTCAGCACCGCAAGAGGAAGCTCCCAAGAGGTTGGTCTTCGATCGATTAGTGACCACAACGGCCCCTCTCAACGGGCCGTCCAAAGCTGACGTCTTTGTCTTCAACAGGCTGGGCAAGAACCCAAACGGGCCTGCAAAGAGGCTCGTGATACCTGAAAGGACTTCCCCAAAACGGATAGCACTCCCAACTCCTGCTACGGGCGAAGCCGTCAAAAGCGCTTCCCCCATTAGAAGATCGGTCTTTGAAAGATTGGTCGTTCCTCCTCAAACTCTGCCAAGGACGTCAGTCTTCAACAGGTTGACGCCAACAGCAGCCGCTAAGCAAAGCCAGGGGCACGAAGAAGCCGCTTCCAAATCTGAGGCGGTCCCATTTGCAAGACACGCTCGACGTCGCCACTAGCCCCGAGTGAGAAAAGCTGGGGGCAACTCCCCCTCTGGACTTACCCTGCCTGTTCCAATGGTGGAAGTTGATGTTGCTGTTCCAACTGGGAACAACTTTAATCTGCTCAGGAGGGTACGCAAGAACTTGGTGCTAAAAAAAATCGACCCGACCTGCATACGCCACGGCGCAGGAAAAGCTGGAACGCCCCCATCAACAGTTCTCCTTCCAAATTCATAGAGTCTGGCTGAAAGTCCAGGACTCTGTGATCAACAAAGATTACTCTCGTCGACCGAAGAAATCGAAGGCTCGGCAAGGGAAAGACCATCCCTCCATCATACAGCGAGGGACTTCTTCAACACAAGTGCATGTCATAACGGCTCCTTCAACTTCGACCTCCCACAAAAGGATGAGGCCGGAGAAAATCCCACTTCCTGCGATAAATTCCAAAGGTGAAGGACCCAAACGCCCCAAGTCTGGAGGCATGATCGTGCATACGGTCTACATGGCTTCCGGGAAAGAAGAAAGACGTGCTTCCGTAGGATATCGACCTCAAACTCGATCGCTGATAAAAGCTCAGGAGTAACAACAAAAGATCCAGGAGATGCGGACCAAAATGGCAACACTTACCGGGCAGAAAGAAAGCCCGAACACAACAGCCGAACAGCGCCAGAAGAAGGAGACCGATATAGCGTTCCTACGAAGGGTGCTTGAAAGAAATGACAAGGAAGCTGCTGAGTAGGATGCTAACATAAAACAGACGGCTCTCTTGTTACAGGATATGGTTGGAATGATGATCCAGCCAGAACCCCCAGCCGAATCCGTCGATAATCATCGAGGATGACAAGGGGAAACATCAAACCCTCTTCCGGCTTTATCGGTAGCCAAAAAAGGAAATAATCTCCAAGACTGCTCTTTATGATTATATTGCTCAACAAATATGAGCTCATCAAGCTAATGAAGCCGCAGGCCAAATCGTCAGAACTGGGCGACCGTATCCAAGCTGGTATGACCAAATTAAATACCCACCGGGATATACGATCCCCAAATTCCATGTGTACAAGGGGACATGTAAACCCACACCAGCACGTCGCGCAGTTCAGAGCTCTGTACGGCAACACTAGAAGCGACGACAAACTGTTGGTTCACCAATTCGTTGGCATCCTGTTAGAGACGGCCTTTGAATGGTACTCGGAGCTCCTAAATTACTCCGTGAGAACATTCACAGAGATGGAACTGCTGTTCACACAGCGGTTTTCTAGCGTAAGCGAGCGCATCCCAATCATGGCATTAATCAATACCAGGGTAAAGCCAGAAGGAACCTGGGTCCAATATGCAATCCGGTGGAGAAACCTATGGTCAAATTACGAACAACGCATCGAAAAATCCCTTGCCGTGGGCATGTTCATCGGGACCCTAGATCCTCAAACGACTGTGTCCCAGTTCATGACATTCTTCAAGCCGACCACCTTTCAGGCTCTGATAGATCAACTGGCCCAAATGGACTAGATGGGCCATGGGCCTTCCTCCTCAAATAAGGACCCTTGAAATGCCAAGGGTAAAGGGAAAGCGGCCTTTATTGCCAACACTCAACAACAACCGAGTGGCCCAAAACCAGCTGCTCTCCAAAACAACGCACGTCCACGCCTATCCATGGAAGAAAGGTTAGGACACACTTACCCGTTTCCCCGTGATAAGACGAGGAGACTATTTGAGTTGGCAATGTGTAACAATCTCATCACATTGCCAGACTCACGGCGTCCACCACAACCCGACGGCGTCAACAACCCCAACTATTGCTCTTATCACAGAATGGTGAGCCACCCAATTGAGGATTGCTACGTCTTCAAAAACTGGGTCGAGGACCAGTATCAACAGGGGAAGTTCGCACTGTCTGAGAACTGGAGGGTGAACCCATCACAGAAGCACACCCCCAAAAAACTGGATGTGCCGGGGGCATCATGCTCGCCGTGGAAGAAACTCCATGGGAAGTCGTTCTTTCAGCAAAAACCAAAATAATGCTGAAGGATCTACAGGCATGTCCGGCAGTCAGGTGGAAAAATCCACTTGAACCTGAAATCATTGAAGGAATGCTGAAACCGTGTCCTATACCGAAAATTGTTGACAAAGGGCAAAATCCCCAAGTCAAGCCTTCAAAGTCTTCGAAGAAAAAGAAGAAGACCAAGAAGCCCGTGCAACCTACCGAATATGACGACAAGCGCACTGACTTGCAAAAGTACATTGACGCGCTGGAGGAGTACAACTAGAAGGCGCGGAAACCGGTCACGCTCGAAGAGTTCCTCAAGTATATTCTTGAGAACGAAGATAGTGACAACGATGAGGAAAATAACTCATCAGAAGAAACCGAAGACCATGTAGCCAGTTGCCACATTGTCTCCCATTCGTTGTTAAATGATGAAGAAACTCTCTCAGTGTCAGAAAACAACGCAGAGGAACTGGGGGCAGAATCGGCGCTAAAATCACCGGAACTGCCAGAAGACCCGATCGATAGGCTGTTAAATGAAGCCTTTCGAAAAAGTAAAGCTGACAGAGAACGCGAAACAACCATATATGAAAAGGCTAAGCGTCAGTTTCGGATGAAGAAGCTGCGGCTAGGTGGAGTCGTAAAGTACTCCAACCAAACCAAGACATACCTACGACAAATAAGAGCAGAATTAAGGTAGAGAAGCGGTTCGCCAAAGTCCTGTCAATGAGAATGAAGCTGCCACCTCTGGTAGGAAACACTCCCGAGGTTATATGCCTCGAAGGAGAGGATTCGCATCCAAACTTCTGCTTATATCATCGGAGAGTTCCCACCCATCGAAGAATGCGGTACCTTCAAGAAGTGGTGGCAAGGATATGTTGCTCATCAAAAACACTTCAAGAGGATGAAGCGCGAAGCTCGTCGACGGCAAAAGAGTGAGACAAATGCGTGTGAAAAAACTATTGGCAACTGTCATATGGTTAGTACCAGTTCAAAAGGAGGAAAACCCCAAGTTCTTATTTTCAGGAGCGATTCTGAGGATGAAATACCCTTCAACCCTCTCTTCAAAGACTCCACCTCCGAAAAAGAAGAGGAGGAGAGGATCTGCAAGAATATTCAGCTGCGTAACTGCACGCTACCTGAAAAGAACCTCGAACCTACAAACAAAGGTTCGAGCAAAAAAGATAAAGGGAAAGAAAAAATCCCTGAGGAAATTGCCCTCGACGGTAGAGTTGTCAAAGAGCTCGCAGCAAGGGACCCGCCTAGAAAAAATAAGGTGGATTACAATGTCCTAGAACATTTGAGGAAAATACCCTCATAGTTGAGCATATTGAATGCTCTCCTCTTATCAAAAGAGGCATGAGAGTCTCTGATCAAGACATTACAAGAGCCCGATTAGCTCCAAGCTTTCCTTACAGAAGAGAAGATGAAGGATGAGCTGGAAGAAGTTCATACAGCTGACATTACATTCAGCGATGAAGATATCCTCCTCGGTATGTGCGAACATAACCGCCCGTTATACGTCACCGGGTACTGCCACGACATTAAAATAGGGAAAATTCTTGTCGACAACGGATCTTCCGTCAACCTTCTCAACGTGAAAGTGCTGAAGGAGATTTGCATGAACGTTCAGCACTTGGCCCGAGACAAAATTACAATCTCCGAGTTCGACTCACAGTCGTCACGGACGCTTAGGTCCGTAATACTGACATTACGCTTCGGGTTGCTTGTCACTGATATCAAATTTCACGTCATTGACACCAAGACTTGCTATAACGCTTTGCTCGGCAGGCCCTGGTTGCATGAGTACAACGTCATCCCTTCTACACAACATCAGTGTATGAAGTATTTCAAGGACGGCTTGGAATGCACCGTCACAGGGGAGCTAAATTCGTTCTCCGTAAACGAGGTCCGGAAATATGAAGATGCAAAGTACTTCCTACCAGAGTTCGAAAATATAGAAAGTTGTCATAAGCCAGAGGATAAACAGAAGTCTATCGCTACTATCCCGATCTTTAGGAGTGATTCCGAGGAAGATGAAGAAATAGTCCAATCGGGGCAACCCCAGAAAGAAAACAACAGGCCCGGACCATCTACCCCTATTCTAGTCTTTGGTAGCGACTCTGAGGACGGGGCCAATACAGTGTTCTCCATCCGCCCGTCAGTGCGAACCCTCGACAAAGCAGATCAGAGTCTGCAAAACACGATGGCTCCGCCTTGGCATTACAATAAACTTGATGCCCTCGATACATACAGCGTACAAGAACTACAGACTTTCTACATCCCTCCAAGATGAAGAGGTGAAAAGGCGATCCTCTTCTACCAATCTACAGAGATCAAAGTAGAAAAAGAAGTCTGGCATGGTGCTGATTTTGCACTCGACAGGTTTCAACCAATCCATCTGCCAAGATACTACGCGGAGGGATTGAAAAGGCTGTTAAGATGCCAAGGTATGCCTCTCGAACAAACTTTTCAACAAGCCCAATTCTACAAAAATATTTGATATGTTTCCAGGACTCAACGAAAGATACCCAAGGGGAAGATAGAGACAACCGGGCTCGGATACGTTCGGTCCAAGAAACGGGAGAGTTCCATAGCTACCGCATCATAAATAGCTACCGCGAAGGGGAAAACGCTCTTCAGAATGGCCGCGACGTTGAAACAGAGTGTGAGCCCGCTCTAAGAACATTAAGTCCGTCGCTCAAAGAACAAATAGATAAACTAATAAAAGAAGCTTTTCAAACAAGCCGAGACGATCATGACCGCGAAATGGCTATTTATGAAAAGGCCAGGACGCAGCGCCTCAATCAGCAATCGGCGGAAAAGGAAGACTATAATACTCTTCATCCCCGGCCTGCTGTATGTCCTCGCGAAAGGGGAAAATCTAGAAATAGAGACAAAAATAGGTCAAAAACGCAAACAACGTTCGAAAACAACAAAGCGGATCAAAGAGGCCATGCAATCGAGAAAAGGTCGATTGGAACCCGTCCTTTATAAAGATGGAATACTCTTTACCCCAAGACAAGACAAGAAAAATATTCAACCTTATCATGAAACACCAAATGATGATACTTCCGGAGTCTCGGCATCCCGATCAAATATATGAGGTCCATCGTCCAGATTATTGCTGTAATGTTTTGGAAATCGTTTAGGCGATTTTCCGTTTTTAGGGTAAAATAGTCGGTGTTTTCCGTAAGAAGTTAGAAGCGATATTTTTGCAGTATAGAATTCACTGCACCTAATTTAGCTAGAATATTGCTAGTTTGCGGGTTTTTGTAAACCGCTTGTAATTTTAGTACATTTTAATATTTTTTCCCTAATTAAAATATTATTTTAAACTTTTATTTATGCACTAAATTAGTGGTAATTACATTTTTCCTTGGGTTAATTAATACTAATGTGAATCTATGCTAAATTAATCACTAGATTAGCACCAATCCATCTTTGAAAATATCCAACCAAAATATCTAGATATTTATGTGAATTAAAGGGAATTATAATTAAAATAATTAAAGATGACATAAAGCTTTTTTGTTTTATTAAGCTTTTATTGATATTTTCTTCTAGAATTTCCTACACAATTCCACACTCTTCTCTTTTTCTCCGCATGGTCGGCCCTCTCTCTCTCCTTGGCTGCCCTAATGTCCCCCCTCCATTTCCATCTCTTTATGCTTCATAAAATCATCAAAAATCATAAATATTTCACACAAACTAATTTGTAAACCAAAACCCTTCATTTTTCATCTCAATCTAGCTTGGATCTTCAATCAAGTGGGGATTTTTGGAGGCTAAACTTCGGTGTTTTGTAGCATGTTTGATTGATCTAGTGAGGTATAAAACCCTAACCCTAATCGTTAATAGTTGTTTTAAATTTTTAAACTAGCATAATTAGATGTTAAATTAAAACTTTAATATGCATGTTTTGAAATTCAAGAAATGGTTTTTGGATAATGAAGTTAGGTTTTGATTAGTGAAAAGGTTAGTTGATAATTTTAGACAAATAAAAACTTAACCTAGTTGTTAGTTTGTTAAATGATATTTTCCTAATTGTATAATTAGCTTAATTACAAACTAGACTCTTACTAAATCCTAATTAAGTGAGATTAAAATTATAGTATTGGTATGAGTGGTTTAATCTTGCTAATTGGTGATGGTTGTGATTTCTAGTTTTGATAAAAACTTGTAGTTTTGTGCTAAAATGATATAAGTTGCTTACTAGATTTTAGGATAATTTAGACGTGAGTTTCATTCGACGTTGCGGTGTTATTTATATTGATTCCACGCTATATCTTGTGTTGTGAATGCGCGATAGGTACGATCAGGGTCTAGGCTTGATGGTTGTGTCGTTTAGTGTTCCTAGCTAGGGTTGTGCCGATGTCGTTCGTGTCTTTGTGTAACTTTTGCTCTTGAGTTGGTTTCGTAGTGTCGCTACGCGCGTTAGACACTGGACGAAACACTTGAGAGTATATTTGGAGTTGGTGCGTCGGTCAAACGTAGTTGGTACGTGTTATTGGTTGATTGCTAATATATACTTATTATATTGTTATATGATTTCAGGATCGCAGGCGGGGACTTCGGGCGCTGCGAAGAGGGAAAAGCGAGTGGTTGGCTTTACTTAGTGTCACGCCCCGCTTTCCAGAGTACGCAAGATTGGGCACGTGACATAGCCAACCATGCTACCTGTGGGTAGGAAGTATCCATCCACAGTCACATTACGGCTGTAGAGATATCAAGAACAAGATAAACAAACTATCTAACACATGTCCAAATCCAGAATAACAAGAGTCAATGATAAATAAGTGCGGAAGCAAATGATCCAGTACAATAATAGAAAAGTACGTCCCATAATGCGGGTTCACATCTGGAAATGAAATGCAAGAAATAAACTAATCACTACAGAACTCACAAATCAGCCTGCTGGCTGAGGTACTCCTGCTCGGTTGGCGACAGTGGTAAAGAATCTGGGCCATGCAAAACTCAGACGTCAGCGCGTCATGTCAACCAATAATATAATATGAACATGGTAATAAGAAATGCAGAAATAAACATGAATAAAGCAATAATATGGAACAAGCAGTGCAGGGTAGTGTGCAGTGGGTAACTAAACTGTTCTATCGGGTTTCTATTATAAAGTCTTTGAAATCAATTCGAGTAATCCTCCATGTAACTCAAAGGATATGTCCCGTTACTCCCCGGGACCACGGATCAGGAAAATGGGAACCAATAATGGTTATGTCCCGTTTCCCCCCGGGACCACGGATCAGGAATGTAAGAGTCACGAATGGCTCTGTCCCGTTACCCCCCGGGACCACGGATCAAGTAATACCCTTTTAAGTTACACTTTAGATTACCCGTTTGATTTCCCCATACCCCCAGGTTATGTGTGTCAGGTCGGGTATTCAGTAGTCAAGGACTAATGCCAACACAGGATCAGGCAACAGGTCAGGTTTGTCTGGATAGACAACAGGAATGGTCCATGAGGACTCCAAGTCAGGTTTGTTGGCATTAGGCATGAGATCAGGTAACAGGTCAGGTCATGGTACATCAGGTCAAGTCGATAGTAAAGGGTACCATGTCCGGTGCATCGGTATATATATATGTCATGTGTAGCAAGGTCAGGTCAATAGGTAACACAATCGAGGTGTTCTCACAACAGGCATAAAATCGAACAAGGAATAGCAGCAGGAAATAAACAATGAATTTAACAACAATAAGCAATTTATTTAATTACATTAGTGCATTAATATAGTGCAGTCGTATTATCATATTAACAGGTTTGAGCACCCTTGCGGTGCAATAAATCACATGACTGTGCAATACTGTTATATCAATATCAGAATGTAATAGAGCTACAAGTGTAAGGTTACCGTCCTTTAAACGGTAAATGTGATTAACGGGTAACTTCGTTATTAGGGTTAAAGTGGCAAAATGCGGTTTTAGGTTAACTGTATCATGATATAAGTCATATTTCGTCCAAATGAGGAAAGTAGCTACACCTAGTTAGTTTTGCAAGTTTAATGAGTCAAACACATTTAATTTGTATAGCATAGCATGTAGCAAGTAATACTTGCCTCGACGGGTCGCGAGCGGGAATGCGGAACTGCTCATGTCAGCGGAAACGTCGCGATGTGCGCCCGGTACACGGAACGGATCCAAATCACGCACAGCGTGATCACACGGGTCAGGTATGCTCGCTGGGTCGTCGGGATCGTCGACGATACGCCGGTTTCCGGTGAACTAGAAACAACAGAGAATATAACGACGGGATTACGAAGAAAAGAAGGAGACTAAGAGGAGAGGAAGAGAATACAGGGGTTGGGAAGAAGGGGCAACTCACTGGGCGCTCAGGAGTCGGAAGACGAGAGCGGGATCGACGACGGCGAACGACTCCGGCTGAAAGAGAAGTGCAGTCTCGGTTTTTAGGGTCCAGGTGAGCTTGTGCGCGATACTCTTGGTGGATGGAGTCTCAGGCAGAGGAGGGGAGGAGAGGAAAGGTTTGTGGAGTCGGCGACGAGGTCGTCGGGCTCCGGCGGCGATGGCTCCAGTAAAAGGTAGGGGGATCGGGAAAAGTGGTGATGATGGGGTTGAGTTGTAGAGAAGGAGGGAAGAGGATGAAGTATACCACGAGAAGAAGAGAAGAAGGAGGCGACGACGAAGGTGATGTCGTCGGGGTAACAGGGGTTCCGGCGATGGGTTGGTGGGTGCTCGGGAATAGGAAACGGGAAGAAGGTGGAGAGGGAGAGGAGGTGGTCAGGGTTGGAGTGCGCAGGTGATGAGGAGGTAGGGATCCCGGCGGTGCTAGCGCCGGCGTTAGGGCTCCGGTGGCGACGGAGGAGGCGGCGGCTAGGGTTATCGCGTGGGTTCAGGGAAAATGAAGGAGACGAGGAGAAAATTATATATATATAGGAGAGAGAGATAGAGAGAGTTAGAGAGAGAGAGACAGAGAAAAGTAGAGAGAGAGATAGATGGAGATTAGAGAGAGATAGAGAGATAGACGGGGGCCCACGGGAGGCAGCAGCCTCGCGATTGGCTGCACACAGATTTTAGAGGTTTAAAATTTCAAGGGATTTAATATAACAGTAAGATTAGTAAAATATATACTAAGGTAACAGTAAGATTCATGTATATATTATGGTTTAATATTTTATTAAATTGGGATTTTGGCGCTAAATGAAACATTTCCAAATCGCGCCCGGGTTGGGTCCAAAAATTCGAAATTCAAATAATAGGATTTTAAGCGGGTTCCAAATTTTAAAATGAAGTGTGTTATGATTAAAAAGCATGCCCCAAAGTCGGACACTTGCACGCGCGCGTAGCCGTCCAAACTCGCCCGTTTCACCGAACGGGATGAAAACTCGACGCACGGACGCTACCACGCGGCTAGGGGTGACGAGTAGGCCAATATAGATATTTTTAATTTTACTTTAGGTGTTACAATTTGTTATATGCAAAACTGACTTAGCCGGTTAAAATTTTGCAATAAGAACCAAACAAGCAAGATAAATGAAATGAGCAATGTCGAACACTCAACCAGTAACAGAAATAGTAGTATTGGGCTCGGGTGTTACATCATACCCAACTACAAAAAGAATTTCGTCCTCAAAATTCCAAGATTACAAGATAGACAACTACAGGAAAAGGTGAGGAAATTTCTGTCGGATCTCGTCTTCTCGCTCCCAAGTGGATTCTCCATGCGATCGATTACCCCAAGAAACTAGCACAAGGGGGATAACCTTGTTCTCAAGAACCTTTTCCCTTCGATCCTTGATTTCAACCGGTCGCTCCTCAAAAGTTAGGTCCTCCCGTACAGTTAACTCCGAATGATCCAAGACGTGTGTTTCATCTCTAACATACCTTCGTAGTTGAGATACATGAAACACGTCGTGCACACCTGCCAAGGACTGTGGTAACGCCAAACAGTATGCTACCTCT
Organism: Agapanthus africanus; assembly: GCA_030015575.1. Lineage (NCBI taxonomy): Eukaryota > Viridiplantae > Streptophyta > Magnoliopsida > Asparagales > Amaryllidaceae > Agapanthus > Agapanthus africanus. The sequence goes on along the minus strand of JASDDO010000019.1, from coordinate 193,972,779 downwards.
CCAACACGCTCCAATAACTCGAAGGGTCCAACGAATCGAGGACTAAGCTTTCCCGAACTCCCAAAGCGAATCACTCCTCTAGTCGGTGATATCTTCAAGAATGCCAAATCACCCACGGCGAACTCTAGAGGTCTTCTTGACGTGTCAGCCCAACTTTTCTGTCTGTCCTGAGCTGCCTTCATATGCTTTCTGATGGCGTTAACCTTCTCAACGGTCTTTACTACCAAATCTGGTCCCAATAATCTTCGTTCACCAACATCATCCCAACAAACGGGTGAACGACACTTACGACCATACAAAGCTTCAAACGGAGCCATCCGAATAGTCACTTGGAAACTATTGTTGTAGGAAAACTCCACCAAGTGTAGGTGATCCTCCCAAGAACCCTTGAAGTCCAATATTCACGCTCTCAACATATCTTCAAGAGTTTGGATCGTTCTCTCCGACTGACCATCAGTTTGAGGATGATAAGCTGTGCTAAACTTCAATCGAGTCCCCAAACTTTTCTGTAAACTCCTCCAGAAGTGTGACAAGAACCGAGTGTCCCGATCACACGATGCTCACCGGTACGCCATGCAATCTTACAATCTCCTGCATGTACCGTTCTGCCAAAGTCTCCGTTGCTTGACCAACCCGAAAAGGAATAAAGTGAGCTGCCTTGGTCAACCGATCGACAATCACCCATACTGCATTGTTGCCCTTTGGACTCCGCGGTAAAGCCGTCACGAAATCCATGGTTATATGTTCCCACTTCCACTGAGGAATCGGAAGTAGTTGCAACAAACCCAGCAACTCTTTGGTATTCAGCCTTGACTTGCTGACATACCAAGCACTTAGCCACGAAGCGAGCACTCTCCTGTTTCATGCCTTCCCATCAGAAATGCTGTCGAATATCTCGGTACATCTTTGTACCTCCTGGATGTACAGAGTAAGCTGAACTGTGTGCCTCCTTCAAAAGCTCTTCACGCACATCCCCCTTTGGCACACACACACGGCTACCATACCTCAACGAACCATCTTCGTGGACCAATAAATCTGTTCGTAGTCCAGCTTCAACCTGCTCTCGAAAACTTTGCAGTCTAGGATCCTGTGATTGTGCCGCTTTAATCTTCTCAACCAAGGACGACTGTACTTGCAACTGCATCAACTGTCCCGTAGAATGTGGTAGCACAACCTCCAAGTCAAATCTTCGAAAATCCGCAATGATCTCCCTCTGCGCAGTCAATACTTGAATCGCTGGTAACCGACTAAGCGCATCCGGCACGACGTTAACTTTTCCCGGATGGTACTTAAGATCAATGTCGTAGTCGGCCATCAGCTCCAACCATCTGCGTTGCCTCATGTTCAACTCCTTCTGTGTGAACACATACTTCAAACTCTTGTGATCTGTAAAAACTTTGACTCTCTCACCCAAAAGGTAGTGTCTCCAAATCTTCAAGGCGAAGATCACAGCCGCAAGCTCCAAGTCATGAGTCGGGTAATTCTTCTCATGGGTCTTTAGTTGTCTTGATGCGTAAGCTACGACCTTCCCATTCTGCATCAAAACACATCCCAATCCTTTTCCAGATGCGTCGCTGTGAATCACCAGTCCTCCGGAATTGTCTGGTACGGTCAGGATAGGGGCAGTTATCAGCTTCTGCTTCAACGTCTCGAAGGCCAATGCACATCTATCCGTCCAAATAAAAGGTACTTCCTTGCGCGTAAGCTTGGTCAACGGTTCTGCCAAACGAGCGAAGTTCTCCACAATCTCCTGTAGTATCCGGCCAAACCAAGGAAACTTCTTACCTCAGCCACATTTCTTGGAATAGGCCAATCTCGAACTGCTGCAATCTTTTCGGGATCGACGGCGATTCCATCGCCCGACACAACATGCCCCAGAAACTTCACTTCTTCCAGCCAAAATTCGCACTTACTCATCTTCGCATACAATTTCTCCTGTCTCAATGTCTGCAGTGCGATCTTCAAAGGCTCAGCATGCTCCTCCAAACTCTTCGAGTAAACCAGAATATCGTCAATGAATACCACAATAAACTGGTCCAAGAATGGTGAAAAGATTCGGTTCATCAAGTCCATGAATACTGCCGGCGCATTCGTTACTCCGAAGGGCATCACTAGATACTCGTAATATCCATACCGAGTTCGAAACGCCGTCTTGCAAATATCCTCTGCTTTCACTCGGACCCGATGATATCCGGATCGCAAATCCAGTTTCGAGAATACCCTCGTGCCACTAAGCTGCTCAAAAGTTCTCCAATGCGAGGGATCGGGCACTTGTTCTTAATAGTCACCCGGTTTAATTCTCTATAATCAATGCACATCCTCCTCGTGCCATCCTTCTTCTTTACTAGAAGAACTGGAGCTCACCAAGGCGAGTTGCTGCTTCGAATCCAACCCTTCTCAAGCAATTCACCAACTTGCTTCTTAACTTCTTCCAATTCCACTGGTGCCATTGGATAATAAGCTTTAGATACTGGCGCTGCACCAGGAATAAGGTCAATCGCGAACTCCACATCTCGCTTTGGCGGTAAGCCCGATATATATTCAAATACGTCCATAAAGTTGCGAACAACTGCCGGCTCTTCAGTACTATCAACTTCCATAGCTGCAAGAACACTGTGTGTCGGCCTAGCCCTAAACTCGACTGGCCCGACAGAACTGTTTCCTTACCGCAATTGCTGCCTGCATCGTTGGCAGCTAAAGGTCCAGCGAAACTACCGAGTCTCGTCCCTTCTGCTGCATGCACGTCCACGGGTGCTCCACTCTGCCTCAGCCCAATAAATTTTCTTCCATTTCCTCCCGTGCAGTCCGCGGAGAGAACTTCTTCAGGAAACTCTTAGAAAATTCGGCCCAACTGATCGGCTTGGGCAAGCGGGTCTCTTCCACAAGCCACCATTCTCGGGCGTAATCCACTAGCTTAATGCGCACCACATCAACTCCTTGTCCTCTGGAGTCTGTGCCGCAATCAGCAAATTCTCCGTGTCGACTAGCCACTGCTCGGCTGGCAACGGCTCCTCCAACCAGTGAATGTAATCAGACCCAAACGTCTGAAATCTGCCACGGTCCCTACTCGGTCCACTGGTTTAGCTCCAGTGTTGTTTACAGACTGCCGAACGATCTGCAAACCTTCCTGAAACGAATCTGCTTGCTGCTGGATCAGCTCAGTACGCCTCTTCTGATTCTCCAGCATTCTTCTTATCACTCCAAGCATGGCGGCTTCGTCCACACGCCTCTGGTACGTCTTCAAATTCTTAGCTGCCATAATCCTGAACTCAAAACACCCAACATTAGCATGATGATAGATTCTGAATGTGGATCAAGGCTAGAATTCCAAGATACTTAAATAGAGTACCGCATTGTAACTATGCCGCGGTATCATAGCCACAATTACTTAACTCCACCCAAGTCGCCCAAGTCCTAGGGATAACAAGAAATCAGGTTTTCGAGTCGACATGCAAAGTAAGTTTGCACATCGTAAAAGATATAATCAGGAAGAATGTGATTCAAGAATGGTAAAACGGTCAAGGTGGCAGGACATGTTTCCTAAGCACGGGTATTCTGATTCGTGTATTGGGTACAATACCCAACTACAAAAGAATCAACCCGACTATCCTAGGCTCTGATACCAAAAGAACCATGTCACGCCCCGCTTCCCAGAGTACGCAAGATTGGGCACGTGACATAGCCAACCATGCTACCTGTGGGTAGGAAGTATCCATCCACAGTCACATTACGGCTGTAGAGATATCAAGAACAAGATAAACAAACTATCTAACACATGTCCAAATCCAGAATAACAAGAGTCAATGATAAATAAGTGCGGAAGCAAATGATCCAGTACAATAATAGAAAAGTACGTCCCATAATGCGGGTTCACATCTGGAAATGAAATGCAAGAAATAAACTAATCACTACAGAACTCACAAATCAGCCTGCTGGCTGAGGTACTCCTGCTCGGTCGGCGACAGTGGTAAAGAATCTGGGCCATGCAAAACCCAGATGTCAGCGCGTCATGTCAACCAATAATATAATATGAACATGGTAATAAGAAATGCAGAAATAAACATGAATAAAGCAATAATATGGAACAAGCAGTGCAGGGTAGTATGCAGTGGGTAACTAAACTGTTCTATCGGGTTTCTATTATAAAGTCTTTGAAATCAATTCGAGTAATCCTCCATGTAACTCAAAGGATATGTCCCGTTACTCCCCGGGACCACGGATCAGGAAAATGGGAACCAATAATGGTTCTGTCCCGTTGCCCCCCGGGACCACGGATCAAGAATGTAAGAGTCACGAATGGCTCTGTCCCGTTACCCCCCGGGACCACGGATCAAGTAATACCCTTTTAAGTTACACTTTAGATTACCCGTTTGATTTCCCCATACCCCCAGGTTATGTGTGTCAGGTCGGGTATTCAGTAGTCAAGGACTAATGCCAACACAGGATCAGGTAACAGGTCAGGTTTGTCTGGATAGACAACAGGAATGGTCCATGAGGACTCCAAGTCAGGTTTGTTGGCATTAGGCATGAGATCAGGTAACAGGTCAGGTCATGGTACATCAGGTCAAGTCGATAGTAAAGGGTACCATGTCCGGTGCATCGGTATATATATATGTCATGTGTAGCAAGGTCAGGTCAATAGGTAACACAATCGAGGTGTTCTCACAACAGGCATAAAATCGAACAAGGAATAGCAGCAGGAAATAAACAATGAATTTAACAACAATAAGCAATTTATTTAATTACATTAGTGCATTAATATAGTGCAGTCGTATTATCATATTAACAGGTTTGAGCACCCTTGCGGTGCAATAAATCACATGACTGTGCAATACTGTTATATCAATATCAGAATGTAATAGAGCTACAAGTGTAAGGTTACCGTCCTTTAAACGGTAAATGTGATTAACGGGTAACTTCGTTATTAGGGTTAAAGTGGCAAAATGCGGTTTTAGGTTAACTGTATCATGATATAAGTCATATTTCGTCCAAATGAGGAAAGTAGCTACACCTAGTTAGTTTTCCAAGTTTAATGAGTCAAACACATTTAATTTGTATAACATAGCATGTAGCAAGTAATACTTGCCTCGACGGGTCGCGAGCGGGAATGCGGAACTGCTCATGTCAGCGGAAACGTCGCGATGTGCGTCCGGTACACGGAACGGATCCAAATCACGCACAGCGTGATCACACGGGTCAGGTATGCTCGCTGGGTCGTCGGGATCGTCGACGATACGCCGGTTTCCGGTGAACTAGAAACAACAAAGAATATAACGACGGGATTACGAAGAAAAGAAGGAGACGAAGAGGAGAGGAAGAGAATACAGGGGTTGGGAAGAAGGGGCAACTCACTGGGCGCTCAGGAGTCGGAAGACGAGAGCGGGATCGACGACGGCGAACGACTCCGGCTGAAAGAGAAGTGCAGTCTCGGTTTTTAGGGTCCAGGTGAGCTTGTGCGCGATACTCTTGGTGGATGGAGTCTCAGGCAGAGGAGGGGAGGAGAGGAAAGGTTTGTGGAGTCGGCGACGAGGTCGTCGGGCTCCGGCGGCGATGGCTCCAGTAAAAGGTAGGGGGATCGGGAAAAGTGGTGATGATGGGGTTGAGTTGTAGAGAAGGAGGGAAGAGGATGAAGTATACCACGAGAAGAAGAGAAGAAGGAGGCGACGACGAAGGTGATGTCGTCGGGGTAACAGGGGTTCCGGCGATGGGTTGGTGGCTGCTCGGGAATAGGAAACGGGAAGAAGGTGGAGAGGGAGAGGAGGTGGTCGGGGTTGGAGTGCGCAGGTGATGAGGAGGTAGGGATCCCGGCGGTGCTAGCGCCGGCGTTAGGGCTCTGGTGGCGACGGAGGAGGCGGCGGCTAGGGTTATCGCGTGGGTTCAGGGAAAATGAAGGAGACGAGGAGAAAATTATATATATATAGGAGAGAGAGAGAGAGAGTTAGAGAGAGAGAGACAGAGAAAAGTAGAGAGAGAGACAGATGGAGATTAGAGAGAGATAGAGAGATAGACGGGGGCCCACGGGAGGCAGCAGCCTCGCGATTGGCTGCACACAGATTTTAGAGGTTTAAAATTTCAAGGGATTTAATATAACAGTAAGATTAGTAAAATATATACTAAGGTAACAGTAAGATTCATGTATATATTATGGTTTAATATTTTATTAAATTGGGATTTTGGCGCTAAATGAAACATTTCCAAATCGTGCCCGGGTTGGGTCCAAAAATTCGAAATTCAAATAATAGGATTTTAAGCGGGTTCCAAATTTTAAAATGAAGTGTGTTATGATTAAAAAGCATGCCCCCAAGTCGGACACTTGCACGCGCGCGTAGCCGTCCAAACTCACCCGTTTCACCGAACGGGATGAAAACTCGACGCACGGACGCTACCACGCGGCTAGGGGTGACGAGTAGGCCAATATAGATATTTTCAATTTTACTTTAGGTGTTACAATTTGTTATATGCAAAACTGACTTAGCCGGTTAAAATTTTGCAATAAGAACCAAACAAGCAAGATAAATAAAATGAGCAATGTCGAACACTCAACCAGTAACAGAAATAGTAGTATTGGGCTCGGGTGTTACACTTAGCCAGGATAGTTGTGAGTAGATTTAACATCTACAGGGGAATCACCCGCATGGTGTTATGCGTCTGGGCTAGATTAAATGATATGACTATTAGTTAAATGTATACGGATATTGACTGTGCATGTGTACCTTTGTTGCATATCTCATTTCCTATTATGCATGGACTTAGTATTAATGAGACACAACACTATTATTGATGGTTCATGTTGCACGAGCAATAATTGTATGCTACACCCACACCGTCGATAATTTCCATGACACGCACAACACCTATACATATGTGATATTGTATTGTTTAGGGACATTGAGACATGATTCTTATTTTCCTTCGTGCATATGACATATAGCATACATGTATACCTACATGCTTACACATATGCCTTGCTATGCACACATACTTACATGTACACTCATATACCTTCCTAGTTACATGTACACCGTGCATACATACTTACATGTATACTCACTTACCTAGTTAGGGCTACACATACCTATGTGGTACTGTTTTGTCATTGACGTGGGGTCATTGATTCTTTTGCGTTGGCGCATATGATAGGTAGTATACCTTGTCATGCCTACATGCTAGTTACCTATATACCTATATGGTATCGTACCATTAGTGACAGTTATACACACACATGAGATATAGCTATATGTACAGCTTGCATACCTACTTACACATATACCTGGAGGGTATTATATCATTATTGATAGGTAGATACACATATCTTGCTATATCGACATGGTTACGCACACCTGGCTATAGCTACATGTTCACCTTTATTTGATGTTATATAGACTTGGAGAAATTTAAGAAACGTATGATATATATTAACTTGTTACAGTTAAATAGCGGCTTTTCCTTTATATGCTCACATTACAGTTTTATGTTGCATATATTATATTTCATGGATTTCGCATTGATAGATGGTTTTCATATGATGTCCTATGATATTTTTACTCCTTAGTATATATAACAGTGGAATGGGACGCTGTTATATATATATATATATATATATATATATTAGTGGAATGAGACGCTAATATATATGTATACATGTCTAATTTATATATATCATCTTAATGATTCATGCAAATATACTTATTCATTACTTGATGTTTTCTGGATTTGAGCACCGTGGTAGTTTCATGAAATTATGCATTATTTGAAAAACCCGGTTTCTCTTGATATGATATTTCAGCGTCCACAATGAGATTTCTCGGTTCTGAGATTGCGATATATACCCGATGCGAGGAGTGCAGTGGGCCGTGTGCGGGTACATGGTGGAGCCCGGTACGGTTCCCCTCGGCAAGAAGATCGACGGTACATGCCGATGAGCCTGGAAGGTGGGCAAGTACCTACCGGTGATAGTATTTAGACTCGGCGGTTATCGTAGGGATAGCGACCAGAGTCATGTACGTATGGATACGTGGAATTTTCGAGGGTCGAACCTGGGCACTCGGGTTTTCCAGATAGCGTATGATACGTACCTATCAGGGCCAGTCGTGGTGACAACACCTGATAGAGAAGTATTTATGTGTCGATGCTAGACACTGGTTTTCATGATGTTTTCGGGTGTCCGTGTTTGACACTCAGGTTTCCATGAGACTTATAGGATGTTTTTTATCCATACTCAGCATTTATTTTATATGCATTGCTTCATGTATTAGTTGTACCTGATGGAGTACCTTTCATGACTGTTGCATATACATATTGCCATTTATTGCTTCATGTATTAGTGTACCTGATAGAGTACCTTTCATGAAGATTGCATATATATATTGCCATTTATTGCTTCATGTATTAGTTGTACCTGATAGAGTACCTTTCATGACTGTTGCATACATATGGCCATTTATTGCTGTTAGCTTGCATGTGATAGATTCGCGCTGTACGTACATACTTGCGATTACCTGCATATGTTATTTACTATTCACGAGTTGGCAACTCACCCCCGTTGTGCCACAGGGTTTGCAGGTTGGTCTTCAGAGTAGTCGAGACAGGGCTTCTACCTATCGTATCATCTTTTGCTGCGGATACCGCTACTGCTGACTGGGTGCAGTTTTGCTATAGGTGGGTTTTGCGGTTATCCGATGATGCTATTTGTATATCTTTGTACCTTATACTCTCCATCTACCATTCTCATGTATTTACTTAGAGACGAAATGTGAGGACGATATTGTGTGGTGACTTGGATGTCTTTTATGCAGTTTTACTTATATCTTTTTTTATTTCTTCGCTACGGCATCGCATATCTGTTATGGTGGTTGTTTTCCGCCGTTGGGCGTGGATTTGCTTCCGTTGGGGATGCTTTACTTATATTTATGTTGTACCCATTTTTGGGGTTAGTTTTTACAAAGGAGGTGCTGCCAAAATTTTTAAGAAACTAAAATTAACTTTAAAGAATTTGTATTCGAGATTTTCAAAAGTTTTAACAATGTTCTTATCACTTACTAGTTTTGATGGTTTAGATTGCTGGGTTTTTGGCTTACTTAAATTGCGTTACGCCTGTAGACGTTGCGTAATTTAAGGGCCGTTACGTGCCAATTTTTGGGTCGTGACAAAATTGGCATCAGAGCGCTAGGTTTTACCTTTCGGAGTGTAGGATGACCTTGGTATGATGGAGTAGGTAGCTTAAGCAGAGTAACGTAGTGCGTGTATGTCCGCGGCATACTCACGATCATGGTACTCCGCATAAAGTGACCTAAGTACTAATTGCTTGAAATTCTTTCCATGATGATACATATCCTTGTGATTCGATTTCCGTGTTCATATCGAATCCTATTTCAATTTATAGCCTTTACCGCCGATGACCATGAGGACTCAGAGTGATGCAGCGAGAGCCGAGATCAGAGTTGACTCGTGTGGGACGAGAATGGACCAAGATGGCAAGCTCGTTGCACAGGAGCAGATGGATCCGCCTTCGATAGATCATATCGCTAGGCTTGAGGCAGATATACAAGACTTGTGCCAGACGATGAGGTCATTGGTGGAGACCAGTCGAGCGCAGCAACAGGAGGTTGTCACCCATGTTACCCAGTTATTCCTTGCGGTCCGCACACTGCATTGTGTTATTTACACAGCACCACTGGACGCAGCCCTTTTTGACGAGGAGCGTCTTTCCGAGACTTTAGGAGTTCGAGGACAGAGGAGGGCTCGTGCAGGTGTATCGGCCCAGAGACAGAAGTTCAGTCGCCGTGACAGGTTTCGTGCACGTCGCAGGAGTAGCAGAGGCTTGGGACGATGAGAGTCGTGTTAGCTTGATCAGCCGTTGTTGTGTTAACTTCTGTCAGCGATTCTTTTGTTGCGCGACACGTATTTCAGTCATGTGCCAATCGGATAGGAGATAGAGATTCGTCCGTAGTTTTGATCCTTCTAGAGATGTTGGATTTGACGTTCTCCTGGGCACGGACTGGTTAGCTACGTGCTAGGCGTCTGTGGACTACCGTGAAGAAACAGTCAGGATTTGTTTCCCGGCGAGTCAGTTCTTGTTGTGCAGGGGGACAGTGGTGCCGCCCATCATAGCTTGAATTCAGCCTTTTTCGCTAGTCGGCTTTAGAGGAGAGAATGTCGAAGATTCTTGGCTTTCATTTATGATACCGGAGCCACAGTGGGTTCGTTGGACCGGGTTCCTATCATGTGGGAGTTTCCGTCGTTGTTCCAGATGAGCCGTCGGAGCTTAGGGAGTTTAAGGATCGGCTGCAGAGTTGCTAGATATGGGGACTTGTACGTCCAAGTGTTTCGCTTTGGGGAGCTCCTATTCTGTTCGTCAGGGAGAAAGACGGCAGTTTGAGGTTGTGTGTTGATCGATCATCAATTGAACCGAGTTACGGTGTGGATAGGTATCCTTTAGCTCGCATTGACGATTTGTTTGACTTGCTCCAGGATGCGAGACATTTTCTAAGTTTGTTTGGGATCAGGTCATCATTGGTTGTAGGTTCGGAGTGATGACATTCCGAAGACTGCTTTTTATGCGCGCTACGGGCAGTATGAGTTTTGGTGGAGTCGTTGGACTCACCAATGCCCTAGCAGCATTCGTGGATATGATGAACCTGATTTCTCAGGCCGTTCCTCGACCAGTTATTGTTGTGTTATTGATGACATTCCGGTCTTTTCCAAGAGTCGTGAGGAACGTGGGCAGCACTTGAGGATTTGCTTTGCAGACATTGGGAGAGCTCCAGTGGTTTGCTAAATTCTCGAAGTGTTCCTTCAGGCTTGATTGTGTTGACTCCTGGGTATTGTAGTTACAGGAGACGGTATTCGTATAGACCCGAGGAAGATCGAAGCTGTACAGCTTTGGCCCAGACCTGTTCAGTGACTGAGGTCTGCAGATTTTTGGGCTTAGCAGTTTTTTACTGCCGTTTCGTGCAGTGCACCATTAACTGGACTGACCGGGAAGGAGGTTTCTTTTTTTTCTTGGACTGAGGCATGCGTGCGGAGTTTTCAGCAGTTGAAGACTCGGTTGACAACTGCAGTAGTTCTTTCTTTGCCTTCTGGGTCGGGCGACTTTGTTGTTTAACTGTGATGTTTCACGAGTGGGGCTCGATTTTGCGTTGATGAGGCATTTTAGAGTTATCGCTTTTATTTCCCGACAGTTGGAGGAAGTACGAGCAGGATATCCCACTCATGATCTGGAGATGGCCGTGGTGGTTGTGCGTTGAAGATTTGGAGACACTACTTGTGTGGAGAGTCGTGTCGGATTTTCACGGACCACCAGAGCTTAATATACATCTTCCTGCAGCGGGTTTTGATTGTTGAGACAGCGCCGTTGGATGGAGCTTGTGAAGGATTGTGTTTGTGAGATCCTCGTTACCCGTAGCAAGGCGACCGTGGTAGCTGATGCTTGAGTCGCAGGCCCGGGGTTAGCTTGTCCCAGTTGTGCGCAGTTCTGAGACAGTCTTCTGCAGATTTACAGTTCTTATGCGATCGTTGAGTATAGCTTAAGTTCGCCTCTACTAAGGGGACAGCTTACTCTTGTCCGTGCCCGTCCACTTTTACTTGATCGTTTCGTGAGGCACAGCCTACCAATGCTCGTTGTCTGTGATACTTGAGCATGTTCGGCAAGGTAAGGATTCGGAGTCCTTGATTTGTGACCAGGGTGTGCTACGTTTCGGACTTGTTGGTGTGTACCTGATATTGATGGGTAGAGATGCGAGGTCCTAGAGCAGGCACATCAGTCAGCTTTCTGTTTTCACCCCAAGTGCCACCACGATGTAACGTGACTTGAGAGTTAGTTACGGGTGGGAAAGGGTGAAGAGTGAAGTTTCGGACTTTGTTTCGAGGTGTCTGGCTTCTTGCGAGATAAGGTTGAGCATTGAGACCGGCTGGAGAGTTGCAATCTTTTAACCATTCTGGAGTGGGAATGGGAGCAGATCTCCATGTTTTTCGTTGTGGTGTCTACCGAGGTCTAGACAGGGTGTGACTTCATTTGGGTGTTGTTGTCCGGTTATACTCAGTTTGCTCAGTTGTTCTTTGTTAAGTTTGTGCGTTTGCACGGAGTTCCTTCATGTGTTATATCCAATAGAGGCACCCAGTTGGCTAGCCGTCTTTAGCAGAAGCATCAGGAAGCCTTGGATACTGGTTGAGATTTAGCTCAGCTTTCCATCCGTTGGCCGATGGTTAGATAGAGCGGGCTATACAAACTCTGGAGGATATACTTGTGCATACGTACTAGTTGTTTGTTGGCAGTTGGGATCGTCACTTGCCATTGATAGGGTTCTCCTTCGATAGCCGTTATCATGAGACATTCCAATTGGCAACCTTTAAGCCTTGTGTGGTAGGTTGTGTCGATCGCCAGTCTGTTTTTCTGACTCTGTGAGAGTAGGATTTTTGGACCCCAGCTAGTCATGAGACTACGGAGAAGATCCAGTTGATTCAGGTCAGGATGAGAGCAGCTCAGTGCAGACAGAAGTCTTATGCTGACCGTGGTGGTCGCAGACATGAGTTCGTGGTGGGAGATCATGTATTCCTACGGATTTTTCTGATGAATGGCGTGTTGAGTTTTGGGAAGCTTAGTCCCAGATTGTAGGTCCTTTTGAGATCCTTGCAGCGAGTTAGTATCGTTGCCTATAATTTGGCACTTCCTCCTAGATTTTGAGTATTCACCCCTTTTTCCTTGTGTCGATACTTCGCAAATACCTTCATAACCTTTCTCATATGATTCAGCACCAGACCATTTAGCTTTGACATGATCTTTTCGTTCACCGGCAGCCGATAGTGATGGTGGTTCGGCAGGTGGAGAAATTTCGGTTAAGGGTCTTTCCATCTGTGGAGGGTTTTCTTTGTCGTAGGCGTATAGTGAGGTGATCACTTGGGAGGCTGCGAGGGAGATTTGGGAGTTTTATACTCATCTCTTTGAAGGTACACTTAGTGAGAATTTTAAATTCGGGGACCAAATTTCTTTAAGGGGGAAGATTGTAACGTTTTGGAAATCGTTTAAGCAATTTTCCGTTTTTAGGGTAAAATAGTCGGTGTTTTCCGTAAAAAGCTAGAAGCGATCTTTTTGCAGTATAAAATTCACTGCACCTAATTTAGCTAGAATATTGCTAGTTTGCGGGTTTTTGTAAGTCACTTGTAATTTTAGTGCATTTTAATATTTTTTCCCTAATTAAAATTTTATTTTAAGCTTTTATTTATGCACTAAATTAGTGTTAATTATATTTTTTCTTGGGTTAATTAATGCTAATGTGAATCTATGCTAAGTTAATCACTAGATTAGCACTAATCCATCTTTGAATATATCCAACCAAAATATCTAGATATTTATGTGAATTAAAGGGAATTATAATTAAAAGAATTAAAGATGACATAAAGCTTTTTTGTTTTATTAAGCTTTTATTGATATTTTCTTCTAGAATTTCCTACACAATTCCACACTCTTCCCTTTTTCTCCTCATGGCCGTCCCTCTCTCTCTCCTAGGCTGCCCTAATTTCTCCCCCTCCATTTCCATCTCTTTATGCTTCATAAAATCATCAAAAATCCTAAATAATTCACACAAACTCATTTGTAAACCAAAACCCTTCATTCTTCATCTCAATCTAGCTTGGATCTTCAATCAAGTGAGGATTTTTGGAGGCTAAACTTTGGTGTTTTGTTGCAAGTTTGATTGATCTAGTGAGGTATAAAACCCTGACCCTAATTCTTAATAGTTGTTTTAAATCTTTAAACTATCTTAATTAGATATTAAATTAAAGCTTTAATATGCATGTTTTGAAATTCAAGAAATGGTTTTTGGATAATCAAGTTAGGTTTTGATTAGTGAAAAGGTTAGTTGATAATTTTAGACAAATGAAAACTTAACCTAGTTGCTAGTTTGTTAAATGATATTTTCCTAATTGTATAATTAGCTTAATTACAAACTAGACTTTTACTAAATCCTAAATAAGTGAGATTAAAATTATAGTATTGGTATGAGTGGTTTAATCTTGCTAATTGGTGATGGTTGTAATTTCTAGTTTTGGTAAAAAATTGTAGTTTGTGCTAAAATGATATAAGTTGCTTACTATATTTTAGAATAATTTAGGCGTGAGTTTTTTTCGACGTTGCGGTGTTATTTATATTGATTCCACGCTATATCTTGTGTTGTGAATGCGCGATCGGTACGATCAGGGTCTAAGCTTGATGGTTGTGTCGTTTAGTGTTCCTAGCTAGGGTTGTGCCGATGTCGTTCGTGTTTTTGTGTAGCTTTTGCTCTTAAGTTGGTTTCGTAGTGTCGCTACGCGCGTTAGCCACTAGACGAAACACTTGAGAGTATATTTGGAGTCGGTGCGTCGGTCAAACGTAGTTGGTACGTGTTATTGGTCGATTGCTAATATATAATTGTTATATTGTTATATGATTTCAGGATCGCAGGCGGGGACTTCGGGCGCTGCGAAGAGGGAAAAGCGAGTGGTTGGCTTTACTTAGCCAGGATTGTTGTGAGTAGATTTAACATCTACAGGGGAATCGCCCGCATGGCGTTATGCGTCTGGGCTAGATTAAATGATATCACTATTAGTTAAATGTATACGGAAATTGATTGTGCATGTGTACCTTTGTTGCATATCTCATTTCCTATTATGCATGGACTTAGTATTAATGAGATACAACACTATTATTGACGGTTCATGTTGCACGAGCACTAATTTTATGCTACACTCACACCGTCGATAATTGCCATGACACGCACAACACCTATACATATGTGATATTGTATTGTTTAGGGACATTGAGACATGATCCTTATTTTCCTTCGTGCACATGACATATAGCATACCTGTATACCTACATGCTTACACATATGCCTTTCTATGCACACATACTTACATGTACACTCATATACCTTGCTAGTTACATGTACACCGTGCATACATACTTACATGTATACTCACTTACCTAGTTAGGGCTACACATACCTATGTGGTACTGTTTTGTCATTGACGTGGGGTCATTGATTCTTATACGTTGGCGCATATGATAGGTAGTATACCTTACCATGCCTACATGCTAGTTACCTATATACCTATATGGTATCGTACCATTAGTGACAGGTATACACACACATGAGACATAGCTACATGTACAGCTTGCATACCTACTTACACATATATCTGGAGGGTATTACATCATTATTGATAGGTAGATACATATATCTTGTTATATCGACATGGTTACACACACCTGGCTATAGCTACATGTTCACCTTTATTTGATATTATATGGACTTGGAGAAATTTAGGAAACGCATGATATATATTAACTTGTTGCAGTTAAATAGCGGCTTTTCCTTTATATGCTCACATTACAGTTTTATGTTGCATATATTATATTTCATGGATTTCGCATTGATAGATGGTTTTCATATGATGTCCTCTGATATTTTTACTCCTTAGTATATATAACAATGGAATGGGACGCTGTTATATATATATATATTAGTGGAATGTGACGCTAATATATATGTATACATGTCTAATTTATATATATCATTATAATGATTCATGCAAATATACTTATTCATTACTTGATGTTTTCTGAATTTGAGCACTGTGGTAGTTTCATGAAATTATGCATTATTTGAAAAACCCGATTTCTCTTGATATGATATTTCAGCGTCTACCATAAAATTTCTTGGTTATGAGATTGTGATATATACCCGAAGCGAGGAGTGCAGTGGGCCGTGTGCGGGTACATGGTGGAGCCCGGTACGGTTCCCTTCGGCAAGAAGATCGACGGTATATGCCGATGAGCCTGGAAGGTGGCAAGTACCTACCGGTGATAGTATTTAGACTCGGTGGTTATCGTGGGGATACCGACCGGAGACATGTACGTATGGATACGTGGAATTTTCGAGGGTCGAAGCTGGGCACTCGGGTTTTCCAGATAGCGTATGATACGTACCTATCAGGGCCAGTCGTGGTGACAGCATCTGATAGAGGAGTATTTATTTGTCGATACTAGACACGGGTTTTCATGATGTTTTCGGGTGTCGGTGTTTGACACTCAGGTTTCCATAATACTTACAGGATGTGTTTTATCCATACTCAGTATTTATTTGATATGCATTGCTTCATGTATTAGTTGTACCTTATAGAGTACCTTTCATGACTGTTGCATCTACATATTGCCATTTATTGCTTCATGTATTAGTGTACCTGATAGAGTACCTTTCATGACGATTGAATATACATATTGTCATTTATTGCTTCATGTATTAGTTGTACCTGATAGAGTACCTTTCATGACTGTTGCATACATATGGCCATTTATTGCTGTTAGCTTGCATGTGATAGATTCACGCTGTACGTACATACTTGCGATTACCTGCATATGTTATTTACTATTCACGAGTTGGAAACTCACCCCCGTTGTGCCACAGGGTTTGCAGGTTGTTCTTCAGAGTAGTCGAGGCAGGGCTTCTACCTATCGTATCATCTTTTGCTGCGGATACCTCTACTGCTGACTGGGTGCAGTTTTGCTATAGGTGGGTTTTGCGGTTATCCAATGATGCTCTTTGTATATTTTTGTATCTTGTACTCTCCATATACCATTCTCATGTATTGACTTAGAGACGAAATGTGAGGACGATATTGTGTGGTGACTTAGATGTCTTTTATGCAGTTTTACTTATATCATTTTTTATTTCTTCGCTACGGCATCGTATATCTGTTATGGTGGATGTTTTCCGCCATTGGGCGTGAATTTGCTTTCGTTGGGGATGCTTTACTTATATTTATGTTGTACCCATTTTTGGGGTTAGTTTTTACAAAGGAGGTACTGCCAAAATTTTTAAGAAACTAAAATTTGACTTTAAAGAATTTGTACTCGAGATTTTCAAAAGTTTTAACAATATTCTTATCACTTACTACTTTTGATGGTTTAGATTGCTGGGTTTTCGGCTTACTTAAATTGTGTTATGCCTGTAGACGTTGCGTAATTTAAGGGCCGTTACGTGCCAATTTTCGGGTCGTGACAATTGCTCCTATCACCGAATAATAGGTCATCCCCTTGATGACTGCTTTACTTTCAAAGACTGAGTAGAAAACCAGTATCAGCAAGGCAGGTTCGCTTTATCCGACAGCTGTAGGATAACCCCGCCGCAAATGCATGAGCCGAAGAGGATCTATACCATGAGGATAGGATCAGCTCAACATCAAGAATAGAAGCGAACTCGTACCTGCCATATGATAGCACTCTCAAAAGAGAGAGGGCACGAGATTATGGATGACCTCCACATGTGCTTCGCAAATGAAGACGAGGACGAGGTGATCTCCGAGTTTACACCAGCCCCAAAGGAGTTGGAAGATGGGATACACATCACGGCCGATAACCAAAGAAAAATTGACTTAGGGACGGAGAATGATCCAAGACCAACGTTCGTCAGTGAACTGCTATCTGAAAAAACGGGTAGCTACATTAAAGAACGTGCTCATGCAGTATAAAGATTGCTTCGCATAGAATTATTCAAAGATGCCAGGTCTAGATCCAAAGGTGGCAGTACATGAATTGGCCATATCGCCGGACATAAAGCCTGTCAAATAGGCACCGAGAAGGATGCGACTCGAACTTGAGATGAGTATCTGATGTCAAGAAACTAATCGACTCCGGCTTCATCCAAGAAGTTCAATATCCCGACTGGATCATTAACATTGTTCCGGTGATGAAGAAAAATGGGACGGTACGCATCAGCGTAGACTTTCGAGACCTCAACAAAGCTTGCCCGAAGGATGATTTCCCAATACCTGTTACCGAGCTAATGATCGATAACACATCTACCCATGAGGTCTTCTCCTTCATGGATAGATCTTCAGGACACAATTAAATAAAAATGTATCCAGAAGATCAAAAGCATACCGCCTTTCGGACTCCGCTGGGTATATTCAGCTATAAGGTGATGCCCTTCGGTCGGAAGAATGCTGACGCTACCTACTAAAAGGTCATGACAAAGATCTTCGATGACCTCATCCATGAGATCGTCGAATGCTACATCAACGACCTTGTGGTTAAAAGCAGATCTCATGAGGAACATAGGGAACATCTAAAAATAGTGTTTCGACGTCTTCGGAAGTATAATCTGAAGAGGAATCCTCTAAAATGCGCATTTGGAGTCTCCTCAAAAAATTTCTTAGGATTCATCATACGGCACCGGGGTATCGAAATAGACCCTTCAAAGATCAAGGCGATTATGGACCGAGAACCCTCAAACAACTGCGGTCTCTTCAAGGAAAGCTTGCTTATATCCGGCGGTTCATAGCCAACCTCTCCGGAAAATGCCGACCTTACAGTCATTTGATGAAGAAGGGGACCCCGTTCGTCTGGGATCAAGAGTGCCAAAGTTCACTAGACGAAATCAAGTAATACCTGCAAAATCCAATGGTATTGGCCACTCCGTTTAAGGGGAAAACCCTTATCCTATATACAACAGTCATTGAGGGTTCTCTAGGAGCGCTATGGGCATAAGAGAACGATCAAGGAAAGGAGAGAGCTCTCTACTATTTGAGTCGAGTTCTCCTGGGGACAGAAAACTACTCCCCCATCGAAAAGCAATGCCCGGTACCGATCTTCGCGATAACGAAGCTCAGACATTACGCCTTGGCACATGAGGTCCATCTCATATCAAAGGTGGATCCTCTCAAATATCTGATGTCAAGGGTCATACTAACAGGAAGGCTTGCCAAATGGGCCCTTCTCCTGATGGAGTTCTCAATTAACGTATCGACCTCTCAAAACATTGAAAGGCCATGTCGTTGCCGACTTTCTCGCGGAGCATCCGATACCAGCCGACTTCCCCTTAAATTGTGAGTTGTCAGATGAACGTGCGTTCGACACAATCGAAAGAGAGAAGGAAGAAAATGATTCCCAACAGGAACTCTACTTCGATAGAGTATCTTCTATGAAGAAGCGAAAACAAAACACCCCCATAATCAAAGTCGGGATGAGCCTTATCTTCATGACTCCGCAAGAAGGGATATCACGTTACGCCCTCTCCTTAATGGAGCCAAGGACTAATAACGAAACTGAATATGAAACTTTGATAACAGGTCTCGAGATCGCTGTCGACATGGGAATCAAGGATCTCCTCATATATAGAGACTCCTAGCTGATCGTTAGCCAAGTAAATGGCGACTATCAGATGTGCAAGCCAGAGCTGATAAAGTATGGCGAAAGAGTGCAGCGACTGCTAACACGAATCCCCTTCTACATTCTGGTGAGTATACCGCGTGCACAGAACAGTAAGGCGGATGCATTGGCCAAATTGGCTAAGGAACTGGCTGATGACGAC
Source organism: Agapanthus africanus (assembly GCA_030015575.1). Classification (NCBI taxonomy): domain Eukaryota; kingdom Viridiplantae; phylum Streptophyta; class Magnoliopsida; order Asparagales; family Amaryllidaceae; genus Agapanthus; species Agapanthus africanus. The sequence continues at coordinate 193,953,433 of JASDDO010000019.1, read as the reverse complement.
CTCGATGGTGTAAAGATAATTGTACAAAGTCGCATGGTTCTCACGCCAACAGATATATCTTCGGAAGATCTGATAAAGTCATCCGAAAGATAAGAAACGACTGAACAAGCAGCCCTTCAAATAGAGGATGAAGAAAAGGTCAAGGATTGGAGGGAAGTCTTCATAGACTACTTCAAATCCCAACGAACGCCCAAAAATGCGTCGTTTAGACATCAGCTCATGGAAGGAGCTTTGTCTTTCGCTTTCATTAATGATACTCTATATAAGAGATCGTTCGACTGTCTATGGCTAAGATGCCTGGGGCCGGAGGAAGCTAAGGAAGTTGTTCAAGAAATTCACGACGGACTCTGCGGTTCTCACCAAGCTGGACCAAAGATAAAGCTGAAGATCAAAAGAATGGGTTACTATTGGCTCGCAATGATTCATGACTGTCTCGAATATGCGAAGGAGTGTCACTTGTACCAAATCTATGGGGACTTCATCCACCAACATCCTAATCCGCTACACCCAACAGTGGCTAGCTGGCCGTTCGAAATGTGGGGAACCGGTATATTTGGCTCCATTGAACCGGCGTCGTCTAAAGGATATCGGTTTATATTGGCAACGACCGACTACTTCTCTAAGTGGGCAGAAGTAGTACTACTAAGGATGTGAAAACAGAGAATATACTGGATTTCTTCATGACACATGTCATCTATCGGTTTGGCTCTCCGCGACGAATTATCTCACATAATGGGCCAGCTTATAGAAGTCAGAAAATCAGCCGCTTCGCACAGTAATATAAAATAGATTAGAGATATTCTTCAGTCTATAATCTTCGGGCCAACGGTCTGGCTGAATCTTTCAACAAGACCTTGACGAAGATTATAAAGAAAACAGTGTCCAGAAACAAAAAAGACTGGCATGAAAGGTTGCAAGAAGCTCTTTGGGCATACCGAACAACGTTCAAAACGGCTACGAATACAACACCATACATGTTGGTATTCGGCACAGAAGCAGTGCTTCCCCTGAAAATAGAACTCTCCACTCTACGAGTAGCGGTTCGGTACGAGCTAACAGATGAAGAAAATGCTCATTGTTTCCCCCCAATAAGAGAGCAAGGCTTTGTTCAAAATTTGGACTGAGGCAGCGCCTCACGTGCAAAGCACGAGAGCGTCAGCGCCCAGAGTTAAAAACTCTGAGGCAGCTCCTCACATGCAAAGCACGAAAACGCCAGCGCCTAGAGTTAAAAACTCTGAGGCAGCGCCTCACGTGTAAAGCACGAGAGCGCCGGCGCCAGAACTAAAAGTTCTTCACCCTTGGATCAAAGATCCAACGAAGATGATAAATCATCAAATTACAGAATTAAATTCTGTTGATGAGATATTTCTCGAATCTTTCTAAAACAGGAAAGGTTAATCTCTGTAAAACATAGCACCGTTGGATTAAAGATCTAATGGTGATTAAAAATCACCAAGATACAGAATAAGCTCTGTATGGGAAAACATTTTCCCAATCTTGTTGATAAGAAGAAAAATATCTTCTGCAAAACAGAAGGCATAGGATCAAAGATCCAACGGTGGATAAAATCCCTAGATCAATTAAGGATCTCTCAATGAGAGATTTCTTTAACTAAATCAACAAACTTGCATCCACTATATAAAGGCCCCAAGACTTCAAGTCTTGTACAGAAGAACCGCCCTATAACTTCAAGTTCAAAAAAAGGAGCAAGCAAAAAGAGCTTTAAAACCAGAGAGGAAAGAAGAAGAACCTTCTTCAAGGTAAAGAGAGATCATAGTATCTCATCTGCATACCCAAGAGTTTAACCGTAAAAAAAGAACATAGTTCTTTCCCTGGATCTGAGATCTATGAGACAAATCTCCCACATATGAGGATTTAATTTTCGTAGGGATGAATTTGTTCTTGGGGATTGAAGATCTAGGGGAGAATAAAGAATTGAACTCTTCAAAAAAAAACACAAAGAAGGAGACAGCGTCGAGCGCCCCACGTGTCACTCACATGGGCGCTGCTAAAATAAGGAGTGCTTAGCACTCAGTGGTTGGCGTCATGTGCCCCTCATGTGGGCGCTAATAAAATAAAGAGCGCTCAGCACTCAATGGTTGGCGTCCAGCGCTAAGCGCTCCACATGCCCCTCACGTGGGCACTAATAAAATAAAGAGTGCTCTGCACTCAGTGATTGGTGCCAAGCTCTCCACGTGCCCCTCACGTGGGCGCTGATAAAGTAAAGAGTGCTCTGCACTCAATGGTTGGTGCCTAGCGCCAAGCGCCCCACGTGCTTCTCACGTGGGCACTGTTTAACATAAAGCGCTCTGTAAATAGAGCCCAATGCCATAAAGAGTGTTTAACACTCAATAAAAAACAAAAAAAGGGTGAGCATCAAAGCCCATATCAATGTTCAGCATTGTTAAACAGAAGGGACCGAGCCCAAACAAGTGTTTAACACTTTATTCAAAAATTGAGTGGGCTGAGTCCAAGCTGACCAAAAGTCCCTAATTCAGATCAACCGAGCCCATAGGCTAACAATTTTTCTAAATTTGATCTTAGTCCTAATCCCAACTATAGATCTCTCAACTGACATTGGTTCAAGGATACATCTCCCCACACCTCTGATATATGTCGTTGTAATTCTTCAACGTCTTCGGAGAGGTGGCGGGTCCCGACAATCAACAAACCCAACGGACCGCAATGTCCTTAAACTAATGATGGACTATGATGTTCTTAAACCTAATGGACCGCAACATCCATAAACTAAACTCTATAGACTATGATGTCCTAAAACATGGACTATGATGTCCTTAAACCCAATGGACCGAAACGTCCCTAAACTAAACTCCATGGACTATGATGTCCTTAAACCCAAAACTCTATGGACTATGATGTCTTTAAACATGGACTGTGATGTCCTTAAACCCAATGAACCGTAATGTCCCTAAACTAAAACGATAGAACCCAAATGCTTTTTCGTTAGAATAAAAGTGATCCTGAACCACCGTTAAGTAGATCTTAATCCAATATCGGATTAACGTATCCTTAACAAACATTTATGTTGATCTTGATCTCAAACGAGGTTAACGATTCTTAAATCAAACTAAACCCAAATCTAAGAAAATACGGATTTGGACTAATCCCCGCCCTACGGGCGACAACACAAATTAGTCTCCATATACAATCCACGGGCAACCAAAAATAAAACAAACACACACGACACGAAGTGAACATCTACAGCAGGAGAAAGTGGTTATCGCTACGCGGTAACGTAATTAACAGTATCGGCTTGCGCCTGCAGGGAAGAGCGTCCCCACAATCAAAAAACCCTCATAAACGAGGGAGAATATGACAAAGTCTGCTACAATGGCCGCATCTATTTAAACCTTCGATACATGGTGCCATAAATTAACTTAGCATCTTCGGAGAGGTGGACGGATAAACCCAAATAGCATCTGCCCCCAAATTCAGGCAAGACGTTTGTCTTCCCGGCATTCGGCGGTAAACACTCATCTGCGGCTTAAGGAGCTCGACGCCCTCGACGAAACGCGCCTTATAGCACAGCAAAATTTAGAAGCTTATAAGACAAGAATGATACAGTCATACGAAAAACTGACCAGGCCGAGAGCATTCCGCCAAGGCGAACTCGTGCTAGTCGTCAAAAGACCCATGATCCCCAATCGTGCAAAATGGGGGAAATTCGAGCCGAACTATGAAGGCCTATATATCATAGACAAAGTCTACCAAGGTGGAGACTACCTGCTCATGGATATGCATGGCGAAAGACCCTTCCGTCCAATAAACGGTCGATTCCTCAAAAAATACTACGCTTGATGAGTCACAACTTAGGTCTATGATAGATGATGTCGCTCGTGTCCGCTCGCTATATTCCTGAGTCAGAACTCTGAGAACAGTGTAAAAAAACGCTCCGTCGTCCCAAAAATGACGACAACTGTAACGATTTGAAAATCGTTTAGGTGAAATTTCCGATAATCGGTAAAATAACTGGTGTTTTCCGTAAAAACCAAAATATAATTATTTTTCAATATAAGTTTAAATATACCTATTCTAGCTATGTAATTGCTAGTATTTGGTATTTAATCGGTCACTTGTAAAATTGCTAGTTTACTAAAATATTTTCCGAAATTAATTATTTTTAATATTATTTTAAGCTTTCACCAATACATTTAATTAGTTATAATTACAAATGAGAATGGGTTAATACAAGTTTAGTACACCAAGACACATCTAAACGCGTATTGTAACATATTCTTTCAAAGAAAAATATTTGGATGGTTCTAGTTTTACTTGTATAGAAAAGTTGAAAGAAAAAGAAATAAATGGAAAAGATTGATGTAAGATGCAATAATGAGCTTTGAAGGGGTTTTCTTGACTTGGGAAGTTACACACAACCACACACCCCCATCCCCATAAGCTGGCCGAACCCATGGCTGTCCCCATTCCCTAATTTCACACACCAAGTTAAGAAAAGAAAATAATAAAGGAAAAAGAAAAAAAAACAAGTATGAAAGAGTATAGGCTTTGTTGACTTGGCAATTTTCTTGACCTCACAACACACCCTCACTCTCTCTCCCCTCTCCCTCACACTTGGCCGAGCCCCCTCTCCCCATTTCCAGCAGCAGCCCCCTTCATTTCCCCACCTCCTTTTCTCATCAAAAATCTCATAGAATCCATCAAAAATCAACACAAAACCTCACAAATCCCTAATCTAATCTCTACCCATTTTTCCTTGGCCCAAGCTAGCATGAATCAAGGAGCAAGATGACAATTTGGGATGCTAAGATTCATGCTAGATCTCAAAATTTGTGAGGTATAAATCTAAACCCATAGTTACCTTATTGATTAATTACATCAATCTAGTCTAATTAGGTGTTAAATTGTGGGTTTAATCGAAAGTTTGAAATTCAAGAGAAGGGTTAAATTAAAGTTAGGGTTGTGATCATTTGTTCATGGTTGTTTGATGTATTTTAGCATCTTAAGATATGCAAAACTTAATCTTGTTACTTATTGCTAATTGTAACATTTAAAATGTCCAAATTAAGATATTTTGCAAACTAGGTTTTTTAGAATTGATGTAATTAGATGAAATAAAAATTTGGTTATGGTTAGTGTGACTTAGTTAAGATATTATGTGAGCAATGTGGCCATTAGATTGGTTAAAACATGAAGTTTTGAACTAAATGGAAATTGATGCTTATAAGGTTTTTTTGAAATAAATCGATTTAAATGAAGTTGAGGTTTTGGTGAATTATAACCTATTTCATATAATATATGATGTGTTGTGAACGCGCGATTGGGTTTTTGGTTTGGAAGTTGCCACGTATAGCGATCCTAGTTGTGTTTTGTGGCGTTGTCGCGAGCGCATTTTATACACCAAGTGCGTGCGCGTATAGTTAGCGCGCGTGGTTATCTTGTATCGTTGTTTCCGCGACTATCATTTATTTATTCTATTATTTCCTTGTGTACGTTTCTAGGATCGGGTGCTGAGGCGTCGGATGTGGCACGGAAATGGCAGAGCTGGAATCAGATCAGATTAGCCGAGGCGTCCAGGTGAGTAGATGTATATCCACGGGGGAAGTCGGGTGGATGGCTTATAGCACCCCTGTATTTTCGTAGGATATGATATATATACGTATGTGTTATTACAAGATATGGATAATTAGTAAGAAAGGCCTTAGGAGACCGTGGGTTGGATTTTTTGTAATTGGATGGAAGTGCTTTTAGTTTAGTTTCTTAGTCGCGAAACCCTAAAGCAAAAGTGGACACACACACATACATGCACATACGTGGTTTGATTTGGGTGTATATGTTTATATGTATATGTGTGTGTGTGTATATATATGCGTGTGTGTATATATATATGTATATGTATATGTATATATGTATATATATGTATATGTATATGTATATATATATATATGTATATGTATATGTGTGTGTGTGTGTGTGTATGTGTGTGTGTGTGTGTGTGTAGATGCGTTAGTGCACACACACACACACACACATATACGCACGGATGATGAGCCCAGTATATGATACTTGGAGGTGAGCCGATATGATCGGGCACAATGCCGTGAGTTGTGATATGTGATTGGGTCGTGATATGATACGACATAATATTATAGCGGATCGTTGGGCGATGTGTTTTCATACACACGAGGATATATGTTTGATGATATTGGGTTGTAATAGATTTAGAACAGTACCCCTAATTCATGATTTTACGATATTGATACCATTTGAATATTGAGGTATATGTGATATTTGACCCGTACCCCGATTTTGGGATGCCGTACGATGGATTTTACCGTACGAGATATAGATATGATGATTGATCCACACTCGTGACTCGAGGATATCGTATTATATATTTTACCGTACGTGACGCTATTGAGGTGGGATTGCCGACTACTAGATATATCGACTCGGACTTTAGGTGGTTTTCCTTACCCTTTCGACTGGGCTCGAGTCATACCTATTTTCAAAACTAACGAATCGTGATTATTTTAAAGACAGGCCGAGAGATACTACGGATTTTTCAAAAGACGTATTTTTTCTCAAAGACCCCGTAGCCCCTATTTTTCTAAAACCACGATTCGTGCTATTTCAAACACCAAAAACTGTATGACTCGTATATGGATAGGTATATTTTTAAATGTTGCGGTTACTACATCTTTTCTGTATATCCTTGTTGTTGTCATCGCATTGCATGCTTATAAATATGTTTCTTTAGTTATTATGAACCCCTGTTGTCAGGACACCAGCACCATTACCGATGATGCGTATGCTCCACGTACACTTGCTTGCCGGCTCACACACATCATTATCGGTAATTTCCATGTCACGTACACATTAGAAAACATTAATTCATTTGTATAAATTGCTGGCGGGTAGTTTCAACATAGTACTAGTACGCTTGCTTTCATATGCTAGTTTTGATATTGCATTTCTTACTCAGATACTTCATGCATTTATGCATTCATTCTGTTATGCAATATCGTGGGGCTTTATGCCGATATTCACTGTTCACTGACTAGTGATTTTGAGATTTCGGATCTTTCATGAGATTTCTGGTTTTGGGAAACCGCTTAGAATGTTTGTAAACTTATGATGATTTTAAAAAGAGAAAGATGCGGTTTTCCTTGATATGATGAGTAGCGTCCACCATGATGTTTTCTCGGTTCTGAGTTGGTTTTCGAGACCCAATTCGAGGAGGAGTATGAACCGTCTGCGGGTACATGGTGGACCCGGTGAGGTATCCCGGGACGAGAGTGAATTCATGGTGGATGATGAGCTTGACAGGGGAACACTACCTACCGGTGATTGTATTGGAAACTCGACGGATATCCGGAGGATACCGTTCGGAGTTATGAGAGAGATGGATATGGGCCGATCCGAACTGACGGAGCCCATGGACCGATCCTGACTATGTGGAGCCCATGATTTGAGTATTATGTGTCGTTGTTGGACACAGATTTCGAGATATATCGAGTGCCGATACTGGGCACTCGGGTTTTATCATGATTTGTTTGTCGTTGCAGGACACACGTTGGATGATACATTAGTACATCTAATGCATCGATATATTATTATTCATGACACAGACACGAGTACTGTGATATCACACTTATGATACTGTCACCCTTGTTGTAGTATTGTGTATTTTTATTGTATGACCTAGGAGTGAGTCATACATGCGATTTCTTCTCGGTGTTATTTTCTACTCACGAGTTGGTCACTCACCCCCGTTGTGTCACAGTTTCTTGCAGGTTTGGCCGTACAGGTTTCATTGCGGCTTGCTGGCACACTGCTTCCTTCTGGGTGATTGGTTTGGTAGGTGGGTTCACTCACATCGTGACCACCGTCGTACTTTATTTATTTCAGTTGTATCTAGTAAACTCCATCAACCAGACTTGTATATTTGATAGATTTAGAAGGCCAGTTGTATATTCTTTCGACCTTAGAGTCGCGCGCTTGTATTATTATGACTCTTCTCTGGTTTTCTTGAGATTGTTGGTTTTCTTTCTGAATTTTGATCCTCACCCTTCGGCGTTGTATATTATATTGCTTGTGTGGTGGTTTCCGCCATTTGGCGAAAAGCTAGCCCCCGCTTGGGGATGCCTTTATTCATTATTATGTATTTCATATGTTGTACCCATTTGGGGGCCAGTATTTACAAAGGAGACTCTGCCGAAATTTTCGGGAAAATACGAAGTTGCGTTTAAATGATTTTTCCTTCACTCTTTTTCTTAAAAATGGTTTAGATTTCTGGGCTTTAGCTTACTTAGATTACGTTATGCCTCTAGACGTTTCGTAATTTAAGTGCCAGTCGTGTTCCATACCTTCGGGTCGTGACAAAGTTGGTATCAGAGCGCTAGGTTTATTTTTGGTTCGAGTCTAGGTTTGACTATGCAGAGTCTAGGGCGTATATATATTCGGAACCTAGGCTTGACCTTACGGAACTTAGACTTGGTCGAGGGGTTATTAGACCCGAACTTTCGTCGTGTAGGTTGACCTTGGTTGATGGAGTAGGTGACTTAAGTAAAGTGGCATACCGTGTGTATGTTCCGCGGCGTACTTACGATACGCTACTCCGCTTAAGAAGCCTTATGATGTACATTTCTTTGCACCGTGTTCTATGCGTTCCTTGATCTATCTTCATCGATGTCGGATGGTGGTTTCTGTTACCACGATTACACGGGCAGAGAGAGCTGCGGTTAGAGTTGTGGTCAGCATGAGCTCGTCTTGGACGAGGACTGACTAGGGCATAATTTCGGTGACACTCGATTGTTTAGATGTGTCGTTTTTTTTGTGTTTTTCATGACATGAGCGTTTTGATGGATTGTTTTTACTAAGATTTCTCGAACGTTCAGATCAGCACCAGAGGATTGGGCCACTGCTAGAGGCCGGCTAGAATGTGATGACCGTTAATGTATCGTCTATTCTTGAGGATTGAGGCATTATGTAGCGTACGGACGAATTAGCCAGTTGTGCTGCGACTGACAAGGTATCGCCCTAGATGTTTGAAACTATTGCAGCACGAGTTTGTACTTAGGGATATGATAGAAGATCGCTAGTCACCCTTGGATGAATGACTAGGACATATGTTTCGTTTACATACCTCGATGCGAGGTCGTCAGATTGATTGATTTCAGCTAGAGAGGAATTCACACAGGCACGTTGAGAGTTGACAGAAAAAAAGACGAATGAAGAGTATTCCTCCGACGATTTGGAAGAGTTTCCGAGGGCGTAGTTGGCCAGATACCTACCGCCAGATTTTGAACTGTCGAGTTCGTAGTTTCGGAAAGGAGACTCCAGATATGAGTATAGCCGTTTATAGCGCGGTCCATACAGCTACGAAGAGACGAGTCCGAATCAGTCTACATTATAGAAAAGTGGAGTAAGAGGTTCGTACGAGATGACGTTCCACTCCATTGAAATCAGAGATGTGACACGCATGTATTGGCGTTGAATATGGATATACCTTTTTGAAGAAGTCATGATGAGTACGCATCAATTTCGGAACAAGAAACGGATTAGTAAAGGGTGATAACTTCCGAGCAGTTCGAAAGAAACGAGATTTAGGAGAGACCCGACAGAATCTTTCTGGAATACCACACGAGAAGACTTGGACCCAGGATCGGTCGTATCACGCACACCCAGTAGGCCAGAGTTCGGCATCATCGACGAGATATGTTATGAGTGACCATGATAGTTGGCCAGAGATTTTAGAGGATGTGCCAGAGCGGAATTATTTTTGTCATCATTCCATATTGGGCTGTTAAGCCGAGGAACTATGTAGCTGAAAATCCGTAGCGAGAGACGAGAGCCTAAGGGCACAAGGCGCCAGACCATGAACAGGAGGCAAGTAGATATCTTGCTCTGCTAGTTTTGGATGAACCGACACCTTCTCGACTTCGAAGGAAGGACATATCAACGACAGTGTTTATAATTTGCGATTTGGTGATTCGAATATCACATGTACGTCATTTTGGATTTCGGTATTTTGGCCGATTTATTTGCATGATTGAGTTTTCGTGCACCACAGTTGCACTCGACTTCGGTTTGATGCCGTTCGAGATGTTTGATTTTGATTTCATGCCTATCGTATGAATGTGATTTGACTTGTGCTTACAGGTATAGTTTTCATGCACTTTTAGTACTTTGATTCGATTTTGTGCACGCTGATGCACGTGGTTGTAAGATTTTTTTACCACGGTATACCTGATTTGGATTGATGTATGTTGTAGACCGTCGATTTCGATTGTGATATTCGATATTTGTTTTCGTGCACCTTTTGCACTTGTTTTGGATTCTTGCGCATACTTGGCGCGCTTGATACGATTTTAGTGCACACCAGATACACTAAATCGGGATTTTCGTGCATATCCGATGCACCTGATATTGTTGTCGGGCACACCCGTTGCCCTTGACAAGTATTTTCGTGCACACCCGTTGCACTTAGATTTTGTTTCTGTGCACATGTATGGAACATTCATTGATTTCGATCTCTGTGTGCACCAGACGCATGTGGCATTACTGCATATACTATTGAGTATGATTTCTTTTGGAGCAGTATGTTTTATGATATTTACTATTTGGTATAGTAGCTTAGCAGGACTAGTCCGAGGACAGTACCTGAATATGTTTTTGCATGCATCGATAGTTGCCGAAGTGATTTCCAAAAATGAGCTATAGTCTCAGTATTTTCCTATGTGTTCGAGATGATAAGAAATATTTTACAAAGAAAACCCTTCTAAATTATTTTCAAAGGCGGGACGTGTACGTTAAACAAAGGATATACATATATATAGTTATCTTTCTTACAATAAACGTCCGCTATTTGTGTTGTGATACGCGCATCGCACAGCGACTTGAAAAAAAAGGTTTGGCATGTATTTCTTTTCAGATGTTTTGACGAGTTTACAACGATGCGTACTATATACGTGTTATAGTTTTGATGTATATCATATTGGTTTTCGTATTGGATTTTGATACTGGTATTTTCACCGTGACTCCGATAATTGCGTGATGCTTGACAGAGTTTTGATTTTGAGTTATATACTTGTTTCCATGCGCATGCGTGAAGCTTACAGAGCAAAGTTGGTCAGATGAGGTGACCAAGGAGCCGCCTTTCCGCGGCAATAGTGGGCCCCCACCACGGTTCCGCGGTAAGCTAATCGGTGCGAGTCCCAAGAAATTTTCTTAACTCCTGATTTGACCAGAAGGCCGCGTTTCCGCGGTCTGAGATGGGTATGCGCGGCGGAAACGCGGTGCGATGGAGGGCTCGGATCTCTAGAAAAATTCTGCTGCTCTGATTTCGAAGTCCCCTTCTGTTTTGATATTTTGTTTTCTGTTTCTCTTTCTATAGATTCCAGATCCGAATTTGTATATAGATCCTGCAAAATTCTCACAAGAATACCCTTTCCACAAATAACAGATGATATATTTTTATAATTTTTTGTGATTTTTCAGATTTTTATGATTTTTTTAATTTATATTAACCCGAAATTGCAAAAAGGAAATAACACGCCATCCCCGGCAACGGCGCCATTTGATTGATCTCAAAAACTATCTATAACCCCAATCAAGAACGGCGTCGCTATGCAGCTAGCCGGTGAGTACGGGTCGGTCCACAGGGATTTTGTGAATTTTCTAATCGCTCAAACGAGTTAATTCCGATGGGTGTTTGGATTGATTATTAAATCTAAAAACTAAATTAATTTAGGGCAATTGAATTAAAGATCTAACTATCTAACTAGGGCAGATAATAAATTTAACCTAGGGCAAGGAATTAAATTTAACTAGGGCAGAGAATGAAAAATTACCTAGGGCAAGAATTGAAATTACCTACTTACTTTACAGATGGCTCTCTCCAAACATCAACACAAGATTTGTCAGATCTGAATTTCTGAAATGAAAAGAGGCATCGATGCTCTCCAAAAGAATTCTAAATTTTATTCATAGAAAGAGGCATAGGGAGGCATGAAAAGAATACAATGATTTAGAGTTCCTATTTATAGAGGATAGGAAACCCTAGGTTACAATTAATTCGCATGTTTACATTTACCAAAATATCCATAGGAAGACCTAGTCAAAGTAGACTCCAAGATTTAGTAAAATTTTATGTCTGGAAATTTTGGAACTGATTCTGGGCTTCTTGGGCTTTTTATTTCTTTGGATCTTTATTCAATTTGACTTCTCTATTTCTTCCAGATCTCCAGTGAACAATTGCAGTGGACTTTTAACCGTTTGCTTTGTAATCTTGGACCTTGCGTTGCCTTGTACTGATCTTTTGTGTAGGCTTGATTAAGATCCTTCTATTTGTTGGTCAAAGTCGCTTTTTTGTGTCATCTTTTATATTTTTCACTGTTTTCTGTCCAAGATCCTGTAACCTGTAACATGTAGCAGACATGCGTCAAAAGCACCTGTTTATTTATAAAACGAATAAGAATGGGGAATATAATAATGCAATATTATGGTATGAACAAATACCCCCAAACTTATCTTTTGCTCGTCCTCGAGCAAACTTATTTTTTATTCCAAAAACCTAACCGCACTTTCGCAGGGAAACGCGATTGCACTGAGCACGTGCAACAAGCCGTTAAACCTCTAGGTGTTCCTAGTAGGAGGAGTGTTGTCTTCTGAGGGTTTTCAGCGGATTACACCCACAAAATCCTATCAATTTGGCTTTTCGACTTTAATTCTCCAATTAGGTTTTCTAACAAGGAATTCTATTATCTTTGACTCGTAAATTATCCACCCATATTCTTCATACTTCCTCATCATTTAACTTAAGATTATATATGTTCTATAGACTTACTTAGCTTTCGGCATTTCTTAAGTTTTTCTTCTTGGGTTCCATCTCCACTTAGGAATTTCTATCAATTCTACTAAAATTACAAGTTCTATTCTTCACTCCTTTTTCTCATCTAAACTCCAATCACATACCCCTACGTGTGTGTATATATCACCCCTACACTTGAAAATTCAAATCAAGCAATCATACTCCTGTCCATTGTCCAAAGTACTTATTAATTGATGAATTTTTGATTGAATTTTTGGTTACACATCCTTCATGCGACCGTTAATACTTCTTGAGGTACCAATAACCGATTACAAGATGCGTTAGCACTTTAAAGCGTACTTCCTAGTCTTGCAACACCCAAGGCTTTTAGCCGTGACTCCCAAACCAGTTGGTCTAAGGCACTAGGTGATGAAGCACCCTCGCTAAATATTTTTCTATTTTTAGCCTTAAGTAATCACAAAAACCAGTGTTCATTTTTTTTTCTTTATTCACTTTTTTTCTTTTAATTTTCTTCGTACTAAGGACTTTAACAAGAGCATTTCAAGGTCTCCTCTACTATTCCAAGTTTCAAGGTGCGTGATTGTGCAATTTATAGGGTATATATTTTCAGAATCTAGACTTAACCTAGGAATTATTTTTCAAACTTATACTCTAATAAAAATATCAATACTTTTCCTTCATTTCGACTTAGCCCAAGAAATGAACTCAAAATTTTCCTATTTCTAAATAAACTACAAAGACATATACTTTCTACTGTTAAACTTTAAGGAAGGTTATTTTTAGGGTTTTTAATTTACTAAGTCTAAGATCTAGTTGTTCCTAGCCAGTTAACCTGTTTGTCAAACTCAAGTCAAATAAGGTCAAAATTGAATACAATAATTTTTATAATTTTTGAAAATTTTCAATTTTTATGGGTTTTCAAATAAATATGCAAATGCAAAAAATATGTACAAATGAATGCGAAGAAAGAAGACTTACCGAGCATACCCCCAAACTTAAACTTGACAGTGTCCTCACTGTCATGCTACACCAAGAGGGTCAAAATGCCGGCACTCCCCTGTTTATTTATTTAATTTTTTTTTTTAATGTTTTGAATTTTTTTTTATAGAAAAAGAAAACAAAAATATATATACATATATACAACAAGGTTCCCCCCAAACTTAAGCTTGGCCTTACACAAGCCAAAGGTTAGCACTAACCATTCAAAAATCTTATCGTGGTAATGGCCGAGTTGGTGAAAGAATGGAGTGGTAAGAAAAGAGATGAGAAGCACACGAGACCGTGTGGGAAGAGGGGTAGAATATGGTCTCGGTGGAGGAGAAGAATGGCGGAAAGGAGAAAGAAGCGGAGTACGATCTTGAGGGTGTAAATCGAGTGAATAAATTAGCGCAATTTATGATGACCGATATGTTAAAAGCGATTGCGCTAACCTATCAACCCGTCGAGAAATGGGGTCAAATCCCTCAAGATTCGCAAGAAAGCATGGGTACGCCGAACTTGGTATTGGAGATGAAAGCGTAACGGTCTCCTGTATGGTCGGAACGAAAGGAATGACGAAAGGGAGTGAATTAGGGATAGTCTCATTCTCACCGTAGTAAACTGTCTCGAACTTGAAAGATTCCAACAATGGTTTGAAACAACTATAAGCAACCGAGTCTGATAGTTCAACTAACTCATCTGAAAATGTAAAGGACTCAAACTCGGGCGGGGAGACATCAACATCGTCCGAAAAAGTGAAACACTCGTCTGTAAGAACTGTGTCAGATTCAAAGGAAAATTTTTCAAGATCACAGTCTTCAAGCGTGAGATTAGGCGTGGTCGGAACGATGGAAAGGAGGGAGGATGATTTAGTTAAAGGTTCAAGAGGATGAATTGGAAAATCAGACACATCAAACAAAAATGGTTCAACCTCAATATGATCCTCAAAACTCTCCTCAACACTATCCTTATAATTCTCCTCAAAATTCAACTCATCCATGCCATTATCATCAAAATCAAGACGCATATGAGGTTCGGGAGAAACTTTTAATGACTCGAGATGATGAATTGGACATAAAATTTCAATCAAATCGACAGGTTCATCATCTGAAATATTCCCGGCGTCTATATCCTCAATCAAGTGAAAATCAATTTTTTCTGACACCTCATCAAAAGCATGGATATTTATCAATTCAGGTTCTAGAGTGGAGGTGTAAAGGTCAAACGGATTAGGTGCGGTTTCACTCGAAAGGGGTTCCTCATAATCTGGCAAATCAAGCACTACAAAGTCGCACAACTCATCATTTTGGACACATGTTTGAAAATTGGAGTTGTTGGATTCAATTGGGCATGGGTAGGTTTGATTTGGAAATCCTCTCACATTCTCACTCTGTCCAACTGCCTCTTTATACATTAAAAAATTTGGAGCTAGCGGGAAACTAGCTACCGGGTTACTAGGTTGCATAAGGGCGGCCACGGACGCTTCCACATTCCTAGTTATTTTGTTTGTTGCTAAGATATAAGCCTCCAACGACTCTTCCAAACTAGACTTGGGTGGTAAGGGGGTTTCGGTAAAATATTCAAAATTGTTTGGATATGTGAAACTCCCAAAAGGCTGTGTAGAAACAGTGTCTAGTGACGGTGGGAAAGTCGGGTAGGACTGGTAGGAAGTGGGTGGTTGGACAGGGGTAGGATCAACATGTGGATAAAAAGGTGAATAGACTTTTTGATCCCTAGAACTGGATGTGTGGAGAGGAGTGAAAGATCGGCTATGAGATTGAGCAATATGTTCAACAATGGACATCGGTATAGGAGTTACAGCAGGACTTGAAAAAGTGGTATCAACATATGAAGGTGGTAAAGGTTGACTTGGTTGACACAAAGTGGGTTGCAAAGTCAAACTGTTTCTCCTAGACGCTTCTATTTGATCTTTCAAAGAAATTTTAGGCACGGAGGGATCTTCCTTAAATCGACCGAAACAATTAATGTACGACGCAAAGTTAGGTTCGGGATACCAAAGTTCGGCAAGTGATTTATGATTTGGGGTACCCATGTTAGAAGAAAAAGGGGAAAAGAAAGAATGTAGGGTGTGCAAGGATTTATTTGCGGCAAAAGTTGGCAAGTTTTCTAATAAATTTTTTTCTATTTTCCTTTTTCTTTTTATTTGAAAAAATTGTTGCAAAAAGATTTTCGAGAAAAGATATGCAACAGAAAAGATTACTTGCAATCAATTTCTATTTTAAGCGAAGCGCACAAATCCTGCACAAGACTTGTTATTTGGAAAGAGAAAGATTTTTCAAGCGCACAGAATCCTGCAGGAATTTTTTTCAGAAAAGATTTATCAAGAGTTACAGAGGAGGAACAGAGGGAAGCTTACAGAGCAAAGTTGGTCAGATGAGGTGACCAAGGAGCCGCCTTTCCGTGGCAATACAAGGCCTCCACCGCGGTTCCGCGGTAAGCTAATCGGTGCGGGTCCCAAGAGATTTTCTTAACTCCTGATTTGACCAGAAGGCCGCGTTTCCGCGGTCTGAGATGGGTATGCGCGGCGGAAACGCGGTGCGATGGAGGGCTCGGATCTCTAGAAAAATTCTGCTGCTCTGATTTCGAAGTCCCCTTCTGTTTTGATTTTTTGTTTTCTGTTTCTCTTTCTGTAGATTTCCAGATCCGAATTTGTATATAGATCCTGCAAAATTCTCACAAGAATACCCTTTCCACAAATAACAGATGATATATTTTTATAATTTTTTGTGATTTTTCAGATTTTTATGATTTTTTTAATTTATATTAACCCGAAATTGCAAAAAGGAAATAACACGCCATCCCCGGCAACGGCGCCATTTGATTGATCTCAAAAATTATCTATAACCGCAATCAAGAACGGCGTCGCTATGCAGCTAGCCGGTGAGAACGGGTCGGTCCACAGGGATTTTGTGAATTTCCTAATCGCTCAAACGAGTTAATTCCGATGGGTGTTCGGATTGATTATTAAATCTAAAAACTAAATTAATCTAGGGAAATTGAATTAAAGATCTAACTATCTAACTAGGGCAGATAATAAATTTAACCTAGGGCAAGGAATTAAATTTAACTAGGGCAGAGAATGAAAAATTATCTAGGGCAAGAATTGAAATTACCTACTTACTTTACAAATGGCTCTCTCCAAATATCAACACAAGATTTGTCAGATCTGAATTTCTGAAATGAAAAGAGGCATCGATGCTCTCCAAAAGAATTCTAAATTTTATTCATAGAAAGAGGCATAGGGAGGCATGAAAAGAATACAATGATTTAGAGTTCCTATTTATAGAGGACAGGAAACCCTAGGTTACAATTGATTCGCATGTTTACATTTACCAAAATATCCATAGGAAGACCTAGTCAAAGTAGACTCCAAGATTTGGTAAAATTTTATGTCTGGAAATTTTGGAACTGATTCTGGGCTTCTTGGGCTTTTTATTTCTTTGGATCTTTATTCAATTTGGCTTCTCTATTTCTTCCAGATCTCCAGTGAACAATTGCAGTGGACTTTTAACCGTTTGCTTTGTAATCTTGGACCTTGCATTGCCTTGTACTGATCTTTTGTGTAGGCTTGATTAAGATCCTTCTATTTGTTGGTCAAAGTCCCTTTTTTTGTCGTCTTTTATCTTTTTCACTGTTTTCTGTCCAAGAACCTGTAACCTGTAATATGTAACATACATGCGTCAAAAGCACCTGTTTATTTATAAAACGAATAAGAATGGGGAATATAATAATGCAATATTATGGTATGAACATTGTCGCGAGCGCGTTTTTTGCATCAAGCGCGTGCGCGTTTAGTTAGTGCGCGCGGTTATCTTGTATCGTTGTTTCCGCGGCTATCATTTATTCATTCTCTTATTTCCTTATGTACATTTCTAAGATCGGGTGCTGAGGCGTCGGATGTGGCACGGAAATGGCAGAGCTGGAATCGGATCAGATTAGCCGAGGAGTCCAGGTGAGTAGATGTATATCTACGGGGAAAGTCGAATGGATGGCGTATAGCACCCCCGTATTTTCGTAGGATATGATATATATACGTATGTGTTATTGCGAGATATGGATAATTAGTAATAAAGGCCTAAGGAGACCATGGGTTGGATTTTGTGTAATTGGATGGAAGTGCTTTTAGTTTAGTTTCTTAGTCGTGAAGCCCTAGAGTAAAAGTGGACACACACACACATGCACACACGTGGTTTGATTTGGGGGTGTGTGTGTGTGTGTGTTTGCGTTAGTGTATATATACATATACGTATACACGGATGATGAGCCCAGTATATGATACTTGGAGGTGAGCCGATATGATCGGGCATGATGCCGTGAGTTGTGATATGTGATTGGGTCGTGATATGATACGATATGATATTATAGCGGATCGTTGGACGATGTGTTTTCATACACACGGGGATATATGTTTGATGATATTGGGTTGTACTAGATTTAGAACGGTACCCCTAATTCATGATTTTACGATATTGATACCATTTGAATATTGAGGTATATGTGATATTTGACCCGTACCCCGATTTTGGGATGCCGTACGATAGATTTTACCGTACGAGATATAGATATGATTATTGATCTGTACTCGTGACTCGAGGATGTCGTACTATATATTTTACCGTACGTGACGCTATTGAGGCGGGATCGCCGACTACTAGATATATCGACTCGGACTTTAGGTGGTTTTCCTTACCCTTTCGACTGGGCTCGAGTCATACCTATTTTCAAAACTAACGAATCGTGATTATGTTAAAGACAGGCCAAGGGATATTACGGATTTTTCAAAATACGTATCTTTTCTCAAAGACCCCGTAGCCCCTATTTTTCTAAAACCACGATTCATGCTATTCCAAACACCAAAAACTGTATGACTCGTATATGGATAGGTATATTCTTAAATGTTGCGGTTACTACATCTTTTCTGTATATCCATGTTGTTCTCATCGCATTGCATGCTTATAAATGTGTTTCTTTAGTTATTATGAACCCCTGTTGTTAGGACACCAGCACCAGTACCCATGATGCGTATGCTCCACGTACACTTGCTTGCCGGCTCACACACATCATTATCGGTAATTTCCATGTCACGTACACATTAGAAAACACTACTTCATTTGTATAAATTGCTGGCGGGTAGTTTCAACATAGTACTAGTACGCTTGCCTTCATATGCTAGTTTTGATATTGCATTTCTTACTCAGATACTTCATGCATTTATGCATTCATTCGTTTATGCAATATCGTGGGGCTTTATGCCGATATTCACTGTTCACTGACTAGTGATTTTGAGATTTCGGATCTTTCATGAGATTTCTGGTTTTGGGAAACCGCATGTGAATGTTTGTAAACTTATGATGATTTTACAAAGAGAAAGATGCGGTTTTCCTTGTTATGATGAATAGCATCCACCATGATGTTTTCTCGGTTTTGAGTTGGTTTTTGAGACCCGATTTGAGGAGGAGTATGAACCGTCTGCGGGTACATGGTGGACCCGGTGAGGTATCCCGGGGCAAGAGTTTTCATGATAGATGATGAGCCTTGCAGGGGAGCACTACCTACCGGTGATTGTTTTGGAAACTCGACGGATATCCGGAGGATACCGTTCGGAGTTATGAGAGAGATGGATATGGGCCGATCCGGACTGACGGAGCCTATGGGCCGATCCGGACTATGCGGAGCCCGAGATTTGAGTATTATGTGTCGCTGTTGGACATGGATTTTGAGATGTATTGAGTGCCGATGCTGGGCACTCGGGTTTTATCATGATTTGTGTGTCGTTGATGGACACATGTTGGATGATGCATTAGTACATGTCATGCATCGATATATTATTACTCATGACACGACACGAGTACTGTGATATCACACTTATGATACTGTCACCCTTGTTGTAGTATTGTGTATTTTTAT
This sequence comes from Agapanthus africanus, assembly GCA_030015575.1. Taxonomy (NCBI): domain Eukaryota; kingdom Viridiplantae; phylum Streptophyta; class Magnoliopsida; order Asparagales; family Amaryllidaceae; genus Agapanthus; species Agapanthus africanus. The sequence goes on along the minus strand of JASDDO010000019.1, from coordinate 193,933,713 downwards.
TGTATGACCTAGGAGTGAGTCATACATGAGATTTCTTCTCGGCGATATTTTCTACTCACGAGTTGGCAACTCACCCCCGTTGTGCCACAGTTTGTTGCAGGTTTGGCCGTACAGGTTTCATTGCGGTTTGCTGGCACACTGCTTCCTTCCGGGTGATTGCTTTGGTAGGTGGGTTCACTCGCATCGTGACCACCGTCGTACTTTATTTATTTCAGTTGTATCTAGTAAACTCCATCAACCAGACTTGTATATTTGATAGACTTAGAAGACCACTTGTATATTATTTCGACCTTAGAGTCGCGCGCTTGTATTATTATGACTCTTCCCTTGTTTTCTTGAGGTTGTTGGTTTTCTTTCTGAGTTTTGATCCCCACCCTTCGGCGTTGTATATTATATTGCTTGTGTGGTGGTTTTCGCCATTTGGCGAAGAGCTAGCTCCCGTTTGGGGATGCCTTTATTCATTATTATGTATTTCATGTGTTATACCTGTTTGGGGGCCAGTTTACAAAGGAGACTCTGCCGAAATTTTTGGGAAAATACGAAGTTGCGTTTAAATGAGTTTTCCTTCACTCTTTTTCTTAAAAATGGTTTAGATTTCCGGGCTTTGGATTACTTTGATTACGTTATGCCTCTAGACGTTTCGTGATTTAAGTGCCAGTCGCGTTCTGTACCTTCGGGTCATGACAAAGTTGGTATCAGAGCGCTAGGTTTAACCTTGGTTCGAGTCTAGGTTTGACTATGCGGAGTCTAGGGCGTATATATATATATATATTCGGAACCTAGGCTTGATCTTACGGAACTTAGACTTGGTCGAGGGGGTATTAGACCCGAACTTTCGTCGCGTAGGTTAACTTTGGTTGATGGAGTAGGTGACATAAGTAGAGTGACGTACCATGTGTATGGTCCGCGGTATTCTTACGATACGCTACTCCGCTTAAGAAGCCTTATGATGTATATTTCTTTGCACCGTATTATATTCGTTCCTTGATCTATCTTCATCGATGTCGGATGGTGGTTTCTGTTACCACGATTTCACGGGCAGAGAGAGCTGCGGCTAGAGTTGCGGTCAGCATGAGCTTGTCTTGGACGAGGACTGACCAGGGCATAATTTCGGTGACACACGATTTTTTAGATGTGTCGTTTTTTTGTGTTTTTCGTGACATAAGCGTTTTGACGGATTGTTTTTACTATGATTTCTCGAACGTTCAGATCAGCACCAGAGGATTGGGCCACTGCTAGAGGCCGGCTAGAATGCGATGACCGTTAATGTATCGTCTATTCTTGAGAATTGAGGTATTGTATAGTATGCGGACGAATTAGCCAGTTGCTGCTGTGATTGACAAGGTATCGCCCCAGATGTTTGAAGCTATTGCAGCACGAGTTTGTACTTAGGGATATGATAGAAGATTGCTAGTCACCCTTGGATGAATGACTAGGGCGTATGGTTCGTTTGCATACCCCGATGCGAGGTCGTCAGATTGATTGATTTCAGCTAGAGAGGAATTTACACAGGCACGTTGAGAGTCGATAGAAAAATGGACGAATGAAGAGTATTTCTCCGACGATTTGGAAGAGTTTCCGAAGGCATGGTTGGCCAGATACTTACCACCAGATTTTGATCTGTCGAGTTCGTAGTTTCGGAAGGGAGACTCCAGATATGAGTATAGCCGTTTGTAGCGCAGTCCATACAGCTACGAAGAGATGAGTCCGAATCAGTCCATATTATAGAAAAGTGGAGTAAGAGGTTAGTACGAGATGACGTTCTACTCCGTTGAAATCAGAGATATGACACGCATGTAGAGGCGTTGAATATGGATATACCTTTTTGAAGAAGTCATGATGAGTATGCAGCCGTTCCGGAAAAAGAAATGGATTAGTCAAGTGTGATAACTTCCGAGCAGTTCGGCAGAAACGAGATTTGGAAGAGACCCGACAGAATCTTTCTGGAATACTACACTAGAAGACTTGGACCCAGGATCAGTCGTATCACGCACACCCAGTAGGCCAGAGTTCGACATCATCGACGAGATATGTTATGAGTGACCATGATAGTTGGCCAGAGATTTTTAGAGGATCTGCCAGAGCGGAACTGTTTCCGTCATCATTCCATATTGGGCCATTAAGCCGAGGAACTATATAGCTGATAATCCGCAGCGAGAGACGAGAGCCTAAGGGCACAAGGCGCTAGACCATGAACATGAGGCAAGTAGATATCTTGCTCTGGTAGCTTTGGATGCACGGACACCTTCTCGATTTTGAAGGATGGACATATTGACGACAGTGTTTATGATTTGCGATTTGGTGATTCGAATATCACGTGTACGTCATTTTGGATTTCGGAATTTTGGGCGATTTATTTGCATGATTGAGTTTTCGTGTACCACAGTTGCACTCGACTTCGATTTGATGCCGTTCGAGATGTTTGATTTTGATTTCATGCCTATGGTATGAATGTGATTTGACTTGTGCTTACAGGTGTAGTTTTCATGCACTTTTAGTACTTTGACTCGATTTTGTATACGCTGATGCATGTGGTTGTGAGATTTTTTTACCATGGTATACTTGATTTGGATTGATGTATGTTGTAGACCGTCGATTTCGATTGTGATATTCGATATTTGTTTTCGTGCACCTTGTGCACTTGTTTTGGATTCTTGCGCATACTTGACGCGCTTGATGCGATTTTGGTGCACACCAGATGCACTAAATTGGGATTTTTTTGCATATCCTATGCACCTGATATTGTTGTCGGGCACACCCGTTGCCCTTGATAAGTGTTTTCGTGCACACCCGTTGCACTTAGATTTTGTTTCTGTGCACATGTATGGCACATTCATTGATTTCGATCTCTGTGCGCACCAGACGTACGTGGCATTACTGCATATACTATTGAGTATGATTTCTTTTGGAGCAATATGTATTATAATATTTACTATTTGGTATAGTAGCTGAGCAGGATTAGTCTGAGGATGGTACCTGAATATGTTTTTGCATGCATTGATAGTTACCGAAGGGATTTCCAAAAAAAAGCTATAGTCTCAGTATTTTCCTACGTGTCCGAGATGACACGAAACATTTTACAAAGGAAACCCTTCTATTATTTTCAAAGGCGGGATGTGTATGTTAAACAAACGATATACATATATATAGTTATCTTTCTTACAATAAACGTCCGCTACTTATATTGTGATACGCGCATCGCACAGCGACTTGAAAAAAAAAGGTTTGGCATGTATTTCTTTTCAGATGTTTTGACGAGTTTACAACGATGCGTACTAAGTACACGTTATAGTTTGATATATATCATATTGCTTTTCGTATTGGATTTTAACACCGGTATCTTCACCATGACTCCGATGATTGCGTGATACTTGACGGAGTTTTGATTTTGAGTTATATACTCGTTTCCATGCGCATGCATTACACTAAGATGTGTCTTGTGTATTTAAGATTTCATAGCCCCGCCGATTTGAGTGTTTTGCTGAAATGTTTTAATTTTTGGGGGAGTTGTAATTTAAATTCGGGGACCGAATTTCTTTAAGGGGGAAGACTGTAACGTTTTGAAAATCGTTTAGGTGAAATTTCCGATAATCGGTAAAATAACTGGTGTTTTCCGTAAAAACCAAAATATAATTATTTTTTAATATAGACTTAAATATACTTATTCTAGCTCTATAATTGCTAGTATTTGGTATTTAATCGGTCACTTATAAAATTGCTAGTTTACTAAAATATTTTCCGAAATTAATTATTTTTAATATTATTTTAAGTTTTCACTAATGCATTTAATTAGTGATAATTACAAATGAGAATGGGTTAACTCAAGTTTAGTGCACCATGACACATCTAAACACGTATTGTAACATGTTCTTTCAAAGAAAAATATTTGGATGGTTCTAGTTTTATTTGTATAGAAAAGTGAAAAGAAAAAGAAATAAAATGGAAAAGATTGATGTAAGATACAATAATGAGTTTTGAAAGGGTTTTCTTGACTTGGGAAGTTACACACAACCACACACACCCATCCCCATGAGCTGGCCGAACCCATGGCTACTCCCACTTCCCAGTTTCCCACACCAAGTTAAGAAAAGAAAAGAATAAAGGAAAAAGAAAAGAAAAACAAGTATGAAAGAGTATGGGCTTTGTTGACTTGGCAATTTTCTTGACCTCACAACACACCCTCACTCTCTCTCCCCTCTCCCTCACACTTGGCAATGTATTTTCATGCACACGAGGATATATGTTTGATGATATTGGGTTGTAATAGATTTAGAACGGTACCCCTAATTCATGATTTTACGATATTGATACCATTTGAATATTGAGGTATATATGATATTTGACCCGTACCCCGATTTTAGGATGTCGTTCGATGGATTTTACCGTACCAGATATAGATATGATGATTGATCCGCACTCGTGACTCGACATACTATATATTTTACTGTACGTGAAGCTATTGAGGCGGGATCGCCGACTACTAGATATATCGACTCGGACTTTAGGTGGTTTTCCTTACCCTTTCGACTAGGCTCGAGTCATACCTATTTTCAAAACTAACGAATCGTGATTATTTTAAAGACAGGCCGAGAGATACTACGGATTTTTCAAAAGACGTATTTTTTCTCAAAGACCCCGTTGCCCCTATTTTTCTAAAACTACGATTCGTGCTATTTCAAACACCAAAAACTGTATGACTCGTATATGGATGGTATATTCTTAAATGTTGCGGTTACTACATCTTTTCTGTATAACCATGTTGTTCTCATCGCGTTGCATACATATAAATGTGTTTCTTTAGTTATTATGAACTCCTGTTGTCAGGACACTAGCACCATTACCGATGATGCGTATGCTCCACGTACACTTGCTTGCCGGCTCACACACATCATTATCGGTAATTTCCATGTCACGAACACATTAGAAAACATTACTTCATTTGTATAAATTGCTAGCGGGTAGTTTCAACAAAGTACTAGTACGCTTGCCTTCATATACTAGTTTTGATATTGCATTTCTTACTCAGATACTTCATGCATTTATGCATTCATTCTGTTATGCAATATCGTGGGGCTTTATGCCGATATTCACTGTTCACTGACTAGTGATTTTGAGATTTCGGATCTTTCATGAGATTTCTGGTTTTGGGAAACCGCACGTGAATGTTTGTAAACTTATGATGATTTTAAAAAGAGAAAGATGCGGTTTTCCTTGATATGATGAGTAGCGTCCACCATGATATTTTCTCGGTTCTGAGTTGGTTGTCGAGACCCGATTCGAGGAGGAGTATGAACCGTCTGCGGGTACATGGTGGACCCGGTGAGGTATCCCGGGGCGAGAGTGATTTCATGATGGATGATGAGCCTTGCAGGGGAGCACTACCTACCGGTGATTGTTTTGGAAACTCGACGGATATCCGGAGGATACCGTTCGGAGTTATGAGAGAGATGGATATGGACCGATCCGGACTGACGGAGCCCATCGGCCGATCCTGACTATGCGGAGCCCGAGATTTGAGTATTATGTGTCGCTGTTGGATACGGATTTCGAGATGTATTGAGTGCCGATACTGGGCACTCGGGTTTTATCATGATTTGTGTGTCGTTGCTAGACACACGTTGGATGATGCATTTGTACATGTCATGCATCGATATATTATTACTCATGACACGGACACGAGTACTGTGATATCACACTTATAATACTGTCACCCTTGTTGTAGTATTATGTATTTTTATTGTATCTCTAGGAGTGAGTCATACATGCTATTTCTTCTCGGTGATGTTTTCTACTTACGAGTTTGCAACTCACTCCCGTTGTACCACAGTTTCTTACAGGTTTGGCCGTACAGGTTTCATTGCGGCTTGCCGGCACTCTGCTTCCTTCCAGGTGATTGCTTTGGTAGGTGGGTTCACTCGCATCGTGACCACCGTCGCATTTTATTTATTTCAGTTGTATCTAGTAAATTCCATCAACCAGACTTGTATATTTGATAGATTTAGAAGACCAGTTGTATATTCTTTCGACCTTAGAGTCGCGCGCTTGTATTATTATGACTCTTTTTTTGTTTTCTTGAGGTTGTTGGTTTTCTTTATGAGTTTTAATCCTCGTCCTTCGGCATTGTATATTATATTGCTTGTGTTGTGGTTTCCGCCATTTGGCGAAGAGCTAGCTCCCGCATGGGGATGCCTTTATTCATTATTATGTATTTCATGTGTTGTACCCGTTTGGGGGCCAGTATTTACAAAGGAGACTCTGCCGAAATTTTCAGGAAAATACGAAGTTGCTTTTAAATGTGTTTTCCTTCACTCTTTTTCTTAAAAATGGTTTAGATTTCTGGGCTTTGGCTTATTTAGAGTACGTTATGCCTCTAGACGTTTCGTAATTTAAGTACCAGTCGCGTTTCGTACTTTCAGGTCGTGACAACAACGGACCGAGAATTTCTTAAACTAATTATCCGCCTCAAACATGGCGATAACGGACTGGGAATTCCTTAAACTAATTATCCGCTTCAAACATGGTGATAAAGGACTGAGAAGTTCTTAAACTAATTATCCACCTCAAGTACGGCAACACCACGGACCGAGAAGTCCCTAAACTAACAACGGACCGAGATGTCCCTGAACTAAAATCTTACCTCAAATATGGCGACATTGGACCGAAAAGTCCCTAAACTAAAATTTCGCCTCAAACATGACGATAATGGACCGAAAAGTCTCTAAATTAAAACATCGTCTCAAATATGGCGACATTGGACCGAAAAGTCCCTAAACTAAAATTTCGCCTCAAACATGGCGATAAAGGACTGAAAAGTCCCTAAACTAAAATGTCGCCTCCTAAACAAAAAGGCCGCCTCAAACATGGCGATAATGGTCCGGAACGTCCCTAAACTAGCACATCGCCTCAAATACGGCGATCCACTCCCTCGAGATCTATATTGCAATCGAAGTCTCAACAGCATGAGTTGCAACTCAAGTGTTGCCGGATACACAGCTACTCCAGCGATGAAGCGACCCCCAAGTCCCACCGGCAAATAGATGGGTCACCTGCGGTGAAACTACTTCCGAGAGTTCCATCGTTTAAAAAAAACAGTATGTCCACAAGCAAAATGGGCACAGATGAAAACCCGAATGGGCGTTGTGAGTAAAAACAACAGGACTACCGGCGAGCTTGTGAAAACCCGGAAGGACGCAGTCTCATAAAATAAAAGTACATTTGCGAGATCCTCACAACTCGTAAGGAGAATTCCCCTTATGAGACCCTCACGGCTCATAGGATTCAGAAGCCTTGAGCTACAGGGATCCGAACCCGTTCTTAAGCCGTTGTTTCCCCCAAGTTGCCCTACAGACGGTCCATATTGACCCCTGTATGCAATCCATGGGTACGAATAAATATTCCCTTACCAAGTTATACCAATGGCAAGAAATGTTCCCATATGGTGAACGACACTTGTAAGTCCTCTCGACTTATAAGGAGAAAACACTCTTGGAAGATCCATATGACTTACAAGAGAAAATATCACTTAGGAATCCCCACGATTCCTAAGAAGAAAATACACTTACAAGATCCTCTCGACTCGTAGGGAGAAATATCTTTATGAGACCCTTACGGCTCATAAAGTCAAAAGGCTTAGTCGACAGGATTTTAAACCTGTTAGCTAAGCCACCTTTGTCTAAATTAACAAAGGCAAATGATGATTCGCTCTTGGTAATATTCCAGTTGTAGCAATGCTGATGCCAAGATTGGTATCAGATTTCAAATTCCCGCAAAGGCAAATGATGATTCGCTCCTGACAATATCCCAGTTGTAGCGATGCTGATGCCTAAATAGGTATCAAATTTCAAGTTTTCACAAAAGCAAATGATGATTCGCTCCTGGCAATATTCCAATTGCAGCGATACTAATGCCATAATGGGTATCATGACCAAGTCCTCAACTCGCAATAAAAAACAGCGAGCAAAAACAAAAACAGCCGAAATGATAGGGCAACTCACAATAAAAAACGGCGAGTAAAAACAAAAATAGCTGAAACGATAGGGCAACTCGCAATAAAAAACGGCGACTAAAAACTAAAACAGCCGAAATGATAGGGCGACTCGCAATAAAAAACAACGACTAAAAACAAAAACAGCCGAAATGATTGGGCACCGCGAAAAATAGCCGAAACGATTGGGCAATCGCGACTTTTGCGATATGAAGAGCTGAAAAGATAGAGTATTGCGGAAATAAAATATATATAAAATGAAATTTCCTCTGCCGTGCAAGTATGTCCATATTGACTCTTGTATACAATCCATGAGCACAAATGAAAGAAAAGGAACCATACTTTTCCACCAGGCTCTGTCAAAGGGAGAGCCAGATCTCGACGACAATATATACAGCCAAGAAATCAGCTCGATGTTCTTCTCATTACAATAGGGTGCAGACGTGACGTCAACAAAGCTCCAAGGAGCCAAATCAAAATGGAGTAATGGTAAAGTCCTAGCTCCAACTTGGCGTTCCTTCTAAATCTAGCAAGATGCAGATGCAACGTCAATAAAAGACCCAAGGGTCAAAACAAAAATGGAACCATGGCAAAATCCTAGCTCCAAGTCTTGATGGTACATATATAACCTAGAGACCTTCTCATTCCTGCAGGATACAGACGCAACGTTAACAAAAGACCCAAGGGTCAAAACCAAAAATGGAGTAACGGCAAAATCCTAACTCTAAGTCTCGATGGCGCATATACAACCCAGAGACCATCCCGACGTTCCCCCTCATTTCAGCAGGATGCGAATGCGGCTATCAAATGAAAATGGAGCAATGGTATATTCTTAGCTCCGAACTTCAATTGCGATACATACAGCATGGAGGTCCTACAGATGTCTGCCCTACTTCAGCAAAAATTGGCGCGACATCGTCAAAACAAAAAAATGAATGAAGCAGCGGTATATTCCCAGCTTCGGGTCTTGAAGGCAACTCATATAAAGCCTAAAAGACTATCGGAGATCATCCCACATCAGAGCGGAGTGGTTATGACTCATCGGGGCTCCAAATTGAGCCTAACCTCAAGTAAAAAGCGTCATGGGAAATTCCTAACGTTTGCTCTTCCGACGGTGCTATGACCTAAGCAGATTACCTGAAGACTTCTTGTCCAGCCCTCAAAGGGATCAGAGACACGACAATCGCGGGGCTACTCAAATATCGGCTTAAAGACTGCATATCAAGGAATACATCAGCCAACACGACGGTACCACGGACTAAAACCCTAGTACCACAAACCTAACGGACCTCTGTCATAAAGAATGGGAGTTATCTGCATATAACGTTAGGATAAGTTTGCCTGTAAACCCAAGGGAGGTAAACTAAAAACACTCCGAAATGAGTACATAAACTACAAACTCCGAAACGAGTACATAAACTAGAAGCTTCGAAACGAGTGAATAAACAACAAACTCCGAGACGAGTACATAAACAAGAAACTCCGAAACGAGTACATAAACAAGAAACTTCGAAACGAGTGAATAAACTACAAACTCCGAAACGAGTACAAAAACTAGAAACTCCGAAACGAGTGAATAAACTACAAACTCCGAAACAAGTACATAAACTAGAAACTTCAAAACGAGTGAATAAACTACACACTCCGAAATGAGTACATAAACTAGAAACTCCGAAATGAGTACATAAACTACTTCACGTTAGATTAAAACATAAAGAAACAGAAGGGTGCAGCTCATGGGCCTCAGGGTATAGAACTAAATCCTTTAAGAGTTAAGATTTGAGTTAATGATGGATGAAGACGTTTGTGTCCGCTCGCTATCTTCTCAGATCGAGATTCTAAAAGTTATGTACGATACACCAGCCCAAAATCGGTCGTATGCTATGTATTACTCTATACTGCTTCACTCACGTGTATACCTCCGTGAGAAAAGTAGTGGGGGCTGTTTGTTTACACCGGTTTAAATTTCGTTTACAGATGTATATGAAAGCAGGCTCATTCATATACTCGTGTAGAGGGTTAGTGCATGACACGAGCATATTAGTGGCGTTTGCGCTTAGCAAAAATCCCTAAGGATAAAGTGTACATGAGCACATGTATGTTGCACGTATATTTCAACAATACGATCAGAGGAAGAACAGGTGTTAGAAATGAAGCACTCGGTGGTCAAACGATAAAAGGAAAGCATTTAAATAAACATTTATGCTACAGGAAATAGATCACCAAACACGGGATCAAAAGTACAAGGGTTTAAAAAATTATGAATAAAGTTTTCTAAAGCCCTCTTAGCCCTCTCCACCATGTCGAAGCGATGATCTTCGCAAGGAGTTGCTCCCCATCGGTTAGCGCCGTGCCCATCGGCGAAGGAAGACATGATGGTCCGCTGAGCCCGTATCTGGCTTAGCAGCTGAACAGAACGATCCCTCAGAGGCTTGGTAATCAAAAGTGCCTCATGAAAGCACTTGATCTTGTCCTCTGCTACGTCGAGCATCGCCAGAGTCCTCTCCGTTGGATGAGGAGGAATGTCATCGAGCACGAACAGGAAGATCGTCCGGAGCCAAATGGAGCCGATAGGGATAGGAGATCCTCTACGAGTCAAGAGCTCGTGCAGCTCCGTATAACATCGATCATCCGTGAGAGCAGGATTCATCAAGCATGCAACAAAGCGAGGAACAATTTCCTCAATAGGAACCTCCCATGGCTGCCGATTAGCATGCGAACGATTGCAAGCCATGACTCTTCTCTGTTAAAATGATTCTCTGAAAGTGAGAGAGAAGAGGAGCATTGCTTAGATTATAAAAGGAGGCATTTAAGTCTCGGCACAGAAAATGTTGTGCATGGTGAAGCTATTTTCAAACTCTGACAAAAAAAGGCTTTGGAAAGGAAAGTTTGACTCGGGAAAATCATAGAAATAATGTTAAAAGAAACCTTCTTTAATGAGGCAGCGTCTCATGTTCTCTTCACGAGGGTGCCAGAGCCAATTTTATAGGATTAAATCCTATGGTGACGCCTCACGTGCTCCTCAACGGGCGCCAATGTGCAAAGCACATAAGAGTTAAACCTTAGAAGGCGCCGCCCGTGCTCCTCACGCGGGCGCCAATATGCAAAGCACAGGAATACCCATCTTAGGAATTAAATTCTTAAGTGGCGTCTAAGTGCACAACACGTGAGCGCCAGCGTCCAGACAGAATTATATTCTACAGTACTCTCTGTTAAACAGAGCCGTTGGATCAAAGATCCAACGGATATAATAAATCATCAAAATATAGAATCAAATTCTATTAGGATAAAATATCTCCCAAATCTTTCTAGATAAGAAAAATACTCTCGGTTGGATCAATGATCCAATAATAAAATAAAATTCTAATTTTGGTAATATATTCCCTCAATCTTTCTAAACAAAAAAGATTGCTCTCTGTAAGACAGAGAACTCTTGGATTAAAAATCTAATGGTGATTAAAAATCACCACTTGACAGAGTAAATTCTGTATATGGGAGAATATTTCTCCGATCATGTTAAAAACAAGAAAACACATTCAGTAAAACAGAAATCCTTGGATCAAAGATCCAACGGTGGATAAATTCCCCGAATCAATTTCGAGACCAATTAAATCAATTGGAATCTCTCAATGAGGGATTTTCTCAAAACTAATTAACAATTTGCCTCCACTATATGAAGGATCTGAGAATTCAAGTCTCAAGGTATAGACAAAATAGAGGAAAACCCCCATAAGCTTATGAAAAATACAGAAAGCTTTAAAAACAACAGAGAAGAAGAAGACTTGCCTCATCAAAAACTCTAGGTAGAAAAAAACACAGAGATCAAAATATCTCTTTTTACCTATCTAAGGGTTTAACCCTTCTCAAAGAACTTAGTTCTTTTTCTGGATCAGAGATCCACAAAACAAGTCTCCCACAAGTTGCGAATTTAATTCTTATCGGGAAGATCTTGTTCTTGAGAATCAAAAATTCAGAAAAGAACTAGGTTAAAAAGAAAGAAAAAAAAGAAAAAGAACATATGCCCTGGGAATTTAATTCATCCGAAATTAGGGTTTAACCCTACATAAAGAACGTAGTTCTTATAAAAAAAAAGAACTCAGTTCTCCAATGAAGAAAAAATGATCCAAGGTCTTCAAAACAAAGATCTTGGTGATCATTAATGGTCAAAATGCCATTAACAGAGAAAGAAAAGAGTTTAGAGCCTCACGTACTTCCGACGTGGGCGCCCTTCCAACAGTGCTCAGCGCCTTACGTGAAAAACACGCGGGCGCCCAAAGCAGAAGGCCAGCGCCTCATATGAAATACATATGAGCGCTGAATTAAAGTTCTCAGCACTTCATATACAGCCAAAAAAGTTGAGTGCTTAGCACTGATTGGGCAGCGCCCCACGTGCTCCTCACGTAGGCGCCACACAAAAAGTGCTTAGCACTTCATATACAGCCTAAATGGATGAATGCTTGACACTGATTGGGCAGCGTCCGGCGCCTCACATGCTCCTCACGTAGACGCCAGACAAAAGTGCTTAGCACTTTATATACAGCCAAAATAGCTGAGTGCTTAGCACTAATTGGGCTGTGCCCAGCGCCACACGTGCTCTTCATGTGGACGCCATATAAAAAGTGCTTAGCACTATATATAATTGAGTGCTTAGCACTGATTGGGCAGCGCCCATAACTGAAGGCTTCACATGATACCCATGTGAGCGTCAGAGTATCAAACAAGTGCTTAGCACTTTTGCATAAAAAGGGGGGCTGAACAAATAGAGCCCAAATAAGTGCTTAGCACTTTTGAATGAAAAAGAAAAAGAGTACGCAGACTAAGCCCAAATTGGCTAAGTCTCTGAAGTTTCTTGCACCTGAGCCCAAAAACTCTTTTGATGGATCTAAAGTAAAAATGATCCTTAAAAACATTGTTAAACTAATTTTAGTCTTAAACATGACTAATGATCTCTCATTGATTATATCCAAAATGATATTCATCTCGTATCTCCTAAAGTAATCTTAGTCTCAAATATAACTAATGATTCTTAGGACCACCATAATTTGAGGTGGTAGGTCCCGACAACCAACAACTACTTTCATCATACATTGGTGCACTTCCAAATTGACGTGCACGCCTCAAATCGGATCGCGTCCCAAATTGGACGCATTCCATATCACTATCATTCACTTTGCCACGTAACAAATACATGTGCACGTAAGATGAATAACGGACCGAGATGTTCTTAAACTAAAACTTTGCTTCAAACATCGCGGTAATAGACCGAAATGTCCTTAAACTAACATTCGTCCCCAAAATGGGAATGTTGGACCGAAATGTCTGTAACGGCCCTGAATTTTCCGTACAAAATTTTTTCTTCTTAAAATACAGAAAGGATTTTGTAAGCCTGAGCACAATTTAAAAGTTATTCTTGTTTAAGAACAGCAAGAAAGCACTTATAGCTTATTGGTAAAGTCTTGCACTGCTGTGACGTTGCCCCTGTATTCGAATCCCATCTGCACATATTATTTTTCTGAATTTTTCTTTTAAACTTTTTGAAAGCCCAAAAGTTTACACGTGCACTGCACATAGAAATGAAAAGTCAGAGAAATCTAAAAATGTGCAAAATGTTGTATGTATTGAAGAGTGCACGTGGAAAGCATCCAACACCCACAACTTGGCCGGCGAGATAAGGCTTAGGTCCGGCGGGGATGGGCCTCCCGTAGCCAATTATCCCCATACTCTACACACTAGACCTTTGGCCTACCCCCATTACACATGCACTGTTTGTTTTCTCTGAAATTTAACAGAGAATTCAATTTCCCAATTAATCCAATTTTAAATACATTTTAATTCATTCTTTCAATTCCAAAACCCTAATTCCACACTATAAATACAACCCCATACTCTATCCCCTCCTCATTCTGAAATCCCTAACCAAAATTACCAAATTTTTCTAAGTACAAGTGGAGTAGAAGTGGAGTTAGCCCAAGGTCAACTTCCGGCGAGGAATCGAGCAAGTTCCGGCGACTCCGCGACGCCACGGCGACTACACAATCTTCTTCTACCTTATCTTCACCCTTCTAGCTAGTAAGTCCCACCCTCTTCTTCTCTTTCGACTTAAATGTCTCTTTTTATAAAACATGTCGGTAAGTGTAGTTATACCGATATTTGATTCTAAAATCTTTGAAACTATAATTTTTTTCTTAAGAATTACTCATTCATATTCATATACATTGCTTGTTAATCATAAAACTAAAGTTTAGAATAACTTTCACCCTAAATCATCATGCTAAACATCTTTAAATTGAGTTTTACCTTTAAATACCATGAACTTTGTATCGACCATATTTATTTGTTTTGCTTGCTATTACCTTTAGAAAATATCATGGGGTAACGACCTACCCTTTAAAACACACATGATTTCATAGCACGATTCTCTTTGAAACATATATCGTGGCGATTACAACATTTCATCAAAATACCATAAATTATAAAAACTCGGTTTTCTTTGAATGGTATTATTAAAAATTCTTGCAATTATGTCTCTACAACCCATTTTGGGGAACCCACTATTAGATGGTGTAGATTATCGCACATCCTCGGGCTAGTAGAGCGAGATGCAGACCTCCTCACGGAGCATTCGGTCTCGAAAGATTTTTAATACGATTTTTAAGAAAAACGAGATTTTCTATTTAATACTAAAATTAATTTTTTTAAATATATAAATATTATGAAAACACATAGTTTCAAGATATAATAAAATTCTATATTTTCTAAAAAGATAAAATAATGACAAGTTTCACCAAAATACTCTAAAGTTATCCAAAAAACAAGTTTTACACTTAAATAGCATGAACTATTCAAGCTAAGTTAATATTCACTAACATATCTCAAATCTGAAAAGTTACATCCATGAAAACCCTAAAAAACATAAATAATTACTCGAGCTTTATTTTGAAAGTATATAAAATATTTTCATAAAACCCCCTCGAGTTTTATGAATTACATTTAAGGACTTTAGTAAAAATAGGTTTAAGCGGGATCAATTCTCTTGAGCCTCAAGGAGCCGAAGAAAGTGAGTGCTTACCTATTTAAGGTAGAAAAACTTAACGGGGTTATCAATAATAATTGTTTTGGAAAAAGATACAAATCCCGTCGTCCATGTGCAGCAGTTACCGATAACTCTCGAACCTAATGCAGGATCCAAATCTGTTTAAAGTGTCTGACTCAAGTCTAAATCTAAATCAATCCGAGTCTATCTCAATCCGAATCTAACTAGAGTCCAATCCAAATATGAATCCAAACAAGAATCCAATACAAACATGAATCCAAATCAATATGAATCCAATATACCAACTGTTGGGTTACGCCAATGCCTCGGCCATCAATCCGTGGCCAAATGCGGAACAAAAACTTTAATAAACCGGCGCTAACGGAACCCGATTCCCCGGATCTACCATTAACCCTAAACTAGTTATCTATAAAGGATTTTAGAAAGGTTATACCGAATGATCTGTGTCCTTCGGTCTTCAACCCTCATCCCAAGCTCCTCGCAGCTTCCTTGATCAAGTTTGATCTCCGGTCTCCCCCGTCGAAGATGATCCACCTTGAGAGTATGTAATACGGGCTCCGACCTCAAATGCGAGGCAACTCGAGTACCTAGTTCGCTACCCTAGATAGCCAAGATGAACTAGAGAGTGTGTAGGATTAGTTTATCTCAATACACCCTAGGTTTCTCAACACATGAGACATATAGGGTGGAGGTAGAAGAAGATGCCATTGGAGAGAAGGGTATGAGGTATAAAAGAAAGCAAGTGAAGAAAATAGCTCAAGTGTTGTGATTTATTTGTTGTGAGAATATATCCAACTCAAGAAAGCTACACCAAGAAAATATTTGCCTTCTCACTCCAAATATCTCACAATACTATAAAAACATTCATCATGCCACCATGACTCATTACAATGAGTCACCAAGTGCACATGCTAGAATGAATGCAAAACAATGAGTCACATTTTCCACTCACAAACCATTTAACCTAAAATGATTTAATCCAATAAAAGAGATGGTATCTTTTAAAGTAATCTTGAAATGAATTACAAGAATACCCCTCATTCGTATATACATACCCGCATCCGTATTCCGAAAGAATACGAATACAACGAGACAAAAATAATCCAACAATATAATATTAGGATCCGGCTTAAAGCAAAGCTCACTAGTATTATCCGTCCGAATCATGATCCATGCACAAGTGCACGTATATTCTCGAACCCTGACATAAAACCATACGGCCTCTACAATGTTTCGCCCGAAGCAGGGAAACCCTATGTGTGGGACTCTAAAGACTAGTCAATACGCTAGCAGTGGGTTTAAGTACAAACACGTCAGCGGCACTAGCTGTACGTAACGGCTATCCAGGTATTGAGCGAAAGAGAGGACGACGAGCAAACTCATCCTGAAACCCCTACTGAGCCTGACAGTGACAATATCCGTACAGTCCAGTCCGTTCGTCTATGAGTATCGCATATCGAGTCTAGGGGGTGGATAAAGTCAGACCCCTAACAACTTGACATTTCAGTGTCGGTATGAAACCCATTACCGCCTGAGAAACAACCGATCATAGATCAGTAATTCCCGACTACCTTGGCCAAGGATTTCTGGTGATGGCCACCCGTGCAAAACGCGACATTAACCCCCAATACCGGGAGAGACGAATCCCCTCACGATCTGCTCACTGCCTCCATGTGGCTCGAAACTGTACCCAACTAAAACCTGTTTGCACGACTCCTTTGAGCCATGGTAGGGTAGTAATCAAAGCACATTAGGAACTCACACGAGACAAATAACAATCTCAGGTCGATAGACTAACCTGTACACATGTCACCTGGGAACTGCTATCTGACAATAGGTATAATACCAACTAGCATATTCCCGGCGAGTCCGTCTGGTGTACTCATAACCCAATGAGCACCTGTATACATCTTAGATGAACAAACTGACACCAATAGCTTGTGAGACCGGACACCGCCCCTCGTCGGGATCTCGATCAGTATACACTAGTCTACTCTGGAGTATCGATGCCCAGTCTCGAAACTTCCACGACTAGGGACATTTAAGGATGTGCTTATATACCACCCAGCTCCCACGTATATGATCGCCATCATACTGCAGGTAATCAAGCAAGAATCCTAAGGGCTCTATCAACATGTAATAGTGATCAGTAAAGCCACCTAAAATAGATACATGATGATAAAGACAAACCAGATAGCATACTATCATCTCGAGTAAGACTGTTCTACTGGTATATGTCCTCCTTTAATCATCGCAATCGCGTGCCTGCGATCCAATAATTGACTTGAGGGTACTATAGCCAACAACAACATGTATACTTGAATCTGAACCTATATATCAGAACAAGATCAACATGCAAACATGACTTAACTTGACTGAACCATGGTTATGACTTGACTTGACTACATGACTACTTGATACAATCCTGAAACCGTTTACATGAACAACTTATATCCATGGTCTCGGCAAGTCTGATATCTACAAATCAATACAATATACATTACGGGGTTTTAACGGGGTAGATTAGTACGGAATGTATTAAAAGTGGCACGATGATGGACACTAAAAGACGTAGATTAACATCCATTGCTGTTGTCCCGTGGGTTTTGACAGGGCCTTGTACTTTCCGTTTCCCATAGTCAACGGGATAGTTGGACTCCTCTCGTATACACTGACACATTCTGTACCAAGCTACAAACAACTACGTTAGTATAACAAACATATACTTGTACTAATTACCAGTTCTATTCTCTTTACTTATCTATTCCATTCTTTCTTTTGGGACTTATCGAGCGCTAGTTTACTGACGATATTCCTTTTATTTTTTTCTTTGGAATGTTCGTCAGGACCCGACTCTCAGGAGACCAAGCCCAGCCAGGAGTAATTGGAGCAGATACCCGAACAACATGACTACTAGCTTACTTGTATTTATTTACTTTTCAGTTCATATGCCACTATTTAGGCATTGCTTACATTCTTGTACATTTCCTTTTCAAATCAGTTGTAATGTAAAGAAAGAATGTTAATAAAATTTACTGTTTATTATTACATCTATTGTTATTCTTGTGTATTCATTCATATTGCTTATTTACACTTAACGTGTTTATTTCTGAATAAATACATCACGTCCCGTTACGTTTACTTCTCTGTACACTGGGAAGCGGGACGTGACAATGTCCCTAAACTAAAATTTTGCCTCCAACATGGCGATAATGGACCGTGATGTCCTTAAACTAAAATAATTGGGTCCAAATGATCATATGTTTTAAGTCGGTCTTAATCTCAAACCAGATTAACAGTCCTTAAATAAAGCTAAGCCCAAATCTAAAATATATGGATTTGGACTGATTCGCTCCCTACGGGTGACGACATAAACTAGTCTCCGTATGCAATCCATAGGCAACCTAAACAAACAAAAACACACAAGGCACGAAGTGAACTGCCGGAGCAGGAGAAAGTGGTCATCGCAATGTGGTAACGTAATTAACTACAGGGGCTTGTGCCTGCAAGGAAGAGCGTCTCCACAATAAATAAAAAACCTTATAAAATGAGAGGGAATCCGATAAAGTCTGCTACAATGGTCGCGTCTGTCCAAACCTCCGATATATGGTGCCATAAATCAACTTGGTATCTTCAGAGAGGAGGACGGATAAATCCAAATAGCAACTGCCCCCAAATTCAGGCCAGATGATCTATCTCAGCTCGTCTCTGTTTTCGGCGGTAAACAGCGCTACAAAGGTTGTAGCCTGCCAAACTCTTTCTTTTAGCTTACTAGATTAAGTTCAAGTTTAGTCTTTTGGTTATTATCTTGGTTTAGGGCTGCTATAGCTCTCTAGATTTTTAAAAATACTGCTTCCGCCGCACTTTAAAACTCCACTAAGCGAGCCTAGCAACCCTGCAGTTTCTTCTTGCTTGAACCTTTTAAGTCGTCTCTTGAAAAAGTTCTTGAAATTATTCTTGTTACTCTAATACATCTGAAGCGATTTTTGAACCACTCGTGTTTCTCTTTGTCTTATTGCGATTTACTTCGGTCGTATACCTTCTTATCGACTAGAGTACCAACTGATGAAGCATGACAACGAAATGCAGCTGTCTTATCTAACCTTGTTTTCTTACTCTGTTGCAATATCCTTCTTGAGTAATTTCGAGAACGAATTTTTTTAAGGAGAGTAGAATGTAATGACCCCAAAATTCCTATATCTTCATAGCATTCTTCTTTTTATAAAATACTGTATTTATTTGTTTTTGGATATCCCCGTATGTTTTATTCTCTATTAAATATATTGGTTTATCTCTCCTTTTATTTTGCCTATTTTATAATTTTCAAACCTCAAAATCCAAGCCAAAACAGTTCAATTTGATTTCTTACTTTTCTTTTTTTACCCCACTTTCTTTTCAAGCAACAAAATATATTTAATTTTTTTTTGAATATGTGCATGAACAATCTTCTAGCTCATTGATTAAGTTCTAACTATATTATTATATGCCGCATGTTCGAACCCCCAATCTTGAAATTATTTTTTATCATTTTTTATACCATTCTCATAACCTAGAAATGAGACATTTCATTTTCTTTAACTGCCAAATAAATGGTGACCCTTTTATTTTCTCATCAACTCCCATTATCAATTCACTAGAATTTGTGCAAGTGCGTTGCACGTATTAATTTAAAAATTAATAATTTTTTTGGGAGAAGAGAGAGAGAAATGTGGTGGGTTCTAATAATTAAAAAAATAATTATTTTTTTGGCAGAAGAGAGAGAGAGATGTGGAGGGTTCTAGTATTTTTTGGGAGGAGAGAGATGTAGAGGGTTCTATATATAAACAATTAAATTTTTTTTGTAACAACTCCAATTTCATTGTACAAAAATTTTCAAATTAATGTACAGATAGAGTTTCAAACCTGAGTACAAGTTATAAATTAAAATTGTTTAAGAACAACAAGAAACAACTTATAGCTTACCGGTAAAGACTTTGCACTGCTGTGACGTAGCCCCTGTGTTCGAATCCTATCAGCCACATATTATTTTTAATGATTTTTCTTTTAAAATTTTTGGAAGTCCAAGAGTTTACACACACGTAAAAATGAAAAGTCAGGTAAAATAAATATGTGCAAAAGGGTATTTATACAGCCTTGGACACGTGGCCCAAATCCCACCCTTCATCTCACCACATGGGTCGGCGAGACCGGGAAAACGACCGGCACCGACAGTTGGACCGTAGGTAATGGTCCCCAAACTCTGCACACTAGTCTTTTGGCCTACCCCCACTACCTCCATGCTGTTTGATTTCTCTGTAATTTTACAGAGAACTTAAATCCACCATTTAATCCAAACTTTAATACATTTTAATTCTCACTTCTCAAAACCATAATTTTACCCTATAAATACAACATCGTCCCCTATCCCTCCTCATTCTGAAATCTATTGTCAAAATCCTCAAAAATTTCCAAGCCAAAGAAGAGTACAAGTGGAGTTAGCCTAAGTTCCTTTTCCGGCAAGGATTCGAAGCACTTCCGGTGACCCGACGACTTCAAAAAGACCATCATTCCTCCCCTCAACCTCTCTTCTATCTTTTTAACTTGTAAGTCCCACTTCTCTCCTCCTCTTCTTAACTTAAAATGTTCTCTTTTCAAATCACATCGATAAGTGGAGTTATACCGACCCTTAATTCTATTCTCTTTTAAATTTCAATTTTCTCTTAAGAACCACTTAACCATATCATTACATCTTGCTTGTTAAATATTAACTAATTTTTAGAAACAAGTTTCACTTTAAAATTCCAAGTAAAATAACTTTTATTAAGATTTTACGCTTAGATATCATGAAGTTATATATGACATCGTTTAATCATTCTTGCTTATATTACCTTTAGAAAACCTCACAAGATAATGACCTACCTCTCACAAACACGCATCTTGACATAGCACGATTCCCTTGAATAACAATTTTGTGGCAAATACGACTTTTACATCAAAATACCATAAACTATTAAAAAACGTATTTCTTTAAATTGTGTTATTTAAATTCCTTGCAATTATGCTTCTACAACCCATTTTGGGGAATTCGATTCGGTTAGTACGGGTTATCGCACATCCATCAGGCTAGTAGGGCGAGATGCAGACCTCCTCACAAAGCATATGATCTCGATGGAATTTTTAATGCAATATTTAAGAAAAACATGATTTTCTATTTAATAAATAAATTTTATTTTTAATAATTATATATAAATATTATCAAACCATCTATTTTAAATATATAATAAATTCCATGTTTTTTTCTAAACAAAGAAAAAGAATTACAAGTTTCATGAAAATACCATCAAGAATCCATACAAGTCAACTTTACACTAAAATACCATGTATTATTCAAGTTAGATATTTATTCAATAGAATACTTCACTTTTAAAAAAATTACATCCATGAAAACCCTAAAGAATATAAATAAATACTTGAGGATTATTTTGGAAGTATATGTAAAATATTTTTCATAAAACCCCCTCAAGTTATATTGATTTACATTAAGGACCCTAGTAAATATAGGTTTAAGCGGGACCAATTCTCTTGGACCTCAGAGAGCCAGAGAAAGTGGTTGCTTGCCTATTTAAGGTTGAAAACTAAAACGGGGTTATCAATGGTAATTGGCTTGGAAAACGTCACAAATCCTGTCGTCCATGTGCAGCAGTTACCGATAACTCCTAAACCTAATTCAGGACTCAAATCCGTTAAGTGTCTGACTCAATCTGAGTCTCAGTCTAATCTGAATACAATACAAATATGAATCTAACCATATATCTAATTCAACATGAATCCAATGTATCAAATATGAACACTTGAACATAAATACAGAACAATACGAACACGCAACATGACTTGACGTGACCGATCCATGGATATATCTTGAACTTGACTCCATGACTATCCGTTTACATCCGAACCATTTACATGAACAACTTATACCATGGTTTCGGCAAGCCTTATACAACAAATCAATACAATCAATTCAATATGCATTACGGGGTTTAACGGGGTAGATTGGTACGGAATGTATTAGAAGTGGCACAAGATGGTCACTATAATACACCTAACCTGAATATCCGTGCCATTGTCCTGTGGCTTGACGGGGCCTTATACTCCGTATACCTTAGTCCATGGATAGTTGGACTCCTCTCGTATACACTGATGCATTCTGTACCAAGCTACAAAAAACTATATTAGTATAACAAAAACAGATAAATACCAGACCTATTCCATTTACTTAATCTATTCACATCTTTCTTTTGGGACTTATCGAGCGATTGTTTGCTGACGATATTTTTATTTTTTCTTTTTCTTTGGAATGTTGTCAGGAGGACCCGACTCTCAGGAGATCGAGCCCAGCCAAGACGACTTGGAGTATTTCACAGAGGAGTTAGAGTTCTAGTTTCTACTTGTACTCACTTTGCTTTCAGTTCACATGCAATTGTTTAGGCATCACTTTCCATTGTTGTACTTTACTTTCCAGTTGTATGTAAAGAATGAATATAAATAAAAAAATTGTTGTTTCATTACATCTTTTATTATTCTTGTGCTTTACTTTTATATTGTTTATTGACGCTTAACGTGTTTACTTCTGAGTGAATACATTGCATCTTTGCCACGTCCTCTTCCCCGTAAATTGGGAAGCGGGGCGTGACAATTTTGGTAGAAGAGAGAGAGATGGTGTGGATATCCTAAAAATTGGGGATTTTTCTCCTTTCTTTTGTTTTTCATTTGAATTTAATATTTTATTGGTGAGAATGAAAATTTAATAATAATGAAAGTTTATGTGTAAATTTTCATTTAAAAGAGGATTTATCTGTAACTTTATAAATAATGAGGGTATATGTGTAAATTCTTATTTGAATGCATTATTGTTTTTGTCTTTTTCTTAAATGAGGTGGAGGCCGTAGGAGATGAGTTTTTTTTCCTGTTTTTTCTTTAAATTTTGAAAAAAGGAGATGTTGGATATAGTGCCCTCAGAGTCAATTATTGGATCACAGGCACGTGATTGCAATGATTGAGGAAGGACCTATACCGGTAGGACAGTCTTACTCAGGATGATTGTATACTATCTGGTTTGTCTTTATCATCGTGTACATGCTTTAGGTGACATTGTAGTTCACTATTACACGTTGATAGAGAATAGTATGCTACCTTGGTTTGTCTTTATCATCGTGTACTGCTTTAGGTGACCTTACAGGTCGCTATTGCACGCTGATAGAGCCCTTAAGATTCTTGCTTGACGACCAGCAGTATGATGGCGATCATATACGTGGGAGCTGGGGTCTATAAGCACATCCTTAAAAGGTCCCTAGTCGTAGGAGTTTCGAGACTGGGCATCGATACTCCATTAGTAGACTAGTGTATACAGTCGAGACCCCGACGAGGGAAGGTGGCCGGTCTCAGAAGCCATTGGTGTCAGTTGGATCACCTAAGATGTATACAGGTGCTCATTGGGTTATGAGTACACCGGAAAGGACTCGCCGGGAACATGCTAGTTGGTATTATACCTCACGTCAGATAGCAGTTCCCTGGTGACATGTGTACAGGTTAGTTCATCGACCTGAGATCGTCATTTGTCTCGTGTGAGTTCCCACTGTGCTTTGATTACTACCCTACCACGGCTCAAAGGAGTCGTGCAAACAGGTTTTAATTGGGTACAGTCCCGAGCCACATGGAGGCGGTGAGCGGATCGGCAGGGGTTCGTCTCTCCCGGTATTGGGGGTGAGGTCGCATTGTGTCTAGGAGAGCCATTACACAAAGCCCTCGGCCGAGACAGGAGATTTACTGGTAGGTATTCCAGTAGTATCTCAGGGTGTTCTAGGCTACACTCCGACATGACTTGTACCACTTTTGGGGGTCTGACTTTTACCAACCCCCTAGGCCCGCCATGCGATGCTTATAGACGAACGGACAGGACTGTACGGATATTGTCACTGACAGGCTCAGTAGGGTGTCAGGATGAGTTCGCTCATCGACCTCCCTTTTGGTCAATACTTGGTAGTCCGTTACGTACGGCTAATACCTCTGACGTGCTAGTGGTTAAATCCACAGCCAAAATATTGACGAGTCTATAGAGTCCCTCACAGACAGTTTCTTAAATTTCGGGCGAAACGTTGTAGAGGCCGTATAATATATGGCAGGGTTCGATCTTATACGTGCGGTATTGCACGGATCATGATCGGATGGATCATACTAGTGGGCTTTGGTTTAAGCCGGATCCTAGTATTAG
This sequence comes from Agapanthus africanus, assembly GCA_030015575.1. Classification (NCBI taxonomy): domain Eukaryota; kingdom Viridiplantae; phylum Streptophyta; class Magnoliopsida; order Asparagales; family Amaryllidaceae; genus Agapanthus; species Agapanthus africanus. The sequence continues at coordinate 193,909,425 of JASDDO010000019.1, read as the reverse complement.
ATTTGTTAGATTACTTTAATCTCATCGCATTCGCATTCAGTCGGAATGCGGATGCAGGTATGTATATACAGGTGAGGGGTATCCTTGTGATCCGTCACGAGTTTACTTTAGATGTTGCCGTATCTTTTTATTGGTGTAAACATTTGGGTTAATATTTACAAATGGAAATTATGAGCTAGAAACCATCATTTTGTGCATTAAATGATACATGTACTTCATGGGTGAGTCATGGTATCATTTCTTGTGCAAACATCACATTATGTGATTGATTTGTGTTGATATGAGAGGAAGAGAGAGAGAGGGGCTGCCATGTATAGGTGAGCTCTCATATTATTCTACACACACGCTCTCTCTCTCATTTTATCCTAACAACACAAAAGAAAAGAGCTCCTTCTTCTTCTTCCTCCTCTAGCTCATTATATCCATTAATTGCAACACCTTCAACCTCCTTCCAAGTAATGGATGTAAGAGGCAAAGTGATCACAAACATTCTCTACAACACCTTGGACACGTCGGCTTGCACATTTTGTGCCCGAGTTGCTTCGGATGAAGTGGGAGCCCGTAAAAAGACTCGTAGATGTGGTGCCCTTTCCGACGAGGAGATCAAGACCGGAGTTGCCGCGGAGAGCTTGGGATGGTGGCCAAAGACCGAAGGACACGGATCGATCGGTATAGCATTCTATCCCTTCTCTTGATAGCTAGTTATAGGTTAATGGTTCAATCCGGGTTTTAAGCATACGATAGCACCAGTTTTCAAGTTAAGAAAAATTTTCGTTTCTGCAGTTTGGCCTCGGAAAGACGGCCGGGGCGCTACCGTAGTCTTACATGGTATCAGAGCCACGCCATTAACCTTTACTAGCTTGCTCTAGCGTGTTTAGAACTTCGATCGGACGAAATTTTCTAAAACCGCGTTTCCAAGTCATCAGTTTCTGTCGAAATTTTTCTGTGGTCAAAAAATTATTTGGTGTATTGCAGAAAATCAGGCAGGGTTTTTTAGGAGTTCTGACAAAATTTAGTAGCACGTGGCTACAGTGACGCCACGGAACCGCGGCCATACCCTTGTTTTGGCCGCGGTTCCGCCGCAGTAAAGTCTCTTCACTGCACCAAATTTTGCACAGTGCTCTCTGAGTTGGAAATGGGGTTTCTGGTATTTTTTGTTTGGGCCCAGATTATTTTGAGTACTGGGTATTGTGTTTGGGGCCCACTTCGGGAAACTTTGTCGATCGAAAATTTTAAACATGTTAGTGTAAGTCGATGTACAACACCCCACGACTTGCGGGGAGGCGGAAATATGAAAAACGATCTTGTTCTTTGCTTAAACATCGACTAACCGCACGAATCGAAGCTAAACGATAACTAACAAGAAACATAGAAGTTCTATACTACTATGTTTAGGGATTATACCTAACGAATCGTGTCCTTCGTCTTTGCGAACTCCTCCTCCTCCTCGGCCTTCTCGAAGTAGTAGACGATCCACCCGAGAGCTTTACTCCAAGCTTAGCCTCTAAACTTGAGGCAACTAACCTTCTTTAAGTGCTAATCAAAGAAGCTAGGTGATATAGAGTGAGGGTTATGGTTTAATTAGTCTAACTAATCCTTGTACTCAACACATGAGAGGGGAGGATTAGGGTTTGAAGAGGGAGAGCTTGAGGAGAGAGAAGGTGAAGATAATAATGAAGTGAGAAGAATGAGTTATGATAATATATATCAAGCATTTCTTTTATCAAGAAAAGAAAAGAAATGAATTTAACAACCATGCTTGATAATATCTAGTGATGATTCACATCCATGAGTCATTAAGCATTTATGATGCATTAATGACATGGATGAATCATCCATATGACTCACTAATCACATTCATTGTATATGCCACCTAAACCTACTTAGTCACCATCTTCTAGAAGCTTCTCGCGCAATTACGAGAACGCCCCTCCTTTCCGCAAAAATACGGAAAAACTTTAGACTGTATAAATCCAATATCCGGATACCAGTAACTGGCTTAAACCAAAGCCGACTGGTAAAAACTGTCCGAAAGTCGTACGTGCGTAAACACACGTATGCGTCCGAACCTTTGTCGTAAAACCATACGACCTCTATATCGTTTCGCCCGGAGTAGGGAAACTCTCTGTGTGGGACTCTAGAGACTCGACTACTACGCTGGCAGTGGGTTTAACCACAGACCGCAAGCGGCACTAGCTGTACGTAACGGTCCCCAGGTAGATGTCGATAAGAAGGCCGATGAGGAAACCCATCCGAACTCCTACTGAGTCTGATGTGACAATCTCCATACAGTCCGGTCCGTTCGTCTAAGACTATCGCATATCGGGCCTAGGGGGGCGGCAAGCGTCAGTCCCCTAATAGCGGTATAAGTCGTGTCGGAGCGAAGCCCATTACACCCTGAGAAACTACTGGAACCTACCAGCAAATCTTGCTTGCCCTGGCCAGGGACTTTGCGTAATGGCTCTCTGACACAGCGCGATATCAACCCCCAATACCGGGAGAGACGAATCCTGTCTAACCGCCACTGCCTCCAAGTGCTCGAGACTGCACCCAATTGCTACCTGTTTGCACGACTCCTATGAGCCGTGGTAGGGTAGCAATCTAAGAACTGTGGGACACACTCGAGGCGAAGTAGCAGTGTCAAGTCTGCGGACTATGCTGTACTCATGTCACCTGGGAACTGTTCACTGACGACTGGTATAAAACCATCCAACAGTTCCCTGTGAGTCCTGTCCGGTGTACCCGTAACCCAACGAGCACCTGCATACTATCTCCAGTATGACGTACTGACGGCTGCGGGACAGACCATCTCCCCAACTGGGATGAGAAGCGTACACACTAGTCTACTCCGGAGTATCGATGCCCTGTCTCGATAATCCAACGACTAGGGACCTGAATAAGGATGTGCTTGTAGACTACCCAGCCCCCACTAGTGTGACTGCCATCACAACGCTGGTAGTCAAGCAAGATCCTAAGAGCTCTATCAATACGTATACTCACATATTAAGATAGAAAAACCAAATAGTATACTACCATTTTTAGCAAGACTGTTATATACATGTGAATATCCCAAGCTTTCATTAAGTAATATACAAACTAGTATGATACAGTAATGGCCTTCTAGGGCATAAACACTAACAATCTCCCACTTGCACTAGGGCCATGTACTGGCGTATCGTAGATCGATGATCTCGAGTAGCCTCTCGAACTGAATCTGAGGTAGGGCCTTCGTGAATGGATCAGCAATGTTCTCTTCAGAAGCAACTCTCTGAACCTCGATCTCCTGACGATCAATGATCTCCCTGATCAGGTGATACCGCCTTAAGATGTGTCTGGGCTTCTAATGGGACCTTGGTTCCTTTGCTAAAGCTATAGCTCCGTTGTTGTCGCAATACAGAGGTATTGGATCAACTATGGTAGGAACCACCTGAAGTTCTGTTAGGAACTTCTTCATCCAGACTGCTTCTTTTGCGGCATCGCAAGCAGCTATATACTCCGCTTCCATCGTCGAGTCAGTAACGGTGTCCTGCTTGGAGCTCTTCCAGCACACCGCCCCTCCATTGAGGGTAAAGACATAACCCGACATGGACTTGGAATCGTCCTTATCACTCTGGAAGCCGGAATCAGCAAAGGCCTCCAACCTGAGGTCTTTTCCGCCGTAAACCAAGAACATCTCCTTAGTCCTTCTCAGGTACTTGAGAATGTTCTTTACTGCTATTCAGTGCTTCTCCCTTGGGTCTGACTGATACCGGCTTACCACGCTCAGTGCGTAAGCTATATCTGATCTGGTGCACAACATCGCATACATTATAGAGCCTACCGCAGAAGCGTAGGGTATAATAGACATGCGTTCCCTTTCCAAATCAGTCTTGGGAGACATCTCTTTGGAGAGGGTGATTCCGTGACAAGCCGGTAGATTACCGCGCTTAGAATCTTCCATACTGAATCTTTTCAGTACAGTGTCGATATACCTGGACTGCGAAAGTCCCAACATCCTCTTGGATCTATCACGATAGATCCGGATCCCCAGAATGTAAGAGGCATCACCCAGGTCTTTCATGGAGAACCTATGTGATAAGAATCCTTTGACAGATTGTAGCATAGGAATGCCATTTCCTATCAATAGAATGTCATCCACGTACAAGACGAGGAATACGACACTTCTGGCTACAACTTTACTATATATGCACGGTTCATCTGGATTTTTGATAAAGTCATATTCTTTGACTGTTTCATCAAGACAGATGTTCCAACTCCGCGATGCCTGCTTTAGTCCATAAATGGACTTAAGCAGCTTGCATACTTTCCCGCTGCTCCCACTCTGATTGAAACCTTCTGGCTGATCCATATAGACGCACTCTTCTAAATTTCCATTCAGAAAAGCCGTCTTTACGTCCATCTGCCAGATTTCATAATCATGGAAGGCAGCAATAGCAAGAAGGACCCGAATGGATTTGAGCATAGCCACTGGAGAAAAAGTTTCGTCATAGTCCAAACCAGGTCTTTGACGAAAACCCTTTGCAACAAGTCTAGCCTTATTGGTTTCCACCTGTCCATCTACACCAATCTTTTTCTTGAAGATCCATTTGCATCCTATGGGTTTTACCCCATCTGGAGCAAAGTCCAAAGTCCATACTTTGTCGGTGTACATGGACTCCATTTTGGTCCGCATTGCATCTAGCCATCGTACCGAGTCGCCGCTCTGAATGGCCTGCTGGAAGTCAGTAGGTTCATCATCATCTATGATGCAATCCTCTCTATCCCCATCTATGAGAAAACCGTAGTATCTCTCAGGCGGATGAGACGGCCTACTACTCCTGCGGAGGGGTGCGGGAATGTCCTGTTCTTCTTGAACTACCGGTTCTACCAAACTTTCAGTATTAGTTTGTGGTTCTGGAATTTCTTCCAGTTCTATTTTGCTCCCACTTGATTCCTTTTCTAAAAACTGATGTTCTAGAAAATGGGCATTACGAGAAACAAATACCTTTTGTTCCTCTGCGTAATAGAATAGATATCCCCTGGAGTTCTTTGGATATCCCACAAACTTACAATTTACTGATCGTGCCTCGAGCTTGTCCACATGCTGCTTTTTAACAAAAGCTGGACATCCCCAAATCTTTATATACTGTAGATGGGGTTTCTTCCCGCTCCACATCTGATATGGAGTGGTAGGCACAGTCTTGGTAGGAACCATGTTCAAAAGATATGCCGCTGATTCTAGCGCATAACCCCAGAAAGATCGCGGTAACTCAGCATTACTCATCATGGATCGTACCATATCCAATAGGGTTCGATTCCGTCTCTCCGATACACCGTTATGCTGTGGAGTGTATGGAGGAGTAAGCTGAGAGAGAATCCCTTTCTCTTTTAGGTAACCTAGGAACTCGGCACTCAAGTATTCACCACCTCGATCAGATCTAAGTGTCTTGATACTTTTGCCGGTTTGGTTTTCTACTTCATTCTTATACTCTCGGAATTTCTCAAAAGCCTCGGATTTATGTTTCATCAGATAAATGAATCCGTATCTTGAGTAATCATCCGTGAAAGTAATGAAATAGGAAAAACCACCTCTTGCATGTGTAGACATTGGACCGCATACATCGCTGTGTATGAGTCCTAAGAGCTCGCTCGCTCTTACTCCTTGTCCAGTAAATGGAGTCTTTGTCATCTTTCCTTTGAGACAAGATTGACAAGTGTCATAAGTTTGATATTCGAACGAGTCCAAATATCCTTCTCTATGCAACTTAGTCAACCTTCTCTTATTGATGTGACCCAGTCTACAATGCCATAAGAAAGCTTTATTTAAAACTGGAGACATTCTTTTAAGTGTGTTCTGGACATTGAAAATTTGGAGTTGGTTTAAAACATATATACCGTTATTTAGTGTACCGGACCCAATCAAACTATGATTAAGGTGGATGTTAACAACATCTCTTACAAACGTGAAATCATAACCTTTATTTGATAACAAGGAAACTGATATGATATTACACGTTAAGCTTGGTACAAAAAAAACAGTTATGTAAAACCAAAATGTGTCCACTCGTCAATCCTAGGTGATAATCCCCGACGGACGCAGCTCCCACGCTAGCTCCGTTAGCAACCTTTAGGGTCATATCACCTTCCTTCAGCACTCTAGGGTTTCTCAGTGCCTGCAATGAATTGCAAATATGAGATCCTGATCCGGTATCCAATACCCAGGAAGTAGAGTTGATCGACAGACAATTCTCAATTACAAACACACCTGAAGTCGAAGCCACAGCTTGCTTCGGTTCCTGGTTCTTGGCGTTCCACGCCTTGCAATCCTTCTTCCAGTGCCCTTTCCTGTGACAATGGAAGCACTCATCCTGGCCAACTACCGGTACCGCAAACTTTTTCTTTCCCTTCCCTCCCACCTTACTAACACCTCCTCTAGGTTTGGTGGCGGCCTTCTTCTTCCTTCCTTTGGCCTTAGCCTTGGACCCGGAAGAAGATGCACCGCTAACAAACATAGCGGGTGTTTCCCTTGCTTTCTGCAAGGTGCCCTCTGCACTCCTTAACATGTTCAGGAGTTCCAGAAGTTCAACTTCTTTTCTTTGAAGGTTGAAGTTCAGGATAAACTGGGCGTAGGTGTGAGGAAGGGACTGGAGAATAAGGTCTGTATAGAGCTCATTATCCAAAGTCGTCCCAAGGTCCGCGAGCTCTTCAATATAGCCGATCATCTTTAGGACATGTTCTCCTACCGATGACCCGACAGCCAACCTCGCTCGAAACAAGTTCTTAGAGGTCTCGTATCTTGCTATACGAGATTGCTCTCCATAAAGTTCTTTTGTATGGAGAAATATGCCATCTAGGTTCATATCCTCGTGCCTCCTCTGATATTCATTGTTCATTGAGGCAAGCACGATGCACTTGGCTTTCGCGCAATCTAAATCCCAGGTTTTGCGGATTTCCTTATCCGCATTGCTGGATTTGGGACCAGGGACAGCAGGTGCCGTAGCGGTGAGGACGTACCCCAGTTTGTCATAGGTCAAAGCCATTTTGACATTCCGCAACCAATCTTTATAGTTTGGCCCTGTCAGTATATTTTTCTCTAAAAGTAACTTAAGTCCAGTCATTTTCAGGGTCGCTGCAATTAGGAGAGAGAGAAGAAAACTCTTTAGCATGATGCTCTTGCAAGTTTAGAGTGGTTTTTAGTTTATCTAAACTGGATGGCTCCCACTGTTTCTCGAATCCTTCCTCAAACCATAAAAGAAGAATTAGCCAGGACTATTCTCACTGTACAATACTTGCTTAACCGTTCAGCCAGGCTAGTGTCGATACTTCGAGGGAGGTTTTCCAACGCTTTCGCGAAGTTCCTTAATTAAATAACCTCTTTTCTCTGGGGGCGTAACCCCGCTGACACCTTTCTTGACACCTACTTGGTTTATAGCATTGATCGTTAAGTGACGAATCTCCTGATAAGTAGCATATACTCACAGTAGGATCGGGATCAAAATATCATCGTATGATAATGTTGAAGGAATCCTACCAACATTCATCAAACTCCAAATGGTATGCAACTCTTTGCAAATTTCAGTTTCTTTAGAAATTCCCGATATATATTTTTGCCCCATGCTCTTATGACCTTGGCGTTCGGTCAAAATGTCATAAGTCACATGTCAAGTTCTACCCATCATTATCTTGTCAATTTGAACCCATCCGTATATATCCTTGTCGTTCGGCCAAAATGATAATACGACTGTCCCAAACTAACTCATCTATCTATGCAACAAATGAATACCCAGTAGCTACTAAACACTATGCCTTGGCGTTAGGTCAAAATACATAGCTTGAATACTACTGAATACCCAGATGAAATGACGGAGGGCTACGAATGGTTTTGGCGAAACCGTGAACGTAGTGAACTTGATATAACCGAAGGAACCTGATAGCTTTTAAAAGGAGTGGTTAAAGCTCCGCATTTAAAAATATCTGTTTTTAAAATTAACCGAGTGGTTTCTTTTAAATTGTTCCAACGATTAACTTTTGGTTTATTTTCTTTGCATTATAAATAATGCGTCCCATCATTAACCAATCATTGCAGAAAACAACGAAAATACAACGTTCTCTTATGCCATCCGCATTCGCCATGGGGTCCCGTCATCACCCGTTAGGTTACTTAACTAACGACAGAGCGGGGGCTGGGCTAGTGCGGGTGTAAAACATAAGTGACGTCTAAATAGCTATCATATATAGATATTGTACATTCGTCAGACGCAATAATAGGCATTCCAGATCACAGATGAACTTTATTGGATTTGCAAGTAATCCGTGTTTGTTTTGAGCCTGCAACAAAAGACGGATTACACAGTTGTGATGAATAGCCATTACCCCACCCAAGACCCCAACGGGTACGGCAAACTACCCCCCCGGCAGTTTGTGCACCCCACCTTGGGTCTGTCCTAGGAGCAAAAACAGTAAAATGAAATAATACAACGGTGGCTACAACCGCAACCTGGATGTGCCCCGCAAAATAATATTACAACAAATTACATTTACATCAAATGAATTAAATAATAACCCATCACATAACCCCGACTATACATCACAACAGTCCAACACAGTTCATATCCACAAACAGTAAAAAAACCATTACAGAAATGTGCAACCTCCTGCCAACCGACATACTAGCAGTTAGGGGAGGTTTACGAACACATTATACAAACACAGATATAATCCAACAAGCAAATACTGTATAATTTCGATCGATTAAACACTTTTAATTTTGCTCCAATACTTCTCTGTAAATCTGAAACCTGAGCAAAAATAAAAACTTCCAGAAAATACCAAATATCATAGAGAAGCAACACAGGAAATTTGGGTTCCTGAATCGCCAACTCGGCGGCGGAAGCGCGGCGGATCGGTGCGATCCGCCGTGGTTCCGCGGCGCTTTAGGCGATTCAGGGGCCCAAATTTCTTGGGTGTTCTTCTACTGTCTTTTTAAGCTTTCTGAACCTCCCTGAAAAATTTTTGGACTTCATTTAAAAATCGACAGAAACTTGTGATTTCGGGTTTTTCCGGTTTCGTTTTTTTCGTTCGAAATTCATACAAATTTGCAAGTAAGTTATTTATTGTTTAGCGAGGCTCTGATACCACTGTAAGTCGATGTACAACACCCCACGACTTGCGGGGAGGCGGAAATATGAAAAACGATCTTGTTCTTTGCTTAAACATCGACTAACCGCACGAGTCGAAGCTAAACAATAACTAACAAGAAATATAGAAGTTCTATACTACTATGTTTAGGGATTATACCTAACGAATCGTGTCCTTCGTCTTTGCGAACTCCTCCTCCTCCTCGGCCTTCTCGAAGTAGTAGACGATCCACCCGAGAGCTTTACTCCAAGCTTAGCCTCTAAACTTGAGGCAACTAACCTTCTTTAAGTGCTAATCAAAGAAGCTAGGTGATATAGAGTGAGGGTTATGGTTTAATTAGTCTAACTAATCCTTGTACTCAACACATGAGAGGGGAGGATTAGGGTTTGAAGAGGGAGAGCTTGAGGAGAGAGAAGGTGAAGATAATAATGAAGTGAGAAGAATGAGTTATGATAATATATATCAAGCATTTCTTTTATCGAGAAAAGAAAAGAAATGAATTTAACAACCATACTTGATAATATCTAGTGATGATTCACATCCATGAGTCATTAAGCATTTATGATGCATTAATGACATGGATGAATCATCCATATGACTCACTAATCACATTCATTGTATATGCCACCTAAACCTCCTTAGTCACCATCTTCTAGAAGCTTCTCGCGTAATTACGAGAACGCCCCTCCTTTCCGCAAAAATACGGAAAAACTTTAGACTGTATAAATCCAATATCCGGATACCAGTAACTGGCTTAAACCAAAGCCGACTGGTAAAAAATGTCCGAAAGTCGTACGTGCGTAAACACACGTATGCGTCCGAACCCTTGTCGTAAAACCATACGACCTCTATATCATTTCGCCCGGAGTAGGGAAACTCTCTGTGTGGGACTCTAGAAACTCGACTACTACGCTGGCAGTGGGTTTAACCACAGACCGCAAGCGGCACTAGCTGTACGTAACGGTCCCCGGGTAGATGTCGATAAGAAGGCCGATGAGGAAACTCATCCGAACTCCTACTGAGTCTGATGTGACAATCTCCATACAGTCCGGTCCGTTCGTCTAAGACTATCGCATATCGGGCCTAGGGGCGGCAAGCGTCAGTCCCCTAATAGCGGTATAAGTCGTGTCGGAGCGAAGCCCATTACACCCTGAGAAACTACTGGAACCTACCAGCAAATCTCGCTTGCCCTGGCCAGGGACTTTGCGTAATGGCTCTCTGACACAACGCGATATCAACCCCCAATACCGGGAGAGATGAATCCTGTCTAACCGCCACTGCCTCCAAGTGCTCGGGACTGCACCCAATTGCTACCTGTTTGCACGACTCCTATGAGCCGTGGTAGGGTAGCAATCTAAGAACAGTGGGACACACTCGAGGTGAAGTAGCAGTGTCAAGTCTGCGGACTATGCTGTACTCATGTCACCTGGGAACTGTTCACTGACGACTGGTATAAAACCATCCAACAGTTCCCTGTGAGTCCTGTCCGGTGTACCCGTAACCCAACGAGCACCTGCATACTATCTCCAGTACGACGTACTGACGGCTGTGGGACAGACCATCTCCCCAACTGGGATGAGAAGCGTACACACTAGTCTACTCCGGAGTATCGATGCCCTGTCTCGATAATCCAACGACTAGAGACCTGAATAAGGATGTGCTTGTAGACTACCCAGCCCCCACTAGTGTGACTGCCATCACAACGCTGGTAGTCGAGCAAGATACTAAGAGCTCTATCAATACGTATACTCACATATTAAGATAGAAAAACCAAGTAGCATACTACCATTTTTAGCAAGACTGTTATATACATGTGAATATCCCAAGCTTCCATTAAGTAATATACAAACTAGTATGATACAGTAATGGCCTTCTAGGGCATAAACACTAACAGTTAGTTCACGGTATTTACATTATATCTGCGACCGTGAATGTCATTTGATCGGTAAATCCTGTCTAATTGCTATAGTTCTTTTCGACGGATTTACGAACGTGACATTCACGTTGATGTTCTGTGTTGCGCTGTGATATTGCGGATTTGTCGTGGTGGATAGCCTGGATGCAATGGTAGTACAGTTTTGTTATATATGTACATTTGATATTGCGGGGCGAGCATCCGATATGTGGACTGCTGTCACTGCCTGTTTGTATATTATTCTTTTGGGGCACGACCGAGCTGAGGTCGATGTATCCGTTGTATATATATTTTACTTTCTGTACTAGGATTATCCCAAGGTGGGGTGCACGGATAGCCGGATTCTAGAGGGCAACGAGCCCGCATCTCATGGCTTTGAGATGGAGGGGCTTCACTCTAGAATTGGCGGGCTATTCGCCGCACTCGTAGGGGGTACAGGTTGACCCAAGGAGGGGTGCCCAAATTACCGGATTCCGTGAAGTGCTGGATGGTCCATTCACGTTGTTGAAGGGGGCTTCCTCGCTTCAGGTTTTGGCGGGTAACTTGCCGCGCCCGTAGTGGTCTAGGATTTCATTGCACAGGCTATCCACACGACCAGGGGAACGTCGGGTTTCAGTAGCGGCTCTATGAAACCCGGGGATCCCAGATTATCTGTATTGTTTTGTGATGCTTATTACATTTCTGTGATGTTGCATTTTATCACGCCTTGAGCGATCATTATATATTGATATATAAACTAGTAGATGTTGTTTATCTTTTACACCCGCGCTATTCCAGTCCCGCTCTGTCGTTAGTTAAGTAACCTAACGGGTGATGACGGGACCCAGTGGCGAATGCAGATGGCATATACGTACATCGTATTTTCGTTATTTATTGGTGTGATCAATTGATGGGACTGCATTGGTTCGGATCAATGCAAGCTAAACAAACCTATTCTGATGTTGTTAGAACATTTTTCAAAAAGCTGTTATTGCAAGAACGTTCTCTTTTGTTTTGTACAGTGGTATTCGGTTATGAATATCCAGCACCTCAGTCGACGAGGCAAGGGCCGAGATCCCTTCACCGGGAGTGACCCCTTGGACAGAAGTTTACGTCAGGGTAATAACTTCACTATAGTCGATTACTTTTGCTTTGCATCGTGGTATTCAGTTGGAATATCCTGCACCTCATTCTACGGGGAAAGAGCCGAGATCCCTTCACCGGGAGTGGCCTCTTTAGCAAAGGTTTTCGCAACTATATTTTTTATAAAAGGCTATCCGGTTCCTTCAACGATATCAAGTTCATTACGTTCAAGGTTTTTCGCCAAAAACCAACCGTAGCCCTCCGTCATTTCATATTAGTATTGCTTAGTATTCGTGCTACGTATGTCGTGCTCAGCCGAGGCGTACTGTGCGGTAGCTCTGTAATGCTTTTCTGTCTTATGGATATGTGATTGGTTAGGATAGTTATACGGTCATTTTGGCTCAGTCAAGGACTCGTGCGGGTGGGTCTAATGCAATCAAGATAATGACGGATTGAACTTGGCTAGGATCCTTTGATATGTTGGCTCAGTCAAGGTCACTTGGGTCCTAGGGGTAAAAACATATATCGGGAGTTTCTAAAGAAACTGAAACTTGCCAGGCATGCACATACCTTCTGGAGTGTGATAACGTGAGTGGATTCCGTCACGTTATCATGCGATGATAGTTGGATCCCGATTCTCACTGATGAGTTGGTTTACTCCTCGGGTGATCCCGACTAATTCTTCTTTTAGGTTTGGAGAAGAATTTGAGGATACAGTGGGAGGTTTTCTGATTAGATAAATTGGTAACCATTCTGATCTAGATTAGAGTGCACGCTGAGTGTTTCTTTTTTCTCTCTCTTTGGCAGCGACCATGACCCGACCCGAGACTATGACTCAGTGACCAAGTTAACCGAACTTTCTTAAAACACTGGCTTTTGTATTATCAGAGTTGCATACCTCATTGCCACTCCTACTTTTACCCTTTTCTCCAGGACACCTCGTATTATTACGAACGTCCACTTCCATTGGATAAAACCATCGTATGGTTATTCAGTTGTCTTTTCCCAATAGCATTATTCAGTTATCTTTTCCTCTTACCTTCTTTCAGGTTGCGAGTGTTCCTTAGATTAGGATGGTACACCTGTTACGCTAATTGGATAGTCTTCTTCCAAACCATAGGCAGGTGCCGAACGGTAGGGAATGAAAAAAACCATTTAGCCTAAAAGGTGTACAGAAGGTATTAAGTAAAGACAAATAAAGGGATTAGTAAGAAGGAAAAGTAAACTGCGACTGTATTCACGACCAAACCAAGTATTTCATCGCCACTCCTATTTCACCTTTGTATTTCTCCGGGACACTCTGTATCACTACGAAGGTCCACAGTTATTTAGATACTCCATCGTATGGTTATATACGAACTCGAAGGAACTTGTTCCAGTTCGGGGATGGATTCTGGTTCTGGAGAAATAGGAATAAGGTTTATTTAGTTGTCTTTTATCTTTACCTTCTCTCAGGTTGCGAGTGCTCCTAGGATTAAGAGAGTACACCCATTATGCTTATTGGATAGTCTTCTTCCAAACCATAGGCTGGTGTCGAACGGTAGGGAAGGAAGCAAACCATTTAGCCTAAGGGGGTGTACAGAAGGTAATGACTAAAGACATATAAAGGGATTTGGAGAGATGGCAAAGAAATATACGGTTATAGTCATGAATCTGGATAATGGAAGAGGCATTACTAGGAATACCCGGAAACCCCTTCGAAACATTTATATGTTTCAGTTTCACTGTATATTGTTAAAGGAAAACTGATTTCCCAATTAGTCCTTACTCCAGGGTATGTATTTACCAGGTTTGATTCTCACATCTGTATGGTTTTACAGATGATGAGTGGGAGTAAATTATTGGGAATTGGGTGATCATCCTCATTATATCGAGATTCGTTGTAATTGGTGATATTTGAGGAAATCACCTGGGTTGTTTGCCGGACGACAAATATTTGGTTTTGAATATCCGTTGTTATGCACCAATTTCAAATCGATATATCTGTACGTTTATTTTTATAAAGTGAGATATAACTTTTTGAAATTATGTCTATAACATTTACCTATATCAGTGGATGGTTAGGTAAGGAGTATTAAACAGCGGTGTAATTCTTCTTAACCATAAGTACAGTTTTCAACCTACGACACACGAGGAATGAGTTATTAGACTCAGGGGACTTATACAGAGTATTGTATTTTTTCCAGTGTCCATGAGGACAGAGGGGTTGGTACTCGTACTATATTCTGTTTACTTATGACTTCTCTATTTCTCAGACAAGTGTTTCGTAGAAACACAAGGTCCAAGTTTTGAGAAGTTATAGGTATATGAATAAAGTAGAGAACCAGGTGTTGCAAGTATCGGGATTCTTCAAGATGATCGAAGATGTAGATACCTGTGTATGGTATTCAGTTAATAATAATGATTATGAGAACTTGATTCTCTTTCAGGTTACTCATATCTGGATGTATTCCTAAGTTGAGTAACGCTGATCGGCCTCCTTCCATTTAGTTGATATGCACTGGAGACAGCTGCATAATTTGAATCTGGTTCCAATTAAATCAGTGCCTCTGTTTCTATATTGGATATAGAACGGTTCATATCTTAACGATGTTAAGGTACGTGGAGTTGTCCGGCTTATGCTTAAAACCAGACTCTGGATAACTCAAGGCACGTTTCTGTAATGGCTGTTTGTGGGTTGACCCGGGCTATGACGAGGGTTGATTTTCTACCATCTGGAAGATCAATAGTGATATTGTTCTTGACTCGCCACAGTTTTAGTAAACTGGATTTTTTCAGAAAACAGTAGTGGGAGTATGGTAGAACTGGAAGTGATTCCAGAACCGCAAACGATTACTGAAAATTTGATAAGAACCTAAAGATTCGATCTGGTTTGACATTCCATTAGCCACTCCGCAGATATGGTGGGTAACCTCAGGCACCCGAGAGGTACTCCGGTAGCCTCAAGGACGGTGACAGGGAGGTTCTTGTTTACCCAAACTTGTCATTGCTGTTGTTCCAGACTGTGAGACCCGGCAGGAGGATAAGTATAGCGTCGTTCTAAACTAGCTTTAGAAGTGCACGTGTATATTATTCTGCCAGAGGGTTGTCGTAGTCAGTGGGAGCAGCGGAAGCATAGTGGACAAGTAGCTTATGTCTATTTATAGACTAAAACAGATATAGCGGAGATAGATCATCTATTTCTGATGTGACAGTCATAGATTTGACTTCATCAGAATAGGGGATGGATCTGTTAAGAAGGTAGTAGGGTGTGATGTCCTGGTATTTGGATGACATACACAGAGTAGGAAGTGAAATTCCTATACTACGATCGGTTATACTTTGGTTGTCACACAGTGGTTTCTCCACATAGGACTTGGATATTATATCAGACATTCTGGTTACTAGATCTATGGTTTTAGATCTAGATTTGGGTAGTTCCCAATCTGGGTACTTAGATAGCATTCTAAAGGTGTTTTAGAATGGACGACTCTTGCTAAGGTAGTGTACCTGCAGGTATTGGAGTCACCCTCTCTAAAGGTGTCTTATAGACTAAAGAGGAGAGGGATGTGCATGATTGGCAGATCACTTGCTTAGGCAATTGAGTCAATCATGAGATGTCAAGTACCACACCAGAAATTGTTTTTGCATTAGATGCAATAAGTTGATATTAATCATATCCTGGAGAAACGTTCGGAAGAAGTTTTAGAACATAAGTGGATGTTCTAGGGATATGATAACAACAGCCTCTTTTAGGAGATGGTTATCATTTCAGGCTTCCAAGGTGACCTGGATGACAGAGTGACTGACAGAGTTATAGTTTTCTCTCTGACGAGGGACAGTATTTTGGACAGGTGGTCCAAGCGGATACTGAGGGAGGCATGGCGCAAGATACTGATTAAGTTCAGTTGACAATACAGTCTAAGAAGTTTGGATTTGGAGTTCATTTATGAGCTAGGTCCCATCAGATATCCAGACATATTCTAAGACAGGTATTGCTCATTTCGGGAGATGGCTTTCTCCGCGAACTTGAGATTAAGAGAGACATAGAAAGAAACATCAGAGCGGATCCACTAACTGAGGCTATTCCTCGAATGCAATAGTTTCGCAAACGGGCTTTGTGAGACTGACTAGTAGAGGAGTTGGGTGTTCGGTATCACACGGGCTGTGAGTATGCGACATCGCAATAATTAGCCTTGAGTGCAAGTGGGAGATTGTTGGATATAGTGCCCTCAGAGTCAATTATTGGATCACAGGCACGTGATTGCAATGATTGAGGGAGAAGCTATACCGATCGGACAGTCTTACTCAGGATGATTGTATACTATCTGGTTTGTCTTTATCATCGTGTACATGCTTTAGGTGACATTGTAGTTCACTATTATACGTTGATAGAGAATAGTATGCTACCTTGGTTTGTCTTTATCATCGTGTACTGCTTTAGGTGACCTTACAGGTCGCTATTGCACGTTGATAGAGCCTTTAGGATTCTTGCTTGACGACCAGCAGTATGATGGCGATCATATACGTGGGAGCTGGGGTCTATAAGCACATCCTTAAAAGGTCCCTAGTCGTGGGAGTTTCGAGACTGGGCATCGATACTCCATTAGTAGACTAGTGTATACAGTCGAGACCCCGACGAGGGGCGGTGGCCGGTCTCACAAGCCATTGGTGTCAGTTGGATCACCTAAGATGTATACAGGTGCTCATTGGGTTATGAGTACACCGGACAGGACTCGCCGGGAACATGCTAGTTGGTATTATACCTCACGTCAGATAGAGGTTCCCTGGTGACATGTGTACAGGTTAGTTCATCGACCTGAGATCGTCATTTGTCTCGTGTAAGTTCCCACTATGCTTTGATTACTACCCTACCACAGCTCAAAGGAGTCATGCAAACAGGTTTTGGTTGGGTACAGTCCCGAGCCACATGGAGGCGGTGAGCGGATCGGCAGGGGTTCGTCTCTCCCGGTATTGGGGGTCAGGTCGCGTTGTGTCTAGGAGAGCCATTACACAAAGCCCTCGGCCGAGGCAGGAGATTTACTGGTAGGTATTCCAGTAGTATCTCAGGGTGTTCTGGGCTACACTCCGACACGACTTGTACTGCTTTTGGGGGTCTGACTTTTACCAACCCCCTAGGCCCGCCATGTGATGCTCATAGACGAACGGACCGGACTGTACGGATATTATCACTGACAAGCTCAGTAGGGTGTCAGGATGAGTTCGCTCATCGACATCCCTTTTGGTCAATACTTGGTAGCCCGTTACGTACGGCTAATACCTCTGACGTGCTAGTGGTTAAATCCACAGTCAAAGTATTGACGAGTCTTTAGAGTCCCCTACAGACAGTTTCTCAAGTTTCGGGCTAAACGTTGTGATATATGGCAGGGTTCGATCTTATACGTGCGGTATTGCATAGATCATGATCAGACGGATCATATTAGTGGGCTTTGGTTTAAGCCGGATCCTAGTATTAGATTTGTTGGATTACTTTAGTCTCATCGCATTCGCATTCAGTCGGAATGCGGATGCAGGTATGTATATACAGGTGAGGGGTATCCTTGTAATCCGTCACGAGTTTACTTTAGATATTACCGTATCTTTTTATTGTTGTAAACATTTGGGTTAATGTTTACAAATGGAAATTATGAGCTAGAAACCATCATTTTGTGCATTAAATGATACATGTACTTCATGGGTGAGTCATGGTATCATTTCTTGTGCAAACATCACATTATGTGATTGATTTGTGTTGATATGAGAGGAAGAGAGAGAGAGAGGGGCTGCCATGTATAGGTGAGCTCTCATATTATTCTACACACACACTCTCTCATTTTATCCTAACAACACAAAAGAAAAGAGCTCCTTCTTCTTCTTCCTCCTCTAGCTCATTATATCCATTAATGGCAACACTTTCAACCTCCATCCAAACAATGGATGCAAGAGGTAAAGTGATCACAAACATTCTCTACAACACCTTGGACACGTCGGCTTGCACACTTCGTGCCCGAGTTGCTTCGGATGAAGCGGGAGCCCGTAAAAAGACTCGTAGATGTGGTGCCCTTTCCGACGAGGAGATCAAGACCAGAGTTGCCGCGGAGAGCTTGGGATGGTGGCCAAAGACCGAAGGACACGGATCGATCGGTATAGCATTCTATCCTTTCTCTTGATAGCTAGTTGTAGGTTAATGGTTCGATCCAGGTTTTAAGCATACGATAGCGCCGGTTTTCAAGTTAAGAAAAATTTTCGTTTCCGCATTTTGGCCTCGGAAAGACGGCCGGAGCGCTACCATAGTCTTACAGGAGATAGAGAAACTTTTAATTTTCTGTTTTGTTTTTTTCTTTGAAGTTGATGATGTGGAGGGTTGAGAAGTGAGGATTTTTGTCCTTTCTTCTTTTTTTAGAAAAAAGAGAAAGGTGGATCTCTAACCAGACGGTATTTGCATTATAGACAGAAGATATTAATTTGAATTAATATGACATAACTTTTTATATATTCATCTTACTCTATTCTTCTTATTCTTTAAAAAAAATGAGAGTGAAGAACAACTTCTCTCATATTCTTCCTCAGAAATATTCTTCTGCTTCTCCTTCTTCATTTAAAGTCCTAAAAAAACATGAAAAATCTTTCAAAAAAAAAGTCTCGCTGGTTACGCGAGACTATCGTCTGATAGACAACCCCGGTGACGATACCGACTTGTGCATATAAGTCACTTTTCTCTCACTCTCCGTCTCTCTCTATCTCTCCTCCTCTTGTCATGCTCCATGAACCCGTTGCTCTTTTCGTATCACCGTCCCTAAATAATTAATTAAATGGATACATATATAAATAATGAACACACACATACACACACACACACCCACACACACACTCATATATAGTTTATATAAGTCTTTTTCATTACCCTTAATTCATATGTTAAGATTTCGGAGACCAATTAGGAGTACATCGTTTGTCGCTGTATTTTAAATTACTTTATTTAAATTTTATAAAAGAAAATGAGGTTACGAATAGCATGGTGTTCGATTTTTCTCAAAATACGATCATAGCAAAAACTTTATCTTCGAATTAATTTTTAGATATTAATTGTGATATCTGTAAATCCCAAGAAATTTTTTAAGACCTTAAACACATTTATAGGAGCGCTATAAAAATTTCAGATTTGATCGATTAATGGTTTAGGAGTTACGTTGTTTTTATTCACTGTTTTTAAAACTAGAAAACTGCTTTTAAGGACTTTCATCGAGTGGCCATAGCTCTGTCATTGGTGATCCAAATTAAGCGTTTTTAGATGTTTTGGATATATATATCGAAAGATATAGATTTTCTTAGTTATAAGGTTTTACTGAAAATCGACGTGAAATATAGAAATATGCATTACAAAATCATGTGATGAATCTGGACAGAATCTGTCCTGATTTGCACACTGTTTTTAAATTGGACATAATTCGAACTCTCGATATCCGTTCATGACAAACTTTAGATGTGTATATGCATAATTTATATACATAGAATTTATGATGTACTCGGTGACCCATAAATATATAGAATAACCCAATATATACTCTGCAATACATCACATAGTTGCTGTCCAGAAATCAAAATTTTTGTTTTAAACCCTGAAGTTAAAATGACCATAACTAGAGTTTCAGAAATCCAAATCACGTGAAACTCAGTTGTTTGGATATGTACCGAAAAACCTACAAGTTTCTAATAATTTCCGAAACCTGAAACCCGACAGAAATTAACTTAAACCGTGTTTTAAAAGTATGTGATGGTGTAGAACATATTTCTGCGCGACGATAGGAAAACGGATATATCTCCAAACCGGTAGTCGTATTTAGACGCGTCTGGTACTCACGCGTGCACAACACTTTTGGCTATGTTTCCGTTTATATTTCGAACCTAAAAGACTTGAGTAATTAGCCGTATATAACACTTCTTTACATCATTGTTTCTGGATGTTTCTTGAATAATATAGTTGTACCATCTCATGCTCTGTGACTGCTTATTTATTTTATCTAATTGACTTGTATGATAGAAACTGTTACATGCTAGACTCAACTTGACCCGAACTATAAATACATAATGACTTTACATGAACATTTGACATGCATACTTGAAACTTGACATGAATACATGAACTCAAACAGTATACCTGAAACCAACTTGATTCGAACCATGAATACAGATGACATGATTTGCACCTGACATGAGACATTAACTTAATCTTGATATTACATCATCTTTTGTATTCATGGATTTGATCAAGGCTTGCAACTTTAATTGTAAACTAATATACACGGGGTGTTGAGGTAGTTTAAGTGTGAATCCAACGAAATCTCAGGAGTCCCCCTAGTTCATGAATTCATATTTACTAACACAAGCAATCTATCATGAGGGCCTGTGTTTCCAAGCCTCTGGGGTGCCTCTTGGGTTTTGAATATTTTGACGACGGTCGAAATTCCGTTACTAACGCTCTTGATTCGGGCTCGTGATCCCTTGCTCCTTAGCTCTACCCTCGAGTTCGAGAATACTCTTAAGATTGGTTGAAATTCACATTTGAACTCGTGTTAATTAGCTTACCCTTTTAGTGAGCTCTTTAGGACATATTGCTATTCATTATATATTCAGAACTTTTACTTGTTGCATTCTCACTATACTTACACTACACGGCCATACTATATTTTTTTGTCATGCTCATGTTACATTGTTATACTTATATACATATTGTCATATTCATGATATCATGCCATGTTCATATTGTTGCTAGATTTAATTGACAACCTTACATAATCACATTAGAATTCATATTCTACTTACATGATGTCCTTTACCACATTCACATTTTTATCCTTTTTGGAGACTTACCGAACGCAAGTTCGTTGACGGGTATTCCACCCTGTTTCTTTTTCTATCTTTGGAATGTTTGTTAGGTGGCGTAGGGACGGTGAGATCGAACCAAGTCAAGAAGATCACTGGTAAAGGACATCATGTAAGTAGAAAATAAATTCTAATATGGTTATGTAAGGGTGTCAATTAAACCTAGCAGCTATATGCATATGGTAAGATATCATGAATACGACAATATGTATATAAGCATAGCAATGTAACACGAGCATGTCAAATAAGTAGAGCATGGTTGTGTGGTGTAGATATAGTGAGCATGTAATCAGTAAAAGTGTTGAATATGTAATGAATAGTAATGTGTTCTTCTTATCGACTGGAGTAATGATCTTTACAACCCATTTTCTTAGATTCTTTAAAATCCCCATTTGTTTCTTCTCTCATGCACCTTTTAAGTCATCTCTTGAATAAGTTATTGAAATTATTCTTGTTACTCTAATATCATTAGGACCGATCTTTGAACTCCTCGTGTTTTTCTTTATCTGATTGCGAAATTATTCTGTCATGACCTACCCTCAACACAGACAATATTGTTCGCTCTAGCAGAAGCCGCGCGGTTTTGTCCTTCAGAGCCAATCGGACCCGACCAGGGGCCACTTCCCAGGAGGTCACCCATCCCAGAATTTCCCTGGCTCGAGCATGCTCGCAGTTCTCAAGTTCCTGTAGTGCCGGTTCACTTAAAAGTTATCTCTGTATTGAATAGTGGTATCATACTATTTATAGTACAGATATGCTCTTTTTCGGAACGTGTTTCAGGGACCGATCCCATTTTTTTAGAGTAGGTCATACGGATTCAAGAGGTGGCCCCCACGGATTCAAGAGGTGACCCCCTTAGCGTGACACTTTGTTATGTGTGGCACTTTGTTCTTGGAGCAAGGCCCGAGGCCCGACAGTATCTTTTCAGCGCCTCGGCTAGACGTCTGACCTACACTTGGGCAGACATCTGCATGCACTCTGGATTGGGCTCCACGGCTTCTGCAGACGTCTGCCTCACTGGCCTTCAGACGTATGCCGTTGTTCTGTGTTTATGACATGCCTCTCGTGTGCACGTCCAGACGTCTGCTGTTGTCAACGACATACGACTGACCAGGAAGTTTTTCCACAATTTCTAACAAACTCCCACTTGGAAACACTTCCACCTTGATTCCCAAAGCCAGTGGACTTTACATGACTCCGCTTTACTCTCTCCTTATCAAATTTTCATGGAGAGGTTCACCAACCTATAACAGAGCTCCAGCTTATCTCTATCTACGATTTTGGTGAACATATCCTCCGGATTCTTTTCTTCCACGACTTTTTGCAATGTCAACTCGCCTTCTTCCAAACAATACGAATGAAATGATACCGCACTTTTATGTGCTTCGCCCTCGAGTGATAAGCCAATTTCTTTGCCAAATATATCGCACTTTGGTTGTCCCTCCACAAGGTATTGAAGTCTTGCTTCTTTTCCAATTCTTCAAGCAGCACTTGCAACCATATCATATTCTTGCTGGATTCCGTGATCGCCAAGTATTCTGCCTCCGTAGTCGGCAATATCACCACCTTTTGCAATTGAGAGACCCAACCCATCGCTGTTCCCCCAACCGTAAATACATACCCCGTTATGTTCTTCCCGCTATCTCGATCACCTGAGCATTCCGTATCAACGTAACCTTGCACCTTTAGAGACCTACCCCCGAAACATAAGGAGTTACTTGACGTACCCCTTAGATATCTCAATATCCACTTCACCGCATTCCAATGTTCCTTCCCCAGGTTTTTCATATATCAACTAACAACTCCCACTGCATGTGCGATATCAGGTCTCGTAATCACCATTGCATACATCAATCTCCCCACCGCAGATGCAGAGGGCACACTTTCCATCTCATCTTTCCGCTCTTGAGTTGTCGGATACAACTTCTTGCTGAGTTTGAAATGCTTCGCTAAGGACATTCTCACCATCTTTGACTTGTCCATATTGAATCGCTTCAAAACATTCTCGATATAGTCCCTTTGCAATAACCACAGCTTCAGCTGCTTCATATCTCTACGATCTTCATGCCCAAGATTTGCTTTGCCACTCTCAAATCCTTCATGGAGAATTTTTCAGCCATCGTCTTCTTTAGATCTTGAATCTTCTTGAAATTTGGACCCGCTACTAGCATATCATCCACATACAGTGATAGAATAATGTAGTCGTTGTCCTTAAAATTCTGAAAGTGGACGCAGTGATCGGATTCACATCTTACAAATCTCGTCTCTAACATGAACTGATCGAACTTGAGATACCACCACATAGGAGCTTGCTTGAGGCCATACAAGCTCGTTTGCAGTACACACCATAGTTTCTTTCCCCTTCACCTCGTATCCCAGCGACTGCATCATATAGATCTTCTCCTTCAAGTCTCCATGAAGAAACATAGTCTTGAAATCCAGCTGCTCTAAGTGCAAGTCCTCCACCGTCATGATACTAAGAAACACCCGAATAGATGTCATCTTTACAACCGGGGAAAATATTTCTTGATAGTCAATACCTTGCTTTTATGTGTATCCCTTGACTACCAAACGAGTCATGTACCGCTTCACACCATCAACCTCATCTTTAATCCTGTATACCTACCTGTTTAGCAACGCTTTCCAACCTTTGGGTAGCTTCACTATGTCCCACGTACGGTTCTTCTTCTTCAAAGAATCCATCTTGTAATTATCATCGCTTGTTCCTTCTTAAAAGGGATTCGGATTCCCCTAACTCTATGTACAAAACGAAGTCGGCCACAAGTCTTTCAGATTACCGCCTATCTCGTGTAGATCTCCTCAGAACTAGTACATATGGTTGCTGAACATGGTCATCATCATGTTCTTGAATCTGATCCTGCACTATAACTTATGTTCTGATCTCCACCTGCAGGTACCTGAATGCTCTCTTGAGTTCTGTCCAACTCGACGAACCCCGATACCGCACCATCTTTGGCTTGCTTTTATTTTTTGTATAAGTGTTGTTCATCAAAGACAACGTTCTGGTTTCATATTACTTTCTTACTTGGGTAATCTCACAGCTGATATTCGAACCCGTCTCCACCATACTCGATGAAAGCACACTTCCTAGATTTGGAGTTAAGCTTACTCTTTTATGCCTTATCAACCAAAGAATATGCAATACAACCAAATACTTTTATGTGCACGTAATTAACCGGTTTACCTGACCAAATATCTTCCGGAATGCCTCCATCAAGCGCACTTGCCGGGATTCTGTTGATCAATTACACAGCAGCATCGACCGCCACTGCCCATACGAACTTCGTCGCATCCGCATCCAAGGTCATGCTCCGTATTCGCTCAAGGATCGTCATATTCATCTTTTTAGCAATGACATTCTGCTGTGGCGTCCCCGATACTGTCTTCAGCCAACGAACACCCTTCTGTGTGCAAAACGCCTCTAACTCCTGTGTGCAGTATTCCCCTCTATTATCGGACTTAAGGAATTTTACCTTAGTCCATATTTGGTTCTCAACCTGCGCAATCCAGTATTTGAAGATACCAAACACACCGGACTTCTTCTTTATCCCCTACACCCATATCTTTTGGCTTGCATCGTTGATGAACGTTACGAAGTACCGATTTCCTGCATAAGACTTCACCGAGACTGGACTCCATACGTCCGTATGCACCATTTCCAGCTTCTTGATCTTCTTTACTACGCCTCCAATTCGAAACCTGGGCGCATTTTGCTTCCCACAAACTCACCTCTCGCAAAGCCCAAACTCCACCTTCTTCAGCCCCGAAAGAATCCCCCTACCATGAAGAACGTTCATGCTGAATAAGTACAATGAACCGTTCAACTTACCTCTAGCGACCACCAACGATCTTTTGGAAATCTTCCACTGTGAATTTCCAAACACCGTCATATATCCTTCATTGTCTAGCTGACTCGTAGAAATAAGACTTTTCTTCAAATCTGAAATATGCCTAGCATTTTTCAATTTAATTTGACCACTTCTTTACGGTTACAAGATGATCGTCCCTTTACCTACGATCTTACACGGCTAACCGTTTCCTACCGTCACATGTCTAAGATCGCCTTGAACATACTCGTTGAAGTAATGCCGGCCCGAAGTGCAATGAAAAAATGTGCCCGAATCTAAGAATCACGTATCCGCATTTGTACTGTCGTTCGTCGATAGTCAAACCCCATATTCCCCTTGTTCATGTGTACACATCACATTTGCTTCATTTTCATCCGGATTCTCCTCTGAGCCTTTCTTTAGAAGTTTGCGGTCACTTTTCCTGTGACCCTTCATCTCACAAATCTCAACACGCGCCATGGATTTTTCCTTGAGATTTTTCTCGGTTTTTAGACTTTCCTTTCTTGCCCTTTCCACTTTACATCATTCTATCGCAATTTTCCACCGAAAGTGCAGAAGTTCCCGAACTCCCACTCATGGTCTTTCTCCGCATCTAATCGTTTAATATGCAACTCACCGCATCATTAAACATGAGAGTCCCTGAGATAGAGTTGCTAACAGCCATAACTAGGTTCTCCCAACTCTCCAGCAACGAACAGAGGAATAACAAGGCCCGGATCTCGTCTTTAAACACGATCAAGATGGATTCTAACTGGCTCGTTACGCTGTTGAACTCGTTCAAATGTTCTGTCACCAAACCACTCTCAGCCATCTCATGTTGAAAAGATTCTTCATCAAGTATATCTTGTTTGATATTGAAAGTTTCTCATACAACTTCGCTAACGTCGTCATTAGCGCCATGGTTTTCTTCTCCTTTGAGATGTTAAAGACCGCCTGCGGAGTCAATGAAAATTTGATCGTCTCCATGGCTTTCTTATCCAAAAGGTTCCATGCCTCATCGGTCATCTTCTCGGGTTTTTCTCCTAGCAACGGAATATACAGGTCCTTTTGGTACAGGTAGTTCTCCATCTGCATACGCCATCAACTATAGTTGCGACTATTGAATTTTTCGATCCTTATTTTATCCTCATCCATCTTTCGACTAAGTCGCAGCAAACTCAACTTCTCCCTTGATCTGAACTAATGTATTCAAAACGACGATCTAAGAAAATAGGGAAGAGGACG
Organism: Agapanthus africanus; assembly: GCA_030015575.1. Classification (NCBI taxonomy): domain Eukaryota; kingdom Viridiplantae; phylum Streptophyta; class Magnoliopsida; order Asparagales; family Amaryllidaceae; genus Agapanthus; species Agapanthus africanus. Next base: position 193,883,376 of record JASDDO010000019.1, on the reverse strand, counting down.
AGGTATCGTTACTCACCGTTGATCTAGATTGTAGAATTAAAGAACCCTAAGTTCCCTAAAACCGCGCTTTGATACCACTTGTTAAGAATGGAGAAGTCGTTCCACGGAATAATGCTCACGACAAACCAAATCATGCAATCAACAACCAATCATGAAATTAAAAACGAAAAGATAAATTAATAACGATACGAGAATAAGTAAATAAGAATCAAAGAGACGGGATTTGTTAACGAGATTCACCCACCGTAGGGCTAGTCCCCGGCAAAGCGGAATCTGCTAACGTCCATTAGAATTCTTGAATCAATTATACGAGCAACCTTAGGAGATATCTCACAAATCTCTCTAGATCTCACAAACCCTAGTGTCATCCTCTCAATACAATGATCTCTCACTATATTAATTTTGGCTGTCAAGAATACATATGAAAGGTCTCCTTATATGGACAAATCGTAATCCTATAATAAATAGAGATAAATCACAATATGGAAAAAATTGATTCGCAACAGATTCACCGACGACAGACGTCTGACACATATTTGAGCAGACGTCTGTACCGACTCTTTATCTCTTCAGTGTCTCGACCAGACGTCTGAACAACACTTGGGCAGGCGTCTGACCCACACTTAGGCAGATGTCTGCTCGCGCTCTGGATTGGGCTTTGCAGCTTCTGCAGACATCTGCCTCGCTGGCCTTTAGACGTCTATCATTGCCCTTTATTTCTGACATGTCTCTCGTGTGCACATCCAGAAATCTGCTGTTGTTGACAACAGACGTCTGATCTGAAATTTTTCCCATAATTTCTAACAAGCCCATCCATCACTATAGAAAATAAGAATAGACTTAACTCAGATCCTTGATGCAAGCCAATTGTGATCGGAAAATCACTCGTTAGGCCGCCACAAATCCTTACATTTGCCACTACTTCATCATACATGTCATTGATTATGTCAATGTATCTGATTGGGACTCTCTTTCTCATCATTATCCGTCATAATACGTCTCTAGGTATTTTGTCGTAAGCTTTCTCTAAGTCAATAAAAACTATATGCAAATCTCTTCTTCTCTCTAAAAAACGTTTGACAAATTGACGAAGCAAATGAATAGACTCTGTCGTCGATCATTCAGGCATGAACCCAAACCGGTTATCTGTTATCTTAATATCATGTCTTAGCATGTGTTCAATCACTTCTTCTCAAAATTTCATGGCGTGACCCATGAGTTTTATGCTACGGTAATTTGAGCAATTTTGAACGTCGCCCTTTTTCTTATAGAGAGATACAAGAGCGCTCATCCTCCACTCATTTGGCATATTTTTGGTTTGCCAAATTTTATTAAATAGATACATAGGCCATTTAACATCTATCTCTCCTAAACATCTACATAGCTCAACAGGAAGGACGCCAATTATCCAAATAAATTTTTAATATTGATTGGATCATTCTTGGAAAATACCTTATATATATAATATTTATCATTTCAAGAAATGCTCTTCTTCAGTATTGAAACGACCTGTTTTGGCTACCAATCAAAAAAATGTATTTTAGTTCTCTTTAGAATAAAAATTATTGATGATTCTGCTTTTTCATTGGACGGCCTACAAGACTTCGACTGCATTTCTATAACTATTGTTTCTTATATTTCTATCGGAAGAATTCGCAAGATCGAATTGAGGTTTCTACAACATCATTTACATACCTAAAATCCATGAACAAAGATTAATATAAAAATCACAATTTATTTGGAGAATAATTATTGTAACGAGTATTTAAGCATAAAAGTAAACACGATGCAAGTCATGATCAATCAAAAGTGAGTAATATTTTTCTTTTTTCCAATAACAAAAAATAAATTATATTAATTGTCTGAGAAATAGAAGGTGAAATATCTTGTCAGGGCCCTATGTTGAGTACTAATTTGTTTTACGTCCTCGGACTGGCTTTTCAGACAGGAAACTTCTTTTCTTTGGTTAGGTTTTTAGTGATAGCGATGCATTTGTTTGGTAGCAGGAATTAGTTCGAAGATTGCAAACTTTTACCTAACGAATTATAGTGCAATCAAGTTAAGTAACCAAGCTCCTGTTATTATTATCATCACGAGGAGGAAAGCCATTTCACTTGAAGTAAAATGTGTTATCTTTAAAGTACCAAATGTTGGGTTGTTTGCCCTAAAAAAGGCTAAAAAGTAGAATGTAATTATTCCTTCCAAATAAGGGGGGTTGGAATGGGATTATTAGGTGACTACAGTATGTTTGCACATGCAATGCATATATATATGCATCGACAAGTTATATATATATATATATATAATTCTCTCCTTTTGTAATCTAAAATTGTATTTATTCGTTATATATATATATATATATATATATATATATATATATATATATAGAGAGAGAGAGAGAGAGAGAGAGAGAGAGAGAGAATAATGGAGGAAAGATGCCATAGGAGGGAATTTCCTCCTATGGCGTCGAAAAAGTACGACCTCCCACATTTTTTCCGACGATCGGCACCCACCATCTTCATCGTTATCATCTAAGATGTGGGTACGCTAAATTTCATGTGATTCTACAACATTTTCACCGTTGATTTAGTGGGTTCAAAATTAACGGTTTACCGACAACATAACTTTTTACATTGCTAAATCAACGGTGAAAATGTTGTAGAATCACATGAAATTTGGCGTACCCACATCTTAGATGATAACGATGAAGATGGTGGGTGCCGATTGTCGGAAAAAATACGGGAGGTCGTACCTTTTCGACGCCATAGGAGGAAATTCCCTCCTATGACCTCTTTCCTCCATTATTCTCATATAGATATAGATATAATATCTCCAAGCTGTCCACCTTATCAAAACTATCTCTCACTCTCTTTAAAAAGAACATATATAATATCTCCAAGCTGTCCACCTTATCAAAACTATCTCTCACTCTCTTTAAAAAGAACATGGACCTCGGTAAGTAAGTCGTGAGTTTTAGATCCAAGCAGCGATAAATTTAATTTGTATAATATCTTTTGATAACCTTTTGCTTTTGTATTAGTTAGAAACAACTCTAAATATAGGATTATAAGTAAGAAATATGTGATACTTCAACTATGTACATGACCACTACTTTTCTTGCTAGTAACGAAGTGCCAAATTTTATATATAAAACACATTTTTCCAGAATAGAGTCCTTGAAAACATCATACCATATATATCTTATTTGATGGTAACACAAAAAGAAAAAGTTGGATTAAACACACCGCCATGGAATAAGGACTCCATAAAATTATAATTATGAATGATATTGTTTGAACTAGACTTGTATACAGACAGTATGGAGGGACTGACCAGAAATTAGATACCAGCTATGTTATTAGCCAATACCCCCCTGCCACCCCCAATATTGCTTATCTGAGTACACGTGTATATGTACCTGGGGGTTGCGTTGGGGGAAGGGGACGGGGGGAGGGGGAAGACATTATAATGGGAAGAGACCAAAGCCAAACAGTATCCAATAGAGGTAGTTTTCTACATTTCTCCTTCAAAAGACAAAAACAATATTTTGTGAGAATTTGCTAAATTTGGTACCATGAAAAATTAAATAAGAGTTCCCATTACAACTACATAAACAAATGAGAGAGTGAGGCGCCAAGGGAGTTGGTGGGCCCCAACCCTCTCCCCCAAGTGTAGAGTTTTATTTGAAGCCGCCCCTTTTTGTCGTCTCCTTCATCTCTCTCTCTCTCGCTCTCATCTCTTTCTCTCTCCTCCTATGACTCTCTCTCTCTCTCTCTATCATCTCCTCTTCTTAATCCCGTGCTTCTTCTCTCTCCTACTTTAAACGTTCAAACCCCTCCCTCTCTCTCTCTCCTCTGTTGCTTCGATCTCAAGGCCTCTGAACAAAAGGGTTAGAGAAAAAGAACTCTGTTTTTTTAAGTAAAATTGTGAAGTGAAGGGATTTTTGAGATAAGGGTTTCATGGATTTGGGTTTTGGAGCTGAACCATGATAAAAAGGAGGAAGCTTTTTGCTCTTTTGTAACTGAGATTGTTGTTATTCTTCTACTGTTTGGTTTAAGCTCTCTCTCTCTCTCCCTCTCTCCTTCCCCCCTTTCACTTTGGCGCCATGGCTGGAAGCAACGAGGTGAACGCTGCTGAGTCCGAGGTATCGTCGTTAATTTTGAGAAAATTTGGTATAAAAATGGAGCAAATGGACTACTTTCTCTTTTATTTTGGGGATTTTGTGTTTGTTTGCTGAAAGATCTTAGTTTGGGTTTCAATCTGTGTTACAATCGACTTGAATCTGCCCCTGATCTGCTAGCTAGGGTTTGTGCTTCATTCTGTGGTGATTATTTTACCCATTAAACACAAATAATCTCATGGAGGCTCAATCTAGATTCTGTAAAGTTTGAAGAAGCAAACAAAAACCTTGTTCATATCATTGAAAGTTGAAACTCTCTAATTGTACAAAGAAGACAAAATTCCTGTAAATCAAACAGTCCCATGACAAGTTATTTTAGAAAGTGTGTGAATCTTTGCCTCTATTTCTTGCTCCCAAAAATTTTCCCAAACAAGGAAAGAAATGGAACCCACTTTTGTTAAATTTATCATACATTTTTACATGTTTGTGTGTTCTCCCTTCAATAATCCTCAAATTCTTCAACCAAAGTGAATTTGGGAGAAAAGTTCAAATTTGTTATGTTCTTGTAACATTTTGTTACAGTTGCTCTTGGTATGCTTTAAATGATTCTATTACTTTCAATAATTTTTAATCATACAAGCAAATTGAAGGGGAAGAGAACCCTCAATCTCCGAAGTTCAAATCTTGATATTGATTCTATCTAATTTCAAAAGGTGGTTCCTCTGCACCACTAGGGTTCTAAAATTTACTCCTGATTTTTGCTTATTTCTATTTCCTTTAATAATTCTTAACCATACAAGCAAACTTGAAGGCGCAAATTGCAAACCCTAAATATCTAAAATCCAAATCTTGATATTAATTCTTATGCTCTTTTTATTTTATTGTATATATTAATATATATTTTTTTGCAGATGGTGGTTCCTCTACACACTAGGGTTCTAATCTCCTACTTCAAAGTAGCCTACAACATGCTACGTCACCGCGATGGCACCTTCGATCGCCACCTAGGGGAATACCTTGAACGCAAAGTCCCCGCCAACGCTTCCCCTGTCAATGGAGTTCTCTCCTTTGATATCCTCCTTGATCGCTCCACAAACCTCTTAGCTCGCATTTATCGTCCGGCCCACGAATCAAATTCTTTTGCAAACCTCCACATGCCCCCTTCGGATTCCCCCTTCCCCGTAGTCATCTTCTTCCATGGGGGTAGCTTTGCACATTCATCTTCCAATAGTTCAATATATGATTCTCTTTGTCGGCGCCTGGTCTCTCTAGTGGGGCCAGCGGTGGTGGTGTCTGTAGATTACAGATGTACCCCCGAGCACAGATACCCCGCGGCGTACGATGATGGCTGGGCTGCCCTAAAATGGGCCTCTAACGAACATTGGCTTCGATGCGACAAAGATACGAAACCATCTATTTTCTTATGCGGCGATAGCTCTGGTGGTAACATTGCACATAACGTTGCCCTGAGAGCTATTGATGCTGGGATTCCAATCTCAGGGAATATACTGCTGAATCCAATGTTCGGGGGCATAAAAAGGACGGAGTCTGAGGAAAGATTCGATGGGAAGTATTTCGTAACGATCCAAGATCGAGATTGGTATTGGAAGGCGTTTTTGCCTGAAGGAGCGGATAGAGATCATCCAGCTTGTAACCCGTTCGGCCCGAACGGGATTGAACTCAAAGATATGAAATTTCCAAAAAGCCTTGTGATTATAGCGGGTTTGGATCTGATGCAAGATTGGCAATTGGCTTATGTCGAGGGTCTGAAGCAAGCGGGGCAAGACGTGAAGCTTGTGTATCGAGAGAACGCTACGATTGGGTTTTACTTTTTGCCTAATACCGAGCATTTTTACGAGGTTATGGAAGAGATTAAAAATTTCATAACCTCGAAATGCTAGCATTAGTGAATACAGAGTATATATATTGTTATATGTATCGATAAATTGATTCACGGAGGAGTCGCCCGATGAGCTGTGAAGAATTTCCAAGTATTCAGCGAGTGACTTTGTTAGTGGAAGAATTGATGTGCTTCTTCATTCCAGTGATTGATCAAAATATTTTTGTGGGAGAAGTACAGCTCTTTTTCCTTCAACCGACTTGTTTTCTCAAAGCCGTGTTTGTAATTGTTCTAATTATAGCATATGATAGTATTTCCAGTATTGTTGTGAATCTATTTTTGCACTGCTTTTGGGGATTTCTAGTAATATAAAGTTGGCCCCCTGTTGCTTCATTTTCTTGATGTTAATTGGGTGCTTAGCTGTTGATAGTACTGTTGGCATGATTGGATTGTGATAGATTGATATTTTTTTGCTTTTGTTTGAAAGGCTTGGAAAAAGGCTTCATGCATGATGTCATTTCGGCTAATGATAAAATTGTTGGGTTTTTAGGCTTTATCCTGCTTGCATTTGAAGAAAGCATATGGAACAGGGACAGTTAAAGGTCCAATCGCATGAAGAAAGAAGAAATGAGAATTCTGACAAATTGATCTCAAATCTTGAAAGAGAGAAAAGAAATGAGAATTCTGAAAAATTGATCTCAAATCTTGAAAGAGAGAGAGACGTAAAAAGTTGATATCATATAAAAAAGAGTAATGCTAATTTTGCCGGTGCGGTGGAATTCATGTAGGCTACATAAATTCTTATTAGGGTTGCATTTGGATACGGATATCCGGACATTTAACCGGATCCGGATATTTTCGGATACGGATATCAAATTTCAGATCCATTCAAATATGAATACTAATACAGATTTTTGGATCTAGTAGAATACGGATACGGATCTTTTCAAATTTTCGGATACGGATTCTGATATCCGGATATCTGAATTCGGATACCGATATAGATATCCACAGACTTATTAAATTAAATATAGAATTTTAAATTAAATTTATAATGTTTTTATGCTTAATTAATTAATACTTTTATAGTAAAATTAAAATTAAATAATATATTAGATTGTTTATTTTATATGCATTATAAATTATGCATTTAACATAATGTTTTATTATTTTTATTATAAAGTATACAAAATAGGGGATATATATATATATATATATATATATATATATATATATATATATTTGTTAATATATTCTATAATATTTATATGTTTCAAATATTTGAAGTACTCATATTTAATTTTCACTCAATTTTTATTGTTGTATGTATCGGTTACATGTATATTTTCACTTCACGTTCACTTATTTTATATTTTTAATATTTATTTATCAATATCCGATTCGTATCCATATCCGTCTATTCATATTCGATCTGTATTCGTATCCGATTTTGTCAAATATGGATATGAATATTTTTTACCAAACTATATCCGTATTAGTATCTGTATCCAAAACTAGAAAGCGAATATGGATACGGTAACACTCATATCAAATCCGTATCTGCTCTGAATCCAACCCTAATTTCCATTGGATACAAAATGGATCATATTATCCACTAACTAGATACTTATATTTTATGGTCCACCTTGTATCCAATAATAATCCATCTAACCTACATAGATTCCACCGCAAAGTATTACTCAGCACAATGTAACAGACATTTCACACCTCCATGATACTCAAAAATAAAAATAAAAATAAACGGCAAAAAATTCCCAAACAAAAATAGACTTCAAAATAGAGAGAGAGAGAGAGGATACAAGATGTCTTCAAAAATAGCTTCATGCCACTGTTATCAAAGCTTTCTCAACATTGACCATACAAGATACTGAGCAAAGTGGATTGGCCCTTAAAGATTTGTTACTCGTAAGGATTTCCTTTATGCTGGAAACAGTCCCCATTAATTTTTGGTATGATTATTAGTACGAGGAAACCTTCCTGCAAGAAGAATTCCTCTCTTCTCCTTCTAACAAAAAATTGTGGTGCATCGATGGAAAGTCAATGGAAATGAGAAAAATGATGGTCAGCGTTCAATAGAATACTTTCGCGACATGAGCTTCAAGAGAGACGTAACTTGATCAATTCTCCGGAAAACTGGAAGCCAATGGCGGAAACCAAAGATGCCTAGATTTGGAGATGGTCCTCAACACAAATTCACGGTCCGCTTTATGTATAGGATCTTTTACACTATGGAGGAGTGGTTTGATAATGCCTATATCAGATTTGGAAAGTCCAAATTCCACATAAAATAAAGATTTTTAACTAGCTGGTAATTATGAACTCAATTCTCACAAAAAATAACTTACTAAGACGAAAGTGGATTGGCCCAATAGAATGTAGGCTATGTCGAAACGGTCGATCATCTGCTTCTGAGTTGTGAGGTGACCTCACAAATATGGGACAAACTTTTGGCCATGTCTACGGAGGATGTGATGCCTTCGTCTTCTTGATTTATGGGGGACTTGAAAAATTTGGAAGAGAGAATCTACCGGCTTGGGACATCGTTGTTAGTGCCATATGTTGGATAGTTTGGACGGAACGCAATAATAGAATCTTCAATGCAAAAATAAAATCAATAGCCAGCATGATATATAGCATTGATATAGTCATAATGTTATGGGCAAGGGCAAGGACTACAACGGGTAGAAGCTGTAAGAGACTCATATTGACTATGTGCGGGGACGACGAGCATGATGGATTTGCGGACCGAGGACACAGCACAACGCTCGTTGTACGAGAGGACATGGATATTCGGTACATTAGGAGAGGAGCTGCGGATCGAGTGGAGGGTGAACAGCCGCAGGATACAGAGATGTAGACGAATCTGTTGGACTGAGACATGATTTGGACATATATCTTTTCATCTTGTATTTATAGGTCCTGGTATTGATACTTTGTTATTTTTGTGTTTATTTGTCCACTATGGGATTTGTTCCCCTGATTTTGAATTTGGCATCTATGGGTATTGTTCTCCAACCTTTTTTTTTTGCTTTGCTTTTGTACCTCTATGGGTTTTTCTGTTGTTTCGTTAAAATATTTTTAATGAAACGAGAGGGCTTTCGAGCTCTCGTTTGACTCACAAAAAAAATAGATACCTAACGAAAGGCCAGTTCGTGTAAGCGGTGTGAAACCATGGTTGTGAAACCAAACCATATTTCGGGGTTTGTTCGGGAAAGCAATGTGAAACTATGGTTTCGTAACTATGGGATGTTCGGATTACCTAAACTATGGTTTTGTAATCACGATATGTACGAAAAAATTCTTTAAAAGTTAAAAATTATTAAAAATTTAATCCCAACCACTTCAATTTAAAAAATAACAACAAGGGAGGTACCTTTTCTTCCCCATCGCTCCAATGAGCGGTGCGCTCGCCGCTTTCCCGTTCGGGGGGAGCGACGAAGCGTTGAGCGGCTGGCCCAAACGGGCCCAAAGTGAAGCTGACGGTTTATGTTTTTGTTCTTTTTTTAAGTTAGGATGAAAACAAACAAGCAAACAAATACCACCCAAACTATAATCACTATGTAAATAGCTTAAATGCTTGGCTTATCCCCCATAACAATTAAAAAACTTGTTAACACAACTCAGCATGATCATCACATTACTATAGATAACACGATGAAATTATGAGAAACTTATTGGATCCTAAATGACCAATCGATATCATCTGAATTCTTACCTTGTTAAAAAGAAAAGAAGGGAAATATAAAATTGCTACACATATAACTACAAGCAATGAAAATATTGAAGCACTTGTGAGAAAAGTTGATCATCATCAATCTTTGTCTTTTTGTGGTCAAAATATTCTCTCACAAAATGCTATAGATTTAAACTTTGTATATATTTGTATAATTGCAATGTTTATGTTTCATGAATACCAACCAAACCTAACATGAATACAAAGCCTTTGGTGATGATGACCAAAGACAAAGAATTGGTCAAGGCTAGGGACTAATAGATAAAGAGTAACTAAACATTAATATTACAACTCATGGGGCTTTACAATATTTAATTGTGGTCAGTTTGGTGGGTGCGTGGGTGGGGGTGTATTTGGCATTTTTTCCAATCAATCTTAGCTGGAGCAGTTGGTCTCGTGCCGAGCAGTAAAGCTTTTTTAGTGCTTGGGAAGCTTCATACAAACACATGGGCCTTCGTTTGTGTTCCATTTTGATTAGGAATCCACGAACCCTTTGGAATTTAGCGGGAGAGAGAGAGAGAGAGAGAGAGAGAACAGCGAGTTCCTCATTGGCATTAAATTAAAGAGTAAATGAAATGCCAAAGCAACAGCTAAGGCCTTTTCATTTGACTTGTAAGGCAATTGAGAAAGAAATGGAGATTCTGGTAGATATATTTTATATATGAGTGGTTAGTTGTTCAACAACGCTTCACAAATTTAATTCAATCTCTAGGATGCCAATTGAGCTCTGGGTTCATATATGAAATGTCACCTGTTTGAATCTTTTGGGTTTATAATGGAAATGGACATAAACTAAAAGATGGTACCTGCGCAGATTCAAACTATTTTTAAACTTGACGTTTAAACTATGTAAATTGCAAAGTTAAAACTATTCTTTCCCCTTGATATATAACTCTTTACTCTTTTAATCTATCAGTCATTGTCAAAAGTAAAGTTTAATAATATACACCGTCGCACTCTTTTTATTCGTCCAGTTAGTCCATAAAGTTTAAGATATTATTAGTCTAACGTTGATTGTCTTTTATATCGGGTCTGTTGTGTCGATACCAAAGTTTTAGAAACGACGAATGATAGCTTTCATTTTGGACATTTTTAGTTTGCCATTTGAATCCATGTCTTCGGAAATTAGCACAAAAACTAACCTAGTAATTTGTTTGTTATTGTTCATGCAATCCAACTTTAGTTTTGTTTATGGTGGGATTTATTGCTGCGTCTCGTTTTAAAAATTTGTCCTCTTGAAAAACCAAAGATTTTGCTTTTGGCTCTATCTCTGATATTTAAGAGATAAAACACATTGCCGAAAGGATTTAAAGAATGCTAACTTTTCCTTCTCTTCTGTCTGTAGTTCTTTTTTATTTAAAATTTGATGTTAATCAGGAATCAATGACCTTTAATACTATATTTTTTTTATCAGAATGGCTCTGCTTATGATGAGATTTATGTGTGCATCTTGTTTCAATATTTGTCTCCTTGTTGATGGATGATGATGTTGTTCTTTGCTTTGGCTTTCATGTCAGTTTTGTTTGCTGGTTAAGAAATCTTTTCTTCTTTCCTTTGATCTGCATAAAAAGTCATTGACAAGTAAGGCTGAATTTTCAATACGCTATAAATAAAAAAATATTCACTTTATTAAAGAAACTCGCTTATTGTCCTGTTGATGAAATCCCATGTCTTTACCAATGGAAGGTAGCTGTTACTCTTTCTATTGTTTCTAGCTTGGATAAATTTCACTAAAATACCCTCCTTGACTATAATTTTCTTCCTTTACTGCATTCTTTTTATTTTTACTTATTGCAGGGAAAAACCCTTAAGATACTTTAAGGTGGTTTAGTGAGCAACACACTGCTGTAGGTCATTATAATGAATTTTCCCCCATATTAATTTGATTATATTGCATGCGCATAAAGGCTGGCTGCCTGTCTTTGGAGTAAAGAAAGGGATAGATGATTACAAAGAATATTTCGGAAACAAAACAAAGTTTATAGTTGCCTGAAGAGTTCTAACACCTAAACAACTCTTTCATTGATAGCACAATAAAAGGCTCTACAAGTATCCTGACATTTGCCTCAAATTCATACACCAGAGAATATAAAATCACAGCCTGTTGCTTGTATAATAACTAGGGGAAAAAAATGTCTAAAGAAAACAAAATAAATATCAAGAGACACTTCTAACATATGATACATTAATGCCTATGAAAAAGGGAGAGAATTTGTACCTTGTATTGCATTGGACAGGCAAGAATACCAAATAGACTTCAGCAGCTAACGGAGAGAATTTCTTCCTTTGCATCATCTCAAATTCATTCATTTCATTATTGTTCTTCAATTAGAATTACTACATGTTTTCTGTGCTCTTGCCATCAGCAATAGAAACAAAGGGCAATTCATGGCACCTATAAGAATTCCAGCGAAAAAACATAGACATTACTTGGCGCTAAATAAACCACATTCTAAATACAAAGAATCATCAGCCAATTTGGCTGTACACATGAAGAAAAATAAATGAACCAGGGAATTTAGGTCAACAATATACAGTTGGCGATCTTTCCTAACGAGCAGCTCTTTAGATTATGGAACTGAAGTGAGCTTAAATTACTCAAAAATGTATGGGTTGCTGTCTCAGGAGCTTTGGGTATATAAAAGTTGCGCTAAAAGAATTCAGATCGAAATTCTATAAAGCAATCAAATTTTTCGCATACAAGCAATAGCCACCATTCTATATTCAAAGTCGGGGTTTTGAATTAAAAATTACCCTGCAAGAAATAGTCAAAAATCAAATTAAAAAGATACAAATAGAAATTAACTGCTATAGATTAAAACTGAGCCATAAAGAAATGGAAAGTACATCTGATAAAGTTAATTGAATTGAATGTTAATGTACGTAAACCAACTTACAAATCAGAGTAAACAGACTGAGTTATGAGCGACCAAAAACATTATGATTTCATTACTCGATCTGCCAAAATAAATATTGTGGAAGGTACCCATTCAATGGATTGCTAGAAGCCTATAACCAGCCTACCGAACTCAATTGGATATCTCTGCCTACTTTAACGCATTATTCAATCAAACCTACTCATAACCAAATTTCAATTTATGGTATTGATTGATTCAGAGGATCAATTGATTGTCTAGTTATTTGAAAGCTATTGCATCCAACACCCCATTCCGCAATAACATCTTTCCATATGCCACCAGAGTTGGCCACAAATTAATGATAATTTCTTCAACAAGCACTATATATAAATTGAGAGTATACCACAAATTTAATGATAGTTAAAAAAGTTTATTATGAGTGGCACTCAGCCACTGTAGTACGTGGTAAAGCTTTCTGTTGTTGAGCAGTTTGGCTCAAATCTTGCTTTCACAAGTTAACGACATACGATTGAAAAATAGAAGTAAAAAAGTTTCTTGTCACCCAGTTTAATATGTCCTAACACTGCAAGTGCAACCTGACGCTAGGATTATTAAACTTATAACTAAAGCATGGAAGGTGTATACTAAGGGCCACTGGAGTTCAAGGGAAGGGGCATAGTAATAATGATTAAACTCCAAATAAACAACCCGGAGGTGTCTTCAAAAGGTGCATAGTGGTTAATAAGAAATATGGCTATTACTCATTGTAAAGAAGTCATGGAAAGCAACATTTATTTTATTTTATTTATAAAAAAAAAATCCAACCTAAATATCCATCCTCTTCTCCATACAAGTTGCTTGAACTCTCATGAATCTTGAAGAAACGGTAGATCAAGCCTCAACCACTAACAATGAAGTGGAAGTCAAGCTCATATATGAAAAATTCACCAATGTGCAGTGCCAGCCTGAACGTGTCAGCTTATACAACATAAGTAGGTAACAAGGCAGAATGTAAATCATCTTCTAATTAGGTAGGAGGGAATTGGTATATCATCTAAGTGAGGTTATCAAGCAAACCTGCTTATTACTTGTTTGATGAAGACCAAGTTACCAAGACCATTCATTTAAACACTTGAATACACTTATGCTCAGGTTAAGGCTGAAATGTTCTGCAATTGCAAAAGTAGCCGAAACAAACTTTCTAAGAACTTCAGGCTAGATTTCATGAATACACTAGATCCGATAAAAAATTAAAGGAATAGCCTAGATTACTCATGTATATCCTTGTGGTGTAAAGGTTACCATGAGCATTAGATTAGGAAGAAATTAGGTAAAACTTTTTGAGTCTCTAGAAGTCTAATAACAAGTGTGCAATTCAAGTCGCACATCAACAAGGGGACGATGTCTTATCTCCAAGCAAAGCCAAGTTGCAATTTGCTTTCTCTTGAAAAAAAAAATCCAACTTCCTTAAACTCTTTTAGTTCCCCTACCGTACCTATTTCTTTAGCTGTCTATATGTTAGCTTATACCCTAGGAATGGCTGCACCCTAGGTTGCATGGACACTTCCGACATGTTTCCGTGTCTGACATGTATCGGATGCTTAAACTTGCACAATACATACTGAACACGCCGTATACGAGTCATATGAGTACTGCATGTGTATCCTATGCGCGTCATATGTGTCTTGTATATATCTTTAGTATGTTATCAACACATCATTAACGTTTTAAGAAAGACTTGTTAATGACTTATATTATTGGTATAAAATCTGAAGAATAAGATATGGTTGTCTGTTATTTTTATTGTGTGTCTATTTAATTGTTTGAATCGTTATTTTCTCTTGTTTTATGTTGTAATAGTAGTCTCTATCTTTTATTTGTTACACACACACACACACAACGGCATGTCCCCGTATCCTAGATATTGGGATTTTGCCGTGTTGTCGTATCGCATTGGGTTGTGTCAGCCTTGGCTGCACCACTTCATGGTCCCGTACCAGGGAGTGTTTAGGGGAATTCAGGGATCTTCTCTCTCTAGGTAACCTTTATATCAGATTGCTTATTTATGTATGTTGGTTGCTATCTTGCTACCTCAGCCATCTATTTATTACTTTTCCACCTAAAAATCTAGATACTAACATCGTATTCTTAGATTTATCAGTCTGCCTGACTCTGCTACCATGTTCTTAACAATTAAGTCACCTATTGTTAGCACCATGCATAGAACTTAAGATTAAGAACTTGATGGAATTTCAGGACAGGAAGTTATAGCTACAGGGAAACCCCATTGTTTGACCTAAAATCTGGCCTCTGTATAATTATAACCTAGCAGCATTATGATGCATCACATCTGAAGATTATTAGTGTCAAGCCAATGTAAATTGTTGTGATTGATCTCTCTGATCTGTGGGTACACCACAAGAATTAACATTATTGAATGCTTGATTTTAGAACTCTTCGGAACACTGCAATTTGGAGGATATGGGCCAGTTTAGCAAGGAAATTTCCATTTTATTTTTGCAATTAATGGCCAGGTATGTATTGCTTTTAGGCAGTCAACTCAGTAAGAGAATATTCTTCGAGTTTCATCTCAACCTTATTCTGAAAAGGATCTTTTATACAAAATCAATCCAGCAAATGATAAGCCAAGATATTAATGATTAGTAAGAAAATAATAACAGGATGCTGTCAATTGTGAATACCCTCTAGGTGACCAATGCAAGAATCAAAAGGTTGCAAGAAGACATGTCAGAACTAATCTCAACCAAGAATCTTGTAGAAGCCCGAATTTATTGACCGTGATCATGGATAATTCATGCAACAATATTATCAAGAAAGGATTGAAACTTTTCCTGAATTACTCCAAAATGCATAATTGAGTATGCATATGCAGGCAAACAGAATCTGGTAAATGTAAGAGAGATAATTCCTGTTAAATCCAATGCTTGAAACTCACCGAGTGATTATTTTATAGATATAAAGAGGTTCAATACTCTTGAATGATCCGCTATTGCCTTGATGCAACTTATCTGTTTCCGTCTAAAATCTCAAATAACTATTAGAAAATGAAAGAATTTTCTGGGGTCCCAAAACCAAGCTTCCACATCATCCCGAGTATTGACTCAGCTTCAGACCTCCTCCCAATCTTCCAATATGCCTTAAGACATGATGAAAAAAAGTCTTTTTTTGTGGGGTTAAACTTACACGCCTCCATTCATCCAGAACTCCATGCATCTCCTCTAATCGATTGTGCTGCCCATACATCACCATCTTACAATGATATAGTGAACGGCAAAGCCTCCATTGAGCATACTCAGCTTTCTGTATAAACACTGCAAGCCGATCCGCTGCATCACACTTAAAATGGCCCGAAATAATTGAACACATAATACCCGATGTGGTTACCGTTGTATTCCGCTTGAATGCTTCCATTATAAAAACCTATCCATTGATTCAAGCAAGCCTTCTTGAGCGTAAACCCGGATCAAAAGCACATTAAGCCATGGCCTGTATTCCTCTTTGGGAATAAACTTCATCAAATTTTCAATCTTTTTCACTCGGTCCGGGTCTGAGCTTTTACAATAAGAGCGAATCATTGCTCGGATCAAGTAAATCTCATTATTATTGACCATTTCTTTTACCAGATCATAAGTTCTCTCCATCTTTTCGATATTACCGGAATGGGCATAACCTCGGATCATCAATAAATAGGTGGAAGCATCAGGCTTAACAGGCCCAGCCTCCATCGTCTGGAAAGTGATCTCCATTTTATCCCACATCCAAGCAGTAATATAACCAGCAATCTAGGTTGCACGGACACGTCTTTTTGGTTGCCGTATTCGTGTCGGACACGGATTTGTGCCCGACACTTGCACAACACGTATCTGACACAGAATTTCCGTGTTCCGCTTTGAAATAAGACGGCTTTGAATTTGGACACGTATCGGACAAGTTTAAATGTAGCCACGACACCAAATGTGATTCCCGTAGTAGTGACGGTCTTATTTTTTTCAATTAAAGGCGAGAAAATATATAATCTTAGTGGAACTTTTTTGTATTGTTGACTTTTTGTTGAATATGTTGTAATGTTATGGTACTATCTCTATTATAATTATATATATCTGTGTCCCCGTATCCTATATTTTGGGATTTTGCCGTATCGCCATGTCATATCGTATCATGTCCGTATCTGTGCAACCTTGCCAGCAATCATTTTATTATAAGTATCTAAAGTTGGTGAGAGACCATCGTACTGGCCAATGGTCTTTACCGTGGATTCCATGTGGTTTATTAGCATCGAACGACCAAAGACAGCGAGAAGAATATTGTGGGTGACGATGGTTGGGTTACACTCCGGGTCTCTTTTAAGGCTCTCATAGAGGGAGATAACCTTCTTGGTGTGCCCATTGTACATGTAAGCGGTCATTAGGGCATCATAGATGCAAGTGCTCCGAATCCCATGGGTTTCTATAGCATCGTAAAAGAGAGTAACTGTGAAGTTTACATTCTTAGTCCGGCATGTAAATGTAATCGGTTTGGAATATTCTTCTGCTACCATAGGGATCCCACCATCTGCCCGTTTCCTTCTCCAATTAAAAACCTGGTAAAAATGGTGAAAAAGAGCGGCATGTGAAGAAATTGAAATGAAGCCTTTTCCGTAAGAACATTACTTTTTCTACCAGCCTCATGGCTGGTAGAAAAAATACCAAGGCCCCCATTGAGGGCATCTCCCATCAATGAGGTTATAATAGGAGGGGTTGACCTCATTGATGGGGGCAAGCCCCCAATCACCAGGTTGGTAGCTCTACCAACGTAGCAGAAAAATCATTACTCTTTCCGTAATATTAGTAATCTGCATTTCCTAATATCAGTAACTTACCGACTCTGACAAGTCTGAAGACTAGTTTCTATATGCCATGTTTGGCTTTAGAACAAGAAAAATACTCGATCTTTCGATTGAGAACAAGAAATTTTAGATTGATGGAAAAGTACTATAGTAAAGTTAATGGATAGGCTAATTAAGGGTATAATAGCTAATATGTTAATATTTTAACATCATAGAGTAACTATCTGCTAAACGGAAAGATTGAGCGAGTTTACCCTAATTTACTTAGATTAAGGTATTTATTGCAAAAATCGTGATAGTTGGAGGTATTTTTATGCAATTTAGCCTTTTAAGATATCCATGTCGTCATCCCATTTAAATTTTTTAATTATCTTCTTTAAATTCAAAGTTCAAATACTTTATTTCCTTCCCTTTCCTCCCAAAAAAATATACATCTAGACACCAATATCTAAGCCATCTCGTCCTATTTCTAAAGTCATCTTGAGACTTAATTCTAAAAGCTTAATATTTAAATCACGTAATATTTATTTAAACCACGCTAAATCTACTATGCATCCATGTGAATCACCCCTGCAAAAAATGATACAAAATTTTTAGTAGATGGAGCGATTAATGATGAGATGAATTCGATTATGTTTAAGGGTACTTAGAAAATAATTGACTTGCCTTCCGGATATAATCCTATTGGTTGTAAGTGGATATCTAAAAGAAAAATAATATGGATGGATACACTCAAACTCTGAAGGCTAGAGTAATTACCAAGGGTTTTAGACAAAAATGGGTATTGATTATTTTGACACTTACGTACTGGTTGCTAGAATTAAATCCATTAGAGTATTGATTTCATTCGCGTCTATTTATCATCTATATATCAATCAAATGGATGTGAAAACTATATTTTACATGGAAACCCCGACGAAAAGATTTACATGGAGCAACCCGAAAGGTTTGTTTTATTCAGTAATAAAAAGAAGGCTTGCAAATTAGTCAAATCTTTTTGTTAAAACAAACTCCTAAACAATGGCATAAAAGGTTTGATTTTAAGTGTTAGGTTTAAACCGATGGCTGGTGCAAACCTTTTTAAATGAATGGTTTGATCGAAGTAGCACTAGTTTCCATTTCCATCTTAGACGGTTAAGCTTATCGCTTCCCCACTTAGTTCGAAATTGCTAATGGCTTGCAAGGCAATACACTGTCAGATACAACGAAGTCAATCAGAGCCGGCAAGTAGCAATCTTAATGTTATTTTCGAACTGAATACCTTTTGCAACTCTTGTTTCTAATATGAAAATAATTTGTGAAAATTTGAAGGATTTTGATGACACTTTGTCTGAGAGATTGAGAGAGAGAGAGAGAGAGGAGCTTAAGAAAGAATTGTTGTGTTTAAATAAGTGTAGGTTTCTATTTATAGTTTTTGAAAGCATTTAATAGAAAGCCCGAGAGCCCAAATATCTCGTAGTCGTTGATTTTAAATTGTAACCATTGCAAACTAATGCAATTGTTTCCCACTTAAATATACAAGGCAAAACTTTTGCTTCCCGCTAGATGCTAACGGTCAATTACAAAAAACTTGGTCAAATATTGAATTGGTGGACATGTTCCAACGGTCAATTTTGACCATTCATTCCCTTCCAAAAAACTTACATGACATGATTATATATTCTCTCAAACATGAACCATATAGGCAAGGTTCGAGATTTCGTCCGAAACCACCAATACGCGATCGTTTCGTATAGTTTTCGGTGCAGACCGATACGAAACCAACTATACAATCGGGTTTCGGCCGAAACCTGAAATAACTTTTTTTTTCCTTTCGGCGTTTTTTCTATCACCATGATCACTATAGGCCTTCATCGTTAGATCTGATATGTTTTCATGGTGAATAGTCGCTACTTGCTCGTCAAGGATAGACGATCTTGACTATTGAGAAAGTTATAAGAAAAGAGAAAATATCGAGCTGATAGATATAAAAGGGAGCGATGTGAGAAAGGGGATTGAAAAACAAGTGGTCAGGCTTAATTTTGTAACTTTCGGGGCTGCCTAATTATTTTTTGTGGATCAAATAAGGAACCAAGATTGAGACCACAACTTTTATTTGTGGTACAGCTGGTCGGATTATTTTTATCCTAAGAAGACCACAAAAGTCGATCCAAACCATATATTAATACTTATCTAGGTACACTTTTCAATGTATTTTGCATTAGATCTTGTTTTGGCTCGATTTTTTATACTAAGATCATTGTCTTGTAATATGCAACCATAAATATAATATATCTATGTATATGCATGTATTACCGCTAAAATTAAAACCTGAACCGAGACAAGCGAAACCCGCCGAAACTAATAAAATTTTGAGAGACCGAAACCGAGTTCTTGAACCTTGCATATAGGCCCATTAAACATCTTATATACTAATTGGTTAGCTAAAAGTTACAATCAAACTTGTTAAAATCTTTATAATCAATTTATTTTATATTATCAAATACTAACAATAAACCAGTAAAGCATCATCCTAATATATAAATTTTATAACTCAAGAACAATCATAAAATAATAAGACCAATAAAAATTAAGCCTAGAAAGCCCGTTTGGGAATGGAGTTGAGAGAGAGCAAGTCCAAAGTCATTTGAAAACCAAATATTTAATATTTATTGTAATTTGAAAAAGAGCGTCAGTCTAAAGTAATTTGAACCTAGAAATTCAAAAATGTTAATTATAATGTCTAATCAAAATATGCTAAAATCAAATGTTTAAAATTCTTCTAAGTAAATTATAATGGAAACAATTTTAAAACTTAAATTCACTTAGACCCCTCAACAACAACTGAGCCTTTTATCCCAAGCATATGGTGTAGGCTACATGAACCAACATGAGAATCACACCGGGTCGAGAACATGAATCCTCTGCCTCCACTCACTCATATTGAACAACATACTTTCATTAAGACTTTTGGCATCCGTATCTTTTCGTATCACCTCCATCCACATTTTCTTTGGTCTTCCTTTTGCTCTTTTGACTTGGCCTAAATCGAGAATATCCATCCGTCGAACCGATACTTCCGTAGGTCTGTGTCGCACATGACCAAACCATTTTAGACGGTATTCACGCATCTTCTCCTCCACGGGTGCTACATCAACCTTTATACGAATATCCACATTCGCACCTTAACAATTCTAGTGTTACCATACATACAACAAAGCATGCGTATCTCCGCTACATATATCTTCTGTATATGATGTTTCTTAGAAGCCCAGCATTCTGTACCATATAACAAGACAGGCCGAATAGCGTTTCGATAAAACTTCCCTTTCAATTTTAACAGAAAGTTACGATCGCACAAATTCCCTGCTGTATTCCTCCATTTCAACCAGCCAGCTTGAATTCTCTAATTGATAACACTATCGATATCCCATCCTTTTGGATGATGGAAGCTAGATATCTTAAAATGATCGCTTGGTGGTCTCTTGCCTATCTAGTGTTATACTACTATGATCTCGACTTCTATATTTACTAAATTTGCATTGCATATATGTTGTCTTAGACCTTACTCAATCTAAACACTTGAGATTCCAATGTTTGCCTCCACAACTCCAATTTGGCATTAATCCCTGCTTTCGTCTCATTTTCCAGAATAATATCATCAACGAATAGCATACATCAAAGTATCTCATTCTAGATAGTTCTAGTAAGTTCATATATCATTATAGCAAACAAAAATAGACTTAATATGGATCCTTGGTGCAAGCCAATTGTGATCGGAAAATCTCTTGTTGGGCCGCCGCAAATCCTTACATTTGCCACTGCTCTATCATGCATGTCCTTAATTATGTCAATGTACATGATTGAGACTCCTGTCCTCATCATTTTTCGTCCTTATACCTCTCTAGGTATCTTGTCGTAAGCAATATCTAAATCAACAAATACCATATGCAAATCCCTTTTCTCTCGAAAACGTTCGATAAGTTGACGAAACAAACGAATAGTCTGTCGTCGATCATCCAGACATGAATCAAAACTGGTTTTCTGTTATCTTAACATTCTGTCTCGCATACGCGTGCGTACTTATTAATGCACGCGCGCGCGATGGGGCTCCTTCCCTCTGCTTCACCTCCCGATACCGTATGGAGTCCTAGCCTGCGTTCAATTATCCTCCCAAAATTTCATAGTGTGACACATAAATTTTATTCCACGGTAATTTGAGCAAGTTTAAGTATCACCCTTATTTTTGTATAGAGGTACAAGGGTACTCTTTCTGCACTCATTGGGTATCTTTTTGGTTTGCCAAATCTTATTAAACGGGTCCGTCAGCCATCTAATGCCTATCACTTCTAAACATCTCCATACCTCAATAAGAATCATGTCTGGACCAACAGTTTTCCTTGATTTCATCCAATTCAAAGCCTCAGTAAACTCAGATATTCTTATCTTACGCATGAATCACGGTTTATATCTTGAAATTGAATAACAAGACCGCCCAAATCCTTAATGAAGCTCTTAATGAATAATTTATCAAAATAATCTCTCTATCTCTTCTTGATATCTTTATCTCGAAGTAAAACCTTCCGATCTTTATCTTTAACACACTTCACCGCAACAAGTCTCTAGTCTTCCTCTCACTCATCCGAGCAATCATATATATCATTTTCAGTCTCGTTGGTGTCCATCTTCTCGTACACCTCTTTATAGATCTTAGTTTTAGCTTTCCGAACAGCTTTTTTAACCTCCTTTTAACTATCTTTTATTTCTCAAATCTCTCTACATCTTTATTTTCTTCAAATCTCTATAAGAAACCCTCTTGATTTTAATAGCAGAATTTACTTTTTCATTCCACCATGATGTGTTCTTAAATGATGGAGCACCACCCATCAACTCACTCAAACCCTTCAAAATTTAAATTTTTCGCGACCATCAGCTAAGGCCATTGTCATCAATTCCTAGAGGCAACCGTCCACCGCTTACTATCGACGTCTCCGGTAACCGCCTGCCGATGACCGCTGCTAGCACCTTGCTGTCGATGACCGCATCCGACAACCGACCTTCGACAACCACCCATCGACTTCCACCGGCAACTGCAGGGCGATGACCGATGGCTGTTGCCAGCCATCATCCGGTAACGATCGCTCGTCGCCAACGAATACCTGCCGGCAAATGCCAAAAGATGACCGTCCATCAGCAAAGTCCACCAACGATCGTTGCCGACAACCAACAACCGCCACCGCCGAATGTCGACCATCCACCATCCACCGAGGACCAATGGCGGCCACCACTAACCGCCTATTGACAACAACCTTCATCGGCAACCACTCACCGGTAACTGGCCATTGACAACAATCGCCCGACTGTGACTGTCAACGGTATCCGCCCACCGACAAGCATTCAAAAACGAAAACCGTTCAACAACTATCGTCGCCAACAGGCCCTTGCCGCCTATCACCGCTGCCAACTACCACCGAAAAACTGTCTGCTGAAGACCGCGGCTGACCACCACCTGTTAAGGATCGCCGTGCTAGAAACTGCTCGTCCAGGATCACAGTTAGGTTGCATCCGGATATCCGGATACGGGTACGGATTTTGTTATCCATACGAATACGGACACGAATATATATATAATATAAATATCCTTCCGGATATGGATATGGTTTTAGCAAAATTATCCGGTTACGGATATCCGGATATGTAAATTCAGATAAGGATACGGATATCTGTAGAAAAATACAAGAAATATATCCTTTTAAATTATTTATTTCGTTGACATGCCTATTTAAACCATATCGTTTTCTCAATTAATATGCTATGCATCTAAAAGAATATTATGACATTATTTTATCAAATTTTTAATACTTTTTTAAAATACGCTGGTTATATTTAGTATATTTGTTAACATATTTATTTATTCATTGATAAAAATTCGTTTTTATCAAATATTTTTTAAGTCATATTAAGTAAACATTCAATGAAATATATTGATTACAAACACATTTCCGCTTCACATTTATATTGTTTTATATCATATCTTATTTATACAAATATCTGATTCGTATACATGTCCGTCTCTTTAATATCCGCTTCGTATATGTATCTGTTTTCTCTGGTTACATATATGAATATTTCTTACCGGATCATATCTGTATTCGTATCCGTATCCCAAACTAAAAAGAGAGATGATAATTCTCATATCCGATCCGGATGCAACTCTATGATTCACCGTGCACAAATTTCCCGCCAATAACTGCCGGCGGCAACCACCCATCAAGAATTGTCGTCGACCACTATTGAAAAATGCTCGCCAATGACTGCCATCAGCAATAGCTAACCGATCGGCGCCAATTGCCACCGTCCTTCCGCCGTCAATTGTCTCCATGTTATGATCTAGTCTAGACTAACTTAATATGTATATGAAAAGTATATGATTTCGAAATCAAATGACTAACAGCTTGAAACGAAAAGTAATTATATTGAAATGATCGTAATTTGATTTTCAAATTCAAGATTATTAAATTACTTGGGACTAGCTCCCCTAAGTCTTCTAAATTGGGGTATCACAAGGTTAGCATAACTTAACTCTAAAATGCTAAGGGCCTGTTTGGGAATGGAGTTAAGTTTTCTAAGCTGGAGTTTCATAAAGTTAGCAAAACTTGACTCCAAAACGCTAACTTTGCCATGTTTGGCATCTATTTTGGAGTTTAGATAACTACGGTCATCTCAACTCCAAAGTTGAGATAACTACGATTATCTAAACTCCAATATGATCTAAATTTAGTAGACTCCATTTCTCCAAACATATCTCCACAAACATAACCATAGTTTATTTCAAAATGGAGTTTGGGGCTTGCAAACCATGGTTTGCATCCCATCAACCTCCACTTAAAAATAAACTCTAGTTTTCCTAACTCCGAACCCAAATAGGGCCTAACTTTTCTCTATTTGGCAATCATTTTGGATTCGGCTCCAACCTAATCCACGTTTTCTAAACTCCATATTCCCAAACACATCTATCATAATAATATAACCAGAAAGTGGAGCTTGGAGCTTGGAGCTTGCAAACCAGAGTTTGGCATCCCCTATATCTCCACTTAAAAATAAACTCTGGTTATCTAACTCCATACTCAAACAGGGCCAAAAATGTGGGGAAATGGAGATAACATAAGACAATCAAGAACCCTAACTCCCAATATGGCTAAATTGAATAGTTGTCACAATTTGGGCCAAATCAATAAGCAATAGTATAATTAGCAAACCCTAGGAACGCTCAGATTCTCACCTCCAAAGCAAAATCAGGCCTCGACTTAAGTCTAGACAGCAACTCGACAGACGCGAACGCATCAAGGGATCGCCGGAGCAAATCAGCAGCGGATCTCGCCTCAAGAACTCGACGTCTTACACATCGTTAACGGAGAGGAGATCGTCGGCGATGGAAGAAACCCTAAGTCGAAGGTCGTCGAGATCGCCGTCGGAGGTGACGGACGCCGGCTTCTCCGTTTAGAGGTGGATGCGATCGCGGAGGAGGTCTAGTGTGTCGCCGGAGCAGAACTGAAGGCGAGGAACGGCTAACGTTTTGGGGAGGGGAGAGATGAAGGGATTATGGTTAGAGTTTGAGTGGGAGGAGAATCTACGTATGAGGAGCAGATGACTGCTGGCCTTTGCCATGGGCGTTTGGACCGCGGGTTCATGGGGAGAGTTTTTTTTGGGTAAATTGTTGGAAAACCCCGGCCCAAGAAAAAGTTTCAAAAAATGGCTTTTCGAACTTGTTGAAAACAGGAACCCATTAATTTTTTCCTGAAATACTGTAAGCTTTATGTATTTTGGTATATCCCAAAACTGCTTCTAATGACTCATGTGTGTAAGTACACACTACTACAATGATCGCTTGCCACTACGGATTTAGCCGTAGGGGCAAACCACTGCCCTACGGATATATATCCGTACAGACATAAAATTCCTCTGTAGGTCCAAAGGCCGAAGATGCAAGTTTTCGCTCTGAACATGCCCCTACGTAGTAATAATTGCCTCTACGTCTTAATCCGTAAGGACATAATCTGTATTTAATTTATCTGTTTATAAAATAAAATATTTGCCCCTACAGATTTATCCGTAGGGCCTGATAAAATGCCCTTACGAATTTATCCGTAGGGCCTGATAAATGCATCTACGGATTAATCCGTAGGGACAACTTTTATCCTTATTACTGAGTCTATAGGGATAAAATATCAGATATTCTGATATTTTGTCCCTTCGGAGAAATGTGTATGGGCAAAACTTGTCCCTACGGATAAATGCCCCTATGGATTAATCCATATGTGTAACAGTTGCCGCTACGGATTAATCCGTAGGGACATTATATCAGGTTTTCTTTTAAAAAGGGCATCCCATTTTTTCCCGTCTTGTGCACAATAATATATATATCATATAGCCAAATACATAAATATTCATAATCAACATCTCACGCATAATATATATAAAAAAATAAACTGTCACGCCCCGCTTTTCAAAATACGTATACACGGCACGTGACAGAGCCAACCATCCTACCTATGGTTAGGAATAATCCCTCCATAGTCACATTACGGCTGTCAATCGGATATCAAGAACGGTAAAATAAAATCTAGCTAACACATGTCCATCTGCCACAATAAATAAAATCAAGAAATGTATATAGCAGAAACGAATCAAGATCCGAATAAAAACAATATCTGAATCATGTCCCTTATAGGCTCACATCGATAAAAATAAAACTACGGAAATAAAAGAAACTAAGCATCTCTAAACTAAACGTCTAGCTCCTCATTGCTCGGCTTGCTTGCTAAAGTACTCCTGATCTGTCTGCGATAATGTCAGAGGACTGGGCCATGCAAAACCCAGACGTCAGTGCGTCATAATATCAAAATAATAGTAATAACCAGGATAGTATGCTGTGATTAAACATGAGTATAAATAATAAACACAGGCATAAAACAGTGGGCAATATGTACATGATGTGTATCCTAAAATCTGTGCTTATAGAGTATCTATTCTACAAAATTTTGAAATTAATTTAATAGAATCGTCGATATAACTCAATAGTATCCGTGCGTGCCCGGGACCACGGCCATGATTCTCGAGCTGAATCCGAGATGTGCCGTTAAGCAGTAAACAGGTAACATGTATAGATGAATGATGTCAGCAGCATCATTCCGGAGCTGGCCGACCCGTAAAGACTGATCAGTATCTTGAGTATCGAACTGTTAAGTTACAAATCGTTTTTATTATTGATTTCCCCTTACCTCTAAGTTTTGGGTTCAAGTCAGGTATTGATGATATAAATCTAATGCCAACACAGGATTAAGCGGGTACAGGGCTTATCTATGTAGACAACAAGTTACGTCCATCAGGACAATAAATCAGGATTGTCGGCATTAGTAAAAGATCCAAGTAATAAGTCTGGTAGTATGTTGTGAACATGTGAATTTAATGTATTCTAACCAGAATAGACATCGAATGTAAAGCTGTAACCAATATCTAAACACAGTAAACACAACTAATGCCAGGATGCATGTGTATCTATCTGTAATAACCGTTTCACGTCCATTACCATGTATATTGCAATCTACATAACATATTGAACTAATATAGTATTATAATAATATCGTGAAACTGGATAAGCCATTATCAGTACGGATATAGACGGATACTATAAAACTGTAACTTGGTACAACTTGCTGAATATCAAAACGTAGGTACTATAGTCAAGCATATGAATATCGATATAATCAAAATAGCATGTTGTAAGTTTAGAATTTACCTGATCGAATCTCACGTCGAGATACGGATGTCATGTTCCGACGCTGAAATAAAGTCACGACGGAAAACTTACACACACAGGACTTGACCTGGCTGAGCAGCAGCATGACGTGGTGACTGGGTTAGTCGACGACGGTAACTAGGTCGTCTGGATCGTCGGCGAAGTATGCAACTCCGACGAGACTGTTGGGGTTGAAAATTGCACCCCGGTTGACCAAGTCAAAGTCAAAGTCAAAGTCAACCCAAACCAAGTGGGTCCAAACCCAGGTCAAGTGGGCTCATGCCCGAGTCGAGCCCGAACATGAAGCGACCGGTCTCCCCCAAGCTAAAATTAAATCATGTAATAAATAATTTTTATTTAATTTTTTATGCATGAATGGGTATAAAGCCAAATTTTTGTAAAGCACATGGCTTATGTGTGAAAAGAAATAGCACATGAGACATGGGATGGGCAAAATGCCATTTTGTAAAGCCTAAGGGGCTATATATAAATGTATAAGCCTATATAAGGCAACATAATAATGAATAATAGATAGACTTTTGATTCTTCCCAAAAACTAGGGTTCTTGTGCCTCCTTCTCCTTCCTCAAGGTTCTAAACCTTCTTCTTTCTTTTAAATTAAATCAAGAGTTTTACTCTTCCTTTTCCAAAACTAAATAGTTTTTCACCACAAAACCCACAAAAGGAAACTCAGATCTTCCATCAGATCTCAAAAATAAGAGATTTTTAAAATCTCATACTTCTTGTTCTTCAAGATCTAGCCGACAGAAGAGGAGGAAGGAGACCCATCTCCAAAAATCCCACTTTGGGGAAGATCCAGGGCTCAAGGGAGAAGCTCCTTCATCAGCTCCAAAAATATCTTAGGAGTTCAACTCCATAAGTCAAATCGGGAGCACAGCTCCCAGTGCAGGGACCAAGTTCCTTTTGCTGCTGACGCCTAGCGCCTGTGTGCCTGGCACGTGGGGCGCTGGCCCACGCATCCTTTGGATGCCCTTTCCTTATATATATATATATATATACACACACACACACATTGTATATACACACACACACGCACACACGCACATACTCCACGAAACTGTCCCTGTTAGAAAAAAAATTTTAACGGGGCGCTGCCCCGCACCCCGCAAAGGGGTTGCTAGCCCCTTTGACCCCCAGCCCGCTATCCGGGTAGCGGGACCCTGTAAAAACTCTGCGGGGCCCCCGATATATCCAAAACCCTTTCAAAACACAACACTGCATATTGAGTTCGCATGACCAATTTAACCCGTTAATCGGAGGTTCTCTCGCTCTAAAGGCGAGAGGTAATTAACGGCAGCTTAGTCCGTGGCTGCCGGAGATTCGGATCCCCACAATCAATAAACCCCAGCCTACCCTAGACAGGGGGAATCTGTAATGCGCCTGACAAGCGCGCGCGTATTCCCATCTCAATGGGGTGACGAAAAACACCCTATAGATTCTGGCACGTCCGGTTGGACCTATCTCTCCTCCCATGTTTCGGGTTAAATATTCATGCGAACTCAATCAATATGCATATCTATATTTATACTAAAATAATGCTCTTTCATGCAGTTTTCCAAGCAATCAATTTTCAACAATGTCTCTAAAGATGAACTCAGCTCTCATCTCCTACACGATGAAGATGGACTCCACGACAGTCCGCCCGGCCAGTCTTGGGAGATAGTGGGAGGAGCTGCTGCTACAGTTCGGCTCTATTCTGTTCGTGCCAGCTAACGCCATTCCTGCACCTTAAGCTCCGGTAAACGACAAACCGGTCTCGAAAGGCAAGAGGCTAAATGTGGTGGTCTCGAGGGCGCCCCAACCCAAACACAAATCCGTTTTCGAAAGTCTCTCCGTCACTCCAGCTGGGGGCACGGCCATTAACATCAACGAAGCAACGGGGCATCTCGAGCAAGCTCCAACGGTACTCTCGACAACTGCTCGATCGGGTGTCTTCTCTAAGCTCCCTGCCAATGATAAAGAGACAGCTGGATATGTGGTCCACACTTTCTACATGGTGGGCACGCGCAGCAGGAGCAAGGAAGGGGCCACTACATCTCAAATTCAATCTGGTATGAATATGGCTGCTACATTCCAAGACCAGCCTCCTCTGGAAGGTAATGAAGACCCTTCCAGTGAAGCTGATAAGCAGGAAGAGCCCTCAGTTCATAAGGAGCCGGCTCGGAAAGCGAAGATGAACCAACTTTCCATCCTAAGACCGCAGAGCAGCAACTTCTCCAGGAGCTCCGAAAGCAGCTTAGAAGTAGAGACAAGGAAATGGCCAAGCTCTACTAAAAAATTGACGACTTAACAAACGTCGTCTTACGGCTCACAGCTCAAGTTGCCTCTCAGCCGCCTAATCAAGCGCATGGTTCTACTCATGAACCGGAAAACGGTGTCCCGAGACAGCCGACGCTTATTCCCTCAAATCCAAAGGTGGGCGGACAGCACGAAAGTCAGTCACATCCTATCTCGGGAAATGTCTTGGCTACCGATGACAACAACTCGTTAACTCAAGATCAAATCATGGATTTGCTTGCCAACAAAGTGAAAATATTGGTAGCCGAAGCCGGAGAGCAAAAAGAGGTCTGTAGCAGTGGGAGACCATACCCTGCTCGGTACGATCTTGTGGAGTTTCCTACTGGCTATATCGTCCCCAAATTTGAAAGGTTCGATACGACGGGAAATGCGAACCAGCACATTGCCCAATTTAAAGCATCATGTGCGAACACTGGGGGTAATGATGCGCTCCTTCTCCGCCAGTTTGTCAATAGTTTGACTGATGTTGCTTTCGATTGGTATGCAAGCATACCGGATGACTCGATCACGACATTCGCTCAAATAGAATCCATGTTCAAGCAAAGGTTCATGAGTGTCAGCGATAAAATCACCATTGCTGACCTTGTAAGGACCAAGCCAAAGAACAACGAAAGCAACATGGATTTTATAGTCCGATGGCGCAATCTCTCTATCAAATGCGAACCGTCATTGGAGCAAAACCAATCCGTCAGTCTTCTTATAGAAAATCTGAACGACTGGATGAAACCTTTCCTATGCACCGCAGGCCTCAAAACATTCCAAAAGCTGACCAAGAAAGTTCAAATGTTAGAACGCTCAAAGCCCGAGTCCACTCAGAATCTCCAATTCACAAACAGACCGAGACATCGGAGGGACGACAACCAGAAAAGCGAAAGCTCCAACAGCACCGATTCTCTGGATAAGCAGAGAGCGGGCGGAGCAAAGACTAACAAATCTCGAGAGCCAACTTTGGAGGAAAGAAGAAATAAGGTCTACTCTTTCCGAAGGGACAAGGTCCACAAAATTTCAAAGATGCTCTGAAGAATGGTTTGCGGCTACCAGAACCAAAAGGGCTAAGTGAAGCGAACAGGACTGATCATCCCAACTTTTGCCCGTACCACCGAGTGCTGGGACACACTATTAAAGATTGTTGCATTTTCAAGGATTGGGTCGAGAAACAATACAAGGCGAGAGAAATATAGTTGTCCCCTGGCATGTTAACAAACAATCAAGCTGCGACTGCCAATTTCATACAAATGGAGACCGAAGTCCTTCAGGGACCTGATTCTCTCAGACACCTGCCTTTCTTTAAAAGAGCGGACCAAGGCAACAAGCTAAGAGCCAAGCGAGCCACATTGCCAATGAAGAAGCAATAGACGGGCACACAACCCATACGGCCTATATGATGGAGTTCGGAGGAGCAAGTCCTTCTACGCCTTATAGCCATGACAATGATGCGGTTGTTGCCATCCAACACCGGCTTGATCCAAATGATGAAGAGCTCGCTCATGTAATTAAGCCCAAGGAGCCCGTGGTTCCTGCAAAATCGAGCCCAAGCTCCAACAGCTTACCACCACGTCGTTAAAATGGGAATGATAGACTCTAAGTCTTTAAACTGGGAACTGCCGACCACCATGTCATTAAACTGGGAACAGTCGACCTCTAAGTCGTTAAACTAGGGATGTAAAAATGTGTAAATAATATATATATATATATATATATATATATATATATATATAAAGCCGAAATGATGGGGCAACTCGCAATAAAAATTAGCGAGTAAAAATAAAAATAAAAATGAAAATAAAGCCGAAATGATGGGGCAACCGCGAATAAATAGCCGAAATGATAGGGCAATCGCAACCTTCGCGATAAGAAAAGTTGAAATGATAGAGCAATCGCGGTAAAAAAAACGGCGAATGATGAGTCGCTCCTGTTACCATATTCCGATGCAGCGATGCAGATGCCAACCAAATTCCAAACTCAAATCCCAAATGGCGAATGATGAGTCGCTCCTGGTACCATATTCCAGTGCAGCGATGCAGACGCCAACTAAATTCCAAACTCAAATCCCAAATGGTGAATGATGAGTCGCTCTTGGTACCATATTCCAGTGTAGCAATGAAGATGCCAACCAAATTCCAAACTCCATACCCCAAGTGGCGAATGATGAGTCGCTCCTGGTATCATATTCCAGTGCAGCGATGTAGACGCCAACCAAATTCCAAATCACATACCACAACGGCGAATGATGAGTCGCTCCTGGTACCATATTCTAGTGCAGCGATGCAGACGCCAATAAAGTCCCGAAATTTTTTCGGCCCTACGGTCTGGATCATACATCCTGCAAAACCGTATACAATCCACGGGCGTAAAAAGATCCCAATCTCTCCCAAGTCCTACCGGCGAGACCACATTCAAAGTCCCACCGGCGGTGAAGATTAAAAAAAAGGGTATGTTCACAAGCAAAATGGGCACGGATGAAAACCCGAAAGGGCTCTGTGAGTAAAAACAACAGGACTGTCGGCGAGTTTGTGAAAACCCGAAAGGGCGCAAACTCATGAAAAAGATATGAAATGCACTCGCAAAGTCCTCTCGACTTTGTGAGGAGAAAATTCCCGCGTAAGATTCTTACGACTCACAAAGGAGCAACACACTTGGGGGTTCTCACGACTCCTAAGGAGAAAATACACCCACGGGATCCTTACGACTCGTAGGGAGAACATGCTTTGTGAGACCCTTACGGCTCATAAAACTGAAAAGTCTTAGGGGATAGGGACCTAAAACCTGTCTCTAAGCCATCGCTTCCTAATAAGCAATGCAAATGATGATTCGCTTCTGGTACCATATTCCAGTGTAGCGATGCTGATGCCAAACAAAAACCAAATCCCCAAATTCTCTCAAAGGCAAATGATGATTCGCTCATGGTACCATATTCCAATATAGCGATGCTGATATCAACACAAATCAAACCAACCAATTCCAACATCGACCTCTGCGTCAAATAGTCGACACTCCGTACCGGGGACACGTCAACCAGCGACACTCCGTCTCGGGGACACGTCAAGCAGACACTCCGTACCGGGGACACGTCAACCAGCGACACTCCATACCAGGGAAACATCAAGCAGACACTCCGTACCGGGGACACGTCAACCAGCCGACACTCCGTACAGGGGAAATGTCAAGCAGACACTCCGTACCGGGGACACGTCAACCAGCGACACTCCGTATAGGGGAAACGTCAAGCAGACACTCCGTACCGGGGACACGTCAACCAGTGATACTTCATACCGGGGAAACGTAAAGCAGACACTCCGTACCAGGGTCACGTCAACCAACCCACACTCTGTACCAGGGAAATGTCAAGCAGACACTCCGTACCGGGGACACATCAACCAGCGACACTCCGTACCGGGGAAACGTCAAGCAGACACTCCGTACCTGGGACATGTCAACCAACAACACTCCATCTTGGGGACACATCAAGAAGACACTCCGTACAGGGGACACGTCAACCAACGACACTCCGTCTCGGGGAAACGTCAAGCAGACACTCTGTGCCGGGGGCATGTCGACTACAGACACTCCGCCTCGGGGAAACGTCAACCAGCGACACTCCGTGCCGGGGGCACGTCTACCAAATTACTCCGGGCCAGGGAAACGTCTACCAAAGACACTTCGTCTCGAAGACGCGTCAAGCGTCGACCGTCCATGTCGTTAAAAGGGCAGTGCATCCTAAAAAGTGGGGACCAAAGCAAGTCCCCTCCACGTGAAAGAAGATCCATCAATTTCATGCACATAACCCACATATATAGCGTGCATTTATTGATGGGGGCACTTTGTTGGGGTCGAAAATTGCACCCCGGTTGACCAAGTCAAAGTCAAAGTCAACCCCAAGCCAAGTGGGCCCAAACCCAGGTCAAGTGGGCCCATGCCCGAGTCGAGCCTGAACATGAAGCGGCCGGTCTCCCCCAAGCCAAAATGAAATCATGTAATAAATAATTTATATATATTTTTTTATGCATGAATGGGTATAAAACCAAATTTTTATAAAGCCCATGGCTTATGTGCAAAAAGAAATGGCACATGAAACATGGGATGGGCAAAATGTCATTTTGTAAAGCCCAAGGGACTATATGTAAATGTGGAAGCCTATATAAGACAACATGATGATGAATAATAGATAGACTTTTGATTCTCCCCAAAAACTAGGGTTCCTGTGCCTCCTTCTCCTTCCTCAAGGTTCTAAACCTTTTTCTTTCTTTTGAATTAAATCAAGAGTTTTACTTTTCCTTTTCCAAAACTAAATAGTTTTTCACCACAAAACCCACAAAGGGGAGTTCAGATCTCCCATCAGATCTCAAAAATAATAGATTTTTAAAATCTCATACTTCTTGTTCTTCAAGATTCAGCCGACAGAAGAGGATGAAGGAAACCCATCTCCAAAAATCCCACTTTGGGGAAGATCCAGGGCTCAAGGGAGAAGCCCCTTCATCAGCTCCAAAAATATCTTAGGAGTTCAACTCCATAAGTCAAATTGGGAGCACAGCTCCCAGTGCAGGGACCAAGTCCCTTTCTGCTGACGCCATGCGCCCGCATGCCGGGCACGTGGTGCGCTGGCGCTCTGGCGCACAGCGCCCGCGTGCCTGGCATGTGGGGCGCTGGCTGATGCATCTTTTGGATGCCCTTTCCTTTTTTCTATATATATACTGTATATATATACACACATGCACACACCCACATACACCACGACACTGTCCCTGTTAGAAAAAAATTTCTAACGGGGCACTGCCCTGCACCACGTAAGTGGGCTGCTAGCCCCCTTGACCCCCAGCCTACTATCCGGGTAGCGGGACCCCCGTAAAAACTCTGCGGGGCCCCCGATATATTCAAAACCCCTTCAAAACACAACACTGCATATTGAGTTCGCATGACCAGTTTAACCCGTTAATCTGAGGTTCCCTCGCTCCAAAGACGAGGGGTAATTAGCGACAGCTTAGTCCGCGGCTGCCGGAGATTCGGATCCCCACAATCAATAATCCTCAGCCTACCCTAGACAGGAGGAATCTGTAATGCGCCTGACAAGTGCGCGCGTATTCCCATCTCAATGGGGTGACGAAAAACATCCTACAGAGACGATCGGAAGAAAAGAAAAAAGATGAAGAAAGAAAGAAGAAAAGAAGGAGAAGAAGAAGTGGGCTGTTGGGGGTTGCTGGGGTTCTCTGGATTTGGCGAGGGCATGGAGAGAGAAGAGGGGGTCGGCAGTGAGATGACGGCGAGGTGGGTGGTCATGAGTTTTGGTATGATCGGGGATGAGCAAGGGGGTTGCGGTGGTGGTGGTGTGTGGGTGCTCTAGAGTTGCGGGAAGACGAGGAGGTGGTGGAGGTGGTCAGGTGGTGATGGGTTTCCGGCGACGAGGGGGTGATGGGTTTTTGGTGTCGGGTCTGGGGTTAGGAGCTTGGGTGTCATCGGGAAAGAAGGAGAGGAGGAGGTGTGGCCGATAGTGTTGGTGAGGAGAAGGTGATGGCGAGAAAATTAGGACGGCGAGAGCGCGACGAGGCGTGGGTTAGGGTTCGGGGTTAGCGACAAGGTGAGAAGAGAGAAAACGAGAGAGGAGAAAGAGTTTTTAATATAAATTTTATATTATAATATATATATATATATATATTATATATATATATATATTTAGAGAGAGAAAGACAGAGAGAGTCAGAGAGAGAGAGAGACGGAGAGAAATAGAGTGTTTTTTTAATTTAAAACAATTAATATTATATATATATCAAACAATATATATATTAGTTATATAAAAATATATATATGGTAAGATTTTACAGATAATACCAGATTGCTCCGAATATTACCCGTATCCCTTTAAAAATCTAGTTTTTAAATATGAAGAATACACGTAAGAATTTAAATAATGATGCAATATCCTGTAGTTAAAAACATATACCCCTAAATAAGAATCTACGTAAATATACGTAGCGATCCAAATACTAGTCTGTCTAACTCTTAGGATACGAACATGATATATGGGCGCAACCACTTGATATGGGGTACTATGACATCCAAGGCTAGATAGGAAAAATATTATTTGATTTTATATTGTATTATAAAAAGATATTTAGAGTCTAGCAATATTATAAAAAGATATATGGATTCTAAAATATTATATGTGTATATATATTCTAGATTTGCATGGATACACTGTACTAGCAAATATTTGATGTAATCTCGAACCATGTTGGGTTTCAAACATGTGGGTCGGGTCAGATAATAACCCCGACTACTAATTGCATCATTTTTAACCCAATAGTAACAATAGTAAAGAATTTTGCCGTAAGATTTAAAATACCAAATATATAGTATAATAGTACTAAGGTGTTACATAAACAAACAGAATACGAAATCAATCTTAAATCATCGTGAACATACAAACAACCACCAATATCGTCCAAAATATATACAATATGTATTAAATAAGTACATACATTCTGAAAAATATAAATAAAGCTACCCTAGTTCGGTCCAGCTCCTCCACCTCTGATAATCACCGTAATCTGGTGCATCTGCTCCTCGGTGCAACCCTGAGTCGTAAAAAACTCGACTAATGAAGGAGTGGACTATGCGGGAGTCTGAGCGGGCTGTGGAGTTGTAGGAGTGGTCTGCGCAACCGCAGCCGAGATAGTGGCTTGCGAAGCCACAGTCGAAGGAGATACATATGGAGCCGCAGTCGAAGTAGCCTGTCGAATTTGTAAAATTTTGTGTGTGTAATAAGCAAGTAAGAATGGTGTATTAGATTTTAGTCGAATTCGTATCATTATCAGGTTATTGTGAAA
Organism: Agapanthus africanus; assembly: GCA_030015575.1. NCBI lineage: Eukaryota > Viridiplantae > Streptophyta > Magnoliopsida > Asparagales > Amaryllidaceae > Agapanthus > Agapanthus africanus. The sequence continues at coordinate 193,847,041 of JASDDO010000019.1, read as the reverse complement.
CCATGAATTTATATATGCTTTTTTGAGATTCCACACGTTCTGTTGAAATTCATATGTTATGTATGAGAATTTATATATCTTGAAATTCCATACATTCAGGGCTATGCTTTTATACCCCAATCTAAGAATACTTAGGGACTTAAGCCTAGTTTGGGTATCTAGTTTGGAAAACAGTAGTTTATTTTAAGTGGGGGTAGAAATGATGCTTACTCTAACTTGTAAGCCCGTATCTCTCCTTAATTGTTTAGTTTTGATTGGATACTTGGTTTTGGAGTTATCTAATTTACAAAGAAATGTTATCTTCTCAAGTTTTGAATTTGGATAATCATAACTTTTTAAACTCCAAAATGAAGAAAGATGTGGCATGGTTATGATTATAGAGTTTGTTAGTTATATATATGCCCTAGAGGCCATTACTGTACATGGGATATATATTGTAGTGGATACTTGGACATATATAGGGAGGACTTTCTTGCTCGATATGATAGTATGCTATCTAGTTGCTCTTTGTCTTAACATGTTGACTTCTATATGTGATGCTATCTTGCTCTCACATGTTGATAAAGCCCTTAAGATGTGTACTTGACTACCAGGACTATGATGGAGATCATACTAGTGGGGCCAAGGGTAGTCCACAAGTACACCCTATAATTGTTTCTAGTCGTGGGAGTATCGAGACAGGGTATCGATACTCCAGAGTAGACTAGCGTATACGCATCTTGACCCATATGATGGGCGATGGATGATCCCACATCAATTGGTGTTTGACATCAAAGATGGTGTACGGGAACTCAGTGGAGACTGGGTACACTGAACGGACTCGCCGAGAACTCGTAGAAGGTATTATACCCATTGTCAAATAGCAGTTTTCTGGTGACACTGGTACAGATTAGTCTGTCGACCCGAGATCGTCATAGAGTATTGTGTGATTCCTACCGTGCTTTGATTTCTACCATACCACGGTCAAGAGATCGTGAAAAAGGTGGTTTTTGGGTACAGTCCCGAGTCACATGGAGGCAATGAGCGATAGGAAGGGATTCGTCTCTTCCGGTATTAGGAGTAGATGTTGCGCTATGCTTGATTGGCCATAACAAGAAATCCCTGGCCAGGGTTGCTGAGATTTACTGGTAAATGTTATTAGTAGTTTCTCGAACCGTTATGGACTTTGCATCGGCATGACTTATCAGGCTATTGGAGTCTGACGTTATACCACCCCCAGGCTATGATATGCGACATATCTGATGAAGAGACCGGACTATATGGTAGTGTTACTGACAGGCTTTTGCAGAAGTTAAAGCGGGCTTGCTTGCTGATCTTCTGATTGTTCAATACCCGGGTAGCCGTTATGTCCAGCTAGTACCGCTGACGGCTTGTGGGTGCTTGATGTGATCATCACCTACTGCCGGCGTATTGACGAGTCTTTAGAGTCCTACATAGAGGTTTCACTGGCTCAGGCAAAACGAAGTAGGAGTACATATGTGATATGTGCGGGACCGAGATTAATACGATTATGTGATACTGTATTCTATTCTTGCTTAGATATAACGAAAGGAAGTATAGGATTCCTTCAATTCAAGTAATGGTTGGTCCGACAGAAAAAGGGAACTTTAGGGCACCCTTGGGGAAATGTACCCGGTGCGGTAGCTAATTGGGTAGCTTTAGAATATTGTGTCGATCGGTTATATATGATATAGCCGGGTTATCGAATCAAATGTTGATTCGATAAGTCGATACTGTATCGGTTGGTTATATGTGATACAGCCAGGTTAACGAATCAAGTATTGATTCGATAAGTTGATACAAATAATATTAGTCGGTCATATGAGATATAACCGGATTATTAAATCAAGTGTTGATTTAATGATTTAATGTATAATTATATATTTAATATATTAATTTACATTAACTAATATTAGCTCACTTAAACATTTATTTTTCTCACATGTGAATATATATGTGATATATTAATTGTGTTTTATTTATGTGTCATGGTTGATGATACATACAACATGGGTGTATGAGACTTACACCATGATAAAGATAATGTAGGGTTTATTTATTTATAGTAATTCAATTATTTATTTATAGTAATTCAATTATTAGTTGGAAATTTGTCACATGGCATGAACCTTCATGAAGCTTTGAGATCCATTGACTTAGTCCACTAGTTTTGTCTTACACTAGATATTTGTTAATCCAACCATTATCTAGACTCATGGTTAAGTCTCTACATGAGTAATATTAGATATTTTCTCACCCATGGTTGTCATTCACTCTCATAACATTATCTCTCTTCATTTTCTTCTTCAAGCTCAAGAGCTCTCTAGCTTTTGAGCAAGTAAAAAATATTAGTGAGAAAATCAATTCTAAAGTGAGCAAATCCTCTACTAGATTAGCACTTTAGTATAGGGTGTTAGCTTCACTAATCTCTCATTAGTGAAATAGTAGCTTAGGTTAGTGTCTTCTCGACGTAGATCATCTTCGGCCTCGAAAACTTCAAGCAAGTTTGTTCCTTTTTTATTGTGAAGCCATGCTAGAGTCCGGAAGATCACTACTTAGAGCGAAGAGACTACTGCACGGAGCCATTGAAGTGAAGGACTGGTCTACAAAGATTGTATTCATCATTCACTTTAGATGTAAAGATATTTGCATCGTTAGTTTGTTTAAAACTTTAGTTAAAGATTCTAGGTTAGGGTTCTTTAGAACGACAAAATTTTTGAAAACGGCATGGACGATACCTCCCGAAACCTTGCTGCCGCGCTAGGGAACCCAACTATCAGACCCAAGCTAGAGATTTAAATGATATTTGTTAGATTACGAAACCGAAACTACTCCGAAACACCCGATACGAAAACTTGGTTTCTGTCGAATTTAAAAGGTCTTTAAAATTTTTTTTAAACAACTGCAGAATGTTATATGAGATATAACATGGACACCATAAAAAATTGAGGGGGTTTTGTGCAAATTTGGTCGGCCACATCATGCAAAAAACCGGCCACCTCGGGTCAATTTTGGAGTTCAGGCTTCAAATTTTCAGAGTGTTCTGGTCTCTGGGTTTTGGTGTTTCAGGTGTTGTTTGTTTTTGCTAAATTTTCATGTGATGTTAACTTTCTGCAAAGGCAACTTGGAGTGTTTCATAATCGTAATCCTAACATGTATTCGGGTTATTTAGACGATCTTAAAAAGTTTGAACGGATATCAATAACCCAATTTTTCCCCACGGGAAATTTTCTAAGTGTTGGGTTTTTTTTCCGAGTTCAAAATTTTCAGAAAATCATGCAAGCGATTCTGTGGACCCTCTAGAAGAATGATACCCAAACTTAACTTTTTGGATCGGAACCGCGGTGATACCCTAGGGTTTGCCGCAGTTCCGTGGCGACATGAGTGATGCATGGATCGGCCCTTCTACGGATGGTTCATAGGAGCTGTGGCAGTTTCTGGGTACTTTTTTGAACTCCGCTCAAGTGTTGAGCTTATCGGGAAATTTTAGGTGCTTGCTTATTCGATCGAAAAGTTTAACTTCGTCTAGCTATCTGTGATGTGATACAATATTTGGAATCCACATAATTAATTATGAAATAACTAGTTTGAATTTTATAAATCTAGCAATTTAGTCTCATTTGATTGGTTGCCACGGGATTTTGATGTGATCAAAAGTCCGTCGCAATTACGTAGTGTACGCGGATACTCGTCGGGTAACCTTACTAGATAGCCACGCCCCATAGCCCCGACCAAGTGACTGTAGGAGAACCCCGTCGCCAAAAGCATCTGTTCGGGTGCTCGCGGCAGCGGTGTTCCACTTTAGTGCACTTCGTCGACGGCATCGAGGGTGCGGCCATCTACTAAAGTTTCCGATAAGTATTCGATCAGGTTATCGGGAATCTTGTTGAATTACTTGACAGGTTATTGGAAAGTGTTTTCAATATCGAGACTAAAATGCGCGGTTTATAATTGTTAGGCATGTGATGTCTAAGAAATTCATTTGGTTAGGCATGAAATCCAAAGTATATGATACATTGGGTTTATGATGTCTAAGGTCGTTGCGGATTTCAATTGTTGTAGTTTTTCACTTTCTTTTCTGCGACCGTAAGTGTAATATATGGTGTATCGCCGGTTTCGTTGCTATACGTCAACGACAATTGGGATACACATATTTACTTACGTTGATGACATGTGATGTTATGTATTGCTGTGATATATTATATTGGATCGTCGTGTTTTGAATAGCCGGGTTTTTTTTATGTGAGATGAGAGTTTTTCATTTTCATTCATGTAAAAGCTTGTATGTAATATTCTTTTATTGGGGCACTTCCGGGTTGAGGATGATGTCATCATTGATGTATATTATTTACTTTTCCACATTAGGATAGACCCAAGACGGGGAGCACAAATAACCGGGTTCTAGGGTCCAGTGGGAGACCATCTCCAGGAGTCAAGACTGGGTCTCTTAACTCTAGAATTGGTAGAGTTTCTTGCCGCTCTCGTAGGGGTATAGGGATGCGGGTTTGGCTATTCATCGCGACCATGGAATCCGTGTTTTATACGGGCTTAATTTAAAACACGGAATTCCTAGTATATCCAATATTTCATATATGTTCTTCTGCTGCTGATATTTTGTGATGTGATCACTTGATATGTTCTGAGACGAATGCCTATATTATATATATGAGATATAATTAATATTACTGCTTTCGTTTCATATGTGATGCTTGGGAAGCATAAATAATGGGACTTCATTAATGAGATTAATGAATGAAAAAGAAAGCTAAAGATGTTGTATAAACTTGTTTTAAAAACTGGTAGCTCTAGTTCTTGCTTTGCATAGCAGTATTCCTTGTAGAATATCTAACACCTTATTCGATAAGGAAAGAGCCGAGATCCCTTCACCGGGAGTGACCTCTTTAGCGAAACTAGCAGATGCTACATCCCACTCGGTTTGTCTTTTGATTGTTTCTATAGTTTTTGCTTTGCATAGCGGTATTTGTGAAATATCTTGCACCTCATTCGATGAGGAAAGAGCCGGGATCCTTTCACCGGGAGTGAACTCTTTAGCAAAACTAGTAAAAGCCTCAAAAACACTCCTTTTCAAAATCACTCGATTCTACGACGATATCAAGTTTTTTACGCAAAAGGTTTTCTTAAAAAACTGTCGTAACCCTCCGTCATTTTAGGAAGTAGAGTACTTAATATTCGTGCTATGTTTGTTGACCATAGTTAAGGTGTAGTGTGCGGTAACTAAGTGATGTCTTCCTACATAGCATATGATGCGATTAATTAGGACAGTCATGTGACTTTGTTGACCATAGTTAAGGGTCATGTGGGTGGGTCTAATTAATCACGAAATGACGGGTAGAACTTGACTAGTGCTTATAATTTGTTGACCATAGTTAAGGTCATAAGTCACTAGGGGTAAAATTATTATCGAGAATTTCAAGTGTTGAAATTTGCAATGAAATTGCATACCCTCTATGAGATAGTTGGATCCTGATTCCCACTGTGAGTAAGAGTTACTCCCGGGAGAGTTTTACACATTACAATTAGCCGATCAAGTAGGTGTATAGAAAGGTGTTAACGGGGTTACGCCCCTGGGAAAACGAGGTTTATTTTAATTAGGTCCGTGCGAAAGCACGGAGAACCTCCCTCAAAGTACCGACACCGGCCTGGCCGAAAGATTGGCGAACTTGTAGGGTGTAATTAATCCCGGCTAGTCTTACCTTTTAGGGTTTGAAGGGAGATTTGATAAAACAGTGGGAGCTATCCTGATTAGATAAAATAAATAACCAATCTGATCTTACAAGAGCGCACGCAGAGTGTTTTCTTCTCTCTCCTGTAGCGACCATGTCACGCCTTAATCAAGATAATAATATAGATGCATTGACCGAACCTGCTTATTATATTGTGCTAAGGAATGTTGGTTCCGCTCTATCTTATAACTGTTATAAGTCCGACCAGGAAATTGGGAAATGTCCGGATTCCCATGCCACCCAACTGAGGAATAAGCATGTTGATGCATATTCTTCGGATGTGTTCATTACCAACAATTGTTTCTCAGTGTCCTCTACGTCCTGGGTATGAGATACCGGATCAGGATCCCGCATATGTAATATGTTACATGGGTTAAGATAGGTAGAGAATGGGAATGGGTGATATGTCTCTAAGTGTTAGAGAATGGTGCAATTGTTGCAGCCAAATCAGTTGGCAAATATCACCTTGTATTAATACATTGATTCTGAATAAATGTTATTAGATACCGAACCTGATATACAACATTACATCGGTTTCTTTATTAAGTTAAAGAAGGATATAATTCTATATTGGAGGATAATGTTGTGAACATTTTCCTGAATCAAGAGTTGATTCGATCAGGCACGATATATAATAGCATATACGTTCTAAATCAAACCACAGTTCAAAATATCTAGAACACACACTAGAGGAGTAGTTCAGAAATGAATGAATCCTTCTTGTGGTATTGTAGACTAGGTCATATCAACGCGACACGACCAGTTAAGTTACATAAAGATGAATATAAGAATCTATTCGAATTTTCATCTTATGATACTTGTCAGTCTTGTCTCAAAGGTAAAATGACCAATACTCCGTTTACTAGAAACAGAGAAAGAGTTACTGAACTCTTGGAACGAATACATGATGATGTATACGGTCCTATATCTACACATGCCAGGCTTGGTTCTTGGTACTTCGTTATATTCACTAATCATCTCTCAGGTTTCAGATATATGTTCCTGTTGAAATACAAGTCTGAAACTTTTGAGAAATTCAAGGAATATAAGCTTGAAGTTGAAGAACCAGACGGGTAGAAGTATTAAGTCCTTCGAGATCGAGGAGCAGAATACTTGGGCATAGAGTTCCTGGATTTTCTAAAAGGAGAATGTGATTCTCTCTCAGCTTACTCTTTCGAGTACACCATAGCACAACGGTGTATCGGGGCGGAGGTATCGCACCCTATGAGATATGGCGCGCTCTATGATGAGTATTGCTGAGTTACCTATTTCCTTTTGGAGTTATGCACTTGAGAAGCTGCATACCTATTGAATGGGGTTCCATCCAAATCAGGGCCTACCACTACATATGTGATATGAAATTGGAAAAGATCATGTCTTAAACGAGTTAAGATATGGGGTTGTCCGGCCTATGTTGAAAAGCAAAATCCGGACAAACTCGAGGCAAGGTCGGTTCTGTATAAGTTTGTTAGGATATCCCAAACATTTGTGAGGGAATATTTTCTACCACTCTGAGGAGCAAAAGGTGTTTTGTTTCTCAGCATGCCATCTTTTTAGAAAATGAATTTCTTGTGAAGAAATTAGTGGCCATGAGGTAGAACTGGAACTTGTTCCAGCTTGACAAACTAACAGCTGATGATTTGGTGAAACCAAAGGATTCAATAGTCTTCAATGAACCTCAGCCTCTCCGCGAATCTGGTAGGGTTCCTCATCCACTTGAGAGATACTACGGTCTTTTCGGTGACAGTGGGAGCGAGAATTGCATCATGGTTGTGATGGCCCAACTAGGTTCAGGCAGGCCATCACGAGTAGGGACTCTGTGAAATGGCTGGATGCTATGCGATCAAAAATGGAATCCATGTACACCAACAAGGTATGACTTTGCATGTTGCACCTGAAGGGGTAAAACCCATTAGGAGCAAATGGATCTTAAGAAGATTCTTGGTGTAGATGGAAAAGTTGAAACTTTCAAAGCTATGCTTAAGTCCATCAGGATCAATGCGAGCATCGCGGAGTTGAAACATCTGTTTTGATGTGGCAGTCAAAGAGTTTGACTTCATCAAAAAGATAGACGAACCTTGTATATACAAGAAGGTAGTAGAGAGTAATATTGTCTTCCACGTATTGTACGTTGATGACATACTCTTGATAGAAAATGGTTTTCTATGCTACACTCGGTCAAGCTCCTCTTATCACGAGGATTCTCAATAGAAGATCTGGATGATAACTACTACATCTTATGGATTATTGATCTATGGTGATAGATCTAAGTGGATGTTGGGAGTGTTCTAAATCCAAGTACATTAACACCATACTAAAGAGGTTTAGTACGGAGGATTCTAAGCGTGGTGGTTCGCCTACTACCTCAGGAATCACTCTCTCCAAAAGATGTCTTCCGAGACTGATTTGGAGAGAGCTCGCGTGCAAGAGATGCCCTATACTTCGGCAGTAGGCTCTATCAGAGTATGCGATGTTATATACCAGACTAGATATAGATGACTCACTAGGTGTAGTGATCAGGAATCAATCGGATCTTGGGAGAATCACTGGACAGCTGTGGAGGACATTCTTAAGTACTTGAGAAGCACTAAAAGAAAGTTCTTGGTTCCAGCTTCCAGAGTGATAAGTTCGACTGAAAGTCAGTCACAGGCATTGTCTTTACCCTCAGTGGAGGGACGATATGTTGGAAGAGTTCCAAGCTAGATACCGTGGCATACTAGACGATAAAGGCTGAATACATTGCTACTAATGATACTACCAAAGAGGTTGTCTGGACATCTCTTGTTCATGAGATGAACAAGGTTCCTACCATTGAGCGTCTAATAACTGTTATTGTGACAACAATGGAGTTGTGGCTTTGTCCTAGGAACACCGGTCCTATCAGCAATCCAGACATATTCTGAGCCTAGTATCACCTGATCAGGGAGATGGTTGATCTCCAACGGATCGAGGTCAGGAGAGTTGACACGAAGAACAACACGGAAGATCCACTCACTAAGGACTGCTTCCCCAAATACTATTTGAGAGATTTTGGGATGGTTGAGTATGGGATACTACAACCACTGCTATATTGTTGGGTATTAGATACTACAACAATGGCCTTAGTGCAAGTGGAAGATTGTTAGTTATATGTATGCCCTAGAGGCCATTACTGTACATGGCATGTATTTGTAGTGGATGCTTGGACATATATAAGGAGGACTTTCTTGCTCGATATGATAGTATGCTATCTGGTTGCTCTTTGTCTTAACATGTTGACTTGTATATATGATGCTGTCTTGCTCTCATATATTGACAAAGCCCTTAGGATGTGTACTCGACTACCAGGACTATGATGGAGATCATACTAGTGGGGCCAATGGTAGTCCACAAGTACACCCTATAATTGTTCCTAGTCGTGGGAGTATCGAGACAGGGTATCGATACTCCAGAGTAGACTAGCGTATACGCATCTTGACCCATATGATGGGCGATGGATGATCCCACATTCATTGGTGTTTGACATCAAAGATGGTGTACGGGTGCTCAGTGGAGACTGGGTACACTGAACGGACTCCCTGAGAACTCCTGGATTGTATTATACCTATCGTCTGATAGCAGTTCTCTGGTGACACTGGTACATGTTAGTCTATCGACCCGAGATCGTTATAGAGTATTGTGTGATTCCCACTGTGCTTTGATTTCCACCATACCACGGTCAAGAGATCGTGCAAAAAGGTGGTTTTTGGATACAGTCCCGAGTCACATGGAGGCAATGAGCGATAGGAGGGGATTCATCTCTCCCGGTATTGGGAGTAGATGTTGCGCTATACTCGATTGGCCATAACAGGAAATTCCTGGCCAGGGTTGCTGAGATTTACTGGTAAGTGTTTTCAGTAGTTTCTCGAACCGTTATGGACCTTGCATCGGCATGACTCATCAGGCTATTGATGGCTGACGTTATACCACCCCCAGGCTATAATATGCGATATATCTGATGAAGAGACCGGACTGTACGGTAGTGTTACTGACATGCTTTTGCAGGAGTTATAGCGGGCTTGCTTGCTAATCTTCTGATCGTTCAATACCCGGGTAGCCGTTACGTCCAGCTAGTATCGCTGACGGCTTATGGGTGCTTGATGTGATTATCACCTACTGCCGGCGTATTGGCGAGTCTTTAGAGTCCTACGCAGAGGTTTCACTGGCTCAGGCAAAACGAAGTAGGAGCACATATGTGATATGTGCGGGACCGAGATTAATACGAGTATGTGATACCGTATTCTATTCTCACGATATATGGTGTCGATCAGTTATATATGATATAGCCGGGTTATCGAATCAAATGTTGATTCGATAAGTCGATATTGTATCGGTCGGTTATATTTGATATAGCCGGGTTATCGAATCATGTGTTGATTCGATAAGTTGATACAGATAATATTAGTCGGTCATATGAGAAATAACTGGATTATTAAATCAAGTGTTTATTTAATGATTTAATGTATAATTATATATTTGATATATTAATTTACATTAACTAATATTAGCTCACTTAAGCATTTATTTTTCTCACATGTGAATATATATGTGATATATATTAATTGTGTTTTATTTATGTGTCATGGTTGATGATACATGAAATATGGGTGTATGAGACTCACACCATGATAAAGATATTATAGGGTTTATTTATTTATAGTAATTCAATTATTAGTTGGAAATTTGTCACATGGCATGAAGCTTCATGATACTTTGAGATCCATTGACTTAGTCCACTAGTTTTGTCTTACACTAGATATTTGTTAATCCAACCATTATCTAAACTCATAGTTAAGTCTCTACATGAGTAATATTAGATATTTTCTCACCCATGGTTGCCATTCACTCTCACAACATTATCTCTCTTCATTTTCTTCTTCAAGCTCAAGAGCTCTCTAGCTTTTGAGCAAGTGAGAAATATTAGTGAGAAAATCAATTCTAAAGTGAGCAAAAAACCTACTTCATCATTCTCTACTAGATTAACACTTTAGTATAGGGTGTTAGCTTCACTAATATCTCATTAGAGAAGTAGTAGCTTGGGTTAGTGTCTCCTCGACGTAGATCATCTTCGGCCTCGAAGACTTCAAGCAAATTCGTTCCTTTCTTCTTGTGAAGCCATGTTAGAGTTCGGAAGATCACTACTTGGAGCGAAGAGACTACTACACGGAGCTATTGAAGTGAAGGACTGGTTTACAAAGGTTGTATTCTTCATTCACTTTAGATGTAAAGATGTTTGCATTGTTAGTTTGTTTAAAACTCTAGTTAAAGATTCTTGGTTAGGGTTCTTTAGATGGCAAAAATTTTGAAAACGACATGGACGATACCTCCCGAAACCTTGCTGCCGCGCTAGGGAACCCAACAGAGTTCAGTTTAATTAGATAGTTTTATGTAAGTATGATTAATCAAAGCTAAGTTTACAACCAAATAAGCTCAGGCTACTAATATTGCATATGTTATTATCTATAATGTCATATAATATTTTACTATTAAGTAATATACGTACCAACATCTCCTTCAACTTCTCGACGGTGGTCTTCAAGGCAGCAAAATCATGCTCCAGACGTCGCTCACGGGGGTAGGGGAAGTAACCGCCGGAGTGGAGACCAACTTCATATGGGCCCTGTGAGGACCCAGTCCCCGGCCTCTCTCCCAACCTCCGTAGTGCCCTTCGTGTGCGTTATTTAGGACCGGAGCCAGTAGCATCGGATCAGTCTATCCACTAAAATCGATCCCCGATACCTCCGCCTGCTCCACCACTCGTTCCTACACCCACATTAACCATTAAAATATAAGTATATCATTTAAATTTGAACTTATCAAAACAAAAATTTCATTCGAATTAGAATAAATATTAACACTTACGCAATACTCCTAGATAGCAGTGTCAGGAAATCGAAGCTCGCCCGTGGCGGGATCTGTCGAGGTGCTGTGGATGGTAAGATACACGTTCAACACGCTCGGTGTACCACCCTGCGCCAGGGTCTGAGCTCTCTACAATTCGCCAAATTTTTTACATATATTATAAAATAACTCTTAATATTGCATTATATCAAAATAGATCTATTGTAATTTACCGATGACTCCATGGCACGAGTAATGTTTCTCGAGCCACCTGTGTAAGTGGGGCGACCCCTCTTCGTCGACTTCCTATTCTTCTTATTTTGATCGGCTTGTTTCGGCACAACACAATCAGATTTAGTTTTCTAATTAAGCAACACAAAAAAATAAATTATATACTAAATAATGAATTACATTTAAATTACAAACCTGTTTGCGCTCAGAGTCATAATATTGGCACAAGAGAGGTCAGGCAAAGGCCGAAGAATGTAGGAGAGCCGCTCTCTCCGCCTCGGGGTCGCCAGCCACACCAAATAGCAATCGATCTTCAACTCGTTCCTATTATATCGGATCTTAGATTGCATTTTCTTCATGAGCCCCAGGTAAATAGCGTGAAGATCGAGCACTCTATCAGGGTGATCAGGGTTGGATACATGCTGAAAGTCGTAATCCAACTGCAAATATAAGAAAATAATGTATTTAAATTATAAGTGTTAAATAATAATAAATTTATTTGATAAGTAAAATGAAAATATATATTAATACCCAAGCCTGATTCCAGAAGAGGGCAAATGAGCGCCAGTGCTGATCGCCCTACTTAAGGTGAAGTGGATACTTCTTTTGGATGCGGCTCTCATCCCCCATATACCGGCTGAACTTCTCGGCATAATCGCCAGTATAGAAATAATCGGGGGTAAAGGAGAGGGGGATGTTGTCTCCCCCTAACTCTATCGGGCCTCAGCCTGTGGGACTGATTCGGCCCTCGAGTCCCCCTCTCGAGATGGGGTTGCCCTGCATCTACAAGAAATATCAAGACAAATAATATTAAGACAAAACGGTATTTAGAAATCAAGAATTAACGAAAATTAAAGTGCGATATGTACCTCCGGCGACAGTAGCACAAGCCTGGGCCAGGGTAGTAGCATGAGCGGGATGATAGTTCCTTCGGTGAGGAATAGCCGGTGACCTGGACGTGGATGCATCCCTTCAATTAGAAAATAAACATTGACGATAAAATTACATGAAGTTCATGGTTATTCTTAAAGGATATGTAAAATGAATAAATATTTTATATTTAAGAAAACTAACCTACAGACTGAGCGGAGGGTACGGAAGTGGCGGGAGTGGCCTCTGCGCCAGATGTGGATACACCACCTATAATTAGACAATTAATAATAGATTATATAAGTAATTGCAAAAAGAATGTGTATATCTATAATATAATATTCTAAATCAATATGCATGCAATATAGGATATATAAACATACCCGCATGTGCGGTGGTGGCCTCTGCTTGAGATGTGGAGGCACCGCCTACAGCTAGACAATCAAAAATTGATTATCTAAGTAAGAGCAAAAAGAATGTGTGTATATTTATGATATAACATTCTAAATCAATATGCATGCACTATAGGATATATAAACATATCTGCAGAAGCAGTAGTGGCATCTGCCTCTGATGTGGACGCACCACCTACAGCTAGACAATTAAACATTGACTATATAAGTATTTTTAAAATAAATATGCGAGTATATCTATAATATTACATTCAAAATGAATATGCGTGCAATATACCTGGAGGTGTAGCAAAGTCCACAGGGATAAGTCATCCGAAGGGGATACGGATCGGGGTGTAAGACCAGCCCTCTGGAGCTCCCTACGCAGCTCCCCGGACGGTAGAACCGCTCTGCCTCTGCTTCTATCTCTGCCGCGGATGGTGCACCTGCTGCCCCTCGCTGCTTCGGGCGTCGTCATAAGACCTAGATAAGAGTACAATCATTACATATGCATGCAATATATGTATAGATCGTAGAAATGTGAAGTAATAATATAACATTACTGATAACCTTTTTCGTTTCGTAGGCACATTAGACATATCTACTTGGATTTCATCATCGATATCATTTTTAACCCATGTAACTTCACGATCAGCTGAAAATAACCCGTCTTTTGAAACAGACGGTCGGAGCACTCTAAGTCTTTTCTCTTCTTCATCCTCATCGCTGTCTTCCATACGATCCTCGAATTCTGGGACACCATAAACATCCCTGGGTTTCCAAAGACATACGACACTCCATCCCGGATGTTTCAAGCACTGTGAGTAGTATACTTGAAACGCTTGTTGCGGAAAGATAAATGGATCGTCTTGACCGTAAAATCGAAGTGTGTTCATACTAGTCAATCCATATTCATTTTTCTAAGTCCCGAGATTGTTTCTCCACTTATCCGTATCGGTTCGTGTATTGTACCAAATACACTGAAATATATAAAACGGTTCTGATCTACCGGGATATTGGATGCCAAGTATGCAATTTAAGTATCCATAATAAATCACATCATCCGACTCTACGGTCGCAATCCCACTATTCTGAGTGGTTTGAGATGTTCCTATGTCCTTAACTTCAAATTTATATGCAAGGACACCGAATCCTTTATAATATGCAACCTCCATGCTAGGAAACTGAGCTAAACATCTTGAATCTCTCTCTAATGATGCAAACAAGTTCGGATCGTGGATCTGACAAAATAAATTTTACATCAAATACATAGCGATATAAGTTTAGATTAAAACTGGTAGCAATAACATATTATTCGAACAACTTACATGATTTGTAACCCAATCGCAAAAATTTTCCTAATGATATTTTTCCAATCGTTAATCATTCCAATCAGGATGCCCCTCACGTACCTCACCAATATGAATTCTGTTCTCAACAATAAATTATGACATTAATATTATATCATTTTATACACACACAAACACAAATATAACAATTAATCCAAAAAAACTTATTCTCTAATTTCTTCAAGACATACGCTATTGAGGAGAATAAACCGATATATCTTGTTGATAAACATAGTGTCTATTCTCTTATAATCTGCTTTACCATATGGCCCGTCCTGAATTCTCCGAGACCGGTTAAGCCCCGTCTCAATGTCCTCGTCTAGATAGTAGGAACAAAATGTGGTTACTTCAACTAGAAAATAACCTTGCATGATAGAACCCTCTAGTCGATTTCTATTGTGTATATACTTTTTTAGAGTATAGAGGCACCTAAAGAAAAATATGTTAAATAAATAAATACGGGTATATAGGACAACAATAATTTTACAAAATGCGTGAAATGAAAAATTCGACATACCTTTCGACGGGATACATCCATCGATATTGTACCGGTCCAGCAAACTTAGCCTCGGTTGCAAGATGAACCGTCAGGTGTATTATGATATTGAAGAACGACGACGGGAAAATATGCTCAAGCTTGCAAAGTATCAATGAAATAGAATTTTCTAGATTCTCCAGCGTCACAACATCTAAGGTTTTAGTGCACAATTCTATAAAAAGCAACAAAGGTCATTGATTACTAGACCAACCGATTTGGGAAGGAAAGTCCTGAGGGCTAATGGGAGAAGGTGCTCCATAATAACATGGTGATCATGACTTTTCAACGCATCGATCTTTCCTTTCACAATTTTTATTTTCTTTCTAAATGGTCCTGAAAAACCTGTGGGAACATTCAAATCATGCAACACCTGTAAGAACCTTTTCTTCTCCGGTTGTGACATATGATACACGGCATTGGGAAGTACAAACTTGCCTGGTTTACCTACTATCGGTGTAGGATGCAATTCATTTCTAATTTCCCAGTCCTGAAGATCTATCCAAGCACGGAGGTTGTCTTTCGATTTTTCGTCTTTACAAAGAAACAAGTTAAGTACGTACTCGGATACTCCCTTCTCTATGTGCATGACGTCTAGACAACGACGCACTAAATTTGTTGACCAGTGCGGAAGCTCGTAGAAAATGTTTAACTTGTTCTAGTATGGTGGTTTAACATGTTTTACCGGATATATCCCGAAGGTCACATTATTGTAACCATCCCACTGAGCAATCACATCCTCTCCGGATAATGAGACTGGAGGCTCAAGAAGCTCCCGATGACCATTAAAGTGAGTAGCGTCTAACCTGTAGGGATAGTCTAGCGGCAGGAAACGCCGATGACCGCAATAACAAACCTTCCTGCTAAAATTCAACCATTTCGATGTTGTATCTTGATGGCAATAAGGGCGTGCTTTATGACCATGTATGGACCAACCTGATAGCATTCCATACGCAGGAAAGTCATTAATTTTCTACATTAAAGCCGCACGTATTGTGAAGGTTGTATCTGTGTTTGCATCGTAAGTTTCTACACCATCAATGAATAAAGATTTTAACTCATCGATCAGAGGTTGGAGATAGACGTCGATATTGTTTTCCAGTGAGTTTGGTCCATCAATAAGAAGAGGCATCATAAAGTAGGATTGATTTATAACCAACCAAGACGTCGATATTGTTTTCCAGATTACAACGGGCCATGTGCTGTGGTTTCCAGCCATATAGTTGAATGGGCAGAAGCCATCACTAGCCAGTCCGAGCCTGACATTGCGAGGATCACTACTGAATATTTGGCGCCTCCTATCGAAATCCTTCCATGCCGGTGAATCTCTTGGATGACTCATTTTTCCATCTGCACTTGGAGCAGCATGGTGATACCAAATTATTGCCTCGGTTGTTTTTTTACACCTGAATAGCCTTTGCAGCCTCTGTGTTATGGGAAAATATCATGCTATCTTGACAGGTATATCGGGCTTCTTATCAGATTCTTTCGGCTTATACCTGGCCTCTCCACATGTTAGACACTTTTTCAAATCTGAAGTTTCTTTCCGGTACAACACGCAATCTTTAGGACATGCATGAATCTTCTCACAGTTCAGACCCAAATCAGACATCATCTTCGGGGCTTCGTACTAGCTGTCGGACATGTTATTTCCCGGGGGCATAGAATTCTTCAGGAACTTCAGAAGCATCATGAATGACTTGTTGCTCCATCAATTTAGGCACTTAGTCTGGAAATGTTGGACGAACCATGATATGGTGGAATACTTTGCATTCTCATAAATTGATCTTCTAGCATCATTCATGTACTTTTCATACTTTTTCGCACGCGGTCCTTGACCGAAAGGAATGTCATCTTCGGTAGGAATACTATCACCGAGGGCAGCCTCTACCATATCCTCCATTTCTTCTCCTGAAAAGAAGTTATTGTCTTCTTCTTCTTCCGCTGCATTACTGTCTTCTCCTTCTTCTGCCGCATTATCGTTTTCTTCTTGTCCTTCACCGTGATATAACCAAGTTGTATAAAGTCTAGTAAAACCATGTTTAACGATGTGAAGCTCTACGATTTCTACCTTCTGCCAGAACTTATTCCCATATCTATCGCACGAACATAGATCTTCTCTAAGACAATCTTTATATGTGTGTGTGCAAATTCAATGAAAGCAGCAACTCCTGCGATAAACTTAGATTGCATACGTTGTTGTCAATCCACGTACATCCAGTCCTTAATTCTGATGTACTCATGGGCCATGTTAGACTGTATAACATATAAATTGTAAGTTATGGTGACTATATTGAGAAATCTAAGAACGAGATGGTTATTGACAAAGAAGAAAATCCGTAGAGGCAAGTTTGTCATTGAAAAGCATAAATTATCGATTAACAAAGTTAGATTTGAAGATACCCAAGTATGAGTTGTATTCTGTATATGTGTGTTTCAATTTATGATTTCGTTCAGGTGTAGGGTTGTTAGTGTGTATGTGTTTTGTGTATGCGTTTGTTGTGTATTCGTGTTATGTGTGTGTGTTTCCGCTGTCGGGGGTAAGGTTTCTATCCCATTAAGAATGTATAGAGTATACACCCATTTGTTTGTGTTTTCATCCGTTTCGAGTAAATTTCGGCAGCACCTTCCTGTTGTTCTCCGAGTATACTGTAATAAAATAGATAATCATTTCAATGTTGTGAAACAACGTTGAAATGAACATCTAATCTATCTTTGTACATGGATAACCAGCGGAAAAGTACCGATGAAATAACTCGAAACGAATGAAAACACAAGTGAATGCAGATATTTGCTTTATACATTCCTAACTTGTCCACACTGGACAAATCTATCTGCTATCATACGATTGAATCTTCTCTTCATATAGACTACACAACGGTTGTTAGCACCGAACGATACCGTCTGATGTTTAACAACTTTCATGTAGTTCTATGTCACGACGAACATTGAACGTATGTTAACCGATAGACGGGGACTAAGTCGCGCTTTGATTTTCATATATGATTATCGATGAGAATATGAAAGTTCTATATTATCATTGAATACCATACATACACTTAGTGTAAGATTTAACTTAAATTGGTTTTACGTTTATTTTCAATTACAAGGGTTTGAAGTTTTTAGTTTAAGGTAAAGTTTTTTAAAATTAAGGGTTTTCTTAATCAAATTTAAGATTTTTGAATTTATTGGGGTTAGGATGGGATTTGACAAGAGTTCAATATAGAGGAGAATGATGATGAATTAAGGTTTAGCCTTATTTGTATGTGTGTATGTGTATGCGTGTGTGTGTACACACACAGACAGGCGCACACACACACATACATACACATACACACATACATACACAATTCGCTAAATTACCCTTAACTATTGTTGGTTTGCTAAATTACACTAAAATACCTTTAGCCTAACCCTAACCCTAACCCTAACTGTAACACTAACCCCAATCATTAACCCTAACCCTAACCCTAAACCTAACCCTAACTATTAACACTAACCTTAATCATTAACCCTAACCCTAACCACAGCCTTAACCCTAAACCTAACCCTAACCATTAATCCTAACCCTAATTAACCCTAACCCGGCCTTAATTAACCCCCTAATCATTAACCCTAATCATAACCCTAACCCTAATTAACCCAACCCAGCCTTAAACCGGCCCTAACCCTAATAACAAAATTATAATAATTATTAGAAATCAACAACAATACCAAAAAATTATTAAAAATTAACAATTAAATCTCTAAAATTGAAGAAATTAACAATAAAATTTTAGGAAAATTAAAATTAAAATTAAAATTGATGAAACTAACCGGCAAATCGAACAAGGAGGGAGGTTGCGGCGACAAGGAGGAGGTTGGCTGTTGCAGCGACGAGGAGGAGGAGGGTGGCTGCTGCGGTGACGATGAGGATGAGGTGGCTGCTGCGGCTACGAGGAGGAGGCCGGGAAGGAGGAGGGCGACGGCGATGAGGAGGAGGGCTAGGGTGACGGCGGCGAGGAAGAGGAAGGCGATAACGACGAGGTGAAAATTTATGTCATGCCCCGCTTCCCAATAGACGGAAATAGTGACGTGGCAAGCCCGCAACTTATTTACTATAAAACAAATACGTTAAGCGTAATTAAGCAATATAACAATGAATTAGAATGTCAAGAGTAATAAAATGAAACCGCAACTTTATTTACATTTATCTTTATATACAACTGTCTTAAAATAAAAGATACAATAATAAAAAGCAAATGCCTAAACAATGGCATACTGAAAGTAAGTGCAGAAAGAACTAGTAGTCAGGCTGAGCTGCAAACTGGTCCAAGTCCTCCTGGCTTGGCTTTACGTCTTCAGAGTCCGGTCCTCCTGATGAACATTCTATAAAAAGAAATGGAAAGGAATGTCGTAAGCGAACTAGCGCTCGGTAAGTCCTAAAAGAATTAAGAGATGATAGTATATAATGTGAATAGAAACTAAATGACCAGAGGACAGGTAAAATTGTATATGATCATTCATAAGTATAAGATAGTTATTCTAACGTGGTTGTTTGTAGTTTGATAAAGAAAGTATTTATGTATACGAGATGAGTCCATCTTACCCTGTGGACTATGGTAACATGTAGTACAAGGTCCCGTCATAACCCACGGGACAACGACACGCGAATTCATGTAGGTGTCTTTTAAAGTGACCTCTCATGCTATGATATACGTTCCATACCAATCTACCCTTTATCCCCGCGTATTGTATTGTATAGATTAAGATTACAAGTCTTGGCCGAATCCATAGATATAAAAATGTACAGGTTCATGTTCAAGATGTAAGCATGTGTTCAGGTATTCATGTCAAGTTATAACCATGGTTCGGTTAAGTCGAGTCAAGTATGCCAGTTTGAGTTTGATGTTTGAATTCGATTATTCAGGTTCATGATCAAGTAAACAAGTTCATGTTTGATTTTGGATTTTGATTTGAGTTTGGACTCAGATTGAGTCAGAAACTTGTGGACGGGTTTAACTCTTGAATTTTTCTTAGGTTTGGGAGTAATCGGCAATTGCTGCATATGGACGGTAGGATTTATGTCTTTTTTCAAGCCAATTGCCATTGAAAACTCCGTTAAGTTGTCTAACCTGAATAGACTAGCACTCACTTTCTCCGGCTCCCTGGAGCTCAAGAGAAATAATACCACTTAAGTCTATGTTAATTCTATAGTTCTTAAAGTATTGTTTGCATATCTCGAGGGGGTTTTATGAAAAATATGTTACTATTGTTTTAAAAATAACCTTGAGGGTGATTTACAAGATTTAGGGTTTTCACGGACATGTATTTTAATTGTTATGGTATTTGGTGATGAAACTTAGTCTTTTTAAAAGTTTGCGGTATTTTATTGAAAATTAGCCATTTTGGTAACTTGATGATATTTTATAAAAAAAACTTTTAATCTTTAAAAAATATAGTTTTATAGTTTGTTTATATTGAAAATACAGATTATAATTTTTCCAAAATTTAGTTTTTTTTAGAAAAGTCGTATTTCTTAAAAACCATACTTTTATTTCCTTTCGAGATCGAATACTTCATGAGGAGTTTTGCATCTCACTCTACTATCCCCAGGATGTGCGATAATCCGCACCATCCATTAGCGGGTCCCCTAACGAGAGTTGTAGAGGCGTATTTTTCAAGGATTACAAAATACCGATTAAAAGAAACCCGTTTTGAAAAGGTGTGATATTTTAATGTAAAGCTTATTCTTTAAAATAGCTATATGTTTAGAGTACCGTGCCATGAAACCATAGTGTGCATGTAGGGTAGGTCGTTACCCCATGAAGTTTTTCTAAAGGTATTTAAACTAATTACCGAGGAGTGTTATACTAAAGTTCATGGTATTTAAATGAAAGTTCATTTTATGATAGTTTCATATGGAAGTTTTGGTTAAACTCAAAACTAAAAGATTGTAATCAAAATTACAAGTAGGGTGGTAAAGTTAGTTTGACTTATGCATTAAGGAAAAGGGAGTTCCAACGCTAAAAAAATGTATCGGAGGTAACTTCACTTTACCGATATATTTTTAGGAGATGATTTGAGATGAAAAAAGAAGAGATAAGAGAGACTAACGGCTTTATAACTTTAAGAAGGGAGTAAGGAAAAAGGATGGGGCTTCGTGGCGTCGCGGAAGCTCCGGAAACGGTTTTGATCTTCGATGGAAGGAGCTTGGTTGCTAACTCAACTTGACTCCACTTGCACTTAGGAACTTTTGGGATGATTTTCCTAGAAATTTTCAAAATAGAGGGGAGCTAGGGCATGGGGTGATATTTATAGTGAAGAATTAGGATTTGAGAATTAAAATTTTGGATTAAAATGCATTAAAAATGTGTTAAATGGTGAATTGAAGAGTCAAAATCAAACAGTGTAGGGAAGTTAAGGGGAACTGAAGGGACAAGTGTGCAAAGCACGGAGGAGATTAGAGCTATGTGGACTGTCAGCGTCGGCCATATTGAAGGAATGGGCGGTCGGATCTTGATGATCCGTCTCGAGGTTCGTGCCACGCGGTTTAGTCATGGTTTACTCCTATTTGCGCATATTTGATTTTTCCAAAACTTTTTGTTTCTCCGTGAATTGCACGTTCAACTCTTGGGCTTCCGAAAAATTAAAAAGAAAAATCTTAAAAATAATTGGGTCCGATGGGAATCAAACACACAGGCTACGTCACAGCAGTACATGAACTTTACCAGTGAGCTACAAGTTACTTCTTACTTTTATTAAACAAATTTAACTTTTATCCCTTACATAGGCTGAAATACCTCTTTTCTATACAATAACAAGAAATTTCTGTACAGTGATTTCAGAGCCGTTACAATTTAGGGGGGATTTAGGCGATGACGAGGAGGATGATGAGGTGTAGGGCGATGACGACGAGGAAGGCGAGCTCAGGAAGGAGGATGAGGAGGCGACGGGGAAAATTGAGGGGGGGGGGAGGAATTTAGGCTTGAGGATTTTGGGTGTGGGGTTTTTCTTTTTTCTTTTTTTAAGTGCTTGACTTTGCCCCTACGGTGCCAACTGTAGGGGTTTCTTTTGCGGCACCGTAGGGGAGACAAAAGGAAATAAATTTTTTATAGTCTTTGGCCCTACGGTGGAAACCGTAGGGGCAAACTAAAATTGCCCCTACGGATTTTTCAATCCGTAGGGGCAACCAACATTTATAGTAGTGATAAGAAGACAGTTGTTGTTATTTTTAAAAATTTTGCAGTTGAGTTATCTGTGACTTATATGCAGTTTCCTGTAACTTCTATGTCTAATTGCGTTTTGTTAATTTTTCCTTAAAGGATTGAGCATTAAGTGCTCTAACCTAGCCATTTTCTCTTCAAATTCACCACTTGCCCCCTAAAAATCCTATATTGCCAACAGAACAAGAATTATCCCATTCAATCTCTCCATTATCTATTATCTTCTCTCATTTACTCGACTTTCATTTACTAACCCCAACAAACTAAATCTTCATTTACTAACTTGCTCATTGATGATGGCCTAAACTTGGAAATTAATGTGTTTTGTTAGTGGACTGAATGATAAATGTGCGTTCTTGACCATCTCGGAGGCGACAACATGGTTTGAACTGAAAGGAACAATCTCTTTTCGTTTCGATATGCCGATTGAGAAGTTGAAACTTTCTTATAAAATGGAGAAATATGGAGATCATGAGGTTAGGATGATAAATGAAGATGACTATATAAATATGGTCTGCATCCATCAAGAGATGAATGAGAAGGCCATCCATATGCAAGTATTTGTTGCTACCCTAGCCATTATGAGCATGTTTGTGTTTACTTCACTTAATTTTTGTTTAGAGGAATATACAAGACAGTTGCCTACAACTTGTAAGAATTTTCCTGCAACTTGTAAGTCCTTGCAGACGTCTGGTTTCAAATACCAGATGTCTCTAAAGTCAATTTCTAGATGCAAGATTTGAAATGGAGACGTCTGATTCCAAGTACCAGACGTCTTTGAAATCAATTTCCAGAAGCATATTTTGAACTGGAGACGTCTGGTTACAAGTATCAGACATCTCTAAATGTAACAACTTTGAAATCCCTGTACAAATGTAACTTGTTCAATATATAAAAAGAGTATTTTAGCATGATTAGGAGTTATAAGTTAATATTGTTCAATAAAAACAAGAAACAACTTGTAGCTCATAGGTTAAGCCTTTACACTGCTGTGACATAGCCTGCATGTTCGAATCTTATCAGTCCCAATTATTTTTATAATTTTTCTTTTTAACTTTTTGTAAGCCCAAGAGTTGCATGTGCAATACACGGAGAAACGAAAAGATTCAGAGAAATCAAACAGGATAAATGAGGAGTTAACATGGTATAAAACACATGGCCCAAATCTCGAGACAGATGATTTCAATCCAACCGCCAGAAATTGCCCAAAAACCGCCACCATTAGTTGGATTTTCTCCAATCATCTCCGTGCTCGCCCCATGCAACCCTTTGACTCCCTTCTACTCTATTTTATTGTTTGTTTTCTCTGATTTCAACCAGAGAGCAGTGCAACCTTTCATCTGCCTATTTAACACCATTTAATCTTTTTAATTCACACGCTCACTTCTTTTTACCCTATAAATACCACCCCATTCCCAAGCTATCCCCCGTTCTGAAAATCTAGTAAAATTCTCTAAATTTCTATGTTCAAGAAAGGGTTAAGACTAGTCAAGTGAAGTTAGCTTGAGCTAAATTCGTTTGTGAAGACCGGAGCCATCCTCGACGCTACCAAGATCCACGAAGACTCCCTCTCTCTTTTTCCTCCATTCTCAACATTTCAAAACCCGTAAGTCCCTCTTTCTCTCTTTCGTTTCAACTCAAACCGTTTTCTAAAACCATATCGACAAAACTGGAGTTAATTTTTAATCTTTTCTTTTAAACAATTTTTATCACCCTTGCTATGTTACATAATTCACGCTAATACTTCTAAAGTTTATTCATCTCAATTACCTTTAATGTGTTCACAATTTCATGCGAAATAAATATAAATCGAACCTTTTCATATAAATATCATGAACTTTAAAAGTAACAATTTTATCGAAACCTAGAAATATATACCTATAGGAAATTCACAGGGTAATGACCTATCCAATCACATACACTATGGATTCATTGCACGATGTTTTAGATACATATTTAATTTGAAGAATAAAATTTTCATTAAAATACCATTACTTTACAAAAATGTTTTTAATCGATATTTTTAAATCTTTTGCTATTACACCTCTACAAACCTTTTAGAGGAACCCATTTACGGATGGTGCGGGTTATCGTATGTTCTTGGGATAATAGAGCGGGATACAGAACTCCTCACTGAGGTCTTGAAAGGAAATAAAAAATACGATTTTTAAAGAATACGACTTTGTACAAATTAAAGCATTTGAAAATTTGTATAAATCATAAATCCATATTTTTCTATGAAAAATAAGTTTTGAAAAATATATTATTAAAATGAAAAATTAAAATTACAAAAAAATACCTCCAAGTTTCCAAAAAGTATAGTTTTTACAAAAATATTATAAACTTTTAAAAACCATGTTTTATCACTAAAATACCACTAAAACCAAAATATATTTTTCTAAAAACTCTTAATATTATAAATCACCCTCGAGATTTATTTTTAAAACAATATTATAACATTTTTCATTAAACTCCCTCGAGAAATGCAAACAATATAAATACAATGTAAACAATAAGAATAAATTTTTAAGAAACCTAAATTAATATAGGTTTAAGCGGTATCATTTCTCTTGAGCCCCAGAGAGCCGGAGAAAGTGAGTGCTTTTCTATTCATGTTAGACAACACTGCAAATTAACAGAGTTATCAATGACAATCGTCTTGGAAAAAGACACAAATCCTGCCTTCCATGTGCAGCGGTTGTCCGATTATTCCCGAACTTAAGAATTTCAAAAGTTAAATTCATTCATAAGATATTGATTATAGCCTGAATACAAACTCGAACTTGAATCCAAACTCAAACCCAAACTTGAACACTTGATCTTGAAACTGAATACTTGAACTTGAATATCCAAACTTGAACTTGAACACTTGACTTGACTTGACCGAATCATGAATATAACTTGATATGAATAGCTGAACACATGATTACAACTTGAACATGAACTTGTACTCTTATATTCATGGATTCGTCTAAGACCTATAAACTTCAACTATACACTACAATACGCGGGGATAAAGGGTAGATTGGTACGGAACGTATATCGTGGCATGTCATTTTAAAAGACATCTACATGAATTCACGTGTTATTGTCCCGTGGGTTTTGACGGGGCCTTATACTACATGTTACCATAGTCTACGGGGTAAGTTAGACTCCTATCGTATACTGAATACCTTCTTTATCAAACTACAAATAACCACGTTAGAATAACTATCTTATACCTATAAATGATCATGCTTAGATACTCTCATATACAACTTTACCTGCTCACATTTACTTGGTTTCTATTCTCTTTATACACTTTTCAGTGATCTTTATTTACTTCTTTTGGGGACTTACCGAGTGCTAGTTCGCCGATAACATTCCTCTATGTTTTTTTCCTTGGAATGTTTGTAACGACTATAAAATTCCTGTACAAATGTAATTTATTCAAATGTATAAAAATGGTATTTTAGCTTGATTAGGAGTTATAAATTATTTTTGTTCAATAAGAGCAAGAAGCAACTTATAGCTCACTAGTAAAGCCTCTACACTACTGTGTATAGCCTGTGTGTTCGAATCCTATCAGTCCCAATTATTTTTTTAAATATTTTTTTAAACTTTTCGGAAGCCCAAGAGTTGCACGTGAAATACATCGAGAATCGAAAAGTTTCAGAAAAATCAAACGGGATATGTCACGCCCTGCTTCCAAATGTACGGGGAAGGAGATGTGGCGGGCACACGACGTATTTACTCAGAAGTAAACACGTTAAGCGTAAATAAGCAATATATGAAAAGCACAAGAAATGATAAGAGATATAATGTAAACAACAGCTTTTATAAACATTCATCTTTACAATACAACTGATTTGAAAAGGAAATGTACAATGATAAAACCAATGCCTAAATAATGGCATACAAACTGGAAGGTAAGTATAAGTAAAGCTAGTAGTCTGGCTGTGTTTCAATCTGATCCAGGTACTCATGACTGGGCTCGGTCTCCTGAGGGTCCTGTCCTCCTGATGAACATTCCAAGAAAGAAATAGACAGGAATGTCGTCAGCGAACTAGCGCTCGGTAAGTCCCAAAAGAAAGTAAGGAATACAACAAGTAATGTGGAAGGAAACTGTTAAGTTATACAGGTATCAGTTTATTATTTTAACGTAGTTGTTTGTACCTTGGTACAGAAGGTATCAGTGTATACGAGAGGAGTCCAACTATCCCGTGGACTATGGTAACATGTGAGTATAAGGCCCCGTCAGAACCTACGGGACAACGGCACGGGAGTTCATGTAGGTGTCTTTTAGTGTCTATCATCGTGTCACTTTTAATACATTCCATACCAATCTACCACGTTAACCCCTTAATGTGTTGTATAGATTATAATTATCATAGTTGCCGAGACCATGGATACAAGTTATTCATGTAATCAGGTTCAGGATGTAAACAAGTAGTAATGTAATCAAGTCAAGTTATAGCCATGGTTCGGTCAAGTCAAGTCATGTTTATATGTTGATATTGTTCTAATATTCAGGTTCAGGTTCAAGTATACATGTTAGAGTTTGGATTCTTGTTTGAATTGGATTCTGGTTTGAGTTGAATTCAAGCTTGATTTAGACTCAGACTTGAGTCAGAAACTTAGAACTGATTTGGATCCTGAATTATGTTCAGGAGTTATCGGTAACTGCTGCACATGAACGACAGGATTTGTGTTTTTTCCAAGACAATTACCATTGATAACACCGTTAAGTTTTTCTACTTTAAATAGACAAGCACTCACTTTCTCTGGCTCCCTAAGGCTCAAGAGAATTGATCCCGCTTAAACCCATATTTACTAAAGTCCTTAACAGTGTTTTATATAGCTTAAGGGGGTTTTATGAAAAAATAATTTTAATATAGTTCAAAATAACCTCAAGAAATTTATTTATATTCTTTAGGGTTTCCATGGATGTGTATTTTAAGAATTGAGGTATGTCAGTGATAATTATCTTAAGTTGAATAGTTCATGATATTTTACTGTAAAATTGTCTTGTATTGATATCTTAATGGTATTTTGATGAAACTTGTGATTCTTTTATTTGAAAAAAATATAAGTTATTATATTTTGAAAATATATGGATTTTATAATATTTATATAATTATAAAAAAATAATTTTATTTAAATAGAAAAAATACGTTTTTCTTAAAAATCGTATTTAAAAACCTTTCGAGACTGAATGCTCCGTGAGAAGGTCTACATCTCGCTCTACTAGACCAAGGATGTGCGATAATCCGCACCATCGAATAGTGGGTCCCCTAAAAAGGGTTGTAGAGACTTATTTGCAAAGGGTTTTGAAATACAATTCAAAGAAAACCATTTTTTTTATAGTTGATGGTATTTTAATGTAATATGGCAACAAAAGTATGCTCAAGGGACATCGTGCTATGGAAACATGTGTGTATGTGAGGGGTAGGTCATTACCCCATGAAGTTTTCTAAATGTAAAGTATTAACAATATACTAAAAGGTGATGTGTAAAGTTCATGGTATTTTAACGAAAAAGTTAAATTAAAGTTATTTTGCATGGAATTCTAGGTTACAATTTATTTTAAACATTTATAATAATTTTACAAGTATTGTGTAAAAGTTGTATGAACAATATGTAAGAAAAATGGTGAGTTTTAGGGTTTATAAGATCGATATCGGTATTAACTCTACTTACCGATATTCATTTTAAAAAGAATTTTTAAAGAAGAAGGAAGAAGATTGGAAGGGACTTACTAGTGACTTATCCTATGAAAAGGTAGAAGAGAAGAGGTTTGTAGTCGTGGCGTCGCCGTAAAGGTCTCGATTTCTCGCCGGAAGTTGGTCATTGGCTAACTCCTCTTCTATTCCATTTGTACTTGAGAAAATTTGAGGGTTTTGACTAGAATTTTCAGAATGAGGAGAGGCTATGGCATGGGATAGTATTTATAGTGTGGAATTAGGGTTTTGGGATTAAAAGAGTGAATTAAAATACATTAAAATGTGATAAATTGGGGAATTGAGGGGTCTCTGTTTGATTGAAGAATAATCAAACAGTGCAGGGGTAATGGGAGTAGGGGAAATGGCACTTGTGCAAAGCCCGGGGACTTTTACCTACGGGGGCCCGTCCCCGCCGGCCCAAAATCAAATCTCGTCGGCCATTTATGTGGTAGGGGCCGGTGGATTCTCGCCACGTGTAGTCCTCTGTGTTTATATCATTTTGCACATATTTGTTTTCTTAGACTTTTCATTTTTGTGTGCATTGCACCTGTAAACGTTTGGGCTTCCAAAAAGTTTAAAATAAAAATCAGAAAAATATAATGTGCCTGATGGGATTCGAACACAAGGGCTACATCACAGCAGTGCAAGGTTTTACCAGTGAGCTACAAGTTGTTTCTTGCTGTTCTTAAACAAAAATTAACTTTTAAAATGTACTCAGGCTTGTAAACTCCTTTCTGTACATTAAACTGAAAATTTTCGTACAGTAAATTCAAAGTCGTTACATTCTACCCTCCTTATAAAAATTCCGTCCTCGAAATTTACAATTACATAAGGACTAGTTTACAAATAAGTAAAGATATCTTGCATGCATATCATCTTCTCGTTCACACGTTGATTCTCCTGGCGAATCTTTTCTCCACATCACTCGGACCAAGTTTACTTCCTTGTTCCGAAGTGTCTTTACCTTTCTGTCCAGGATTTCAATGGGTTGTTGCTCGCAAGTCAGGTCAGTCTGTACAGTGAGCTCGGAGTGATCAAGGATGTGACTGGGGTCGCTCATATATCTTCAGAGCTGGGATATGTGGAACACGTTGTGCACTCCTTCCAATGAGGGTGGTAGTGCCAAATGGTATGCCACTTCTCCGACTTGTTCGAGAATGTCGAACGGTCCTATATATCTCAAACTGAGCTTACCCCTCTTGCCAAAGCGGATTACTCCTCGGTTTGGAAAGATCTTTAAGATAACATGATCTTCAGGTTGGAACTGCAGGTGTCGGCGCTTTGCATCAGCCTAATGCTTCTATCGGTCTTGGGTTATGCGCATTCTTTTCCTGATCGTGCGAACTACGTCCACAGTTGCTACAATCATATCTGGTCCTAGGAGTTCACGATCTTTGATATTATCCCAACTTAATGGTGAACGACACTTCCTTCCATAGAGAGCTGTAAATGGTGCCATTCCAATACTCGTCTGATAGCTGTTGTTGTATGAAAACTCCATAAGGGTAGGTGATCTTCCCACGAACCTCCGAAGTCTAACATACAAGCTCTTAGCATGTCCTCCAGAATTTGAATTTTTCGCTCAGACTGTCCGTCCGTTTGTGGATGGTAAGCCGTGCTGAAGTTCAGACTCGTTCCCACGCTAGCTTGCAAACTCTGCCAAAACCGTGATCGGAATTTGGTATCACGATCGGAGACAATACAAACTGGTACTCCATATAATCTCACGATCTCCTGCATGAGTTCATGGGTATCAAAAATAGTACATATTAAGGTTAAATCTTACTTTTAGATTATACTTACCTCCATGTACTTCTTTGCTAATGTTTCGGTAGATTGGCCAACTCGAAATGGGATAAAATGTGCTGACTTGGTGAGTCGATCCACAATAACCCATATTGTTTCGTTACCTTTCATTCTGCGAGGAAAAGCAGTCACGAAGTCCATGGTAATGTGTTGCCATTTCCATTCTGGGATACATAATGGTTGAAGTAGACCAGCAGTTATGTGATGTTTAGCCTTTACTTACTGACACACCAAACGCTTGGCTACGCTTCGGGTTACTTCATGCTTCATTCCATGCCACCAGTAGTGTTGTCACAGATCCTTGTACATTTTGGTACCACCGGGGTGTATTGAGTACGGAGAGCTGTGAGCTTCTTTCATCAACTCTTCTCAAACAGGACCTTGTGGTACACACAATCTACTTTCATATCTTAAGGAGCCGTCTTCATGGATGATAAAGTCTGATCGAAGTCCACTTTCTACCTGTTCTCGGATCTTTTGCATCTTGGCATCACTTGTTTGAGCTGCTTTAATCTGATTGACAATAGTAGACTGAACTTGTAAGTTCATCAACTCTGAAGCATTACCTGGTATAACTACCTCGATCTCCATCCTGTGCAATTCTTGCTGAAGCTTCCACTGTGCGGTGAGATTCATCGATAATGGCTGACGGCTAAGTGTACAGGAACTACATTCACTTTCCCTGCTGATGTCGAAGTCCGCCATAAGTTCTAACCATCTTCTCTGCTGCATGTTCAATTCTTTATGAGTAAACACATACTTCAGAATTTTGTGGTCTGTGTATATATCCACTCGTTCTCCCAGAAGATAATGGCGCCAAATCTTAAGTGCAAAGATAACGGCTGCCAACTCCAAGTCATGTGTTGGATAGTTGCGCTCATGAACTTTCAGCTGTCTTGATGCAAAAGCTACAACTTTTCTATGCTGGTGTAGAACACATCCAAATCCTTTACTGGATGCATCATAATGCACCGCGAAACCTCCAGATTGATCCGGTATTACGAGAATAGGAGCTGATGTCAATCTTAACTTGAGTTCTACAAAAACTTGTTCACATGCTTCTGACCACACGAATACTTCATCTTTACGTGTGAGCTTGGTCAGGGGTGCTGCAATCTTCGAGAAACCTTCGATGAATCTTCGGTAGTATCCTGCTAAACCCAAGAAACTTTGAATATCCTTCACCGTCTTTGGTGTCGGCCATTCGTTGACAGCTGCCACTTTAGCTGGATCTACTGAGATTCCTTCGCCTTAAACAATGTGTCCGAGAAATCCGACTTGATCTAGCCAAAATTCGCACTTGCTGTACTTGGCATAGAGTTGATACTGGCGCAATGTCTCCAGGACAATCCGCAAATGCTCGGCGTGCTCTTTCTGATTCTTTGAATACACCAAGATGTCGTCGATAAAAATAACAAAGAACCTGTCTAAGTACTCTCGGAAAACTTGGTTCATCAGATTCATAAATATAGCAGGTGCATTAGTCACTCCAAATGGCATCATGAGATATTCATAATGACCATATTGAGTCCTGAATGCCATTTTAGGAATATCATACTCTTTGACCTTCACCCGATGATAACCAGAACGAAGATCTAGCTTTGAAAATACGCAAGACCCACTTAGCTGATCGAATAGATCATCGATGTGAGGTAGTAGATACTTGTTCTTTATCGTCACTTCGTTCAGAGCTCGGTAATCTATACACATTCTGTATGAACCTTCTTTCTTTTTCATAAGCAGAACTGGAGATCCCCAACTTGAAGTACTGGGACGAATCCAACCTTTCTTCAGAAGTTCGTTTAACTGAGTACAGATCACCTTCAATCCTTCAGGACTTAACCGGTACGGAGCTTTGATTACCGGTTGCGCATCAGGTAGTAAGTCAATGCTGAATTCAAGAGCTTGATTAGGAGGCAAACCTGTTATATCTTCAGGAAACACATCCTCGAACTCTCGAACTACCACCGGCTTATCTTTTCCCGCCGATAGAGTAAATACTTCTGCATTCTTCGGCTTAGCACGGAAGATTCCTGGCTCTAAAGTTCTGTCTCCACTCTTGAAGTAAAAGACTAGGTGATCTGGTATCTCAAATACTACCCTCCTTTGACGGCAGTCAATTGTAGCATAGAAAACTCCCACCCAGTCCATTCCCAACACAACATAGAAGTTTAGGATGTCCAGTACTTTGAAATTCGCATAGAATTCTCATCCGCAAACTACAACTGGACACTGATCCAATCCCGAATTGCCTTCAATACTCTATTCTCGGAACTGAAATTCCAGCTTGAAATGAGTGGCTTCATAGGAATCGCATGTGTTCTCACAAAACGTTGGGACATGTGCAGATGGATGAACTGCTGTTCCATGTCGAATCTGGCAGTCTCAGGGAAGTATTTAGCGTCGAACATGTCGTGGAAAGTCTTCCATTCGATGGGTTGTTCAAGACGGCTTTCTTCCGCCTTCCACCAGTTCCGTGTATTGTCCCTGAGCTGTAATTTTGCAACACGAACCCAAGCTATTTCTGGCACTTGTGCTGCTGCCAGATCATCTTCGATACTCTGAGCCCATTCCTCAGCATCCAGTGGGCTCTCCTTTCCTGAAAACTGTTTGGGGGTGCAAAGCCCTGAATTGCTTCACACCAGGTGCTTCAGCCTCAGGACGGTTCAAGAGCTGCCACTGTCCCTCTAGGAGGCTGCGGATTGCTTCAAACAGAAATGTTTGCTCGTTGGGTTGAGCAGGGACGGCAGGTGTGAGTGGTAATGGTGGAGGTGTGTTGTTGACATTGATGCTGGTGTTCGAGGAATCCATAACCTTGAAAGAAAAAATTAGGTTATGACAGATTCAAAGTATATGATTTAAAGATTATGAAATGTTAAGATTCAAGGAGTATGGATTGTAAAGAATGTTTTAGTTGCTGGTTCTTGTGTTATATTGCTTAGGTTGTTCACGCAGAATAGAACTGCATGATAGGATTTCATACAGCTCTGACCTGCATGGGCAACCAACAAAACCTGTCACGCCCCGCTTCCCGGTATACGGCGAAGAGGACGCGACGAGGCCGCTACGTATTTACTTTGAAGTATAAACGCTAAGCGTAACTAAGCAATATAAAATAAATGTACACAAGAGACAAATGTAATGAAACAACAACTTTATTTATTAACATTCTTTTGTACAATGCATGGAAAAGTAAATACAACTGAATGAAAGCAATGCCTAAACAATGGCATAACAGAAATGAAAAGTACTGAAATAAAAGTGTGTACAATGAAGTTAGAGCTCTGGGTCGTAGGAAAGATGGTCCAAGTCCTCACTAGTAGGCTCGATCTCCTGAGTGTCCAGATCACCTGACAACATTCCAAAGAAGAAAGAGAAGGAAAGTCGTCAGCGAACAAATCGCTCGGTAAGTCCCAAAGATAGGGGAGATGTAGAATAGACAGAGAGTAAGAGAGAGAGAGTGTAGCTTTTAAAGTTGTCTTATATTGTTATAATGTTGTATTTAGTATTAACGCTGTTGTTTGTAGCTTGGTACAAAAGGATGCCAGTGTATACGAGAGGGGTCTCTATATGCTAGAGACTAGGGCAAACGGAATGTACAAGGCTCCGTTAGAAAGCCCGGAACAACGGTGTGGTATTCAGGTTAGGTGTCTTAATTTTGCAGTCTCGTGCCACTTCTAACACCTTCCGTACCAATCTACCCCTTAAACCCTGCGATATCTTGTTTGTATTGTAAATTGTATTGTCTTATAATATAGATTGTATAATTGGATGACTTGCCGAAACCATGATATCAGTAAATGGATGTAACTGGAAAATCATGGATGTAACTGGAGAATCATGTAAATGGAAATATATCCATGGTTCGGTTCAGTCAATACAGATTGAATAGATTGAATAAATGTATTCCAGGATTCATGTTGAATTGTAGATCATACTTGAATCGTATTCAATTCAGATTATTATAATAAGATTCAGTCTGAGTCAGAACAATTAGAAAAGAAATTGAAGTCCTGATTGTTTTGATGTTATCGGTAACCGTTGCACATGGGCGGCAGGATTTGTGTCTTTTTCAAAGATGATTACCGTGTTGATAACACCGTTGTAAGTTGTCTACCTTAGATAGGCAAGCACCCACTTCTCCGGCTCCCTGAGGCTCAAGAGATTGGTCCCGCTTAAACCTATATTTACTAGGGTCCTTAGGGTAATTTATAGAACTTGAGGGGGTTTTATGTAAAAATACTTTTGTATAATTTTAAAAATACACCCCAAGTATTTATTTATCGTCTTTAGAGTTTTAATATATGTAGAATTTATATTTGTGATATTTTTAGTGAAGATAACCTAATTTCATAATACATGGTATTTATTTGTAATATTGAACTTGTATGGATTTCATGATATTTTATTGTAAAGTGATTCTTGGAATATTTATAAAAAAATGGAATATTTATATTATCACAAAATAGATATTTTTATGATACATATATATATATTTATATAAAAATAATTTTACTATATATTATATTTCTAGAAATCTCATTTTCTTAAGATTTTCGTATTTTAAATCTCTCAAGACCGTATGCTCCTTACGGAGGTTTGCATCTCGCACTACTAAGCCCATGGATGTGTGATAATCTGCACCATCCCAGTCGGGTTCCCCAAAATGGGTTGTAGCGGCGCTTTGCAAAGATTTGTTTTAAAATACTAAATCTTGTAAAAATGGTTTTATTAGTAAATGGTATTTATTTAAAATGTTTCGTTTTCCCGTATTCTAGGTTCCTGAAAGTATTGTGCTATGTTGCATATGAGTGTTGTGAGGAGGTAGGTCATTATCTCGTGATCTAACTTAAAAGTATAGCAAGATTGTGATGATTTAATGTCAAAATGAAACTACATGGTATTTTACTGAAAAAGAGCAATAAAAGTTACAAAATGATATAGATTGTTATGAAACTTGTTCAACATATTTTTTAATGATTAATAGTCAACATGTAAGAGTTTTGTGTGAATGTATTTAAGAAAATGTTGGATTTTTTTGAAAGAACCGAATCGGAAATCGGTTTAACTCCGATTCCGTCGGGTTTTGTTAAAAGATGTTTTAAGACTAGAGAATAGAAGAGGGAGGTGGGACTTACGGGTTTAGAAGTTAGGGATGAGGAAGAGGAAATGGAAGGAGGCGCCGGTACGTCGTTTCGTCGCCGGGAACTCCTAGGGTTGTCGCCGGAAAAATCGTCGGAGCTTCGCCCTTCGCTACTTCAAAAGTACACTAAGGTTCTAGAAAATTTCTTGAGAGTTTTGCTCAGAATTTTGGAGTGAGGGGTGTGTGTGTAGGGGTTGTATTTATAGGGTAAGGATAGGGTTAGGATAGGTGAAAGGGTGAATTGAAAAATGTATTAAAAATGTAATAAAAATGGAGTAAATAAGGTTTTAAAGAGTCTCTGGTACCGGTCTAAGGAAATAAAGTATGCAGGAGTACAGGGGAGGTGAAGAGCCACAACTTTGGTGTTGATGACTCGGCGTTTCGGCTGAGTCCGGCCGGCGGCGGCGGCGGCCCGAGTTGGCCGAGTCGCCGGCTGATTCGGCCGATTCCGGCTTAGTCGGGGGTGCTCTGGGTTCCTCGTCGTTTGGGTATACTCCTGGGACAGTTTGTTTTTCATGTGTAGTGGGGTTTTTGTGAGTTATGCACGTGTAAACCCTTGGTATTCTAAAAAATTCAAAATAAAACAATATTAAAAATAATATGGGGTATGTAATTTGAACTATGGTGCTTTGGTTCAGCAATGCAAGGTCTTACCAATGAGCTACAAGTTCCTTCTTGCTAATAAAAATCAAAACAAACTTATATCTTGTGCTCAGGCAAAAATACCCCTTTCTGTATTTTTTTGAAAAAGTTATAAAGAAAGTTTAGGGTTGTTACATGCCGATTCTTATAATTCTTATGATATATTGCTTAGGATTCCATGCAGAACTGAGCTGCATGGGCCGCCAACAAAACCTGTCACGCCCCGCTTCCTAGTGTACGGGGAAGGAGACGTTGCGGGCACGCGACGTATTTACTCAGAAGTAAACACGTTAAGCGTAAATAAGCAATATATGAAAAGCACAAGAAATGACAAGAGATATAATGTATACATCAACTTTTATTAATATTAATCTTTACAATACAACTGATTTGAAAAGGAAATGTACAATGATAAAAGCAATGCCTAAACAGTGGCATACAAACTGGAAGGTAAGTACAAGTAAAGCTAGTAGTCTGGTTATGCCTCAATCTGATCCAGGTACTCCTGACTGAGCTCGGTCTCCTGAGGGTCTTGTCCTCCTGACGAACATTCCAAGAAAGAAATAGACATGAATGTTGTCAGCGAACTAGCGCTCGGTAAGTCCCAAAAGAAAGGAAGGAATACAACAAGTAATGTGGAAGGAAATTGTTAAGTTATACAGGTATCGATTTTTTATTTTAACGTAGTTGTTTGTAGTTTAGTATAGAAGGTATCGGTGTATACGAGAGGAGTCTAATTATCCTATGGACTATGGTAAGATGTAAGTACAAGGCCCCGTCAAAACCCACGGGACAACGGCACGAAAGTTCATGTAGGCGTCTTTTAGTGTCTATTATTGTGCAACTTTTAATACATTCCATACCAATCTACCCCGTTAACCCCGTAATGTGTTGTATAGATTATAATTATCAGACTTGCCGAGACCATGGATACAATTTATTCATGTAATCAGGTTCAGGATGTAAACAAGTAGTCATGTAATCAAGTCAAGTTATAGCCATGGTTCAGTCAAGTCAAGTCATGTTTGCATGTTGATATTGTTCTGGTATTATGGTTCGGGTTTAAGTATACATGTTGGAGTTTGGATTCTTGTTTGAATTGGATTCTTGTTTGAGTTGAATTCAAGCTTGATTTAGACTCAGACTTGAGTCAGACACTTAGAACTGATTCGGATCCTGAATTATATTCGGGAGTAATCGGTAACTGCTGCACATGGACGGCAGGATTTGTGTCTTTTCCCAAACCAATTACCATTGATAATACTGTTAAGTTTTTACCTTAAATAGGGAAGCACTCACTTTCTCCGGCTCCCTGAGGCTCAAGAGAATTGATCCCGCTTAAACCCATATTTACTAAAGTCTAGTGTTTTATATAGCTCGAGGGTTTTTTATGAAAAATATTTTTAATATAGTTCAAAATAATCTTGAGAAATTTATTTATATTCTTTAGGGTTTCCATGGATGTGTATTTTAAGAATTGAGGTATGTCAGTGATGATTATCTTAACTTGAATAGTTCATGGTATTTTACTGTAAAATTATCTTGTATTGATATCTTGATGGTATTTTGATGAAACTTGTGATTCTTTTATTTGAAAAAAATATAAGTTATTATATTTTGAAAATATATAGATTTTATAATATTTATATAATTATAAAAAATTAATTTTATTTAAATAGAAAAAATGCGTTTTTCTTAAAAACCTTATTTAAAACCATTCGAGACCGAATGCTCTATGAGGAGGTCTGTATCTCGCTCTACTAGACCAAGGATGTGTGATAATCCGCACCATCAAATAGCGGGTCCCCTAAAAAGGGTTGTAGAGACTTATTTGCAAAGGGTTTTGAAATACAATTCAAAGAAAACTGTTTTTTATAGTTGATGGTATTTTAATGTATTATGGTAACAAAAGTATGCTCAAGGGACATCGTGCTATGGAAACATGCATGTATGTGAGGGGTAGGTTATTACCCCGTGAAGTTTTCTAAAGGTAAAGTATTAACAATATACTAAAAGGTGATATGTAAAGTTCATGGTATTTTAACGAAAAAGTTAAATTAAAGTTATTTTGCATGGAATTCTAGGTTACAATTTATTCTAAATATTTATAATAATGTTAAAAGTATTGTGTAAATGTTTTATGAACAATATGTAAGAAAAAGGGTGAGTTTTTATGGTTTAGAAGACCGATATCGGTATTAACTCCACTTACCGATATTCGTTTTAAAAAGAATTTTTAAAGAAGAGTGAAGAAGATTGGAAAGGATTTACTAGTGACTTAACCTATGAAAAGGTAGAAGAGAAGAGGTTTGTAGTCGTGGCATCGTGGGGTCGCCGGAAAAGCTTCGATTCCTCGCCGGAAGTTGATCGTTGACTAAATCCTCTTTTACTCCACTTGTACTTGAGAAAATTTGAGGGTTTTAGCTAGAATTTTCAGAATGAGGAGGGGCTAGGGCATAGGATAGTATTTATAGTGTGGAATTAGGATTTTGGAATTAATAGAGTGAATTAAAATATAATAAATTGGGGAATTGAGGGGTCTTTGTTTGATTGCAGAGTAATCAAACAGTGCAGGGGTAGTGGGGGTAGGGGAAACACCACTTATGCAAAGCCCGGGGACTTTTACCTATGGGGGCCCGTCCCCGCCGGCCCAAAATCAAATCTTGCCGATCGTTTATATGGCAGGGGCCGGTGGATTCTCACCACGTGTACTCCTATGTGTTTATATCATTTTGCACATGTTTGTTTTTTCAGACTTTTCATTTTTGTGTGCATTACACGTGTAAACTTTTGGGCTTCCAAAAATTTTAAAATAAAAATCAGAAAAAATATAATGTGCCTGATGGGATTCGAACACAGGAGCTACGTCCTAGCAGTGCAAAGCTTTACCAGTGAGCTACAAGTTGTTTCTTACTATTTTTAAACAAAAATTAAATTTTAAAGTGTACTCAGGTTTGCAAACTCTTTTCTGTACATTAAACTGAAAATTTTCGTACAGTAAATTCAGAGTCTTTACAGAATAAATGAGAAGTTAACACAGATTAAAGAGCATGGCACGAAATTCTAGACAATTAGCACAAATCCAACAGCCCAAATGTATCTTTGGACCGCTACCGGCAGTTGAATCATTTCCAATTGCCTCCGTGCTTCGCTCACGCATCTCTTTGACTCCCCTCTACTCCCTTGTAATGTTTGATTACTCTGCAATTTAACAGAGACCATTTAAATCCCCCATTAACATCATTTTAATTCATTTTAATTCAATTTTTTAATTTACATACACTCAATTTCATCTATAAATACCACCCTATTCCCTAGCTCTCCCCATTCTGAAAATTCCTATCAAAAATTCTTAAAATTCTCTAAGTGCAAAAGTGGAGTTAGCAAGCCAAGAGGAGTAGCGGTCAAATCTCGACGACCAGAGCTTTCTCGACGATACCACGATTCTCGAAGACTTCCCCTCCCTCTTTTCCTCCTTTTTAACTCTTTAAAACGGTAAGTCCCTTCTTTCTCTCTCTTTCTTTTCATCTCAAATCAATTTCTAAAAAGATATCGACAAGTGGAGTTAACATTAAAAATCTTTTCTTTTAAACGTTTTATTCATTCTTGATAGGTCAATATGTCACACAATTACCCTAATATCACTTCAAATTAATATTCATATCATTTGCCTTTTTGTGTAACCAAAATTCCATATGAAATAATTATTCAACGAACTTTTTCATAAAAATACCATGAACTTTAATATAACCCTTATTTCGATAACTAGCATATATACCTCTAGGAAATTCATGGGGTAACGACCTACCCCACACGCACACTTTGGATTCATAGCACGATATGTAGTTAGAATTTTTTCTTCGAAATGAAACAATTTGCAATAAAATACCATCACATTATAAAAATACGGTTTTAATTGATATTTGAAAGCCTTATGCAATTACGCCTCTATAACCCTCCTAGGCGACCCGCTTGTGGATGGTGCAGATTATCGCACGTCCTTGGGATAGTAGAGCGAGATGCAGAGCTCCTCACGGAAAATTCGGTCTTGAAAGGAATGAAAATACGATTTAAAAGAAATACAACTTTTTTAAAAAACAAAGTAAACTTTGGAAAATTATATAAAAATTATGAAATCGTATTTTCAATAAAAAAAAATTGTAAAACTATATTTTAATATGAAAGGTTGAAATTTTAATAAAATACCACCAAGTTTACAAAAGAAGTGGTTTTCATCAAAATGCCATAAATTTTTAAAAATTAGGTTTCATCGCCAAAACACCATCTAAATTAAAATACATGTTCATAAAAACTCTAAATATTCTAAATCCCCATTGAGGTTTATTTTTAAACGATATTAAAATATTTTTCATAAAACCCCCTTGAGAAATATAAACAATATAAATACAATGTAAACAATGATAATAAATCTTTAAGAACTCTAGATTAATATAGGTTTAAACGGTATCATTTCTTTTGAGTCCCGATACTAACACATGAAATGGGCCCGTGTTTTCTTGCTCCTGGGGTCTCACTCTTGAGCTCGTGAATACTTCTATGGTTGCGTTGACATTCACACTTGGAACTTAACGTTAACGTAGTGACCATATAGAGACCTATAATATAGATAACTTTGCTCATTTTTACATATACTTTTACGCGTCACAAATATTATTTCATGGTTATTATTTACTTGTCACTTTTCACTCTTACTCTATTTTTGAGACTTACCGAGTGCTAGTTTGCTGACGGGCAGTCCACCCACATTTGTTTTCTTGGAATGTTCGTCAG
Source organism: Agapanthus africanus (assembly GCA_030015575.1). Taxonomy (NCBI): domain Eukaryota; kingdom Viridiplantae; phylum Streptophyta; class Magnoliopsida; order Asparagales; family Amaryllidaceae; genus Agapanthus; species Agapanthus africanus. Next base: position 193,806,772 of record JASDDO010000019.1, on the reverse strand, counting down.
ATACGGTCGAGACGGAGGAAGTGGATGCTACTGAGGAGGATTATGATCAGATAGCTACTCAGGATTAGCTTAACTCTCTTTTTCTCTTAGTTTATGTATGCCACCTATTTAGGCATTTCTTTTTATTGTATTTACTTTTCCAGTTGAACTCATGTACCTGCATATATTTCAAGTTTGAATGTAAATAAAGATATTTGTTAAAAATTGTACACTCTCCATTTATTCTTGCATTGTGTTTTATTGCTTCAATAGGCGTAGTATATTTATTTAGGGAATGACCTTCTCTGAATAAATATGCCGCGGGTTTGCCACGTCATCGTTTCCGTCTACTGGGAAGCGGGGCGTGACAATGTTCATCAAGAGGACCGGACTCTGCCGAACCAGGCGGATTTGGACCAGTTCGCTACACAGCCTGACTACTAGGTCCTTTCTGAATTTACTTTCTGTATGCCAATGTTTAGGCATTTGTTTAAATCATTGTATCTTTTTATTTCCGATAGTTGTATTTGAAATTTGAATGTAAATAAAGTTGCCGCTTAATTTTATTACTCTTGTTATTATTGCATATTGTTATACTGCTTACATACGCTTAATGTATTTATTAAGAAAAATGACTTTCTCATAGTAAATGCGTTGCGGGCTTTCCATGTCATCGTTTCCGTCTACTCAGAAGCGGTGCATGACAAGTTTTATTGGTGGTCCATGCAGGTCAGTTATGCATGAAGTCTTAAGTAATATATCACAAGAATTATAAGAATCGATAACTATACATTTCTTGCATTTCAAATTTCTTGAATCTATCCTAAACTGTCTTTTCTATTAAGGTGATGGATTCTCCAAACAATATCAGCACCAACGTCAATGGCAACACACCACCGCCTACCCTACCACCTCCCCCTACCGTTGCGGCACCAATCAATGAACAGACGGTGTTTCTGGAAGCCATCAAAAGCCTTCTGGAGGGTCAGCAGCAGCAGACTGCTATCCTTATGAACCGCCCAAAACCGAATCACCTGGGGTAAAGCAATTTCGGGCGTTGCATCCAAAGAACTTCCCAGGGAAAGAGAGTACTCTTGAGGCTAAAGAATGGGCCCAAAGGATCGAGGACGACCTTACAGCAGCGCAGGTACCTGACATAGCTTGGGTTCGTGTGGCAAAACTCCAGCTTACGGACAACGTAAGAGTCTAGTGGAAAGCCGAGGAGAGTTGTCTTGCACAACCAATAAAGTGGAAGACATTCCGTAATCTATTCAATGCAAAGTTTTTCCCCGAGACTGCCCGTTTTGAGATGGAACAACAGTTCATCCACCTGCAACAAGGCACAATGTGGGTAAAATCAGTATATGAATATGATGCCGAATTCATCATGCTTAGCAGGTAAAGAATTCGTCTTAAATTCTGTTCCGTAAAACATGTAACTATCCTGACATCAACATCATATTAGGTTCGCGGTACACCTGATCCCTACCGATGAGATTTGGGTTAGACGATTCCAACAAGGCTTAGACTTGGAGATTCAGGCGGCATTAGCCACATGCGACTATCAAACTCATGAACTCGCTCTGAAAGTAGCCTGCCGTTTTGAAGCTGTGGTCAAGAATAAGGGTAAGCCGCAAGCAGCCGGAATCAAACGCCCTGCTATCCAGATGACAGGAGGAGCCTCTTCCAGGCCAACTTTTGCACCCAAGAGGCCAGAAGGATCGTTTAACTGATCCAGTACAGTTTTCTGTTTCTATTGCAAGAGAACCAGAAACTTGGCGAAGGACTGCAGGCATGCAAATGGCTTGTGTTTGATTTGTGGAGTATCTACTCACGCTATCGGAGCATGCCCATATCGAAGTAACACAGCACCAGCACCATGATCCACAATGCCAGCTCCACAGAGGCCAGCTATTCAGGCACCTGCACCCCGCCTAGCTCTTCCTGCACTAGCTCAACGTAGACCGCCAGCACAGCCTCAACGTCAGTTCCATCAGGCACAGAGAAATATGCCTCAAGGACAGAGGAATGCGCCTTAAGCGAAGAGGAATGTGCCGAAACGTCAGGATTTTACAATAACGGTCGAAGGGTCCGAAGATACAGGATAAGTCATCACCGGCAAATTCTTCCCATCCTTTCAATATTTCAATACTATTACATCGTTATCTTTTCCTATACCTAAACGCAACCTCACACAACTTAGGTACTATACTAGTAGCCACCCTTCCTGCACTCGCACTTTTCGACACTGGAGCTTCACATTGCTTCATGTCACAACGGTTCGTGAGAACGCATGCGATTCCCATTAAGCCACTCATTTCAAGATGGAATGTCAGTTCCGGGAATTGAGTTTTGAAGGCAACTTTGGAGTATGATCAGTGCCCAGTTATAGTTTGCAGCCGAGAATTCTACGCAAATTTAAAGTGCTGGACATATCAAATTTCGATGTTGTGTTGGGAATGGATTGGCTAGGAGTATTTTATGCTACCATTGACTGTCTTCAAAGGAAGGTAGTCTTTGAGATCCCAGATCACCTAGTCTTCTATTTCAAAAGTAAAGATAGAACTTTAGAGCCAGAAAGCTACCGAGCCAAGCCAAAGACTGCAGAAGTGTCCTCCTTACAAGCTGAAGGAGAAAAGCCTGAAGTAGTTCGAGAGTTCGAGGATATTTTCCCTGAAGACATATCAGGTATGCCTCCCGATCGAGCTCTTGAATTCATTATTGATTTACAACCTGGTGCATAGCCTGTAATAAAAGCTCCATATCGACTAAGTCTGGAAGGATTGAAAGAAATCCATATCTAGTAAGATGAGCTCCTGAAGAAAGGTTGGATCAGACCCAGTACCTCAAGTTGGGGATCACCAGTGTTACTAGTGAAGAAGAAGGAAGGTACATACCGAATGTGCGTGAATTATCGAGCACTAAATGAAGTAACGATTAAGAACAAGTATTCGCTATGCATTGATGACCTTTTCGATCAGCTAAGTGGATTTTGTGTCTTCTCCAAGTTAGATCATTGCTCAGGCTATCATCAGGTGAAAGTCAAGGAGTCCGACATTCCGAAGACGGCGTTTAGGACTCATTATGGCCATTATCAATATCTCGTAATTCCATTTGGAGTGACTAATGCACTAGCCATTTTTATGAACCCGATGAACCAAGTTTTCCGGGAGTATGTAGACAGGTTTGTTATTATCTTCATTGACAACATCCTGGTGTATTCAAAGAATCGGAAAAAGCACGCCGAGTACTTACGCATTGTCTTGGAGACACTATGACAGTATCAACTCTACGCCAAGTACAACAAGTGTGGATTTTGGCTAGAGCAGGTCAGATTTCTTAGACATATCATTTCAGGCGAAGGAATCTCTGTGGATCCAGCTAAGATGTCAGCTATCAGCGAATAGCCTACCCCAAAGTCCGTCAAAGATATAAGAAGTTTTCTGGGCTTAGCAGTATACTACATGCGCTTCATAGAAGGATTCTCAAAGATCACAGCACCCCTGTCCAAGCTTACACGTAAAGACGAAGAATTCGTGTGGTCAGAAGAATGTGAGAAGGCTTTTGTAGAACTCAAGTCGAGGTTAGCCTCTGCACCTATTCTCGTAATACTAGATCGATCTGGAGGATTCGATGTACATTGTGATGCATCCGGTAAAGGATTAGAATGTGTTCTACATCAGCATGGAAATATTGTGGCTTTTGCATCTAGGCAGTTAAAAGTCCATGAGCACAACTATCCAACACATGATCTGGACTTGGCAGCCGTCATTTTTACACTCAAGATTTGGCGTCACTATCTTTTGGGAGAACGAGTGGATATATACACTTACCACAAGAGTCTGAAGTATGTATTTTCTCAGAAGGAACTCAACATGCGGCAGAGAAGATGACTAGAGCTCATGGCAGGTTTCAACATCAACTTACAATATCATCCTGGAAAGGTGAACATAGTTCTCGATGCACTTAGTCGCTAGCCTTTAGCATTGAACCTCACCGCTCAGTGGAGACTACAACAAGAACTGCACGGATTTGAGATTGAAGTAGTTATGCTAGGTAACGCATCATCCTTGATGAACTTACAAGTCCAGTCCACTCTTGTCAATCAGATCAAGGCAGCTCAAGTAAATGATGCTAAGCTACAAAAGATCCAAGAACAAGTAGAAGTGGTCTTTGAACTGACTTCATCATCCATGAAGATAGATCCTTGCAGTATGGGAGCCGTTTATGCCTGCCAGTCGGCCCTGTTCGAGAAGAGTTGATGAAAGAATCTCACAGCTCTCTGTATTCTGTACACCCCGGTGGCACGAAGATATACAAAGATCTACAACAACACTACTGGTGATATGGAATGAAGCAAGAAGTAGCAAGGAGCGTAGCAAAGTACTTAATCTATCAGTAAGTGAAAGTTGAACATCACAGAACCACTGATCTCCTTCAGCCGTTACCTATCCCAGAATAGAAATGACAATACATTACCATGGACTTCATGACTGCTCTCCCACGCAGCACAAAAGGTAACGACGCAGTTTGGGTTATTGTGGATCGACTCGCGAAGTCGGCTCACTTTATTCCCTTCAGAGTTGGCCAGTCAACCGAGACGTTGGCAAGGAAGTACATGGAGGTAAGTAAAAATCTAAAGTAAGATTTAAACCTTCAAGATGTACCATGCTTATCTTGATACCCATAAACTCATGCAGGAGATCGTGAGATTACATAGGGTACCTGTTTTCATTGTCTCTGATCGTGATACTAGATTCCGATCCTAGTTTTGGCAGAGTCTTCAAGCCAGTCTGGAAACGAGTCTGAATTTAAACATGGCGTATCATTCCCAAATAGACGGACAGTCCGAGCGAACAATTCATATCCTGGAAGATATGCTGAGAGCCTGTATGCTAGATTTCGGAGGTTCGTGGGAAGATCACTTATACCTTGTAGAGTTTTCTTATAACAATAGCTACCAGGCAAACATTGAGATGGAACCATTCGCAGTACTCTATAGACATAAGTGTCGTTCTCCTGGGATGACGTTGGAGATCGTGAATTACTTGGGCCAGAGATGTCGTGGTAACTATAGATGTAGTTCGCATGATCAGGGAGAAGATGCGCATAGCCCAGGACCGACAGAAAGATTGGGCAGATGCAAAGTGTCGACACTTGGAGTTCCAGCCCGGAAAGCATATGTTTCTGAAGATCTCTCTGAATAGAGGAGTGATACATTTTAGCAAACGGGGTAAACTCAGTTCAAGGTACATCAGACCGTTCGACATACTTGAAAGAGTTGGATAAGTGGCGTACCGCTTGGCACTACCACTCTCATTGGAAGGAGTGCATAATGTGTTCCAAATATCCCAGTTACGACAATATGTGAGTGACCCCAGTCACATACTTGATCATTCGGAACTCACTATACAGACCGATCTGACTTGCGAGCAGCAACCAGTCGAGATCTTGGATCGAAAGGTGAAGACGTTATGGAAAAGGGAGGTGAACTTGGTCTGAGTAATGTGGAAAAAGGATTTGCCAGGAGAATCAACCTGTGAGCGAGAAGACGATTTGCGTGCAAGATACGCTCACCTTTTTGAAAATTAGTCTTTATGTAAATTTCGAGGACGAAATTTTTTATAAGGAGGGTATAATGTAACGACTCTGAAATCCCTGTATAAATGTAACTTGTTCAATATATAGAAAGGGTATTTCAGCCTGATTAGGAGTTATAAGTTAATATTGTTCAATAAAAGCAAAAAACAACTTGTAGCTCACTGGTTAAGCCTCTACGCTGCTGTGACATAGCCTGTGTGTTCGAATCCTATTAGTCCCAATTATTTTTATATTTTTTCTTTTTAACTTTTCAGAAGCCTAAGAGTTTCAAGTGCAATACACGGAGAAACGAAAAGATTCAGAGAAATCAAACGGAATAAATGAGGAGTTAACACAGTATAAAGCACATGGCCCAAATCTCGAGATAGATGGTTTCAATCCAACCGCTAGAAATTGCCTAAAAACTGCCACCAGTGGTTGGATTTTCTCCAATCGTCTCCGTGCTCGTCCCGTGCAACCCTTTGACTCCCCTCTATTCTATTTTATTGTTTGCTTTCTCTAATTTCAACCAGAGAGTAGTGCAACCTTTCATCTGCCCATTTAACACCATTTAATCTTTTTAATTCATTTTTTAATTCACACACTCACTTCTTTTTACCCTATAAATACCACCCCATTCCCTAGCTCTCCCTCATTCTGAAAATTTAGCAAAATTCTCTAAATTCCTAAGTTCAAGAAAAGATTAAGACTAGTCAAGTGGAGTTAGCTTGAGCTAAGTTCGTTTGTGAAGACCGAAACCATTCTCGATACTACCAAGATCCACGAAGACCCCCTCTCTTTTTTTCCTCCCTTCTCAACCCTCCAAAACTCGTAAGTCCTTCTTTCTCTCTTTCGTTTCAACTCAAACCGCTTTCTGAAACCATATCGACAAAAGTGGAATTAACATTTGATCTTTTCTTTTAAACAATTTTTATCACCTTTGCTATATTACATAATTCACGCTGATACTTCTAAAGATTATTCATCTCAATTACTTTTAATGTATTCACAATTTCATGCGAAATAAATATAAATCAAACTTTTTTATATAAATACCATGAACTTTAAAAGTAACTTTTTTATTGAAAGCTATACCTATAGGAAATTCATGGGGTAACGACCTACCCCATCACATACACTATGGATTCGTAGCACGATATTTTAAATACACGTTTAATTTGAAGAATACAATTTTCATTAAAATACCATTACTTTACAAAAATATTTTTAATCGATATTTTATATCCTTTGCAATTATGCCTCTACAACCCTTTTAAGGGAACTCATTTACGGATAGTGCAGGTTATCGTACGTCCTTAGAATAGTAGAGCGGGATACAGAACTCCTCACGGAGAATTCGGTCTCGAAAGGAAATAAAAGATACGATTTTTAAAGAATGCGACATTTTACAAATTAAAACATTTGAAAATTTGCATAAATCATAAATTCGTATTTTTCTATGAAAACTAATTTTTGAAAAATATATTATTAAAATGAAAAATTAAAATTACACAAAATACCACCAAGTTTCCAAAAAGTATTGTTTTCACAAAAATACCATATTTTTTTTAAAACTAGATTTCATCACTAAAATACCACTAAAACTAAATACGTTTTTATAAAAGCTCTTAATTTTATAAATCAATCTCGAGGTTTATTTTTAAAACAATATTATAACATTTTTCATAAAACCCTCTTGAGAAATGTAAACAATATAAATTTTTAAGAACCCTAAATTAATATAGGGTTAAGCGGTATCATTTCTTTTTCTCTTGAGCTCCAGGGAGCTGGAGAAAGTGAGTGCTTGCCTATTCAGGTTAGACAACGCTGCAAATTAACGGAGTTATCAATGGCAATCGTCTTGGAAAAAGACACAAATCCTGCCGTCCATGTGTACCGGTTGTCTGATTATTCCCGAACTTAAGAATTTCAAAAGTTAAATTCATTCATAAGATATTGACTATAGCTTGAATACAAACTTGAACTCGAATCCAAACTCAAACCCAAACTTAAACACTTGATCTTGAAACTGAATACTTAAACTTGAATATCCAAACTTGAACATCCAAACTTGAACTTGAACACTTGACTTGACTTGACTGAATCATGAATATAATTTGACATGAACACCTGAATACATGATTACAACTTGAACATGAACTTATACTCTTATATTTATGGATTCGGTCAAGACCTGTAAACTTGAACTATACACTACAATACATGGAATAAGGGGCAAATTGGTATAGAACGTATATCGTGGCATGAGAGGTCATTTTAAAAGACATTTACATGAATTCACGTTTCGTTGTCCCATGGGTTTTGACGAGTCCTTGTACTACATGTTACCATAGTCCACGGGATAAGTTGGACTCCTCTTGTATACGTGAATACATTTTTTTTATCAAACTACAAACAACCACAGTAGAATAGCTATCTTATACCTGTAAATGATCATGTTTAGATACTCTCATATACAATCTTATCTGTTTATATTTACTTGGTTTCTATTCACTTTATACACCTTTCGGTCATCTTTATTTACTTCTTTTGGAGACTTATCGAGCGCTAGTTCGCTGACGACATTTCTCTCTATTTCTTTTTCTTGAAATGTTCGTCAGGAGAACCGGACTCTAAGGAGATAGAGCCGAGCCAGGAAGATTTGGACCAGTTTGCTACCCATCCCGACTACTAGCTCATTTCTGCATTTACTTTCTGTATGCCGATGTTTAGGCATTTTTTTAAATTATTGTATCTTTTTATTTCCAACAGTTGTATTTGAAATTTGAATGTAAATAAAGTTGCCGCTTAATTTTATTTCTTTTATTATTCTTGCACATTGTTATATTACTTACATACGCTTAATATATTTATTAAGAGAAATGATCTTCTCATAGTAAATATGTTGCGGGCTTACCACGTCACCATTTCCGTCTACTGGAAAGCGGGGTGTGACACTAAGCAATTGCCTGAGACATATTTTGAACTGGAGACGTCTGCTACAGATGTATGCGGTACAATTTTTTTTCCAGACGTCTGTAACAGACGTCCGATGTGGTTTTCTAACCATTTGCCTGTAACTAATAGATAGTTGCCTGTAACTTCTAACAACTTGCATGTAATTTCTAAGCAGTTGAAATGAAGCCCTTGCTACAGTTAAGATTCTCCACTACATGTTACTGGACCTACACACAAAGCACCCTATATCCTAGCATGTAAATCTAAACCCTATAAAGCATGAAATGTGACCAATCAATGAAGAATCTGATCTTTTTGAAGAAAACAGCTTGACTAGCTGCAGGAAAGATTCTATTATTGCAAACTAAAATACATTGACTATAGGATAAAAAATCTATATCCCCTTTTTTGCATCAAGACTAAAGCTCCTATAAATACATGACCTTCTCTTATTAAACATTGAGCAAAAATTTCAATGTAAATTCAAGAAAAAACAGAGTAAAAAAAATGAAAGAGTGTAGGGCTTTACTCTTTTGGATGCTGAGAGTTTCATTTCTTAGAAAGTAATTAGGACGGATAAAGAATTTTACTAAGTATAGTCCTTCTTAGAGGTGGAAGGACTTGCTATCGTGGAAGAGACTGATGATGGATAAAGAATTTACTAACATCATCATTTTATCGGACATTCCATCATCAATCAGCCAAAAACATCAACCATTGCAGCGTCAACCGTATATATTAATATGACTAAAATCCTTCGTCGGCTCTACGATCACACCCTCCTAAGAGAAGGTCAAAGAGAGTGTCACGCCCCGTTTCCCAAAAGAACGGTAATGGATACGTGAAAAGGCCCATGACATATTTATTCCGAGAAAGCCATTTTCACAACAAATACGCTAAACGTTTATAAACAATATAAAATACGACAAGAAAAAAATTAGTGAACATCCAACAACTAGCTATTACATTCAAATTCCATAGAGTTCAAAACAGAGATACAATATCTGAAACAAATACGATAACAATGATAAGCTTTAAACATGAGGCATACTGAAAATAAAGTTGAAAGGAAACTAGTTGTCCGCTTGTGATGAAAGTTGATTGTACTCCTTTTCCGTCGCTTCTACTTCCTCCGTCCCAAAGTCACCTAACAAACATTCTAAGGATAGAAAAAAGGGTGGAATGCCCTTCGGCGAGCTTGTGCTTGGTAAGTCCCCAAAAAAGTGTGAATTATATAAATGAAGTGTAAGGCGACATGTAATATAGCATGAATGGAAATCATTAACATATGAACAAGTATAACATGGTAATGTACATGGCAACTATATGATACATGAGCATGACAATAAAATGTAGCATGTGTTGGAAAATATAAGCATGTAATAAGTGTATATAGTGAAATGAATGTCAATGTATCATAAAAAGTCTCTACAAGGGTAATCTAACTAACGACGGCTTAATTGTGAGTACCAACCAATCTTAAAAGTATTCTTAAATCCAAGGTTGTAATCTAGGGGTAAGGAATCACGGGCTCTCAAGAGAGTGTTAGTATCGGGACCCCAAACGGTGAAGGAGTCGTCCCGATTCAAGAGATGTGTTGGTATTCATGTCGTTAGTATTTATGTCATTAATATGGGACTCCTGAGATTATATTGAACGCACAGCTCAAACTACCCTAACACACTGCGTATTTTAATCTATAAGTAATGCCACAAGCCTTGCTCTAACCATAAATATATAAGAGAGAGTACAAGTTCAAGATTCAAGTTGAGTTCATGTCAAGGTTTGTTTGCACCTAATTAAATGCCCAAGCAATAGAGTGTGCACCTGGAATAAAGAAGCCAAGGATATTCTCGTAAGTATCATGTGCGCACAAGGCAAAATTGCCAGTTAAATAATATGCACAACGTGCAATACACGTGCACATGTGTTAAATGTCATATAATTTATGTAACATTTTGAAAATTATAAATATTATTTTATAATTTAAATATGGATATTATGAGTTTACGAAAATAATATCGTGTACGGATTTTGGGTTTTCGGATTGGTATCCGTAAAAATGTAATTATTTTGTGAAATAATAAGATATTCTAAAAATGATAAGTATTTTGTTTTGAGAATGATATGAGATTTTGGTATATGATTGTGGTGTAATTGTAATTATTTGAAAAGGGGTTGTTATTTGTTAAGAGTATTTTGGGTTTATGTCAGGTTAGAATTAACCTCCATACACATCACACCCTCACATACACTCTCTAGCCTACACCTCCTCCTTCTCCCTTTACACCTCCACCTTTCTCTACATCTCCTCCTTCACTTTATCAAAATTCTAATGGTTCATTCTTGTCTAAACTGAACCTATCATCTTCCTTCAAATCTCCATGTCAATTTTGCGACTCTTCATAATATCACAAGAGGAAGTGATGATTTCTTCATTCAAGTTGTTCAAAACTTCAAGCTAAGGCCAATATCAATTCAAGAAGATTTAAGCATACACTTCATGAGCTTGGAATTCCCTTGTGCTCAATCCTTATAGGTAAAGATCATCTTCTTTTAAGATTCCATGTGTTAAAGTTTCAGAATTTCTATGTTAGATATCAGAAGAATAGGATTTTTGTGAAGTATGTGGTGTTCAAATTGAATCTGGAGCTAGTAGGCTTCTCTGAAAAAATATTTAGCGAATACTGTGATATGATGGGACCAGTAGAAGACTACCCTAAAAGCCCAAGTCCTTGACTCTTAAATCTAGCCGCAGATTTAATCCCACGACCGCAATTTGCGGCCCATCTGATGAGTTAGGTCTTGATTTTTGTTCTGTAGCTTCATCTTGTGGTAATTAAGCCACTGTATTAAGGTTTTTGTTCTAGGTTTCATGTAAATAAATCTGGGAGTGTTTTAGTGTGGTTTTAGTGATATTTTCCGATTTTTAAAACTTGGTTTTTATGTATTTTTTACCTCGACTTGATCGTTCGACGTTTGTATGTTGACATCGGGAGTATTTGGTCATATTTAGCATATATTGGCCATAGGTTCTAACCTATGTACACTTCGCTCGTTGTATTGTTTGGATTTGGATATTTATACCGTTGTATTATGATTTTGATTGTAGTTACGATCGTGGGGACTTCCGAGACGACGAGGATGGGCGAGGCGATCGTGGGTTTCGACTAGCTCGAGACGACGAGGATGGGCGAGGCGATCGTGGGTTTCGACTAGCTCGAGACGTCGGTGAGTAGATTTATATCTACAGGGGAACTCATGTGGATGGTGTGTAGCACCCCCGCAACCAATTAAGTAGGATACTTATACTATATACCTAGGCTATAGTGTTATATTAGATAACTTAGTCTATGATTAAGTTAGTATATAGTTTGTATCTAATAAGCTATATATATGCGTGGATATATCTCTATATATGATTATTGTTATATGTATGCGACTTTAGGTCCGTACGATATTGACGGGATATTTGATAGATATTGTACGAGGGATGATTCTGTACTGATTATGATGATGATACAAGATTCGTTGGGACTCACGGAGTTGTGCGTTTATCCCAATTAGGATATTGCGATTGCGTGAGCTATATTCTTTTAAAAACCAACGATTTGTTTTCCTCTTTTAAATGATAAATAGCAAAGATGCACCGCCACTTTTAAATGGGAATCTATTTTAAATATACTTCAGCTTTGTAAAACAACGTTTCGTTCTATTTTAAACTATAACGGTATAGCTCATAAATGTTAGCTACGTTTATCGATTATTCACGTTACGATTAAGTTAACATTTTTATACGCTCGCATTTCGATTACCTATTATATATGCTAGTTGTGTTATTATTCTCATACGAAGACACTGATAGAACACTGCACAACTATCAATGATTGTTATGTTGCACAAAGTACAGACGCACATATTACACTACACCTCATTGGTACCGCCATGATACTGTAGGATTTCCACGCCCGATAGCGTTAATGTTATTATATGAATGCGATGATTGACATATCTATGTGATAGTGATGTTCGAACTCCTTTGATAGAACACTTACACAAATACTAATGATTGCCATGTGACACAAGCACAAACGCATATGCTACACTACACATCATTAGTATTGCCATGACACAGTAGGACTATCATATTTACTCATGTTCTATATATCCATGATAGATGTGATAATACCTATAATGATTTTGTTATACGAATACCATCGTTACGGATATTCATATATGATTGTTGCCAATGTGGCAAAGATGATATAAGCATTATGTTTTTATGAACTCGAGACAGATTATATATGTGTTCTTCGGAACTTGTTGTTTTCCATGGATTTGAGAAGTCGCGGTGCGATTTATAAAACCTGTGAAAATTTTTAAATGCAGTTTTCTCGTGATATGATGATTTGTCTTCCACCATGGGTTTTGGTTTTTATGATGAGATATCTGAATCGAGGGAGGGGTTAACCGATTACGGGTACCCGGTGGACCTAGTACGACACCGAGGGGCAGGAAGTCCGTAGGGATGTATGAGGAGTCTAGCGAGGTGGATCGATACCGGAGAGAGTATTAGAGTGCGACAGATATCTAGGAGATACCGACCGAGGCTATTGATTTCGGGAGAGGACCGGTTTGACGAGACGGTGCCTACGATATCTAGATTTACGTGTCGGTGATTGATACGAGATTTATGATGATTTTGGGTGTCGGTGATGGACACTCGGTGGATGATGAGTTTGAGTGTCGATGCTGGATACTCCTATATTGATATTTGCGCGATCTGTTGAGATGCGCTGTTTTAGATTATGCCATATAGTAGCCAAACAGGACTGGTCCATGGGACAGTACCTGAATACCATTTTCACATATTGATGCATATAAAGAGTTTTCCAAATGAGCTATAGTCTCACTATTTTTGACGTGTCTAGGATGACACGAGGAAATTTTAAACGGAAACCTTCGTAAAACTCGTTTCTAAAAAGCGAGACGCATACTTCAAACAAAACGCATATAATACTTCATAAAACTACGTCTGCTACTTGTGCCGTGATATACTTATCATACGGCTATTTTGAAAGGGTTTTACATACATCTTTCGGCCACTTTATAGGCTTATACTTGGATGCATGCGATATATATATGATATGTTGATATATTTCCATGTTTACGTGATCGATACTGATGCACTTATAGTACTTTTGTATTATACATATATTAGCATGGGATATGATAGTACTATACATTATGATCTAGGTAGATCGTTATGCATTTCGATTTCTAGGTTGCGATATATTTTTATTCACTGAGTTGGCAACTCACCCCCGTTGTACCCTAGTTTCTTGCAAGATTGACTGCTCGGATCAGTAATGGTTTACTGGCACACTTCTTACTTCATTGATTGCTTTAGTAGGTGGGTTATATATTGGATCGTAACCACATATTATATATGCATATTCTTTTGGATCTAGTAAAAAACTCTATCGACCAAAACTTATATATTTGTGGACTTAGAAGTGAGACTTGGATGACTATGTGTTTTTGGGCGTTGCACTTGTTTGGAGTCGACTTTATATTGTTGCTGGTTGTATTTCGCTTTTTGTTTCTTCTTCTTGGGCGGCGTATATTATCTGCGTGGTTGCTCCGCCGTTTAGACATGGAAGCTAACTCCCGTTGGTGATTCTTTATATATTTTATGCTTTGTATTTGATTTTATTCAAACTTTACGAAGGAGGCGCTTCCCGATTTTTAAACGACTTAGGCATTTTCAAATAAACTTATTTGCACTTTAAAAGAAATTTGATTCCATTTAATAACTCTTTTTAAAACTTCACCTCCACTATTTTTAAAAAAGGTTTAGATTCTGGGATTTTGGTTTACTTTGATCGCGTCGATATCTTTTGGCTTCACATGATCTAAGTTCCGGTCACGTACCGCTTTCGGGTCATGACAATTTAACAGTGTACAAGCGCATCCCCTGAAGCAAGTGAATATAATAAGAAATAAATCTTGTTAATAAGAAATCAAGTCTTTAATTAGAAGAAAATTTTTCTGTTAGATCCATGATCTCCATCTAACGGTACGCATATCACCTTTAATTGATATAAATCAATTAAATCAACTGAAAATCAAATTAAAATCAAAACTAACTTAAATTGTTGGGAATAAACCCTAACAATTGGCCTCTTATAAATAGGAGCCATCTACCCAAAAAAGAACACCACCGACCCCCCCATAAGTTTGAAGAAAGAATACTCTCAAACTTATCATATAAGAAAGGTAGAAAATATACATAAAAGAGAAATACATCTCTTTTATCATATAAGCCTTTGCTTCTCTTTAAAAGCTTTTGCTTTTTCTGAATCTATCGATTCATTTTAAAAGAGATCAAAAGATTTTATGTTCGATCTCTCTTGTATAAAAGTTCATACTTTTATGAGAGGTCGATCTTAAGATCCGAGATCCCTATCAAAATATGACCCGGCCATGTACATAAAAATGGTTTTTTGATTATATCATCACCAAAAGTCAAAGAACAGAAGCCTTAGCTTCTTTATAAAAGTAATTGCTTTAGGAAAAACGAGTGACTTTCATGAGTTAGGATGCCATTCTTTTAGGTCGAGAACACACACACTTGACATGGGCACACATAAATAAAGTTTGCCTCCGGAGACATGTGCATCATGTGCAAAGCACGTGAGCGCATGTCATGAAAATGAGCTCCAGAGACATGCGCATCACGTGATATACACGTGTGCGCAGATGATGAAATCACATCTATACAGATGTGCGCATCACGTGAAATTCATGTGTGCATAAGTGGGAAATATTGTCCTTGAAATACATACGCATATATACATGCGCAGATGATAATTTGGAATGACAAGGAGGTGCGCATCACGTGAGATGCACGTGCGCAACCCCCTGACATTAAGATAAATGTGCACCCTATACAAATGCGCATATGTGCATATGCACACATGGACAACAAGTTATGGCTGGGCTACTTAGTTAAAATAAACTAAGTATAAAACCTTATGCTTCTCATATATGATCTATTGATCAAAATATCAATAAACCTAAGTTGATCATAGTCTCAAAGATGACTAATAATCCTTAGTCCATACCTGTTAAGTTGATCTTAATCTACAACAAGATTAACGATTCTTAACCATACTTCCAAGTTGATCTTATTCAGATGCGACTAACGATCCTTAGAAGACATGTTTTGATATGATGGACCTCATTCATATGAGAAATGATATCTAGGTTCAATCCAAATCTAAAATATGGGTTTAGACTAATCTACGCCCTACGGGCGACAACATTAGTCTCCGTATACAATCCAAGGGCAATCCTAAAATAAACAAAATATAACACGACACGAAGTGATAGACATGGAGCAGAGAAAGTTGTTGTCGCTTGGCGATAACATATTTAATTGTAGGGGATTGCGCCTGCATGAAAAAGCGTCCCACAATCAAAAAACCTTCATCATCAGGGGGAATCTAAATAGTCAGCTACATCGGTCGCATCTATCCAAACCTCCGATATACGGTTCCATAAATCAACTTGGTATTTTCGAAGAGGTGGATGGATATGTTCCAAATTGCATCTGCCCACGTATTCAGGCTAGACATGCTCCCCGTGCTTCAGTCCAGTTTCCGGCGGTAAACAGATTCTTGCACGCCTGGTGGGACCTTTTTCTCTTTCCACTCCATACTTCATATGTCGTGTTTAGCGAACGAAATCGCGGTTCACTATGTTTATGGTTGCTCTTGGAGTTTGGGATACTAAAAATTGGTATTTCACCTCCGTGCAGATCAATGGCTTTCAGCTACACCAACTGCAACAACAAGTCTCATGCTAACTCCACCCCATCGGGAGGGGTCGTGTATGGGCCAAATGCGGCCTTAATTTTCTGCATTCCGGCTGAGCAGGTCACCCAAGCGACCAGCGGATTGTTGTTTGGGACTATGCTCACATTTCTAAACTTTGGCGCCTCAACGCCAGAGGAAGAAGTTCTAAGGAAGTCGGTCTTTGATCGGCTGACCACCTCTGTAGACCCTCCTGATAAGCCTGCCATCTCCAAAGTGTCAGTCTTCAACAGGCTGAAGACAAGATAATTAGGCCCACTAAGAATCCCACGATCCCTAAGAGGGCTGTCTTTAAGCAATTGGTCATCCCAGCTCCTGCTCCACTTGAAGCAATTAAGAGTATTTCACCCCCAAGGTAGTCTATCTTCAACAGACTGACCTCTTCTGCTCCTGCTCAACCGAAAGCACCGGTCTTCCACAGGTTGAAACTTGGCGAAATCCCCAAACAACGCATGGGACATGATGGAGAAGCCTCTGATACTAAGAAGGTTCCTGCTACGAGAGATGCTCGACATCGCCATTGGTGGTGAGTAAGGCAAGCTGAGGGCGGTTCTCCTTCTGGAATGACTCCGCCAACTTCTGTGGTGACTATCAATGCTACTGTTCCAACTGGGAATAATTTTGAACCACTCAGAAGGGCTCGTTGTAACTCGCCTACCGCGGTGTTAAATAAATTGCCGCCTCCTACAAAGACACTAAATGCGCCAAAGCCAGAGCGTTCATATAAGCAGTTCTCTTCGACAATTCACCGAGTCTAGAAAGAAGTCCAAAGCTCTGTCGTTGATGACAGCTAATTTCGTCGACCAAAGAAGTTCAAGGATCGACAAGATAATGACAACTCCTCTGCCACACAGCGGGGGACTTCTTACAAGGAGGTTACTATCATGACGGTTCATCCTATAACGACCTCCCACAAAAGAGTGAGGCCAAAAAAAGTTCGCGCGCCTGAGGCAAAATCCAGAGGCCAAAGTTCTAAGTGCCCCAAGCCTAGGGGCATGATGGTCCATATAGTCTATATAGCTGTTACCAAAGGCGAGAGTCGTACTTCCGTCAATCATAGACCGCATACTCGGTCATTGACAAAGGCTTAGTGCTCAATAGCTCTTCATCTAAAGAAAGTCCAGACAAGGAGCTAGAAGAACTGTAAGAGCAGGAGACCGATACCGATTTCCTAAGGTGAGTGCTAGAAAAGAAGGATAAGGATGCGGCGGAGCAAGCTGCTAATATGAAGCAGATGGCTCTCCTGTTTAAGGACATGGTTGGAATGCTGGTCCGGCCGAAGAACCACCTATGATTATTGATGATGATAAGGGGGAAACTTCAAACCTTCCTCAAGCCCTATCAATGGCTAAAGAAGCAACGATCTCGAAGGCGACATTGGATGATTACTTCGCACAACAGATCAAAGCTTACCAGGAAAATGAAGCGGCCAATAAGCTGATCAAGACCGTGAAAGTATGCCTTAGCACGACTACTAGGTTTTAACAAGCATCAAGTACACAATTTTAAAAAATCTAGTGTGCTATAGCATGCAAGCTTAGAATCGAACTAAAGAATTAGGGTTTGTATGCAAGTAAACAAGTTCTATAACAAAGTGAAAAGGAAATACAATCTTTGTAGGCCGGTCCTTCACTTCTAAAGCTCCAAGTAGTAGTCCTTAGAACTTTTCTTAGGCTCCACTTGGAGAAAGGAACGAGCTTGCTTTGTCGTTTTCGAGGCCGAAGATGATCCATCTTGAAATTACTCTAACTCAAGCTACCACTTCACTAATCAAAGAATTAGTGAAGCAAACAAGAAAATCTAATGGGCTAGATGAGAGTAGGTTGATGAAGTAGGAATTTTGCTCACTTTAGAAATTCTTTTCTCTTTTTCTCTTTTTCTTTTTCAAGAAAACTAGAGAGGACAAAGAAGAACTTGGATGAAGAAAAATATCTCAACTCAAGTGAGAATCAACCATGAGCCCAAGATATTATTGTGATGAATAAATATCTAAGATAGAGACAAAAATGAGACGATGAGTCATGGCTTCTCAATGCTTCTACAAGCATCCAAGTCATGGCTCATTTCCTTTTAAATATAAATCATCAATATCTTTAACCCTAGGTGTGAGTCTTATACGCTCATATTCTATGTATCATCTAGCATGACACAATAGTGTTATATATATATATATATATCATATACACATACATACACACACACACACACACACACACACACACACACACACACACACATATATATATATACACATACACACACACACACACACACACACACATATATATATCATACACACACACACACACATATCATTATATACAACAAGAGAAGAAAATCATTAGTGAGCTAATATTAGTTAATATATATTAATATATCAAATATAAATATATATATCAAATTATTAAATCAATAATTGATTCAATAATCCGGTTATATCATATATAACCGACTAATATCATATATATGTATATCATATTATCAAATCAACACTTGATTCAATAATCCAGTCATATCACATATAACCGTATAATATTCGATACTAGTTATTAAATCAACACTTGATTCAATAATCCGGTCATATCATATACAACCGGCCAATATCAAATATATATACATAAATCAAATCATTGAATCAACACTTGATTCAACAATCCGGTTATATCACATATAACCTAACCGATATCAAATATCGCAAGATTAGAATACGGTATCACATACTCGTATTTAATCAAGCCCCCCACACATATCAACATATGTGCCCTACTTCATTTCGCTTGAGCTAGGAAACCTCTGTGTGGGACTCTAAAGGCTCGTCAATACGCCAGTAGTAGATAATGATCACATCAGTCACCCACAAGCCGTCAGCGGTACTAGCTGGACATAACGGCTATCCAGGTATTGAGCGAATAGAAGATCAACAAGCAAACTTGTCCAAACACCCGTGAAGCCTATAAGCAACACTTACCGTACAGTCCGGTCTCTTTTTTTGATATGTCGCATATCGAGTCTGAGGGGTGGAATCGTCAGACCCCCAATAACTTGATAAGTATTGCCGATGTGTGGCCAATAACCTTTCGAGAAACTACTGGTAACACTTACCAGTAAATCTCATCAGCCCTGGACAGGGACTTTCTGTTATAGCCAATCGAGCATAGCGCAATATCAACCCCCAATACCGGGAGAGACAAAACCCCTCCTATTGCTCATTGCCTCCATGTGATTCGAGACTGTACCCAAAATCCACCTGTTTGCACGACTCCTTTGAGCCGTGGTAGGGAGGAAATCAAAGCACAGTGGGAACAACACAAGACATTATGACGATCTCGGGTCTACAGACTAACCTGTACAAGTGTCACCGGAGAACTGCTATCTAACGATAGGTACAGTACCATCTAGGAGTTCTCGGCGAGTCCTGTTCGGTGTACCCATTCTCTAATGAGCACCTGTGTACAATCTTTGATGTCAAACACCAATGGTTGTAAGATCAACCATCGCCCCATACATGGTCAAAAAACGTACACACTAGTCTACTCTGGAATACCGATGCCTCTGTCTCGATATTCCCTCGACTAGGAACTGTTAAAGGATGTGCTTGTGGACTACCCAAGCCTCACTAGTATGATTTGCATCATAGTCCTGGTAGTCAAGCCTACATCCTAAGGGCTTTATCAACATGTATCAGAGAGACAGTATAATAAAACAAGTGTACATGTTAAGATAAAGAGCAACCAGATAGCATACTATCATGTCGAGCAAGAAAGTCCTATATATATATGTCCAAGCATCCACTATATCATACCATAATGGCCTCTAGGGCATACATATTCCTAACAATCTCCCACTTGCACTAAAGCCAGTTGTTATAGTATCTCATACTTAACATCCTAAAAAGTCTTTCAAACTGTGTCTTGGGGAGGGTCTTCATGAGTGGATCCGCTGTGTTATCTTTCGTGTTAACTCTCCCGACCTCGATCTCCTGGCGATCAACTATCTCCCAGATCAGGTGATACTGCATCAGAATATGTCTGGATCATTGATGGGACCGGGGTTTCTTGGCCAAAACCACAGCTCCATTGTTATCACAATACAAGGGTATTGGATCTTCAATGGATGAAACCGCACCAGTTCAGCAATGAACTTCTTCATCCAGACAGCCTCTTTGGCAGCATCGTTGGCAGCGATATATTCAGCCTCCATCGTTGAGTCTGCCTCGGTATCTTGCTTAGAACTCTTCCAACATACCGCCCCTGCATTGAGGGTGAAGACAAAACCCGAGACCGACTTACTGTCGTCCTTATAACTCTGGAAGCTCGAATCGATAATGGACTCCACATGGAGTTCACCATTACCATACACCAAGAACATTTCTTTAGTCCTTCTCAAGTACTTAAGAATATTCTTCACAGCTATCCAGTGCTTCTCCCCAGGATCTGATTGATACCTACTTACCACACCAAGTGTGTAAGCTACATCCAGTCTAGTACATAACATCGCGTATATGATAGACCCAACTGCCGAAGCATAGGGTATCTCTTACATGCGAGCCCTCTCCAAATCAGTCTTGGGAGACATCTGTTTGGAGAGAGTGATTCCTGAACAAGCGGGTAAATTACCATGCTTAGAATTTTCCATACTAAATCTCTTTAGTATGGTGTCAATGTATCTGGATTGGACAATCCTAACATCCGTTTAGATCTATCTCTATAGATCTTAATCCCCAGGATGCGGGAGGCATCACCCATATCTTTCATGGAGAACTTTTGTGATAAGAAGAACTTGATCGAGTGTAGCATAGGAACATCATTTCCTATCAAGAGTATGTCATCCACGTACAATACGAGAAAGACAACTTTACTCTCTACAACCTTTCTATATATACAAGGTTCATCTACGTTTTTGATGAAGTCAAACTCTATGACCGCTACATCAAAACAGATGTTCCAGCTCCACGATGCTTGTTTTAATCTGTAGATTGATTTAAGCAGCTTGCACACCTTTCCGTTGCTCCCACTGTCTACGAAGCCCTCTGGCTGTGTCATGTATACGCTCTCTTCTAAATCACCATTTAGAAAAGCGGTCTTGACATCCATCTGCCAGATTTCGTAGTCATGGTATGCAACAATGGCAAGTAGGATCCTGATGGACTTAAGCATAGCCACTAGAGAAAAGGTTTCATCATAGTCGACACCTGGTCGTTGACGAAAACCTTTTGCCATAAGTCTAGCTTTGAAAGTCTCAACTTTTCCATCTACACCAAGTTTCTTCTTAAAGATCTACTTGCTCCCGATGGGTTTTACCCCTTCAGGAGCAATTTCCAAAATCCATACTTTGTTGGTGTATATGGATTCCATCTCAGATCGCATAGCATCCAGCCATTTCACAGAGTCTCCACTTGTGATGGCCTGCTCAAAACTAGTTAGGTCATCATCTTCCATGATGCAATCCTTGCTCCCACCGTCAATAAGAAAACCGTAGTATCTTTCAGGAGGATGAGGAACCCTACTAGATTTGCGGAGTGGCTGAGGTTCGTTGAAGACTATTGAATTCTATGGTTCCACTAAATCATCAGTTGTAGTTTGTGTAGCTGGAACTTCTTCAAGTTCTACTTTATTGCCACTAATTTCTTTTACAAGAAATTCATTTTCTAAAAAGGTGGCATGCTGAGCAACAATCACTTTTTGTTCTTCACTATGGTAGAGTGATATCCATGTGAATTCTTTGGATATCCCACAAACTTGCAAAGAACTGATCGTGTCTCGAGTTTGTCCGGATTCTGTTTTTTAACATAGGACGAACAACCCCATATCTTAACTCGTTTAAGATGTGGTCTCTTTCCACTCCATATCTTATATGGTGCTTTTGGCACCGATTTTGATGGAACTTGATTCAATAGGTATGCGGCTGTCTCAAGCGCATAACCCTAAAAGGAAATAGGTAACTCAGCAGTACTCATCATAGAGCGCACCATATCTAATAGGATGCGGTTCCTCCTCTCCGATATTCCGTTATGCTGTGGTGTATACGGAGGAGTAAGTTGAGAGAGAATCCCATTATCTTTTAAATAGTCACGGAATTCCGTGCTTAAGTATTCTCCTCCCTGATCAGATCGAAGGATTTTAATACTTTTACCCGCTTGGTCTACTTCGTACTTGTATTCATTGAATTTCTCAAAAGTTTCAGACTTGTGTTTCAACAGGAACACATGTCCAAATCTTGAGAGATCATAGGTGAATGTGATAAAGTATGAGAAACCATTCCTGGCATGTGTAGACATGGGACCGCAGACATCACTATGTATCAGTCCCAAAAGTTCAGTAGCTCTTTCTTCGTGTCCAGTAAACGGAGTTTTGGTCATTTTGCCTTTGAGACATGACTCGCAAGTTTCATAAGATGTAAATTCGAACGGATTCAAATATCTATCTTTATGCAACTTAGCCAGTCTGGTCGCATTGATATGACTAAGTCTACAATGCCACAAGAAGGATTCGTTCATTTATGAACTTTTTCTCTTGTGTGTGTTCTGTATATTTGATTCAGAACGTATATACCATTACACAACGTACCAAACCCAATCAACACTTGATTTAGGAAAATGTTCATAACATTTTTCTCTAGTGCAAAGTTATATCCTTCTTTATCTAATAAAGAGATGGATATGATGTTGCACATCATAGACGGTATGTAATAACAGTCGTTCAAAATCAAGGTATTCCCATTTGGAAATACAAGGTGATATTCGCCGACAGCTTCAGCGTCAACAATTGCTCCGTTCCCTACTCTGCGAGACATATCACCCTTTCCCAGTTCTCTAATTCTTCTTAACCCTTATAACATATTACAAATATGGGATCCCGATCCGGTATCTAATACCCAGAACGTAAAGCAAACTGAGAAACAGTTCTCAATAACGAACACATCCGAAGAAGATGCATCAACATGCTCTTTCTTCGTTCGGGTGGCGTGGGAATCCTGGTATTCCCCTATTCCATGCTCAGATTTATGACAGTCATAAGATAGAGCGGAACCAACATTCCCTAGCCGAGTATAATAATCGGGTTCGGTCAATACATCCATATTATTATTATCTTGATTAAGGTCTTTCATGGTCGCTACCTGGAGAGAGAGAGAGAAGAAAAACACTTTAGCGTGCGCTCTTGCAAGATTAGATTGGTTATTATCTTATCTAATTAGGATGGCTCCCACTGTTTTTATCAAATCTTCCTTCAAACCCTAAAATGTAAGATTAGCCGGGATTAATTACACCCTACAAGTTCGCCAATCGGCCAGCCAGGTAGGTATTGGTACTCCGAGGGAGTCCCCCCATGTTTTCGCATGGAACTAATTAAATAATCTCGTTTCCGCAGGGGCATAACCCCGTTAACACCTTTCTTAGACATCTACTGGATTGGCTAATTGTGAAGTGAAAAACTCTCCCAGGAGTAACACTTACTCGCAGTGGGTATCGGGATCCAACCATCTCATAGAAGGTATGCAATGTCATTACAAATTTCAACACTTGAAATCCTTAATATCTGTTTTTACCCCAAGTGGTTTATGACCTTGACAAGGTCAACAAACCATAAACCACAAGTCAAATTCAACCCGTTCATTTCGTGATTGAATTAAACCCATCCACACGACCCTTGACAAGGTCAACAAGGCCGTATGACTACCCTAATCCAATCGCATCATATGTGGCAGATAAGCACTAATCAGCTACCGCACACTATGCCTTGACAAGGTCAACAAACGCAACACGAATACTGAATATTACTTATCTGAAATGACGGAGGGCTACGACTGGTTTTGAATAAAACCTTTAGCGTAATGAACTTGATATAGTTATAGAATCGAGTGATTTGAAAATGAGTAGTTTAAGCTCCGCTTTAAAATCAAGTAGTTTTCAAAATAAACCGAGTGGGTTGTAGCATTTGCAAGCTTTTGCTAAAGAGGTCACTCCCGGTGAAGGGATTTATGCTCTTTCCTCATCGAATGAGGTGCTGGATATTCATTAAGGATTACCACTTTGCAAAGAAAGAACTAGAGCTACATTTTTTGAAAAATTTGATTCTACAACATCTTTAGGTTTCTTTTATTTTCATTAATCCCATTAATGGCGTCCCATCATTTATGTTTCCTGAACATCACAAAAGAAACAAAAATAGAATGTATACTTATGCCATCCGCATTCGCCACGGCGCCCCGTCATGCACCGTTAGGTTACTTAACTAACGGCAGAGCGGGGGCTAGACTAGCGCGGGTGCAAAAGATAAGCAGCGTTTATTATATATATCATATATATATATAGTATTCATCACACGCAGTTATATAATCACATCACAGAACTCAAGCAACAGAAATACACATATGAAATATTGGATATACTAGGAGGTCCGTGTTTTAAATTAAGCCAGTAATGAAAAACACGGATTCCACAGTCGTGATGAATAGCCAAACACACATCCCTAGACCGCTACGAGAGTGGCAAGTAACCTTGCCAATTCTAGAGTTAGGCGTCTCGGTCTCGACTCATCGAGATGGTCTCCCACTGGACTCTAAAACTCGGTTACTTGTGTTCCCCACCTTGGGTCTATGCTAATGCGGAAAAGTAAATAATATACATCAATGGTGACAAAAACCATAACCCGGAAGTGTCCCAATAAAACAATATTACATACAAAATATTACATGAATGAAAATAAAAAACTCTCATCTCACGCAAAAACCCCCGGCTATTCAATCACGACGATCCAATATAACATATCACAGCAACACATAAATATCACATGGCATCAACGTAAGTAAATATGCGTATCCCGAATGTCGTTGACATATAGCAACGAGATCGGCGATACACCACATATTACACTTACGGTCGTAGAAAAGAAATAAAAACTACAATAATTAGAATCCGCAACAACCTTAGACATCATAAACCCCCAATATCACATATTCTGAATTTCATGCCTAACACAATAAATCTTGCCTTTTAGTCTCGAATTGATAACATTTTTCAATAACCAGTTGGGTAATTCAATAGGATTCCCGATAAATGATCGGATGCTCGTCGGGAACTTTAGCAGATGGCTGCACCCCTGATGCCGACGACGAAGTGCACTTAGGTGGAACACCGTAGCCGCAAGCACCCGAGTGGATGCTTTTGGCAACGGGATTCTCCTAAAATCACTTGGTCGGGGCTATGGGGCATGGTTATCTAGTAGTGTTTCCCGGCGAGTGTTCGCATACAATACACGATTGCGATGGAGTTTTGATCCGAATCGAAACTCCGTGGCAATCGATGAAGTGAGACTAAAATGCTAGATTTACCAAACTCTAACTAGTTTTCACAAAACTAATTATTGTGGATTCCAAATATTTCATCACATATCATACTTAATCCCAAAATGATATTAAAATTGCGACTACGAAACACTCCAAATTTACCTAACTGAAAAGATAACATCATATGCAATCTGGGCAAAACAAACATAACCTGAAACCCCAAAACCAAGCTAACAGAACACTAAAAAAATACGAGACCAAAACATTTAAAGGGGGCCGGCCAGGCCGGTTATTTTAGTGTTCTCGCCGGCCAAAAAGTTGAATCATGGTCTCGTTTTTCTTCAGTGTTCTAGTTACATCTCATATAACATTCTGCATTTGTTTAAAAAAATTTCAGAGGAAGTTTTAAAATTTATAGAAACTAGGGTTTTCGATTTCAGTTTTCGGAGTTATTTCGGTTTCGCAATTCTACTAACATCGTCTAATGCTCTAGCTTGGCCATAAAAGTATGCCTTAGCACCACTACTAGGTTTTAACAAGCATCAAGTATACAATTTTAAAAAATCTAGTGTGCTAAAGCATGCTAACTTAGAATTGAACTAGAGAATTAGGGTTTGTATGCAAATAAACAAGTTCTATAACTAAGTGAAAAGGGAATACAACCTTTGTAGACCGGCCCTTCACTTCTAAAACTCCAAGTAGTAGTCCCTAAAACTCTTCTTAGGCTCCACTTGGTGAAAGGAACAAGCTTGCTTTGTCATCTTCGAGGCCGAAGATGATCCACCTTGAAATTACTCTAACTCAAGCTACCACTTCACTAATCAAAGAATTAGTGAAGCAAACAAGCTAATCTAATGGGCTAGATGAGAGTAGGTTGATGAAGTAGGAATTTTGCTCACTTTAGAAATTCTTTTCTCTTTTTCTTTTTTCTTTTTCAAGCAAAACTAGAGAGGAAGAAGAAGAACTTGAGTGAAGAAAAATATCTCAAGTCAAGTGATAATCAACCATGATCCCAAGATATTATTTTGATGAATAAATATCTAAGATAGAGACAAAAATGAGAGATGAGTCATGGCTTCTCAATGCTTCTACAAGCATCCAAGCCATGACTCATTTCCTTCTTATTTTAATTTCCTTTTAAATATAAATCATCACTAATATCTTTAACCCTAGGTGTGAGTCTTATACACCCATGTTCTATATATCATCTAGCATGACACAATAGTGTTACACACACACACACACAACAAGAGAAGAAAATCATTAGTGAGCTAATATTAGTTAATATATATTAATATATCAAATATAAATATATATATCAAATTATTAAATCAATACTTGATTCAGTAATCCGGTTATATCATATATAACCGACTAATATCATATATATGTATATCATATTATCAAATCGATACTTGATTCAATAATCTGGTCATATCACATATAACCGTATAATATTCGATACTAGTTATTAAATCAACACTTGATTCAATAATCCGGTCATATCATATACAACCGGCCAATATCAAATATATATACATAAATCAAATCATTGAATCAACACTTGATTCAACAATCCGGTTATATCACATATAAATTAACCGATATCAAATATCGCAAGATTAGAATACGGTATCACATACTCGTATTTAATCAAGCCCCCGTACATATCAACATATGTACCCTACTTCATTTCCCTTGAGCTAGGAAACTTCTGTGTGGGGCTCTAAAGACTCTTCAATATGCCAACAGTAGGTAATGATCACATCAGTCAGCCACAAGTCGTCGTCGGTACTAGCTAGACGTAACGGCTACCCAGGTATTGAGAGAATAGAAGATCAACAAGCAAACTTGTCCAAACTCCCATGACGCATATAAGCAACACTTACCGTACAGTCCGGTCTCTTCCTCTGAAATGTCGCATATCGAGTCTGGGGGGTGGAATCGTCAGACCCCCAATAACTTGATAAGTCATGCCGATGTGTGGTCTATAACCTTTCGAGAAACTATTGATAACACTTACCAGTAAATCTCATCATCTCTGTCCAGGGACTTGCTGTTATAGCCAATCGAGCAAAGCGCAACATCAACCCCCAATACCAAGAGAGACAAAACCTCTCCTATCGCTCACTGCCTCTATGTGACTCGGGACTGTACCCAAAATCCACCTATTTGCATGACTCCTTTGAGCCGTGGTTGGGAGGAAATCAAAGCACAGTGGGAACCACACAAGACACTATGACGATCTCGGGTCTACTGACTAATCTATACAAGTGTCACCAGAGAACTGCTATCTGACGATAGGTACAGTACCATCTAGGAGTTCTTGGCGAGTCCTGTTCGGTGTACCCATTCTCTAATGAGCACCTGTGTACAATCTTTGATATCAAACACCAATGGTTATGGGGTCAAACACATATAGGGTCAAGAAACGTACACACTAGTCTACTCTGGAATATTGATACCCCTGTATCGATATTCCCTCAACTAGGAACTGTTAAAGGATGTGCTTGTGAACTACCCAAGTCCTACTAGTATGATCTGCATTATAGTCCTGGTAGTCAAACCTACATCTTAAGGGCTTTATTAACATGCATCAGAAAGACAGTATAATAAAACAAGTATACATGTTAAGATAAGGAGCAACCAAATAGCATACTATCATGTCGAGCAAGAAAGTCCTATATATATATGTCCAAGCATCCATTATATCATACAATAATGGCCTCTAGGGCATACATATTCCTAACAGACCGGTCGAACATATCCAGCATGGTACGACCAGATGAAATGCCCTCCGGGATATACGATCCCAAAATTCCATATATATAAAGGAACATGTAACTCTCACTAGCACGTTGCACAGTTTAAAGTCATGTGTGGTAACACCGGAGGTGATGACAAGCTGCCGCTTCGCCATTTTGTTGGAAGTCTATCAAAGACTGCTTTCGAATGGTATTTGAAGCTCCCAAACGACTCCGTCAAGACATTTTCTGAGATGGAACTATTGTTCACTCAAAGATTCACCGGTGCAAGTGAACGCACTCTAATCACCACGCTGATCAACTCAAGGGTCAAATCAGGTGAGACATGGGTTCAATGTGCAATCCGATGGTGAAACCTGTGGTCTAAGTGTGAACATCGAATTGAGGAGGCTCCAGCTGTAGGAATGTTCATAGGCACCATCGATACTCAGTTGACCGTGTTCCAATTTATGACCTTCTTCAAGCTTACTACCTTCTAAGCGTTCATCGATAAATTAGCCTAAATGGATCAGATGGGCCATAGCCCTGCCTCTTCAGCGGAGATTCCCGAAACAATAAAGTCAAGGGAAAGACAGCCTTTGTTGCTAATACACAACAACAGCAGAACGGTTCGAAAGCAGCCGGTCACCAAAACAACAACTGCACTAGTCCTACCTTAGAAGAAAGAATGGGACGCGCGTATTCCTTCCCTCACGACAAGACGAAAAGACTGTTCGAGCTTGCCACGAGGAATAATTTAATAACACCGCCTGAGTTGCGGCGACCCGAACAATATGGTTATGTCAACAATCTAAGCTACTGTCCTTAGCACCTTGTGGTAAGCCATCCAATTGAAGACTGTTACGTTTTTAAGAAATGGGTTGAGAACCAGTATCAGCAGGGCAAGTATGAACTGTCAGAAAATTGGAAGGTAGATCTGCCACAAAAGCACGCCTTTAAGAAAGCTGATATGCATAGAGCATCCTGTTCATTCGTGGAAGAAGCTCCATGGGAAGTGGTTCTTTCGGCAAAGACCAAAAGAATGCTGAAAGAGCTACATGCATGCTCGGCAATCAGGTGGAAAGCCCGCTTGAGCCTGAGATTATAAAAGAGATGTTGAAGTCACGTCCCACACCAAAAATTGTTGACAATGGGAAAAGCCTCCAAGGCAGGCCTTCTAAGTCTTCCAAGAGAAAGAAGAAGAAAAAAACCAAGAAGCCCGTGCAGCCTGCCGAATATGTCGACATCCGCACAGATCTGCGAAAATATATAGATGCTCTAGAAGAATATAATGAGATAGCGTGAACACTGGTCACACTTAAAGAGTTCCTCCAGCATATCCTTGAGAATAACGACAATGATGACAAAGAAGAAAATGACTCAACTAGGGGGACGGAAGAACGTATGGAAAGCTGCCACATGGCTTCCATTCCTCTATAAATGATGAAGAGCCTTCACCAGTGTCAGAAAGTGACATGGATGAGCTAGGGGTAGAATCGGCACCGGATATCCCAAAACTGCCAGAAGAAAATCCGATCGAAAAGCTGCTGAAAGAAGGTTTTCAAAGAGTAAAAATGATCAAAGGCGCGAGATGGCCATATATGAAAAGGCCAGGCAAAAACGTTTGAACAAAGAAGCTACGGAAGGGACGAGTTATGAAGTTCTCCAACCGAACCAAATCATGCCTGCAAAGAATAAAAGAAGGACCAAAGCCGAGAAGCGGTTCGCCAAGGCCTTATCAATTGGGATGAAACTACCGCCTCTCATGATATATAC